>CM061553.1:135571346-137971346 GCA_030864225.1 Capsicum baccatum var. pendulum | reverse complement strand
TAATATAGTAGGCTAGGTCTAAGATTATCGATGCATGTTTATCAACATAACCTCAAGAATTTCTCTGATTGCCTATTTCGGGTACCTAACAAGTTTTCCAAATTCAACCACCGATTACCTCAATTGGATATCCCTATTTCTAGGAAGAAGCCCAAAATATAGTCAAATTTTTAATCACCCTTAGTCTAAGATGGTGAAAATTAGTAAAATACATCAGTTAATTGTCTACTATCACCTTGTCACCCATATCTCTCTTTCAAGGATAATGTGTGTTCCAAAAGTTCACTCAATCCCTATTTTCAAGGAAGGTTTGAGCTTTAAAGAGTTTGGGGTTTTCACCCACAAACTCATTTTGGGTGTTTGAGGCTTTCACCAATAACTCCCAACTAATTTAACCAAGCAATAGTAAAACCTATCATTAATAAACTAGCATATACACAAATACATCATAACCCACACATAATTTGAACCTTAATTCAACATAATCCCAAGATAATTAAACTTAGCTACTCATGAAGTAGAGAGAAAGAACTATTCCAAAAAATTCATCCTTGGCATCCATGACAACGGAGAATAAGGATAATTTTCCCTTTTCATACTTTAATTTCACCAAACTCAACTTGAAATTTAAAACACAAAAAATGTTCCCCACATTCTAGGGTTCACCAAGTTTCTAATTTTCAATTTACCCAATTCAATAATGCCCAAAGGGAAAAATATTTGTGCCTTATATAGGTAGTTGAACCAGCTATGTCATTTTACTGAATTGTGTTTGCTCATAAAACCTGCTAGGCAGCGATCACACTGATCTTACCATATTGCGGTGAATGCGATCTAGTAATTGTGATCGCACTCATTTAACTAAGTTTATCCAGCCATAATCGTAGCTATGTGACTGCAATTGCGATTTCTTAGACCAATTTCCTGTACAGGGTTTTCCATATTTTGCTCCTCTACTTCTCTTTTTGATCTTTTTAAACTTAATTCCACATCTTTTCTTCTCATTATCTGTATGACTACACAATGCGGATATTAGAGCATTATATCACATATTTGTCTCATTTATATTTTTAAATCATAGTAGTGTGCACGAATATTGAGTGTAGATAGGTAGTAAATTCACCCCTCATTAACACACCCAACTTAAAGCTTTACTTCTTCTCAAGCAGCATTACCTCTTACCATGAGATAATGCACATTTATGTCCAAATCATATGACCCAATGATCACTATGACCTCAAGCTTAGTTGCTACCACAAGTAGCTCTTCACACACGGCCAAAGCTATTTTCACAATATCCTTTAACATAAAATGCAATTTTCAAGGATATAAAAGACTTTAAAGAGCCACCACGGAACAATCACTAATACTCTAGAAATGACTCACCTCTGGACCTTTACTCCAACATACTACTTTTGCCTTATTTTTTGAAAGATTACGAAATCACCTACATCAAGTTGTTTACATGCCTCCTCACAAGAAGGAAAATTCCATACAACAAGTTATTGAATACGAAACAAGATTTTCTTTCTCTCTCACAAGAAAGCTCTATTCTAACAAGTGTCACACCATAGGCTTGCCCCTACACTTGGTTGGAGATCTGTTAGGGCTTTTTGAGCTTCTAATGTAGTTTCGGGGTAGGGTAGGATATCATTTAGGAACAATATGGATATACCCTTATTGAATATATACACCACACTATTCCATCCAACTTTTGACCATGGTCCACTTCTTTTGTTTCTCACTCTTTACACAAGTGCCTACTTTTATTTCCTTAGTTCACCCAATTTCTTTTCATTTATTTTTCTTGAATGCTTCATGCTTTTCTTAACTTTGTTAGATCTTTTCTTTTTCTTATTCATTTTTTCTCAATGCGTAAGATCTTTGGAACTCACTTACAACTTTGTGGCCCAAAGTTACCTCTTCCAATTTTCGCTACCCCAACTTAGGTTTTTAGCCTTAATTTGAAATTATAAGTTCCAGGATGGTAGGATTCAAAAAAGGGATAAAAATTGAATGGCTCACAACTTGTAATGTGTTTGACAAAGAATGGTCCAAAGGCTCAAAGTGGGTGAGTAGGGATAACATCTATGCATGGGTAGGATTTTTAGGCCGGAGTAGGCTTCCAATATCACATAGATAGCCTAGGATCATCTCACCAACCAAGTATACCCAAAATTATCCTTGAGAGACTAATGGGGAGAGTTCTAGATGACACAAGTCTATATGAGATTTAGACAAATAAGCTCTCTGCACATGGCATGTAAATTTTCCAAGGAGGCTCAATTGCTCCTCCCACTAGCGACAAAAACAAAAGTATCTACAAATTTTCACAAGCCAAAATCTCGAAGTCTCAAAAAGAGAAAAAGTATTGGTAAAAGGTCGCTCATGTCTGTGCCCTTGCTTTTTAAAACTTTTTGGATAGAGGGGGCGTTTTCTTGCATTTAGACCACATATAATTTTCTAATTATGGAAAAACCCCAAGCATTTATCCCACATTTTGGCTTTGATACGATCAAACCATATGGTTACTCAGACTTCTCCATTGGTACAAGTGCTATCCCAAATCTACAATACCATAGGTACTCAAACTTCTCTTATATTTGTGACCTCAATACTACGTGTACTCAGACTTCTCCTACATCAGTCGATCAAACCTACTCATGACAAATCTCCCTTAAGAATATAGTCACTCATTCCATCATAGGGAAAGGCTCTTCTAAATTTATACAAAATCAAAACAAATGTAGTCTTACACACCTCCAACTTAGGGTCCTGAAGTGCAATCACTGTTGCATAATTAAGATGTACAAGGGTTAGAAGGGAATTCCTTAAGTATTAATCAGAATGCCCATCCGATGATGCAATCACGGTAGAGTATTTTGCGATCACGGTATCACAATTATGGTAATCGAGGTCGAAATTCCCTATTTTGGCTCTATTTTAATTTTCATCATAGTTGCCATTTTCCATCTCTTTTCCCCCCTTATTTTCTAGACATTAAACATGTGTTAAAAGACCTAAAAAATATCAAAACAAACAAGAAATGAGTCAAGGATGGTTTGCCTTCCATCCAGTTCCTAATTTTATGTCGCGACACGACTCTCCTTCTTCACCACGTGGCATTTTTGAAACACAAAAACTCCACCTTGACCAACCTATGACCTTTCACATTGTAGTGCTTCACCCTTTGGCTATTTACTACAAACTTCTTGCTTTCATGATCTTTCAATTCAGTGGAACCACTACGGTAAATGTTAGAAATCATAAACGGCCCCGGCCATTTAGAATAAAGCTTTCCTGCAAAGAGTTTCAAATGAAAATTGTAAATGAGTACACTTTTGCCAATATGAAATTCATGTCTTAATATTCAAGAATCATGCCATTTATTTATATTTTGCCTTATACACTGCTGAACTCTTGTAAGCCTTGAGTTAGAAATCTTCAAACTCGTAGAGTTTGGTGACCCTCGCCTTGGAGGATTCTCCCCAATTCATATTCAACCCCAATTCGACGGGCAAATGACATACCTTTTCGAATACCAATTGGTAGGGATACATGCCAGTTATTATTTTGTAGGTTGTTCTACAAGCCTAAAGTGCCTTATCGAGCTTCCTTGACTAATTGTTTTGGTCTTTATTTACCGTCTTCTCAAGTATGATTTTGATTTCTTGATTTTAAACTTTAACTTGGATACTTGTTTAGGGGTGATATGGGGAAACAACTTTGTGTTTAACCCTATATTTTTAAGAAGGGCTCCGAATAACCAATTACAAAAATGTGAGCCTTCGTCAATAATGATAGAACGTGGTGTTTCAAACCTTGTAAATATATAATTTTTCAAAAAGAAAGTAATGCTTTTGCTCTCATTATTCAAAAGTACCACGGTTTCCACCCATTTAGAAACATAATCAACTGCTACCAATATGTATTTCTTTCTAAATAAGCTGATAAACAAGATTATAAAGTCAATCCCCTCCACGTCAAAGAGTTCAACTTCGAGGTTTGGTTTGAGCTGCATTTTATGTCATTTCGAGATACCACCTTGAATTTGACATTGGTGATATGTTTTACCCATTCAATAGCATACCTATTCATGGAGGGCCAATAATACCCATATTGAAGGATTTTGGCGGTGGTTCAGATTCCCCTATGGTGACCACCGTAAGGTGAAGAATGGAAAGGTTCAAGGATATCATTCATCTCAACCTCTTTAACACACCACCTAATCACACTATATATGCACTCCCAAAATAGGAATTGTACATCCTAAAAATATTTCTTTGAATAAAATAAGAACTGCTTCTTTTGATGGTAGTTAATCTCCTCGAGAACTACACTACTTGCTACATAGTTGTCATAGTCAGCATACTACGATGCACTTTTTTGCCGCAATAGTCATGACTAACTCATCAGAAAAAGTGCCATCAATTTCAATTTCACCATGCCTTTCATGATTTCACTCAAGACATAAGAGGTGGTCGTCCACTTAGTTTTCACACCTCTTTCTATCCTTTACTATAAAGTTGAATTCTTGTAAGAGAAAAATCCGCCTAATTAGGCATGGCTTTGCTTCATTCTTTACCATGAGGTACTTAAGGGTGGCATGATCCATATGCACCACCACTTTCATACCTAACAAATAGGTACAAAATTTTTAAAAAACATATACAAATGCTAATAACTCTTGGTAATGGTGTAGTTGCGTTGAGCATTATTCAAGGTCTTACTTGCATAATATATAGGGTGAAAGAGTTTTTCCTTGTGTTGACATAACACCACACCCAATGCAATCCCACTTGTATCACACATTACTTCAAAAGGGGATGACCAATCCGAGGCCACAATGATGGGGGCCGAAATAAGAAACTCCTTAAGATAATCAAAGGATTTTAAGCATGCCTCATCAAAGTTGAATTTTGTCTCCTTCTCTAGTAGTTTGCACATTGGATGAGATATTTGGAGAAATCCTTCATAAAACTATCATAAAACTCGACATGTCCAATAAAACTCTGAACACCCTTTAAGGAAATAAGAGGAGGTAACTTGTAAATCACCTCTACCCTAGCTTGATCAAATTGTATGCCTTTCCCCAATATCTTGTCACCCAAGAAAATACCCTCCTTGACTATGAAATTACATTTTTCCTAATTTAGGACAAAGTTGGTTTCCACACATATCTCAAGAACCTTGCTTAGATGCTCAAGACATGATTCAAATAAGTTCCCCACCACTGAGAAATCATCCATTAAGACCTCCATTGAATCTTTAACTATATCCGCAAGGATTGATAACATGAAGTACTGAAAGGTTGTCGGGGCATTGCATATCCCAAAGGGCATTTGTATAAATGCAAATGTCCCATATGGGCAAGTAAAAATTTTAATCTCTTGGACCTTTGGGGTGATACAAATTTAATTATACCCCGAATAAACATCTAAGAATAAATACCATCCTCGCCCAGCTAACTTATCTAATATTTGGTCCATAAAAGGCATAAAAAATGTTCTTTTTTAGTCCATGAGTTCAACTTCTGGTAATCCATGCATACTCTCCACCTGGTGATTGGTAGAATGAGGATAAGATCGTTCTTTTCATTCTCAACTATCGTATTTCCACCTTTCTTTGGAATATATTGCACCGGACTCAACCAAGTGCTATTGAATATTGAATAGATTACTCCTGTGTCAAGCCATTTTATGATTTATTTCTTTGGCTCTTGCATTGGCTGATTTAGACTTCTTTGATGTTCCACACTTGGTGCATGATCTTGCTCTAGTTTGATTTTTTGGGAATAAATGTCAGGGCCTATTCCTATGATGTCCGCAAGTGTCCATCCAATGGCTCGAATGAACCTTTTTATTGCCAACTTTAAAGCTTCCACTTGAGAGGGATGAAAGTCACTTTCAATAATGATAGGTAACATGTATCTATCCTTTAAGAACACCTATTTAAGATGGGGTGGCAAAGGCTTCAATTCAATTTTATGTGGCTCGAGAATGGATTATTTTGTGGGTACGCTGTCATGATTTTTAAGATCAAGGTCTAACTTTACCGGGTTCTTTGCATAATATCCAAGTCCCATTAAAGGTACAACCACCTTATCAAATTCTTCCACTTATTCCCTTTTGCAATTCCATAACACTCCTACCAAAGTATCATCCAACAAGCTCACATCAATATGATTTGTCACATCTCAATCAATAAGATCAATTATCAAGATGACTTGTAAGTCCATTGATTTCTTTATGAACTTACATACATTGAAGGAAACCTTCTCATTATTCAAATGAATCTTTATCTCTGGGCTTTACATTCACGAAGGCCTTCCCGGTAGCGAAGAATGGCCTCCAAAGAATTATAGGAACTTCAATTGCCAATGCACAATCCAAGATCACGAAATCGGATGGGAAAATAAACCGATCAAATTTGACTTAAACATCATGAAGAACTCCCATTGGCTTCTTGATAGACCGGTCAGCAATGAGCAATTTCATCATGGTAGGTTTTGGCTTCCCCAATTTGAGCTTGTGGAATATGGCATATGCCATTAGGTTTACACTTGCTCCTAGGTCACACAATGCTTTTGCAAACTTGAACAATCCGATGGTGTATGGAATCATAAAAGCACTGGGGTCTTTTTTATTTTTTGTGAATGTGCTTGACATAGTGGTACTACAATAATGTGTTATTTCTATTGTTTCATCCTCCACAAGCCTTTACTAGTCGTGCTTATTCCTAGCTAGAAATTATCTCAAGGATACTAGTACCTGCTTTAAAATACAAATATATTTTTGCACCTATGATAGTTTTGAGATTTCTAATTTCTATCACGTGGGAAATTGAGTTAGCTTTCTAACGATACTAATTTTGTCCAAATCCGACACCAGACGAGGAAGTTATGGATGTTTTACTCAGAACTAACTGAAATGCCCAGGTGAGATGTCCAAGTTGATGGACCGCCAAACAAGTGATGGACCGCCACTTTGGCCATCAAAGCCAAGTTAGTAGGGCCACGGTCTAGATAAGGATTGATGGATGAGTTGACGGACCATCAGATTTTTGACGAACCGTCATCCAGGTCATCAACTCTTATCCAGTGAACCCCATTTTTGGTCCACGTACGATGGTCGAAATGATGGACCATCAAGTTACTGACGGACCATCAATCGGGTCGTCATATGCCACGTTCAGTTTACTTCCACGACATTCTAATAGGGGTATTTTGGTCACTTACCACTCACCTATATATACTTAGATGAGTACGAATTCAACCATTTTGTTCATTATTATTTCACAAACAAAAACTAGGGTTTATCTCTAAATTTAATCTCTAAGAACAAGACCCAATCTTCTTCTTCAAAAAAATAAATAAAGGCTTTTAAATCCATCAAGTTTAAAAAAAACATCAAGAACCTTGAGTCAGGTATGTGTAGTGCTCATCTATGGATCCATTTCATTCATAGATATCAAGAACCATGTTTTAAATAATTTTTGATTGTCTTGTTGTGATATGAGCATGTACATGTTGATTATTGTTGTTTAAGTTTCAAGATGATATCTAAAGGTGTTTTCTGAATATGTGTTTGTTAGTTGAAACCCATGATCCTTATGTGGCTTAATATGGTAAAATGCATGAGCACACTTAAGCTAAAAGAATGCATGAAATGTGTTAGATAATATTCCTAGGATGATAGAATTCATGTCCTATTATTTAATAGTGCTTAAATGACAAGTCCATGCTCTATGCTTTACAATTTCTCATGAATTCCATGTTTGTTATATGTGTTGTTGTTGTGATATGGATTGACCATGATACTGAAGCTATGAAAGTATAGACATGTTGTATGAATTTCCCTTCCATGTATAACATGTTGAGAACTATGCTTAGTGTGAAATCCCCTACTCATGATATGGTAAATTATGGACTCTACTCTTACGATCAAGTCAGTCATGTGTGTTAGTTTCCTTCCATTGAGTCTTGGGGGTACTTGTACTCAAAAAATATAGTTGTATGCCTAGAGCCATGTCATGTTATCATGATAATCTCAGTCAAGCCATGATCTATAGAACTCATCGGGCATGTGACTCAGGAAACCTCAGAAATCACATGACCTCAGTTAATTCTCAGATAGTAATACTAATCCATCAGTCAATGAAAGTTAGTTACCCAGTCCATGTACCATTAGTTAAATCACGTTCAGTCTCTTCAGATGGGAGTAGAAGTTAGCACTGAGTGAACCCAAGGATGGGAACTCACCTGCTAGTTTAGGGTGTGATTCTTAGTAATCATCCTTGTGTTCTAGAACTACGTAGCTAGCGTAGGGTGAGACATATTAACCTATCAAATTAGGGTTGATGAGGTGGCTTATCCATCAGTTTAGGGTTCCCACCATTCTTATTTTGAGTACCTGCCAGCTAAGGGTCACTCACAGCTGTCCTTACCAGTGGTGCGGTATTGACACCCTTCCAGTTAGGGCAGAGATTGGACCCTAACTTAGCTATATGCGTTGTTGGGGCATGTCAATCAAACAACTACCTCCCATAATTTCAGTACCAGTCTCAGTAAAAGAACTCAGATAGTTTTTCAGATTTCAATATATCAGGACTGTCAAATACAGTCTATTCAGTTACATAACGGAACACAGATAGTTCCATTAGATTCAGGACTGTCAGACACAGTCATCTATGTTATCAGAATCTCAGTATTTTTTATGCTAGATATCAATAGATTATGTATTAGTGTCCAGATCTAGATATCATATAATCACGATCTCGGTTACTACATATGCATGTTTGCACTCTTATGTTCATATCAGTCAGTCAGTTAGCATCATTCATGCATGTAAACCCTTTTGCATTTAGCCTACCTCACTCATATACTCAGTGCTCCCATTTGTACTGACGTATTTGTGCTATGGTGATTTCTTTCATATTACACCATAGGTTCATAGATACGAGCTCTAGATCAGCAATAGCAGTAGCATTCCAGTCGCAGAGTAGCAGTGAGTCCTCATCAATTCGAGGAAGATATTATTTATTTCATATATTATGTCAGTTCAGTTTTACAGACGGAGTTAGTTGAAGACATGTTCCTTCAACTCCTTATTCAGACAGTATTTAGAGGCTTTCAGATTTAGTTTATATTTGATTCAGATTTTAGTTGTTTTGGGTATTCGTTACCCTATATGGATGTTATGATTTGTCAGATATTTTGTACAGTTGAACCTTATGGCCTATTGTTCATATTTTCTACATTATTACGTCATATATTGCAGTATACAGGTATAGATATCATTCATGTGTTATCTTGTAGTCCCTCGGGATCATGACCACCGTGTAGCATTTCGGGTCAAAAAAATTGGGGCGTTACAAAGCCACTTCTTAGCTATCAAATCCTTCATAAATTTAGCATACCCCGACCTTACTTACAAAACTTCAATTAGAGGAATATTAATAGATAGGGTGCTAAATTTATCAAAAAGATTGTTGAACTTTGCATTTTCTCCCTTTGGTGTGAAACATTTAGGGTAAGGGGAAGGAATAGTGCAAGATAGTATGGGCATAATTTGGCACTCAATCACCTTTGACTTTTCAACCACAATCCCACTTGGCCATAGCTCATTATTATTGGACCTCTTTCTCTTTGCCTTTATTTTCTCATCATCTTCCTTTTTTTATTAGGATTATAAAACTCAATAATATTTCCAAGACTTTTCCCATCCGAGTGACTATAGAATTTGTTACCTTCCACCTTGGCATTTCTCCATTTTGTCTCTCTATGAGATACGTCGATATTTGATTCAACTTTGCCTCTAGTTATAGACAGGAGGTTGAGTAGGACTCAACCATTTGGTGGAGCATGGATAAATCACTTCTCATTTCTTTCACCATTTTTTCAGTCCCCTTAACATCAATCAAGATTCGATACAAAATTTCATCATTGATGCACCCTTTCTTTTTCACATTGTGTCATGGTTTGACTTTTATGGTTTCGACCTTGATTCCCACCTTGCCCTTGAGAGGAAAGGTGAAAACCCTCTGAATAGTTAGGTAAATCACTCAATTTCTTATCAAGCATATCTTCCTCCACACTTTCACATGGCTTAGCTTCTCTTGCAGTTATAACATTTACGCTTTTAATTAGGACTCCCAACATATGTTTAGTAAGGATCTCAAGGTGTGACTTTACCTTGATCATGTTTGAATCTCTTTCCTCCTATTGACCTTTTCCATCTTGGAAAATAAAGGATGAGGAGGGATCCCCTACTGCCACCTTAGCATCCGTCATGTCCCAACCCCTAGAAAAACATTCTAATTCATCCAGCAGCTTTGATGCAACCCCATATGATGATTTAATGAGTGATCCAACGGATGCATTATCCACTATGGCTTTGTTAAGTTGGTATAATTCCCTATAGATGATTTAGAGAAGCATCTTCTCTAGCATCTGATGGTTCAGGCATTCCAAGAGCTTCTTCGTGAACCTTTCCCAATCTTCATACCATGACTCTTCATGGAATTGGCGAAAATTATTGATATTATCCTGAAATTGTAGCATCTTCGAAGGTGAGAACTTTTTAACTTAAGAAAGCCTCTGTAAGATTTAGCCATAGTTGATGGAATCAGTGGGAAAAGGTGCAATCGGATAGACTCTTAGGATATGTGTGCACTATCAAAGAGGGCATAAACTTCTACAAAATTCTTCAAATTCAAATTCGGGTCCTCATGGTATTGACCCTCAAATTATCCCTTTAAATGAAGAAATTGTAGCATTACTCTTTTGATATAAAATACGGAGCTTCCCTCGGTGGGAGGATGCGAATAACACTTTCATGCTCTTCGGTGCCAAGATAATCCAAGCCACCTTGACTCATGATTATTCGGAATAAATAGTGATTAACTAATCAAAAATAAAAAACAACAAGGATAGTAAATCAATATCACCACAGGTATACAAAAAGTAACACTCAACACCGCACAATTGAAAACTAAATTTCACTATCCAGAAACCTCACCATTTTTCACCTATACCATATTAAGTGGTAGAGAAAGGTCGCTGTCAATATCACAACTTTTGTTGAGGTCAAATCTATTAGGAGTGAGAACTAAAATTCTAGTCCTATGGGTGTTAAATGCTACTAATAAACTACCCATAATGTAAATAAAACAAACCTCATGAATAAAAATGGTGGGTTGGTTTTTAGCAAGTGTTTGTCAATAGAAATTCAAGTCGATCAATTAAACAACAATTGTGATTTAAATTAGATGTGAGAATAATCTTGTGATTATGTCTACCTAAGGGCAAGTTATGCATGGGTGCTTGAAGATTTAATGTACATGATAGTTATCAACAATATAGTGGGCTAGGTCTAAGATCCTCGAGGCTAATTTATCAACAAAGCCTCAAGAATTTCTCCCATTGACCTTTTTGTGTACCTAACAAGTGTGCCAAATTCAAATACCTATTACATGAATTGGACATCCCTATTTCTAGTATGATGCTTAAGATATAGTCCACTTCATAATCACCCTTATGTCTAAGATGGTGAAAAATAGTAAACTACATCCATTAATTATTTACTATCACCTTGTCACCCATATCCCTCATTTAAGGATGATATAGGTTCAAAACGTTCATCTAAATCCCTTTTTTAATGATGGTTTGAACTTTCAAGAGTTTTGGGTTTTCACCCACAAACCCATTTTGGGTGTTTGAGGATTTCACCCGCAACTCCCAACTAATTTAACCAAGGAATAGTAGAACCCATCATCAACAAACTAGCATACACAAAATACATAATTCCAAGACAATTAGTCTTAGCTACTCATGAAGTAGAGAGAAAGAACTATACCAAATGATTCAACCATGGCATCCATGACAATTTAAAATAAGGATAATCTTCCATTTTCACACTTCAATTTCTCCAAACTCAACTTGAAATTTCAAATACAAAAAAATGTTCCCCAAATTCTAGGGTTCACTAAGTTTCTAATTGTCAATTCACCCAATTAAATAATGCCTAAAGGCAAAAAGATTTGCGCCTTATATAGGAAGTAAAGCCAGCTGCGTCATTTTACTGAATTGCTCTTGCTCATTAAACCCTCTAGGCAGCGATCAGGATGATCTTTTCATAATCACGGAGACTGCGCTCGCTCTCTAGTAACCACGATCGCACTCATTTGACTAAGCTTGACCAGCCCCGATCGCCGCTATGCGACTGTGATCGCGGTTTCTGAGACCAGTTTCCTGCGTAGGGTTTTATATCTTTTGCTCCTTTATTTATTGTTTTGATCTTTTTAAACTTGATTCCATATCTTTCCTTTTCTCATTTGTATGCTTGTATGATGCGGAGATTAGAGCATTAAATCACATATTTGTCTCATTTATATGTTTAAATCATATTATTGTGCACGAATGTTGAGTGTAAATAAGTGGTAAATTCACCCCTCATCAATCCATACACCCAATCTACCACTAAAAACTCTCCTACAAGGGTAGTTATACAAATAAGCATAGCAAGAGGCTCACTTATATAATTAAAACACAAAGAAAAATATGCAGAAACATAGGATAAAGTCGACCCCAGATCAAAAACACATATATAGATCTGAAAATACAAGGAAGATACTTGTGATGGCAGCATCGAAAGCCTCTGCCTCTGGTTTGGGGGTATAGCGTAGCACTCTCTGTAACAACCAACTGACTGATAAGCCTTGTTACCAAACCATGGGCATCTCTGCCTCTGCGTCGCCTACCTCTAGTAGAACTTCTACCTCCACCACTGATATAAGAGTAGGCCTAAAATTACAGTAGGAATAGTCCTTCGCCAAATTGCTATCCTCCTCACACACAAAGGGAACCTTGTGTCCTGTTTCAATAGGAGAGGTACATCTGAGCTAGAAAGATGATCCAAAGTTGTTGAACCAGAAGACCCACCACCTGAACCCTACAAAGTTGGTTGCACTAGTCTACCATGATACCCACAGAAGCCTTTAGAATCTCTGCCTCAAGGAGTATGACCTCTATACATGTTCTAATGGTGCACCTTCTTGGGGCCTCTCTGAGATGCTCAAAGAATACACTCAGTCATCTTAGGATGATCTACTATACTATAAAATGATGCCCTTGAAACTACCATATGGGTAGTAGCAAGCTAAAGAGAATTATCCAACCCCCTCACGAACTTTTAAATCTTCTCAGACTAGGTGGCAATACTGGCATACTAATATCTAGACAAGGCATAGAAATGTCCCTCATACACTATAACAGTCATAGAGCCCTGCTCCAGGTGATCAACCTTATCTATTATCTGATCCCTCAAACTGTAAGGCATAAACCTATACATAAAGGCCGCAACAAATGATCCCAGATCATCTCTAGCTAACCAAGAGGTTGACAATTAAAAAGTGACCTCTACTAATCCATAGTTGAATCTCTCAACTAGTAAGTAGTATATGTAACACTATGAAACTCAAGCAATCTAAGGTTATGTAACTTCTCACGATAATCATTCAAGAACTCATACGCATCCTCTCCTACAACATCACTAAAATTGGAAGGGCCCAAATAAGTGAATATAAAAAAACTCTTCTGATCATCAGAAGACATAATTGTACTCACAATAATAGGACAGATAGAAAATCAAGTTGGCTGAGATCCTACTTAAAGGGGTAACATAGATGAAGGCTAAACTCCTCATCTTGGAATACTATACTCAGATGTTCGTACAGAGGAGTAACAACACAGAAGTTATGGAGTACCATAAGCAGATGTCGATACTATTAGAGGATTCACACTTGAAATCGAAGGAATAACATAGGAAAACTCCAGTATTTCTTTGGTCTACTCCTACCCTGCTTGAAACCATCCAAGGCCAATCTCACACCTACGAACTGAGGCATTCATGCCCCTTCTCATCACTTGACCAAACCATCTCAACCTCACTTCCCATATTTTATTCTCCACTGACACCACTCCCACCTTCTCTCAAATAATTTTATTCCTAACCTTGTCAGCCCTCGTGAATCCATATATCTAGTGCAACATCCTTATTTCCACCACCTTCAACTTTTGGATATGAGAATTCTTAACCAGCCAACACTCCGCTCCATACAATATAGCAGGCCGGACTGCAACTCTATAGAATTTGCCTTCATCTTGGGGGCATCTTCTTATAGCATAAAATTCCTGAAGAAAACCTCCATTTCATCTAACCTTCCCCAATACAATCTATCTTTCTATTTCCCTGAATCATAGACCCGAGATACTTAAAACTATCCCTCTTGCAAACCACTTGAGAATCCAACTTCACTACCGCCTCCTCCTCTTGCCTCGAGTCATTAAACTGGCATTCCAAGTACTCCATCTTGTTCCTACTCTACTTGAAACCTTTAGACTCCATGGTCTGTCTCTAAACCTCCAGCTTATCATTAACCCCTTGTCGTGACTCATCTATCAAAACTATATCATCCACAGAAAGCATACACCAAATAACATCATATAAAACCTCACGTGGTCACACATAGAAAATAATGTCTCAAAACCACTAAATAATAATATAGGCCCTGCACGGTCACCCAATAATAATAAAGCCATTTTCAAGATTAGTTCATATACCCATGACATGATTTTATACCATTATTAACTATCCAACCTAGACTAAAGAAGGTTATGCCATAGCCGACCTTAAACAAAGAAAATCAAGTCCAAAAGCCTTCAAAAAGGAGCTTTCCCATCACGAATAAACTCCAAATCAGCTAAAACAAGCAAATATATAATCTACGTGTCAAAAGAAAGTCAACAATACTTATGTTGCCTATTTCTGGGTAGAAGACAAACTGGGAATCGAAAATGGGTCTTCAAAAAAAGAGTAAGATTGAAATTTTAGTTCAAAAATATATTACTCAAGATTAAAGGAAGTCATAGAAGAAAACCCAAGAGAAAACGGGTTTGAATTGGGGTTCAAATGAAGAATTACTATATTAGGCCTTCTAGGCCAAAATCCCCAAATTCCACAATTGATATCAATTTTTAACAATATTTAAATTACAAGAATCAATGAAAAATAATTGAAATAGGAATTTGGAGAATAACCAAACTTAGAGATTAAAGAAATTGCCTAAAAACTCAAAAACCTCAATTCAAGTCTTAAAAATGGTGGAAAAATCAAGAAAGGGGCATATATATACACTAAGGTGCCACTAAACTAGACCCTTGAAACTTTAGCAATCAGTTCTAAAGCACCCAGGTGGCCGCTAAGGTGGTACCTCGCCTGAGTGGACAAACGCTAAAGCAAGACCAAGGCTGATTTAGCGGTCGGTGCTAAGCTCCTAGGTAAAAACTAAAGCAGTAACTGTAGCGCTAAACAGGGCTTCTAAGGTGCCCAAAGGGCCGCTTTATCAGTCCCATCATCTATTATTGCACTAGTTGGAAACTTGAAAAATTTCAAGTCTCTACGGACCCCTCAAGATTCATCTGAAATCTTGAGAATACAAGTAAACTATGTTATCCCATAAAATTCGATGCTCTGAACTCAATTACAATATCAAATTTTAAAAAAGGACATGGTTTTCATAAAAATGACCCCCAAGAATCAATTTCATAACTTTCTGAATCAGGGAATGAAATAAAATACGAAAGTCGTAAAACTACACCAACTATGTACCAACCTAAAATTGATGTTGCGGATCTAATGGCGCAGTCCATCTTGCCATTCGACTCATAGAACAACAAATATGGATCAAAGTCAACTATAAAGCCTTTTAAACCAGCAAAAACACAAATGCATAGAAATCACACCAAAATGCATTAGAAATCATGTCAATCATCCCCATACCCTAGAAATACCACAAAGCAACTATGGGGAGGGACAAAATTGCCAAATCATATAAAAATAAATAATTCACAAAAATTAAGTCGTTACAGTGCCATAGGCCAACTAAACTAATGAAATAAATATAAAATACACATTATATGAAAAGTAACCATGCAAGTAGAAACGTTCCATAAGTCGATAGCATAACATACTAATAATAGTGTACAGGTTGTTGATAAATATACGAAAGATGTTATGTATTATGAAATATTGTTATGTAGTGTAAACCAAACTCTAACACTGGCAACAAAAAATCTCATCTCGGATGTAGTAATAATGAGATGTAGGAATCTAGCTTTGGAGGCCCAAAATCTCACCTCAAATGTAATAGGGGAAAGGACAAAAATGACACTTCAAATTAATCTTTTTCCACGAAAATGGCTAGGGAATTTAAATTCCACTTTCTAGCCATTTGAATTTGTTAGCTTGTTCTATACCATTTATATACACCTTCTATACGGTTTTTATATATATAAATATTCTATAAAAAAAATTATACAGTTTCTATAGATAATATATACAATAATTATACATTTTTCTTACACATTTTATATAACAATTATATAATTTTTATATACTTTCTATATATTTTTTTATATATTATATATATATATATATATATTTGATAAAATTGTACAATTTTTATACATATATCTTATACAGATACATATTTTATATAACAATTATATCATTTTTATATAATTATATTTAATTATTATTTCTATACAATAAAAAATAGTATAATATTTTTTCAATTAAAAAATTTCTAGAAAAACAATGACATATTTTTACAAGGGCAGAATGGACCAAGTTGAAAATTGTATCAGTATTGTATATAGAATGTATCAGTATTGTATATAAACTGTATCAATATTGTATATGAACTACATGAGCCAAAATAACTCAAATTAGGAAATGGTTATAAAGTGGTAATAGTATACCCGACTGACCACATTTTGAAAAAATATCAAAATTAGACTATTTATTTAAAAAGTGCTATAGATTGTCATTCTTAATGTATAGTGAAAGCTAGAATCTTAGATTGGGCTGCTTGGATACTCACCTCAGACATGACAACAAAATAAACAAGTATAAAAAAATTAGAATATTACCTCAGCCTAGGTAAATAAACTTGTACAATTTGGGGTGTTACCTCAAATTTAACATATGGTAGTACAATCTCATTTTATACAAAAATCTATATTTTTCCTTAGAACCAAGCCAGAACCCATGCAAATAAGATATGGGTATAGATACAGAGACATTAATATTTAAACAAAAATACACAAATGGGAAACTATATGTAACTCCCCAAGATCCCATCCCGAGACGTCACACGGTGCTTAAGGCCACACGTGGCCTCAAGCTAACCCTCTAAACCTGCCATTACTTCTAGATCTTACTTTCACAATAGTCATACTAATGTAAGAGAGAATGACATATCATAAAAATACTGGGATAAGATAAGAAACTAGCCTGTACAATCCAAAATACTGAAATTTTGTACTTACCAACCCTTTAGTCTGACAAAGCCTTTATACATCAAAATCAAAGAGACATTGGGACAAACCCCCAACTGAATCAAACAGTACTGAAAGCCATAACAACGAAACGGTATCACAAAATATAAACACGGTCCTCGAACCATGGGGACTCACCACTGAGCAGACGAAAAGAGGCACTCGAATATTGCTAACGCGGCTGAGTACCTGAACCTACATTATGAGAAAATATAGCTCATAGAAAAATATGTGGGTCAACACTTTAGAATGTACTGAGTATGTTGGGGTGCATGTAACAATGTAAATATCATCATCAATTTCATGAAAATATGCATATGTACAATGATGGCACACATGGCTTGAGTTAGATTGAAACATACTTTTCATGATCTCATCGTAAATAAATCATATGATAAAAAATCATAAATCATCATAAGAAACTCAACTCTTTAACTTAAGACTCGGAGTGACTCGGTAGTTCAAGAAACTCGACTCTTATGGACATGGGAGGTTCTTATGACCGACATAAACCATGTGAGGTACATGGAGTCCAATGTTTTTCACTCCTAAGGAGAGAACCCCACATTGGCGGGAGCATCGTACTCTTGCCAGGGAGTACAACCTAAATTTAGTGATCACAATCTCATACTTGGCCTCCGGCCCACAATTATCAACATCAATCCTACGGTGGCACATAGTTTCGACCACATTTCCCACTCGGTGCTAATACTACTCCCAGGCACAAGCTCAGAACGTATTAGGAAACCCACCACAAACATCACAAGTGTCTATAATGAAGACCAAATAAAATCTCTTTCTCATTTATCAAATCATAATCAATTTGTAGATTCCTAACTCGACTCAAATATAATCAGTCTATCTCAATATGAAAATACATCAATTAATTAAGTCATGGCAATATCAATAACTTTGAGAAAATATCAAGACTCATTGTAACAACTCAATTCTCATGAATCAATACTGTAACAACTCAATTCTCATGAATCAATATACTCAATAATCCAATTTGTCATAAGAAAGCTTAAAGCTTGACACATATCTTGAAAGCACTTAAAATAGCAACTCACGGTAGAAACTTAAAATTCATAATATTAAATATCAAGTCATAACTTGGAAATTGTAGAATAATCATGTATAACAAAGCTTGAACGATTTATATTCTCATAATCTCATGATAAAGTAATTTAGGTATAAACCCACTTGCAAAATCATATAAATCCATAATAAAAATCAAAGCTTTGAGCATAAGAACGAAAGAATTGCTCTTGTTCAAACCCCCACATACCTTGGATTATGATTTTTAAGATGAACAAGCTTGATTGGAAAATCCTCTTTACACTTTTGAGCTAAGTTTCTTGATACCTTTGGCTTGGAGAACTTCTTGAACAACTTGGTGAAATATTTGGAAGATTTTTGAATTTCTTGGAGATGATTTGATTTAGGATTTTAGAAGAAACCCTAGTTGCTAGAGAATTTTGGAGGAGAAATGAGAGAAAAATGATCTTCTCTCCTCAACTTGGATATATATATAAAAAAAACCAAAAAGTCAGAAAAGACCAAAATGCCCTTTTAAAAAGAGTTGAAAATTATTGATCGGGGCCTGTGACGGTCGAACTGATGGTCCGTCAGAGGAACTGACGATCCATCAGATAGTCTGTCACTTGACTACCAAAAATGGGACATTCTGCCTTAATGTGATGGTCGAAGTGATGATATATCAGGAAATTGATGGTCCACCAGATCGTCCGTCACTCGGGGGCCAGAAATGGGACATTCTGCCTTGACTTGACGGTCCTCTTGAAGGTCTGTCAAATTTTTGGCGGCCCATCATTTTGGTCGTCGCACGATGGCCAGAAAAAGGAGTTACTGCCTTGGATTGATGGGACAATTGACGGTCCACCAAGGACTTGACAGTCCTTTAGGTCTACCGTCAGGCCTGGCCGATTCCGACATCGCTTAGTAAAACGGCCATAACTTCCTCGTCTGATGTCGGATTTTGATAAAATTGGTATCGATGGAAAACTTATTTAGTCCTCTACATGAAAAAAAGTAGAAATTAGAGAAATACAACACAATATAAACATCAATCACTTTGGAATCCACCCCTATCCACTCAAAAGATAGATTTAGGCTTAAGGAACGATTGGGGTATTACAATATATCCCCCTTGGAAACATTCGTTCTCAAATGTTGCCAGATAGGTCAAAATAAGATAAAAATAAGGACGTACAGCTGGAACGACCCACTCGAAGGGCTTACTTTATTCTAAACCTTTGATTACTTCTCAGAATGTACGAATCATAGAGAGAGTAACCATATAGCTGAATGCACAACTGTATTAAGAAATAATAGTACCTTCGGCTTAATTTGAACTCATGGAGAAGAGGTGAGGGTAACTGGCTCGCATATCTTCTTATGCTTCCCAAGTAGTACCCTCGACTGATTGATTTCACCACAAAAATTTAACCAAGGGAACTTCCTTATTCCTTAGTCTTCAGACTTGATAATCTAGGATCTCGACTGGAACTTCATCATAAGAAAGACTATCTCAAACATCGAAGCTCTCTGAAGGATCAACAACCACAGAATCACGAATGTGGTTTTTGAGCATAGAAACCTGAAATACAGGATTGACAGCTGACAACTCAGCAGGCAACTCAATCTCATAAGCTTTTTTTCCAACATGATTCAAAACTAAAAAAGGGCCTACATATCGGGGCCTAAGCTTCCCTTTCTTTCCAAATCTTTTCACCCCTTTCATGGGTGAAATTTTTAAATACACCAGAACATCAACTTCAAACTCAAGGGCTCATCTTCTTACATCTGCATATAACTTCTGACGACTCTGGGCTGTCTTTAACCTCTCCCAAATCAACTTAACTTTCTCCATAGCCTCAAACACAGCATCAGGTCCAATCGTAGCAGCTTCACCTACTTTGAACCAACCTATGGGCGATCTACATCTTCTCCCATACAAAGCTTCAAACGGAGCAATTCCAATACTAGCATGAAAATTGTTGTTGTAAGCAAATTAAATCAACGGCAACTGTTCATCTCAACTTCCTTTGAAATCAATAACACATGCCGTCAACATATCCTCCAAAGTCTAGATAGTCCTCTCAGCCTGACCGTTTGTTTGCGGATGAAAAGAAGAGGTAAGATAAATTTGGGTGCCAAGACCCTTCCGGAAGTCTCTCCAAAACTGAGAAGTAAATTGAGTACCTCTATCGGAGATGATAGACAATGGAACTCCATGCAACCTGACTAACTCTCGAAGGTATAGCTTGTGAAAGATGTATGTACTGGCATAAAATATGCTGACTTAATCAACCTGTCTATAATGACCTAAATCGAATCATGACAACGTCAAGAAGGAGGTAAACCAGTCACAAAATCCGTATTCACTTCCTCCAACTTCCAAGTAGGGATACTGAATTCTTGCATAATTCCACCGGGTCTTTAGTTTTCTATCTTAACCTGTTAGATTCTCTATGAACTTCTCTATATTTTTTTATACCATTCCACTAATAAATTTCTCGCAAATCACAGTACATCTTGGTAGCACCGGGATGAATAGAATATCGCGCGCCGTGCGCTTCAGCCAAAATTCTCTACCTCAAATCATCAACATTCAGAACACAAAGTCTACCTTGCAATCTCAACATACCATCTCCCTCTTAGAAGAAAACCTCTACCTTTTGGTCCTTAACCGACTCCTTCAGTCGGACCAAACTAGGATCCCTATCCTGCTTCTCCTTTACCTGTAAGACCAAAGAAGACTCAAAACTACTCTAAACTAACATACTTCCTTCAGCGGAATCAAGAAATATAACACCAAACCTAGCCAAACGATGCACATCACAAGCCAATTCTTTCTTATCATTCTCTACATGAGCTATACTACCCATAGACAACCTGCTAAGAGCATCTGCCACAACATTGGCCTTGCCCGGGTGATACACCACACTCATATCATAGTCTTTTAGCAACTCTAACCATCTTCTTTGTATAAGGTTCAACTCCCTCTGAGTAAACATATACTGCAGCCTTTTATGGTCAGTAAACACATCAACATGAACACCATACAAATAATGTCTCTAGATTTTCAAAGCAAAAACTATAGCTACTAATTCTAGATCATGGGTTGGGTAATTCTTTTCATGAGGCTTTAACTGTCTAGAGGCATAAGCTATGACTTTACCCCTCTGCATCAACGCACAACCCAGACCAACTCTAAAAGCATCGTAGTACACCACAAGACTATCAGTACGATTGGGTAAAGCTAACATTGTGGCTGAAGTGAGTTGACTCTTCAACTCTTGAAAACTCTTCTCATAGGTATCCGTCCACTGGAACTTAACGTTCTTTTGGGTCAATCGGGTCATGGAAGATGCGATAGAAGAGAAACCCTCAACAAAACGATGGTAGTAACTAGCTAGACCTAAGAAACTCCTAATATCAGACGGGGATGTAGGTCTAGGCCAATTCTTCACAGCTTCTTTCTTTTGAGGATCGACTCTAATACCTTCAGAAGAAACAATGTGACCCAAAAAAGCAACTGACCTTAACCAAAATTCACACATACTAAATTTAGTAAATAATTGATGAGCTCTAAAGGTTTCCAACATGATTCGAAGATGATCCGCATGGTCATCCTTACTTTGGGAATATAAAAGAATATCATCTATGAACACAATAACAAACAAATACAGATACCGCTTAAATACTCGGTTCATAAGATCCATGAAAATCGCAAGAGCATTGGTTAACCTAAAGTACATGATAAAAAAATCAAAATGGCCATAGCAGGTTTGGAAAGCTGACTTTGGAATATCACACTCTCTCACTTTAACCTAATAATAGCCGGATCTAAGGTCTATCTTTGAGAAGTAACTTTGACCCTGTAGCTGATCAAATCAATCATCAATTTTAGGAAGAGGGTACTTGTTCTTAACAGTCACCTTGTTGAGTTGATGGTAATCAATGCACATACGTAATGCACCATCTTTCTTCCACAAAAATAGGACAGGTGCACCCCACGGGGAAACACTGTGTCTGATAAAGCCTTTTTCTAAGAGATCTTTGAGTTGCTCCTTTAACTCATTAAGTTCTGCGGGAGCCATATGGTATGGAGGGATGGAAATAGGCTGAGTGCTAGAAAGGAGATCAATCTCGAATTCTATCTCTCTATCGGGAGGTACCCCTGGGAGATCTTCTAGGAAACATCAAGAAACTTATTGACAACACTAATATACTAAATAGTCGGAGTCTCAGACTTCGTGTCTTTAACTTAAACCAAATGATAGATGAAACCCTTGGAAATCAACTTCCTAGCTTTGAGGTAGGATATGAAATGGCTCTTCAGAGTTACAGAACTACCGGACTACTTAAACACGGGCTCGTTAGGAAATTAAAACTTAACCACTCGGGTACAACAATCTATAGATACATAGAACGAGTGAAGCCAATCTATACCCAGAATAACATCAAAATCAACCATATCTAGCTCAATTAAATCAGTACATATGACCCGATGAAGGATAGTAACAGGATACTTCTTATCCACTCGCTTAGCAATAACAGACTTTCCTACTAGGGTAGAAACCAGAATAGGCTCAGGAATCCTTTTAGGGTCCATCTTAAAATTTATAGAAACCAGAGATTTCACATAAGAAAAACTCGAACCGGGGTCCATCAATACATACATATCAAAATAAAAGGCACGGATCATACCAGTAACAACATCTGGAGAATCCTCCTTCTCCTGGAGGGGTGGTATAACATAGAAGCAATTCTAGCGCGAACTGCCAACAGTAGTAGAAGAGGTGCCCTAAGGAAGAACTGGACGAACTACGGGAGCGGGGGTACAGGTAGCTTGACTCTGGGGACGAGCATCTCTACTCCCCTGTCTAGCATACGGACAATCTCTAAATTGGTGGCCGAACTTGCCACAACCAAAGCAACCTCTCTGATTAACAAAACACTTGCCAAACTGATCTCTGCCACACTTGGCACATGAAGGAGGATGAGGTCTGTTACTTATACTTTCTTAAGACCTAGACAGGATAGGCCTGTTCCCTTGCTCCTGCCTGTTTCTAAGTATGGGAGAACTAACTGAGAAAGGCGAGGGCATAAATGCACGTCTCTGGAATTGAGGCCGGTCTCCTCCATAGAATTTGGACTAACCGAATCACTTCTGCTCTGATCTAGCTCTTTTATTCCCTCTTACTCTCTCCCTCTTTTTGTTGGCCATGTATCATCAACTGAGAAAGGTCCATCTCCCTATTAAGCATAGCAGATCTACACTCTTTCACAACGTAACTCAACACACCGATCACGAACTTACTCATGATGGTCCTAGAGTCAGCCATCATACTAGGTGCATATTTGGACAACTGGTTAAATCTAAGGCAATACTCCTTAACAGTCATGGAGTCTTGTCTCAAATTCATAAATTTCTCTCTCTTTGCTTCTCTCATCTCTAGAGGAAATAATCCATCCAAGAACACATCCTGGAATAACTGCCAAGTCATGGGAGCAGCATCCTCCCCTCTACTTTTTCTCCATAGTTCCACTCAATCATATGCAATATCTTTTGTTCGATAGGTAGCTAATTCAGCACTCTTCTCCTCAGTCACGTGCATAATCTGGGTGATCTTTCTCACTTCATCTAAGTATATCTGTGGGTCTTCACCTACCTTCAACCCATAGAACTCAGGAGAATTCATCCGCATAAAGTCATAAACCCGAGTTGCAGCAGAATTATTCTCTTACGGAGGAGGAACAATAGCCTGGGTGTTAGCTTGAGTATTGGCAGTAACTGCTTAGGCTAGTGCCTGAAAAACTGCCCAGAATTCTGCATATAACATATGCTCGTTCAGGGGATCAACGGGTTGGGGTTTCTCATTGTTTCTATGAGCTCGATGAAGAGGCATTTTCTATCATAAGAGAGCATGAATTAATAGCAGGGAGAAACAGTCATAGGCACGATGGACTTTTGAAAAAAAAAGTTGATTTTTCCTAAAATGTCCCACAACCTCTTACTCATAGATGTGGCACGCTACACACCAATGATCAAGACTCTATGTAACGCGGCTTGTCAGAATCCCTAAGACTCTTTAAACCCTTGGATCTTTGATACCAAGACTATAACATCCCAAGATCCTATACCGAGACGTCACACGGTGCTTAAGGCCACACGTGGCCTCAAGCTAACCCTCTAAATCTGCCATCACTTCTAGAACTCACTTTGACAACAGTCATGCTAATATAAGAGAGAATTACATATCTTAAACATACTGGGATAAGATAAAAAAATAGCCTGTACAATCCAAAATACTAAAATTCTATACATACCAACCCTTTTGTCTAACAAAGCCTCTATACATCAAAATCAAGGAGACATTGGGACAAACGCCCAATTGACTCAAACAGTACTGAAAGCCATAACAACAAAATGGTATCACACAATATAAACACGGTCCTCGAACCATGAGGAATCACCACTGAGCATACAAAAAGAGGCACCCGAATATCGGTAACGCGGCTCAATATCTGAACCTTCATTACGAGAAAATGTAGCCTATAGGAAAATATGTGGGTCAGCACTTTGAAATGTATTGAGTATGTGGGGGTGCATGTAACAATGTAAATATCATCATCAATTTCATGAAAATATGCTTATGTACAATGATGGCTCACTTGGCTTGAGTTAGATTGAAATATATTTTTCATGATCTCATCGTAAATAAATCATATGATAAAAACCTCATAAATCATTATAAGCAACTCAACTCTTCAACTCAAGACTCGGAGTGACTCTGTAATTCAAGAAACTCGACTCTTATGGACATGGGAGGTTCTTATAACCGACATAAACCATGTGAGGTACATGGAGTCCAACATTTTGCCCTCCTAAGGAGAGAACCCCACATTGGTGAGAGCATCGTACTCTTGCCAGGGAGTACAACCAAAATTTAGTGATCACAATCTCATACTCGGCCTCCATCCCACAATTATCAATATCAATCCTACGGTGGCATATAGTTTCGGGGGAAATACCACATTTTTCGTACTATGCTAAATACTACTCGCAGGCACAAGCACAGAACACGTTAGGAAATCCACCACAAATATCATAAGGGTCTATAATGAAGACCAAATCAAATCTGTTTCTTATTTATCAAATCATAATTAATTTGTGGATTCCTAGCTCGACTCAAATTAAATCAGTCTTTCTCAATATCAAAATGCATTAATTCATTAAGTCATGGCAACATCAATAACTTTAAGGAAATATCAAAACTCATTGTAACAACTCAATTCTCATGAATCAATATACTCAATCATCTAATTTGTTGTAAGGAAGCTTAAAGCTTGACACATATCTTGAAAGCACTTGAAATACCAACTCACGGTAGAAACTTGAAATTCACAATATTAAATATCAAGTCATAACTTGAAAATTATAGAATAATCATGTATAACAAAGCTTGAACGATTTATATTCTCATAATCTCATGATGAAATAATTTGGGTATAAACCCACTTGCAAAATCATATAAATCCATAATAAAAATCAAAGCTTTGAGCACAAGAACGAAAGAATTGCTCTTTTTCAAAACCCCACATACCTCGAATTATGATTTTTAAGATGAAAAAGCTTGATTGGAAACTCTTCTTTACACTTTTGAGCTAAGTTTCTTGATGCCTTTGGCTTAGAGAACTTAATTCTTGAACAACTTGGTGAAATCTTTGGAAGATTCTTAAATTTCTTCGAGATGATTTGATTTAGGATTTTAGAAGAAATCCTAGTTTCTAGAGAATTTTAGAGGAGAAATGAGAGAAAAATGATCTTCTCTCCTCCACTTGGATATACCAAAATGCCCTTTTAAAAAGAGTTGAAAATTATTGATCGGGGCCTGTGACGGTCGAAGTGACGGTCTATTTGAGGAACTGACGGTCCACCAGATAATTCGTCACTCGAGTGCCAAAACTGAGACATTCTACCTTGATGTGATGGTCGAAGTGACGATCCGCTAGGAAACTGATGGTCCACCAGATTGTTCGTCACTCGAGGGCCAGAAATAGGACATTCTGCCTCGACTTGACGGTCTTCTTGATGGTCCGTCAAATATTTGGCGGCCCACCATTTTGGCCGTTGTATGATGACCAGAAAAAGGGGTTACTGCCTTGGCTTGATGGGACAATTGATGGTCCTTCAGGTCTACTGTCAAGCCTAGGTGATTCTGACATCGCTTGGTAAAATGGCTATAACTTCCTTGTCTTATGTTGGATTTCGATGAAATTGGTAGATGGAAAGCTTATTCAGTGCTCTACATGAAAAAAAATAGAAATTAGAGAAATAAAATACAATATAAAGATCAATCACTTTGGAAGCCACCCCTATCCACTCAAAAGATAGATTTAGGCCTAAGAAATGATCGGGGTATTACACTATATCTGTAAGATAAACATAATCCATCAAAAAACCCTGTAAAACACAACATTAGGCCATAAGGCCTACAATCTCCACCAAAGAGATAATACAAAAGAAATAGCATCACAAAGAGTTCTATCTATCCCAAACCCATACTTCTATAAGAGTTTACCCTATTATCTAACCTAAGGATCCCTAAAATAAATATAGTTCCAAACTAGCATCATAAAGCAAAATCTTCGGCAAGAATTATACTTGAAAGACCCCAATTAATGTCAAGAAGTTGAGAATTTCCGATATGCCTGTTCCTACCTAGTAACAAACTAGAAACTTGTAGAATATACCATCCACCCTTTCCAAGTCTAATTAAAAGAAAGTCATAACCTACATATGGTATGCACAATAATCTAAAATCACCACAAAGATGTATTTCCCTTTTGAAAGGACTTGTATAAATCTAAACTATCAATAATATGGTCTATATGGTAATACAAGACTAATGATACCTATATCAACAAGATATAAAATAGATCGCAAGTTGGGTCAAGATTTCTCTGTGCCCATCGACAAATATAGAATTTTCTTTTGAATTATCTCACAAAAGGGGTTAGAAACTCGTATATCTAAATCTTGGTCAAAGATAGAGTATATCTCCGACCTCAAAACAACGCAGAAAGTATAAAAGCCAAAGAGTGATATCCAATAATTTTACTACAAATTCGACAAAAAATAAATAAAATCAAATGTAAAACTTATAGGAAAAACACATGGGAGGAGATGAGAAATTATGTGAACACTATTTTGATGAAAATATATCAAGAATATCCCTAATATGCTCCCCAAGTCAAATGTCACAACCCAAATTATAAGATTGTGAGGGTACCTACTCTATTCTAATTGGACAATAGAACCCTTATCACCCAACTAATTATTATGTGAAAATTCATGTAACAACCTTTATACAAAATAAACGATTCAATGGTATATACAAAAAGGTACTTAAAATAAAAAATCTTCTAAGATTATAAATCAATAGTTTACAATATTATTCAAGGTCTGGTCTAGGCATATAAATGAGATTGTTCAATGAGGATCGATATTTAGTGATGCAATTTCTGCCTAAAATGGGATGCAAAAGTTGAAGTAGAGAACATCACCATCCCAAGTGCGAAATTACAAGTCAACCTACAACACATCTATATGGTAAACGGATACAGTAAGAGTAGTATCACTACACAACATGTACTGGTAAGCATCATCAACCGACTAGGATTACTTCACACAACAATTTATAAAAATCAATAAAATCAACATGACATCTCATATAATTGTTTAGCACGAAAAGTCACTTTATTTACTGTGATCCTTAATAAGCTCAGAAGTTTCCAAGTACCTTTCCTAATTTGATTTGTGATCCTTAATAAGCTCAGAAGTTTCCAAGTACCTTTCCTAATTTAATTAACATTAATAATTTCACTAGGCATTCTATTTTCATTGGATGAGTTTCAATAACAATTAAACCAATCACTAACATCATTCTTTATAAATGTGAGCCTAACTAAAAGCTCAAATGACCAATCGACTGCCTCAAAATTTTAAGGAACACAATAACCATAACAATAATACTCCACAAGTCAATAAGGCTAGTTCAAATATATCTAACAATGTTATTAGGTCATACTACTTTACAGCGCTCGATATTGGTTAGAAATTGTTCATTATGGAGAAAAATTCAACAACTCTTATATTGCGGTTCGAGTCTCATTGTGGAGAAACTACAACGAGTCCTATTTACTATGATAGCTTACTGCAGCAGTCTGGGTGCTGCTATGGGGTCGCTAGGTAGTGAATCGACTGAGATTTTCATAGCTAACTTTCTATGGTACCTTTGAATTTACACATAATCTTTTATAATATTCTAATAAAATTACCATCTCAAAATCTTTTTTGTCACTATTCAAATACTAGTTTTATCATGGCCAGAGGTGGCAATGCTTTTTTTTTCTTATAAGAGGTTTGTCAAAAGCAATTGCAATGGGCAATTTTTGTACATGCAGATTAGGGGATCATGCATGTGCATGTGGTTTTAATGGATAATGTTGAAGATGAGGCACCATAATTTACATTGGGTTGTAGGAGGTGGGATAAGGGTCGATGGTGGAGTCGACTTACATTGTAATGAGAAATGGGTGAGGGTGTGATATACCATCCTCCATACAATGAACTAGGATCTCCCTAATCACACCATTATATTTGGGTCATGGATGTCCCAATTTTGGTAGAGATCAACATTGAAATTTTAGGGTGCCAAATCCATTTAATATTGTGTATAAGGCAAAAGAGTTAGCTAAGGATAAGCAGTGGTTTGGTAATATGTCGGAAGTTGAAATTAAGAGAGAGAAGACTCTATGGTCCCATAACAAAGGTGAAATTAAGAATATCAACATCACCCCTTATGCACATTAGTGCCTCAACATGGTTTACAAGATCATCAATCTATTTGAAAACATTATTGAAATAACATACCAAAGAGTATTAGTGGTAGCCTACGCTATATACATGGTGGAAGCTAATGTAGGGGATACAATTGTGGAGGAGCAGAGGTCCTTCTTCAATTGGACTTATTCCTTCTTCCCTAGTTACTAATTCATCCATTGAGTCAATGTGCCTATAGAGGGTAGGGATCTTATTGTGAGGTGTTGTGTGTCCTTTGATGCTCGCAGGGTGAAGGGCATACTTGGGTAGAGTAAGAAGAAGATAAAAGTGAGTACTGAGAGAGAGGGAAGTGGGGCCTAGGATAGATGATATTGTCTTTGCAAAGATTGCGGGTTCTTTTAAGCTGCTTGAGTTAAACTTGGCTACTGTGAAAGGATATACTGACAAATTCACTACTAAAAAAAAAGGGAAAACCGACCACAAAAACTGATCATAAATGGTCGGTTTTTTCCATTTTTTGATTAAAAAACCAACCAAAATTTATGGTCGGTAAAGTAGTGGTTGCTTTTTAAAAATCGACCACAAGTGGTCGGTTTTTTTAAAAATATATATATGTATTTTTAAAATACATTATTATTTTATTTTAATTGAAAAAAAAATAGGGAAAAAAACCGACCACATGCGGTCGGTTTTTTAAATATTTTTTAATTTTTTTTTTCAAAAATATCGATTACTATGGGAAGGTTTCTGAAAAAAATAATAATAAAATATATAAAAAACCGACCACAAGTGGTCGGTTTTTTGATTATTCTTTTTTTCAAAAAAAAAATGACAACTGGTGGTCGGTTTTTTGAAAAAAAATAATTAAAAAATATATGAAAAAACCGATCACAAGTGGTTATTTTTATATATATATATATATATATATATATATATATATATTTATATATATATATATATATATATATATATATTTTAAAAAAATCGACCACTTGTGGTCGGTTTTTTTTCTTTTTTCTTTTTGAAAAAAAAGCGACCCCAAGTGGTCGCTTTTATATTTTTAAAAATTATAATAATTAATTAAATAATTTTATTAATAATTATTATTTATTGTTAAAATAAAAATTAAAAAAATAATACAAAACCGACCACTTGTGGTCGTTTTTTTTTTTAAAAAAAAAGCGACCACAAGTGGCCGCTTTTATATTTTAAACTAGTGAGAAGAAGCCCGTCCAAAGCACGGGCGCAACATCTATTCTAAATTAATATTGTAATAATAATCATATCGATTTATGTTGTGATATTTTTTGAATTTTAAAAATTAAATAAATTTAATTTTTTACGTAATTTTTGCATATATTCTTAAAATATATTAAATTATCAATTATTATGATTTATTATTCAAATATACAATTTTATTTCAAAAATTTAATTCACAATCAAAATTAAACTCTACAAATGTATAAATTAATAAAGAGTCTGAAAAGTCAAATTTGATGGGCCTATATTACTTTTTCAGATAACACGGGCTCAGTATATATTATTTTTTTACCTCAAACAATGTGATCCAAATAGAATTTAGATAATCAATCATACTTTTAATACACTTTTAGATATTTTAAGTTGTTAACTATTATAGTTTATAATATTTTTTTATTTTCAAATAATATATGTTACTCTCCTTGTCCAAACTTTTGTGGCGGTGATAGTCAATTATATTTTAAAAATAATTTAATTTTTTAATTATTGTGATTTATTATACTATTCTTCTATTCCAATTTAAATGCCATTGATATAATTTTGGGAGTCAATCAAATATTTCATATCTTTAAAAAAATTTCAAGTTATTAATTATTGTGATTTATAATATTTTTTACGTACTTTTTGAAATATATAACACATTATTTTTTCTTTTAGATATTTTAAGTTGTTAACTATTGTAATTTATAATACTTTTTATGTAATACTTTTTAAGTTCTTCGTAGAAATTGTCCGCTTCACTATTAGGAACATCTTCAACATTTTCCCTACAGTCAACCCCGTGTTGTATCCCAAAATCATCGTGCATCATTTCTGTCATCCTAGTATCTTGATATTCATTATGCCCTGCAGACCTACTACTTTCTCCAACAACAGATTTATTTTGCCCAACATCACCATGAATATCAACCATTCTTAAAAAGTCCTCGTGAAACCCCTTTCTATAAAGATGTTCCTTTACATCTTCTTCACTTACAAGATTTATACCATCACATCTAACACAAGGACAATAAATTACCCAAAAACGTGTTCAAAGATCAAGTGTCTTAGCATGTTCAATAAATCTTTTGACACCCTCAACAAAATCCTCCCTAATACCCATTCTATTATCATTGTTCCGATGATATATCCAACTATAATCATGTTCCATCTACGCAATCAATCAGATTCAACTAATTAGATCAAGCATTTTCAACAAATAAAGTCACCAACAATATCACCTTCTAAACAAAAATTAACTTTTAAAGTCACCAATACTTAAGCTTTTTCAACTAACAAAGGCACCAACGAAACTAACTTCTAAACACTAATTCACTATTAAAGTCACCAGCACTTAAGCATTTTCAACAAATAAAGCAACCAACAAAATCACCTTCTAAACAAAAGTTCACTTTTAAAGTAACCAAAACTTAAGCATTTTCAACTAATAAAGTCACCAACCACATTACCTCCTAAACACTAATTCACTATTAAAGTCACCAAACCTTATGCATTTTCAACAAATAAAGTCACCAACAACATCACCTTCTAAAAAAAAGTTCACTTTTAAAGTCACCAAAACTTAAGCATTTTCAATTAATAAAGTCACCAATCACATCACCTCCTAAACACTAATCCACTATTAAAGTCACCAAGACTTAAACATTTTCAACAAATAAAGTCACCAACAACATCACCTTCTAAAAAAAAGTTCACTTTTAAAGTCACCCAAACTTAAGCATTTTCAACTAATAAAGTCACCAACCACATCACCTCCTAAACACTAATCCACTATTAAAGTCACCAAAACTTAAGCATTTTCAACTAATAAAGTCACCAACCACATCACCTCCTAAACACTAATCCATTATTAAAGACACCAAAACTTAAGCATTTTCAATAAATAAAGTCACCACTAACATCACCTTCTATACACTAATCCACTATTAATTATTTTTTTTTTCAGAAACCGTCCACCAGTAATCGTTTTTTTTGAGAAAAAAAATTTAAAAATTATTCAAAAATCGACCACAAGTGGTCGATTTTTTAAATATTTTTTTATTTTTTTTAAAACCGACCACTAGTGGTCATTTTTTTATTTTTTATTTTTTTCATTTGCAAAATAAATAATAATTAATACTAAAATTATTTTAATAATTATTTTGATTTTTTTTAAAATAAAAACTACCACTTATGGCCGCTTTTAAAAAAGAAAATTAAAAAAAATTAAAATTCGACCACTAGTGATCAGTTTTTTCCGACCATAATTTGTGGTCGAGTTTTGCCCTTTTTTTAGTAGTGAAATATGTCCATACCTCCGTGATACACCCAAATTAGACCTAAAAGAAGAAGTATAAAATAGTTTCTATCAAAGATAGAACCCGACAAGGTTGGGGTCGAATCCAACATAGAATAAGGTGAAAACTAAGCCTTATGTGATTATGTTGAACTAGTCAATTATTTTCGTAAAAGTGGAGTTTTGTGAAGAGTGTTTGTTATTCAGTTTCAGTGGTGCTTAAGTTGTAATGTTGGAGTTTTGGTACGTGTAATCAACTAATAGAGAGATCTAGATCAGTTTTTGTTGGAACCTAATCTTTGTACTTCATAATTTAATTTAATTTTTTGAGCTTTTTCAGTTTTAAATAAAATGGAAATAATTACTTTATTAGAATATACAACTTTCTCAAATAATTTCTAGGTTATCTTTTTAACTTTGACTAACATTTATGCATTCCAACATTCAAATATAATGGATTTTATGATTTCATTAGTTAAATAAATACATATTTACCAATGTCAACTTTTGATCGAGGTTTTCTTTTTTAAAAACATGATTTTATTAAGTTGATTTTTGCCTAAATATATTTTATCTTAAAATTAAGCATATTCAGAAGGTAATTATTTTTATTTAACAAATAAGCTCATAATTAAATTGAATGTCATTCCATATTATTATTTTTTTTTATTAAATTCAGCCAATTGTTCAATATGGTCATGTTTGCCATTTGATTTTGCAAGAATTGTAATACAATTGACCATCTTTGAATTTAAGTAAACTAAATCATAAATTTATTTGGCTAAGTTTTAAAGAAATCTAGTTATTTCTTTAATAGCATAAACTAACGTACCCAATATCCTAATTTCTACCTAATCCGCCACAGCCTAATGCTTTTACTCACTCTAGATGAACCTTTAAACCCTTCTTCCTAATAACACCTAACAATAAAAAGAATAATTTTCCAACGCCAGCAGCTTCAAGAGCTATCATGATCCGGTATACGGGTCATGATGAAACCTACTTTATCCCGCAAGTAGATAAGCCAAACCGTATCCCAGAGCTATAAGAAATGGACTAACTTGGCGGAATATGGCCGACAAGCCAAAAATCAATAATTAAACACTTAAAACAACAATAAAACAGTCATAACTGTCCAATAGATAGATAGAAGGGCAACATCCATCCGAAGACACAGTAATGAAGGTACAAGAGCTACTAAAAATGAATTATAAGTACTGAATAGTCAAATACAATCCATTTCGAACATGAAAGACTAGACATAGAAAAATTGAAGGAAAAGGGGAACTCTGACTCCAAAATCTCACCCAATCTTCGAAATCAACCCTGCACAAGCGTCACGTTAGTTGCAACAACTAGAACTAAGATCTACACATAAAAAAAGATAGGTACTCAGTAGGTATCATCGACCAACTAAGCTAAATCATAAAAAGTCAAGGTAGTAGGGCAAACCTTGAAATAATTCCAACATTGATGTGCATAAGTAAATGAAATTGATTCAGAAAGGTAACATAAAGATCACACAATTATATGTGCCAAATTGGCCACATGAGCGAATGAGTTTAGAAAATAACCCAACACAAGCACCCATAATCCTAGAGGGTATATTCAAAGAGAAATAAACAACCGAAGATCCATAACTATACTGAATATCAGTTATAACCATTAAATTATCCATACCATATCATATCATTTGCAACTCCTAATCCTGGACTCGAACCAAAACTCATATGATCTTTATCATTCATCCTCAATAGTATCAATATTATAACATCATTTGTCGGACTCAAACCAAAACTCATTGTATCAATGTTATAAAAAATTGTAGGACTTGAATTGGAACTCATATCATCACTATTATCATCAATTGCCGGACTTGAACTAGAACCCATATTAATAGACCATATCAATAAATCATACCAATTGACCATATCCATAAGTCATAACAATAAACTATATAAGTACACTCCATCAATAAATCACCGAACTTTAACCGAAATTAGAACCAAACTCCCAATTACAAAACTAGCACAATATTTTCATCTTTAACCTCCTAAAAACCTCAAACTAATCATTAATAATGGTTTAATCTGCGTAAATAAGTCCACAAAATTCAACACAAGTTTTGGACTAACATGAATCGTAGGGGCCTACTCCTAATCTTCAAAATTCATTTATAGGAAAATTCTACTCTAGACTAGGCTAAGGTATCTAAATTCATTTCTAGATGATAAATAAGTCTCAATTATCCCTAAGATAAAAATTTATCCTAAAACAAGAGTAACTAAGTTAACTACACATAAATTACGGTTTCAAGATAGCCTAAACAGTCTAATTAACTCAGTTATTTCAAATTATACCTCAAACACCTATGTCCCATCCCATATCTAGCATAATTTCATAAGCATACTCCAAAATAGATCAATATATGAAGAGGATAAACCTAGTCTACCTAGACACTAAAGAAAAGCCCTAAGAATTTGCTAAACCATCGATTTTCCCTTTCAAGAAGCTTCCGTAAGGTGCCACGCTATCAAAATCACAATCTATTCATTAAGAAGAGAACAATGATACCCATATTGCACTATTATGCTTTGGGTCCATAGTTACATACAAATTCTATGTGGGGCTGCTAATGGAACTTTCAAAACTAACTCAACATCCCTCTATGATCAAGGGACATTCGCCAAAAAAAATAGGTGAATCCAAGCTCTAATGGTACTAAAATGGAGTCACCAAGATTATAGTGATTTTAGAAAAAGATGGAGAATCAGACCAAAAATAGGTGAAAGCTTACCACAAATTCGAAGAAGAAATATGTAAATTAACTTAACTCAAGCTCTAAAATCAACCACAAAATGATTCTCCCATATTTTCCCACATTTTAGGGTTCAATATTCAAGGGAATGGATGAAAAATGGTAAAAATCAGGCTAAGTGTGATAGTTATACCCCTACCAGGTATTCGAGTACCGCTTAAGTGGACATTGGACCGCTTAAGTGTCACCTCTTAAGCTAAGTAATGTCGCTCTTGCGATACTTCACGACTGCACAAGTACCACTTTATCTGTCCTTTGTCGCTTTAGAGGCTACCGCTTAAGCATTAAGGGTGTCTCTTAAGTGATGCCTTACTAGGTTAGCCAGACCACTTAAGCGATCAATTGGGTGCTTTAGAGGGACTATGCTTAAGCGACCAAAATAGCCGCTTAAGCGGTGAACTAGTTGAGTGCACTGGTTGTAGCTTTATAATTAATATGGACTTCAACCGAACCCTCAAGATTCATCCAAAATACCATATACTCAAACACACTATACTAACCAGTCAAATTAGATGTTTTGGACTCGATGACGTTGTTAACATTTCTTCTGAGGTCATTTCAATGAAAAGTAGGTACCACACCCATGTGACATTATTTTAACTTTTGACCAATATCTTGAAATGTGTTCGGAAGCCTCAGAAACCAAACCAAGGGTCCTCAATATCATATTCTGAAGTTGTTGGAATAGTCAAATTTGTCATAAAATAACTTGGAGGGTTATTACAATATCTACTACTAAATAATTTTCATCCGCGAAAGTCAAGGATTAGGATGTACCTGAAGCCTCAAATATGTGAGGATACTGGGTCCGTATATAACCCTCGATCTCCCAAGTAGCCTCCTCTACTGGGTGGTGCCTCCACTGAACCTTTACTACTAGGATCTTTCTAGTGCACAATCTCCTAACATTACTAGCCAATATGAGCACTAACTCCTCCACGAAGGTTAACCGCTCATCCATCTAAACTGAGCCCCATCAAAGAACATGAAAAGGGTCAGGAATATAGCATTTCAATATAAAAACATAGAAAACCAAATAGAAAACATCAAAACCTAGGGGTAAGGCTAACTCATCAGCCACCTCACCAACCGTGCGAACAATCTCAAAGAGTCTTATATATGTGGGGCTGAACTTACCTTTCCTCTCAACTTTATCACACCTTTCATGGAGATACACAGAGGAATAACAGATCACAAAGTCTAAATATCAAGGCATGAAGTCAACGATCTGCTTAAGCCCTCTACCTACTCTAAGTTTCCCTCAACTTATCCTGAATCACCCTGACTCTACCCAACGACTCCTGAAGCAACTCAGTACTACCAGGCCTAATATAAAAAATGTCAAACCATCCAATCAAAAAATGACATCTCTATCACGACCCGAACTAGGGCCTGACCGTGACGGACATCCGACCAATGAAGGCCTGGATATCCCACTCTATCTGGTAATCATGCACAACATTCATATAATAAAAGAAAAATACGTAATTATAAATCGAATACGGAAACATGGTCATACTCTGATATTAGCTTAACAATGAAGGAAAACTCCAACAATATCTAAATAACATCTGACTCAGTCTGTAAAATCTCTACTAAATCTCAACAAAATACTATCTAAAGTCTGGGACAAGGCCCCCAGTAGACCAAAACTGTAGAATAATGAATATTTGTAAAATATTAGGCCTTCTAGAATATAGAAGGCTCACTACTGCACAATCTCTTCTGCTGTCTGAATTATCTATTGCTTATCTTAACCCCTAAATTGTGCCTCAGAACCTGAGAGGTTGGAGGGAGAGGGGGTTAATACAGATGTACTGGTACGCAGAGCTAATCCAAAATAGTCATTTATAATCAACATATATTAGATCAATTTAAAACAATTCATAATCATATCATATAGTAAGAAATCACATGGGCATTTTAAAGACTTTGAAATATTTTTTTGAAACCATGACTCACTCTTTGTCTTACTTTTTAGCTAGATGGTACACCCTACAATTTGTAATTCTACGAGCTATATAGAATCCTCCCTTGACTCGGCAGCCAAGCCCCCAATCCAAGTTTTCCGCAAGAATTGGAGTATCTATAAGGAGGATATGCAAGATCACACAGTAGGGTGCCAAAATCCCTAATCAAGTCAACATATCATGGTAGTGCACAAGATCATAAAGCAGGGCACATAACCATAGTCCTAATTTGGGATGACATGAATCAAGGTACACAAGATCACAAAGTATGGTAACATAATCCCGTGTTGGCAAATCACGGTTTCTAGCATAGAGTCTTTCAACTCATACTTTCTTCGGGTAACCATCTAACTCTCTTAAATCAAACTCTAACTCTGTTATGGCATACATTTATATTGTATCTTCATACAATTGACTTGCAAGTTAAAGTACCACATCAATTCTCCAACTTTCATGCCATTTACAACATGCACATATATAAAACTTTCACACACATCAAACATATGCACCATGGTTCTCAACATGTAATAGTTTCTAGAAACTTTATCATTTATGAGTAATATAATGTCAATTGCAAAAACTCATGCTCTTGATGGTTTAACATAAGTATAGTGTGGGGTATAAAACATTATCATGGGGGATTTAAAGAACTCACAATTCATATACATCACACTTTTTCAAAATTCAGATCACATGTTCACAATTCAACAATTGAAATATATGCAAGCCAACAACCCCATGATATTTCAATATTTCTTTCAAAACCATATCACAAAACATGTTATTGATATTAAAACAAAACCCCACTTGTAAAAACATATGTATATGTATCGATAGTAAGGTCTTGTGTAAATTCTTTTCAACAATCATGCCTATGAAATTTGGGACAACCCCACGTACCTCTATTCCAAAAAGTAAATGGATGATTCTTAAAGCCTACCATGCAAGGATTCCAAATCTCCAATTATCTTCTAAAACCCACGGTTAAATCTTGAGCTATGAGGATTTTTAGTCTGAAACCCTAATAGAGTTTATTGAGAGATTTTGATGAAAATAAACTTACTTTGGTGTTCTTGGGATTAAACCCCGTGTTAGAGATGATAATGGGTTGGAGAAGTACCATTTTTACCCTTAATGAGACGGAACAAAAATATAACAGGTGCCCAATTTTATGGGCCACCATGACGCGCTATAATTGCGGTGGCTCACTAGAAATTGCCAATTGGGAAATTATCTCACTCTGCGATGGGCCACAATCATGGCGTCTCACTAGAAATTGACGAATGCAAAATTGGGATCCTCCGTGATGCGTTAAACACCTGGATGATGATGTTTTATGACTAGCACATAAAATAGCATTAACTCCCTCATTGGGTGTCCGTTTTGGACGAATCTTTTATCAACGAAAAGCTTATTCAGTCACTTACGTTATGAAAAGTCAAAATTTAAGGAATTCCACTGGGAGTTAAGTATAATTCACTCTATAAACCCATGCTTGATACTTTTAGGGATGAATTATAGCTTGGAAACTTTTGGGCGTTACAATATCCCCCCTTGGGAACATTCGTCCCCGAATGTTGATGCAGAACACTGACAAGCATGACTTCAAGCGTACTAAGGCATAGAAATAACAAGGCAAGGATTGTACCTTCCATTCCGTCATCCACTGGGTCAAAAAGGTTTGGGTACCTAGCTCTTATGTCATCTTCGGATTCCCAAGTTGCTTCTTCAATTTTCTGGTTTCTCTTTACCTGAGGCAATCTCTTTGTTTCTCAATTTTCTAACTTGGCAATCCAAAATTTCTACAGGCTCTTCTTCATAGGTAAGGAGTCTGTTACTTTGATTTTTCGACAGGAAACACTAAAGAATGGTCTCCAATACGCTTCTTCAACATAGATATATGAAATATCGGATGAACGAAACCCAAAATGGCAGGCAATTCTAACTCATACGCGACTGTACCTACCCTTCTCAAAATCTGATATGGTCCTATGTAGCGAGGACTCAGCTTACCTTTCTTCCAAAACTGCATGACTCCCTTCATGGGAGAAACCTTGAGAAATGCCCAATCTCCAACCTCAAACTCTAAACCTCTTTTTCTAACATCAGCGTAGGACTTCTGACGACTTTGGGCTGTCTTAAGTCGTTCTCTAATGACTTTCACATCCTTCATTGCCTGATGAACAAGATTAGGCCCAAATATTTACATCTCACCCACTTCATACTACCCTATTGGTAACCTACATCTTCCTCTATACAATATCTCAAATGGTGCTATCTTAATACTGGAATGGAAACTGTTATTATACGCGAACTCTATTAGGGGCAAGTGCTCCACCCAACTTTCTTTAAAATCAATCACACAGTCCCTCAACATTTCCTCAAGGGTATGAATGGTGCGCTCAGCCTGCCCATCAGTCTGAGGGTGGAAACCAGTGCTTAGGTTTACTTGGGTACCTAAGTCTCTCTGAAAAAATCTCCAAAACAGAGAAGAAAACTGTGTACCTTAGTCGGATATGATGGAAACAGGTGCCCCATGCAAACAAACTATTTTGGGAATGAACAGCTTGGCATAATCCTCTCCTGAGTAGTTAGTCCTGACAAGTAGAAAGTGGGCAGACTTGGTCAGCCTATCTATAATTACCCAAATGGAATCATACTGGTTTTGGGACCTCGAAAGCCCTGTAATAAAGTCCATATTAATTATCTCCCGCTTTCACAAGGGTAAAGATATCTCTTGGGAAGAACCACCTGGCCTCAAATGCTCTACTTTAACTTGTTGGCAATTCAAACAGTTGGAAACAAAGTCAGTCACATCACGCTTCATAATATTTTACCAATACATAGATTTTATATCATGGTACATCTTAGTAGAGCCTGGGTGAACAACATACCTCAAAGTGTGAGCTTCATCAAGGATTCTCTGCCTCAGACCATCTACATCTGGCACACATAACCTACCCTGATATCTCAAAATGCCATCACCAGCAATCTCAAATGACATCACCTTCTGCTGACCCACATCACTCTTTATCTGCATCAAGATGGGATCTCCAACCTGCTTTTCTTTAACTTTTGCACAAAGGGATGATTTAGCTATCTCATTCACCACCACCCCTCTATCTTCGGAATCTAAGAGTCGTACTCCAAGATTTGCAAGTCGATGAATATCCCTCACCATTTCTCTCTTCCCTTCCTCAACATGAGAGAGGCTACCCAGAGAAAATCTGCCGAGGGTTTCGTCTACCACATTTGCCTTACCCGGATGATAGTGTAGGCTCATGTCATAGTCCTTTAAAAGTTCCAACCATCGTCTCTACCTAAGATTCAACTCTTTCTACGAGAAAACATACTGTAAACTCTTGTGGTCAGTAAATATATCAACATGCACCCCATACAAATAGTGCCGCCAAATCTTAAGTGCAAAAACTATAGCTGCTAACTCCAAGTCATGAGTAGGGTAGTTCCGCTCATGTACCTTCAACTGCCTAGATGCATAAGCCACTACCTTATCGTGCTGCATAAGAACACACCCAAGTCCCACTCGGGATGCATCACAGTATACAACAAAATGTTTTGTACCCTCTGAAAGAGTCAAAACAGGAGCAGTGGTTAACTTATCTTTTAGATTCTCAAAACTACTCTCATAAGAGTTAGACAAGCAAAAACTTCACCTTTTTCTGAGTCAACTTAGTAAGTGGTGCTGCTATGGAAGAAAAACTCTCTACAAATCTTCTGTAATAACCCATCAAACCCAAGAAGCTCCGAATGTCAATTGGAGTCGTGGGTTTGGGCCATTTCCTCACTGCTTTAACCTTTTGGGGATCAACCCAAATTGCCTCACTAGACACAATATGCCCCAAGAAAGCAATAGCATTCAACCAGAATTCAAACTTGGAGAATTTCGTATACAACTTATGATCTTTGAGAGTCCAAAGAATAATCTAAAGGTTATTGGCATGGTCCTCCTCACTTTTGGAGTAGATCAAGATGTCATCGATAAAAACTATGACAAATAGGTCTAGGAACTGACGGAAAACCCTGTTCATTAGGTTCATAAAAGCTGCAGGAGCATTAGTCAACCCGAAGGACATGACCAAGAATTCATAATGACCATATCTGGTTCGAAAAGCTGTTTTAGGAATGTCTGACTCCCTAACTTTTAAGTGGTGATAGCTCGAACAAAGGTCACATATGGGGTCATATAAGATAAGGTAGACCCGGGATCAAGCAACATATATACATCACGGGAAAAGATTTGTAACATATCGGTTACCAAATTTGGAGAGGCCTCTGCCTCCTGGCAGTTGGTCAAAGCATATAGCTAGTTGCGACCGCTCCCGGCAGCCGAAGTGGCTCCCTTCTGAGGTGCTGGTGCAGAAGAATTCGCCTGTGACTTAGCTTCCCCAACATTAGCTTCTGTATCAGGACAATATTTCTAAAGGTGTCCCACCTGACTGTAAGAATAACAACTTCTCCTCTCGAAGTAACACTTTCCAGGATGATTTTTCCTGTAGGTGTTACAATGGGGAAAAGATCTAGCGTGCTGCGCCACACTGCCCTGCGACTGAGTATCCTGAGCTCTGGGTCCCTGAATAGTCTGAAAACTCTGAGATTGCCTATCAACTAGGGGTCTGGGTGTTGGGGCGCTAGCTATAGACTACTGTTTGCCCCAAAACTTCTTCTTTTTCCATTTACCACCCCAATTACCACTCTATGGATGACTGTGGTTCTGATCTGATATTCTGGCTGTCTTCGCCTGCCTGTCTTTCTCTCTAGATTCAGATATTTTCTTTTGCTTCTCTTCTACCTGTTGTATGTGGACTGACAGTCTAGCAAAGGCCACCTCCCTATTTAGCATCTCCCCTTGACATTCAAATGCTAGATCATCGGAAAGGCCGGATACAAATTTCCTTATTCGAGCCCTCATATTTTCTATCATTTCTAGTGCATACCAATCCAGTTGATTAAACTTTAGAGTGTACTCATGGACGCTCATCTTCCCTTTTTTAAGATTCATGAATTTCTCTGCTTTGGCTTCCCTCAACTCTAGAGGAAAGAATCGGTCAAGAAAAGCTCCCACGAACTCGTCCCAAACTGTGGGCTCAACACTTTCCCCTTTCGCATCCTTCCACTCGTTGTACTATTGATTCGCTATATCCTTAAGTTGGTATGCTGCTAACTCATCCCTTTTCACCTGATCTATATGCATAACTCTAAAAATTTTCTCCATTTCATCTATGAATTCCTGGGAGTCCTCTTTTACTTTAGTGACAGAAAATTTGGGCAGTTCATTCTCATGAGCTGTCCCACCCTAGTGGCCTCAGAGGTGACAGATACAGACCTAGTATCTTCTAACCTCTGAGTATATACGGCTACCAGCTATGCAAAAATGTAAATGGACTGCCTGAATTCTGCATTCGATATGTCCCTCTGAGAAGACTAGGGACGGTTAACATTTGTCCTCGGAGCTCGAGGAGGACTGGTCGGGATTGGAGGTACGCCCGGAGTAGGAACTGGTTCTGGGTGTGGTCTCTGTTATAGGTGCGCATGCCATGAGTGGGGCGTATTTCATCATCTTGAGTATCCTGGTTGCTGAACAACGAGGAGACATGACTATTTTCAGAAATACAATGGATCACTGATTAGGGGACAGTTCTAATTCAGACTCTAAAGCACGAACTAAATCACAAAGAGGGGAAACACTTTCCTAAAGGCCTAGTAGCTTTCTACTTATAAGTGTGGCGCGCTACAAACCCATAAATAAGACTCTACCTAACATAATTTCGTAGACACCCTGGGACTATGAACCGTACTCTGATACTAAGTTTGTCATGACCCGAACTAGGGCCTGGCCGTGACGGACATCTGACCCATGAAGGCCCGGATGTCCCACTCTATCTGGTAATCATGCACAATATTCTTATAATAAAAGAAAAATGTGGAATTATAAATCGAATACGAAAATATGGTCATACTTTGATATTAGTTTAAAATGAAGGAAAACTCCAATAATATCTAAATAACATCTGACTCAGTCTGCGAAATCTCTACTAAATCTCAAAATAATACTATATGAAGTCTGGGACAAGGCCCTCAATAGACCAAAACTGTAGAATGATGAATATCTGTAAGACATTAGGCCTTCCAAAAAATAGAAGGCTCACCACTGCACAATCTTTTCTGCTGTCTGAATTATCTACTGCTTATCTTGAACCCTAGACTGTGCCTCAGAACCTGAGAGATTGGAGGGGGAGGGGGGTTAATACAGATGTACTGGTATGCAGAGCTAATCCAAAATAGTAATTTATAATCAACATATATGAGAGCAATTGAAAACAACTCATAAATATATCATATAGTAAGATATCACATGGGCATTTTAAAGACTTTGAAATATTTCTTTGAAACCATGATGGTACACCCTAGAGTCAATAATTCCATGGGCTATATGGAATCCGCCCTTAACTCGGTGGCCAATCCCCCAATCTAAGTTTACCGCAAGGATAGGAGTATCTATAAGGGGGACACACAAGATCACACAGCAGGGTGCCAAAATCCCTAATCAAGTCAACATGTCATGGTAGTGCACAAGATCACAAAGCAGGGCACCTAACCATAGTCCCTATTTGGGATGACATGAATCAAGATACACAAGATCACAAAGCATGGTACCATAATCTCGTGTCGACAAATCATGGTTTCTAGCATAGAGTCTTTTAATTCGTACTTTCTTTGGGTAACCATATAACTCTCTTAAATCAAACTCTAACTCAGTCATGGCATACATTTATATGGTATCGTTATACCATTGACTTGAAAGTCACAATACCACATCAATTCTCCAACTTTTCATGCCATTTACAACATGCACATATATAAAACTTTCACACATATCAAACACATGCACCATGGTTCATAACATGTAATAGTTTCTAGAAACTTTATCATTTATGAGTAATATCATGTCAATTGCAAAAACTCATGCTCTCGATGGTTTAACATAAGTATAGTGTGGGGTATAAAATATTATCATGGGGGATTTAAAGAATTCACAATTCATATACATCGCACCTTTTTGAAATTCAGATCACATGTTCACAATTCAACAATTGAAATATATGCAAGCCAACAACCCCATGATATTTCAATATTTCTTTCAAAACCATATCACAAAACATGTTATTGATATTAAAACAAAACTTCACTGGTAAAAACATATGTATACGTATAGATAGTAAGGTCTTGTATAAATTCTTTTCAACAATCATGCTCATGAAATTTGGGACAAACCCACGTACTTCTATTTCAGAAAGTAAATGGATGATTCTTGGATCCTACGATGCGAGGATTCTAAATCTCCAATTATCTTCTAAAACCCATGGTTAAATCTTGAGCTATGAGGATTTTTAGTCTGAAATCCTAATGGAGTTTCTTGAGAGATTTTGGTGAAAATAAACTTACTTTGGTGTTCTTGGGATTAAACCCCGTGTTAGATATAATAAGGGATTGGAGAAGTACCATTTTTACTCTTAATAAGATGGAGTAAAAATATAACTGGTGCTCGATTTTATGGGCCACCGCGATGCGCCACAATCGCGGTGGCTCACTGAAAATTGCCAATTGGGAAATTGTCTCACTCTGCGATGTGCCATAATCATAGAGTCTCACTGGAAATTCAGAAATACGAAATTGGGATCCACCGTGATGCGCTAAACACCTGAATGATGATGTTTTATGACGAGCACATAAAATAGCCATAACTCCTTCACCGAGTGTCTGTTTTGGACAAATCTTATATCAACGGAAAGCTTATTCAGTTACCTACGTAATGAAAAGTTAAAATTTATAGAATTCCATAGGGAGTTGAGTATAAGTAACTCTAGAATCCCATGCTTGATACTTTTAGGGACAAATTTTAGCTTGGAAACTTTTGGGGCGTTACAATCTCCTACCATATAAAGCCTCAAAATGAATTATCTCAATACTAGAATGATAGATATTATCATAAGCAAACTCCATCAAGGACAAGTGCTACTCTCACTGACCTCCAAAATCCATACCAAATACTTGGAGCATATCTTTGTGAACCCGAATAGTCTGCTCTGATGGTGGAAGGTTGTACTAAGATCCACCTGAGTACCAAAATCCTCTTGAAAATCTCTCAAAAATATAGAAGTGAACCCTGAACAACGATCTATAATAATAGATACATGCAGACCCTGCTAACGAACTATTTCACTAACATAGATACTGGCTAACATCTTGGCACAAAAGGACATCTAAATATGAATAAAGTATGCCCACTTTGTCAAACAATACCCAATGACTCAAATACCATCAAAACCATGGTAAGTATGAGGCAGACCACTAATAAAATCAATTTTAATAGTCTCCCATTTCCACTCAAGAACGGGCAACCTCTAAATAAAGACTCGGGTCATTAATGCTTAACCTTCACCTGCTGATAACATAGGCAATGAGCACTAAAGTCCGCCATATCTCTCTACATACTATCCAACCAATAATGCATTCTCAAATATCGATACATCTTGGTTGTGTCCAGGTGAATAAAATATGTGGAACTGGGAGCCTCAATCAAAATTGACTTAATCAAGTCATCAAACCTCGGAAGATAAATGCAGCTATCAAATCTCAAGAAAACCTCATAATCTATGGTATCACTCTTGTATTTACTAGTCAAAACCTGATCATATATGATGCAATGCCTCTTATCCTAAAATTAATGACTTTGAATTTGCTCAAATAGTGAAAAACTCACCTCAACTCTAGCAAGAATCCTCCTAGGGTCTGAAATATAGTTTCACACCATAAAGGTGGCTAAGGATTGAATGTCCCATGCCAACGGACTTTGAGAAACTGAAATCCAAGCCAAGCAACTCATACTCAACACCTTCCTACTCAAGGCATCTGCTATAATGTTCACCTTTCCTAGATGATACAAGATAGCGGTGTCATAATCCCTAAGCAGCTCCTTCCATTTACACTACCTAGAATTTAGCTCTCTCTAAGTCATAAGATACTGAAGACTATTTTGATCTATGAATATCTCACAATGAACACCATAAAGATAATGTCTCCAAATATTAAGTGTAATAGCTGCCACCTCCAACTCTATATCATGAGTGGGGTAGTTGCACTCGTGCACCTTCCATTGTCTTAATGCGTAAGAAATAGCTCGATCCTACTGGTTCAACACATAATCCAAACAACACTAGAAGAATTATAATGCATGGGGAATCCCTCAACCTCAACAGGAAGAACCAAGATAGGAGTTAAAGTATAAAACCTCCTGAGGTTTCCATAGCTCGACTCATATTTCTCAGACCATTTGAAAGGAACCTCCTTCAAATTAAACCTATTCATCGATGCTACAATAGTAGCAATATTCTCAATGAATTGCCTACAGTAACCAACCTAATAAATAATGCTACGAACCTTAGTCAGAGAAGTAGGCCTGTCCCAATAATGAACAACCTCAATCTTCGCTTGGTTTACCATAATCTAATCTATAGACCCCACATGTCCATGGAATGTCTTCAACTCAAGACAAACCTCAGACATAGAGAATTTTACAAAACACGTAGAACCTCTCAAAGTCTAGAGCATAATCCTCATATGTTGTAGCTCTTCCTCCTATTTCTTAAATGCATAAGGATGTCATCGATGAACACAATGAGAAAAGAATCCAAATAAGGTCTAGACATACAGTTCATTAAATCCATGAATGCAGCTAAGGCACCAGTCAACCTAAAAGACATCGCTAGAAAATTATAAGGACCATGTCCTAAAGGCTTTTTTTAGGATATCCTAAGCCTGAATCCTCAACTGGTATCTCAAATCAATCTTAAAGAACACTGCTTCTCCTCGAAGCTTGTCAAACAAATCATTAATATGAGTTAAAGGATACTGATTCTTCACCGTCACCTTATTAAGCTATTTATAATTAATTCACATACACATAAAACTATCTTTTTACTTCACTATGGTGAAGGCCCCTTATCCTTTGCCCTAGCTAAAGATATTTCCTTAGGATATCCACAACCTATAGGTCATCTAAGAATTACAATAAGGTCCCTATGTTCAAAATCAGGACCCTCATTTCGTATAGTTGTAGTAAGTGTCCTAGCTATCTGCAAGAAAGTAAAACCAAAGGAATTCTATAGAAGCCAATTCAGACTCATAACACGAAAAAAGTTAAAGAATAAAATAACTCTTAAGAATATATTATAGACTCCCAAAGATAAAAAACAGACATTATCATTCCAATCTATGAAACTCTACTAGACACTTTCTCTTGTACCACCAAGATCGGTGAAACCTAGGATCTTATACCAATTTTTCATGACTCAATTTTTGAGTAATCATGGCACCTACTTTATACTGCCACTAGGTAAGAAAAACTATAATCAAGAGCTATAATAAATGGGGTAACTTTGTGTAATATGACCTAAAGGTAAGAAATCAATGATTCAGGACTTTAAATAGCTATAAAATAGTCAAAACTGTCTAATAGATAAATAAAAGGTAAATAACCACCCCAAGACTCAGTAATGTCAATTCAACAGTTACTATAAATGACCTATAAGTATTGAATAGTCAAATACAATCTATCTCAAACATGAAATAGATAAATAAAGGAAAAAGGGGAATTACAACTCCATGCTCTTATCCAATCTCCAAAATCAACAGGACACGAGCTCAGATTTGCACCAAAAAGGTATAAAAGTGTATCTTGAATTCCAAAACCATGAGTACTCAGTAGGAATTATCATTTGAGTAGCTAATTTATGATACAAATATGATAAGATACAATATAAAGTAAACTAAGTAAAGGTAGTGGGGCAAAACTAGAAATAACTCCAACACTATTGTGCATAACTAAATGAAATAGATTCAAAAAAGTAACTTAAGATCACACAATTATAACTCTTAAATTGTCCCCCATAAGACAATAATTGCAATAAAGTAACTAACCCAACACAGGCCCCAATAAGTCTGGAGGAAACAATCAAATAGAAATAAATAAGTGAAGATCCAAAATTATACCAAATATCATCTATAACCATCAAACTATCTACACAAAATCATATTATTTCCAACTCCCAATGTCGGACTCGAATCAGAACTTATATCATTATCATCATATCATCCTCAATAGTATCAATATTATAACATCATTTGTCAGACTCAAATCGAAATTCATAATATCAATGTTATAAAAAATTATTGGACTTGAATCGAAACTCATATCATCACTTTTATCATTAATTTCCGCACTCGTAGAAAAACTCATATTAATATTCCATATCAATAACTCATACTAATATCCCATATCCATAAGCTATAATAATAAACCATATAAGTATACTTCATAAATAAACTACCAGACGTTACCCAAAATTAGCACCAACTCCCAATTTCCCAACTATCATAGTTATTTCATATGTCTACAAAAGCTACCAAAAGTCATGGCCTAAAGGGGGTCGGAAAGGCCTATTCCTAATCCCCAAAATCCATTTTTGTACAAATTATATCTTGAATGAGTCTAAGGCTTCTATATTTACTACTAGATGATAAATAAGCCCTTACATAGAAATTTACCCTAAAACACAAGCAACTAAGTCAATTGCGCCAAAATTATAATTTCAAGATAACATAAATAGTCCTATTAACCCAATTATATTTAGTCATGCCTTCAACGCCATAATCCCATCCCATATATAGCATACTACTATAAGCCTACTATAAAATAGCTCAATCTGTAAAGGGGGTACACCTAGACTACCTGAACTCCGAAGAAAAGATCGAAGAATTCACTAAAGTACATATTTCCCTTTCCAAGAAACTTTTGCAAGGTGCCATGCTATCAAAATAACTATCTACTTATCAAGACGAGAACATTTATACCTATATTGAACAATTATTCTTCAAATCCAAAATTACATAGAAATCTCATGTGGGGCCCATTTACATAATCATATGTTTGAAACTAACACAACGTACCACTATGCTTAAGGAATATTTATGAAAAAAAATAGGTAAATTTCAAGCTCTAATGGTGCTAAAATCAAGTCTCAAAGGTTTTAAGAATTTTAGAAAAATATGGAGAATTAAACCAAGAAATTGATGGAAGCTTGCCACAAATTTGAAGAAAAAAATGCATACATTAACTTCACCCAAGCTCAAAAATCAACCACAAATGATTCTTCTAACTTTTCCTACTTTTTTAGGGTTCTATGTTCTAGGGAATGGATGAAAATGGTGAAAATTGGACTAAGTAGATATTTATACCCCTACTAGGTATTTGGGTACCACTTAAGCAGACTCTAGGCTGCTTATGCAATCATCATTTAAGTGACCTTGTTATGCTTTAGCGGTAATTCACAACTACACAGGTACCGCTTAAGCAGTCGTTGTTTACTTTAATAGATACCTCTTAAGCGATAAGGGCACCATAAAAAATGCCTCACTGGGCCAGCCTAATTGTTTAAGCAATCGGCAGGGCACTTTAGCATGCCTCCACTTGATTAACCTAAATAGCTGCTTAAGTGGTGTACTAGCTGAAGCTCCAAAATTAATTTGAACTTCCACCGATCCGTCGAGATTCATTTAAAATCTCATATATAAAAAAAATTATTCTACCCTATCAAATTTGATGTTTTGATCTCAATGAAATAGTTAAAATTTCCAAAGGTGGTCTTTTCAACAAAAAATGGGTCCCAAGCTCATGTTTTATTTTTCTTAACTTCCGACCAATCGCCCAAAAAGAGTTAGGAATCCTTAAAAACAAATCCAGGGGTCCTCCTAATGTAAAGTCGATATTCCAAAGATATTGGAATAATCTAATTTGGTATGGGGTCGTTGACTGATATTTTAGCCTAGTAGCCAATTTAAAATAACTAAGACTTCAAAAGAGAGAATTATCTCTAAAAACTAAATGAACTACCTGGTAAATAAAATGTCAGTTCCAGCAAGTCATAAATTAATTGGATTATCTATAGGAATTCTTTAAATGGTGAAAATGATTATAAATACAAAAATGGCCTAGAGGGTCATTACAAGATCTCCTAAATACTTCCTCCTTAATCCTTCTATCCATTGGTTTCATCCGTACTATAATGATTTTTTTTATCATTATGGGTAGGTCTAGAGCACAAAAATTTAGGTTAAAATTTTTCCTTGAATGTAATAAAGCATAGAATGGTCCAGGAAAATCCAAAAATGTATTAAAGAAATTTTATGTAATTTAATGTAATTTCAAGTTAGTCATAAAGATAAGAAATCTGTAGGATCTTTCAGAAGTGAACTCAGGTGAATAAGACTCTCAATACTGAACTTGATGTAAAAGGGTTAGTTTGAGATGTTGATACATTAGGGTGTATTGCAAAAAAATGTAGAACAGGGAGCAATTCCAAAATTCTTCCACACCTAACCTACTATAGTGGGTGATAGGACACTACCTCTACACCAATATAGCTAAATGTTCCTACTATGGTTGAAGTCAACTTCTATCAATCTTGCCATAGTGGGTAGACACCACTATAGCGAGGCTTCTATAGTAGTATATAGTCACTCTAGCAGAATATGCACTGATTATTATAAAAAAATACCCAAAAATGTTATTCTAATTTCACTCTTAGTTTGCATATAAAGTATGCGATTTAGGATAATTTCCACCTTTTTTCCATCAAAACTCTTCGTAAAAGTTAATTACTTTCATTAACTAGTTTTTTAATTATTAACCTATAGAATCACTTGTTTATGATTTTTAGGATAGGTTTAACTTGACCTAAGTTATTATCTAGTGCAATTAGGTGCATTGGGATGAAAACCCTTGGGTTTTTGTTAAATATTTTAAAATTGCACTACATGACAATAATTCATCATTATAACCATGAGATTGGCAGTATTAAGGTGGAATGATAATAGAAAACCTCATCATAAGAGAAATAATCTAGAATTTGACCTTTGGATTTTGGGGTTAGATTATAATGTTTGATATTGTTAAGCCATTCTGTTTGTTATGTATTATATTTATAATATTTTTACCATAATAAAGCCGAGAATTCAAGAAAAGGCAAGGCTCAAATTCGTTAGAGCATTTTATTGCTTGGATTAAGGTAGGTGATGGTTTAATGTAGTTCGAATCCAATTTGATATATGTGTGCATGTTAACTATTCCTATGTATACTCATTACAATGCATGTTAAAATAATGATAATGGATAATTGATATCCTAATTAATAATCACATGTAATGAGGTTTTATTAAAATCTTGTTCATTTTAGCAGTGTTATTGTTACTTCATTGGGGTTGTAAATTTTATGAAATGTATTGATTATTGTGGAACATACTAGTATTTGGAGATCTTCACAAGATTTATATTATTATTATGAGATTTATCAATTTTCGAACATCTCTATGTTATTGTGGTGTAAGTGTAGGAGGCACTATATGTATGAAATTTTTAGTACATGGGCAGGAGATCGTCTCTTGTAGGTCATGGTTATTGGCCAACCATAACACTCTTAGCATATGTGTACAAGTATAGGTGAGTGTGATAGTTCCTTGAGTGAAACTGGTTTATATGTTGTATTTGGTTCCTTGAGTGAACCAGGTGTTTGTGATGACTTGTTATATTTGGTTCCTTGAGTGAATCAGATTTATCTTTGACTTATTGTAATTGGTTTCTTAGTGAATGCAGAATTATGATTATTAGTATATTGTTGTTGGAATGGATACTTGAGTGTTCATGGATAAATTACAAATGATTGGCATAACTCTTCTATAGTTGTCTACTTATGTATTTGAGGCATAGTCAGTATATTATTGGTAGTCATGGTCTTCACTTATGTTTTTATACATATTGAGTTGTGTTTGACTGAATTCTATGCTATTTTTTAAATAAAGTTAAGAGTCATAAATTTGAGGTAAAGTTATATAGAAGATGTTCATAGTTATACTTATGTTACTAAGTTGTGATTTCTTATCCACATATCTTATTTTGGGTTGGCTGATGATCTTACTAGTACACCGTTTCCAATTGTGTAATGATAGTGCACATGCTCTTCTTTTTGTTGAGTGTAGAGCATCTTTCAACGACTGTTTTAAGTCATTAGTTGTATAGTAGATGGCATCAAAACTTAAGGGTGAGCCTTTTCTTCAAAGCTTACATGTGTTCTTCAATTTGTTCATGTTTATTTATTTTGGACTTGGATGTTTCTTTTGATTTTACGTTAAATCCATTTCCTTAAAATTTTTAGTGTTTTGGTTCAATGATATTTAGATTCTAGGGTATTTGAACATTTTATTATTTCCATTTTTAGTATTTCTATTACAATGCTTGAGATTTTAGTTTAGTTAGTGGAAAATTGTCAGTTGCCTTATTTTTATTAAGTGTTGGTCTTGGATATTATGAGTTTGATGGTTCTATCATTAGAGGATCAATATGGGTTCCCTCCATAGTGGATTAGAGTCGTAAGACATACAAGCCTCGAGTTTTCAACATAAGCTCTTGTACTCAATGAATTTCCAAAACATTCCAAGAAAGAAATCCAATTTCAATTTATTTCAGATTGTCAAATTCACAAGATATCATACAAATTAGTATGATTCTATCTTATTCATGCCCTATCCTTTACTCAAATTCAATTACCCTCAGATCTACCACTCCCTTATTTCTATTTATTCACTATATGGGTGAAGATGAAGAGGGTACAATCTCCATTCATTATTGATTCATTTCTAGCCTTTAAATTTGTTTTTTCTTTTTCCAAATCTCTCATTAATTCAACTCGTAAAAATCTCTAAATCTCTAGCTATATATATATATCCTCACTATTTATAAGTGGGGGTCAAGTCTTGAAGAATTGAAAGATTATTTAAGAAAGAAGCAAGTAAATTCTGAATTGAAAGATGATTTCCTTTGCTAAGCTTAATGTTCTTAGACCAGGATTCATGTATGATTATATTAAGCATCGATATTGTTTAAGAGATGAGTGGTTGTTTCTAGTGGTATAATATTGATTTCAATGAGCTAATTATCTTTATTTTCTACTTAGAATAATGTTAAAATCCTCATCTTTTTTATATTTTGTGTCAATTTTTGTAGTTCTTGTTGTGTTTTAGGTTCTTTTTTAGTTCTGATTACAGTGGTGTTTGTCACATTGATGCTCACACTAGTAGTAAGAGTGGTTTTGGTTTTGTTTGATGTTGGTTGATATTGTTTGAATATTTTTAGCTTCTATTTTTCTCTTTGTTATTATAAATTGGCTTAAATATGTAAAGATTTTTTGAGTGCTTTCTTTTCCTTTTGAGGTTCCTGCTCACTATTTGCTTATGTTGATCTTATTTTACGTTTGCATAATGTTCATAGGTGGTTGGTTTGATCAGTTTATTTAGATCTACATAAATATCACCTTTTTATTGACTATTATAACATTTCTTTTATCTACATAAATATTATCTACATAAATATCACTATTTCTTTTTATCTACATAAATGCTCACACGATGCTTGCAACCATAAAGGACTACAAGCTAACCCAAGAATGATATCTGCTGTGAGCACTGAACAATAATACTGAAATAATTTGTTAAAATTCCATAAGGTTCAAAACATCTAAAATACTAATAATGAATAATAACATCTGAATCTGAAATACTATTTGAAAATCTAGTTTGAAAAACCTCTAACTGAAACTGTCTGAAAGTGGAGTTGATGGGACAATCTGACAACTATCTCCATCTACTAAAATACTGCTAAGCTGAAGTACTGAAATAAAAGCACATCCTCGAAAGATAAGGACTCACTAATAAATCTGCTACTGCTGGATGAATCTGGCTAAGCGTAGTCAAGAACCTGAGCATTTGAACGTATGATATGAAACATCATAGCACAAAAATCAGGCATGCGATCAGTACGTGGGAATGTACTGGTATGTTAAATGAGGTAAGGCTGAATGCATAGGTTCATATGCATGAATAATAACTAACTGAATGATATGCAAGATCTAGATTAGCATACATGAAGGATCTGTGACTACTGAACATACTGTGCATACTGTAACTGAGTATACTGGAACTGAATCTGATAACTGATGACTAAATATACTGATAATCTGAGATCACTGATAATTTGAATTACTGATAATAGAGTGACTGTATGTGATATTCCTAATTCTATAGAACTGAACTGAGTTCTCTTCTGAAGAATGAGGCTGAAACTGACACTGTGGGAGTTCTTACTTAACCGACTTGCGCCTGAGTAAGCTGAGTGGAGTCCAACTTGTAACTCTAGTTGGAAGGGTGCCAGTACCGTGCCACGAGAAAAGACACTATTATTGTAAGCCTATCTGAGGGGTGACCCTGAACAGCAAGTTAATCCTAATCTGATGGGTGACCCCTTAGAGGTAGCCAAGCCTTAATCTGACGGGTGACTCCTCACATCCTATGCTAGCTACGTAGTTCTATAGTGTGAGACTTCTATTAACGACTCTACCTTCCTGACTGTAGAAGTCGTCACCTCTGCACTCGCTCGGTGCTAGTTCTTACTCCCAACTAAAAGAAACTGAACTAAGTAAAGAGAATTTGACTGGACTGATACTAAGATTACTGAGTTTTCCTAAGTTTTGTAACTGGCTGAATTCTACTAAGTTCTGTAACTGACTGAGAGTACTACTGATCGTGACATGACTAATACTATTCTGCCACTGACACTGGCTCTAGGTAAACAACTAAATTGTCGGGTATTAAATACCCCCCGTACTCGATATCATGAAAAGTAAAGCAAAGCATTATCTTAAATAACATAATAATGTTTACTTAGGCATAATTCATTCACAGAGACATTTCATCAAACACTTGTAATGCATTAACTTGTACATGGATGGGGAATACATGTTAGCATGCTATAATGTCATTTTTTCATTCTCATAGACAATTTATCAAACACATAAGAAGCATACTTGGTTCATTAAATCATAAACACTTAAAGTTAACATGGTTACAACAATCAACTTGCAAATTGAAAGGTTTATCATCAATATCATGCAATTCAACACATACTAGAATCAATTCTTAGAACTTGTAATCTAAATCATAGAATAAAACTCAAACAACACCATGAACATGAATTCGGTATAATTCAAATATGGAAATCAAAACTCATAAATCTTGTATATTGGAAAAGGATTCTTGGGCTCCATGGAAGGTAAGGATCCATGGATGAACATCTAACAAACCTTAATTCATGAGATTCTTGGAGAGCTAGTGTTTATTTTCTTAAGAGAGAAATACCTTTTAATTTTGGAGGAAAGAGAATAATGAAGGGTTTAAACATTTTTAGGGCTTAAATCCCACATCTGGGCAGAATAAAATCATGGGAAAAGACTGATTCAACCCTGGGTGTAACTTTAATTTTTTGTGAAATTTTTCCGATCTCGGCCCCTGGCGCGATGCGGCGCTATCGTGCCGTGTTACTGAAAAATGACAACTAGAAAATTGCATGGTGGTGCGATGCGGTGGTATCGCTTTGCCACTTTATTTGTGAACTGGAAGTGCACTGCAACACGATGGAATCGCGTTGGTACACTGGAAATTGACAATTATGAACTGAGTTTATAGCGCGATGCACCAATATTGCAGAGCAATATAGGAAATTGAAAATTTCTGTTTGACACACTCCGTGATGCGTTACTGGCCTAAATGATAATGTTTAACGACTGAAACTTAAAATTGCCATATCTTCTTACCAGTTGTTGAATTTAGGCGAATTTTATATCGTTGGAAAGCTAATTGAATTTGCTACGCAATGGCAGGCTCTAATCTAAAAATTACTGAATATTCCAAAAATTTATTTAGGATAACCCATATATTGAGGATTAATCTAGGCTAGGAAAATTCGGGATATTACATATACCGAATGAGTCTGTGAGCGGGACCTGAACCAAGGGTCCACCTAATATAAAATCAATGTTCTATAACTATTGGGACTATCAGAATTGGAATATGAGGTTCTTAACTGAAGTTTTCAGCCAGTAGCCAATTTGAACAAGCAAAGACTTCAAAATAAGGAGTTGGCTCTAAAAATCAAATGAACTGTTCGATAACCGAATTGCCAGTCCCAACAAGTCATAAATGAGTTAGGTATCTATTAAAAATCTCTAAACAACAAAAATAAGTAGAGATATAGAAAATGACCTAGAGGGTCATTGCAGGTCGCTCTTTATTTGTGTAGGTTTATAGTGTTTCTCTTAGTAGGTAATATTTTCGTTACTAAATTTAAATTTGTGCAAATATTATACATTTATGATTGTATATGTGTTTATATCTTACTAATATATTAAATATGTCTGTTATATTAATCAGTCTTACTTATTCGATATTATAGTGTGAAATAAATAAACAAACAGATCAAAGCTTTGGAAAACACATGAAGATCGAAAAGCAAGATATAACAATACAAGCCAATAAGAAAGAGGCTTTGTTAGCAAAAGCACAAACCAATAAAGTTGAATTAAACAGTCCAAAATTTGGTTCTAACTCAATTCGTTCAACTGAACAACAGACTCTTCTTTCAGCAGATTCACTTCTTGGGTTCGAACAAGGTTGGAAAGTTACACTTGTACTTTTTTGTGGAACATTAGTACTGATATAGTTTTGACAATATTTTTGTGACAGGGTCAACAACAAATGCTCTTGAACAATATTTAGCTTAGCTTAAGATAAGAATTATACTTTTAATATTATCATCAGTGAAAGATTTTTCGTCGGCTACTTTTGTGGTATAATTGGAGCTACCATTTGCTGCATCCTATAATATATCTCTAAGATATTTTTTGTTGTTCATTTCTACGAGAAGTACTGCACTGCTTATACTGCTTCTGGAATTTCAAATTAGAGTTTAATGTAATGCATTTTGCATGATTATTACTATATTTCAACCTTTTTTTCTTACAGCCATTAGCTTTTAATGATTTGTAGATTTTATTCCATATGCTATTTGGGCATGGATTTATTGTAAATATGAGTTGTACAAAGTTTTCTGTTAGTTTTCTTAATTTTTCTCTTTGTGGTTTTAATCTTATGAGTAAATAAAAAATGACAAAAGCCTAAATTGATATCATGAAATTAAAAAATGTTAACATGGTGATAAATTCTGTGGCCGAATTTTACTTTTGGCAATTCCATTTCTTTTACTTGTATGGATAGTTTGACCATAAGAATACCTAATGAAAGGCCTGAGATAACAAATGAAGGGTATTCTTTTCATGAATATAATAGAAGTTACTTTGAGCAAGTAAGTAGTTATTTATTTTATCATTTTCTCCTATTATATCAACATTTAATTTGTGTGTGAACTACATAACAATATTAATTACACAGGCTATAGAATATCAATATGGATGAAATGATCTCCTGCTGGCAGATGAAATGGTTTATTTAGTGAGCGTAAAGCTAATATGAAGTATGTTACAATCTTTTCTATAGTGGTATTTCTTATTTGACAATATATTAGAGCTCTATAAGGTGTTCAACTTTTTATGTTCTCTTGGTTTAATTTATCTGACATTCCATAGATTCGTGAAAGTTTGGGATACAGCTTTCCACTATTTTCTCTATTTTTTCCATAGCATTTAGTACATTTTGATGTACCGTATTACTTCATCTCTTGTTAAAGTTTCTCCTTTTGGTTTCTCCGTAATACAATATGGCAAGCGGTGTCGAGCCTGGGATTTAGGGACCGTGGGTGCTCAAAAGATTCGAACACATATATTGATGTCCTAAGTTTTAAGTTTTTGCCTGCAAACCAAACAACGTATCTCTCTTCTTGGTCCATTGGGTGCTTTTCTAAACCTTATACCAAATTATATATATTTTAAATATAATTATACCTAATCTATGTCAAATTTAACGGGTGTCGGAGCACCAAAATATTAGATATAGGTCCGTCATGATGACAATATTTCAATTCGCTCCTCCTTATATATGTGTCTCAATTAGTATCTTCCTCTTATTGTCTGCATTGATCTTAAACAATGAAACTTCTCCCTAAAGTATTTCTTTTGCAATACAACCGTGAGTGTTTCATTAACTTATCTATTAATTTTTCATTAACTTATGTATTTTAATTAGGAGTTTTCTATTACTGAATCTATTTGCTTTGCTTGCACTTGAGTGATAGATACAGTTCTTGATAATAGAATGTGAGAACAGCCCAATGAGAGATGAACATAACTTAACAAATCATGTTCTAATACAACTGAAACCAAAGAGGAAAGATTTTATCAGACTCTATGATTCTTCACCCTACTTTTTATTTATCCTTTTATTTCTTCAGAAATTCAAAAATTCAGTAATAACACTAACAATTTTCTATTTTATGCAATAGGTCTCGATCTTGTGGTTACATATATCAACTTGAGGATACGTCACATTCTGTTATTTGTGTAATTAAATAAGATGTACAAACTTATCTTGTAGAACATAACTCCTTCACAAATGCCATCAAGTAAATATTATATTTTATTTATTTATGTGTTGCAATTAATAACTCTGCATATATACACAACACAATCTCCATATTGAGCCCCTGCTGACACGGGTCTTACCATTAATATTAATTGGGAAAAATTCACAAATAACATACTTAAGACCATAATTATGAGACTCATAGCAACACTTTCTTAATTACTTAAGGTAGCAACTTGTATTTTATATTTTTACAAACTGTTGCTATAAAATACAAATACAAATCAATTTACTGACCATATTTAACTAAAATTTGTTGAGATAAATATGGTATAATTACCCTTGAATTAAATGTGTAGATTCTTTTTTCATTTAAACCTCTTAAATCACGTGATTTCAGTTACTGGTTAACAACAGTAATCAAAATTCAAATTTCAGTTTCACAATAACGTGTTCATGTAAAAAAAAATCAAAATTAAAATCAATTGAAGCTTTTTTTGTTCAATTTCTTCGAATTGAATAATCAAATTGAATTTCATCCATTATTGTTGTTGAATCAAATTCAAGTGTATCTTCTTCTTTTTAATTTATTCAAATTCAAAAATCAGTTTCAAATCAAACCATTAATAATGTTGAATCAAATTCAACTGTAGCATTTTTAGGATAATTTGTTCGAATTCAATCATCAGTTGCAAATTTAACAATCACTGTTATTGAAGTTATTTGATCATAGTATTTTTTTCTCATATGAATTTCATCCGATTTAATGAATTCGATTAAAAAAAATCATTATTAATTATTTTTGAACTGTTAGAATTATTTCATTCAAAATTTTTTTGATTCATTATTTATGCATCGTTCAAATTTTTTGTGTTGTTGTTAATTTGTTTTTGAAAAATTTGTAAACAAATTTTAAGTACAAAGTAATGAAAAAATAAATTAAATTGATAGAACAAAATAGTGATCGAAATCAATTTTTCAAGCTAATCAAATTCAAATTTTTTAGAGTTTTAATTGTCGAAATTTGAGAGTATATCTGTATTTCTAAAAAGTTAGTTTATAGATATTTTGAATGTGTTCGATTATGGAGGTTGTTGCTTTGATTTTAGGACTAACGATGAACAAATAATGTGTAATTGTATTCTGACTGAAAAATTCAACTGTGTTTGTATTTTAAGTTTAACAAATGAAACAAGATAGCAATGGCAAGCATCTCAGCTCTCGTGAAGCACTCTGGAAGGTGGACGTATGAAAAAAACTACAAAGAGTACATTAATGATGCAATATTGTTGAGCACGACAACATCATACAATGAACTACACAATCTTTTAGCATCTCACATTAATGTGGATTTGAGTTGCAAACATATTCAACTTGAATATCAAATAACTAGTAATGCAAGGAAAATAAAAATACATAATGATATGGGTTTAAAAGTGTTTATTTTGAAAAAAAAATATACAAGACATGAATTGTTCACTATTAAATTAATTAATGTTCTCTGTTATGCAAGAAAAATACATAAGTAGTAAATAATATGCGGTAATCAATGTTCATTGTTAAATATATATACAGTAATCTCTGTTACTAAATAAAATACATCTACAGTAATTCATATGTATATTTGTGGGATTTGTTGGTATTAAATCTGTTATGTATTTATAAGTACACATATGCAGTAAGCGTAAAACATACATATGTTGTGGGCAATATGTGTATTTGTATTTTGCAGCTGTGTTTCTAAAAAAATAAATATATATTTTGCATCGTTTTGTAGCATATACATTAACATATTTGTGTTTGACCTTTTTTAGTTGAACTTTTTAAAAATATCATTCGATTGTACCAGCCACAGAGTATGTGTACATGATGCATGACAAAGAAAAACATTTCATTATTTACCTCAAGAAAAAATCATGCTCATGTAACGCATTTCAACTAGATAAGATACCATGTGTACATGCTTGTGTGGTCTTGGATAGCAAAAATCTCCTCAAGGGGCCATATTATTGTGATCTGTATAAGTCAAAAACAGTTTTAAAAATGTATAATGTTTCAATCTATTCTTTACCACGCAAGAATGACTGAATAATTTCAGATAGCATACTTGGTAAAATAGTACTATCTCCAAAGTACAAACGACCTCCTGTAAGACCTGCAAAGAAGGATCATGGAAAATCGGGAAGGGGTATGTTTAAAAAGAAGAACATCAACTCATGCAATGGTTATGGGTCTAAGGGTCACAATAGGCGTTCATGTAGGAAATATCGTAAATGATACATTTGTTCTTCTGTATTCTTTCTTTATAATTTCTTTTACTCTTTTCAGAATAAAGAACACTTTTATTAAATTTGTTTTGTGACATTTATCTACCGTTTGCTATAATTCTTTATATATGACTATTAGGTATACATGACTGTATTACTAAATTTGAAAGACAAAAACATATGCTTTTACTATGAAAATATATATGTTTTAGTGTATATGTATTTCAAATATGGTGAGATATATATATTTGTAATATGAAATGCAATATTCTTTTCACATAATTATTTACAAAAAATGTGTATTTGAAAATACATTTGTCGAAAATACATTTGTCTAAATATATTTGTTAAACTATATACTATAACAATACGTAGTAATTTATAGTGTATGAATAGGTAGTAAAATACATATATAAAGAAGATTATGTATTTGATACTATATGATAATACAGTAAAATAGATATATAAAGCAACATATGTATTTGAAATCAAATGAATAAAGAGTAAAATACATATGTTGTTAACTGCATATGTATTTTGAAGTTTAATCTGAAAACTGCAATGTATTTTTAAATTTAATCTGAACAGTGTACCAAATCATACTGAACACTGAAATTAAACACAAACTATAAAATTATAGAAAACATATTCAACATAACAGACTAAAATGAATAACTTACATTCACTTCACAATTAGTAACTTTGATTCACTTCAAAACATAAAATAACTTTTTAAAATTAATATCAACATCCAGTTAAATCTTGTCACTACACATTGTAATAAAATCATCAACCATCAGACTTCAAATACTTATGTGACACCTGCTATCTCGCTTCACTTCACAATTAGTAACTTTGATTCACTTTAAAACATAAAATAACTTTTTAAAAATAATATTAACATCTAGTTAAATCTTGTCACTACACAATGTAATAAAATCATCAACCGCCAGACTTCAAATACTTATGTGAAACCTGTTATCTTGCTTTCCCTAACAGGCCTAAATGGTGCTTCGTCGTCACTTTAAGTGTTCATAATTTTTTTTTGGTGGTGGATCCTGAAAATCATCATCTGAATCAACTGAACATTCATAATCAACTCCATCCTGCTCTGGTATTTCAAACTTTGACATTTCCCTTTGAGTTGGTTCAATGTTCTTAAATACAACCTAGGAATATAGAAAAAATATGTTAAAGTATCTGTTAAACAATTATAACGCAAATGTATGTATGTGGACACTAAAATACATATCTCTTCAAAAATAAAGTCGTATATATTACCGACACAAATACAAATACGTCCATAACCACAAATGTATTTGTATATTTAAAAATTACAATATACTGAAAATACATATCAATTATAATAAAAATGCATATAGCCAAATACCTCTTCATGAGTAGTTTATATATAAATGTATTTTTCCATGCATGCAAGTTAGCAAATTCATTTAACATACAAATACAACTAAACATAGAAACTTTACAAAAAATATAAATAAATACATGTTAACCCAAAATAAATATTTAACCTATCATCATCACAGATCAGCTTTACTGAAATTCCTAAATGCATATCAGTTGATCAGTAAATATATATTAGCTTTACAAAAAAATACATATTACCCAAATCGATAGTAGCTTTACTGATATTCCTAAATGTATAACAGTAAATAAAAATACATATACAACGAAAAATACCTCTTCCTCCATGTCTTCTTCAGATTTATTAGCAGAAGAGTTCTCAACATTATCATCAACATTGCTTGACTCTGCAATTTCTTTTTATTTTATTTTCTTCTCATATTTTTTTATTTTTTTATCTTTTGGAGAAGGAATTTTTTTCAACCATTTTTTTTAAATATTAGCCATATTCAAAAAAATTCAACCAACAACAACAACAAATCAACCCAAAATCATCTACAATGTCCATTCAATTCTGATTATCCTCTATTAATCGCAACAAAATAAAACCCAGTTTCAATTCTCATCCAAAATTTTATTTTTTCAACTATATCAACTCATAAAACATCAAATTTCACTAAAAAACAAACAAAACAAGATTCAACAAATTTGATCACCTTGATTCTCCGTTAACAACTACAAAAATCAAAAGCTTAAAGATGAAGTGAAGAAATTATTTACAGTAAATTAAAAAAAAATATTGAGAAATGATAATATCCAATAACTGAATTAATTAGTTACCTGAAATTGTGGAATAATATCCTTATCAGATTGTGCAAAATACGTTCAGAAGGAAAAAATTATGAAAAAGAAAATCAGAGAAAAAGCGTGAAAAATGATAAAGTAAAAGAAATTAAAGGAAATTGAAAGATTTTAAGCGTGAAAAATGGAACGTCAAACACAGTAACTTCTGCAAGGCGGTATGTATGGTCCCCCACTTAAAATAATACTAGGTTTGCTATGCAAGGTAATTTCATTTAAAGTGTTGATATTTTTACAATTTAAGTGTTAAGTAGGTAAAAGACCACTATAAAATCAAGTAAAGTATCAAGACTTGTCTTTAACTCTATGACATAAAAAATAACCCTTTTGAGTTTTGATCCCCTCCACAAGGCTATTTTATAGATATAAATTAGTTGATCTAGAGAGATTTAATCAATTGTTTTAATTCATGAATTGCATTCTCTCTATTTGATCATGAAAGGTAAATTTTTTTGGTGTTTAATTGGTTTTGTTCGTAACCTTTCTTTCATGTCTAAATCAAGCTCTTTAAATATGTTTGATTTAAACTCAAGAGATACCTTCTATATTATCTTCCTAAAATAGACCTCAGTCAATGCCCCATTGCTATGTTTAGATACTCTTCTTGGCTTGTAGATATTTGTTGTCTTTTTGGTGATTAGGATAAACAATTTTATTCCTTAGTTAAGAAAGACACAAGTTCAAATCATCTCTTATGAAAAATATTTTTTAATTATGTTGTATTTTGGATTATTTGCATAGATAATAACTTTTACTTTTGTGGCATGTGAAACCTGGTGGGTATCCTAATGGACTTTTGCTCTTTGTATTCTCTCAATGGACAAGGAGGCCCATTTCTTTAATCGTGTCTAACCCTCGAGGTTCAGGTCCAAAAAGGAATGATTTACAGTAATATACGTGAAATATGGATGCTATATAGGTTGAAGACAAGTTGAAATAGGACATAGACAACAAGAAGATGACAGATTCATATGTTTGAAAGACTCAAGGTCTTGAAAATCTAATATGGGCCTTATGGGCTAAAGTAACAGATGTAGGACATATTTTTGGGCCTTGGAAGCCCAATATTTTAGTGTTAGGTGATATGCAATAGATTTTGGCTTTAAAGTCCAAATAAATAGGTATATGATAAGTTTATAGGCTTTAACACCTAGAAATAGCTCTAAAACTGGTGCAGAAGGGGAATTCGGCGAGATCAATTGTGAAAAAGTCTAAATTGTGCTAGTTTAGAGGTTTGGGCCTTAGAAGGCCTAAACCTAACCTCGTTCTTTAATCTTTATATATATATATATATATATATATATATATATATATATATATATATATATATTGTAATAGGTTTTTAACAATAACTTCTATTTAACTTTGTTGCTTTTTCCCCTTTATAGTAACTTTTTTTTTTCTAATATATCTTTAATTATCCATTTCCAGAGTTTTAATTATTTCCATAAAATAAACACTTTAACTTGTTTAAATGTCTGATTTCCTCAATTTCATTCAAATCACCTTGACTTTCCTTGATATAAAATAAATTATCCTTTGTCAAGTTCTCTTTTTCAAAGTTAGTTTCAAATAGATCAGATAACCCCAAGTTAGCAAATACTAGGAATTCCTTAAAAGTCTTCTTGGTGTATTATTGAGCACCACTTATCAAAATTTTTGAAATTGTTAGAGATATTTTTTACTTAGAGTCATTATATTTTCTTTATGGTTGTTTTAATTTACCTTTTCAAATTAAAAAAGTGGTAATACTACATTCCTCCTGAGTTATTTTTTATCCTTCCTTTAAAAGTTTTGAAACGTCAAAATAATTTTTCCACAAAATAAAAGTAGAAACTTTGCTGGGGAATTCAATAAGGTTCTAGCAAAATATTTGCACTAACTTTATTTGACTAACTATTTGGATTTGTAATATTTTTAATTGGTTACTTGTTTACATTGGTGCAGTTATAATTGTCATACATGGCATGCTAATTCTGCCAATTGCCGCTATTAGATAGAGATAGGTAAAAGTAATATACATCTTTTGTCGTCGTTCCCTTTACTAAAAATTCAAAAATTTTCAAGTCGATAAACGATTAGTTTGTTTCGTGTCATCTTGCACCTGTTATTATTTCAGCCTATTATTTTACACCTAGATTCCTAATCTCATTTCAAAGAAACCCACTATAGTCAAAATTTTGATAGATCTTTAGAAAAATATGTGATCTAGGAATCCTAGCCTAGAAGACCTAGGACCTAAGGGGTATCGGGCCCATTATAAAGGACACCATGTGACGAAAGGGTCCCTATCCTAAAAGACAATCATACCTTTATTTATTACATAAAATTTGCTAAACACGTATATACCGAAAGATAAATAGCGTTTTTCCCAAAATGGAACAGATAACAATGTGTATGGTTTGTGTAACGCCTCGAGTCTGTACCCCGGATGCTACACGGTGCTCATAGTTTTGAAAGACCACAAGCTAACCTATGACTGGTACCTGCTGCAATAATTGTGCAATAAATACTATAATGATTGCGGAAATAGGTAAAAACATATTTCATAAGGTTCAAATCTATAAATAAATCTAAACGCGGTATCAAAATACCAAGACTGAATATAAGTACTAAAAGAAAAACTGAACAACTGTCTGAAAATACTCTAGTCTGAAAAGCCTCTAAACTGTCTAAACAGTGGAGTTGATGGGACAAGTCCCTAGTTGACTCTGACTACTGAAAATAATACTAAAATACTTAAAACAACCATGTCCTCGAACTATGAGGACTCACCACTACGATAACTGTTGAAAATCTAAGCTGCTAAGGGTACTCTGGAGCCTGTGCGTATGAACCTATGATGTAAGACATCATAGCGCTAAAGAAAAACATGTGTTAGTACTTTGAATATACTGGTATGCTCAGTGAGGTAGGCTGAAATGCATGGGTTCATATGCATGAGCAATAATAACTGAATAATATGATTATGGTTGAATAAGAATACATGCATGAATACGTATACTGTAACTAAGATCGTGATAGTACTGAGTACTAAATCTGAATACTGACTTACTAATGCCTGAGTTTACTGATACTATAATTCTGATAACTGAATGACTGTATCTGACAGTCCTAATTTTGTGAAACTATACTGAGTTTCGTACTGGCGGAGTGACTATACTTGATAGTCCTGAATTTGTAGAACTGAACTGAGTTCTATTCTGAGACTGAGACTGAAACTGAGGCTGTGGGAAGTAATCATCTAACTGACATGCCCCTTGTCTAACTAATTTAGGGTCCAACCTATAACCCCACTTGGAAGGGTGTCAATACCGTTCCACGGGTAAGGACAAGTGCTGAGTCACCCTCATCTAGTAAGTACTCCGAACGAGAATGATGGTACCCTCAACTGGAAGGTAGATCACCCCATCAACCCTCAACTGGCAGGTTGATGTCTCAACCTACGCTGGCTACGTAGTTCAGGAATACAAGGACTGCTTCTAAGGATTCCACCCTCTACTGGCGGGTGAGTCCCCATCCTTGGGTTCACTCGGTGCTGAATCCTACTCCCAACTGAATAGACACTGGACTAAATTCTAAATTGTACTAGGCTAGACTGGATAGTTACTGATTGTACTGTATAACTGAACTGAACTGATTTTACTAAACTAAACTGGACTGATTCTGAGTTAAATGAATTTTCCTAAGTTCTGTACTGAGTGAATTCTACTACTCGTGACACGACTGATTCTACTTTCTGACTGACCATGGCTCTAGACAAGCAACTAAATTATCGGGTATTAAATACCACCAAGACTCAATAGGATATACTTAAAATACATGGCATAATTCTTGAGACATGGTAACTAACTACTTAGTCTTCATTCATTCATTTGGGCATTCAAATAAACACTTACATGACATGAATACTTGCATACATGCTAAACATGATATAATTTACTATTCAACTCACATGGACAATTCATCAAACACTTGTGGGGCATAATATATGAACATAATTCTAAAACAACGTGTAGGCAATATGATTCAATTCCAATTACATAATTCCAAGAGTTTCAACATGAATTCACATGATAAAGCACACATATCAATTAACTCCATATGAATCTTGCAATAAATCATGAATACACTTTAATTCAACTCATGGATATCATGGAATCATTCTATATGAACTTTAAAAGAGTTTCTTGAACTCCAAGGTTGGAAGGAACCCTTGGATGAACACTTCACACACCTTAATTGATGAATTTCTAAAAGTTAATGGTGAGTTCTTGAGTTCTTGATTGGAAACTTGAGTACCTAGGGTTTTGTTCTTAAACAAATTGCAGAATGAATGAGTATATTTGCTCTCCAAAGGGCTTAATTTCATGTTTTGGGGGCTGAAGGACGTGGGAAAAAGACTCAAATACCCCCAAGGATGCGGTCTTTTAATGACTGAAAAACTGTGTTACGGATGCGCAGGCCGATGCATCATGTCGTTGGCATCGACGCGATAGCTAATGCGCCGCATCGAGTCCTCATCGATTCACTAGAATTTGCACTGAAGTAAGGGAAAAACTATCTTATCGATGGATGGTCGATGCAACGCGTCGAGATCACGTCGACCCACTATTTTGGTCACCTAAACATGATCTAAATGAGGTCCAAAAAATCTGAAACTTATCTGGGAACACCTATTACATTCCTGATCATGAATTAACTCAAATATCAATATTTAATGGACGTAAAGGTTGCAAAATAAGATTTCCAACTTTCGAAGGCTAAAATAATACTAAGTTTTAATACTTAGCTAAAATATTCTAAGTCTGGGAGCCCTTGACAAGCCTAAAGGACTGATTTAAGCTAAGAACTTTACGGGGTCTTACAATTTGGCAGGATGGTTGGTCTAATTTTGTTTGTGATGATTTTAGAAGCACCCATACAACTTCGAAAGTGAAAAGTAGGAATAAATCCCATCTTAGGAAAAGAGTAATAAAATAATATTTTAGTTGGGATCGTACCATTTACCGTATAAGCTATCATGATCATACCAAATCTATTTATTCCATAACTAGTAATCAAACAATACAATTATAAGCATCGATATGTCTATAAACTATGGCCATGTCCTTTACAGGGATGGAATACTTCCCAAAACCTAACAAATATCATAATCACAACCTTAGACCTAATATATATCCTGCATAACCATAGCATCATAATCACGACCTTGGGCCTAACATATAACCATAACGTCATAATCACGGCCTTGGGCCTAACATATAACCATGACATCATAATCATGGCCTTAGGTCGAATATATATCCAGAATAACCATAGTATCATAATTCGGAGAAAGACCATTACAATCCACCAAGTAACATATTAACATCATACTAAGGGTTCGTTAACCTCAATTGAGTTTAATCATGCTAACATGCATAAACAAGTCTACAATAGCTAACACAAATTCTAGCCTAAGTTGAACCAGAGGAGCCTACTTCTAATCCCCGATATCCATTTAGACAAGTTTCTATAAAGGGCAAGGCTAAGGTATCTAAATTCACTTCTAGATATTGAGTAAGCCACAAATTACCATAATATAGTAATTCCTTATAGAACGTGAACAACTAAGGCAATTTCACAAATATACGATCCAAAGATAGACTAAATATTCCAAATAAGACTAATCATACTAATCATGTTTCTAATATCTAAATAATATCCCATATCTAGAATAATATAATAATAATAATACAAATTAACTCTATCTATAAATAATGTAATAGGATTATAGAAGTATAATAAGTATTTTAACTTATGGGTCAAAGACTCCTTTATCCCACAAACTTACAAGTTAGGGTAAGAAATGGCGTTCTACCCATAAATATACCCTAATACCTCTTTCTTACATGAGACATATATAAACACCATCTCAAGAAGAAAATTAGACAGAAGCCTACCTCAAAGATGACCCACAGGTATTAAATCATCAATAAATTATCCGTCTTTACTCTCGATCTTGAAATACCATCATGCTATAAAAATCATAATCTACACGTCATTAGGACTAAAATGAGATGAATGTATCTATATAAAGGGTTGAGTTAATTTTTGGGTTAAGAACGGGACCATGGGACTTGCAAATGGAATCCAAAATTGAACTCATCACGAGGTCCCTCAGAGGACAATGAAGTTAACTCAAAAGTTTAGCAGAAATTAAGAACAAGATGGGTCTCAAATTAACCCTTAAAGTTTAGGGAGTAAAGCCCTAATTTCTAAGAATTTTAAAATAATTATGATGGAAATTGAAGGGAAAAACAATGGGAAATGACCGAGATTAGTTAGGCTAGCCTAACTTAACCAATGTCGATGATTTCCCACTATTTCTTATCTTTAAGCTCTCAATATGTTGTAAAAAGTGTGGAAGAAATAGGGGAAAATCAGATAGGGAAAAAGGGTTAAATATTTCCAGGTGTCGTTTAAGAGACAACCCTGTCGGTTATGCGACAGTCGCATACGCGATAGTCTCTTACACAACAGTCGTCTAAGAGACTTTGCTATCGTTTACGCAATCCGTCAGTGGGGCTGAGTCGTTCTTACATAAAACCCATATCTCTTACGTCATACCTACTTTAGCATGCAAAGCATTGCATATGCAAACACTGACCAAATGACCAGTGTCTCTTAAGTGACAAATAATCGTAGACACGATGACCGCGTAACTGATTATATTATTGCTTCAGAGGTCACACTAGTGACCTGATGCACCAAACTTGCTATGTGCGGAATAGACTTCGACCGGGTGTTTGAGATTTTTTCGAAACCCCATACGCACAAACAAAATATACTACCATACAAAATTCGATGTTCCAAACTAAATGCAACTATCAAACCTTACATCCAAGATCGTTTTGATTAAATATGGAGCCCACGCCCATAGTTTAATTTTTCACATAATCTTCCCAATAGCCCAAAATGTGTTTGGAAGCTTCAGGACCTAAACCAAGGTTCTCCTATCCTAAAATCAACATTCTGGAGCTGATGGCTCTATCAGAATCCTCATCCAAGGTCATCTACTATGATTTTTTGTCCCAGACCAAATCCTACACAACGAAAGCTCTAAAATAGGTAATAAGCCTAAAATCTAATTGAAATATCCAATCACCAAATTGATAATTCTGGTATATCATAAATGACTTGTAGCCAATGTAGAAGGATTGAAATATTAGAAATACACATAAATCAAGGAAATGATCTGGAGGGCTATTATAATATCAACTTTAAAAAGGACTTTTAGTTGTGAAATTCAATGGATAGAAAGCTCTTAAACGATCGATAGGATGAGATACTATACCCGATAGCTCTGAGCATGACTTCCCAGGTAAGCTCCACGAAGAGACAACACATTCATTGAATTTTTCCACAGGTATCTCTTGTCAAACCAACTAACTTTCTTTCCTACTCAACAACCAAACTTAACCTCAATCACCAACTATTCTCTAATTGATTTGAGGAAGGTGGATGCATGAAAATCCGAACCATGACACACTTATATCATAACGTTACCAACATAATCAAACCAAAACTCCTCCAAGCCAAAGGCAAACCTAGGCATAAGTCATGCAACTGATTCCAAATCCAAATATAACCTTTTTTTGCCTTTAAAAAGCTTCTATCCACTCCAAACTAGGAAGAAGATCATCTAAATCCCAATTGCTCAATCCCACACATGAAACCCAAAGAATGTAAACTACTTCGATCAATAATGGAAAACATAATAATAAGAAAATAACGCACTATTGGGCATACAAATGGAGATAACAAAATTTTGAAATATATTCCAATGCTATAACTGGACTAGATTACCGTTAAAACTAAAATCTAAGAGACAAGCATAACTACTCACTACTGATGAAATTGCTCCAGGATGTCCTATAAACCTAGAATGAAACCATGCAGAATTTAACTCAAAATATTACTTCTACTAAGTATTTTATCCAAAAATCTAAACAAATACTGAAAACCCCAGGTCAAAGCTGAAGGAACCAATACTTTGTACATGGACTATAATCTAAATACCCATCAACCATAATCCATCTAAACTGAAGAAGATCGAAAAAATAGATAAAGAGTCAGCTTAGACAACCTATAGGTGAAATCCTAAGTGACACAAATCTGAAATGATCGTTACACGCAAGCTCTACGACTCCAAACTAAAATCCCAGCACCAAGGCTAAATTGCTCGATCTCAACTACCCAAACCAAACCTGAAGATGGGTAAACATTCATACTCAAACTATCATAACCTCTAAATTTCAATTCTAAGGCATCATATAAAAAACTGAGCCAATAAGCCTGATCTAAGACTAGATACTCAAATTGATATTGGTATCCAAATAAGATACATCCTTATTCAATATGCCAAAACTGAAACTAAAATGTAGTTGAGGAACAAAATCACAATGGAGGATACATCACTCTATGAAAACATAAGCAATCAACTCCATACCCTTTGGAGGGAATGGGCCACCAAAACATACTCAAGAACTCACCAAGGCTGCAAACTGCATTTGTAATAACAAAACTCTAGCAACTTACAGAAATGCAACTTTAGCAAAAAACTAATCAATCCAATACTCAATCACAACAAAGAATAATCATAGGCACATATCACCAAAGAGAAGAAATCCACCAAGTTTTATTATACTAAACAAATTATAAAATAAGGATTTCCTGAATAACTTCATAGAGGAAGAAAGTACCAATCTTGTCACCTAAGCTAAGGTCATTACCAATACCAGAAGATGAATCAACTCAAAATAAAAAACTTTAAAATTACCAACATAAGAAGTGGTCACAAGAAAGATCACCTATGTCCAACTCTCTAACTCCACTTAGACAAGAACCATATCATGACAAGAATGGTGTATCCAACTTTACACCAATACAAAGAGTAAACCTCTACTAAGAGACGAACCCAACAGACTAGAAAGTTGAACCCAAGACTCTTCGACATCAATATCAAAACCACAATCGGACAATGAACTAGAAAAAATTGACCCAAACTAGTCAACCTTAAAAATGGTCTATATAAGGGGGGATAGCTAAAGCAAGAAAACCTCTATAACTTAGGAGGCAAGTCCTAGAATTCCAAACTGAAGAACAAGTAATATAACCATATCGCTATCTCAAGAACCATAATAAAAAAACAGAAGGTCATCTTACCTTAACTGCTATAATCCACTCCATAACTAATCTAGTATACTCTGATAGAAGACAAAAATGACCAACCTTACCTCAATACAAGAAAGAACTCCTCCAACCGATCTAGTTGCCAAGCCAACAAATTAGAACTGTGGGAAAAAAATTCTAACTAGATATAATTAGTCAAGTCAACTATCAATAAAGGATCGATAACATCAAATAAAGACAATATTAGCCACGGTAATGTAAACATCAATACAAGGAATAAGTGGTACCAAAAAAATATCAATAGAAAGTACCACTATAGGGAAATAATAAGGGCAATATGACAAGGAACATGGGACTCAAACCCAAATATTACACACATAGGGTGAAAATATCAATACCGACCTACTCTATTCTCTATTAAAAGAAATTATCTATTAAGTAGTCATATAACTATGAACTCATTATCAAGGTACATAACAACCAATATAAATCTACCAAGGGTTATAATCATAGATGGAATAAAAATGCACCTATCATGGTGAAATTTAGAGTCACAGGCTTGATGGGTCCAAGCGAGAGCGAATCTCAATGGGTCTAAACTCAGACTGACTGATTGAATCTTCAATTGAGATACTAAGTGCTCAATAGCTAATTGATGGTGACACAACACCATGAGACTAATTTTAATGAGTTAAATGTCCAATAATACCATGTTGGAGATATTCTTTGGACCAGCGACCAATCTCTTTATAGTCGTAGCAAACCCCTAAAGCCCTAACCTAGTGAGAAACATGAGATAATCCCAACTGGCTGACCATCTGATGTTAAGAGGACTCTCTACTATATTGGTCATCCATCCCACAACCATAACATTAATAATGAACTTTAAGCTAGTGGGTAACATATGCTAACTCTATCTGAGCAACAACTTTACATCTGAGGCACTCTCTAGACCAATGACCAATCTTACCATAACTATGGAAAGCTCCTGAAATACTCTAAGGTCCTGCCCCTCCTGATTCAAAAAGGCCACCACTGTATGATTCGAGGGATACCATACTTGGTCAGGGATATTGGAATAGAGAGGGAATTACCTATTTGGTAATTCCTCGCATAATAACATTATAGGGAGACTACACACTATTTTAAATACAAAGCAGTGAATACAAAACCTAAACTCTAAACTTTTTGAACAAAATTGCATCCCACAAAGGTGATCTCTATGGACATGGATATAGTGACGACTAAAAGAACCTGAAAGAGGAGTTAGCCTAAAGACCCATACCAAATACTCAACATGTTCTGATGAGAACTCTACCTACTATGACCACTATAACTAATCTGAGAGCCACCTATATCCTAAGACACTAACTATTTAGAACTAATAGGCTACAAGGGAAGCTGAACCCTACTAGAAAGATCCTCACCATTAGATAGAACATCGATAGCACTATATTGATGATATTTCCTCTTACCGCTATCTTCATAAGTCTTAATACATACTCTCTATGTGTCCCTCGCATGGGAGACAACCTGACAGAAAGATTACCTAGCTGCTATAAATTTTTTCATTCTAAATAGAGTGGTAATACTAATATCTTGATAAATCCATACCCCATATGATGAGTGGAAACTTTACCACTCGTTGACATCCAAGTTCATACACTACTATGGCTAAAATTAAGAACATGAGCCTAATTCTCCATTGGAATGCTACAAATTTATAGATTTTATGATCTTGCAGGACCGATGATGAAAATAAATAGAAATCAAGTAGAAAGGAAAGAAAAATCATAAAAAAGAAATAAAATCTAGAGAATAGGAGGCCCTTAGGTACCACAATTGTGATACTTAGATTCATGATCATGGTTAATCAACCAAGGATCAGAAGACCATAGTGTATTTAGATTGCGGTAAGATGCTACATGATCATGGAATCTCAATCTCGATCCAAAGAATACGATCGCAATAAAATGGTTTTATGTCTAAAGGTAGTTTAGTCAATTCATGCAGATGATTCCAATTCTAAAAAGGGGAAAACCATACACAATTGAGGCATCTTTTAATAAAGTTTGATGTTTGTATTGAGAGAAACCCTTTTAATTTGGGAAAGAATAATTATGCAAAAGTTCCAAGAGATTTTTATTTGTAATTTGTCTTTGAAATATGGATTACTCTTGTTTTGATTTTTAATGGAAGTATTTAATGTTAACTTAGTGTATCTCTTCTCTCAAATCTCATAAGTAACTAAATATTTATCTTGGGGGTATTCTTGAATAGGGTGTAGTGTGTATGGCTATTGATTGTTAGTCCATATTACTAGTTATTGATATTGGGTTTTTCTATTATTCCATGGTTGAATTAAGAGTTGTAGGTAAAATTCCCAACCTCAGTTGGATCTTAGATCATTCATGGAAGAGGGATGTAGATGATGAGTAATGGTGACAACTATTTGATACTAGTTATTTCCTTAACATTATCTTAGAAATTAGGATGTTTTATGATATAGCTAGGTTGATGGGCATCATCCTAGTAATAGGGATGTTTAGTTGAGGTGTGGATTGGTAAAATTGGTACACTCATGAGGTATTCAAAAGAATCCATGTGTTCAAATTGGTGTGTTGTATAAAGGCTAACATTAAGAGTTACAAATCTAACATAGCCAAGCCTTTGACTAAGAAATAGATAAACTCTCGATCATCCATACATGAATGACCCCTAGGATAAGTATAACCCAAGACCCTCCTTTTATTATATTTTAATCTATAATTTTTTCTCTCAATTAGTGTTACAAGTAGATGTTGTCTAAACTAAGTTTCCAATCATACCCCCCCAATTTAATTTATGATTTGTCTTTGGTCTATATTATGGGTCAACACCGAGTGGGTTTCAAAGTACCTAGGTCTTGAAAGCTAAAATACACTCCTCATGGATTTGACCCTAACCTAAGTTAGGTTATTATATTGACAACAATTACCTTGCACCAAAATAATGGTGTAAGTTGAGCATTATAAAAAATGGCATTGTTGTAGGAGAGTGAAACTTCGTTTCGCTAGTGTGGTGTTGTTAGTAAATTTAGGTTTACCCGTAGTAATTTCTTACATTGTTTATTGTTTTTGTTTTGTTAGGTGACTTCCATAGTAATCACGACACCATAAGTCAAAATGGGAGCAATGAGGGATTATTTGATGGGTCCTTTTATGATGAGGATTATCTTTATGATACAGGGCATGCTAGTGCTATTACATCCCCCTTATAAAGAAAACAGAGTATTCCATATGATGAGTGTGATGCTACATATGTTACAAGTGAAGAGTTTACTTGGGGGCCAAGCATATGAAGATCCAAATCATTATTTGAAAAATTTTGTTGAAGTATGTGCCCTGTTTGACATTTCTCATATCACACAAGAGTCTATTCGGTCAAGGTTTTTACTATTCTCTTTAACGTGTAAAGTGGTATTGTTCTTGAGGTGTCTACCAGCTACGTCAATTACATCTATTGTTAGACTTACAGAGACTATTTTGGATTGATATTTCCACTCTTCAAAGATGTTGCAATTGTAAGATAAAATTATAATTTTTTGTCAACTTAACGGGGAGCCTCTATATGAAGTATGGGAGAGATTTAACAAAAAGATTTTGAAAAATGTCCTAACCATGAAGTACCAAAAAAGATAAATCTCTAAATATTTTGTAGGGAATTGGTTGATTTGGACCAACTAAACTAGACCTTTGTGGATAATACGACCGGTAGGTCAGTTGTGAGATTGTCACATGGAGTGACTTTGACTTTGCTTGAGAAAATCATAATGCAAAATAAGGGGTGGCATACAAGGGACACCAAAGTTTCCAAAGGATCTCCCACTGCCTCAATTGTAAAAAATAGAAAAGATGAAAGATTAAGAGTGGAAATAAAATATGGCTAAGATGATGAACCAATTAGACCTCCTTACAAAGAACGTGATAGGTGCAAGCAGTCAATGCCGTTGTCTCTTAAAGGTATGATGAAGATGAAGAAAATTCCCTTGATGAAAAAATAAGATGCTTTGAAAATAATTTGGGGGTTCCCACCTGGCCTATTATAGGCAAGATGGAACCAAGGTTGGGAAAATCGTGATCGAGAAAGGGAATAACATGACAGAGATAAAGATTGTTATTGAAGGTGTAAGGAAATAGAGTATAATAGATATGTTCCCTCATGACTGAATGAAGAGAAAGGAGTTAAATTCCATGGATCCCAAAATGTTTAAAATCGAGGATGTGCTTGCTAGAATCTTGATGAGAGTAACGAGGCAGACAAGATGGTCTAAGAAATAAAAAGGGACTTTTCTTAAATTAACAAAATGGTTCAAAATTGAGTATGTGATTGCTAGAATCTTGGTGAGAGTAGAAGAGATAGAAAATATGGTTGGAGAACTAAAAAGGGACTTTTCTCAAATTAACCAAACAATTATATTGCACCCGACCTCAATCAAACAATTGGATACCCACGTTGGCCAAATCTCAACTGCACTTAATGCTAGACCTAATGGATTCCTTCCTAGTGATACTATGGTGAATCCAAAGAATGATGCCCATATCTTGGCAATCATCATATAGGAGTAGTAAGAACCTCAGTAATTATGTGGCTGAGAATAAGAAAGATACTAATGATAAACAAGTGAATGTGATGATGAAGCATATGGGTAAGTCAATTAATGAGACTTCAAAGTATCAAGAATGTATGACGAAGAACCAATGATAATTGAAGAGATAGTTAATAAAGAGAAAACTCCTAAAGTAGTTGAGGGCAATGAACAAAATAGAAATGAACCATAATGGTCCCCCTTGTATCCAATGATAATCCCTCTTCCATTCCCATATGACTCAATAAAAAGAAGGAGAATGTCAAACACTAGAAGTTCTCACTAAACTCAGTAATATTTTAATTAATATCCTGTTTCTAGAAGCCATTCAAGAAATTATATGATATGTTAAGCTAATGTAGACATTGATGTCAAAGAAATACCTTGTGGATTGTAAGACCATTGAAGTTACCTGTGGTAGTAGCGCTATCATGACTAGTGTTTTGGCTGAAAAGAAAGAAGATCTCGGGGCATTCATAATCCGTTGCACCATCGAGATGCATAAATTTGAGAAACCATTGTGTGACCATAGTGCAAGAATAAATTTGATACCACATATAATATATCAAAGATTTGGTTTGGGGACCCCTACTCCCATAAAAATAAGGCTCTTTATGGAGGATCGCTCTATTAAGAAACCAATTATATCTTGTATGATGTCTTGGTGAAGGTCGATCATTTTATTTTACTGGTGAACTCTGATGTACTTGATTATGAAATTGACCAAGAAATTTCCATTATTCTTGGGATACCTTTTTTAGCAATTGAGAGAGAAATTGCTTATATGGATCAAGGGAAAATGAAATTCTGGGTACAAAATAATTAAGTTTCCTTTTGGGTGTGTAAAATTGAGAAATAACCGATGGAACTACAAGTGGTGTTCGTCATAGATGTAGTGTACATGGAAGTGGATGATGGGTCCCTTGAGGATCCAACATAAAAATTTAAGAACGTAATGCCGCAATGTTAATTAAACGATGGATAGGAGGAAACCAATGATGCCACAAAAGTGGAATGTATCCTTTAATCATTAATTTTTAGAGTAAATTGTGTTGTTATGGTTGATCCATACAAATTAGGTTCCTAAATAATGTATTTGAATGATTTTAAGTAAGGGGAAATATGGTGGAATTGAGTTGAAGGCTGAGAAATTAGAAAATAGGGGAGCAAAAACTACTCTCAGATATTTTGATCATGATGGTTCGGGGTTTGCAATCACGATAGCATGAGGTTCACAATCATAATTGAGGTTATTTTTAACATGAAGCATTTTACCCAATGATGTGTGAGCAGATACTGACACATTTGACGCTTTTAACTGAGAATAATTGCACAGTCTTAAGAAACTTTTGTCGTTTTTGATTGTTTTCTCTTTGATATTACAGTAAAAGTCAAGATACAAGAGAACCAGCAATAATGGAAGTAAAAGAGTTGATTTTTGAGCAAGTAGATAGGGAAGTATGGCTGATGACTTGTCTGATAAGTCGTCAGCCTTGTGATAAGCTATCAGAGTTGCCATCAGCCTTAGACAGATAATGTGATTCAGCTGGAAAAAGTGACGACAACCTTTGGTAGGCCATCAGAGTTGTGATAAGCCATTAGGATCGTCGTCAGGCTTAGGCAGTGCTTAAGAACTTGAACTGAAGAAGCGACGACAATTCTGATAAGTCAAAAACTTTGTGATAAGTTATAAGAATCATCGTCAGCTGTAGACAGTGTGAGGTAGTGGGAGCAAAAGTGTGATGACATTCCCTGGTAAGCCGTCAGGTGTCTGATAAGTTATCAGGAATGCCTTCATCCTAACGTAGAAATTATGAAAGTGGAAGAGGACCTGATGACAATTCTAATAAGTCGTCAGACTCCTCATAAGCCTTCAGAGTGTCATCGTTTGCCTAAGGAAGAAATCATCAACCTTGGTGAGGAAGCTAACAACATTTTTGATAAGTCTTCAGACTCCTAATGAGGCATCACACTTCGTCGTCACCTGTACGAGAAAAGATCTGTAATCTATGATTTTTTCCATAATTAGGCTAAAGTATTTAAGGAATAATTTAGGATTTTTCTGAGCATCGTAAATTTTACTTATTTTCATCAAGTTTTCTCTCTTGTTTTCTTTGAAGCATTACAATTTACTTTTGGAGAAATTATTATTACTCTTTTTAGGATTTTCTACTGTGATCAAATCTGAGAAATACTTTTTGCTATTTATCTTGTTGTAAGTTCATCTATCAAATTATGAATTTAACTTGTTGTCTTTCTTATTATATTATGAGTATCTAAATTCCCTTAACCTGGGTTATGGGATCTATGGGTTTGGGTTTGTAACATAACTAAGTGTTCAAGATTCTAACGGTGGTAGAAACTTCTTGTTAATTCTATTATTTTATATTTTGGCTATTGGTTGCAAACAATAGGCCTTGCTTACTAGTGATTTGCTTGAGATTAGAAATCAATCCTGGTAAGAAGCGAATTATCAATAGGGACTTGGAAGCATTAAACTTCCATTTAATAATCAATGTTGTAACAAGATTAATCAACTTGAGATAACATCCTGTTATAAAATATAAATTCCCTAAGTTCGAAAGTATTAGATGGTTACATGTCTAAATAGGTTGAGAAATATTTAGACATAACTTCGACAAGGTTAGTCTATTGTTCCTACCTACCACAAGAATCTTGAACCGTTACTAGCGTCTGTCAAATCCCAACACCCATAGTGAACATAACTCTGGTTTCCCTTATCATAGTGATTTCAAACACTGAATTGAGAAGCAATTATTTGCTACCTTTCTAAAAAACCCTATTCACAGAAAATTGCTGACTATCAGTTGATTAACCCACCGATAACTCAAATTCACTCCATATTACCTATGGGACTTGACCCCAACCTAGTTAGGTTATATATTGACAATGATTATTTACATTCTCATAAGAGAGGTGTAGTTTGAGCGTTATAAAAAATAGCATCGTTGTCAAGGAATATGATTGTAAATTAAAGTTTGTGTGCGCTAATTGACTGTTAGTCAAGTTTCCTAGTTTTACATTTATTTGTTGTTTTTGTTTGCCGGAGGAATTTTGTGGTGTATGCCATGAACAAAAAGTTATGGAGAACCATTATTACCATTTATTCCAGAACCACAACTAATAGGCAGAATGGCAAACCAGAAGGATACTGATAGGTTAGCAACCTTAGCTAGAGCTCAGGTGAATGTGCAGAATAACGGTCAAAAAGTACGGATCCAAATTCTAAGGATGAGGACTTGGGAGACGAGGAGTTGCTAAACCCTGGTAACCCAAGGTGTGTTGAGCAAATAGCTGCACTAGTACAACGTAATGCTAACAGGAACCGTCCGTTCTGAGGAAGGCAAGATCACCAGCTGGTCCAGTATGACTTCAAAGATGATGATGATGGAATGGATGAAGCAGGTGCAACGGGTGCAATTATTCCTCCACCGTTAGCACCTGGAGCGAAATTCAACATTACAAGTACTATGATTCAACTCCTTCATCTAAAGGGATTGTTTGGTGTCCTTCCTGGGGATGATATAAACTTGCATCTGGTGAACTTTGTCACCATTTGTAAATCTTTTGATAACCTAGCAATGGGTCAGAATGCTATCCGTTTGAGATTGTTTTAATTGTCTCTGTCTGGGAAGGCAACATTGTGGCTTAATGAGCAGACACTCGATTCTATAACCAAATGGAGGTAGTTGAAAGAAACTTTCCTAGAAAGGTTCTTTCCACCTTATAGGAGAGTACAGTTGAGGGATGAGATCAGTAACTTTAGACAGCTCCCAACTAAAGCCTTACATGAAACCTGGGAGAGATTCATAAAGAAGTTGATGTAGTGTCCGAACCACAACATGATGGACATAAACTTGATGGTGACTTTGTACAGGGCTCTTAACTCTGTGAAAAAATTGATTGTAAATAATGATGTTGGTGGTTAGTTTGTTGATCTTACATTCCTAGAAGCTTCAAAAATGCTAGAGAGATAACCAAACAGAGTCGGGCATGGCATACCAAAAACTCTGTGGTAGCAAGCCTAACTATTTCTATTGGTATGACTGCAGAACAATGCAAAAAAGAAGAGGAGCTTGATCAAGACATAGCTCACATAAAAATACAGATGGACTTGTTAACCAAGCATTTACTATCAGGTAAAACTGAGAAAGTGAAGGTTGTGGGATTACAGGGAAAAGTGAAGTCCAACTCAGAAGAAGAGGCAAACTATGTAAATAATCAGGGGGGTTTCCAAGGAAATAGCCAAGGAAATCAAGGTTGAACTTATTATGACAAAGCCGGATATAAGAACCATGGTCAAGGAAATTGGAGGAGCAATAATGATAGGAGCGGGTTATATGTCTGTCCTGGAAATTATGAGGCTGCTACAACAAGTTCTAAAAAGATTTCTATGTAGGACACGATGGCTAAATTATTTAAGAGAGTAAAGGATACCAACTCAAGGGTAACTACCATGAAGACCGATCTGTCCTCTATGAGTCAGTTGGTAAACTCACACTCTACTTCGATCAAATAGTTGGAACAACAAATAAGCTAACTCTCAGTAATACTGAACTAGAGAAAGAGTGGAGCATTACCTAGAGATACAGTTTAGAATCCACAGAATGATGGATCATGTCTGGTGATTAACACTATAAGTGGTAAGATATTACATGGTCCTTCTATGGGCAAAGATGGTAGTTGAAGATATGATTAAAGTAGATGATGAACCTGAAGAAGAATGCCTAGTGGAGTTTGGGAAGCTGGATGGTTCTGATGATACTCTGAAATAAAGAAAAGAGAAGGAGAAAGAGGTAGTGGTTACAACTATTCTGAAACCACCACCTCCCTTTCCTCAACGACTGAAGAAGAAAATGGATGATGCAAAATTTAGCAAGTTCATGGTAATGTTAAAGCAACTAACAATAAACGTGCCTTTGCTAGAGGAACTTGAACAAATCCTAAAATATGCTAAATTTATGAAGGATCTGGTGACGAAGAAGAGGGCAGTAAGCTAAGCACCAGTGGATAATCTCCACCATTGTAGTGCTATTTTTGCACGATCCTTAGTGTAGAAGAAGGCCGACCCTCGAGCATTCACTATTCTATGTACAATCGGATCTCTCAATTTTACTAAGGCCCTATCTGATCTAGGGGCGAGCATAAATCTGATGCCACTAGCTGTGCATAAAAAGTTGGGTTTAGGGGATCCTACCTTGACAAATATGCAGTTGATAATGGAGGATACGTCTATAAAGTAGCCAGTAGGAATATTACATGATGTATTGGTAAAGGTAGTCGACTTTATACGTTCTATAGATTTTATAGTCCTAGACTGTGAGGTGGACTTTGAAGTACCCATCATTTTATATAGACCATTCTTTGTGACTGGGAGAGTGGTAGTGGACATGGAGTTGTATGAGCTGAAGTTCAGGTTTAATGACAAAGAAGAAAGATTCAAAATACACTCATCTATGACACAACAAAAGTAGATGGGTGTCTTCTCAATCATGGATGTGCTCGATGAAGTCTAAAGTAATCGAGATACTTGAGTCATGCCGTGATGTTAAATCAGGCACTACATAGGAGGCAACCCATGATTCCCGTGCTTGATCTACTCCAGGTATACTCTAACCCTTAGTTTAGTTTTTATTTGATTTTAAGTTGAGGGTGTAGGGTGAGTTATTTTTGTAACATTTTGTAGTTGACTAGGAGAGATACAAGTACCTGAGGTAGTTAACATGGTTTTTTTATTCTTTGAACACCTCTCAAATGGTCTGATTATTTAACTGTGTGATTTGCATCTAATTGTAACCACTGTGCAACTTGTTATGGTATTAGTTCTAGTGACTTAATAATCATTGCTAAATAATTGCATAAACTGGATAAGTGGTAGCTTGTGATATACTTGTGTTCTATGTGCTTGTGAGATCTTACTTAGTTCCCTTTGTATGTTGAATCCAGAACTTGCTCGATTAGTCTTACCTAGGTTGAAGGATAGGGGTTAGGAAAGGATCATAGGTCGTTTTGATATTAGCCCACTTTTAAACTAAATGAATTTACCTGTATACATAATATCCCTTGATCTCTATTTTAAGCCTGAATAGCTTATTTCTTTTTATGATACCTATCACCGTCCCATTTGTATCATAATGAACCTGTTTTGGCCCTGGTCCTTATTGGATACTGTGCACCTTGACTTAGGTAAATGGCCTAAGTTCAGGGTGGCTATCATAGGGGTGTGTGATATAAAATGAGCATGGAGAAAGGTAGAATAAAATAAAAGAATAAAAAGCTGGGTATGGTGGAAAAGAACAAGAAAAGAAAAGTTGTAAAAAAATGATTGTAGAAAAGACCACACCCATCCTAAATATGTGTGATCAAGAAAAGAGAAGAATAGAAAAAGGTTAATAAGTGAGACCCCAGAAGCTAGAGTAGTGTCAAGGAGGCTTAGTCACTTTAAATGTCATCGAGTATCATACCAACCGCTAGCCTATATTACAAGCCAAAGAGAAGACCTATAGTGATCCTAGCTGACCTGTCTGAAAATCTTAGTAATGAAAATAAGGGCAAGCCTATGGTATTTGGCATACATTGATTGGAACTTCTTTCTTAGAGTGAGTGTCTTTTGATTGCCCCCATGGTTACATATGTGATGTCTGATATAAGTGAAGTGGGACTTCTTTGTAGTGAGGGAATACTGGTTACGTTGCTAGTTGCTAACTTGTTTGGATAGTGTAATCTTGGTACATGCATGGTTCCCATTACGATAGCCTATGATAGGTTGTCAGAATTATGATAAGCAGTCAGGATAGTCGTCAGGCTTAGTAAGTTCTTGAGAACTTGAAGTGAAGTAGTAATGACAATTCTGATAATTCGTCAACTTTGTAATAAGTTATAAGAATCATCGTCAGTTGTAGACTGTGAGGAAGTGGAAGAAGAAGTGTGACGACATTCCCCAATAAGCCGTCAGGTATCTGATAAGCCGTCATGAATTCGATCATCCCAAGGTAGAAATCATGAAAGTGGAAGAGGACCTAACGATAATTTTGATAAGTCGTCAGACTCCTCATAAGCCGTTAGAGTGTCATCGTCATCCTAAGTCAGAAATCATCAAACTTAGAGAGGAACATGACGACATTTCTGATAAGTCATCAGACTCCTAACGAGGCATCTCACTTCATCATCACCTATGTGAGAAAAGATATGTAATCTGTGATTTGTTTCCATAATTAGGCTGAAGTATTTAAGGCATAATTTAGGGTTTTTCTGAGCATCGGAAACTTCACTTTTTTTCATCAAGTTTTCTCTCTAGTTTTGTCTGCAACATTACAGTTTACTTTTGGAGAAATTATAATTACTTTTTTGGGATTTTCTACTGTGATCAAATCTGAGAAATACTTTTTGCTATTCATTTTTCTGTGAGTTTGTCTATCAAACTATGAATTCAACTTCTTGTCTTGCTTATTATATTATGAGTAGCAAAATTCCCTTAACTCGAGTTATGGGATCTATGGTTTTGGGTTTGTAATGTAACTAAGTGTTCAAGATTCTAACAGTGGTAGAAACTTCTTGTTAATTCCATTATTTTATATTCTGACTATTGGTTGCAAACAATAGGCCTTGCTTACTAGTGATTTGCTTGAGATAAGAAATCAACCCTATTAATAAGAGAATTATCAACAGGGACTTGGAAGGATCAAACTTCCATTTAATAATTAATGTTGTAACAAGATTAATTAACTTGAGTTAACATCCTGTTATGAAATATAAATTCCTTAAGTTTGAAAGAATTAGGTGGTTAAATGTCTAAAGAGGTTGAGAAACATATAGGCATAACTTCGATAAAGATAGTCTGTTGTTCCTACTACCACAAGAATCTTGAACCGTTACTAGCGTCTGTCAAATCCCAGCACCCATAGTAAAATAACTCTGGTTTCCCTTATCTTATTGATTTCAAACACTGAATTGAGAAGTAATTATTTTCTACCTTTCCAAAAAAAAAACCCATTCACAGGAAATTGCTAACTATTAGTTGATTAACCCGCAGATAACTTAAATTCACACCGTATTCCCTGTGGGATTCGACACCAACCTTGTTGGGTTATATATTGACAATGATCGCTTACATTCTCGTAAGAGAGTTGTAGTTTGAGCGTTATCACCCAACATAATTCAACACATATTCCCTATCAAAATACTCAAATTGCAAATGTTTTTACTTGTGTTATGGGCATCCAAAAGTACATTAGCATCTCCTTTGCATCTTCTAATCCGGTATGTTCTCCAATTCATTCTTTTATGCTCGTGTGTTGGCTTTAGAACTAATGTCTTAGGAATGGCATAAACATGGGAGTTTGATTCTTAATCATCAACTAAATTGAGTTTTTTGGGATATTATCATTTGTTATTAGTGTGAACCTAAGTGGGGGAGTCTTGAGTACCCAAAATAATTCAAAATTGTTATATTTTGCTTATGCACATCGAGTGTTCGGTGAAATACCCAAATGAACTTTTTGATTTATTTTTACTAATTAAATGGAAATCTTAAATGTTTAGGTGTTGTTCCCTATGTTTCTAGTATTTTTTACTTTTATTAAACTCAAATTGGTAAGGAAACGAACCTTTGTTGATTGTTTGACAGGTTTTGAACATGCCTCAGGTACCGCAATTGTAGTCATTAGTGTGGCGATTGCAGGATCATTATCATTATCTTGTTTCCTGAGTTAGCGAGAATCGAGAACATGATTCTGATAGTACTATCCAGATTCATGATTGCAATCTAATCAAGTCACTATCACGACATCTGAAGCCAATCTGACAAACTAGTTGAACTTTCAGACCTCACATTTTAAGCCTATCCATATCCCATAAGTTTTTCCTTTAGCCCAATTAGATTGAATAAAATGTTTTCTTCATATTCAACCTGTGGACTAAAGCTTTGTGTATGGATTCTAGGTACTCAATGGTAGGCTACAAAACAAACTACTTAATTTCCTCTGAATGTGAGACCACATATTATGATAAACTTATGAGAAAGAAGTTGCTGCCTGATAGGGGGAATGAGTTAGAGAATGTGACCTAAAAGCTATAAATTTCCATGGGAGGCTAGTGAACATGGGATGGACATACTTTTTACTGAAATAAGGTCAGGCAAATGAGCATTGGGTGAGGGAATTCTCCGTAACTCTAAGCATAGTAAAGTTCTCTAACCAAGTGATGAGAATCAGGGACAAATAAGTTCATTTCTAGGATGAGCAGATCAGTGGAGTTTATTAGTTGCTGAATGTGGACATGAGGGACTATGAATCTAAGGATTGTTCCCTCAAGATCTGGCTCGTGGATTACCTATGCCTAGAAAGGGAGGTTCCATAGGCCACAGTAAAGAATGGGATACTAATGAGTGACTTCATAGTTGAAGCTAGAATCTTGTTGTCCAGGATATACAGCAAGGTCTCTCCCACTACCAACTGGACAAATGGGCTAACTATGCATGCTCAGATAGTGGCCTGCCTCTTGGTAAACATTCCTTTAAATGTTGGTCGCTTTTTTATCATGGAGATTTGACTTTAATAAAACAGAGGCGGTCCCATGCTCATGTTCCCATCATTGATCTTAAAGTTGTGTAGGCGAGTCATGGTTGATGAGTATCCAAAGTATATTTGGATCTCCATAAATACTACCATTTAACCACCTAATATTAGAGTAGAGGGAGCTCTTGGAAAGAGAAAAAACAGGAAGACTGAATTGAGGAAGTCTGTAGATGACAACATAGATTCTTGCAAACTGCTATCGTCTGTCCTATTCGAGGAGATTTTGGGTCAAATACATATTATCGGTGAGCTTGTGTCCAACCTACTATAGGGTATGGGAGAGCCTTTCACCACCTATCATTCCTACATTTCTTAGTTCGACTACGAGAGATACTTTTAGGACCAAAGAAAGCAAGGGGACACTATTTCCAAACTCGAGCAAGCCTACTCTTCATTGGCACGTTCCTATCATTCCATGCAGGAGTTTCATGATAATATGCGAAAGAGGAGATAAAGAGGTAAAAATTCTTCACTAAGATGTGGAAAAGGCTGAAGGTCTTGAAATCCAAAGAGAAACTTCTTTCTCCTTTGGAAGGTAGAGATGATGAGGTCCCTGCCACGTGATCAGACTCTAATAATGTCAATGATGATTCCAAGATCGACTGTGATGGCATTTATAGATGTAGTTCCAGGGAGCACCCTTTACCCTCTTATGTTTTCGTGATTAGGTAGAGAGGTCAGTACAAGTTATTAGTTGGGGGTGCTTGTCTTCGTATTTATTTGATTCCTTGGTCTATATTAATTAAATATTTTTTGGATGTTTTTATGTCGATTTGGATGATCTATATTTTATTTTGACTGTAATAATTAGGCATCCCGATGGTGCCCACATTTTATGGATTAGTTTCTTATTTTTATTTTCAAATTTTGTTTTTATTCTTAGATTTCTACTTATTTTAACAATGATGTTGGATGAGCCTTTACCTATGATAGATTGAGTGACGACATTCTTAAAGGAAAATCATCGTGTTTCTTTGCCTTTGAACTACAAAATTTATAGATGTAGGGGAAATCTAAGTACATATGGCATTGTAGATTTTGGATCTCTCTTATGCCTATGGTGAAGTCCGAGTAACCATATGGTTTGCCTTCATGAGAGACAAAATGTGAGATGATAGCTTGGTTTGGTGCCACTAATATTCAATCATGCATGGTGTAAATGTGAATCAAACAACCTCTCCATCCAAAACTTTTGGTGAAAACTAAAGGCATGGACGAGAACAATCCTGTAACAACTCTTTAACTTTTTTGTGACTCTAAAGTCTTTAGTTTGTAGTGTATGGTAAATAGCACCTTTTGTATCTAGTAAGAAATGTGATTAAGCCTCCTTCAAAAGTTTGCATGTCTTGTGTGGTGAGCTTAGTTGTTTAACTCTCATGCTTACTTGTATCATCTAGAACTTGCCTCATTAGTCTCTCAAAGCTTATTGTGATAGCTTGGTTGGTGAAATAATCTTAGGCCTTCTTTGTGAACATGGAAACCCAATTTAGCCTAAAGGCCCTACCTCTACATAGAATATTTTCCATAGTCTCCCATTTTGATCTTTTAAACCTTTCTTGGGAAACATCATTCCAAGCCTTGAGCCATTTGAATATTACCTCTCTTTTGAACCCTATCCTCTTTTAAATTTGAAATGCAACTTGATGCCAAAAGTCTAAGTTGGGAGTGGTGAATCTTTGAAGAGGTAACCTTGGGCGATGGTATTCTAAGTAAATGCCTAAAAGTTAAGCAAGGATATAAAGTGAAAAGAAAAAGAAATGAATCATCAAAAGAAGGAAAGGTATATATTGCACAAAAGAAATAAATGAGATGAAAATGCCTTAAAAATGGATAAATCAAGGTAGTGAAAGTAGGCACATGTCATGATCCAGTCTCAAGTCATGATGGCGTCTACTATAACCCACCAGTAGGAAATCCCAACCCATAGTCCAAAATGGCTAGTAATGGACTACTTAAAAATATAAAGAAAATAATGCAGAATAAATATGTCACGACCTGAGGCTACCCCCTAGTCGCGACAATGGTGCTTACGGCCACAAGTAGCCACAAGCTAACTCATGAGCTGGTATTTGTTTTGAGAACTGAACATAATAGTAATACATTACATGTGCGAAAGGTAAACTGATAAGATACTGTAAAACTGGATACTTAAATACGAATAAAAACATGTCTGAAATATCTGATAACAACTGAAACACTGAAATAACTAACGGTCTGTCAACTGATTGTCTGAAAGCCTCTAAACATTATAAAGAGTTGATGGGACATAACCCTAACTAACTCCACCTGACTAACATAAGAAAATACTAAAGTAACTGAGATAAACAAATCATGTCCTCAATGGACGAGGACTCACAACTACTGCTGCTGAGTAACGTTTGGCGGTCTAAGAACGGTCCAGAAACTATGTGTTTGAACCTATGTTATAATATGTGGTCATTACTTTTAATGTACTAGTATATTAGATGAAGACTTTCTGAAATGCATGAGTTAGCTGAGCATGAATACATGATCATGTAATAACCGAGAATGCAAGACCAAGTATAAACATGTACTGAAATAAGCTGTATAACTGAATGACTTATATCTAACTAACTGAATAATTTTATACTTGGTCACATAAACGCGAGCTGATATACTTTGAATAATGAATTGAGATTGTGAGAGGTATCATGTAACCGACATGCCCCAATCTGAGTTAATTAGGGTCCAACCTATAACCCCAGTTGGAAGGGTGCCAGTACCGTGCCATGGGAACTAACACTGTCTGTGAGGATCCAATGAGCTAGTGTCCCAAAGGACCAAAGAGTCACCCTCTACTTGTAGGTGCTCTCATGAGATATGTATCAACCCTCAACAAGCAGGAAGACACATCAAGCCTACGCTGGCTACGTAGTTTTGGAACTCAGAGATTGCTACTAAACATCACATCCTCTACTGGAAGGTGTAACCCCATCCCTGGGTTCGCTTGGGGCTAAATCCTATTCCCAACCAAAATGAAACAGATACTATGACAAAGCCCAAGTGCACACGCAAGTGTAAGTGGTCTACAAAGTAATATAGTGTCCTTCAAGAAAGCCAAATATCAATCCCACAGGGACTTATGTTCTCTAACTATCCAATTCTAGTTTAAAGATTGAGAAAAAGTAAACAATCAAGTTTTAGAATTGTAAACTAAAATTAAAATAAACTAATGCAAAAAAATAATAACTTAGTACAATCAATGGATAGAAACCAAAGGTTAAGGATTACGAACAATCATACTACATTATTGAATTTCATTCTTTAGACTGCTTATCTTGGTTATTGATTCATAGGGTTAATCGTATGACCATGGTCTCCTGACCTCTAACCATTTACCTAACTTGGAAATTACAAGTACATCGTTGAGTGGGGATGTAATAATTCAATTATGTGATTCAAGATATCATCCTATGTTTGATCAAGTAAGGCTTCTAGGTATATCCCTGTCCTAGATGCTAATTTGGAATCCCGTTTTATATAAGACTACGAACCTTACCTTGCTTGTCCCCATGTTCTATCTTCCTATTCCCTCTCCTGAGATCACAAGGTCGACAATGAATATATTTTATGGGTAGCTAATCCTTAAAATAGTTATGTCAAGGATAAACAAACAACCATAATGGTAAGAAAATCAACAAACTTAACTCAAAACGAAAGTATTAATGATCTTGACCTTAACCCCGGAAAGTCAGTTTATCCCTTAATGGAAATATTCATCATCAATTACTTGGATTGATGATACAAACCATGAAAGAATCTAAAGTAAAATATTATGAACTCTAATTAAGTTAATAGCAACCTCCACAATTATCCAAGGACGTCCCAAAGTGTGTAAAAATGTGTACAATGACGTATTTATAGCACAAGAGTAATCCAAAGCCGTGTAGAAGTTGTATTTCAACAATTTGTGAGCAAGGGAGTAGAGGGGGCGCTGCCCTGGGTTGAGCCCTGCTCCAACCAAGGATCCACCCTAGGTTGATTTCCCCTCAATCCAAGTCTCTGCCCTAGGTAGGGAACCGTTCTAGCCAAGGCTCTGCGGACTTATCTATGTGGTCCCTCTGGAAGTTGCTTCCGAAACTTTTGCTAAGCATTGGTGCCTCCTTCCATCCCTAGTCTTGTGATGTTGTTTACCTTTAATTTCCAGCTTATTCAACATCAAAATATCATCATATTCAGCTCACAAATATTCCTACATAATCATACATCACGAATTAGAGACAATCATAAAATAATATTCATGACGATGAATCAAAACAAGAGCTACAACTAGGCTAATTCACATTGATCTTTAACTTCATGGTCCGACTCTTTACTTAATAAAATTGAACCTTGCACATTACCAACAAGTTAATCCACTCATAATTACATATTAAAAACATTTAGAACACATTAAACACAATAGAATCCAACGGGATCAACTAGACAAGCACCTAGCTCGACCTAGTAATGCTAGTTTCTACGATTGAAATCTAATTGACTCATTTAAGTACAAAGTTGATTGGAATAGACATTAAACATTGTAATCACGTTCTTTAATACTTAGATGCACATTTATCTCATTATCAACACATATAGCACACGAATCATCATCAAAACAAGGCTAAAAAGATTAGAATAGTAACAGTAAAATGCATAAATACACCCAACATCATACTAAACTAAACTAAACCCTACTAAACATAAAAACTTACATTTCTCATCATGACCTTAGTAACTAAATAAATGGCAACATTCATGGTTTAACTAAAATCATTACTAAAAAAGGGCTAAAATGTAAGTAAACAGGTTGGTATCAGGTGTTCATAAACTGCCAGCCTATGTGTACTCCCACTACCCAAGCTCATAAGGTTAAATAAACATACAATTACACAAGATATATTTCTCACCCATATCTATGCAACTGTTCCATACCGCCTGATAGAAATAGGTGCATACTGGTGATAAACAATGCGCATGCAAGAATGAATGCAAGGTATATAATCAACGTAACAATCTAGTTATCATAACCATAATAATCATCATACTTAACCTCTAGACTCGAACCAGGTATCAATATATCATCAGAATGGTATCCTTTGGACCCAAACCAGGTATCAACATATTATCACAACAGTATCCTTTGGATTTGAATTAGGTATCAATATATTATAACAGTATTCTATGGACTAAAATCGAGTATCAATATATTATCACAATAGTACTGCCCTACCTTGCCAAGTATCAATATAATCATAAAAATCAATACACATATAAGTATAGACATATAATAGGTGCACAGGCTCAATCCGTGGCTAAAAGGAGTACAAATCTTTAAGTCTGTTGCCTAAAATTATCTTTGGGACTAAATCATTTTAAAATTGTAAAAGGGTTGAAATATATCATGACCAGAGTAAGTAATAGTGTCAAATCATGGACCGGAATCCACCTCGATTAAATCTCTAAAATAATATTTTTAACCACTTTTATATGTATGAATATTCCATTTAGTTAGCAATCATTATAGCAAAGAAATTCACTATTAAGGTGAAAAGCGGGGTTTAAACCTTATTTAGGAAAAATAGTGATAAGGTCATATTTTAGCTAAGATCACATCAATACCAATGTAATAATCATGAATGTACCGAATCTATGCATCCATCACCAGTATTCAGTCAATGAAATCGTTCAAAACACAAACATATATGTATCAATATTCTACAACCGTATCCTTTACAAGGAGAATTACTTTCCAGATATCCAACCAATATCATAACATGGCCCTTGGCCTAATATTATGTCCAAAATAATCATAACAACATAATAACGCCTTAGGGCCATATACATGTTTGAAACTAATATTGATAATTATATGTATAAGTCGTAGCATATCTATAATCATCTAACATCCAGGAGGCATAATATATAGATAAAACATAACTGATAACTATAAGGAATTTTAAATCTATAAGACATTAGATATCTAAAGGTCGTACAACATGACTATGAGGAGTATCGCCACTAATGGCCATTTATCATATCTAAGAAGGATATCATCTCCATACGCTCAATAATCACATTTAAGAATAAATAACATCTATGAGGGTACAAGTAACATATAAAAAAGAAATTACATCTCTATGGACCCAACATCTATGAGGGTACAGGTAACATCACACCAAATATATATCACACATCATCTATAAAGAAGAGTAGACAGATGCCTACCTCAAAGTCGAACACTAAAACCTCACATCAAGCCCCACATGCTTGTCTTTACTTTGTAATCCCCAAAATACAATTACAATAGAAAAATCATAATCTACTAATCAATACGAGAATAACGATATCCATATTGCACTATTGAGCTACGGGTCCAAAAATAACTCTAAAAAACCCAAGTGGGTCACACATATGGAAAATGAGTTACCGAGGTCAACCCAAGGTTCATACATGAACATGGAATCATAACCACTAAGAAATGGGTGCAAGCAAAGATAAATTTGGGCTAAAATAAAGCTTGAATGAATTTGGGGTCTTGGGTCCTAACTAAGAAATTCAACCATGAATTCGAAGAATTCTTACCTTAACTTCAATGATATTCATGATACCAGATGATAAATAAGATCCCAAATTACCCACCATGATCAATTATGAGTTATTATACCTATTTAGGGTTTTAAGCTCTCACAGGTGAAGAGAAAATGATCCAATTTGTTACCATGGAGTCTATAAATAAACCCCTCCAAGGTGAAGAGATGCCACGATCGCCAAGATGTGGGCTGCTATCATGATGTTGCAATTGGTGTGGACTTTCCATGATTGCCATCGCACCAGGACCAACATAACTTAGAAAAATTCCATTTTCAAACGATGCCTCAGGATTAATTTGAAATCCAATCCTCGCAAATAAACTATGTATCCATACTAAATTCAATACTCCAGATGCATTGACAAAGTTGGATTTTCAATCTAAGGTTGTTTCAACAAAATATGGGACACTATCATCATTGTAATCAACCTCCAGCCTTGTCGGGTTTCAGCTCATCATCAATAGTATCCTCCAGCCTTTTCGGGTATCAACATATCATAAATTTCTCCTCCGACCTTGTCGGACATCAACATATAATCAATATATCCTTCGGCCTTGCCGGGTATCAGCATATCATCAATATATCCTCCGGACTTACCGGGTGTAAACAATCATCAATATATCCTCCGGCCTTGCCGGGTATGAGCATCATCACAACAGTGTCCTTCGGCCCTGCCGGTTATCAATATCATCATAATGTATCCTCCGGCCTTGCCGGGTATCAATATCATCACAATAGTCATTACCAAATAACATACACTAAAATACTCATAAACATAATCATATCACCATAGAATATCTATCTATTAAATACTTTCCAACTACTTGTTATTAGTTAATCACCACTTATTATAATAGAATCAATATTTCACTAGTTATCGCATAACCTCCACTTATTAGCCTAAACATTATCCTTACTCACGGATAGCAACTAACCACTATTTATTAAATAGACAACATCTAAAATATAGTAAAGTTCATCACTACACAAAAACCGCCATTTATCCACCATTCATTATTATCAACTAATCATACTATATCCATTAATCATAATAGTCAAAAAATTACCATTTATCATCTGTCCATTCTTTATTAACTAACATCCTTCATTTTCTAACAATCGTTTATCAACTAATCCTCATTTATCAACTATTCAACATTATTATTAGCCATGTATCAATCATCGCTAGTTACCATATCTCAACTAAGCAAGGTTCATTAACTATTACATTAAATTTTTAGCCATCAAGTACTATAGCCACCTAAAAGATATCCTACTACCACTTAGCTTAACCTTTAATTAGGAAGAACAGTCATAAGAACATATTTTAATTAGAATCATATCAATTACCGATATAATAATCATGAATGTACCAAATCTATACATGTCATCACCTGCATTCAACAGTGGAATAATAAGCATCATACCGCATCTTCTTCCGTCCCATATCGGAGAGATGTGTATACAAACATACACATATTTATATTCATAAACTATAATCATATCATTTATAATGACAAACGTTTTTCAGATATTCAATCAATGTCACAACGCTGCCTTTGTCCCATTAATTTATCTGGAATAATCTCAACATCATAATCACGGCCTTAGGCCCATATTTATATTCAAAACTCATATCAATAATTATATTTGTAAGCCATAGCCTATCTATAATCATCTCACATATAAGAGGCACCTTGCACATAGGAGGCATAATATCAATAAGCATGTAATCATATCTAGGATATCTTATATCAATAGGTCATGACTACGAGGAATATCACTTCATTAGGCCAATTTATATATCCAAGAGAAACATATTTTCTATAGGTCCAACATTCATGACTAAAGGAAATATCAATTCTATAGGCCAATCATCAAGTCTAAGAGGAAATAGCATCTCTATAGGCCAATCGTCAAGTCTAAGAGGAAATACCATCTCTATAGGCCAATCATTAAGTCTAAGAGATAATAGTATCTCTATAGGCCACATAACGTATCTAGAAGGAATATAACTAAATGTCCAATATCACTTCCACAAGGAGTATCATAACCATAAGTAAAAAGCCACAATCCGGGTACGTCAATACAGGTCACAAAATTATGAAGTAACCTCATTCTAAGGTTTACTAGCCTCATTTATGTATAACATCCACAACTACGTCCAAAAGACATAACGCAAGCTTAGGTTTAAGTGGGGCAGACAATCCCACTTCGAATCTACAACTTCCATAATTAGGCACACTATGCCCCAAACTAGGCTAAGGTATCTAGTTCATCTTCAAGACGTCAAGTAAGTCATATTCGAGCCTAAGATAGCAACTTTGACTAGAAACAAGGGCACTCAAGTCAACTCTACCCAACTTACGGGTTCAAGACTACCACACTATGCCAAAAAGGCTAAATATACCAATCATGCTTCAATGCCAGGGAGAAGGAAATAGGATTCCAAAATGAATCTAAGTAATTCAAAATACGGGTTAAAATCCAAATTTATTCCCTAAACATATATATATATATATATATATATATATTCAACACGAAGTCATTCTATCAAAAATCAATCTTAACATTTACATTCACACGCAATATATATCATACATCAACCATGAAGAAGAGAAGACATAAGCCTACATCAAAGACGAACCGCAAAATCCCAAATCATGCACAATACGCTCAACTTTGCTTCAAAATCCCCAAAGTGCTATCACACTAGCAAAACCATAATCTACTCATCAATATGAGTCTAATGATACCCATATTGCCCTATTGTGCTTTGGGTCCAAAAATGAAACCAAAACCGCTAACTGGGTTCCATATATGGAAAACAAGTTTTCGAGGCCAACCCAAAGTTCGCACATGAACAACAAATCATAACCCTCAAAGAGTAGGTGAAAACCAAACATATTTTGGGCTAAAATCAAGACTTAAGCTAAATTGAGATTTTGGGTCCAAACTATGAAATTCAAGCATGAATTAAGGAAATTCTTACCTTAATCTTGAAGATAATCGCGATACAAGATGATAATTAGGCTCCCAAGTCATGCCCCATAACCAATTTTGAGTTATTACACTCATTGTGGGGTTTCTAGGACTAAATGGTGAAAGGGAAGTGGTCCAAATGCATATTGGGACCTTTATATCGCCCTACAAGTTCTCAGGTGCAGCTATCTTGGTCACATGGAACGCGATCGCACACTCTTGGCCGCGATCGCGGTTGCATCAGATGACAGCAAACTCAAAAATGAATTTTTGACCCTCTGAACTAATCCGAAATCCAAATAACATTATCCAATAGTGAATTTTAAGTGTAAACCACATTTCAAATCCATTGGACTCATCAAAATATTCATAGGAGATCGTTTAGGCAAAAAGTGGGACCCACTTTAAATTTTCATTATTTTTCATAAAAAATCGCTCAAAAGTCCAAAATAAGTTCAGGAGCCTTGGGACCTGAACCAAGGGACTCCCATGCCTAAATTCGACGTTTTGGATGCAATGGTGAAGTAAGATTTTCCCTGTAAGGTCATTTCAACCAAATATGGGTGCCACACCCATTTCTTCCAATTTTTAACTTTCCGACCAATAGGTCGAAATAAGCTTGGGTCCAGTGGGACCCAAAACAAAGGTCTATTTATACTAAAATTGATATTCTAGTTCTGTTGGCACAATCGAAATTTGCATCCGAGTTTGTTTCAAGAATTTTTTTCCCTATGACCATTTTGAACTAGCAAAAACTTCTAAACAGGGAATTGGCTCTAAAAATCAAATAAACTGCCCGATAACCAAACCGTTGGTCCTAATAAGTCATAAATGACTTAGGGAGATATGGAGAAGCTCAAACGATAAAGATAACCATAAATATGAAAAATGACCTGAAGGGTCATTACAATATCCACTATTAAAAGAACTTTCATCCCCATAAGTCAATGGATAGAATGAATCTCAAAAGCTCGAAAGAATAAGTTACTAGGCCCTTATGTTCCAAGTATGACTTCCCAGTTAACCTTAGTGAAGAGAAAACACTTGCAAGGGATTTTTACATAAGTATCCCTTTTCAACCAACACTCTCATTCTCCTTCCAAAATAGCCAACATAACTCAACCACTTACTGGCTTCTAATTGAATTCAAAATGTTGATGCATGCATATCTGAATCACATCACGTTGTTACCGTCTCTATATCTACAGAAATCAGCAAAGGCTCATAAAAGCCAAAATCAAACCAATACATGAGTCACAAAACTAACTCCAAATCCAAAAATAACCTTCCTTTACAATTTTGCACCATCTATTTACTCCAAGCAAGGAGCAAAATAACTTGAGTCTCATCCACATAGTCTCATCACGGAGAACTCAAAGAACTGAATCTTATTCGCTGAAAGTCTATAAGAAAGACATGGAAATAAGCTTATAAGGCTCTATTTGGGCATACAAATGGAGATAATCACGTAATACAATCTATACCAACATGCAATAACCAGTTCGGATGAAAATCAAACTGAAATTTCAAAATCCAAGGTATAACTACTCATCATTGAACATTGCACTCCAGGATGTCTCATCTACCAAGAATAAAGCCATACTGAATCTAACTCGAGTATATTACTCCCACTGAGTAAATATCCAAAATCTCAAAATAAAACTAAAACTCGAGGTCAGAACTGAAATAACCACTATGGGGCCCATAGGCTATCATCTGAACACTTATCAACTATAATCCAACCGAAGTCTAGAAGACAGAATAGGCAACCACAGAGTAGGCTCAACCAACCTATAAATAAAATCTGAACTGAAACAAGTCCAAAATGAAGGTTAGACAGCATCTCTACAATGCCAAACTAAAATCTCAACACCAAGGATGATCTGCTCAATCTCAAATATCTAAATCAAAACAAAAAATGGGTAGCCATTAATGCTCCAAATCTATCCTACTTCCAAATTTCCATTCCAAGGAGTCAAAATCCAAAATTAGGTGAATAAGGTTATATCAATGTCAACTCTTTCAAATTAACTCTAGTATCCAAAATTTGACATATTTGAGTTAAATCATACCAAGCCACAATCGAGATATATCTAGATAGCAAAATCACCACAGGGATAAACACTGACTGATAACACAAGTAACCAACTCTATATCAGTTGGAGGGAACGAAACAGAGCCACAAATAGGAGTCATGCCAAAGGACAAATCACTAGCTGAAAATGCATATAACCCACTCCATATCCACTGGAGGGCATAAACTATCCAAACATACTCAAAATTTCTCAAGGATAAAACCCACACCAGTGAAGGCAAAAACATTAGCAACTTAAATAAATGCAACTTAAGCTGGGAACTAACCAATGCAATACTCCATTTAGGCAAAAAAAATAGCTACAATCTCATATCATCTAGGAAAATCAATCCACCAAGCCACACTAGGCCAAACAAATGATGAAATAAGGATTTCCTAAATCCACCCACGAATCACATCTTCAAAGAAGAAATATCAATCTCAAAACGAAAGTCAAAGTCTAGACCACGACTAGAGTACAAACAACTTGAGCTAAAGAGTTTATAATTTGCCAACTTAAAAGGCAATTACAATAAAGGCCACCTGGCTCTAACTTTCCAACTCCACTAGACAAAACCATATCACAACAATAAAGCAGTGTCCAATCTCCGTGGTAACAACAAGGCAACCCATCACGAGGGAACGAACCCAAAATACCTATCAGATAAATCAACGATATCTATATATTAAATATTAAAATTGCTATCGGATGATGAAATAGACACAAATAAAGAACAAACCTCAAACTGGTCCATTTCTTAAATGGGTTATAGCGGAAGGGATATCCAAAACAAAATCCTTCACAACCCAGGAGGCAAGTCTAAGGATCTCAAACTCAAAAACAAGCAACATAACTAAATTGCCGACTCAAAATCCATAAAAACCATAGAAGGTTACTTACCTTCAATACCACAACATATCCCTGAAATCAATCTAATATAGCTAACCAAGAGGGAACACAGTCAACCTCGCCACGCTAGAGGAATAAAATTGCCAAATTGGGCTATATCTACTCAAGCCACTAAATATTATCACAAGAAAATGAAAGTCTAACTAGATAACACTAGTCTATACAACTACCTAGTGAAAATCAAATTCATCATATAACAATATTAAGTAATAACATCAAGTAATATCAATAACCTGAGATAGTGGTAGCAATAGAAATAGCAATATCAATATCAACATACTGAACAGGCAGTACAAAAATAAATATCAATATCATGTACCACTCAAGGGCCACAACAGGGCTAATGTGCCATGATAAATGGGACTCAAACCCAAAACCACTCCCATAGGGAAAAACATCAATATATATATACTCCATCCTCTACTAAAAGAAATAAACCGTGAAATAGTAACATAATCATGAATCCAAAAATAAGACACATAACGACAGACATAAATTCATTAAGGCATATAATTATATATGGGTATGAAAACCACAATACATATAATAAGAAATAAATAAAAGCACATCAATCATGGTGACATTCGCCATCACATGGCTGACGGGCATATGGAAAATAAATCTGAACAGGTCTAAATCAGATCGATCGACTAAGTCATCAACTAAGGTGCCAAATGCACTATCTCTAACTAAAGACGTCTCAATATCACAAGCTGATCTAAATGAGTTGAATGATAGGATATATCTTGTCGGGGACACTTCCTAGACTAGTAGTCGGTCTTTCTATAGTTGTAGCATATCCCAAAGCATCAATATAGAGAGAAAACAAACTAAGCCCAAAAGGTTGCCAACTGACGCTTAGAGAAATCCACAAAATTATGTCCAAACTACAAAAATCACAGTCTATCTTAGGAGCTCTAGGTTGGTGGGGAATACATGCTAACTCTAGCTGATCAATTATCTCCTACTAGGGTCATTCTCTGAACTATTATCTCATCATACCACAGCCAAACCACAACCCTAGAATACTTCCTAATACCACCCCTCATAATCTTGAATAGTCACCATGACCCGAAGAACCATACCATACTCCATAAGTCTAATGGGGACTCTGCCCAAATCCCTTTGGCTGCTACTGGAGATCATTGACATCCATATCTAACTCTTTAGTCAGATGTTGTGCTAAAATTCTAGAAACATATGTTGGAGTCTTATCAATATTTGTTGATAATATCACATCGTCATTCAGGGATAGAATAAAGTCAAAGAATGTGTTCAAGGTTTATAGGAATGTAGACACACGATAATTAGTCATGAAGTGAATTTCCTAAAATGTCATTGTAGCCTCCCGAAGATAGGTTATGGACGTCTCCGCATTGATCCACATAACTCTATTAACACTTAGCTATTGCACTAATACACAAATGAAACCTAGTCTTTAATACCAATTTGTCATGACCTAATTTCCTCAGGTCATGATGGCTCCTACTATAACCCACCAGTTGGCAAGCCAACCCTTAGTCCAAAGCGACAAGTAATGAACTACTACATAATATAAGAAAAAGAATACAAAATATATAAAATAAAGATCAATACATAAAAGAATCCCTAAACTTGGTAACTGATAACGCTCAAACTACAGCTCTCGTAAGAGTGTAAGCGGTCGTTGTCAAATATAGAACTCAACTAGGTTGGGTGTCGAATCCCACAGGGAATACTTGGTCACTAAGTAAGCAACGATTATTAGACTTTTGATGAAAGTTCTGTGAATAGATGAGGAATTTTGTGCGTGCAAATGATGTAAACAAAATAGTAGAGTAAAAATGGAAAATAGAAGAGTAAAACGGAGTACTTGGTAGGTTTTAATCAATGAGAATTGAGAGTTAGGGTTATGTCCACCTTATGAGTTATACGTATCTATTGACTATGAGTTATGCAAAATTCAGACATGCATGCGCTTATAGAGATTCGTATTCTATGGTAAATCCAGGCGTCTTTCGACCATCAAGGATTATTTCGCTTTAACTCTTTCGAGCTTAAAGCGTATCTAATGGTACGAAGTCTCCAAGAGGTTAATCCAGTTACGGCACTAACTTTTAAATAGGGGTTGGTGCCCTATTTCCTTGATATTCTCTCTTTTCTAGACATGTAACTTTTCTTTCGAACAAGTTAATGCTATACTGGCGTATTCTATATGTTTGCAACCACAAGAATTTAAATTAAGATGAAGAGAAGAATGATATAAGCAGCATACGTGTCAAGAATTCACAAACTCATAGCAATAGATAGTTTCTCATAAGGCTTCCATAACCCTAACAGAGAATTTTAGCTACTCATGAGTGCAACAAAAAATACGATAGACATTATCATCATACCAAAATAATCACAAACTCACAAAAAGTCTGTCTTGGCGTCACTTATGATGTGATTTCTGTTGCTAGTAGCCTTTCTCTTGTTGTGAAAATTAAAAGTCGAATAGATGAAAGAAAATTATCAGAAATAAGAATTAATTGAAAGAGAATGAGTGCTGAAAAGTTCAGCAAAATAGGGTTTTTATAACACCCATATCCTATTCCTACTAAGCTACTGCATACTTATCCTAATCCTACTAGTTTACTGAATCCTTATCCTAATCCTACTAAGTTACTGCTGATCCCTAAGTCTTTGGAAATGTTTTTTTTGCCCGGGACAAGTTTTCCATGCATAACTTTCAGTCCATAGGCATCCAAACGCTGCTTTCCTTCTTTCGTGAAGCTTCCTTTGGCGTCAAGTTATCCATAAAATGCTGAAATCTTCATCATTTATACCTGAAAACTTGCGAATCACGTTGGTTAGCTCACTTACAGGAAAAAGGACTAAAAATGCAGGAATTATATATTTTATCCTCCAAACTTAGCTAAAATATGGGTAAATTAAGGCGCTTTAGGCGTGTAAATACGCCTAACATCAACACCCCACACTTAAAGCTTTGTTCATCCTCGAACAAAATACCATGTCCATATAAACATCTACTTAGGGTTTCACAGTAACAACACAAAATATTCATCAAGACAGGCACGACAATTATTAACAAAGAGTAGTTTTTTGACCATCTAGAAACAATTCAACCTCCAATTTAGACTCGTGATGATGGTTAATTCGTATTCAAAAGTGAAGGCACAGAGAATCATACACAACCACCCATAACTCATCAACCATGTGTGTCTCACAATATATCACGCATAATCACTCACAAGTATTTTATTTTTCGAAACATGGGTATAAGATTATCCTTGCTCTCACTCTCACAAGGAATTCATATGTTGCAACTGATAAACATAGGCTTGCCCTTAGTGTAATGCTCCACTAAATGTTAGAATGCTAAGCTTAGGATCAAATAGCTCTTTTACAGGTTGTAATGTAGGCTAAGGGACGGGTAGGACTATTTTGGCCAGAAATAGGAACTATGTTCCTAAGCGCTTTAATACATCACATTATGCCATTAACACTTTCTTTTAAACAATTTCTCTACTTTCCTTTTATCTACCACCCCTTCTCACCTCTTTTGTTATTCAATTTTGAACAGAATTAACTTTTTATTTTTCTTTTCATTTTTCTCTCTTCTCTTTTTTTTAACACACCTCTATGATAGCCACTCTTTTCATAACAATTTCAAGTACCAATACACTCTAAGGCATCACTCTCACCCAATTTCCTCTTATTTCGTCACATGACTTTACAATTTAAAGCACTTAGGAATTTGGATTAAATTATGGTCTTGAAAAAAAATAGATTAGGCTTACATATGAGGCTGTCAAAGAAAATAGCTTAAAGGTTCAAAGGGGGTTAACTAGGATAATGTCCACGGATAGGTAAAACGAAGGTAAACAATCACCGGTTGCCAAAGAAATGCCTAAATCATCTCCTAAACTTATACTCTTTATTTCGCTTTACACACACACCAGGCAAGTTCTAGCATCAGTCACCAACACAGAATATACTATTGCCTAACACACACAAGGCACATGGTCAACTTTATTGGGAGTAGTATAGACTCTTGACCCAATAGATGAAGGAATTAAACGACACAATTATCACACAATGAGTCACATTTAGAGCCTAAACGTCTCAATAGTAATGATTGTATCACAGACTCTTGTCACAATACCATGTTGCCTATCAGAACAATTTTATGCAAAATTTAATCAACAAAAAAAAATTTTAAAAATTTGACTACTAAAAAAAAAACAAATAAACAAAACAAATAAACATAAATAACCAAATGCAGGTAAGGAGTATAGCATACAAATACCAGCACCCCACACTTAGACGGGACACACTGTCCTCAGTGGAAAATAAATAAAAAGAACCTGGATTAGGCGGACTCCTCCTCTATGTCTTGGGTCATACCCCCTTCATCAGAATCATCATAGGAGTCATCGTCATCCGAATTCTCCTCCGTGTCGGAGTCTGGCATTCGGCGATCATCATCGATTGGCACATCGTCATCGAGAGGTTCCTCAAAGTACACACCTACTCCACATATAGCCCTTGCATGCTCGTTCATTGGGTAGTCATAATCCAACTGTTGGAGCTCTGCAGTAGTTGGAACACGACCTCCTCTCATCATGGTAAACTGAGTCATGCCATAAAAATGGCAAAAGAAACTTTCATCCTGAGCATGACGTTCTGTCGTGGTAAGGTTAACGCCATGCATAGTTTCAGCATCTTTAACCTTTGTGAGGTCAACCTTTTTCGGGTTGTGTTGAAGCTTATGATCAGCCATCTCCTCTTCGATGTCCTCCTTCCTCAATATTCCAGTCAACAGATTGCGAAAACTGAAGTAGGACCTCTTGTGTAGCCTGGCCTTACGCATTAAAGATCGAATGATTGCCCCAATATTTATGGGGACGTTCGTCATCAATGCGTACACCAAACACACTCTGTCTCGTGTAATCTTCATATACTGAGTCCCTGGAATCAGGCAAGAGTTGACTATTCGCAACCATATTCGAGCTTCCCTGTTCAAGGAAGCGTAAGGAAAGGTGTTATGCCGGCCGGTGTCCTTGTGTCTGCTCCATTGTGTCATTGATCTTGTTCCGCATAGTATGTGTCTGATTGCCCTATACGGAGTTCTGTTATATAGCTCTTTGAGTGGTGATGGATCATTAGATGGCAAACCCAAAAAAGAGTTAAAGAACTCCACATTTAGTTGTAGAACTTGACCCCGAATCTTTACTTCACTCCCTGTAGTTTTCGGTGACCAGTTGGCATAGAATTCTCGTGTTAGATCGAGATTGCATTCTCCCATATCTCAGAAGATGAAATCAAGATGTAACGCCATGATCTTGGCCAACATGCGAGGTTCTTTCTTTGCTAGGCTTTCCTTGTGTATCAACTCCATATGAACATATTTTTTCTCTTTATTGTTCCTATACCACTCCTTTCCTTCCTCCTCTAGGACCCATTTGATTCCGAACATGCGGCGAGGTATTTGCAGTGAGGAGGATTCACCTTGCTCTTTTCGTCTCCTTTTCTGGCCTTTTTGTGAAGTGGTTGCTTTTTCTTTTCCTTGTTTTGCTTTTGGTGTCATTGTACCTGAGATTAAAATTATAGTTATGTTAGTTTCATCTCGGTGGATACAATCAATTAAGTGAACAATGTCTATTACTCAGACTTCATTGATATACGTTTAGGTGTTATGTTCCAACAATATAATTAGTGCAGTCATACTTTTCTTGCTATCTTAACTATCCTTTTTGATTCTATCTCAAGTAATCTTGATAATACTGTCATGTTTGGATTGATGTACCCTTTTGCACAAGACTACTACATAGAGATTGTATCAAGGTATGGCATAGAAATAATCAACATCTCATGTTTGTAGTTAACCATGATTTTTCATCTCAATGAACAAGTCATTCGAACCTGAAAGCTTTCAAGTTACAAGATTATGAAATTTTCTTGACCATGTCAATTCCGCAAAAGTATGACAGTGTATCAAAATCAAATTCAAGTTGGAAACAAGTCAAGACCATCCTTACGTATCCTTTCACTCACTTAGTTGTATCACAACAAATCAACCACATTCAAATCACCAACACTACTTCAAGATTTAACAATTTATTATAGGCGTAGTAGTGTAGTACTTACGGAATATAAAAGAAGAGCAAAGAAGTACTTACTTGGTTGATGGCCTCGGAAGATGTTCGTGCAAAGTAAAAGAGCAAAAGGAAAATTTTTGAGAGAACTTAGAGAGGTAGGCGGTGCCTAGGGTGAAGTTGCAATGCAATTTTGTTTTAAGACTAAGGTTCTATTTATAGGACAAGCTTCAGTCGGGTTTTGGCCCATTTGGAATTGGATTTGGAGACCATAAAGTGGGCATAGGCGGCGCCTAATGCCTTGCCTATGCTTGGCATAGGCGGCGCCTTTTGGAAAGCCTAGTTGGACATAGGATTTGGCATAGGCGGCGCCTATGCTATGGCATTGTTGGGCATAGGCGGCGCCTATGCCATGGCATTCTAGATTCAGAGACAAAAGGCTTTTGCATAGGCGGCGCCTATGCTATGGCATTGTTAGGCATAGGCAGTGCCTATGCTATAGCATTGTAGAATCCGAGAGCTTAGGCCATAGCATAGGCCTTGCCTTGTTCGTGGCCTAGATTTACATAGGCCTTGCCTTGTTCGTTGCCTATATTTTCATAGGCAATGCCTAAGCCATAGCCTTTTACTTATTCATTCCTAACTTACTACCTTCAACATGAACCGCTTCCAAATCAAAATTTGAAACCAATCTCCTCCTTTACACCTCCTGTACCTACACTTACTCAAAAACAACAAAAACGATTGGAACGATGGGTTGCCTCCCATCAAGCGCCTTAGTTTTGGTCGTGGGTCGACAAAATCCTAGGAAAACAAAAACAACAAAAGCAAATAAAAACGATGGGTTGCCTCTCATCAAGCGCTTGATTTATTGTCGCGGCACGACATAGTTACCTCGAGTACTTAGACTTCGTCGAGATACATGGTGGCCATGCATTTTGTTGAGTCAAGAGGACCGATGTATGGTTTCACTCGTTGGCCATTCACTTTAAAGACAACACCATTATTGTCTTCTAACTTAACTACTCCCGACGAGTAGACTTGGCTAATTTTGTACGGGCCAGACCATTTGGACCTTAACTTACCTGGGAATAGCTTCAGTATGGAATTGAAAAGAAGTACCATATCACGTTTTTGAAATTTTTGTTGAACAATCCGCCGATCATGATACTTTTTCACCCGCTCCTCGTAGAGGTCTGATCTTTCATAAGCATGTAGACGGAATTCATCCATCTCATTTAGCTGCTCCAATCTCCGATTCATACCATCATCCCACTTCAAATTCAGTTGCTTCAACGCCCACAATGCTTTATGCTCGAGCTCAATGGGCAAGTGACAAGCCTTCCCATAAACTAGTTGGTACGGGGGCATGCCAATTGGCATTTTAAATGCAGTTCTATAAGCCCATAGTGCATCGTCCATCTTCCGAGACCAATCTTTCTGATTAGCATTTACAGTCTTAGCAAGGATTTGCTTAATCTCTCGATTGGAAACCTCTACCTGTCCACTAGTTTGAGGGTGATAAGGCGTGGCTACCTTGTGTTGCTTGACCCCATATTTCACCAACATGGCTTTGAACAGCTTGTTGCAAAAGTGTGATCCACCATCACTTGTGATGGTATGTGGAACCCCAAAACGAGAGAATATATTTCTCTTCAAGAATGCTACAACACGTTTTCCTTCATTATCGGCCAATGCTACTGCTTCAACCCATTTGGATACATAGTCGACAGCAACTAGGATGTATTTCATCCCAAACAAATTTACAAATGGGCCCATGAAATCAATGCCCCACACATCAAATAGCTCTACTTTAAGAATTTTTGACATGGGCATCTCATGGTGCTTCGAAATCGTGCCTTGTCTCTGACATTGGTCACATCTTTTCACAAATTCGTAGGCATCTCTAAATATCGAAGGCCAATAATAGCCGCTTTGCAATACCTTCCTTGCTGTCCGACCACCTGCATGGTGTCCCCCAACTTGGGAAGCATGACTTGCTTCCAAGATACGTGGCACCTCCACATGAGATATGCATCGTCTGATCACACCATCCGCGCATCGTCTAAACAAATATGGCTTATCCCAGTAGTAGTGTCTCACATCATGCATGAACTTCCTCTTTTGATGAAATGATAGATTTGAAGGCATCACATTACTTACCACGAAGTTCGCAAAGTCTGCATACTATGGTAACTCTTCCATTATCGTGGCTAAGATCTCTTCATCAGGGAATGCATCATCAATCTCAATATCAGGCTGCGCTATATGCTCGTTCTCTAGTCTAGATAGATGATCAGCCACTTGGTTTTCGCAACCTCTTCTATCTTTTACCTCAAAATCAAATTCTTGCAGCAATAATACCCATCGAATTAGCCTTGGTTTTGCATATTTATTTGCCATCAAATATCTCAGAGCTGCATGGTCTGTATGAACTACCACTTTGGTTCCCAACAGATAAGCACGGAACTTTTCAAAAGCATACACTACCACTAAAAGCTATTATTTCATGACAGTATAGTTCTTCTGGGCTCCGTTCAAGACCTTGCTCGCATAGTAGATTGGATGGAATAACTTTTCTCTTTTCTGGCCAAGTACAGCACCCAAAGCTACCCCGCTAGCATCACACATGACTTCAAACGGTAGAGACCAATCGGGCGCTACAATGATAGGAGCTTCAATTAGCTTCCCTTTGAGGCATTCAAATGCCTTCAAGCACTCTTCACTGAAGTCAAACTTTGCATACTTCTCCAAGAGCTTGCATAATGGACTAGCAATCTTGGAAAAGTCTTTAATGAACCTTCAGTAGAAACCTGCATGCCCGAGAAAACTACGAACTCCTTTGACCGAAATTGGGGGTGGTAGTTTCTCGATGACTTCAATTTTAGCTCGATCCACCTCAATTCCTCTTTTGGAGATTTTATGCCCAAGAACAATACCTTATTTCACCATGAAGTGGCACTTCTCCCAGTTTAGCATCAGGTTGAATTCAACGCATCTCTGCAACGCCATACTTAGATTTGCCAAACACGATTCAAACGACTCACCCACAACTGAAAAATCGTCCATGAATACCTCTAGAGTGTCTTCCACCATATCAAAAAAAATGGACATCATACAACATTAAAAAGTGGCGGGTGTGTTACATAGCCTAAATGGCATACGTTTGAAGCCAAACGTACCATATGGGCATGTAAATATTGTCTTCTCTTGATCCTCGGGAGCAATACAAATCTGATTATAGCCGGAATAACTGTCTAAGAAACAAAACCATCCTTTCCCTGCTAAACGATCGAGCATTTGGTCTATAAATGGCATTGGAAAGTGATCTTTAAGTGTCCACGAATTCAGCTTCCGATAGTCCATGCATATTCTCCACCCTGTGACAGGTTTGAGTGGAATTAACTCATTTTTTTCATTTGCAACTACCGTCATGCCACCTTTCTTAGGTACACATTGTACTGGGATAACCCATTTACTATCGAAGATTGGATAAACAACCCCTGTATCTAACCACTTAATAATTTCTTTCTTCACCACCTCTTGCATAGGTGGATTTAGACGCCTTTGATACTCAATAGTGGGTATGCAATTTTCTTCAAGCTGAATCTTGTGTGTACAAATCTCAGGCGGAATACCAATGATATCAGCGATGGTCCAACCGATGGCTCTCATGTACTTCCGTAGAACCACGATAAGAGATGCAACTTGCTGCTCACCCAAATCTACTTCCACAATAACCGGGAGTGTGTTTCCGTTTCCCAAGAATGCATACTTTAAATGACTAGGCAGCTCCTTCAATTCTAAAGTGGGTGGCTCTTCAATAGATGGTTTAGTTGGTGGTATAGGTCAGTTTTTGAGATCAAGGTCCAGCTTATTGGGAGCATGAGGATATGACCCTAATCCTGTTAGAGCACAAATGGTTTCTTCATAATTTTCAACGTTCTTACGCTCAACATTCATAAGCACAATCGCCAATGGGTCATCAATAAGCTGCTTCTCTACAGGTAATTATTTCTCATCATCAAAATAAACATCAGCTACCGAGAACACGTTCAGATCTTTGGGTTGCTTCATTGATTTACACACATCAAAGCGGACTACTACGTCATTCATTCGTAATAGAAGCTCATTGGCTCTTAAATCAATAAGCACACTTCTTGTTGCAAGGAAAGGGCGCCCCAAGATTATAGGAACTTCTGAGTCCACCTCACAATCCAAGATAACGAAGTCTGCCGGAAAGATGAATGAGGACATCTTCACCAATACATCACATAAAATACCAACAGGTCATTTTACCGACCTATCTGCCATTACAAGCCTCATATTGGTTGGAGTAGGATCCCCCAACCCCAACTTATTATAAATAGATAGTGGCATTAAGTTGATGCTGGCTCCTAAATCGCATAATGCCTTGGCAAAATTCAAAGGTCAGACAGTGCAAGGTATAGTGAAGGCACCGGGATCGGCCTTCTTCTGAACTAGTGATCTGGTAGCGATTGCACTACAATGATGAACAGTATCTGTCAACTCATAACCTGCTGCCCGCTTCTTTGTCAGAAGATCCTTCATAAATTTTGCGTAGCAAGGCATCTATTCTAGTGCTTCTACCAACGGAACATTAATGGTCAGCTGTTTTAACATTGACATGAATTTATTGAACTTGATATCATCAACTCTCTTTTTTAATCTTTGAGGAAAAGGTGGTGGTGGAAGGGGAATAGTTTTCTCCACGACTTTCTTTTCCTCTTGCTTCTGATTGGCGATCTTTTTGGGCTTTGGACGTTGAGGGGTAACGTCATTGACGCCTTCTTTAGCTTCTTCGGCGTCTTCTGCATTATTTGTGATATCATCGGCCACTTTCTTGCTTTGGGCTGAATTTTCCAGCACCTTACCACTCCTGGTAGTAATGGCCATGCATGTTCCATCGTTCCTTGGGTTTTGCACTGTGTCGCTAGATAAGGTGCCAGTTTTTCATTGATTTAATGTGGCTGAAATTTGACTCAATTGTTGCTCCAGCTGTTTTATTGAAGTGGAATGCGAGTCAACTAATTGCTTCGTTGAGGCCAAATCATTTATTACCTCAGTTACTCCCATGCTGGTTGCCTCCACTCCTTTTAACAGTTTCGCCATCATATCTTCCATTGACATCTTACCAGCGCCAGATGCAGCGGTGTCACGACTTCCAGGAGGAACATACAAACCACTCCTATCAGTCTTATTCTTCCAACTACCTTGATCACGGTCCTTGTTTCCAGACTTATCATAATAGTTCCGACCTTGGTTTCCTTGGGCAGTGCCTCGGAAACCCCCCTGATTCTTCAGAATTGGATTTCTATCTTCCTTTTGACGCAACTGCTTTGACTTTTTTGGTCTTCCCTGATAATAGATGCTTTGTAAGAAGATCCATCTGTGTTTTCATGTGCACCATATCTTGGTCGCGTTCCTCTTTTCTTCGCCTTTGTTCTGCAGTCATGCCAATAAATATAGTGGGGCTTGTCACCTCAGAATATCTGGTGTGCCAAGCCCTACTTTGCTTTGTCATCCGGTCTAGCATATCGCTTTCCTGCACAAAGGTGAGGTCCATAAATGATCCTCCAGCCACATTATCCACCACTGGTTTAGTTACTGAATTCAAGGATCTGTATAGTATCTCCATCAAGTGGACATTGGTCATGTGATGGTTTGGGCACCTCATAAGCTTCTTCTTGAATCTCTCCCATGTTTCGTGGAGGGCTTCAGTTGGAAGTTGATGAAAGTTGCTAATTTCATCTCTTAATTGTGCTCTTTTGGATTGCGGAAAGAATCTTTCTAGGAAAGCGTCTTTCAATTGCCTCCAATTTGTAATAGAATCAGGAGTCAGCTCGTTCAACCATAGAGTTGCCTCCCCAGATAGAGATAATGGGAATAAGTGCAGCCGAATTGCATTCTGTCCAATGCCTGGATTGTTGGATGACTTGCATGTAGAGATAAATTTGACCAGATGCATATTCGGATCATCACCTGCAAGTCTACCGAATAATCCCTTGAGTTGCAATAACTGAATCATGGTGCTAGTGATGTTGAACTTGGCTCCGGGTGCCAATGGCGGAGGAATAATAGCTCCTGTGGTGCCAGCTCCATCCAGATCGTCATTATCATCATCAAAGGGAATCTGCATAGCTCGGCGTTCAGGCTGAAATCTTACTTGACGATCTCTTCTGTTGGCCGGTGTCGCCACCTCAGCATCACGCCTAGGGTTTAGTAGCTCATCATCACCTAAGTCTTCATCATCAGGATCTACTGCTCGCCCTGGGTTATCAATATTCTGTTGATGCACTTGAGCCGCAGCCAACGCAGCTAGTCTAGCCTGCTCCTGTTGAGCAGCCCTTCTCTCAATGTCACGTTGTGCATCCATCCTTCCAATAAGTTGTGGTTCAGGGTTTATGGGTAATAATGGTTGTCCTGAACTTCGAGTATTTGGCATGCACTGAACAAAAAAAAACTGCAGAAAACAAAAACAACAACTATAAGTAAAGTACGAGAATCTTTGACCAAAGGGTCTAGTAATTATCACAAACTTAGTTGACAACCGTATTCCTCGGCAACGGCGCCAAAATTTGATAACGCTCAAACTACAAGTCTCGTAAGAGTGTAAGTGGTCGTTGTCAAATATAGAACCCAACTGGTTTGGGTGTCGAATCCCACAGGAAATACTTGGTCACTAAGTAAGCAACGATTATTAGACTTTTGATGAAAGTTCTGCGAATAGAGGGGGGACTTTGTGCGTGCAAATGATGTAAAAAAAATAGTAGAGTAAAAACGGAAAATAGAAGAGTAAAACGGAGTACTTGGTAGGTTTTAATCAATGAGAATTGAGAGTTAGGGTTATGTCCACCTTATGAGTTATACGTATCTATTGACTATGAGTTATGCAGAATTCAGACATGTATGCGCTTATAGAGATCCGTATTCAATGGTAAATCCAGGCGTCTTTTGACCATCAAGGATTATTTCACTTTAACTCTTTCGAGCTTAAAGCATATCTAATGGTACGAAGTCTCCAAGAGGTTAATCCAGTTATGGCACTAACTTTTAAACAGGGGTTGGTGCCCTATTTCCTTGACATTCTCTCTTTTCCAGACATGTAACTTTTCTTTCGAACAAGTTAATGCTATACTGGCGTATTCTATATGTTTGCAACCACAAGAATTTAAATTAAGATGAAGAGAAGAATGATATAAGCAGCATACGTGTCAAGAATTCACAAACTCATAGCAATAGATAGTTTCTCATAAGGCTTCCATAACCCTAACAGAGAAGTTTAACTACTCATGAGTGCAACGAAAAACATGATAGACATTATCATCATACCAAAATAATCACAAACTCACGAAAAGTCTGTCATGGCGTCACTTGTGACGTGATTTCTGTTGCTAGTAGCGTTTCTCTTTTTGTGAAAATTAAAAGCCGAATAGATGAAAGAAAATTGTCAGAAATAAGAATTAATTGAAAGAGAATGAATGCTGAAAAGTTCAGCAAAATAGGGTTTTTATAACACCCATATCCTATTCCTACTAAGCTACTGCATACTTATCCTAATCCTACTAGGTTACTGAATCCTTATCTTAATCCTACTAAGTTACGGCTGATCCCTAAGTCTTTGGAAATGCTGTTTTTGCCCGGAAAAAAGTTTTCCATGCATCACTTTCAGTCCATAGGCGTCCAAACGCTGCTTTCCTTCTTTTGTGAAGCTTCCTTTGGCGTCAAGTTATCCATAAAATGCTGAAATCTTCATCATTTATACCTGAAAACTTGTTAATCACGTTGGTTAGCTCACTTACAGGAAAAAGGACTAAAAGTGCAGGAATTATATATTTTGTCCTCCAAACTTAGCTAAAATATGGGTAAATTAAGGCGCTTTAGGCGTGTAAATACGCCTAACATCAGTAACATCAGTACAAGACCTTCTAATATAAAAAGAGTACAAAAGTGAAATATCAAGAGAAATACTCTAATACACGTTATCTTCGAATATAACTTAGAAACTACTCTAATACATAAGAGAGAGATAAGTAATACTCCAAATGTCAAGAGCTCACTCTACGTCTCTGAACCATGCCTGCTTTGCATGATGTACACATTAATGGAGATAAGTCATACTATGATCTACAGGATGCAAAAGTATAGTATGAGTACCAAATAAATGGTACTTATTGGGTTATAGCCAATTGAGCATAAAGGATAAAGCAGAGATATACAACATATAAACAGAATGGAAACTACACCCTAGAGTCCAGAAATCATATAAGAAGTAACTGAGATAATAAGGAACAACTATCCTATTTATGTCCAAGAGTCTAACAGAATAAAACTAAGGAAGTATCAGGGTGAACTATCTTATTCCAGTTACATTCAATATACGTCAATGCTATACCATATATTCCACATCAATGTATGAATAAAAAGCGAAAGAAACATATGTAGTAATATACAAGGCGAAGAAATAACTATACAATATAAATAATGAAGGAAGGGGTATACTATAATATTATATATTTATATTTCTATATATATATATAATGCAATCATAAGATAGGAGAGACCGAAAGATACCTCAAATCCCCGATACCGGATCAATGATCAATCTGTCATAAGCTAACCATAATAATGATCATAACAATGATAACAATAATATCAATAAAAGCGTGAATAATTGGATACTTTGGACAACCAAATACCTAGTTGAGCCTATTCACAACCCCACTTCCCAAGCCTCAAAAGTTCCAATCAATATAAAAAAACACAAGTCCTATCCTTCACCCATATCTATACACCCTTCCCATACCAACTGATAATTATAGATGCATACTGGTGATAAGCAATGCACATGCAAGAATAAATTCAAAGAACATAATCAATAACACAACTCATCATAACTGTCCTCATCAAGACTATCATCATCGTAATAAACCTCTGGCCTTGCCCAGCATCAACACATCATCAATAGTATCCTCCGGCCTTGTCGGGTATCAACATATAATAAATATACCCTCTAGCCTTAACGGGTACCAATATATCATCAATATATCCTCTATCATTGCCGGGTATCAACAATCATCAATATATCCTCTGGACTTACCGGGTATGAGCATCATTACAACAGTATCCTCCGGCCTTGTCGGGTATCAATATCATCACAATGTATCCTCCGATGTTGTCGGGTATCAATATCATCACAATAGTCATTACTAAATAACATACACTAAAATACTCACATACATAATCATATCACCATAGAATATCTATATATTCAATACTTCCCAACTACTTTCTATTAGTTAACCAACACTTATTATATAGAATCAATAATTTACTTGTCATCGCATAACCTCTAGTTATTATCCTAAACATTATCCTTACTCACGGGATAGAAACTAACCAATATTTATTAAATATCCAACATCTAACATCTAGTCAAGGTTCATCACTATAAAAAACCGCCATTTATCCACCATTCATTATACTCAACTAATCATACTATATCCATTAATCATAATAGTCAACAATTTACCATTTATTATCTAACCATTGTTTATTAACTAACATCCTTTATTAACTAATAATCATTTATCAACTTTTCAACATTATTATTAGCCACATATCAATCATCGCTAGTTACCATATCTCAACAAAGTAAGGTTCATTAACTAGTACATTAGAATTCTAGCCATCAAGTACTATAGCCACCTAAAAGACATCTAGCTAACACTTAGCTTGACCTTTAATTAGGAAGAACAGTCATAAGATTGTATTTTAACAAGAATCATAAAAAATACCAATATAATAATCATGAATATACCAAATTTATGCATGCCATCACCAGTATTCAATTTGTGAAATAATAAGCATCATACAACATCTTTCTCCATTCTATAACGGAGAGATGTGTATATAAACATATACATATTAATATTCATAAACTATGATCATATCATTTATAATGACAAACACTTCTTGGATATTCAATTAATTTCATAATGCGGCCCTTGGCTCATTAATTTATCTATAATAATCACAATATCATAATCACGGCCTTAGGCTCATATTCATATTCAGAACTCATATCAATAATCATATTTATAAGTCGTAGCCTATCTCTAATTATCTCACATATAGGAGGTATTATATTAATAAACATATAATCATCTCTAGGATATCCTATATCAATAGGTCATGCATCATGACTATGAGGAATATCACTTCTTTAGGCCATTTTATATATCAAAGAGGAACATCGTCTCTATAGGTCCAACATTCATGACTAAAGGAAATATTAATTCTATAGGTCAATCATCAAATCTAAGTGGAAATAGAATATCTATAGGTTAACCGTCAAATCTAAGAGAAAATATCATATCGATAGGCCAATCATCAAGTCTAAGAAGAAATAGCATCTCTATAGGCCACATAACGTATCTAGAAGTAATATCATCTCTAAACGCCCAATATCACTTAAACAAGGAGTATCATAACCATAACTCAAAAGACACAATCCGGGAACGTCAATACAAGTCACCAGGTTACAAAGTAACCTCATTCTACGATTTACTAGCCTCATTTATGTCTAACATCCGTAATTAAGTTCATAAGTCATAACACAAGCTTAGGCCTAAACGGGAAGGATGATCCCACTTCTAATACACAACTTTCATAATTAGGTACACTATGCCCTAAACTAGGCTAAGGTATCTAGTTCATTTTCTAGATGTCAAGTACGTCATATTCGAGCCTAAGATAGCAACTTTGACTAGAAATAAGGGCACTCAATTGAACTCTACCCAACTTATGGGTTCAAGACTACCAAACTTTCCCAAAAAGACTAAATATACCAATCATGCTTCAATACTAGGGAGAAGACAATGGTATGCCAAAAGGGATCTTAGTAATTCAAAATACAGGTCAAAAACCCCATATAATCCCCAAACTTATATATATATATATATATATATATATATATATATATAAATATTCAATATTAAGTCATTCTATCTAAAATCAATCTTAATATTCACATTCACATGCAATATATATCCTACATCATCCATGAAAAAGAGGAGACAGAAGCCTACCTTAAAGCCAAACCACAAAATCCTAAATCATGCGCCATACACTCAACTTTGCTTCAAAATCCCCAAAGTGTCATCACACTAACAAAATAATAATTTACTCATCAATATGACTCTAATGACACTCATATTGCACTACTGTGATTCATGTCCAAAATCGACACCAAAAACCTCAAGTGGGTCCCACATATAGAAAATAGTTTTTAAGGCCATCCCAATGTTCACACATGAAAAGGGATCATATCCTTCAAATAATAGGTGAAAACTATACATATTTTGGGCTAAAATGAAGACCTAAGCTAAATTGGGGTTTTGGATCCAAACTATGAAATTCAAACATGAATTCAAGAAATTCTTACCTTAATCTTAAAGATAATCATGATACAAGATGATAATATGGCTCCCAAGTCACCCCCATGACCAATTTTGAGTTATTACACTCATTTGGGAGTTTCTAGGTCTAAATGGTGAAGGGAAAATGGTCCAAACATGTCTTAGGAGCTTTATATATCCCCTATAGGTTCTCATCTACCACTATCGAGGTAACATAGGCCGCGATCACACACTTTTGGCCACAATCTCGGTTGCACCAAATGACAACAAACTAAAAAATGAGTTTTTTACCATTCGAACTTATTTGGAATCCAAATAACATTATACAATAATAATTTTGAGTTTAAAAAATATTTAAAATCTGTTGGAATCATACAAATATTCATAGGAGATCGTTTTGACAAAACGTAGGGCCCACACCTACAATTTCAGCATTTTTCATAAAAATCCGATCAATAGTCCAAAATAAGTTTGGGAGCCTTGGGACTTGAACCAAGGGACTCCCTTTCCTAAATTTGACATTTTGAATGTGATGGTGAAGTCAGATTTTCCATCCGAGTTCATTTCGACCAAATGTGGGTCACACATATTTCTTCCAATTTTTAACTTTCTGACCAATAGGTCGAAACGAGCTTGGGTGCAGTGGACCCAAACCAAAAGTCCATCTAAAATAAAATTTATATTATAGATCTACTGGAATAGTTGGAATTTGTATCCCTGATAATTTCACTGAAGTTTTTGCCCGATGGCTATTTTGAACTAGCGAAGACTTCAAAAAAGGAAATTGGCTCTAAAAACCAAACGAACTGCCCGATAACAAAACCATCGATCCCAATAAGTCATAAATGACTTGGGGAAGATATGAAGAATCTCAAAGAGTGAATATAACTATAAATATAGAAAATAACCTGAAGGGTCATTACAATAATGTTTGGAGATCATATGCCCGAGCATGATACTTTCTTTCACCGTGAAGTAGCATTTTTCCTAGTTTAATACCAGCTTGCACTCTTCACATCATTGTATTTCACTAGCTATATGGGATAAATAGTTATTGAATGAGTCCCCAACCACTAAAAATTCATCCATGAATACTTCAATTGTATCATTAACCATATCGGAGAATGTGGACATTATACATCTCTAAAAAGTGACAGGCGCATTGCATAAACCGAACGATATCCTTTGGAATGCAAAGATACCATAAGGGCAAGTAAAGGTAGTCTTTTCTTGGTTTTCAGGATCAATCCTGATTTGATTATAACCCAATACTCTTCAAGAAAGCAATACCAACCCTTGCTTGCTAATCTATCCATCATATAATCCATGAATATTATAGGAAAGTGGTCTTTTGTGTCCACTTATTCAACTTTCTATAGTCCATGCATACTCTTCTACCAATTATGGGCCTCAGTGGTACTAATTTATCCTTCTCATTTGGAACCACTGTGATTCCTTCTTTCTTTGGCACACATTGAACTGAGCTCACCCACTTGCTATCTGTAATGGGAAAAACCACCCCAGTATTTAACCATTAGATTATCTCTCTTTTCACCACCTCTTGTATGGGAGGTTTTAGTCATCTCTGATGCTCAATACTGGGAATGCTATCTGGCTCAAGCTGTATCTTGTGTGTGTAATCCCTAGTGGAATCCCTACAATTTCTATAATGGTCCATATAATAGCTCTCTTGTACTTTCATTACACTAACATCAAATCTTCTACCTGCTCCTGCCAAATCTTCTACAATAATTATTAATAAAGTATTATTTCCCTCCAGAATGCATACTACAAATTAGGTGGAAGGGCCTTCAATTCCAATACCAATAGTTCTTCAATCGATGGTCTTGCATGAATTGTGGTTCTATTCTTCAAGTCTAGATACAACTTCTTTGGGGCTTATTTGTAAGAGTCTACTCCATGTAATGCACTAGCCATCTCATTATAGTCATCTATCCCACAACTCTCAAAGTTCATTATCACTTCTACTGATGATTATACCCTTAATATCTCCTTAATAGGCACATCTATTGTAACCCTGTCATCATCTACTGCATCTATCACTGCCACTACTCTTCCATTATTTGGATGTTGTACTGGCATGCATATGTTTAACAAACTTACATATTATTCCATTTAAATTTGATCACCTACAAATCCATGTCAATCAATACCGACCAGTAGACAAAGAAAGGTCTACCCAAGATAATTAGAGAGCAGGAATCTACTTCACAGACTAAAATCATGAAATCTACTAGATAAGTGAATGATGCCACCCTTACTTCTACATTGTGCACAATACCCACTTGATCCTTTATGGATGAATTATCCATTAACAACCTTGAATTTGTAGCCTTGAGTTCGCCTAACCCCAATACCTTGTATATCACCAATGGAATCATATTTATTCCTACTCTAAAATCACATAGAGCCTGATTAATGTCATAAGGCCAAATAGAACATGGAATGGTGACTACACCTGGGTCTCTATTCTTTTCTACTGATGGTGAATGAAAATTTACACTAAACGGTTGTACTATATATTGGAGCTCTTCTGCTACACAATTATCATCGTCATTACTTCTAAAATCATCATCACTACAAGTTAGCTTCTCAAATTCAACTTTAGGTGGCTCATTCTCGACAATATTGTCCTACTTTGGCTTATTAGTAGAACCAAAAAAGTTCTCATAAGGTGGGGAATCATTCTTGATGTTAATGGCCTACCAATGAACTAGTATTGGAGGATTTGATACATTGCCACTAGTAAGTGCACCTGCTTGATGTTGGGCCAAAGTTGTAGAGATTTGCCGATATTACTGCTCCAACTTCTTAATAGCATTTGAATGTGATTCAACCTTTTGGGTCATCCTGAAACATCGTCCTTGATTTCTTTAAGGCAGGTTTGCTGACTCTCTTGACCCTTTCTCAGCTTAGGCAATATCTCTTCTATTTTTGATTCTGTATCGCATCTGCTAGGTGGAATATACTTATCTCTATCATCATAATTTTGACCTTGATTCCCTTGCCCTTGGGCTCAGAAACATGCCAACTGATGATCCACATACTTTGCCTCCTCATCTAACTCAAACTCATGCACCCTAGAAGTTGTACTTTATACACATATTGTATTAACCTTTGCAGAATTTATTATTGCAAATTGTTTAGACAACTGACCAATATCTGTCCTCAATAGTAAAATCTCCTGATCTACAAAATCTTTAACTATACTCCATCAGTAGAAGCTCCAATAGAATAAATGTCAGAACCTATCTTAACCTCCCAAGTTTTCCACCCTCGATTAGTTAATCAAATCTAATTGATAATACTTAAAGTCATTTACCATCATAATATCATGAAGACTCCTCTGGAGATAATGTTTTCAATTGCTTTGGAACTAATAGTCAGGGATCTATAGAAGATCTCCAATAAGCTTGTCCCTGAAATCCAGTGGTTGACCACTATGCTAAGCTTCTTCTTGAATCTGAACAAAGCCTCATACATAGTTTCTAACTGTAGTAGCCTAAGGTTATAAATATCTTCCTTAAGATATAATACCTTGGAAGAAGGAAAAAACCTATTCAAGATTTTTCTACTTAACTCGCTCTATATAGTGATAAACCCTCTTTTAAGTTCCCCTAGACATAAAGATGCTTCTTTTATAAGAGAGAAGGGAAAAAACTTAGTCTCAATGGCTCCTAATCGACCCCAGGTTTGGTATATAAAGTGCAGATCCTAGTAAAATTTTCCAGATACATGTTTACATTGTCTATAGGAAACCCTACAAACAGGCTCTTTAAGAATAAGAGTTGAATCATAGCACTAAAAATGTTGAACTTGACATCAAGGGAAAAGCAAGAGGAATGATAGCTCCAGTATCTACAAGCTCAACATATCCTAGATCTTCTTTATCATCTTCATACGTCTTAACAAACTGATACGCTGGGATCACTTAAGTTCGGCCTAGAGACTTTGTTCTAGTTTTTACTAAGTATCTTCAATGGTCTATTGCATGTCTTTGCTCAGGTAACTCTACCTCTCAAGCTATGCATTGAGCTTCCTATACTACCCTTTTCTCATTTTAATCTTGAGCTAAAAGATCACTTGTTCGTTAATAAAAAATATCCCAAACTCCTCTAAAATAAGGTAGAGACAAATCAGCTCTTTTTATCTTTGACATCCTATGAGGTGTTCGTAAGATCTTCTATGGATTCAAATTCAGTGGGAGTAAGGGATTGCCTCTCTCCGTGTTCTAGTCATACACTGGCATTTTCCCATCTAATAACAAAATAAAAACTTTAAACTGCAATAACTTTAATTCATAAATCAACACCGTATTCGCCAACAATGGCACCAAAATTTGATAACATCCAATATACTTCTCATCTCAAAAGTTGATATGGTCACAGTCAAATATAGAAACCCAATGAAGATTGAGCTCAAATCCTAAGGAAATACATGGACTTATGGATTTCAGATGCTATAATAAATAGGTAAAAACTGGAAAAGTAAACTAGGGGATTCGAATAGCAATATTAAACAAGGAGAAAATATCCACTTTGGTTGTAATTAGTATTATTGAACACTAGGATTGTGTTCCCCTGGCTTCTCAGCTTCGTAGTTTTATCGTGCTTTGTTAAACCAAATTGATTCCTTGTATGCAGAACCTATAAATTATGTACTATCTACAGTTTTTTGGATGAGTAGAAAGATTTCACCCTTTGCTTTTTGATTGTCAAAATATCGCATTACTAACCCTTATCTTGATCCTAGTTAACTATTACCTTTTGAGTTTCTAGTTATTAGAAAAAATCTAACCATCTTACATAGATAATACCTAGTAGTTGGATCGATAGCTAAACTCCAAATTACTGTTGTCATTATATTTTCCTAGTCAATACTCCTCTTTTGGTGTAAGTAGCAATAATATAGTTGTGTTCTTAACGTTGGCCACCGCTAAGAAGTCTATTATAATCAAGATAATCCAATGCATGCCATGGGTATCAGTTTAATTCAACAATTGTACTTCCCCTACTTTGTCAATCTACCAAGGTTTCCATAACCCTAGCTATGGGTTTTTTAGCCACTCATGGTTGTGAAAAAATAAATAACATTCATAATTGAAAGAATAGATGAAATCACAATGATAAGAAGTATAAAAACCCACAACCATAACTGAATTAATCAACTGAATTTAATAGAAGAGAATCCCAAGATCAAAATCAAATCTTACAATTAAAATATGTTTGTGAGTATCAAAAGTGCATAACTACCACTAAAAACACATAAAGGGTATTTATAGTGCATGAACTAACCCTAAAACCAAATTTCGAATGAAATAGGAGAAACCACAGTCAGTGGCCACACGTGGCCTGCACCTACGCTCTGACCCTGGGCACAAGTAGTACCTGCGGATAGAAGGGTGAGTGTAGGTACAGGGTGTAGATACTTAATGAAAACATCCTGCAAGTCATCTCTTGGTATTTTGGACTTCTGGAACTTTCTTTGCCTACTTATGGTCCATAGGTCCTTCTTGCAGTCCACATATTGACTTAGTAAGTGCTTGGAGTCATCTTTTCAGCTCTTCATCAATTCTCGAACATGTTTTGATCATGAACAAGTCGAAAAGTGTCCCAAACATCCATAATTTCTCTAAAAAGTAGCTAAAATTTTTTTTTATCTTTTTCATTAACTTAGCATCCAAAATATGATATCCTGCAAAACATACCCAAAACACATCATATCTAACAAAATAACCTCATAAACATGCATATTTTTCTCGTTTTAAGCATTGAAAGTGCTATATTTCTATAGCAAATCAATGCTCTAAGTAGAGATTATCTCTCCAGATATTTGGAAAATCCAGCTATCATTGCTAAGCTCCTATCTAGGGTGATATGCACCTCTTATAAAAATTCCTCCTCACAACTCCCTTAACCTTTGGAATAATTTAATAAACCATCCATTTGTCTGTGCTTCCCAATAACCCATAGACCCTACCATCACTAATCCACCAACTCTGACTCGTTTTACCTAAAACACCAGCCCAAATGTTAACCCAAACACCTATAATCAAAAAAATTGATCCTAAACTAATCAAAGGCAAAAAATACCTACGGTTTCTAGAATGCTCCTCACACTTACAACCCAAATATCAACAATCCATAAAACCCATCCCTACATAAAAAAAGTCTTAACCAACTTTCAAAAATCCCTTTTATGGCAAACATATACGTTCTACTACATTCTACGCCACCCCAACTATAACATCATATAATATCTTCCAAGACTATGAGATGGATCAATATGAGGATAAATAAAAGTGTAGAGGAACATTGAGAAAAAGCATTAGAAAGAAATATGAGTAATGAAGGAAAATATTATCAGGATCAGTGAATCTCAAGATGAGCAAATTATGTCAGATTAGCTATGATAATCTAAGTATTCATCATGATATGGATATGCCTAATGGAAAGGTCCCAAAGTTTGAAACATTTAATGGTATAAGAAACCCCACGGATCATTGGAGAGGTTATTTCTACAAAATAGTAAGAGTTAGAAAGAATTAAGCTCTGTTGTTGAGATTATTTAGAAAAATCTTAAGCGACAAAACCTTGGAATGGTTCACTTCCCAAAAATTAATAAAGTGCATAGTTGTAAATATCTAGGAAAAGACACTTCTAAAATATTTCTTATAATCTAAAAGTTTTACCAAACCATCACTCTTTGAATCATATTAAAAATAATAACTATGAAATTCTTTTAAGAATTTGCTTATCAATGAAGTAAGAAGGATCTAAAGGTTTGACCTTCCATGACTGAGGAAGAAATTAGGTTAGTATTTTCTCATGATCACTAAGGAATCTTTTATGTGCCATGGCTTCATCATGCTTTCGATACTTAAAATGGTGAAAAAAAGCAAATACTTAGGTTATTTTGTTGAATATGATTTTTGTTTTATGTATGTTACAGGTAAATTAGGTTAGTGGTGATATAGATTAGAAATGGATGAAAAATCTCCAAAAAAATCTAAGTGGTTACTTGTCCACGAGTTGTTTAGTCACCTAATTACCTATAACCCAAGTCGTTTTGTGAACAGTAAAAGGGGCTGAGTTCAGGAGAAAATAGGAGACTATGTACGACTCATTATAAGCTACAATGAGTCATAGTGTGAATCATTTTGAGAATATTATCCAAAAGTCTAAAAGGTTGATAAGTTGAAATTCACATGGAAACTAGTGAAGCCCATGAGTGTTTATGACAAACAAGGACTCATGGTGAGGAGTCGCTATAAGCATGGAGAAAAAGTACTAAAATCTAAAATTAACTAGAGTAATAGCGAGTCCCAGACAATGACTAATTTTATCGTACAATGGGTCTTGGCCACTGGTTTCAGAAGAGATAAATGGAAGCAACCAATGAGTTTTTATGAGTCATAATGACTCATTACCAGAGACATCACAACTGTTGACTTAGTTTTCCTATTTTATTTTTGTTAGCTTTCCTTTGTTATTTTGAGGCTCTATAAATATCCTTGGGGTCCATATGTAATAGTTTATGTACTTTGACATATTTTTACACACTTTATACTCTTGTTCTTGGTCTTTGGTTTATAATTTGATTGGATACTTTGAGTTTTATTCTTCATTATTTTGAAATTAATTCTATGATTTATTCATTGAACTCCATGGATTACTTTATAACTATGAGTGGCTAATTCTCCTAACTAGGGTTGTGGGAACCATGGCTAATTAACAAAGTAGGGAGAGTGTAAGATTTGTCTAAATATTTCTTTACATGTGTATTGTGATTTCCTTCAAGTTAATTGCTTTCTTAGTGGTGCCAACTGTAAGAACTATCCTATATTTTTAATCATCTTCACAAGAGATATGAGATTGGAAAAATGGGATTACGAAAGTGATTCAAACCTATCAACTCTGATCGAATAACTTGAGACCCATGAAATGATAGTTAAACTAGGATCAAAGACAAGGGATTGTAGGTTAACACCCTACTGCTCAGAAGATAAAGGGTGAATTTACCTACAAGTCCATAAGATAGTTGGTAATACCTAGCTTTTCTGATTATGCACGTGCTACAGTAAGATAGTTAGGTTGAGAATGAGAAACGTATGAAGTTAGGAAGATGGGGAAAAATAGTCCTATTGTTTGTTTTAGATTGTTTACAACCAACTGCAGTCTCAATTGGTTAATTTTTACAATTACTACAAATCCCTATTTACTTTTCCACACTTCTGGATACTTTAACAAGTTTGAGATACGAGTTTGACCTATTCCCCATGGGATTGACACAAAACTAGTTGGATTACTATAATTTGATTGAGTCAACATTGTATCTTTTTAGAGGAATAGTTTGGACGATATCAAATTTTGGCACCGTTGTCATAGAATATAGTTGCTGAAATGTTAATTAAAATTGTTGATGATTTTGGGTTTTATTTTTATGCTCTTCCTGGATCATTTATCGATGTATGCATAGCATTAGGAGTTAAAGTAACCCATTAATCCTACTTTATCCTAAGCTAGAGACAGTCCTATAGCCGATTCATAAGAAGACTGAACATGTACATGAAGGCCATCTTAAGGGTTTCTGGACAATCTACAAAATATGCGTCCCCTCCTCCTTATGAGACAGTAGAGAAGACTGCTGAACAGTTATGGGTAGAGGCAAATACTAAGAATGTGAGAATAGATATGAAAGCTCGTTGTATATCTCAGGAGGCAGAACCGATAAGGCAGAGACTATTAGTTGATCGTTGAGAAACACTTGATGGAAATATAGATAGAGTTAGATGTAGTAAAGCTCAAGTACTCCCAACCTATCAGTACTTGCAACTATATGATGATCTACAGATGTACTTGGGGTACGTCGAGCTTATAAGATAGGAGTTATTATTCCTCCTACATTGTAACCAAATGTTAATTTTGATATCACAAGTGCCATGATCCAGATGTTGAAAATAAAGGGTGTGTTTTTGAGTTTTCCCACCGATGATACATACACCTCATTAATTTTTTTGGGATTTTCTCATCATACAATATACCTGGGGTGGATTAGGAAGCTTTTCGACTCAGGTTTTTCCCTTTATCTCTTACTGGTAAAGCTACATTATGGTTAGGGAATCGTACTCAAAGGTCAATTACTACTTTAAATGAGTTGTTGAGTCTATTTTTAGATTATTTTTTTCCTCTATCCAGAGTGTTACAATTAAAAGATGAGATCTATAACTTCAGGCAGTTGCATTCTGAGTCGATGTACGAAGCATGATTTTTATTTAAGAAGTTGATGATGCTACTTAACCAAAGGATTTTGGGGCAGAATTTAATGAAAATACTTAGTAGAGCTCTTAATACCAGTTCCTAAGTTATGGTAGATGTATTAATTATGGAGAATTAATGCACTTACGCTGGGAGGTAGCATTGGATATATTAGATCAAATCTCTCTCACCAACCGAGGGTGGCATACGTGGGAGGAAAAGAGGTTCACTTGAATTTAAGATATTGGTGCCTTCAACGAGAAAAGAGTTCTTGATGTCATAGTGGTGGAAGAGGTTGCTGAACTAAGGACTGAGGTTGGGTTGTTGATTAAGCACTTCCTAACAATGAATTTTGGGAAGGTAAATAAAGAAAGTACATAGGGAAAGGCCTCTATATCATATGATTTTGAGTTAGAAGAAGAGTAAAAATATCTAAATAGAGAATTAATGGGTTTCTACGCCAAGGGTTAAGGAAACCAAGGTCCAAATTATTATTGGGATATGAATAAAAATTAAAGTTAAGATAGAGATGGTAACCGAAGATGTAAGAATGATTACAAAGAGAAGGGTAGTGCACACATTCCACAAGGAAGCCATGATAGTGAATCAAGGATGGAGACTATGTTGTCAAAGCTGGTAAAGAGTTAGGAAAGTCAGGAAACTTGCCTTAAGGAGATTAAGGAAAACATCTCTATTTTAACCCATATAGTTGAATTGCATGCTACTGTGATCAAATAGTTAGAAAAGAAATTTAGTCAAATGTTAGCAACTATAAACCAATAACAGCTAGGCACACTTCTAAACAATGCAATTTAGAATCCCAAAAATGATGTTCACCATCTTGCCATCACCACTTAAAGTGGTAAGACAACTGTTGATCCCTCTATCCCTGTGGTTGATGAGCCAAAAATAATAGTATTGATATTTATGAGATACTTGAAGCAGAGATATATAAATTGATAGGTGGTGGTAAAAGTGTGGAGAAGGATAAAGAAAAAGGGAAGGTAGTGGAACCTATGTTAAATACTGTACCATGACCTTCCCTGCTTTCTCCCCAAAGAATGAGAAAGAAATAAGATGAAGGGAAGTACCAGAAGTTCTATTTGATATTGAAAGAATTGTCGATTAATATTCCTATTATAGAAGTTTTAGAGAAGATTCATGGCTATGCAAAGCTTATGTAGGAATTGGTCACTATGAAGTGGACGACGATCTTTAAGCTCATGAATAATGTCTACCATTGTAGTGCTATGGCTACAAGATCATTCATGGAAAAAACGAAGACAACAGAGCATTCACTATTTCATGTAATATTAGGTCCTTCAACTTCTCTTGAACATTATGTTATTTGGGAGAAAGCATCAATCTCTTTCCATTGGTGGTATACATATAGTTAGGGTTGGTGGCACCCCAACCTACATCTATGAGGCAATTAATGGCATGCAAGACTATCAAGAAACCGATTGGTATTTTGTGTGATGTATTGGTGAAGGTTCCATCCTTCATATTTCTAGCTTACATCATGATCTTAGACTGGGAAATGGACTTTGAAGCCCCTATTATATTTGGAAGGCCTTTTCTAGATACCGATAGGGCCTTGGTTAACTTGGAGATGGGAAAGATAAAGTTCAAACTCAACGATGAGCAAGCCACTTTTAATATTTATCAATCTATGTGATAATTGAAGGATATGATATTAGTGTCAGTTATTGAGACTGTTGGTGATGATGAAGTGATTATGCCTATTTAAAAGAGACATGGGGTTGAGGTATTAGCAGCAATCATCATGAGTTTTGATAGCGACGACTTCAATAAGTACGATGAGATAGTGAGCTTGTTGAATGGTATAGGTTCTTACAAATATGCTATGGAAAAGCTCGATCTTGATCTAAAGAATAGAACCACTCCTCCATCTCGACCATTTATTAAGGAACTACTAGATTTGGAATTAAAAGCCCTCCTATCTCATTTATTTTATGTATTTTAGGGGCTGAAAATATCTTACAGGACATTATTCCAATAGACTTATTAGAGACACATGTTAAGGAATTGCTAATAATTTTGCAGAGATTCAAGAGGGCCATCAGATGAACCATTGTAGATATTATGGGAATCCCACCCGTCATTTTTACCGCTAAAATAAAACTTGATCCTGATTGCATTCCCAACATTGAACTTCAAATTGGTTGAATCCTTCAATGCAGGAGGTCTTTAAGAAAGAAATTTTCAAGTTATTAGATGCAGGGGTGGTTTACCCCATTACAAACAATAAGTGGGTCAGCCCGATCCAATGCATACCAAAGAAGGGTGGGATCACTATGGTCCCAAACTACAAAAAGGAACTTGTTACTATAAGAACTTTTCCTGGATTGTGAGTATACATGGACTACAAAAAGTTGAACACTTGGACTCAGAAGGGCCATTTCCCTATAACTTATATGGATAAGATGCTTGACAAATTAGTAGGCAGGGGTGGTACTATTTTTTTGATGGGTATTTAGGATAAAATAAGATTTATATTGCTCACAAAGACCATGAAAATACTACCATTACCTACCTTTATGGGACTTTTGCAATCACAAAAATATCATTCAGATTATGCAATGCTCCCGCCACCTTTCAGTGATATATGATGTCTATATTTTATGACATGGTGAAAGATACTATTGCGGTATAATGGATAATTTTTTGATAGAGGGGCAATCTTTTGATGGTTTATTTACCCATTTGTCCAATGCACTCCAAAGGTGTGAGGAGTGTAATCTGGTGCAGAATTGGGTGAAGTGCCATTTTATGGTAAAGGAAGGTATTATCCTTGGTCACAAAATGTCAAAACATGTTATTGAGGTTGATACAGAAAATATTGAGGAGCTTGAAAAATTACCTCCAATATTCTGAGTTAAAGGTATCCAAAGTTTTTCGGGTCATGCTAGCTTTTATAGGAGACTTAGCAAGGACTTCTTTAAGCTTGTTAATCCTCTTTTCAATCTTTTAGATTAGGAGGTGAAATTTATGTTTGATGAGGCATATCTTAAGGTCATTTAATGCCTTTTGGAGAGGCTGATATTGGCTCTTCTTAGTGTATCTCTCAATTGATGTTTAATATTTGAGGTTATGTGTGATGCAAGTATAGCTACTTTAGGTGTTGTCTTTGGCCAAAAGTGTGAGAAAATCCTTCACCCTATATATTATTCTAGTAAGGCATTACACCCCACATAAAAGAACCATATAGATACTGAGTGGGAGTTTCTTGCGATGGTTTTTGTATTTGTAAAGTTTTAGTCTTACTTTATTGGGACTAAAGTCATAGTCCATACAGATCATATTGAATGGAGGTATCTTATATCAAAAAAGGATTCCTAGCCGAGATTGATACATTGGTTTCTCTTGCTGAAATAATTTGACTTTGAGGTAAAATATTAGAAAGGCACGGAGAACCAGGTTTTTGATCACTTGTCTCGCCTTGAGGAAGAGGCAATACAGAAATTAGTTGATGGGATTTACTTAGATGATACATTTTTATATGAGTAGGTCTCAACAGCACCTTAATACTTAATCCCCTTATTTTCTAATTTTACCAATTATTTAGCAATTGATCTTGTTCCAAAAAAACCTATAATTCCAGCAGTGGAAGAGGTTTATGAATGAAGTAAAGAATTTCTTCTGGGTTGAGTCTGCCTCTTTAGGATTTGTGAAGATGGTGTTATTAGGATATGTATCCTTAAGGTGCAGATGATGAGCATCCTTGAGGCTTGTCATTCATCATCGGTTCGAGGTCATCAAGCTGGAACCCATGCAACCCATAAACTTTTACAGTGTGGGCATATTTTCCTACAATCTTCAAGGATGATTATGACTATATGTACACTTATGACTAGTGTCAGTGTCAAGGAAATATATCACAATGCCATGAACTCCCCTTAACACCTATTTTTGAGTTGGAACAGTTTGATCTATTATGGATTGATTTCATGAGTCCATTCTTGAGATCCTATGAAATGAAGTATATTTTAGTGGAAGGTTACTATGTATCTAAATGGGAGGAGGTGGTATCCCACCCCAACAATAAACTGACAATTATTACCACCATTCTGAAGAAAAATATTTTTTCTCAATTTACCACTCCATGTGCGATCATTAGTGATAGTGGGTATTACTTATTCAACCGACTATGTAACTATGGAAGTTCTACCCTATACAAAGAATGAATTAATTTGCATCATGATAACAAAATTTAGAAAAGAGTATCTAAGCCTAGTAATTTGGTCTTGTTGTATAATTCAAGACTTTGCTTGTTTACAGGCAAGTAGAAGTTTAGGTGGTATGGACCATTCACTATGGTTTGGTTCTCCCACGTAGTGCTACTGAGATGGATATTGATGGTGAAGCCCCATTCATAGTGAATGAATAATAGGTGAAGCATTGTATGGGAAATAGTTATGAGGTAAAAGAAGTTGATAATATAGACCTTGGTGAAATTGAGTGACCAAGGCAACTTTGTAATGTAGCAACATTAAATCAGGTGCGACATGGGAGGTAACCCATAAGGATTCTTGGTGAAGTTAAGTATCAAACCTAGCCACATCGCCCTCCGATGTTAAATCAAGCGCTGCATAGGAGGCAACCCATGTTTTCTACTTATTTCATTATAGGGTAACTTATGTGTTCAGTATGTACGACTTGAGATTGTAGAAGAAGACTAGAAAGTTTTTTCGTACTATGTCCCCATGACTTACCTGATGAGTCATTATCACTCCTAAGAAATCGTTACCAGAGTCATAGGAAGATGGAGCCTAGTTCACTCTAAGGTAGTTTGTCTCTAGAGTCCTAACGACTCTTAAAATGAGCCGTTGCCAGTGACATTGACTTATTGCAATGAGTTGTTATGACTTAAGACCTAGTAAAGGTTCCAATCATAATGGGTGGAGCCAATGAATTATTCCCACTGATAATGAGTCGTTATGAATGACTTGTTATCAGGTTTGACATAGCAAGCCTAACAGGTTGACCAAATCTAAATCCAGCATTTCAAATGTGAAATTAACTCCCATTACTGATTCTCTTTCCATTTAAAACATTTGAGAATCCCTCCATTCCAAAAAATGACCAACCATACCATAAAAAGACTCCAAATTTATTCCCCATCATTAGAATCAATTAATAAAAATCTCCCAAAGTCAAGAGTCACAAAAACTAGGGCTAGCAATCTCTAAAGCATTTTTCTTTTTTTCAAGGAATCCAAGCAACTCAATAAAGTAAGTTTGTACATTAATGTGCTAATATCATGAGTTGGTAATTAATGTAGTGAAATTTTTTTCGATTCCTTGATTAAATTATGTTCATAAAGTAAAAATTAAAACTATTCAAAAGAAAATGAAAGTAAATTAATAAAAATGGTAGTGTAATGAATTTTGTACTTAAAATTGTTTGTGGGGATGTATGAGGAGTTGTTGAACTTGATATAACTATGGGAATGAGTTGGGAATATTAAAATCAAATCTCAACCCTTTGAACATTCATTTCTCAAAGGTTACGAGACTCATAACGACTCATATGGACACTTAATGAGTTGTTCCATAACCGATAGTTAATGGGAACATAAGTGCACCAAAAAGTTGAGGTTTTGTTATCACAACGACTTACATAATGAGTCGTTATCAAACTATACAACTAATTGTGAGGACTCATGGTGACAGAGAATGGTAAGGCACCAAGGAAATATTTCTGGTCAAATATTGAGTGTTGGTAACAAGGTGTTGTTAACATAAAGAGATGGTAGGAGGACTCGTTGCATGACTAGTAAATAAGCCTTATGAATCTTCTTACTTAACGAGTCTCATAATGACTAGTTACCAGTGGTACAAAGTCATTCCCAGACTCATTAGATGCCCAGTCCCTCCTACACTTGTGATAGTTTTTCTTGTATTTATTTCTTGTTCCTAGGATTTACTAACGTATTTGTTTCTTCCAGGTACCAATGGAACCAAAGAATGACTCCACCAAGAAGAAAACTACCAAGATGTAGGCCTCCACCGCCATTCATCGTATCAGAAATAAATCCACTGACGATAAAGGGTCAAGTGGGTCACTGGAGGAATACCCAATTAGATGAGCGGTGAAGCCAAGGAAAAAATTACCTCAGGGTGCTAAAGTTACTCCAGGATAAGAAACATAGCCACCAAGTAGGCCTAGTATTAAAAATCCTATCCAATTACCACTCTACTCACTGTTCCAGTCTGAAGAGTATGGTGAGATGATAAACATGAGGTATCTGGCCTCGAGGAGGAAAATGAGGTAGAAAATAAAGAGGATGATGATGAGTTTAAGAATGAGGTGTATTATAATGAGGAGGAGGGTGAGAATAAGTCGAGTGATACCTTAATTGTGATATAAAACCCACCCTCACCTGTAGTACCACTCCAGATAGAGACTGCCTTGGTGGCCATCATTAACTGGTGAGGGTACCTTGGGATGCAAGACTTATATGAGAGAGAGAGAGTGCCATTAACCTTTCAACTAAAAAAACCTAAGAGAGGGATTTATTTGGATCCCAAGATTAGTATTGTTAGCATGTCTACGATGCCAAACTTTAAAACAAGATTCTGGTAGTACAACTTTTAATAGATAACCAGAGATCAGGGATAGTACAACCAGGCATTAATACGCAAGATCTATGCTGAATTTTAAATGGATGTAAAGATGAGGTATCCACATGGGAGATCATGGAAGAATGGTGATACATTGGTGGATGTTATGATAAGAGTTATTTGACAGAACATCTCCATGTATACGATTTCCAGACTTCTTCATGGGTCAGAGTTCTAACAGCTCGCCAATACCGCTGAAATCGACTACCTAAGATGCAGAAAATAAATATAAAGCAAATAAGTTTAGATAATAAGTTTACTTACTACCAGTGGATAGATGGTATTATTGCTTCAAATCAGGAGGATGCTCCTTAAGTGGCAGAGATGTTGGCTTTTCATCATGGATTACAAAGGGTAGCCTAAACTTTTTCTGAAGACTTGGTGGAAGATCATGCGTTATAGGTTGAGTCCCATATATGGGGACCATATACCAAGTCTAGATAAACCTGTATTTGTAGCAGGCATCATGGAGGGATACAACACTAATATAGCCATGTCAATTGCTATAGAGATCCATGACTGGGTGGTAGGCACAAATACAACCATGGAATTCCCTTGCTTACTAACACAAATATGCCTTAATTAGAAAGTGTTACCGATGCAAAGAGTTGATCAGTTATTTTAGGAGTTTCAGACTACGAACTCATGATTAATTTGGGTTGTTTCTAACCTTATCTCCAAGATGGTGAAGATGGGAGCAATAATGCTTAGAAAGGCATTCTAGGCTGGAGGGCCCAGTATTGAAACTCCAGGGTTAACCGATATAGCTGATACCCCACAAAGACTTCCCAGTTAGATCCTCAAACATCATATAGAAAACACCTCTTAAAATTTGACTCTACCACCTGCATCGAGATTATTTACTTCTAGTCCAGCCCCCGCTGCCTATACCTTAGTCTCGCAGGATTTCTTTGCTGAGGTGCTTAAGAGGTTGGGAACAATTTAGCAGAAGGTAAAAAATATAGAGGATAGGGTTAAGCCATAGGTGTGACAAGAGATCATGAGCGAGTAAAAAAACATCTTGACCCGATTTGATGGGTTTGAGAGGTTGATTAAATAGAAGTTGGCATATGTACAATCCCCTGATCTGAAGGGGATACATAAGGAGTTGGCCGCACTCCAGGCTACCATAAAGGAAATATATGCCCGACCATTCTCGTGGGTGCCCATTATTGAAGAGATTGTTAAGGATGAGGTAACTTTTATATGAGGTGTTAGAGGGATGAACACTACCAAGGAGAGAATTATGAAAAAAGGGAAGAGAAACAAAAGAGAGGAGAAAGAGGTTGAGTCAGGAAAAAAAGCCAGTGTTTAGGATGAGCAGGACCATTAAAAAAGGGTCCACGAGATTACAGTAGGAGCCTGTAGCTTTAGAGTGGTTGATGTTACAGATTTGACTAGTAGCACTGCCCTACTGTCAGAGGCACAATTGAACACACTAACTACTGTCGGTGCCACTACTTATTTGAGTAACCCAACCATCTTTAAGACTACTTCTAATAAGAGTGGGCCCATTCTTAGGCCCTCCAAATAGAGATTGAATGAGCTAGTGCCTAGAGTGCCCAAGTATGTCTTTGCCCCCCTAAATTTTACCTAATAGACTCACTAGGTACTATACGTAATTTATTTATTAAGGGTTGGGGTATACCATAGCCACCACAGGTTTTTGTTGTCATGCTTCTTTACCTGTAGGTCATGGTATAGTTGTAGAATCAACATGTCTAAAATAAAATTATTCTATGTTGTTTTTCTTTTTGTGTTTTTGTTTATCTAGTAAAAATAAGTACCTAACGCAGTTTAAATATTTTGATTAATTGTGCTTATATGACTTTTGTTTGAGAAAGATAATACCCCTCAAAAAAATATTTTGAACTGTATTGGATGTGGATATATAGGTGACCACTTTGAATCTTGTTTTTGCATTTGGATTAGGAATATGATAACAATAGCTAACATTTGCATGAACCAAATAGATATTAGTGTGTGATGTAACCCTGTTCCATGTGCGTGTGAGATACTACTTAGTTCCCATTGAGTATAGAATCTAGAACTTTCCCAGTTAGTCTTTCCTAGATTATAGGATAGTTGGTTAAGAAATTATCATAGGCCATATTATCTTGGGAGTATTTATATGTTCAATCCCCAATATTCAACCTTATTTTGACTTGTTCTATAAACTAAACCATGTTATTCCTATTGTATTTGAGCTTTAATTGTGATCCTTATCAAATGGACATGATTAGTTTATGGAGGGCTAAATTGTGATGGAAGTAAATGTGGTTCGATGCATGAACAAGAAATTAATGATGAATGGAGCAATGAGGTTAGTTTTCTGAGATGAGGATACTAGAACTTTTCTTGGAAAGAAGAGAATTGGGAAAAGAAGAAAAGTAGAGAATGTAAAATCCAAAGAGCCATCGTTATTAGACCACGTTATGGTGGGTGATAATTCTCCAATAATAAGATTCTAGTAGCTCATCGCGATAACATCGTGATGCGGTAAAGGGAAATTCTCAAGAGTTAAATTCTAGTAGCTCATCGCGATAGGACCACATCGCGGTAAGGGGAATTATCAAGTTGTACGATCCAGTAGCTCACCGCATCGCGGTGATATACAAAAATCAAGAATTAAAACCTTGGACGACTTTGGAAATGAGAGTAGTAGCGGAAACAGAAAAATCTCTCTTCTAAGGTTCTTTGAACTTCTTTATTTCAAGATTAATAGCTGGTATGATTAATTACTTGTTTTTGTGTTGAATTCATACATGATTTTCTAACACCCTTATTCTGGGGTTGTGGCCAAGATCATGAGTACTCTTTGATATTCTTTATCGTAGTTATTGTTGAATTATACTATGGGTTGTTATTAATCTCTTGTGCTTACTATTTTGATGAGTGGCCACCATTAGAATAAACCTATATGTATATGTGAATCTAGGAGAAGAATCATAAGGTGGAATAAAGAGATTAAGGATCAAGGTTCTCATCTTTTATAATTAAGGGATTTGAATTAGCATCTAGCATAGGGATATACCTAGAAGCCTTGTTTGGTTCACTTAAAGGAAGATAAATATATGCATCTAAATGGATTATTACATCCCCACTTAATGATGTAGTTGGAGTATTCAGGTAGCTAGAAGATTAACGATTAGGAGACAATGATCATATTTTAAACACTGCAAATCAATAACATGATAATCAACTAGATTACGATAAGAATAGAATTTGTAAGATTGTTAAAAGTGCCTCAACCCTGGAATTCTCATCATTGTTGCTTACAACCTCTGCTTACTTTGCTATGGTCACAAATTGTTATTTCTTATATATTAATTTTTTATTTGAAAATTCACTATCATCTTGATACTTTAAAACACTTAATACAGTCTTGTCAAAAATTAAAGGTTGAATTGCTAGTTACATAGTCCTCGTGGGTACGATATCCGACTAGTTTAGTTAATATATTATTATTTGTACAATCGCGTACACTTGCGTGTTCATTAGACCACAACACCATTGTTCAAAATAGTCCACTTTTAGTGTAAAATAACCTTCTAAAATAAGAATTAGAATGTAATATCCCGGGAAATTTTTTGTTGAAATTTTGTGCGTAAACGTGTTGGGTTCTATCTTCTAGAATGAATTATAAATTCTTCTACTCCCTCATCATGAACTCCTTCGTGAACTATTCTTATACTAGCTCTCATAGTACTTTTAATTTAATAATCAAGTGGAGTCAGGGGATTGCCTTGTCTCCGAGTGTAGGGCATATACAAGAGTGCACCCTAAAAATTTTAGAAAAAGGAAAATCAGCAAATAATAACCTATAGCCAGAAAGACAATCTATCGACTCCATAATTATATTCACTGGAGATTATGAAAAAAAAATTATTTTCCCAAATTACTCCTTTCAGCTGAAGTATAAAATGGTCGTTGTCAACTATAGAACCCAACTAGGTTGGCGTCGATCCTATGAGGAATTAGATAATTCTATTTTAAAGTGTTTAACTAAGCAATCAGTAAATAATCTCTAGTAAATAGGGCTCATAATTAAGATTTCAAATGGTGACAATTAATGATTTTATTGAGTTTGTAATCACTATGTGAGAGGCATAATGACACACAAATTAGACCTCTATGATATAATCAATCATCATCATATAGTTAAACCTAGAAGTGTTAGGGCAAAATCCTAATGGAGTGACAACTTGGAATTCAATCTTATACACTAGTAGCAATTGGAATTTGGCTCGTAATACGGTGTAAACTAAACAAAAAGTAAAATTAGGGGTAGGGTGAGGGGTGGGGTCGTTTTGAACACTTTATAGTTAAATCATAATGGGAATGAAAAGTTCAAAGCTAAAATGACTAGAGTATAAACCAAATGTGGATAGAGACTTAGGGTAATACTATTACAAGTGTGGGTTCATGCATGGACAATTAAACCTATGTCTAAATTTAGTTAAGTGTCATGGGTACGCTAGATTATAGGTAGTAAGTTCTTAGTGTGAATTTTTCAATCAAACATTGAAATCTCACAAATTGGTTACCTCATGAGTGTGGCAATTTGAGAAATCTATAACTTCATTAGTATCCTTAGGTCTAAGAGATACTATTAAATGATATAAATCAAGTTTGTGTTAACACTTATTCCTCACCCCCTGTAATGACCCTCCAGGTTATTTTCTTTATTTCCACTCATTTTCTCCATTTAGAGCTTTTCTATAGCTGGACCAAGTCATTTATCACTTATTGGAACTGATAATTCGATTACTGGGTATTTTGTTTATTTTCTAGAGCCAATTCCCTGTTGTGAAGCCTTTGTTGATTCAAATTGGCTACCAGGACCAAAAATTTGTCAAACGATTCATATGCCAATTCTAACAGTTCCAACAGCTCCAAAACATCTATTTTTGTCTTAGTTGACCTTGTTCTATGTCCTGGGCCTTCCACGCTCATTTCAGGCTATTGGTCACAAGTTAAGAAAAATGGCAAGTTGTTGTAGTTTTCTTGGGTATATTTGTATGTCAAAATGCCAAGATTTATCCATATTAGGACTTGTTCTATAAGCTAAAACGTGTTATTATGATGATGTTTGAGCTATAATTTTATTCTTTATCTAATGGACATGATTAGTTGATGCATGGCTAAATCATAATGAAATTGGACATAATTTAATGCGTTAACATAAAGATAATGGTTAATGGAAGCATATGGAATGATTTGCTTAGCATGAGAATATTGGGAATGGGCTCAAAAAGCATGAAACTAAAGACGCGTGCAAGGAATTAGGCTAAGATCTGGAAAGGAAGGAAAATGGTAAGCTCCGCGTCACAGACCTTAGTTTGCGCAATAAGGTCCACATTGCGCTAAGGGATTATTAGTAGATGGAAATTTACAGTAAGCCTCCACAATATCCCCGTGTCGTGGAGGCTGAATTATTTTGCATGTCACATTCTAGTGAGGTTATGCAATAGCCCCGAGACATGGACCCCAGTCTTCACAATGTGTTGCGCAGTGCGGTAAAGGTCAAGTTTCATTCAAATATGTCCTACTATAAAAGGAACACTTCAAGTCAATTGGGGTACACTATTAACATACATATAGTAGAGGCAAAAACAATTACAATACTTCTCTTAGGGTTCTTTGAACTTCCATCTTTCAACATTAATTTTGTGTATAATTAATTATATTTTTTTATGTTGATTTTGAAGATGTGTGGCTAAACACCCTTGTTCTGGGGATGAGGCCAAGAACATGATTATAGTTTGATATTCTTAGTATGGGGTAACATTGATTGATCATATGGGTTATGCTTATTATCTTGTACTTACTATTTTGATGAATGACCACCATTAAAATACATCCATAATCCTTTGTGAATCCGAAAGGAGAATCATTAGGATTGATCAAAGTGTTAAAGGAGAAAGTTCTCATTCTTTTACAGAATAAAGGAATTGAATTAGTGGCTAGGATATAGATATACCTCTAAGCCTTGTTTGGTTAACTTGTAGGAAGATACAAGTGTTTTCTCAAGTGTTTAAAGGGAGGAAGATCATTCTCCTCCATCATTATATTTCTCTTGGTATATATTTTCAACCTCTTCCCCTGATTTATGAGAAATTATTTTCTTTACAATGTAAAAAAGCCATCGGAGAGCTGAGTGGTCAGGACCCTCCAAGTTGTTCTAGCCAAGTATGATGTAAATGATGAAGCTAATAAAGAAGTCGCAGCACAGTACGAGATTCAGGGCTTCCCAACTATTAAGATCTTGCGGGATGGAGGAAAGAAAGTTCAAAAATATAACAGCCCTCGCCTCATGAAGCAGATGATATTGTAGCCTATTTGAAGAAATAATTGGGTCTTGCATCTGCTGAAATCAAGTCGAAGGAGGACACCACAAACCTTATTGATGAAAAAAGCATCTTTGTTGTAAGTCGTGATACTTTTTTATTTTTTTCCTCAATACTTTTTTATTTTTTTCCTCATCATCATTATGGAAATTATTCTCAGCATGTCATTGCTTCTTGCTGTCTAAAATCTATTTATGTTTCTTTAGGTTGGTCTATTTAACACTAGCTGAAAAATTGCAAGCTGAAATCGATTTTGCTCACATTGTTGATGCTAAACACCTCCCTCGAGGTGGACGAGTTAATAAGCCCACTGTGTCTTCTAAAGTCATGTGATGAACTCTTTGTTGATTTTGAGGTATTATCATTATCTTTGTACAATTTTGACTTTGCTACTCCATGCATTATGGTTATAGGGCTTAACGCTTGTCCTATATTATCTATTGTCCTATATAGAAACCAAATGAATTTAAAATACTCTTCCTACACCACACTTGTGATAAATTGCATTAGGTATGTTATTGTTGTTTAACAAAACTCTCATAGCAAATAGAGACAATATAAACTAATATGAAGTTAAAAAGTTTGTGTGTGTTAATTCTGTTGAAGTGTAAATCTTGGATTTTATGTACCTATAAAGAGAACTACAAATCAGATTCTGATGAAAAGTTTGCAGCAAAGAAGATAATGCAATGGAGCCACCACACACACAATCCTTTACTGGCAAGTAAAACTACTAAAACTGCTTAAATTATCATGGAGAATCGTATCATATGATAATGATAACATATGCTTTTACATTATCGAATTATCAACTGTTTACAAACTGTTTCAGGTTATATTGGTGAAACCTCAATCTCCACATTGATTTGGAAACAAAGGTTATATCGAGGTTGATATGGACCTAAATCCAACTTACGAAGTATAACTACTTAATCCCAAAGTTTCGTATAACTTAACATGACCAATTATGAACACAACATGTGTTCTTCAGTTTGAGTTTACAAAGTAGAAGAAACACCTACATATAGGAAATCTAAACCGTGGCCATGGCAACAAATGACTCAAACACACTCCCAAATTTTATGTCAAAATTAGATTTAAACGAAAAATCCTGATGTAATTCTAATTGCAATGTACAAAACTGACGCTTACAAATCACTACTATTAGAGCTGCACGAGCACGGGCTTTGCCATCTAGTCATCTTAGAAATTGCTTATATCAAAATCAAATATAAGATAAAATAATTTCATATTTTATCCTGAGATCAACCTTTTTATCTTTGTAACCAAATGACCTTGAACTCCTCTATCAACGAGAAAAATAAAGGGATATCCGCAACCTGACACTAATATAGAATATTTCTCAAATCAATAAATATTAACATACCTGTTCCCAAGAAAAGAGTGCCAAAAATAAAACAGTGACATGGAGTAACAGAGAAACAAAAAGATTAAAAAAATAAAAACCACAATCACTCACCAAACTAAAAACAACCAAAAATACATTGTTCAAGCAGGGATGCGGCCACTCAGCACCTCCAAATACGTTGAGAAAATAAACCATACTGCACTAATATAAGATGCATTAGCGTTTAACATTTGCCCTTTAACTACTGCCCCACCTCCAAAATTCTCCATGCCAATAAATTTTAATTCACTGGGAATGCACAGCAAAAGCGAAGCAAAAGAGGAAAGTTGCATCGAAGTATCACAGTAGCATCTTAAAAACACTTCCTGTGAACTATGGATGGACCTGACTCATCATACTCACCCTTCGAAATCCACATCTGGTCAAAAGGCATAACAAGCAAGTGAATTTCGACATCTAAAGCCAGCATAATTTTAGACTAGCAAATTTGAATTCATAAGAACAAATAAAGGAGGTACCTGCTGGAATGTGCTGAGGGATGCAAGGATGGATCCTCCAATCCAGACACTGTATTTTCTCTCCGGTGGAGCAACAACCTTAATCTTCATGCTACTAGGAGCCAAAGCAGTAATTTCCCTGCTCATTCGATCAGCAATGCCAGGGAACATGGTGGAGCCACCACTAAGCACAATATTTCCATACAGATCCTTCCTAATATCGACATCACACTTCATGATGGAATTATAGGTAGTCTCGTGGATACCCGCAGCTTCCATCCCAATCATGGATGGCTGGAAGAGGACTTCTGGGCAGCGGAACCTCTCAGCACCAATGGTAATAACCTGTCCATCTGGCAACTCATAGTTCTTTTCAACGGAGGAGCTGCTCTTAGCAGTTTCAAGCTCCTGCTCATAGTCAAGAGCGACATAAGCCAGCTTTTCCTTCATGTCACGGACAATTTCCCGTTCAGCCGTGGTGGTGAACATGTAACCTCTCTCAGTGAGGATCTTCATAAGGCTATCGGTTAGGTCACGGCCAGCAAGATCCAAACGAAGAATGGCATGGGGCAAAGCATAACCTTCATAGATAGGCACAGTGTGACTCACACCATCACCAGAGTCCAACACAATACCTGTCAAAAGTATTTGTTAAACAGTTGAACAACATAGTTATTGCACTAAGGAGCACAAATTTGCCAGGCACAAGTACTAATATGAACCTGTGGTACGACCGCTGGCATACAAGGAAAGCACGGCCTGAATAGCAACATACATAGCAGGAACATTGAATGTTTCAAACATAATCTGGGTCATCTTCTCCCTGTTGGCCTTAGGGTTGAGAGGTGCCTCAGTTAGAAGAACAGGATGCTCTTCAGAAGCAACACGAAGCTCATTATAGAATGTATGATGCCATATCTTCTCCATATCATCCCAGTTGCTGACTATACCATGTTCAATTGGGTATTTTAAGGTCAGAATACCTCTCTTCGACTGAGCTTCATCACCCACATAAGCATCCTTCTGTCCCATCCCAACCATGACGCCAGTGTGGCGGGGACGACCCACAATACTGGGGAAAACTGCTCTAGGAGCATCATCACCAGCAAATCCAGCCTATATTTCAAGAACATATTGTTCATCAAGTTAACATAGTACTTCAAGATCAACCAAGTAGATAAAACGACTAACCTTCACCATTCCAGTTCCATTGTCACAAACAAGTGGTTGGATATCCTCACCGTCTGCCATTTTATAGTTAACTGCAAAACAAAAATGAATAAAAATAGAAATAGCTTATAGTTCAGTTAGCAAAATAGGTAAATTAATGTATGCAACAATAAGATAATATCCAGATACAAATAGATGCAAAGTATCCTGTAGGGGTGTGCATCGGTCGGTTCGGTTCGGTTTTATATACTATCGGTTCGGTTTAGCGATTTTTAAATATGCTAAACCAATAACCAAACCTATAAGATATTTTTTATTGGTTTTTGGATTATCTTTAGTCCTTAACGGTTCGGTTTTCGGTTTAACCGATAAGAAAATACTCATAAAATAGAAATAGTAGTAACTAATATGAAAAAGAAAATGAATCTTAGTTGCAACCAAAAATCCGATATGATGTGTTTTAATTTATAAGAATCTTCAAGTTTAAACTAAATGTTGTTATAAAAAATTAAATTGTATCATTGAAATAATAGGTTTGTTAATTTGTAGAAATTAAAGAGAAATATATAATAGATCATATATATATATATATATATATATATATATATATATTCTTATTGGGTTATCAGTTTACCCAATAACCCAATAAGAAAAAACCGAACCGAACCAATAACCCAATAATTTTTTTATAAAACCATTAAAAAACCGTTAACCCAATAACCCAATAACAATAACCTTTTTATCGGTTCGGTTCGGTTTTTGCACACCCCTAGTATCCTGTATTTGCTTATTACAACTACACCTCAAAATCAAAACTAATTGCATTCATATGTTTTAGTCCTCACATTTCTTTTGATCCACTTCATTCAAGTGCTCAACAAGTCGTCTTTTCTAAGACATATTAAGAGTTCTCAAAACAAACTATCCTTGTATTTGGTTATTTTAGCAGGGGAAAGAAAGATGCCTCCCAACCAATTCAATCCAATAATAATTTATAAATATCAATTGCACATTTCCAGTTATGCTACATTTTGTACTATTAAAGTAAGTATATACGGATCCAAGGAGAAAAAAACCACGCATAAATTGAATCCCAATTTCAAATAAAAACAATCATGTAAGGCATATAGTACCATCTTGTAAGGAAAAAATAGTAGATCTAGATAGATCTAGAGCGGATCAACTTAATAAACATGCAGATCCAGCTAATCTTAACTACGAGATAACAAATACCGAACCTAAAAACAGAATCAAACTATAAATGACCAAGATTCGATTCGTCAACCGGTACACGTATCATGAAACATATCGAATTGGATATTCTACAACATTTTACTGATCTCATGTCAAATAACTTAAGCAATTAAATTCTACAAAAGAAAAGAGATAATAATAAGGCCGTAAAAAGACGAAGATCTGACAGAGCAGATCTTAGCTTACCTGAGAAAGAGAGAGATGCAGAAGGACCTAAAGTGACGACCAGACAAGTAAAGCAAACCGGAGATGATGACCGGTTTGCTTAGTCTCTCTAGATTATTTTGTCTGCTTAGGATGGAAGTTGAAAGGGCAAGAGTGTCAAATGCAAGATCAAATGAGATGTCATAATACAGGAAGTATATGTATACTCCCTCCGTAACATGTGCCACGTTTGGTCTTAAGTCATTAACACTACTCTTCAAAAATATATATATATATTAAGAATCTAGTTTAGCAAATTAGTTAGTATTTTATTAATTAATGCTTGAGAAATATAAATTTAATAATATAGTCATATTTTTTATAGTAGTAGTATTTCTACGAAAATTTCATCATTATTATGGGGAGGTATTATTATTATATATATATATATATATATATATATATATATATTAAATTTGGTATTTAAATCTCATTTAGTTGTTATAAATAAAGTATGAAAAATTAATAAGTGTATGAGTATAAAAAAGACAAATATTAATAGTTTTTTCCTTGTAAAGTTATGAAATAACTTATGTGCATTATCTAAATACATTTTGTCTTTAAATTAGAAATTCGTCTTTAAAATTTATTGTGTATATGACAGTAATGATGATTGTTATAAATATTTTGATATTTTATTTTGTATATAATGTATTTTTTAAAAATATTAATACATAATATTTAAGTAAATTATTATAAATACCTAATTTTATAAAGAGTGTACCATTATAATAAATGTCATTACTGTTATAGCTAGAATCATTATTAGAAATTAGTCTATTGCAATGGAACTTTTGACAATAATTCCAAAAAGATTGTAATAAAGGATCTATTTCAATGGTTCAACGGTTTCAAAAAGAAATTTGCTCTAATAACTGTTTCCAAAAGAAATTGCTCTAATAAAACTATTTGGTACCATAACTGTTTTTGAGGGAAAAAAAGCTACCGAGTAGTACAATGATTTATTTATTTCCACCCCAAAAATTTCACCCACTCCGCCAAAAATAAACCTTTTTTCCATATAACCTTCTAAGACTGCCACTATAGGAATTACTTGTTCTTCTACGACTGCTCCGACCAAAAATTCGAAGCTGCTCCGACTTCTTTTTCACAGCATTGTTCATTTTGCGTCTGGACTCCTGCTCAGAAAAAGAAAGGTCCTTTCTTGTAATAGCCCCACAAACTAAGCAATGAAGAAACATCATACACTATTAATTGAGCTTTTGTCGACCAACTAACAGAACAAGGAATTACTTGTTCTTCTTCCATTCGAAGCTGCTCCGCGTGTAATTTTTAGAAGCTGCTCTGACGTCTTAATTTCCTTCCCAACTCGGAACACTACAAGAAGGCGGTCTTAATTTTTTGAAGCTACTCCGACTTTAGCTCCGACAACCACTTCAATTTCCAAGAAAATTTGGGGTTTTCTTCTTTAATCTGGAAATTTAAGGTTAGTTAATTTTTAGAATTGATGATTTTAACCTAATTTTCTGAGTTTCTATTTCGGAGTTTTTTTCTCCTTCACTTTGATTGCTGACCTAACATTTGGGGATGGGTTTAATTTGGGTGCTTCTAGTTGCTACCTTTTCTAGGTCGATAATCCATTTCCTTGTTTCTGCTCGTATTGTGCTAAATAAATTTGGGTGACTTCAGTTGCTACCTTGTTTCACTTCTACTGCTGTAGCTTTCAGGTGCTAAATAATATATTAACAAATCTATAAATTTTATATAGATATTGCATGATACCATGTCCATAAGGTTGAGCTAATACCATTTATGTAAAGGTGTGCTTACTCGTTCTTTCTATTGATTTTCTATATCTAACTTCAAGAAAGGAATCCCTACTTTTCTGCTATGTATATATAGAAGAAGTGATCTAGAGTGTGGTATTTTTTGTGATTTTCTACAGTGAACTTCTCCAAGCATTTTGATTGGTCTTATCCATACAAGTTTGTCTTTTGTACAGAAAAGTTTTTTCTCAGCTTAAGGTTTCCTTGATTGTCTCTGTAGAGTAAGAGATTACTATGCTGAAAACTGTTGTAATTGTGATTAATATAACAGAAAAGATGATTTAAATGACGAGAAAAAAATCTCACTATTGTGTTAAATGGAAGAAGCTATAAAGAAATGATATCTCTATATTTAGAATGGAATTGTGCCAAGGAGGCAATGCCGCCCCAAATATGTGGAGATAATGCTTGCCGACCTAGTAAAGATGAGGGATGTAAAATAAAAAAGTTAATTACCTTTCTTCCTCTCTTGCGTTACTGCATTCAAGTATATTCTAGATTTGATATAAGCACTCATTTGGCTCCTATTAGATCTAACCTATTTGCTTAGTTCACTACCCTTATATTTCAGTTCGGATCTTCCTGTAGCTTTTGTTCCTTTCAGTAATCAGCCTTACTCATTTTATAATCAGTCCTGGGTTTCCAACCACCAGCCATGGTTTATAATAATATGGTGGCCTTTTTTTGACTCACAGAGTCAACTGATGTGCACTGATTTCCTTAATTTATTTTAGTAAGAGAAAGATGATAGTGTAACAGAAGCAAAAGCAACACAATCTTCCATTGATATTATTGGATTTTATTAGATGGTATAGGTCTCAATTGCAGGAGAACTAAAATATAATGGTTTATTTTCATATATTTTCCTTGCAACAACAGCAACATATACCCAATGTAATCCCATAAGTGGAATTTGGAGAGGTAGCGTGTACACAGACCTTACTCTACCTGGGAGGCATAGAGGTTGTTTCTGATAGACCCTTTGCTCAACCAAAAACATTGTTTTTTATTTTAAGAAGATATGTTGTAAGTTATCGAATTATGATGATTGGATCTTTGTTATCTGTGTAGAACGGCAAAGCCGACAAGTTCGAGTCTACACAAAGGTTCCACCTTCTAGCAATAAAAGAAACTTTTATGGTATAATTCATGTTTTCTTTAGATATCTTTTCCATTATCAAATTAAATGTGTTGTGTTAATTTATAATGTGTGATATTTTTTCATAAGGGATACCTTACGATGCTAAAGTTACTTCTCTATTTGTCCCTGTTTGGTAAATTTGTAGGTATTGGATATGGTAGCAATATTGGCAACACAAAGAGTCCCTCGATAAAGAAGGCTAAAATAGAGTTTGTCAACAGGTAAGTTTGGCCTCCATTAGAACAATTACATGGCTCCGACATTATTGTATTTATGCTAATGCTCTCTTCCCCACTCCATACTGGATGGTCTTTCCCAGTGTCTGCATTTGTGTGGTTAAAACTGTCTCTACCTTCATCGGCTTACATTGAAAGTAGATTCCTGGTATATGCAGTTGGTTGGAAAATTGTGCCAAGATATTTTAATGATTGCCAAGATATTTTAGTGATATGAAGAAAGTGAACATGGACAACATTTTTTATCATGCTAATGTTGCTGTCAAGAACCCTTACTCTGTTCCAGTACCCATCATGCAAATCTCTTACACCCTCAAATGCGCTGACAGGTACTTTTCCTATCTCCTTTTCCATTCTTTCTTGCAACATATGTAATCTAGATTTGGTTTTGAATTGCTATGTTTTTCCTCTTTTTCTTTTTGTTAATTTTACATGTTGGTGGATGCAGTTTAGATCAATTGGTAATTAGTATATATTTGGATTTATTTGATTGATTTATTAATTATGATTTATTTGATAAAACTAGATTTAGATATTCCCCAAAATATTATTTAGATGAATAACGTACAAAAATTACCAAAATATAAAAAATTAAAGAAAATAATATCTGAAAAACGTAAAGAATTAAAAATAAGGATAGAAAGACTACAATATAACATAATTGTCGGAGTTAGTAAAAACTCAATAAATGCACAAAAAGAAGAAATATCAAATTTAGAATCAACAATAGATAGTCTAGAATATACATACTAACATGATCTATTAACAATTAAATAAAAATGAATAAAGAAGAATTTATAATAGATGAAAAAATATATGAAAACCATGAAAGATTAAAAATAAAAATAGTATTTTCTAATCTAGGAAGAAGGTATAAGAAAATAGTTGAACATTTATATTTAATGTTAGAAATAGAAGAATTAAAATTAGAAGATAAATTGATAGCTATGGTAAAAATAGAAAAAGAAAATGAAGAAATAGATAGAAAAAGGGAAATAGAAAAAATAAAACAACAAACTACAGAAGAAATACGAAAAATAGAAGAAGCTAAAAATAGTAGGATTGCTTAATTAGAAAAAGAACTACAAATGCTAAAAGATTTGTATGAAAAAAGATAGAAAGAAAAAAAAAAATAAAGAACAAAATTTTTTAAATGAGATAAATTAATTTAAAGAAAAATTAAAAATAAATACAATAGATGTTGAAGAAACAAATAATTATGATTCAGAAGATAGTGAAACATATACAGAAATCTTAACAAACACAAAAAATTTAGAAATTAATAAAAAACAAGAAGTAATTAATGAAGAAAACTTAGAAAATAGAAACACAGAAATAAATACTCTTGATAAAAAAGAAGATGAAAATATATTACCTAAAACATCAGAAATAAGAAAACCTACATATTATAAGAATACGTTTAAAAGATATAATCTAAAGGATGAATATGAGAAATGGATACCAAAACAAATAGTTAATAAAAATTATAACTTTTTAGACTTAGATTGTGTAATAGATATAGAAAAAATAATACAATTATGGATAGGATATATGACAGAACAATTATTAGATAATAATATAAATGTAACAGATGCACCAAAATATATAGAAAGAACACTAATAGAAATAGTGAAATTATGGTTTTCAAATCTAACTGAAAATAATAAAAGGGTATTAAGAACTGACAAACCTACAGAAGAAACATCATCAACAACTACAATTAAATTAACACCTATAGAATTATTAAAAAAATATGAAATAGCTATAAAAATGAATTTAGCAGCATGACAACAATCGAAGAACAAAATGAAGAGAAAGATATAAATAGGAATTTAATATTAAAATTAGTAATATGTAATATGTGTTACATAGATGAATATACTTGCGCATTTAAAGAATATTATTATAAAGGAACATATAATACAGAAGAAAGTAAAGAAATAAGAAAATTATATTTTAATAAATTACCTGAACCATTTAGTTTAAAAATAATAAAAAGTTAGGATGAAGTAAAAATAGTAGATACTCTAGAAGCAAGAATAAAATTTTTACAACAATGGTGTAGAAATGAAAAATATAGAGAAGAAATAAAAATGGAAAAAAACATTAATAAGAAATTTAGCATGTTGCAAAGATAAAATAGCACCTCAATTTGGATGTGAAGAAAGATATTATAAGAAAAGAAAAAGACCTAAGAAATATAAGAAATACAAAAAATCAAAATATAAATATAAGAAATCAAGAAAAAGATATTATGTAAAAAATTATAAACATAAAAGACCATATAGGAAAAATAAATCTATAAAAGAATGTACTTGTTATAATTGCAGAAAATTAAGACATTTAGCAAGAGATTGTAAACTACCTAAACACTCAAAAAATAAACAAATATCAGAAATAAAAATAAAAAATGCAGAATATATGCAGATAGATTATATAGATTACGAATAGAAAGTAAAGATATTATATATGAAATTTTAGAGAATGAAATAGATAATGAAATAGATAGTGAATTGGATGAATTAAATGACTGAAGAAGATATGAGAATAAACCAAAGAACTGAAGAAGATATCAAAATAATAACAAAGTAAGAATATTTAAATAAAGAAGGGACAGATCAAAAAATAATATTTGATAGTCATATATTTGATGAAATAAAAGGAAAAGAATTAGATTTAAGTGTAGAAAAAATATTCAAAATACCAACAATAAAAAACATATTTAGTAGAAGAAAAAAAGAATACTACATAGTAAGTCAAAATGAACATGTAATAGATTGTAGATATGTAAAAGGAAGAGCTAGTATACCACTAATAACAAAAAGAATAATTAATAAAGAAATAAACGATATAAAAAGTAAAGACCTAATAAAATATGTATACCTTGGAGGAACAGAGATATTGATAAAAACAGAGATATTGATAAAAACATGTTTTAGAGAAGGAATAGATACACCAATAAAATTATACCTAACAGATGATAGAATTATAAAACCTATAGAAAAAAGTATAATAACTGCCATAAAAGGAAATTTAATATACCAAAAATTTAAATTTATAATAAGTGTGAATTATTCAGTGGCAATAACAGATAAAAATATAGATAAATCATTAGTATTATATTGGAAAATATCAGTAATAGAACTAACCCCAGGAAGTAAAAAATATTTACATCAAGATGTAAAAATCTATATGTATTAACAACAAAACATAAAATAACGGAAAAAAATAAAATTAACAAAATACAAATAAAAAGTCATTTCAAACAATTTGTAAAAATAATTGATAATAATGATTATAGTTATAGAGATAGAAGAAAATTTAGATCTAATAAATGATAAAGATAAGTACAACAAAAAGAATAGCTTATGAAAAACTAGAATTATCAAGTTCATCAAAAAGAACAAGTTATGAAGCAAGTTCAACAACTAATTTAAACCAATATTACATAACAGGAACAATAAATGAAAAAGAATTATTTAATACTCTTAAACACAGGACAAGAAGAAAATTATATAGCAAGATATCTAGTAAAAAATGAGAAAATAAAATCTGACAATAATATATGCCTAGATCTACCAAGAAGCCTAATAAACACTAAAAATATAGTAGAAAAGGAAATAACAATAGAAGTTAGAAAAATAAAAATAGAATTTGAAATAAAGAAAGAATGCAAAAAGCAGACATAATATTAGGAATAAAATGGCTAGAACAAGTAAAACCATATAATATAGAGCATATACAATTATCTATAACATATAACAGAGAAATTATTCTTAAGAAGAACTTTAACATGATATGAAAATATATGTATTAATGAAGATAGTAGTAGAAGGGTATTACAGTAGATATTATACGTCTATGATAGATACAGGAGCAGAAGCTAATTTATATAGATATAATTATTTACCAAAAAGTAAATGGGATAAATTAAAAACACCAATAATAGTTAAAGGATTTAATAACGAAGGAAGCTTAATTACTTATAAAGCTGAGAATGTAAAAACACAAGTATGAGATAAAATATTAATAATAGAAAAAATCTATAATTATGAGCTAACATCAAAAGATATACTTTTAGGAATGCCGTTTTTAGATAAATTATACCCACATATAATAACTAGAACGGATTGGTGGTTTACAACACCATGTAAATAGAAAGTAAGTGCAAAAAGAGTTGCTAATAAAATAAGAAAAAAACTGATTGGATAGAAGGAAGTGAAAAAATTACACATAAATTAGAAAATATAAAAAAAATTGAAGATACAAAAGAACTAGTCGTATTTTCAATAAATAAAAAGAAAATAACTATATTTTAAATAAATAAGATAGAAATAATTAAGAAAAAATTAGAATAGAATAATTATATAGTGAAGATTCGTTAAAAGGATGGGAAAAATATAAAACTACTATAAAAATTGAATTAATAGATAAAAATAACATAATAACTCAAAAATCATTAACATATAATTTTGACGATTTAAAAGAATTTAAAATGCATATAGATAAATTATTAGAAAAACAATTTATACCAAAAAATAATAGTAAACACAGTAGTCCAGCATTTATAGTAAATAAACATAGTGAACAAGAAAGAGAGAAAAGTAGAATGATTATTGATTATAGAAATCTAAATGCAAAAACTATGACATATAATTACCCAATACCAAATAAGATATTTAAAATAAGACAAATACAAGGATATAATTATTTTAGTAAATTTAATTGTAAATTAGGATTTTATCATTTAAAATTAGCAAAAGAATATAAGAAATTAACCGTATTTACGGTACTACAAGGATTTTATGAATGAAATGTACTACCATTTGGATATAAAAATGCACCAGGTAGATATCAACATTTTATGGATAGTTATTTTAAACAATTATCTAATTGTATAGTATATATAGATGATATATTATTATATATAAAAACTAAAGAAGAACATTTAAAATTATTAGAACAATTTACGGATATAATAGAAAAATTGGGAATAAGTTTAAGTGAAAAGAAAGCTGAAATTATGAAAAAACAGATAGAATTTTTAGGAATAAAAATAAATAAAAGTTAAGTAAAAATGCAACAACATATAGTACAAAAAATAATAAATTCAAGAAGAATTAGATACAAAAAAGAAATTACAATCATTTTTGGGATTAGTAAGCCAACTAAGGGAATACATACTAAAATTAGCAGAAAATCTAAACCCTTTACAGAAAAATTAAAAAAGAATGTAGAATATAATTATAACGAATAAGATAAAAAACAAGTCCAGAAAATAAAAACACTTTGTAAAAAATTACTAAAATTCCAATTTCCAGACGAAAATAGAAAATTTATATATATAGTCGAAGCAGATGCTAGTGAATGTAGTTATGGAGGAGTACTAAAATATAGGTATGAAAATGAAAAAATAGAACATCATTGTAGATATTATTCAGGAACGTTTAATGAAACAAAAATAAAATGGGAAATAAATAGAAAAGAATTATGTTCATTATATAAATGTTTATTAGCATTTGAGTCATATATTGTATAGAACAAGTTTATTATACGAACAGATAATATACAGGTACGTTGGTGCTAACAAAGAAAATACAAAATTCAGTTACAACAAAAGAGATTCGGAGACTAATATTGAATATATTAAATTTTACATTTACAATTGAAGTAATTAGTACTAACAAAAACGTTATTGCAGATTACATATCAAGACAAAGCTACACAACAACAACAACAACAACAACAAAACCTAGTGTATTCCCACATAGTGAAGTCTGGAGAGGGTAAGATGTACGCAGTTCATACCTCTGCCTCTAAAGATATTCAAAATCCTAACTACGCTTTCAATGAAAGTGGACAGTATGAGTAATAAAATAGAAAAGCTAAAGACTAATGAAGATAAACTGAAGTCTGTAGCTACAAATCAGCTAACTCAGCAGTTGCAGAGCCATGTCGATCGGAAGATATTAAAATTTCAGAGCTAGAAGGAGACATTGGGACACTCCGTAAAACCCATAACGTTTATCAATCCACAATTGCTGGTACAAGCAAAGGAGTTATTGGACAAAGATACCAGAATATGAACTTAAATAAGATATTTGAAAAATCATTTACACCAAAAATACAAAAAGACCTCTTGAACATACCCCACAAATTACCACATATCGAGATAGTTTGAACCAAGATAAAAAAGTTTATAACTATACAGCCCAAAAATACATAGAAAATATTTACTGAGTACTGACTTTTCTAAACATTAACCCCAGAGCAACAGATATCAAAGAATCCAACACAAATTATATAACCCAAAGATTACAAGGTCACAACAAGCTAATTGCACTACTCAAAACCAACCCAAGCTTAATAAAAATTTGTTTTGATTATGGATTATTAAATACCATATTCACCCAAGATGGAGAAAACTATCAGCTATGGAAGAATTACAAAAAATATTCAATACCTATGAAAAAGTAACCAAAGGAAATCTATTTTATATAAAGTGTTATACTGTACCAGTAGAGATATTATACGACGAGATAAAATCAGTTATACAAGTAAAAATAGGATTAACCAGGGATATGATTATACCAGAAGATATTGTGCAGCAGCCAGAGATACCCAGAATCGAGATACCTAATTTTTATGCAAACAAGCGACTTATTGGACTAGCTACAATTATTCAAGAACTAGCAAACAATTATACCAATGAAAACCGAATATGGAGCTATTATTCAAGAGATCATCAGATAATTTAGTCAAATTTAAAAGAACTACGACAAAAAGATATGGAAGATGTTAGACAATGGATAATGACATTACTTAACCCAGAAAAACAATCTACTGCAAGGGCAATTAAGAGAGGATTTATTTCAGACGGATTATTGTTAAGATATTGCAAGATAATTGGACACAAATATCCAGACCATCAATGTTCGAGATGTATGAAAAGGACCTCTGACTTATAATATGAATTATTATAGCTTTTGATTTCTTTTACGTAAAAGACATTGTATAGTTAGGTTAGGTAGCTTATCTAGGCTTTTTGACTTTTTAGCCAAAAGCATTTATGATTTTGTAAACTTTCTTGTAAATTAGGTTAGAGAAATAATTTTTGAAGACTTTTATAAAGAATTGGGTAGGATACGTGTAAAAAAATTAGGGAAACTTTTGTAAAGTTTCGTATTATAAATGAAAAGCATCGAAGGCAGAAAGAAGCAAGTCTTCATGCGTTGAAGCAAAAAATCCTCTCTTGTCTACAACAAATAATTTGATTATTTAAAAAACAGGTATATTCCAATGGAAAAATCCATGGAGGAACAAAGCTTAGAATTATCAAAACTATCAGAACAAGTATATTCATTTAAATAGCTAAATTCATAAATTCCTAACAATCATGATATGATAAAATAAGTTCATGTTAGTTACTTTATAGTAGAATTATTCAAAAAATAGCATGTTAAGAAGTTTATTAGCAAAGTGGAAAAGAAGAAAAATTTCTAAGAACTATGCCATCCTAAAGGTGAAACCAGTGAGGCAAGAAAGCCGTGATAGGAGAGTAACCAGAGTAGAGGCGCTGTTTAAGGGAAAAGTACCCAGATGACCATGCTAATAGTGACCGAAGAATATGTTATTTAAGAATAATCTAGTATATAGCAATCTAAAGTGATCATAATTTGTTATGTGCATGATTGAAGGGAATATTTTGTAAATAGCAATTTAATGAAAAATGGATAATTATTTATCTGACGAAATGATAGATAAATTTAAAATACTCGTTTTATATATACTTAAGGATATAGAAATAGTAGATATAAGAAAAATCATATTGGAAAAAATATTTGATAGATATTTTATGACTAGAATTAATTATATACCACGTCTACCGAACTACTATTATAAATACTTACATACCAAACCCACACACTAACTATGATAAATTATATATATTTAGAATCTTGGAAAATAGATATAAAATATATACAGTTTCTTAGTAAAAATATAGAAGAATTAATGAGATTAAAACAAACAACTAAAAAATATTATAATAAAGTATTTAACCAATCTTAAATGATAGATAATCTTAAAATATTAATCTTATATATACTTAGAGATATAGAAATTATAGATATTAAGAGAATAATATTAGAAACATTATTAGACTATGAAATTGAAACTATAAATTGGATAGAACAGTTATACCTGGATAATTACCCAGATGGATATTATTCAGATTAAGAAATGTTAGAATATATTAGAAAAACTAGAGAAAATAAAGATAATCTAAATGAAGAAATTAATTATAGAAACCGAATTAGAAAAATAATCAACAACAACAACAACAACAAACCCAGTGTATTCCCACCTGGTGGGGTCTGGGGGGTAAGATGTACGCACTCCATACCTCTACCTCTAAAGAAGTAGAAAGGCTGTTTCCGATAGACCTCCGGCTCAAGACACAAGATACCAGGCAAATACATATTAAAGCACCGAACAAGGTTACAAGACAACATAACATAAATAACATAACATAAATAACATAAATACGGCAGCCATAAATAGAAAGAAACAGAGGAAAGCACCCAGCCTCTTACTAAAACAAGGAGCACGGAATCATAACAAGAATACTACCCCCAACAAGTAAAACCCTACACTAGCGACCCAAACTGGCCCTAGTCTTCTGCCCTAATTCGCGTCCTCCAGACCTTCCTATCTAGGGTCATATCCTCGGTGAGCTGCAACTGCTCCATATCCCGCCTAATCACCTCACCCCAATACTTCTTCGGCCTACCCCTACCCCGCCTAAAACCATCCAACGCTAGTCTCTCACACCTACGAACTGGGGCATCCATGCCCCTCCTCTTCACGTGTCCGAACCAGCGCAATCGGACTTCCCGCATCTTGCACTCCACTGGAGTCACACCAACCTTCTCCCTGATAGTCTCATTCCGAACTCTATCCCCCCTAGTCAGCCCACACATCCAGCGCAACATCCGCATCTCTGCCACCTTCATTTTTTGGATGTGGGAAGTCTTAACTGGCCAACACTCCGCTCCATACAACATGGCCGGACGGACTACCACCCTGTAAAATTTGCCTTTAAGCTTGGGCGGCACCTTCTTATCACACAACACCCCCGACGCTAGCTTCCACTTCATCCATCCCACCCCAATACGGTGCGAGACATCCTCGTCAATGTCACCGTTCCCCTGAATCACAGACCCGAGATACTTGAAACTATCCCTTTTACATACCACCTGTGATTCCAGCTTCACGACCACCTCGTCCTCCAGCCTTACGTCATTAAACTTGCATTCCAAATACTCTGTCTTGCCTCTGCTCAACCTGAACCCTTTAGACTCAAGAGTTTGTCTCCACACCTCTAATTTGTCATTCACACCCCCTCGAGTCTCATCAATCAGAACTATATCGTCTGCAAAAAGCATACACCACGGCACCTCCCCTTGAATACGACGCGTCACCACGTCCATCACCATAGCAAACAAAAAGGGGCTAAGATTAGATCCCTGATGCAATCCCTGCAAGACGGTGAAATGCTCTGAGTCTCCTCCCGCCGTCCTCACCTGAGTTTTCGCTCCCTCATACATATCCTTAGTTGCTCTGATATATGCCTGCGGGACTCCACTCACCTCCAAAGCACCTCCCTGGGGACTTTGTCGTATGCCTTCTCCAGGTCGATAAACACCATGTGTAGGTCCTTCTTCCTTTCCCTATATTGTTCCACCAGCCTCCGTACCAGGTGAATTGCCTCCGTCGTCGAGCGGCCAGGCATAAACCCAAACTGGTTTTCCGAAATAGACACTATCCGTCTCAACCTCACCTCGACCACTCTCTCCCAGATCCTCATAGAGTGACTTAATAGCTTAATCCCCCTATAGTTATTGCAACTCTGGATGTCCCCCTTATTCTTATAGAGAGGGATGATGGTACTCCACCTCCAAGCCTCGGGCATCTTTGCCGTCTTGAAGATTTCGTTGAACAATCCAGTCAACCACCTTACGCCAGCCTCTCCAATGAACTTCCAAAATTCCACCGGTATCTCATCCGGCCCCGTCGCCCTACCCCTTCGCATCCTGCGAACAGCCTCTCTAACCTCTGCTACCTTAAAACGTCTACAATAACTAAAGTCCCGGCCCTTCTCTGAGAGCTCCAGTTCCCCTAACTCAATAGCTCTATCCCCTTCGTCATTCAAGAGCCTATGGAAGTACGACTGTCATCTATCCTTAACGTGGCCGTCCTCTACCAACACTCTACCGTCCTCCCCCTTAATGCACCTCACCTGGTCTAGGTCACGCCCCTTCCTCTCCCTCGCCTTAGCGAGTCTAAACAACTTTTTCTCCCCTCCTTTCCCCTGTAACCCTGCATACAAGCTCTCAAAAGCGGCCGTTTTAGCTGCCGAGACAGCTGACTTAGCCTCCTTCCTAGCTAGCTTGTACTCTTGCCTGTTCACCCGCTTCTCTTCTTCGTCCTTACTCTCAACCAACTTAGCATACGCCTCTTTCTTGATCCCCACTTTCTTCTTCACCTCTTCATTCCACCACCAATCCCCCCGATGGTGCCCGGCTCGGCCCCTAGAAACACCCAACACCTCGCTTGCCGTCTCCCTGATACACGAAGCCGCCTTATCCCACATACTATCCACGTCCCCCCTATGCTCCCACACCCCCATTCCCGCCAACTTCTCCCCTATCTCCCACGCCTTCACTGGAGTCAGGCCACCCCACTTAATTCTAGGTCTACTCTCCTTACTCCTCCTCTTTCTATTCTTCTTTATACCCAAATCCATAACCAAGAGCCTATGTTGGGTCGAAAGATTCTCACTCGGGATGACCTTACAGTCCTTACACAACACCCTATCCCCTTTCCGTAGCAACAGAAAGTCAATCTGGGTCCTGGCTAATGCGCTTCGAAAGGTGATCAGATGATCAACCTTCTTCGGGAAGCCCGAGTTCACCACCACCAGCCCAAAGGACCTCGCAAACTCCAATAGAGTAGTCCCCTCTTCATTTCTATCCCCAAAACCAAAACCACCATGCACATCCCCAAAGCCTCCCGGAAACGCCCCGATGTGCCCATTGAAATCTCCTGCTACAACAATCTTCTCCGAGCTAGGCACACCTCTCACCACCTCCTCCAAAGCCTCCCAAAACCGCACCTTCTCCTCCCTCTCCGAGCCCACTTGCGGCGCATATACACTACACACATTCAGAGTGAACCCCCTGATGACCAACTTAATAGTCATCAACCTATCGTTGATCCTCTTCACCTCTACGACCTGACCTCTAAGCTCTTCGTCTACTAAGATGCCAACTCCATTCCTACGCCTCTCGCTCCCAGAATACCACAGCTTGTAACCATCCACATCCCTAGCCTTAGTCCCTACCCACTTGGTCTCTTGGACACACGCAATATTGATCCTCCTCTTCCTAAGGATCTTCACAAGTTCTATGGACTTACCCTGAAGGGTCCCTATATTCCAAGACCCAACCCTCAGCCTACCATCACTACCCACACGCCCTCCTGAGCCACCCCCACGGCCAAACCTTGGCCTCCCTCCCACTCCCGCCCTTTCCTCCTCCCCCGCCCCCACAGCAACCCCACTCCCCAACCCCCTCGAACATGACCCTATCCGACCATTACCACCCACAGCCACTACTACGAGAAAATATACAAAAATATAAAAATATCCACGATGGTAGTAGCAAAGCAGCAGCCAGAAATACAAGGCTCACACAAAATCAAAGAGATAATCAAGAACAAACCCAAGCCAATAACCCAATCCAAAACAGTGCAGGAAACGACCACAACAACAGCATGCAACAGTTAATATCAACAAATCACACGCAAATCAAGGTAAGGGAACAATACCAGCAAAATACAAAGGCTGAAATAAAATAAAATAAAATAGAATAAAATAAATTAACAAAGGTTAGAGGTCACCGGGTGGCCGATCGACGGCCGAAGATCGCGCTGCGGCTTCTGGAGAACCGGGCAGCGCCTGCTGGGTCTCGCCGGAGCCGGCCGATGGAGGTCTCGCCAGATCTGGAGACCGGTGGGACTGCTGGATGTCGCCGGAGCCGGCGGCCGGCGGGAGGGGGTGCGCCGGAGCTGGAGCCGGCTGTTGGAGGGGATCTGGGGCCGGCTGTTGGAGCTGGAGCCGGATCCGGTGCCGGCTGTTGGGGGGTCTCGCCGGAACTTGTCGGCGACGGAGGAGCCGACCCGGGGACGCGCCGGAGATGGCGACCGAAGGCGGGGGGGAGCTGGAGCCGGTTGTTGGGGGGGACTCACCGGAGTTTGTAAGCGGCGGCGATGGCGATGGCGACGGCGACGGGAGTCGGGGGTCGGAGCCGAAGATCGGCGACGGCGACGGGAGTCGGGGGTCGGAGCCGAAGATCGGCGACGGCGACGGGAGTCGGGGGTCGGAGCCGAAGATCGACGACGGCGACTCAGTTGGGAACCGGGGGGAGTGATGAATAGCCTCTGCTTGTAAAGTTCTAGCAGACAATTTGTTTCAATTGCCACTCTCAAAATTGTGTTTCCAAAAAATCCAAATTTTCAATGGTTGGTCAAAATGCTCTACTTATAGAAAACTACTAACAACTTTGTGGAATTAGAAAAATAATGGACAATCTAAAAGAAAATTTAATATGGATAGAAGAAACCCTAGAAAATTTAGGAAAAAATACATGTGATAGTTTATATAATTTAAAAAACTCGCTACGAGAAGAACAACACAAGATAATAAATAGCATTGAAAATCTAGAATTAGATATACATTACAGTACAATTAGGATAAATTATTATACAGAAATTTATAAATCTACAATTACTACAGGATAAAATGATAGACTATGAATATTTAAAATATTGGAGAGAAAATATGGAAGAAATAATTTTATTAGAAAAACTTATGAAAGACAATCTAATTGGATATTTTGAAACAAAAGATATAGAATATTTAGAATACCTTCAAAATAATATAGAAGAATTACAAAAACTAAGAGAAAAAAATAAAGATTACTGTAGTAAAACATTTAACCAATTATCATATAATCACCCCCAAGATATGAATATCGATAAAACTAACATAAATAAACTCAAAATAAAAATAAAAATATTTAGAGAAGTTAAGATATATCCACGCACAAATAAAAATAGATCCATTGTATTTGTATTTATAATAGATCTATTTTACCACACAAGTTATCCGCACTACCACACAAGTTATCTACACCCCCTACAATTGGCAATTTGACAAATTCAGATAGTAATTCACAATTTAGTTTGGAAGGCACATGCATGGCTAAGTGATGCTACCGAGTAAATTTTGATAAGTGATTGATTGTTGTTTTCATGCATAGCTCAACTACTAGTAGGCCATCTCTTGAAGGAGCAAGGTTTTTATTTAAGAGGGCCAAGGAATAGTGAAAAAAGAAAATGTAAATGTATAATTAAAGGGAAAATTCTGGAATCAAATCTCTGCTTTCTTTAAGTGATTAGGTGTGATAAATTAGGTACAATAGTGTTTCTAGTACACTGCCAAATAACCCCCTAAGTGTTTGTCCATTGATCTATTCTTACGGTGTAAACATTCTATACAAGCTTTTATATATCTAGATTGTCAGAATGGGATAGTTGGTGAATGTGCTTGTTTGGAAAATAACATTTTTTTGTCGTTACTCATCAATTACATGCTATGTGTGGTGAGTTTCCTTCTAAACCACATGTCTCTTTCCATCTTTCTTTGAGCTGAGGGTTTATAGGAAACGACCACTCTACCTTCTCAACATAGTGGTAAGGTCTGTGTACACACTATCCTCCCCTACTATCCTCCCCTGACTCTACTTGTGGGATTCACTGGGTTTGTTGGTGTTGTTATTGTAACAACTAGCACCATCCTATATACCATTACTTTAGAATTCCTTTCTTTGGCATGTCTCCTCGTTCCAGCTCATCACTCTAGGTTGTCTGTCCCTTGTGCATATTCTGTCTTGTATAGCTAATTAAGATGTTACAGTATCCATTTTGGACTATCTTTGTTGTTGAAAGAGATTTTTTTCCATTCCGTTTTGTTAATTAAACTTACCAAAGCTAAGTATCATTACGTTTTGTTGGTCCTTGCTTGATTTTGAAGTCAACTACTTGTATATACAATAGCAGCAATTACTTACAGCCAGGATTCTAGAACATTTAATATTACATCTGTTCATGGATGTTATCATGTCCTCGACATAGTTGTTGTATGATGAAACTATCAGAATTTCCTTCTTGTAATCTACATTAAACATAAATGGTTATCTTTTTTAATCAGGGAAGAGTTATTGAAGCAATGAACTTCCAGGACTTGCCTCCATTTATATTAACTAAATATGACTGCAGGTTAGTCTTGAAGTGGCATTTAGTCATAGTTCAAGTATTGTCTTATTTTAAGGATCACTGACAAACATTTTAAACTCCATCGAATCTCTTCACTTGCAGTCTTTTGATTACCCAACAGAGTTTGAACTAGCACATGATAAATGCATGATCATATATATTGAAGGCATTCTTGCAGTTTATTATTGTTACATTTACAATATCCACACTATCAAATATGAGGTAGCAGTAAACATATGATTGATTTTTGAGTTATGAGTTCTCTTCTCAATTGTTGTCTCCCAGTCTGATCTGCAATAGTCAGGGATATCTTGGTGAGAATAGTGCATCCATATTTGGGGGTAGTTTCGTGAAGCAGATCTGATTGATGTTACTGGTTTTTCTTTTTCATACTGCCTAACTATGGAGTTGGCTAAGATTTATCCCAGCTATCAATTTGATTGATGTTACTGGTTTTTCTTTTTTTCATGTCCAAGAACAAGATAATCTTGTGTATTGGGGATTATTTGGTTCTGAATCAGAAATTAAATTTTGGCCTATGTTTTTTGTCCTTTCATTTAATTTTCTATTACAGAGATTCTTAAAAGGTGAGAGCTTTTTCCTTTTGCCTGTGTCTACAACAAGAGACCCAATAAAATCCCACAAGTTAAATTATCTTTTTTGCCTCTCTCCGTGAGGGGGAAAAACTTTTTATAGAAAGAAACCTTTTAGGAATCTATTTAGATTCTGATGTCGCTCATGCCTTTCTTTTTTGCTCAACATGAGCTAGTTTTGAGAGTATAATTGCTACAACATTTTAGTGTGGCTTCATAGGTTAAATATGAGATAACTAGGGTCTAGTTTGGGATAATTTCTCTCATACTATAACCACAAGGAACATAAAAAAAGGTTTCTTTTCTAGTTATTAGTGGCTAGGGACATAAGGAACATTTACACAACAATGAAATATTAGTTGTAAATCAATGCCAATTTTATAATTTTGTTCATTATTTTGCAAGCTTTGATTTTTAAATATGTTTTCATTTAAGTGCTAATTGAGCTTATTTATTCTCTTTTTATAGGTGTCCAAAATGAAGAAGGAGATGAAGAAAGAAGTGATTAAGAAATTGAGAAATTGACCTTACTTGAGAAGATTTTTGAATTGTTAATATCGATTTTTTTGTTATTTAATTTAGTGAAACTTATCGTTACTCGAACTTGATACTACATGGGAAAACTAATGATCATTTTGATTATTATTGATGAAAGATTTTGTAGTGATGCGTGCATGCATGTGTGTGTATATATATATATATATATATTCATCTAAATTGTCAATTGGTATTGGAAGTAGTTGCAATAGGTTGCAAAAATCGTTGCAACAACTAATTAAACTAGTTGCAATAGGTAGCAAAAAAAGTTATAAAAGATTCGAAGATTCGAAAATTATTGTAATAGGTGCCAACAAGTGTTGCAATAGATAGTTAAAAATCATTGCAAAAGATCAATAATTATTGCAGTAGATGTTCAAAAATTATTGCAATAGGGCTATTGTCACATTTTTCTGTCATTGCAATATAGTCTATTGCAACGGTTCTTAACCGTTGCTATAGACAATATGAAGCGTTCTAATAGAAGTTAAGAAAAACTGTTGCAATAGGTCTATCTATCTGCAACAACTGGTCTAACCATCGCAAAAGTCATTGTGATGCACAATCGCAACACTCCCATATAAACACATGTTAAACCATTGTGGTAGCTTTATCGCAACGTTTTTGTATCTATCGCAATGATTTTTGAACCATTGCCATAATGGTAATTTCTTGTAGTGTTGCTATCGAAAAGTAAAATATAACATAAAATGAGTTTTGGAGAAAATTAGACCGCTATAGTGAACTATTGTTATAATGAGATGACGTTATAGAGAGGTCTAATTGTATACACTTCGTTTAGTCATTTAATGATAGGGATAATATTAGAAGATCAAAATTATATTCTCTTAATTTCATAAAAGGGACAACTAAATTAAAATAAATATTGTCTTGTTTGTCCATGAAAACAATAGTTTTTCGTAGTTGGAGTTGGAACTAGAGTTGAAGTTGGAGTTGATATTCTGTTTGATCACGAATATAAATTGGATTTATTTTTAAAATTTAAGTAGGTGTTTGGCCGTGAGAATTTTTTCATCTTTTTTGTGAAAAAATATTTCACTTTAATGAAAAAGCTGAAAATAGAAATGATTGACCATAAAAATTATTTTACTTTAATAAAAATTATTTTTGAAACAGTGAAGACAAGTAAAACTTATTTTCACTCTTATTTCTCTCACGAAATTTCAAAAACAACTTCAATCCCCGTTTGGCCGTGAAATAATAACTTTTCAGAGTTGGAGTTGGAGTTGGTGTTGTGTTTTACCATGAATATAAATTTGAGTTGTTTTTGAAATTTTATGAGAGAAATAGGAGTGAGAAAAATGAAAACATGTTTTCATTTTTCTCAAAAATAACTTTTACTAAAGTGAAATATTTTTCATGGCCAAACACCATTGTTTTATTTTTTTCAGTAAAGTGAAATAATTCTTCGAAAAAAGTGAAAAAAAAAATTCCATGGCCAAAATATTGCTGACCAAACACAACATTAGCTCCAACTCCAACTTCAACTCCAACTCTAAAAATTATTATTTTTATGGTCCAGAATTTAAGAGCTGATTTTGAGTAGAGAACTTTTTCACTTTTTTTGAAATATTATTTTACTTTACTGAAAAAAGTCAAACAAGTAGTGTTTGATCATAATAATTAGTTTACTTTAGTGAAAATTATTTTGAAAAAGTGAAAATTTTACTTCTTTTCACTTTTTTCACTCCTATTTAAGTTTTAATTTTAAATTTGTACAAAATTTCAGTTTTGAACTTTAAATTATTAATTTAAGAATCTCAAATTCTTTAAAACGTAGGATATGAAATTTAAAATTATAAAAATTTTCAAATATAAAAATTGAATAATAAGTTCATATTTTACCCAAAAAAAAAAAAGAAAAAGAAAAGAGAGACTCATAATTTTAAATTCTATAAAAAAAAAAAGACTCATATTCTACGTGAAGATTGTTTGTATCATGTAAGATGATTTTATCAAAGAATAACTACTTATTACTATTGTTGATTTATTGGATCAGTTATTTTTCGTAAATTTATTTGTATTTTAAAGTTTTTAATAACACGTGAGCATTAATATTTTATTTATAAAATAAACACTTAGATGTGTGCTTGTGGTGTCGTAGGATATTTCTGATACCTTATTTATATATATGATTTGCTTATTTAGTAAGATTGCAGAAGAGCTGAAAAGTTTTGATAGTTTTCACAAATTTATGAAATTTTCATGTTTATAAGAAAACGAGAAAATAATACAACTTAAAAATTCAAATTTCATGTCCAAAAGAAATTTCAACTTCAAATTAACCTGACCTCAAGACAAGATTTAAAATCATGTCTATAATGATTTGATTTTTAATATTTTGTGTGAAGTATGTGATTTTGTGTGATTTGATCATTTTATCCCTCCCCGTGGTTGCATTGTGGTATTTTTGGGGTGTGGGAGTGTTTGACGTGAATCTCTATGCATTTTGGTCTGATTTATGTAGGATTATGATTATGGTGTCTTAAGGGCTTACTAGTTGACTTCAGTCAACATCTTTTGATATGTGCATCGAATGACAAAATGGATGCGCCAACAGGTCCAGAGCGTCGATTTTAGGTTAGTAACATGGTTGTTGTGGGTTTATGGCTTTTATATCTCATTTCGATCCTCCGTTTGAAAAGTTGTAAAAATTAGTTTTGGGGGTCAACCCTGTGAAAATGACATTCTTTTGAAAATCCGATATCGGCATTAAGTTCGGAGCATCGAATTTGATAGGATAACATAGTCCATTTGCGTTTTCGGGATTCTGGATGAATTTTGAGGGGCCCGCGGAGACTTGAAATTCTCTAAATTTTTAGTTGGTGTCGTCGTTGGTGTCAACGCTAAATCGGACCATTGGACACTTTAGCAAAGGGTGTTTTAGCGGCCCTTTGGTGCTAAAGCGATCCTAGCCACCTAGCAGGTACCGCTAAAATAGTAACTTGGGCGCTTACCGCTCATCGCTAAGCGGTCCAAGGTCTGATTTAGCAAACTATCACCCTAGCGTAGGTACCGCATTAGCGACATCTAGGTACTTTAGCACTGGCTGCTAAATCGGCCCAGTGTCTGCTTTAGCGGCACTGGTATATTTAAATACATATTTTTGCAATTCTTTCATCATTTTCAAGAATTAGAGCTTGGGGTTCAAGTTTTTGAGCAATTTCTTCCATTTTTAAGCTTGGGTAAGCTTCAATCCCAATTTCAATTACTTTTCTTCAACTTTTATCGTCTAAACTTCTCTAAAACTTAGATTCAAAGGTGAAATTCGGGAATTTTGGCCCGGAAGGCCTAAAATAGTATTTTTTCAATTTGAACCCCAATTTCAACCTGTTTTCACTTGGGTTTTTTCCTATGATTTTCTTTAATCTTCAAAAATATTTTCTTGGAAAAAAATTCTAGTTTTACCCCTCTTTATCAAAAACCAATTTTGGGGGTCCATTCTGACCCCGATTCGAAAATGGTCAATATAGGTATCGTTGATTTTCTTTTGACACGTAGATTCTGTATTAGTATGTTATAGTTGATTCTGGGTTCGTTGGTGGGGGAAAAGCTTCGTATTAAAGGCTTTTTGGATTGATTTTTGGCATTTGAGGTAAGTTGTGGCTTACCTTCTTCAGATTGGGTGTCACGACCCAAACCACAGCCTTGTCAGAATGGGCAATCCCAAGTCCAACCAAGATCGGAAACTTCCCCCGTTATCCAACCCAACCACCAAACATATACCTTGAGTCGGCTGAAGTCCGAACATATAATAAGATGGCGTATCTAACCACGTGGTGACTCTGGGACAAGTCTACAACTAAGATCAACCCAATTAAGTCCAACCACCCAATAACCAACCAAACTAATGCAGAAACTAGTAACCAAAACCAATTGTAATAATCCAACCTATGTGTGTGTGTATATGTATATATATATATATATATATATATATATAACATCAACCATCTATAGCATTCCCAAGTCCATAGTTGTCTATACAAAGCCTCTAGACCAACCAAAAAGTTCCTAGTCGGGACATGCCCCCAACCATAGCCAAAAACAAAAATCTATGAAAGACAAGAGACATGTAAAGTAACCCCTAACATGAAATAGATGCCTTCCGAACTATGGAAGCTCACCACTTCAATTCAATATCTACTGTCCCCAAATTTGATCACTAAGTAGGAGAAACAGAGTGACCGGTTTCTGCATAGCGTGGGTATAAAACCGCTAGTAGACGAGTTAGTGGGTGAACACTAGCATGCACTCAGAATAAAGATAAAATAATACCATTTATAAAACCAAGTAAAACCATCCATATGCACACAACCATACACACATATATATAACTATGCTAGAAAGAGGGACCGGGTTTATCATGCCTTTAAAATCTTTACCTGGGTTGTGTAACTTTGTCATCCTAAGCCACCCACGGACTATATGGGTTCATCCCCCCTGCTGAAAGGGACCCAGTGCGTGTAGATGCACGACCAGGGAAGAAAACCTTGGGATGACTAGTACATCCCCCAAAATATAGTGTGACATCATGCACACGGTCACCAAGACTAACCTCATATCGGCAAATATGAGACTCCAATTTTGGTCCCCTCGAGACCTCCACCTTCCATAACTTTTCTACACATCTTTCTATTATTTTCCAATTAAAACCAATTTCTAACTAACCAAAACATTATTCATTTATTAACCAAGTCCATTAATATTGGTATCGTCATACCAATCCTTACTTGCAAGTATTATCCATAGCCAACCATGTATAGGTTTAAGGGGACTTTCAAGTGCCCTTCAATTTACCACATTAAACCACTTAGGGGATTTTCATGTTCCCCACAAGCATAACCTTTTAGCCTTTTACCTTTCCAAACTATTTAAACTAATTCCATTAATGCATTCACTTGAGGGATTTTCATGTATCCCGCAAGGTTTTCAAAATAGACCAACCATGAACACCAAAACCTTTACCCTTTAAACCTATTTCAAACCTTTTTAGACTATGCCAAACATTTAAAACAATTAAAGAATTTATATCATTTAGACCATTTAAACCTTGCAAAACCATCCAAAACCATTTAGAGTTTCATTACCAAACCAAACCATGAAAGAGTCCCAATAAAAGTTCAACAATAAAGTAAAAACATTCTTTGAGGCATTTTATCAAACATGTTGAGGGCATACCTTTACCAAGACCAAAACCAATGTATAAACCACCATAATTAGGGTTACTCAAAACTCATTTGTTAAACCATGACCAACCAATAACCACATATGCAAACCATTACTAACAACATGTAAAAACATAGTTTAGACCAATACCAAACCATATGCATCAACACCCCCAACATATATTTCGAAAACCACCATTCATGATTCATAAATCAATGTGTAAAACAAAATACACATGCTTTTAGTTGGAAATAACAATGAGAAAAGGATTACATACCTCATACATGAAGATTCATGGAAGAAATCTCGACCTTTAAGCCCTTTGAAGAACATATAAAGAAACCATAGCCTTCAATCCTTCAAGAGTGAGTTAGAAGGAGTATTTGAGGTGTTTTAATCCCTTAACAAGTGTTATGGAAGGCTACCAAAGGTTATATAATCATGAGGACATGAGGGTTCAGGAGTAGAAAATGTCCAAACTAAACTTGACTTAAAATTTAAAACAAGTCACATCCATTGGTACGTCTCCCCCTTACCATCCGTATCCTAGGGTATGAGTGGTACCCCAACTCATTCCTAAGACCATACCAAGACCCTACCTACTGGTTTTTATATGACTTACACCTCCCTAGTCATACCTTAAGGGTACGGTGATGCCCTCAATCGTACCCACTAACTGTATCTAAGGATGACTCCATAAGACATTAACTTAGGCAACATACTACTAAGCCCTACACCCCTCATATCCCTCTATATGACTCATACCAAGAGGAGTCATATCTTAGGTAGTAGCCAAGTTAAACATAATGCCTATGGCATAAGTGAACCCCCAAGGCAGCCCCTATATTGTAACTAAAGGGTGCGAGTGGTATCCTGTAACGCCCCGAAATTGGGTCCCGAGATGTCACACGATGATTAGGATCACAAGTGACCCCAAGCTAACCCTTCTACTGGCATAACTCATAAGAAACTGAACAAAAAGTATAAATCTATACAAATATGCGGAGAATAACTCTTTTCTGAATATTATAGATACAAAACTAAATTTACAAGATTACAACTCTGCTTTTACAACCAAAACTGAAACAGAATACATCAATTTCTACTGACTATCTATGAAGCCTCTACTAGTACTGACTGTAGGTAGCCGGGTCATGAATCCCGACTAACCCAACTCAATACGACTGAATAAAGAAAATACAACACTTCTCGAACTGTATAACTAACTCAAGACCTTGAATCAAAAGGACTCATCACCTGCTGAATGGATGTCGTGAACTGACTGGATCTGAAGATGTACATTATACCTTGTACCTACATTTTGAGAAAATTTAGCCCACATACGAATATATGGGTCAGTACCATAGAAATGTACCGATCATATGGGTATGCAATGCATATATAAAATAATATCTTAATATCATCACACTTTATAAAATTATGCATGCTAATATAAATGACTCACTTAGCTCGAATTAAAATCATCATAATCATAAGAGAGTAAAATATATCGGGTAAAACATGTGAGTCATCATAATAAATCTCAATTCACTTCCATCTCGATTCCAAATCATCAAAGCAATCAAATCTGATAACAATTCTCTTTGGAATATATGTTCATTAAATCTTTCAAAAACATTGACTTTCTCAAACTCAGTCATTTAAACAAATATGTTTTCATCTCAGATAGAAGAATAAGACTTTTCATATTAGATAGGAGAATACACACACACACATTGAGAGTCTCTCATAACCGACATAAACTATGTGAGCTATATAGAGTCCAACATCCGACCCACGTTGGGAAGAGCTGTCCTATCCTTGCCATTGGAGCAGGACCTTAATATTTTATTCACTAGTGATCACTATATATAAATCAGCCTCAGGCTCACAACCTACGGGGGCACGTAGTTCTAGGTAAGTACCAATCTTGCTATACCTCCTACCTGGTTCTAAAGACTACTCCCTGACTTAGCTCAGATCTTTTCAAAAGAAAATCCACTAATAAATATTTTAACAATTTACAACGGGATCCATCATGCTACCCCTTTCATAATAAATCAATAAAAGTGGATTTCTTTTCTCATCTCGGTTTCAAGAACAAACTTTTTTACGATCAAAAGGTCAAAGCTTCTTTATCATCTCAAATTATTTAAACTCAAGGTGTTCATAACACATGATTTTCTCAAAATAATAATCTTAAATAGGGTTCCAAAAATTCATACAACAATATCGCCATAAAACCTTCCACTTTATAACATAAGCAAAAAAAATAATCACTTAAAACTTAAAATTTCAGCTTTATAATCATGCATCTTGGAAAAGACAATTTGTTTTGGGATTCAAATGTCATTGTGCTTATAGCACATAATTTCTCAAAGTACAATCCCAATTAGGACTCAAGGTCTCATACATCAAAATTATATTAAATTTTCTCAAGATTCATGCTTTTCATCATAATTATATATAACTTACTTTAAAATCTGGAAAATTCAGCTTTATGTACAAAAATGTCATCATTCTCATTCAATTCAACTTCCAAAACATAGAGAGTATCATAATCTCATGTAAAACCATATAGGGTATAAATTCATGCTTCAAATTCATATTAAAATATGTAAAATCATGTATATTCATAAAATAAAAATCAATTTGGGCACAAAAATGAAAGGGTGTTCTTGTTGAAAAATCTCACATACCTTAAACTTGAAGCTTTGAATGAACTCTTGACCTTGGGACTCTATTCGTGAAAATAATGAGTATTTCTTGTAGCCCTCAAAATGGGGATTCCGAATCTCGAAGAATTATTGAAAAATCATGATTGAATCTTGAGATATTTAATTTTTAGGTTGAAACCCTAATGAATGTTCTTGGTGATTTTGAGAGAAAGTAAACTTATTTTGGTGTTATGGGAGTTTAATCCCGTGTTATAGACATATATAGGGGTGTTTTTGACACTTGGAAGTGAGGTATGCGGCGCACAACCAATGGCAGACCCTAAGATGTGCGTCGGACACCTTATGGCAGACATTTAAGTATGCCTTACACTCCTAATCACACATATTTAATTGGGTGGAACATTGCCCATCGCACACCCTTACTGCCTCTCATGAAAATGGGCATAATTCTTCATTTGGGTAGCGAAGTTTTGCAAAATTGGTATCGTTGGAAAGCTAGTTCAATTATCTACAATTTGATATGTATTGGGATGAAAATTCCATGTATATTAAGAGATATATACGTTTGAAGTTGACCCTTGTAGAATCGAATGTCAAACTTTGGATGAATCAATTTGTCTTAGCTCAACTTTGTTCTAGGTCATTGCTACGAACATTTTTCACCTCTAAACTACTCCATAGACTAGGATAATAATCATGAAACTTTTATTCACATGAGAATCACTTGTATTAGAGCTTAGATGCCCAGGAACGACGGTTAGAATTCTAGCATGAAAATACAGGGTATTACATTATCTCCCCCTTGGGAACATTCATCATCGAATGTGGATAATCAACCTAAAACACAGAGGAATATTAGTCTTCAAGATATCATGTGTAACTGATAGAACTGAATCACTGGATCTCAATAATAATGAGCTACTGAACTGGTCTGCAAGTGCATGAATCCTCAAGAAAAATAACTATATATCTAAGATAGAAACGAGAGTGTCAACTTATGAGTAACCATTACTTTGCATTGGATTTGTTCTCATGAGAAAGGATGAGAGGTTTATGACATGAAAACTTGGGGTATTACAACATCCCCCTCTTGGGATCGTTCGTCCCCAAATGATAATAATTTGATGAAAATACTAGGAAGAGACTGTGATACCACACAGGATACTTACAAACTGAATCATGACTTAATATCTGAAACTGAAACTGATGCATGAACCGAGCTGAATTCATAGTTTAATTGGTCACAAACACATTGCCTCTTGGAATGTACATACGTATAAGACTGCGGATAGTAAGACTAGCTGGAAAATTAAGAATCTATAGGAGCTTATCTCCTTGCTTGCTAAACTAGACTGCAGGCTATATGGACTGGATCATACTGACTACCTATACTCAAATGGAGTATTTCTTTAACACTTTTCTACGAAATTCTATTAACATTAGGGAGCAAAGAATTTTGGGCATGCTCTGAACAAGACATTTGGCTAAGGAATTACAACATTGATATAACTCTATAGCATGGAATATAATTATATAACTCATAAACTAGGATAGGATTGCTAGGCTATAGGCAACATAACTTCTTACTTTCAAGCTTAGCATTACTTCTCAAATGCTCTCTCAACTATACTATTCCCCTTAAATACCATACTCATTTGATTCAACTTATAATTCTCATATTGGCACTGCGAAATCTTTCTACTGAGGTCTAAACTAAACTACGTTCTCTCACCATGATCAAGCCTAGCACTAAATCATAAAATACAACATGCAAAACCACAATACTAGTCTAAACCACAAGGTTCAATATTCTATATCTTCTTAGAGCTCACACCCTAAGCATAACATGCCTTACCACTTCAATGACTAATTTAAAATTCTTGATATGGATTCACTGATGCATATTGAATACATCATCTTAGTCCCAGCATGACATTCAAGCCTATCATTAAAACCACATATAACTGTAAGGCAAATACCCCTAAAGGCATACTCCACATATTCTCAAGATTAAGCCATAATTTCATCATTCTATTATCTACACATAAATGCTAAACTCACAAGAATAAACTAATTTCAAACTTACCGACTTCATTCTTGAACAACCCATCCATATGCCATCCTTAATTCCTAGCTTCAATAATCATCATCAAAGACTTACACTCTCATTTGCAACCATATCTACATCTCTAATCACACAATCATAGCCTACCAAGATCACACTTCTATACTTATATTTTTCCTAAACCATGAGAATAAAATCATACTAAAAAGACTCAACATCTTCAATCATAACTGCTTAACTTAGCTGTCAAGAACAACATAAATTATCTAACTAGCCTTGCTCTACCTAGAAACTCAACGTTACTATTAACCACACAATATGCAATAATCCTCAAAAAACAATGCAGCCCCATGGCACCTTGGGCACACCTCTACATCATTCTTAATTACGAACACATGATCTTACACTCTTGCATACACTGTTCAGGCCTACTAGATTACCTCTATATAACTAGCATCAACCATCGAACCATCAACTGTTCAAACTTAATGTCTAGAGCTAAACATGATTTATAACCCAATCTCACACACAATTTTCACTTCAAAACTATAGAACACAATATTAAGAAAAACTAGTACACAATGACAATCGATCATAATCATACGACCTATCTTATTCATAATCTGTTAACGCATCCTCCTTTTTCACATCATTACTATTTACCCATATTCACACCTAAATTACTTTCATAGCTCTATAAATTTCAACTAAACTTCCTCTTGCAATCTCAGAAAAGCCTAAATTAACAATACTCAACCACCAAGTACTTCCATCAAAATCTATACTTTCCTAGCACAACAAATACCATCAATAACTCTTTTCATACTTCAAGCAAACAACAATCCACCTTAATTAATAATCTCCTTCTCTAACTTCACTAAACTAACAAACAAGGGTATATCACTTTATTACTAATTCAATCATAAGCAAAAATTCAGCTATACATATTCAATAAATCACCCTTACCACCATTCTTGCCACTACACTTCTAAACCCACAAGTTCAACTAACAAAAGACTTTCAACTTAACGTTACTACTTCTGTCACTATACAGAAAACCACACTTTCAACTAACACCAGAAAAACAAGATAAACAACAAGTTGCTAGTGAATCGAAATAGGCCTCACACGGCTTCACTAGACTTTGGTTTTGCATTTTGAACAAGAAAATTAGATGAATAACAAAGCAACTATGCTAGTGAATTGAAATAGGCCTCACACGGCTTCATTAGACTTTGATTTTTCACAAACATAATGATAACAAGATTACATAATACAAGAGATAGAAACTTGACACACAATATTCAATGATCTAAGAATACACCTTACTCTGTCTTAATTAAATAACTCATAAGAATAAGGGTATAACTTCAAATCTGATATACTTATAACATACTAGAAGGCTCCTCTCAAGCCGCTTCATGAAACTTCTAAAGCTTCTGCTAGCAATTATTAAAGCATTATCTGGGAAGGAACTGGAACTTGCCAAACATGTTACTTCAAGAACATAGATAGAGTAGTATAGATTATCATTATGGATTATGAGGAGAAATTCAAAAGCACATCTGACTCAGGCTTTGAGCACGATTTCTATAGGCCTGATAAAGCACTTCAATTTTCAAAACTCAAAAGTACTGACAGGATTCTTTCTAGCTCTCTTACAGTCCCATACTATCTATGGAGAATGAAGCTCAACTGATTTTGATACCTTAGAAATAAGGCAGAGATGACCTGACTAGAGTAAGATGAGAATCTATATAAGTTTCTTGGAGAACTTTTCTATAGCACGATTTAAGACTTGAAAGAATGGAGACATTTCCTAAATGCCCTGTAGCCTCTCAAAGAAAAGTATAGACGTCTCCGTATCGTTCCGCAAGACTCTACTAGGCATGGCTTCATAGACACCCTAGGACACTTGAAATCTGTGCTCTGATACTAAGTTTGTAACGCCCCAAAATCAGGTCCCGAGACGTCACACGATGATTAGGATCACAAGTGACCCCAAGCTAACCCTTCTACTGGCATAACTCATAAGAAACTGAACAAAAAGTATAAATCTATACAAATATGCGGAGAATAACTCTTTTCTGAATATTATAGATACAAAACTAAATTTACAAGATTACAACTCTACTTTTACAACCAAAACTGAAACAGAATACATCAATTTCTACTGACTATCTATGAAGCCTCTACTAGTACTGACTGTAGGTAGCCGGGTCATGAATCCCGACTAACCCAACTCAATACGACTGAATAAAGAAAATACAACACTTCTCGAACTGTATAACTAACTCAAGACCTTGAATCAAAAGGACTCATCACCTGCTGAATGGATGCCGCGAACTGACTGGATCTGAAGATGTACATTATACCTTGTATCTATATTTTGAGAAAATGTAGCCCACATACGAATATATGGGTCTGTACCATGGAAACGTATCGAGCATATGGGGATGCAATGCATATATAAAATAATATCTTAATATCATCACAGTTTATAAAATTATGCATGCTGATATAAATGACTCACTTAGCTCGAATTAAAATCATCATAATCATAAGAGAGTAAAATATATCGGGTAAAACATATGAGTCATCATAATAAATCTCAATTCACTTCCATCTCGATTCCAAATCATCAAAGCAATCAAATCTGATAACAATTCTCTTTGGAATATATGTTCATTAAATCTTTCAAAAACAATGACTTTCTCAAACTCAGTCTTTCAAACAAATATGTTTTCATCTTAGATATAAGAATAAGAATTTTCATATAAGATAGGAGAATACACACACACTCACACATTGAGAGTCTCTCATAACCGACATAAACCATGTGAGCTACATGGAGTCCAACGTCCAACCCACGTTGTGGAGAGCTATCCTATCTTTGCCATCAGAGTAGGACCTTAATATTTTATTCACTAGTGATCATTATATATAAATCAGCCTCAGGCTCACAACCTATGGGGGCACGTAGTTTTAGGGAAGTACCAATCCTGCTATATCTCTCGATCGGTGCTAAAGACTAATCTCGGACTTAGATCAAATCTTTTCAAAAGAAAATCCACTAATAAATATTTCAACAATTCACAACGAGTTCATGCTACCCCTTTCATAATAAATCAATAAAAGTGGATTTCTTTTCTCATGTCGGATTCAAAAATAACCCGTTTTACGATCAAAAGGTCAAAACTTCTTTATCATCTCAAATTATTTAAACTCAAGCTGTTTATAACACATGATTTTCTCAAAATAATAATCTCAAATAGCGTTCCAAAAACCCATACATAAATATCACCATAAAAGCTTCCAAAATTTCATACTTTATGACATAAGCACAAAAATAATCACTTAAAACTTAAAATTTCAGCTTTATAATCATACATCTAGAAAATTAGCTTTGGAATTCAAATCTCATTGTGCTTATAGCACATAATTTATCAAAGTACAATCCCAATTAGGACTCAAGGTCTCATACATCAAAATCATATTAAATTTTCTCAAGATTCATGCTTTTCATCATAAATATACATAAATATATATAACTTACTTTAAAATCTGGAAACTTCAGTTTTATGTACAAAAATGTCATCATTCTCATTCAATTCAACTTTCGAAACATAGAGAGTATCATAATCTCATGTAAAACCATATAGGGTATAAATTCATGCTTCAAATTCATATCAAAACATGTAAAATCATGTATATTCATAAAATAAAAACCAATTTGGGCACAAGAACGAAAGGGTGTTCGTTTTGAAAAACCCCACATACCTTAAACTTGAAGCTTTGAATGAACTCTTAACTTGAGACTCTATTCGTGAAAATAATGAGTGTTTCTTGTAGCCCTCGGAAAGGGGATTCCAGATCTCGAAGAATTATTGAAAACTCATGGTTGAATCTTGAGATATTTGAATTTGTAGGTTGAAACCCTAATGAATGTTCTTGGTGATTTTTAGAGAAAGTAAACTTATTTTGGTGTTATGGGAGTTTAATCCCGTGTTATAGACATATATAGGGGTGTTTTTGACACTTGAAAGTGAGGTATGCGGCCACAACCCATGGCAGACCTTAAGTTGTGCGTCGCACACCTTATGGCAGACATTTAAGTATGCCTCGTACTCCCAATCGCACACATTTGATTAGGTGTCGTATTGCCGATCGTACACCCTTACTGCCTCTCACGAAAATGGGCATAACTCTTCGCTCGGGTATCGGAGTTTTGCAAAATTGGTATCGTTGGAAAGCTAATTCAATTATCTATAATTTGATAGGTTTTGGAATGAAAAATTCTATGTATATTAAGAGATATACACATTTGAAGTTGACCCTTGTAGAATCGAATGTCAAACTTTGGATGAATCAATTGGTCTTAGCTCAACTTTGTTCTAGGTCATTGCTATGGATATTTTTCACCTCTAAACTACTCCATAGACTATGATAATGATCATGCAACTTTTATTCACGTGATAATCTCTTGTATTAGAGCTTAGACGTGCAGGATTGATGGTTAGAATTCTAGCAAGAAAATACAGGGTATTACATATCCTTGAGTCGTACCAAGCCTAGTGAGTCCAAAACCTTAGAAATTTTGCAAGGGTCCAAGACTTGGGGTGTTTCATTCTCCCCCACTAGAATCATTCATCCTCGAATGATGGGTAAGGTAAGGATAAGCATAAGATAACACATTAACACACATCAAACTTTCCCACTACCAAAATAGAGGATAAGAACACAAACCTAGATAAGAAGATTATCATATATCGTATGCATGATTTACACCCCAACACTTTTATTCCAATCTCTAACTAAGTTAGAAAACAAAGATGCAAGAGGAACCATTTCTCAACTTTAACCAAGTTAGAAACCAAGATGAGAAAAAGAATATATACCCTATGCACAAGTTTTTGGAAGAACCAAGATACTTGGACTCTATGTCCATTTCCGCATCCCAAATGACTTTCTCAGACTTTTACTTCCACCATGGAGCCTTTACCAAAGCCATACCCTATTTGTTCGCAACCAAAAAACTTACCAATCCAAGATCCTCATTGGGACTTCCTAAAAGAGCAAAGAACTTGAGATACCAATACCACCTAAAGGAACCAACCAACCTAGGACCATCCATACCTTACCCTAACACAGCACATAGATTACCGAAGGAATAGAATCGTGCCAGCGAGCAAGGCCAATTCAAATTGGAATTTCCTAGAGAAACCATACTACGAGAACTTGAGTCTAGATATACACCACCTCCATGTTCAAGCTTATCTAATGCTAAAAGGAGTTAACTTAGGCTACGGGCCCTACTCCGTACATCTATCCCAAAATATCACTCCGCTTTTATCACCATTATAATATGGGAACCATGAGTAAAAGACATAGACAGACCATATCCAACCACTATAATCAAAAACTCCAACCATATCTCAAGTACCCAACAAAACTATTGTTATATCTATCAATCAAAATATTCAACCGTGAGACTTGTATACCCATAGTATGATCTATCTATCAAAAGATCTAGCACCCTTTACAACCTTCATAAGGTTTTCAGCTCCCATTACTTTCCTAACCATTTCCCATGACAACATACTTACCTTACCTTCCAAAATATTAACTCCGGTAGTCACCCTAGACTATCCCCTACTTAGGGACTTCTACATTCCCCATTTCACATAACACCATGCTCCCCAAACCACTACCATCCTAACATAAGGAGATTCATTTAAGAAACCAAATTACAAGAATTACCCATGCCACCCAAGGAAAGACAAAGACCCCCGAAACCGGACACGACACCATAGGCATAAAGTTCTCACATCAACTAGCTAGACCATAATGGGGAATCATCCCGACCAAACCCTACCAAAAAGGAGTCCTTAAGACTGGATTTTTAGCTATTCATAGATGTAACAAGAATTATAATGAAATAATCCATGTTAAAATACATAAACAAACTAAAGTAAGGGAATAAAACCCTATTTTATCTCTCTCAATCGTATTTCTAAGACCGAAGGTCATCAAAAGTGAATACATAAGAGTGTAAGTGTCCTATTTATAATAGGCCAAGGTTTCCCATTTTTAACATAGCACTGTGCCATGCCCTTACTGTATGGCTTAGGGTCTTTGGAACGGACAAATATTGGAGGCAAACTATTTTTTGCCATCCTAAGTTGTAACGAAGGGAATTCCATGCCCTTATTGTGGCATCTAGGCAGTGTGGCATGCCAATGTCTTCAAAAATTTTAGGTTCGTCTTGCCTTGCCCCTTGCATTTGTCCTTCAAGTCCAAGCTTTGTAGTTGTGTTTCCTCTTTAATTTTAGCTTTTATATCATCCATAGATCATCTTCATCAACTCAGAAAGATTTCTATAACCATATACACCACTAATTAGATCTCAAAATAACATAGAATCTAACACTATGAACTAGGAAGGAACATTGCTCAATAAAGCTTTAAGGTATATCACACTACATAGAAGATCCCTTTAGGACTCACTATATCAGTTAATCTATGGAAAATCTTTCCACTTATCAATAAAGTTAAAGGATTAGCTTATTGGGCTTTTAAGAATTTTAACCTTGACATAGAGCTAGTGTAAAAAGAGGATGTTGCAAATCCTAGAGCTTGGTAAGTTTCAGTTACAAGATTATGAGAATGGCAAGAATTACAAAGAAAATATAAAGTATTGGCATGACGAGAAACTCATCCCTCACTTCTTTGAACCAAGAAAAAAATGTTATTATTTAATTCACGTCTAAAGCTTTTTTGAAAATATTAGGTCCAAAGGTTTTAATAAGTTTAGATAGTAAGTATACAACCCATGGAGAGGTAGAGCTACAAGAAGAATGTCTTATATTATGTTCATGGTTAGTGGGTAGCATATGAAACATTATTTGGCTGACAAAGTGGATAGACAAAAGACCTTAATTGACCTATCAAATGAGAAGTTTGAGATGCGTTATGCTACACTGTTAAATCAAATGCCACTCTTAAGGAAAACCATAAATGTATTGTAATGGTGTAGGACAAAAAATGCAAAACAAAATACAAAAATATATGTTATTCCACAACTAAAAATAAAGGGCTAGGTTGGAGGCAACTGATGACAGGCGAATTTACACGTCTATATCAATATATTTTGCCCATATTTTAGCCTAGTTTTGAGAACAAATTATATATTTCATGAACTTTTTGTCCTTTTTCCTATAAGTGAGCTAACGAACATGATTAGCAAAGTTTCAGGTATAAATGATGCGGAATTCAGCATTTTATGGCTTACTTGACGCAAAAGAAAGCTCACGAAGGAAGGGAAGGAAGTTTACACGCCTAAGGACCAAAAACGCTGCATGAAAAGCTATCCCGGGCTAAAACAACATTTCTGAAGACTTTGGGGACTTGCAGTAACTTAGTTGGATTTGGAAAATGATACATTAACCCAGTACAATTGGGTTATGTATTTCATTAGTTTATTTGGATTATGATAATGTTACATTAACCTAGTACAATTGGGTTAAGTATTTCATTAGGCTAGTAGGATTTGGTTAGATATTTATTTACCTAGTAGGATTAGGATATGGGTATTATAAATACCCTATCATGCTAGAGATTTTTATGCATCTTCTATTCAACAATTAATCTTCTTCCTTCCCTCTCTTATTCCACCACAATAATTCTACAACTCTTCTAATCTTTCCATTAATTCTATTTTTCTTCTTCTGTTCATCTATTCTTATTTACCGCAACAAGAGAATTGTTACTTTTCCCTTGGAATTCACGCCACACGCCTACCACCTAAGCTACACGAAAATTACTCAATCTTGTGGTATAACAACAATGTCAATCGTGATCTCCTTCGCATTCATGGGTAACTAAACTTCTCTGTTGGGGTTATGGAAGTCGTATGAGTTACTATCTATTGCTATGAGTTTGTGAGTTCGCGACACGTATACTGCTTATATCATTATTCTCTTCATCTTAATCTACATTCTTTGTGGTTGCAAACGCAAGAATACGCCAGTATAACATTTAACTTGTTCGAAAGAAAGGTTATTTGTCTGGAAAAGAGACAGTGTCAAGGTAGTAGGACACCCTTTCCTATTAAAAAGTTAGTGTCGTAACTGGATTAACCTCTTGGAGAATTTGTACCGTTAGATACGCTTTAAGCTCGAAAGAGTTAAAGTGAAATAGTCCTTGTTGAGGTCGAAAGACGCTTGGATTTACCATCGAATACAATTCTCTATAAGCACATGAATGTCACAATTCTACACACTCATAGCCAATAGAGACGTATACCTCAGGAGGTGGACATAACCCCAACGCTTCAATTCTCATTGTTTACAACTTACGTAACAATCTTTCTCTTTTTACTTTGCTATTTTCAGCTTTTAGTTTCTTGTTCTGGTTACACATTACGATCCCCCCTTCTTACGAGACTTGCACCAAAAGTTAAGTAATTTTGCTTACTTATTGGCCAAGCTATTCCCTGTGGGATCGACACCCAACCCAGGTTGGGTTCTATATTTGCTAACGACCGCTTTACACTCCTACGAGAGCTATAGATTGAGCGTTATCAAAAATTGGCGCTGTTGCCGGGGAATACGAGTGTCAATCAAGTTTGTGATAATTACTAGACCCTTTGGTCAAAGATTCTCGTACTTTTACTTTCAGTTTTTGTTTTTGTTTACTGCAGGTTTTTATTCAGTGCATGCCCCATACTAAAAGTTCTGGTCAACCGTTATTACCTATCAATCCTGAACCACAACGCATTGGAAGAATGGAAGCACAAGCAGAAATCGAAAGTATGGATGCTCAACAGGAACAAGCAAGATTAGCTGCCCTTGCCGCTGCCCAAGTACACCAACAAAACATTGATAACCCTGGGCGTGCAACAAATCCTGACGATGAGGATTTAGGTGATGACGAGTTACTAAACCCTAGGCGTGATGCTGAAATTATAACACCTGCCAACCGAAGAGGTCGACAAGCTCAGTTTAGGTATGATCGCCAACCTATGCAGCCAGCTTTCGACGATGATGATGATGATATTGATGGTGACGTAGCCACTGGGGCTATAATTCCACCACCATTAGCGCCCGGAGCCAAGTTCAACATCACAAGCACCATGATTCAGTTATTGTAACTCAAGGGATTATTTGGTGGACTAGCAGGCGATGATCCGAATATGCATCTCATAAACTTTATTTCTACATGCAAGTCGTTTGACAATCCTGGTGTTGGTCAGAATGCAATTCGATTACATCTATTTCCATTGTCTCTGTCTGGGGAGGCAACACTATGGTTGAATGGGCTGACTCCTGATTCTATTACAAATTGGAGGAAATTGAGAGACGCTTTCCTAGAAAGATTCTTTCCGCCATCCAAGAGGGCGCAATTGAGAGATGAAATCAGCAACTTTCGTCAGCTTCCCACTAAAGCTCTTCATGAAACATGGGAGAGGTTCAAGACAAAGCTAGCGAGGTGCCCAAACCATCACATGACCAATGTTCACCTAATGGAGATTTTGTATAGAGCCTTGAATTCAATAACTAAACCAGTGGTGGATAATGCATCTGGAGGATCTTTCATGGACCTCACCTTTAGTCAAGCAAGCAATATGCTAGATCGTATGACGAAACAAAGTAGAGCTTGGCATACCAGGGATTCTGAGGTAGCAAGCCCCACTTTATCTATTGGCATGACTGCAGACCAAAGAAGAAGAGAAGAAGAACGTGATCAAGACATGGCGCACATGAAAACACAAGTGGATCTTCTTACAAAGCACTTATTATTAGGAAAGACCGAAAAAGTGAAAGCTATTGCGTCAAAAGGAAGAGACGAATCTGATTCGGAAGATGAGGCCAACTACTTGAACAATCAGGGGGGTTTCCGCGGGAATGCCCAAGGAAACCAAGGTCGAAACAATTATGATAAATCTGGAAACAAGGACCAAGGTAGTTGGAAGAACAAGAATGAAAAGAGTGGTTTGTACGTTCCCCCTGGTAGACGTGACACCACCACATCTAATTCTGGAAGTATGGAAGACATGATGGCTAAATTATTGAAAGGAGTGGAAGCAACGAGCGCGGGAGTAACAGAGGTAATCAATGATTTGTCCTCCATGAAACAATTAGTTGATTCATATTCCACTTCTATCAAGAAAATAGAGCAGCAATTGAGCCAACTTTCAGCAGCACTCAATCAAAGAAAGGCCGGCACTTTACGTAGCGATACTGTGCCAAACCCAAGGAATGACGGGTCATGCATGGCCTTCACTACCAGAAGTGGTAAGGTTCTGAAAACTTCAGCAAAAGGCAAGCAAGTGGTTGACAAAGTTGCGGACATGGATGACAACACAAAAGGAGAAGATGTTGCAGCACCCACTCCTGACGTCAAGGATGCCACATCCAGCACTGTGCAACCTGAAAAAGTGGAAAAACGGAAGCAAGAGGAGAAGAAAACTGTGGAAAGAACACTTCCATACCCACCACCACCTTTTCCCCAAAGATTAAAGAAGGTGGCGGATGATACAAAGTTCAGCAAATTCATGAAGATATTAAAGCAGCTGACCATTAATATTCCATTGGTGGAGGCACTTGAACAAATGCCTGGATATGCAAAATTTATGAAGGACCTGTTGACAAAGAAGCGGGAATCAAGTTATGAGTTAGCGGATAATGTTCATCATTGTAGTGCAGTTGCTACCCGATCGATAGTTCAGAAGAAGGCCGACCCCAGAGCTTTCACTATTCCTTGCACTATTGGATCGTTGGATTTTGCCAAAGCATTGTGCGATCTAGGTGCTAGCATAAATTTGATGCCACTATCCATCTACAAGAAGTTGGGGCTAGGCGATCCGACACCAACCAATATGAGGCTCGTGATGGCTGATAGGTCGGTAAAAAGACCTGTGGGTATCTTGAATGATGTGTTGGTGAAGGTTTCTTCATTCATCTTTCCTGCAGACTTCGTTATTCTGGATTGTAAGGAGGATTCTGAAGTTCCCATAATCCTGGGACGTCCTTTCCTTGCAACTGGAAGCGTGCTTATTGACATGAAAGATAATGAGCTTTTGTTTTGAATTAATGACGAAGTAGTACGGTTTGATATATGCAAAGCCATGAAGCAGCCCAGCGATATGAATGAGTTATCTGTAGCTGATGTTCATCAAGAGGATATGAAAGAATTATCTATAGAGAAACAGCCTACTGTTGAGCCATTGTCTGCTGCGCCACTGAATGTTGAGCATGAGGATAATGAAGATTATGAAGAACTTATGGGTGATCTAAAAGAAATAGAGTCTTATACTCCTAAGCAACCAGATTGGGATCTCAAGAATCAACCAACAACGAAGACTCCCATTGACGAACCACCAATGCTAGAATCGCATGAGCTCCCCGATTATCTAAGGTATGTGTTCTTGGAAAGTAGAAATATACTTCCAGAGAGTGCAGATGATTTAAGTGAACAGCACGTAGAGGCTCTCATCTCTGCTCTGAAGAGATACAAGAGAGCTATGGGGTGGACTATTGATGATATAATTGGTGACTCTCTGGAGAAACATATGAGCCAGCTCGAAAAAGATCGCATGCCCACAGGTAAGCCTCATTGTCGTCTAAATCCTTTCAGAAAATGATCCACCATTTACCTCGACGAAGTCTGAGTACTCGAGGTAACTATGTCGTGCCATGACAATAAATAAGGCGCTAGATGGGAGGCAACCCATCGTTTATCATTTTTTATTTATTGTTTATCGTTTTGTCTTTCTTTCGTTCTAGTACTTGTTTTGTTTTTGATAAATGAAAATCCAAAAATAAGAGTCGTGCCACGACCAAAACTAAGGGCGCTTGGTGGGAAGCAACCCATCATACTAATTGTTTTCATTGGTTTTGAGCAAATATAGGTGCGAGAAGTATTCAACGAGGAGATTGGTTTCACATGACAATTTGGATGTATTGTATGGAAAAGGTGGTAAGTTAGGTATAAGGATGTATAAGGTTATGGATTGAGCATTGCTCATGCCAAAATAGGCATCGAGAAAGGCTAGGCCTAGGTAAAACTAGGCCATGAACAATGCAAAACCTATCCTATAGCCTAAGGTCTCGGAATCTAGTGTGCTATACACTATGCGCCGCCCATTCTTAAGTGTGCTTTTGACTATGCGTCGCCTATGCTATGGCATTAGGTCTCAGGATCTCATATGCCATAGACTATGCGGCGCATATGTCTCAAAATGCCATAGACTATGCGGCGCATATGTCATGACTATGCCGAGCATTATGCGCCACATATGTGGTATTTTTGTCTTCAAAACCGTTTGGAAATGGGTCAAAACCCGACCCATTCTCTTCCTATATAAAGAGGACTTAGTCTTGAAACATAACCACATTAGAAATTGACCCAAAGGTGTAACACCCCACATTTTACATGTACTAGTAATGTTCACATAAAATGACATACGACTTGATTTAATTACTACCAAAACTTTTTTTCAAGTGTTCAAGTGTTAGATTGGGGGCACTATATGGAAGTCTATTTAGAGACTGTGGCCTTAAACGGAGAAAATCATTGACGTGCTTATGGAACTTAGGAAGCTAGCAGGTGAGTCACCTGTGTGGTTGGCTTAAAAAAAAAAATGTATATATACATGAGGGAGAATAATTCATTCATAAGTGAACTCACTTGAAGTCTAGACGTTAGTAAAAAGAAAGGGGAACGAAGACAAGGCTTAACGCCGAAACTTTCCAAGTCTTGCGACAAACGAAGCCCAAGTTAGGGAGGCTATTAAAGCCAATGGTTTAGAATTATATTGGGCCAAGATGTTCAGCCCAAGATTTTTATATAATAGGCCCAACTACATTCATTCACTACTAAGAAAATTGGGCCCAAACAAAGTGCAAGCAAGATTAAGGAAAATGGGCCACTAAAGCCCATTGATTTAGAGATCCAAAAGGCCCAAGTGAAAGGGGAAAATTGGTCATTGACCAACTTGAGTTAATCAGTTGCAAATATTAGGAGAAAGTCGGTCTAAGGCCCCTTTAAAAAGGGACCAAAACCGAGCTCCTTAGGTTAACTAGTAGGAGACCAAAACAATTTCAGCTTTTCTCTCTAAGTTTCTCTTGGCATTTCTTCACCTTGGAAGGCAACCAAAGGCTACTTTTTGAGTTCTTGAATTATACTTACACCTTGGGAGTTAAGGTATGTAAAAATAACCATATACTTGATATGAATTTTCCATGGAAAACAAGATAAGTTGGCTGGTGTACTGTGCAGGAATTTCTGGACAGCTTGTGTCCTGAAAGTTGTTGTTTGATTTTCTTGGCTTTGGAACGATTCTTACCCTGATTTTTGACTTTGATATGATATAAAGTTGAGGTTATTAATATGTTATAGTGTGTATATGGTTGCCAAGGTTGCTGGACTGTTTTGCTAGTTCTTTGGAAACAAGTATCCTTATATGATCTTATGTGCTTCCAAAATGGTATTGGACTGTTTTGATGAGGGGGCTGATGTTTCACGTTTCCCCCCCTGTGTTTTGAGCTATTTTGTGATTGTGTTAAGGTTTATTTGATGTATATATATGTTGGGAGCATCTGGTTCAAAGTTGGGACAAGTATGAATTGTTAACGACGAAATGTAGGGAGACGACGAGATGTTGTGCTTCTTAGTTGAGCGTTTTGTAAAATGGTTCTGTGTTGTAGTTATGGACTGTTTCCAGCATGTTGTAGAGCTGATATAGGCTGTGTACATCATGTATATGATAATGTGTACTGGTTGAAGACAGTTAGAATTGAGAAATTCGGAATAACACCATTGAGTCGATGGTTATACGTTTGTTGCCAAAGTGTTGTGTTTTGTGAGATTGGGCTGTCCAGATGCATTGATTAGCTGCTAATACTAGCTTTAAAACATGATATTGTAGATAAATAGTTGGAAGAAAAGAAGTCATTTCGAGGTAAAAACAAGTTGATATGTCGAGGTATGTAAGGCTATTCGATCTCTTATTATTTGGCATGGAATCCAAAGTCTTTATTGGCACATAGAGATCTTTACAAACTTCGATATAACCACTCCACTCTTTCACATGTATTTGTGTGTCCAGATTCGAGCCTTGTCACTGCTGCATACATACATTGGACACCATGACATATGAGTCTTCTTTTTAGCAAAATAAAGTTCATACGTTGTTTATGTCCTACATGTTTCACTAATTGTATAACCCACTCTTTTCATTGTGATATGATGTTCCATGGTCACATACTTGTCACTTGTCATGCTTATAGTCTTATAGCTCAAATTTTACGACCACCAAAGATTCATATCAAAAGTAATAAGAAGATATATGTATACAGTTGCTTCTGTTGGGTGGTATCCCAGGGGTGAAAGAATCACCTAGCATGGGTCAATCCCAGTATTACAGGGGGTATCCCAGGGGTGAAAGGAAAGCCTAGCATGGGTCGATCCTGATATAGATTTACCACTGATCAGCTGGTCATTTGTATTACATGATGTGCACAGATTATACAAGTGATAAGAGTAAAGTAACATAATTGTTATAAGATGCATGACTCCACAATATTCATAAAGGTGGTCTTTCACCTTACAGCAGTGTATGGTTTCATTTGAGCTTTTATCTCATATATGGTACATGTTGCCTTACATATTCAGTACATTATTTCGTACTGACGTCCCTGGTGGGGGACCTGCATTCCATGCTGCAGGTGCAGAAGCTAATAAACCTCCCCAGTAAGAGTACAGGATATCAACTGCAGTCACTGAGCTCCAGGTTGCTTCGGGGCTTTGAGTCTTATCATATCTTTTTGCATTGTATAGTATCTTATCATGAGGCGGGGCCTGTCCCGACCCTTATAAGATAATGTTTCTTGTCTAGAGGCTTTGTAGACTATGTAAAGTATAGTATGGTCATGTATCGTATCGTAGACATTGTGGCTCTAACGGCCTAGTCATACAACATCTTTTGGCTTGCTAGTTCCATTTATCTTTTGAGGGCATGTTTAGTATAAAAGTAACTTATAATGTTCATAGGTAATGTATTGCTACAGGTTGGTTCTCCCGAGCCTTACCGGCAACGGGTGCCAGTCCGCCTTAATAGGATTTGGGGCGTGACAGAAGTGGTATCAGAGCGGTTTGTCCTAGGGAGTCTACAAAGCCGTGTCTATGTAGAATCATGTTTATCGATGTGTTGTGCACCACATTTATAAACAAGAGGCTACGTGGCATTTAGGAGTTATCACTTCTTTTCATTCTTTAGATCGTGCCATAGAGCCAAATATTATAAGTGTACCATGTCTAATCCCTGAATTATTTTGTACAGTAAGTATGCCAGAGACAAGGAAGAGTAAAGGTAAAGGAAAGGAAGTAGAAGTGGTAGTTGGTATACCCAATCGGGCGAGACGACAGAGTGAGGCTCTAGATGAGTCTCTATCACAGACATCTCCAACCCCTCCATCTTTTGATGCACCAGGAAGTAGTGAAAACCCCCGAGAACCACCTGTTGATGCTTCTGTGCAGGATTTGAGAAATGCAGTTCAACTGTTGACTTGTATAGTTGCTGGCCAAGGTCAAAGACAAGAAGGCCCAGTTGTAGGTGCAGTTGGTGCAGGGAGGGCAGCCAGTACGAGAATACGTGATTTCCTCAACTTAGACCCCCCATCATTCACTGGGACAGATCCAAATGAAGATCCACAAGATTTTATTGATCAGATCCAACGCACCTTAGATGTTATGCATGTAAGTGGTTCGAAAGCTGCTGAGTTGGCAATATATAGATTGAAGGGTGTGGCTATACTGTGGTACGAAGCCTGGAAGCATTCCAAAGGCATAGATACATCTCCAACTACTTGGGAGGAGTTCAAAATGGCCTTTCTTGATCATTACTTGCCATTAGAGATCCGAGAGGCCCGTGCAGATCATTTCCTGAACCTCCATCAGGGGAATATGAGCGTGAGGGAATATAGTCTTAAATTTAATTCTCTGGCCAGGTACGCTCCTAATGTTGTTCCTACTATGGCAGATAGAGTCCATCGGTATGTCGATAGGTTGGATTCATATTTGGTTAGAGATTGTACCATTGCCTCTTTAAATAAAGACATGGATATAGCGAGGATGCAAGCTTTTGCACAGAAACTGGAGGATCAGAGACAAAGAAGGAGGGAACAAGAAATAGAAAGGGGGCAATTCAAGAGGGCCAGATCTACAGGACAGTTTACACCACCCCAGGGTGAGTTTAGGCCACGATTTTCTCATAGGCCACCCAGGCCATCATCCTCTTACTCTACAGCTAGTGCTCCACCACCACTTCAAAGGTCTAGAAATGATCAATTTGGGCAGAGAAGTGAGGGCCAAGGTACACGGACAACAGGATATTCGGGAGGCCAGCAAATGCCTCCTAGGCAGCCTTGCAGACAATGTGGGAGATATCATATAGGTGCGTGTCGCAGGGGAACGGATGTTTGTTATTGGTGTGGCATGCCAGGGCATGTAATAAAAGATTGCCCAAGAAGACGCAGGGGTGATATGGCACAACCTACTAGATCAGCTGTTGTATCATCATCATCAGTGCCTCCATCAGGTAGAGGTGAGCAATTTCCCATAGGTCGCGGCAGAGGTATTAGAGGGGCAGCTAGTTCCAGCGTGGCCCAAAATCGCACATATGCTCTAGGGACTCGACAGAACCTGGAAGCTTCACCCGATGTGGTTATAGGTACATTGTCCATCTTCTCACATAAAGTGTATGCATTAATTGACCCTGGTTCTACATTGTCATATATTACTCCATTAGTTGCTGGGAAGCTTGGTAGAACACCTAAATTGTTGAATAAACCACTTGCGGTGTCTACACCAACTGGGGAGTCAATTATAGTTAGAAGAGTCTATTGTGACTGCATAGTGACTGTCTGCGACCGAGATACATTAGCTGATCTTATCGAGTTAGAAATGGTAGAATTTGATGTTATAATGGGTATGGATTGGTTGGCTTCTTGCTATGCCACCGTTGACTGCCGAACCAAGAGGATGTACTTTCACTTTCCAAATGAAGCAGTCCTTGAATGGGAAGGCAATATTGGGGCACCAAAAGGGAGGTTTATCTCTTATTTTAAAGCCAGAAAAATGATATCAAAGGGATATATATGTCATCTCGTTAGAGTGAGAGACATGGAGGCAGAATCACCAACTATCCAGTCTGTTCCAATAGTGAATGAATTTATTGATGTCTTTCCTGAGGAACTCCCTGGTTTGCCTCCAGAACGAGAAATAGATTTTGGTATTGACTTATTACCAGGCACCGAGCCTATCTCTATTCCTCCATATAGAATGGCCCCGGCAGAATTACGTGAATTAAAGGAGCAACTGAAAGACTTGTTAGAAAAGGGTTTTATAAGACCTAGTGTGTCCCCTTGGGGTGCACCAGTTTTATTTGTGCGTAAAAAGGATGGCACATTGAGGATGTGTATTGACTACCGACAACTGAATAGGGTGACAATTAAGAATAAATATCCCCTCCCCAGAATTGATGACTTGTTTGATCAGTTACAGGGTGCCAAATACTTTTCAAAGATCGATTTGAGATCAGGTTATCATCAGGTGAGAGTGCAGGAAAAAGATATACCTAAGACAGCTTTCCGAACCAGATATGGTCACTTTGAATTTCTTGTTATGTCGTTTGGGCTAACGAATGCACCAGCAGTTTTTATGGATTTGATGAATAGGGTATTCAAGCCTTTCCTGGATGTGTTCGTGATAGTATTTATAGATGATATTCTGGTGTATTCAAGGTCAGAAAAGGGCCACGCAAATCATTTACGACTAGTACTACAAGTTCTCCGTGATCGCCGGTTGTATGCTAAGTTTTCCAAATGTGAATTTTGGTTAAAATCAGTGGCATTTTTGGGCCATATTGTATCGGATGAAGGAATAAGGGTGGATTCACAAAAGATAGAGGCTGTGAAAGATTGGCCAAGGCCAACGACACCTACAGAAGTTCGAAGCTTCCTTGGATTGGCAGGTTATTACAGAAGGTTTGTTGAAGTTTTTTCTTCTATGTCTGCACCTCTTACTAAGCTAAATCACAAGGAAACCAAATTCCAATGGAATGATGCATGTGAAAGGAGCTTTCAAGAGTTGAAAAGCAGGCTAACCTCAGCACCTGTGCTAGTGCTTCCAGAAGGCTCAGAGGGATATGCAGTGTATTGTGATGCTTCCGGAGTTGGTTTGGGGTGTGTACTAACACAACATGGTAAGGTGATTGCTTATGCCTCGAGACAATTGAGACCACACGAGAAAAACTACCCAACACATGATCTTGAGCTAGCAGCGGTTGTATTTGCTTTAAAGATATGGCGCCACTATTTGTATGGGGTGCACGTAGACGTATATACAGATCATAAGAGTTTACAGTATATTTTCAAGCAGAAAGATCTAAATTTGAGGCAGCGGAGGTGGCTAGAGTTAATAAAGGATTATGATATTGATATATTATACCATCCAGGGAAAGCAAATGTGGTGGCTGATGCTCTAAGTCGTAAGACACTCATGGGTACCAGTGATCAGAAAGGGGTAAAGCAAGGCATGGCTAAGGATCTGCGTCAACTAGCCAATCTGGGTGTTCGTCTACTCGAAACTCCAAGAAAGGACATTATTGTACATAATGCTGCCGATTCTTCATTGATAAGGGAAGTGAAAGAAAAACAGTATTATGATCCTATTCTACAATGCCTTAAGGAGAAAGTAAGTCAAGGTATAATGAAGGAGTTTAGGCTTACACAAGATGGAGTACTTTATTGCCAAAATAGATTGTGTGTCCCTGATGTTAACAGACTCAGAAAGAGAATAATGGAAGAAGCCCATCATTCAAGATATTCCATCCACCCAGGATCTACTAAGATGTATCATGACCTAAAGGGAGTGTTTTGGTGGGGAGGCATGAAAAAGGACCTTGCAGAGTTTGTGGCTCAATGTCCTACTTGTCAACAAGTCAAAGTAGAGCACCAAAAGCCAGGTGGTTACATGCAATGTATAGAGATTCCAACTTGGAAGTGGGATATGACTAATATGGATTTTGTAACTGGTTTGCCTCGTTCAGTTAATAAGTTTGACTCCATATGGGTGATAGTTGATAGACTCACGAAGTCAGCGCACTTCCTGCCAGTTAGAAGTGATTATACAGCTGAAGAATATGCCAAATTATACCTCAAAGAGATAGTTAGGCTACATGGGGTCCCACTCTCTATTATATCTGATCGAGGAGCTCAATTCACGGCAAAATTTTGGAAGTCCTTTCAAAGGAGTTTAGGGACGCAAGTGAATTTGAGTACAGCCTTCCATCCCCAAACAGACGGCCAGGCAGAGCGTACTATTCAAACACTTGAGGATATGTTGCGAACCTGTGCATTAGATTTTAAAGGTAGCTGGGTAGAACACTTGCCCCTTATTGAATTTGCCTATAATAACAGCTACCATTCGAGCATCAAGATGGCGCCTTACGAAGCTTTGTATGGGAGGAAATGTAGGTCACCAATTGGTTGGTTCGAAGTGGGTGAAACCACCTTGCTCGGGCCAGATTTAGTCCAACAAGCCATGGAAAAAGTTAAGGTGATACAACAACGGCTAAAAACAGCCCAAAGTCGTCATAAATCATATGCAGATATGCGGAGAAGAGGGCTGGAATTCTCTATTGGAGATTGGGTATTTTTAAAGGTATCACCGATGAAAGGAGTTATGAGATTTGGTAAGAAAGGGAAATTAAGCCCACGTTACATAGGGCCATATAAGATTACTAAGAGGGTCGGACAAGTTGCATATGAATTAGAGCTACCCCAGGAACTTTCAATGGTTCATCCAGTGTTTCATGTGTCAATGCTTCGAAAATGCATAGGTGACCCCTCTCGTATAACTCCTATAGAAGATGTACAGGTCACAGAGGATCTTACTTATGAAGAGGTACCGGTTGCTATTCTAGATCGCCAAATTAAAAAGTTAAGGAACAAAGAAATTGCATCAGTAAAGGTACTCTGGAGAAACAACCAAGTAGAAGAAATAACGTGGGAACCGGAGGAAGTAATGACATCCAAATACCCTCATCTATTTGAAGACAAGGAGGGACCAAAAGATACAGAGGAGGAACATTAATAGGTATGTGTTTGAATACTAGTTATGTTATTAACAGTTGTGTGACCAGAAATTCAAACCTGCCTAGACTATACAGTTATGTTAACATTCGGGACGAATGTTCCTAAGGGGGGGAGGATGTAACACCCCACATTTTACATGTACTAGTAATGTTCACATAAAATGACATACGACTTGATTTAATTACTACCAAAAAATTTTTTCAAGTGTTCAAGTGTTAGATTGGGGGCACTATATGGAAGTCTATTTAGAGACTGTGGCCTTAAACGGAGAAAATCATTGACGTGCTTATGGAACTTAGGAAGCTAGCAGGTGAGTCACCTGTGTGGTTGGCTTAAAAAAAAAAATGTATATATACATGAGGGAGAATAATTCATTCATAAGTGAACTCACTTGAAGTCTAGACGTTAGTAAAAAGAAAGGGGAACGAAGACAAGGCTTAACGCCGAAACTTTCCAAGTCTTGCGACAAACGAAGCCCAAGTTAGGGAGGCTATTAAAGCCAATGGTTTAGAATTATATTGGGCCAAGATGTTCAGCCCAAGATTTTTATATAATAGGCCCAACTACATTCATTCACTACTAAGAAAATTGGGCCCAAACAAAGTGCAAGCAAGATTAAGGAAAATGGGCCACTAAAGCCCATTGATTTAGAGATCCAAAAGGCCCAAGTGAAAGGGGAAAATTGGTCATTGACCAACTTGAGTTAATCAGTTGCAAATATTAGGAGAAAGTCGGTCTAAGGCCCCTTTAAAAAGGGACCAAAACCGAGCTCCTTAGGTTAACTAGTAGGAGACCAAAACAATTTCAGCTTTTCTCTCTAAGTTTCTCTTGGCATTTCTTCACCTTGGAAGGCAACCAAAGGCTACTTTTTGAGTTCTTGAATTATACTTACACCTTGTGAGTTAAGGTATGTAAAAATAACCATATACTTGATATGAATTTTCCATGGAAAACAAGATAAGTTGGCTGGTGTACTGTGCAGGAATTTCTGGACAGCTTGTGTCCTGAAAGTTGTTGTTTGATTTTCTTGGCTTTGGAACGATTCTTACCCTGATTTTTGACTTTGATATGATATAAAGTTGAGGTTATTAATATGTTATAGTGTGTATATGGTTGCCAAGGTTGCTGGACTGTTTTGCTAGTTCTTTGGAAACAAGTATCCTTATATGATCTTATGTGCTTCCAAAATGGTATTGGACTGTTTTGATGAGGGGGCTGATGTTTCACGTTTCCCCCCCTGTGTTTTGAGCTATTTTGTGATTGTGTTAAGGTTTATTTGATGTATATATATGTTGGGAGCATCTGGTTCAAAGTTGGGACAAGTATGAATTGTTAACGACGAAATGTAGGGAGACGACGAGATGTTGTGCTTCTTAGTTGAGCGTTTTGTAAAATGGTTCTGTGTTGTAGTTATGGACTGTTGCCAGCATGTTGTAGAGCTGATATAGGCTGTGTACATCATGTATATGATAATGTGTACTGGTTGAAGACAGTTAGAATTGAGAAATTCGGAATAACACCATTGAGTCGATGGTTATACGTTTGTTGCCAAAGTGTTGTGTTTTGTGAGATTGGGCTGTCCAGATGCATTGATTAGCTGCTAATACTAGCTTTAAAACATGATATTGTAGATAAATAGTTGGAAGAAAAGAAGTCATTTCGAGGTAAAAACAAGTTGATATGTCGAGGTATGTAAGGCTATTCGATCTCTTATTATTTGGCATGGAATCCAAAGTCTTTATTGGCACATAGAGATCTTTACAAACTTCGATATAACCACTCCACTCTTTCACATGTATTTGTGTGTCCAGATTCGAGCCTTGTCACTGCTGCATACATACATTGGACACCATGACATATGAGTCTTCTTTTTAGCAAAATAAAGTTCATACGTTGTTTATGTCCTACATGTTTCACTAATTGTATAACCCACTCTTTTCATTGTGATATGATGTTCCATGGTCACATACTTGTCACTTGTCATGCTTATAGTCTTATAGCTCAAATTTTACGACCACCAAAGATTCATATCAAAAGTAATAAGAAGATATATGTATACAGTTGCTTCTGTTGGGTGGTATCCCAGGGGTGAAAGAATCACCTAGCATGGGTCAATCCCAGTATTACAGGGGGTATCCCAGGGGTGAAAGGAAAGCCTAGCATGGGTCGATCCTGATATAGATTTACCACTGATCAGCTGGTCATTTGTATTACATGATGTGCACAGATTATACAAGTGATAAGAGTAAAGTAACATAATTGTTATAAGATGCATGACTCCACAATATTCATAAAGGTGGTCTTTCACCTTACAGCAGTGTATGGTTTCATTTGAGCTTTTATCTCATATATGGTACATGTTGCCTTACATATTCAGTACATTATTTCGTACTGACGTCCCTGTTGGGGGACCTGCATTCCATGCTGCAGGTGCAGAAGCTAATAAACCTCCCCAGTAAGAGTACAGGATATCAACTGCAGTCACTGAGCTCCAGGTTGCTTCGGGGCTTTGAGTCTTATCATATCTTTTTGCATTGTATAGTATCTTATCATGAGGCGGGGCCTGTCCCGACCCTTATAAGATAATGTTTCTTGTCTAGAGGCTTTGTAGACTATGTAAAGTATAGTATGGTCATGTATCGTATCGTAGACATTGTGGCTCTAACGGCCTAGTCATACAACATCTTTTGGCTTGCTAGTTCCATTTATCTTTTGAGGGCATGTTTAGTATAAAAGTAACTTATAATGTTCATAGGTAATGTATTGCTACAGGTTGGTTCTCCCGAGCCTTACCGGCAACGGGTGCCAGTCCGCCTTAATAGGATTTGGGGCGTGACAAAAGGCGCCGCACATCCATCCAAATCATATCAAAATTTCTCTTCCAATTCACAAGAACATCTCCAAAGGCTTCAATCACGTACAATGGCACCAAAAGACAAGGCAAAGATAAGGCTACCACTTTACAAAAAGGCAAGAAAAGAGGCAAAAGAAGAGCAAGGAGAACCCTCCTCGATGAAAACACCTCGACTCACTCTTGGAATTAAGTGGGATACTTATGAGGAACTCCTAAGGATGTCGACTCTGATGATGATTCCGAAGCAAAGGGGTATGACCCCAGACATAGAGAATGAGTCCAACTAACCAGGTTCTTATTTATTTTCCACTGAGGACAGTGTGTCCCATCTAAGTGTGGGGTGCTGGTATTTGCATGCTTTACTTCTCTATCCGCATTTACATTTGCATTCATGTTTGTTTGCTTAATTTTTCATTTTTTTTGTTTTTTTAAGTAGTTAAAAATTTTTTTTTAACGTAGCTTCGCATGAAATTATTCTAATAGGCAGCATGAGATTATAACAAGAGTATGTGCTACAATTATGACTGTTGAGACGTTTAGGCTCTAGTTGTGACTCATGATGTGATATTGTGTGGTTCAATTCCTTCACTTGTTGGGTCGAGAGTCTATATTACTTCCAATCAAGTCGACCATGTGCCTTGTGTGTGAGAGATAATAGTATATTCTATGTTTGTGGCTGATGCTAGAACTTGCCTGGTATGTATGCAAAGCGAAAATAAGGAGTGTAAGTTTAGGAGATGATTTAGGCATTTATTTGGCAACCTACATATGTTTACCTTCATTTTACCTACCCGTGGACATCATCCTAGTTAAACCCTTTTGAGCCTTTAGCCTATTTCTTTGAAAACCTCGTGTGTAAGCCTAATCCATTTTTTTCAAGACCGTAATTTGATCCAAATTCCTAAGTGCTTTAAAGTGAAAAAGTCATGTGACAACAAAAGAGGAAATTGGGTGAGTATGATGCTTTAAATTGTAATGGTGCTTGAATGTGTTATGAAAAAAAAGAAAAGTGCTAGTATAAGAGGTATGTTGTGAAAAGAAAAAGGAAAAGAAAGCTGAAAAGTGAGTTATGCTTAAAATTGAAAAACAAAGGAGGAGAACAAGGGTGGTAGAATAAAAGAAAGAAGAAAGGTTGAAAGAAAAAAGTGTCAATGATACAATGTGATGTATTAAAGTTCTTAGGAACTTAGTCACTATTTCTGGCCAAAATAGTCCTACCCGTCCCTTAGCCTACATTACAACCATCAAAAGACCTACTTGATCCTAATCTTAACATTCTGACATTTAGTGAAGTACTACACTAAGGGCAAGCCTATGGTCATCATTTGCTACATACAAACTCTTTGTGAGAGCGAGAGCAAGGATATTGTGATACCCATGTTTGAAAAATATGCTATACTTGTGAGTGACTATGGGGAATATATTGTGAGACACACATGGTTGATGAGTTTTGGATAGTTGTGTATGATTCTTTGTGCCTTGACTTTTGAATATGAGTTAACCACCATCACGAGTCTATGCTAGAGGTTAAATGGTTTCTACTAATGATCGGAAAACTACTCTTTGTTGATAATTGTTGTGCTTGTCTTGATGAATATTTTGTGTTGTTGCTGTGAAACCCTAAGTTGATGTTTAATGGGACATGATATTTTGTTCGAGGACGAACAAAGCTTCAAGTGTGGGGTGTTGATGATAGGCGAATTTACACGTCTATATCAATATATTTTGCCCATATTTTAGCCTAGTTTTGAGAACAAATTATATATTTCAAGCACTTTTAGTCCTTTTTCCTATAAGTGAGCTAACGAACATGATTAGTAAAGTTTAAGGTATAAATGATGCGGAATTCAGCATTTTATGGCTTACTTGACGCAAAAGAAAGCTCACGAAGGAAGGGAAGGAAGTTTACACGCCTAAGGACCAAAAACGCTGCATGGAAAAGTTGTCTCGGGCTAAAACAACATTTCTGAAGACTTTGGGGACTTGCAGTAACTTAGTTGGATTTGGACAATGATACATTAACCTAGTACAATTGGGTTATGTATTTCATTAGTTTATTTGGATTATGATAATGTTACATTAACCTAGTACATTTGGGTTAAGTATTTCATTAGGCTAGTAGGATTTGGTTAGATATTTATTTACCTAGTAGGATTAGGATATGGGTATTATAAATACCCTATCATGCTAGAGATTTTTATGCATCTTCTATTCAACAATTAATCTTCTTCCATCCCTCTCTTCTTCCACCACAATAATTCTACAACTCTTCTAATCTTTCCATTAATTCTATTTTTCTTCTTCTATTCATCTATTCTTATTTACCGCAACAAGAGAATTGTTACTTTTGCCTTGGAATTCACGCCACATGCCTACCACCTAAGCTACACGAAAATTACTCAATCTTGTGGTATAACAACAATGTCAATCGTGATCTCCTTCGCATTCATGGGTAACTAAACTTCTCTGTTGGGGTTATGGAAGCCGTATGAGTTACTATCTATTGCTGTGAGTTTGTGAGTTCGCGACACGTATACTGCTTATATCATTATTCTCTTCATCTTAATCTACATTCTTTGTGGTTGCAAACGCAAGAATACGCCAGTATAACATTTAACTTGTTCTAAAGAAAGGTTATTTGTTTGGAAAAGAGATAGTGTCAAGGTAGTAGGACACCCTTTCCTATTAAAAAGTTAGTGCCGTAACTGGATTAAACTCTTGGAGAATTTGTACCGTTAGATACGCTTTAAGCTCGAAAGAGTTAAAGTGAAATAGTCCTTGTTGAGGTCGAAAGACGCTTGGATTTACCATCGAATACAATTCTCTATAAGCACATGCATGTCACAATTCTACACACTCATAGACAATAGAGATGTATACCTCAGGAGGTGGACATAACCCCAATGCTTCAATTCTCATTGTTTACAACTTACGTAACAATCTTTCTCTTTTTACTTTGCTATTTTCAGCTTTTACTTTCTTGTTTTGGTTACACATTCCAATACCCCCTTCTTACGAGACTTGCACCAAAAGTTTAGTAATTTTGCTTACTTATTGGCCAAGCTATTCCCTGTGGGATCGACACCCAACCCAGGTTGGGTTCTATATTTGCTAACGACCGCTTTACACTCCTACGAGAGCTGTAGATTGAGCGTTATCAGCAACCTATCTTTATAATATTTATCTTATGACTCATAGCTACATGGGAGACAAGGCGAGGTTAGCTAAGTAAAAGATGAGCAAAATTTCCCAGGGAAATATTTTCAGGCTTGGGCACTAGCCAACTCACTGCCAATGGTATGGAACTTTAGAAAACAAAAAGAAAATTTAGGTCTAGGTGTTGGCATCGTGCCGCCTCAGGACCTAAACTTCAGATAAGGATCATATATGCATGCCTCCATGTTGACCAACACGACACCTAGGCAGCTAAGGCATTGGCCACTGTGGCATGAAGATGTAATGACCCTTTCGGTCAATTTTCATATTTTTACTTATATTCGTAGTTAGGGCTTGTCCATAGTTGCCCCAAGTAATTTATGACTTACTGGGATAAACCATTCAATTATCGAGCAGTTCATTTGGTTTTTAGAACTAATTCCCTATTTAGAAGTCTTCGTTGGTTTCAAATGGCCACTGGGAGAAAACTTCAATAAGATGATCTCGGATATAAAGTTTGACTATACCAGAAGATCTAGAATGTAGATTTTAGGCTAGGTAGACCCTTGGTTCAGGTCTAAATTCACCGAGCTCATTTTGACCTATTGATAAAAAAGTTAGAAAATCAAAAAATATAAGTGTGGGGCCCATAATTGGCGTAATACCTTGGATGAAAAATCCTACTTATATCAAATTTAGTGGGGTTACACAGTTCGTTAGCAAATATCGGAGTCTGAATAAGTTCTGAGGGTCAATAATGAGTTTTGACTTTTCTGGTGTTAGTACGTGGCAATGGAGATGAGGCCTATTGTGATAGAAAAATTATGATAGAGACCCCTAGATGGAAATCACAATATTTCTATACCTACTATGGGTATAAAAGGGCACCTTAGGCCGCGTTTTGTCTATTTTGTCTTATTTTTGGGACCTAGAAACCCTAAAAGGGTATGATAACTCAAAATTGAGTCTTGTGGATGTATTAAGAACTTGATTAACGTATATTATCAAAATTATTTTCCAAATTAAGGTATGATTTCATCACACTCTTGATGAATTTCTTGGTTTTTGACCCAAAAAACTAAATCTTTTTAGGTCTTGATTTTAGCCCCAAATTAGCTTTGTTTTCACCTATTTCTTAAGGATTATGAATCTAGATTATATATGAGCATTGGGTTGACCTCAAAAATGCATTTTTAGTAAGTGAGATCCACTTGGGTATTCTTGGTGTTTTTTTGGACCCAAACCACAATAGTGCAATATAAGTATTGTTATTCTCGTATTGATGATTAGATTATGATTTTTACAGTGTGATGGAATGTTGGGATTGTAAAGTGGAGATGGACGTTGGTGAATGAAATATAATTTTATGGTTAAAATTTAAAGTAGGCTTCTACCTACTCTCCTTAGAAGATGATGTGTATTATATAATCCATGTGAATGTGAATGTTAAGAATGTTTATGAGTAGAATGACTTAAATTTAGTTATTGAGGTTTGGGGATTAGATGAGGGTTTTTGACCCATAAAGTGAAATTCTTATTACCTTTTTGAATCCTATTGCCTTCTCCCTAGATTGAACTATATTTTAGTATGGAAATATTATGACGATAGGTTTGTGATGTGGTTCGAGTGTTGAAATCATGGTTAGTATGATTAACCTTAGTTGAGCTAGTCTAGTGATCTTGAAATCGTAATTATGGTAACAAAGTTCTTATCTTAGGATTGGTTATGGCTTGCTTGACCTATAGAATTCAAACTAGATACCTTAGCTTAATTTGGGGTATAAGTTGCCTAATTATGGAAATTGAGGATTAGAAGTGGGATCATTCAACCCACTTAGGCCAAGACTTGTGTTAGCCCTTTCAGACTTAATTGCAGAAAATAGGCATAATTGAGACTATTGAGCCTTTAGAGTAATATTACTTCATGGCTTGGTAAATTTGTGATGTATTTTTCCCGAGTAATGATTAATGGCTTTTTTCCATGACATTCCTCTTAGATATAATAATTGTCGCATAGAGATGATATTTTCTCTAAGATATGATATTGGGATTCTAGAGATGTTATTTCCTCTTAGATGTGTTATTGGGCCATTAGAGATATATTTCCTCGTAGATATGATAAATAACCTTTAGAGATATGATTTCCTTTTAAATATGACAATTGACCTATTAAGATGATAGTCCTCATAGTTATGATATGTGACCCATATTTGTGAGATGCCTTATAGATGCAATATGCCTTACCGTTATAATTTATGGCCTAGTGATATGTTATATCTCCTAGATATGAGATGCCTTACTTTTAATATTCCTCCTAGGTGCGAGATGATTACAAATATGCTTTGCGGCCCATACATATTTTATGCCTCATAGTTAGACAGCTATAGTAAATCTCTAAATAATGAATGTTTGGGAGTATAGAAAATAACATAGAGGGTGATGTCGCTCAAACTAAATCCTTGGAGTGTTAATAGTCACAATTAGTATAGTAATCCAACTTACGTTGGTGTCAAATCCACAGGGAGTAAAGATAAGGATTTCAGTACTCGAGAGTTTTAGAAGTCAATTAGGAGTTGACCTATAATGCGTTGTAAACAAACATGGAATTAAAAATAGAGGGTTTGTTTTAATGATTTCCAATTTAGCAATTTTGTTGTTAACTACTATTGTGAAGCTAGAAACAATTAGAGATTAATCATGTGTTGTAGGACATGGGGTTATGCCTTCCTAGGTGTGGGTTCATGTGTGGGCATTTGATTATTTGTCCAAATATAGCTAGAAATCATGGGTAGGCTAGATCTAGAAGTTTTTGTGTCAATTTGTCAATAAAACACTAAATATCACAAATGGGTTCAGTCGAACAGCTCATAAGTGTAATAATTTCACCAATCTATGGCCTCAAATAGCATCCTTATGTCAGAGAGATGCTATTAAATGAACTAATTCGAGTTTTTTTTATATTCATTCCTCACCCATATCCCCTCTGTTAAGGATGATACGGGTTCTAAGGTAATTGTGTTTTGGAACCCCTAATTCATAGTTAAAACATGGAGCGAATGCAAAACCCATATCAAGTAGCTAATTAGGAATAAAAATAAACAAAACCCATGGACTAATCATAACCTATTCAATCATAACACTAGGATGAAGAATTAGCTACTCATAGAGAGAGAAGGTAAGGATACACCAAAATTTTCGTCAAATTAATCCATAGAAATAAAGAGAATGAAAATCCAAACTTTAATTTCAATAAATCTTCAATAGAAGTCACTAATACTTAGTTGAGAATCATCGTACTATGTTCTTGGATCAAGAGTCATACAATAATGCTCAATGATCTTGGAAATGAGCTGAAACCACCATTTTAACCCCAAATTCCTGGGCATAGATAGGTTGTTTTGTCCATTTAGGCCACCCATTTGTATAGGTTATCAGCAGACATATCCATGTGATCTTTAGGGCTCTTTTAATTTCATGTTTTACCTTCCATTGACTTAAATGGTTTGCTCATCTTTATTTTCAACTTTTACCTACACAAATGAGTTTACACCTGAGATTAACATCAAATTAATGTAAAAACATGATAATTTAAGATTAAAAGTTGTTAATAAGTCCTCAAATATATGACTTATCAACCCCTAAACTAGATCTATTTCTTGTCCTCATGAACCCAATAATAATCTAATGAAATAGCGTATTTACGAATCAGAACCAACCAAAACAAAGTTATACTAAGGACCTAGGCTAAAATAGCTCTACAAAGACTTTTCAAAAATGTCATGGAAATAAGTAAAAACCAATATTTTTCAATAAGCACGTATCTATGAAGCAAGTATGCAATTTTGTATCAAATGAACCTTTCAAATCAACGAAACATGTCAAGAGGTGACACAAAATTTTAAAAGATCATCTCAATATTCACAGTGCAACTTACCTCACCCATTTACCTAATCTATGAGGAAGACCTCACCCTCTACCCCAAAGTATCGATACCGCTCCCTCGCAACAGTTAGTTCCACACACAAAATACATTTCAATTCTTAAAGGAGCTCAAATAATGAAAGAATTCACATTCATTCTCACAAAGAAATTCAAGTACAATAAGTAAAGCCATAGGCTTGCCATTTGTGTTTTTCACCGCTAATGTAGGCTTACCTAGTTTAAAATCACCAAGGTCATGTGGGTCTAGATGAAGGTTTAAGTTATGAGAAGGAATATATATATCAAGTAACATAAAAACCTCCCTCAACGCAACTGCGCATCCCGTTTTACCCCAAAATTTTATAATTATTTGCCTTATTCCCCTTCAAATCAATTCCTTTTCTTACCTTACCCTTTAGCTTAGAATTTACTGAATAAATCAAATACACCATTTTCTTTCTTCACTTATTTGACTTCTTCAAGATATTTTCTAACTTGAAGCTCTTCTTATTCCCTTATTTGTCTAATTTCTCTTCAAGCTCGATGGGCAAGGTGACATGACCCATACTAGGGCCTTGTCATAATAGGCATCTCGAGCCCAACAAGGACTTGAAATTGCCCCGTTATCCCAACATAACCATCACATCAAACCACAAGTGTCGGATGAACTCTGAACATAAAATAAGATAGCAAAAATAAGACTAATAATCACAACTTAAGAAGTGTCAAATCAATCAATTAATGTGATCATACAACATCCAATCTACCTAAGTCCACAGTCATCCACAAAGCCTCTACAAATCTAAAGTCAATAATATGTTTGGATATTCCCCCGACAATAGCCAAAACCAAGTCTTAAGTCTATCACATAAGGTAGAAAAACCATGAAATATATGCTTTCCAAAGTATAGAAGCTGACCACTTCAATGTCAACACCCGAACTGCTCAAACACCTAATCACTGGATAGAAAGAGAAGAACAAGCTCTGGCCTCTGTATTGCATGGGGATATAGCGCTCAGAGATAGTTAGCAGTTGAAATGCTAGCATGTAACTCAAGGATAAGTATAGAATAGTGAAATTATTCAAAACCAATTCACATCATCATAATCAACCACGTTTATATACATAGCCATATATATAGAGATATAGATACATGAAGTGTCGGTAAAGGGAACAAGGCCTTAAAATGCATTTTAAAACACCCAATCATGATACATAAAGTAAAGGACTCTAACCTCCCACTTGCGTAGGTTAGGAAATTTGAACTTCACGATTATATTAAGCAAGAGGACTTAACCTCAAGACGTCTTAACAAGAAAGTTGACTCTAACCACAAGCCGTTTTATTAAGAAAGTAGACTCTAACCACAAGCCAATTTATTAGACAAGTGGACTTTAACTACAAGTCATCCTTATAAGCAAGTGGACTCTACCACAAGCTACCGTGTCCATTACTAGTCAACATTGGAACTCTAACCCTTTGTCCCTGATTTTACATCCACTCAACTCAAAATTTAAGTACTCTAACCCACATAGCCAATTCAAGCCTTCAAGGATACAATTCAACACCATACATGACCACAAGGTCTTTATGAACGATTTATCAATCAGTCACTTTAATAGGCAAATTCCTTAGTTTCAACCACCATTCATGTCAAATTGTGGTCATCAAGACCTTTACCAAACCATTCATTATTCATTAGCATTCTTACACTAAGATTTAGTTCAAACACAATTCAATTTCATGCATAAGGACTCAAACGCTTTTTAACAAATCAAACCACCAAGGTTACCAATTAACTCATTACATGGCCAATAAGGCCTTTACAAAGTCATTTACCAATCATTCTTACTCATTAAGACATTGCCTTAGTACAACCCACTATTAACATGTGACTAGTTACTTCTCTTGGATATTTTCACAAACACCTTCAGGGCATACCTTTACCAAGACCAAAATTAAAGTAAAAACCATCAAGCTTAGGGTTACTCATGAACCATTTGTTAAACCACAATCAATAAGCACCTACATCTGCAAACCACCACCACGAGAAGTATGCACCCATATGTGCAAACCACTACCATAAACTTGTATAAACACAAGTTTTAACAAGAGTAAGTAATACTCATTATTTTGCATCAAAACCCTTAATATTTGGTTTCTAAACCACCATCTACAAATAATAATCAATATTTAAAACACATGATATTTTGAGCTAACAATGAGGGAGGGAGTCACATGCCTTGTACAAGATGATTTACAGAAAGACCATGACCTCTTTATCTTCTAGATGAACACCTCTTGAAAACCTAGCCTCCAATCATTTTGAAGAAGTTTAGAGAGTGTTTTGGAATGTTTTTATCTTCTCCAAGTGAAGAATGAAGGGCCATAAAAATTTATAAGTCATGATTCATAAGGGTTTAAGGATGGGAAATGACTAAAATGTCCTCATCTTAAAAGCTGAGATCTTACTCACAGATGGGTACGACTTCCACATCTAACTCGTACCCTAGGGTATGAGTGGTACCTTATAATATACCAGAGGCCTCACCATGGACCTCCAAACTATCCAACATACAACCATACTAGGCTAACTCGTACCCTACAACTGGTACCCTAGGAATAATGCACTAGGTCAAGCTCAAGACATCATACGACTTGTCAAGTTATGACTCGTAACCTAATATACGACTAGGGAGAGGCCAAATAATACCTTGGAAAGAATGTTAACAACCTAAATTGATCATCATACGAGAGGGTAGGTACTATAATGTACCCTAGCAGATAGCCATATGCTCAAACCGTACACTACCCAGAATCTCAAACTTAGCAAAATTCTCTAAGGGTTCAAAGCCAAGGTGTTTCAATTCTCCTCCACTTGGATCAGTTGTCCTAAAATGATGGGTATGGCAAGCACAAGAATAAGTTAACACATTATTACACATCAAACCAACATTTAACCAGTTAGGAAACAAATATATACAACAAAGACAAGACAATCAACACATACACAAGCATGAGTTTTCAGAATAGAAAACAAATGCGGAAACTTGGAATTCATATCCTTTTCTGTCTCCCAAGTAGCTTTCTCAGAATTTTGGTTTCTCCATAGAACCTTCATCGAAGCTACCTCTTTCATTCACAACCGATGAATTTACCGATCCTAGATCCTCACTGTGTTCTTCTCATAGGACAAAGAGTCAGAAACACAAACATCCTACAAGGGAACAACTAATGAAGGACAACCTATACATTTTCATAACATGGACATATGGAACACTAGATAAATAGAGCTCAAAATAGAGGGAAACTCCATTTCATAAGCAATATTGCCAACCCTCTTTGAAATTAAATATGGCCCAACATACCGGGGACTAAGCTTTTCCTTCTTACTAACTACATCACTACCTTCATGGGAGATACCTTCAAGAATACCCAAATGCCAATATTAAACTCCAAATCCCTACGTCTCACATCCGCATAGGATTTTTGATGACTTTGAGCAGCTTTTAACCTATCATGAATCACCTTCACCTTCTACGAGGCTTGGTGAACCAAATCAAGACCAAATAACTTACCCTTACCAACTTTATACCACCCTCTAAGAGATCAACATCTCCTACCATACAACGTCTCAAAAAGAGCTATACTAATTCTAGAGTGGTAACTATTATTGTAAGCAAAATTAATCAAAGGCAAATGATCGTACCAACTACCACCATAGTCAATCAAGCAAGCATGAAGCATATCTTTCTATGTCTGAATAGTCCTCTCCACTTGTCTATCCATCTGTAGTTGGAAAGTGGTACTAAGGCACACCTTAATCCCCAAACCTTTCTGAAATGATATCAAAAAATACGATGAGAACAAACTACCAAAATCCAAAATGATTGAAGCCAGAGCACCATGCAACTTTACAATTTCAGCAAAACATAACTTTGTATAATCCTCTACCGAATAACTAGTCCTCACGGGTAAGAAATAAGCAAACTTGGTCATCCTATCCATGATGACCCAAATAGAATCACATTGGTTGCCAGATCGGGGAAGTCAGGTAAATAAATACATATTGATCACTTTCCATTTCCCTTCAGGCAACACTATCTCTTGATACAAACCACCGGGCCTCAAGTTCTTAACTTTCACTTGTTGGCACACCATATATTTAGCCACATGCATAGCCACATCTCTCTTCATATTGTTCCACCCAAAAAACTCCTTAAGATCATGATGCATCTATGTAAAACTAGGTTGAATAGAATAACAAGATCGATGATCTTCGACTAAAATCATTTCCCTTAACCCATCAACGTTGGGAACACATAACCTATCTTGGTTCCTCAATATACCATCACTACCAATCATAAAATCAACAACTTTTTGTTGACCCATATTTCCCTTAATATTCTTCAAATCAGGATCCGGCATTTGTTTTTCCTTTATCTCAACAACAAGATACGACTGTGATATTCAATGCACAACATACCACCATTCTCAGAATCTATGAGACAAACTCCAAGACTAGAAAAACGTTGAATGTCCTTCAACAAATCCTGCTTATCCTCATCAATATTAGATAGACTCCTCATGGATAACCTTCTAAGAGCATCAACAACTACATTAGCTTTTCCTGGATGGTAGTGAAGACTCATGTCATAGTTCTTCAGCAGCTCAAGCCATCTATTTTTGCCTAAGATTAAACTTCTTCTAAGTAAACACACACTGTAGGCTCTTAAGATCAGAAAATATGTCAACATAAACCCCATAGAAATAGTGAAACCAAATCTTCAATGCAAATACCACAATAAACAGCTCCAAATCATGCGTGGGGCAGTTTTTCACATGAACTTTTAATTGGCTAGAAGCATAGGCCACCAGCCTACCAGGCTACATCAACACACAATCAACACCAACATGAGAAACATCACAATACACTACAAAACCATCATTACCCTCGGGCAAATTTAAAACTGAAGCCAAAGACACTTTATCTTTCAACTTCTCAAAACTGACTTCATATGCATCCAAACCTAAGAACTTGACCTTTTTATAGCTTAACTTAGTCAAGGGGTAGCTATAGTAAAAAAACTTTCCGTAAATCTCTTGTATTAACTAACTAAACCCAAGAAGCTTCGAATATCGAATGGAGTCGCAGGTCTAGGCCATTTATTAACCATCACAATCTTTTTATGGATCCACCATGATCCCTTCAGTAGAGATAATATGATTTGAAAAGTCATAACCTTCAATCTAAGATCATACATAGAGAACTTGGCATATAAATGATGATCCTTTAACGTTTAAAACACAGCATGGAGGTGATCGACATGATCTGCCTCACTATTCGAATAGACCAAGATATCATCAATGAATATAATGAAAAACAAGTCCAGGAATGAACAAAAAACCCTATTCATCAAATCCATGAATGTCGCAGGGGCATTGGTCAACCCACAAAACATAACTAGGAACTGATAGTGACTATATCGAGTCCTGAAGGCAGTCTTATAAATATCCACTTCCCTAATCATAAGCTGATGATAGCCTAACCTAGGATTAAACTTACATAAATACTTCACACCTTGAAGTTGATTAAACAAATCATCAAATCTAGGAAGAGGATACTTATTCTTTATGGTCACCTTGTTCAACTGACGATAATAAATGCACATTCGAAGTGAACCATCCTTCTTACGGACTAACAACATAGGGTCACCCCAAGGAGACATACTAGGAAGGATAAAACCTTTATCTAAGAGATCCTTAAATTGATCCTTAAGCTCCTTCGACTCCATCGGAGCCATTCGATACGGAGATATAAAAATTGGACAAATGTTTAAAACAAGATCAATCCTAAAATTAATTTCCCTATCGGGAGGTATACCAGAAAACTCACCAGGAAAGAATTTGGAAATTCATTAACCACAGGAACAAATTCTAGAGAAGGACGTTTCGAGTTAGAATCTTTAACAAATCCTGCACATTTACTACTTCCAAATATCCTGGACACCGTTTTATAGTTTTGAACATGTTCGATTATATCCGAAACCTATCCATTTTTGGAAAGCTTTATATCATTGGAAAACTTATTCAATAACCTTGTCATGGAACCATCGACGGGAAAATTCCAGTATAAATAAAATAAAAAAATTAATTCCATATAAATAAGACCAATATATGTACTTGAATACGCCAATACACGTACTTGAATATGGGGTGTTACAAGTGCAGATGTGTGTGAATTCATGATTCTAACTAGTGTTATGTTATGGTGTTATGTGTGATACCTTGTGATTTTGAGTTAGGCTTGACCATAATGAGAGAGTTGGGTTTAGTTTGACTTTGGTAGATGGATTTGTCAACGACCATGTGAGAATTATAAGTTGAGTCAATGAGTATGGTGTTTAAGGGGAAATTTTAGTTGAGAGAGTATTTTAGAAGTGTGGCTAAGCTTTAAAGTAAGAAGTTGCATTGCTTGAGGCGTAGTACTTCTATCCTGACTTATGATTCACAGGTCCATCTTCCATGCTATATTTGGAGCAATGTTGTAATTCCTTATTCTGAGGTCTTGTTTAGATCATGCCCAGAGTACCTTAATCCCAAATGGCCTTAGAAAATTCTTATAAATATGTTGAAGAAATACCCTATTTGGAGGAGAGCATTCAATATGATTCAATCTGTGCATCTAGAAATCCAGTTTACATCTTTCAAGTTAGTCTAGTCTCACTACCTAAAATTTTATGAGTATGACCATTTCAAGAGATCATTTGTTCGCATCCAAGTAGATAGTGAAATTCAGTTCAGTACATGCACCATGCATCAGTTTCAGATTACATATTAAGTCATGGTTCAGTCCGTAAGTATCCTGTATATCATCAAAGTTTTTTATAGTATTTCAACCAATTAGTATCATTCGGGGATGAATGATCGCAAGGAGGGGGTGTTGTAATACCCCGAGTTTTAATTTCATAAACCTCTCATCTCTTCTCCGCGAACTCAGATCCAACTGAAGGTGATAGTCTTCCTTAATTCAGTTGTTTTATAATCAAAGATTAAGCTATATAGCTATTCTTATTATAAGTTAATGCATTCACAAAAGTACTCAAAGTATTAGAATGATGTAGAATTAGTTTAGTAATTTATTTCAGTTTCGCATCCTCAGTTTTCTCGGCTAGCCAACCTCACTCGAGGATGAATATTCCTAAGGGTGAGATATTCTAATACCTTGATAATTCCAACTGATAGTAGAACCATGCTTCAAAATCATGAGAAATAAATTTTAGTGATTTGGTAGTTTTATGATCAAGTTTGTTATGCATTAAGGCCTCAAATATGTCCTAGACATTAGGCGAATCAAAACATCCTTTAGTGATTGAATTCTTGAGAAGGATTTTGGTATAGTCAACTTCCTTTGAGCATATATTTCATTATACTAGAATTTCTGAGATCATGGCCCACCAACAGATAGATTATTTAATTAGTTTTCCAAAGATACCAATTTTGCCAAATTCCGGTATCGAAGTAAGAAGTTATAGCCATCTTATAGTGAGCTATTCGGACTGCCAAATTGTTGCCGACGAACCATCGTGCCTGCGATGGACCATCGCCCAAACCATCGCAACTGAGGAAGTAAGCCTTTTTTCTGACCAAAAAGAGACGGTTTGAAAGGACAGTCTGTCCCCAGGGCGACAAAATGTCGGGGACCTCTATTTAGCAATTTTAAGCCATTTTTAAAGGGAGTTTTGGGTCCTTTCCACCCTTTTTAACACCTAATTACATCAAATCAAATCTCATAACTTCATATTCATCCATAGCATCAAAATCAGGATTACAAAGTTCAAACCCTTTTCCAAGAAAACTCAAGAATCAAAACATCACCATTCAAGAACCTTCAAGAAAAGCCTCCAAGAACATTCTCAAGGCTTCAAAAGTCAACTTGTTCCCTTGAATCAATCCAAATAAGGTATGTGGGATTTTGAACAAGTATAAATCATTCATCCTCGTGCCCAAAAACTTACTTTAAGTTACAAATTTCTAAATTTTGATATGATTTCCATGAAATTTAAGTTAGGGTTTATATCCCATGTTGCTAATTTCATGATTTTGAGACCTTAAGTGATTTAGATATTGAGTTACATGTCTAATTTTGAATATTTATGGACATGATCATATTTTTTTTAAAATTTTGAGTTGATTTACCAATAATTACATTATCAAGCATGGACCTTTTGGTGTTTTAACCAAAGTTTGAAACATGGGCTTTAAACCCTAAGATTTAGCCTTGATATTTTAAGAAGACCATGATTTTAAGCCTCCTTGGTGATTTTTTACATAGTTTTAAGGAAGAAAGTTGATCTTTGAATCCTAAGCTAAAATAGAAATCTGCAGTATTTATGATTTAAAGCAAAGAGAAGTATAATTGGATTCCTCGATACATCTTTGTACTATTTTAAGGTGAATTTCCTAATAGTTCTGAGCCTAAGTATAGGAGTAGTATTTAGCACTGAATTGGGCTTGATTCTAAGGTCTCATGCCCCATAACTACAAGCCACCATAGGATTATGATTTACCCCTACTGGGTTAAGATAGTGATCACTAAAGTTAAGGTTCTATTCCGATGGAGAGGGTAGAATATCTCTCCCAATGTGGGCAAGACATTGGATTCTATATCAACTCACATAGTTTATATCGGTTAGAAGAAACTCCTAAAGTTCTACAATATCTAAGTTTCAAAATAAGTCCTCTATTCTCCTTAAGATGAATGTATATGTTTTGAAAGCTATTGTTTTAAAATTTCCCAGGTTCCCAGAGTCTCCAAAGTTTTAAAGTCCTAAAGTTCCCATGTCCTTATATTCTCAAAGTCCTATCCTCTTTAAGATAAAAGCATAAGTTTTGAAAGTTATTATTTTAACATTCTTTTTTTTTTGCTTACAAACTTTGAGAATAAGAGGAAAATATAGATTTTAGAACTAAATATAATGACTCACGAGATTTATGCTATGTGTTTCATTATTCATGATTTATGAGATTTAGATTTTAGACTTATTCAAGCTATGTGAGTCATTTATATCAGTATGCGTGGTTTTATAAAGAGTAATGGTATTATTGACTTAATGTATACACCCCCATATACTTAGTACATCCTTAATATACTGAGCCACAAATAGATCTTTATGCTACATTGTCTCATAATGTAGGTACAAAATCTAGTAGGCACATTCAGACTCAAAAAATTACAGGTTCCAGCCAGTAAGGTGATGAGTCCTCCTACTTCGGGGACTTCAGTTGAATTTATTTATGTTGTATCTTTTCTTATTCATATGTATTGATTAGCGATAGTTGGAGTAGTTTCCTAACTATTTATAGTCAGTATAGTAGAGGCTTCATAAATGTTAGTTAGAGTCACTATTGTAATTTTAGTCCCTCTTTTTAGACTTTATTAGAATGTAAAAATGGTATCAGTATTGTGTTTTATAGATTTTAGCATTTCTTTATGTTTTCGCATAGTAAACTCTATCATTTATTCATATTTAATTAGTTTCTTAGTAGTATACCATTAGAAGGGTTAGCTTGGGATCACTTGTGGTACTAAGCACCGTGTGACGTCTTGGGACAATTTTTAGGGCGTTACATGTTGTGAATGAGTTTCCAGATTGTTTCTAGAAGACCTTCTTAAATTTTCTCCCAATAGAGAAATTAACTTCGAATTTGATCTCTTTTCAGATACCTAGCCTATCTCTATTTTACCTTACAGAATGGCTCCATTTGAGCTTAAAAAACTGAAAGAACAATTAAAATATCTCTTAGATAAGGGTTTCATAAGGCCTAGTGTTTCCCCATGGGGTGATCCAGTCCTTTTATGAGCAAGAAATATGGTTCTATCAGAATGTGCATCAACTACCATTAGTTAAACAAAGCCACTGTAAAGAATAAGTTTCTTATTCCCAAGATTGATGAATTGTTTGACCAACTTCAGGTTGCAAGTTATTTCATAAGATAGACCTCAGGTTTGGTTTGGCTATCATCATCTTAGATTCAGAGAATGTCACATTCCAAAGACAACTCTCTAAACATGGTGCGGGTGCATATGCTATTGGATCAGCTAGTAATTATGGAGAAAATAATCAATTGGTCGCACAAGAGGTTGCTAAACTTTAGATAGATATTGAGCTTCTTACTAAGCAATTTGCAGCAATGAGTACTGTAAAGGTATATGCAGTTGGGACTCGGGCATCTACTTTGAAATCTTTTGAGATTGAATTTGAAGAGGAAGCAAAGTATCTTGACCGTAGGTTGGAGGATTTTTAAGCCCAAAGGAAAGGGAATCAAGTTCAAAAATATTATAATGACAGATACAAAGATAGAAGTAGAGAGAGATGGTGATTAGCATGATAAAATGACTACAAGGAAAAGAGTGATAAGTATGTTCCACCTGTGCGTCGTGATTCAAAGTCTAGAACGGAGGCATTTTTATCAAAATTAGTCAAAGGACAAAAAGGTCAAGAAATTTATCTTAAGGAAATTAAGGAAAATTTGCCATGGCTAAATCAGAAAGTTAAATCACGTGCTACAACATTCAAATAGTTAAAGCAATAATTTGGTCAGATGTCAGTCATAGTAAATCAGAGGCAGTCGAGCACTCTCCCTGGATATAGTTAGAATCGAAAGATTGATGCTCATTGCCAGTCATTACCACTCGGAGTGGTAAAACCACTACAGACCTACCTATTCCTACTTTACTTTAGATAAGAACAAAGATAATGATGATCCCATTGATGTATAGAGCAGTAGTAAAGAGGACAAAGATAAAGACAAGGTGGAGAAGCCTGTGTTGAAACCTATTATAAGACCTCCTCCTCCATTTCGTCAAAGGCAAAAAAATAAACAAGATGAAGGTAAGTATCATAAATTTTTGTATATGTCTAAGGAGTTGAATGTCAACATACCACCTGTAGAGCCATTGGGGAAATTTCCAGGATATGTAAAATTTATGAAAAATTTGACCACTAAGAAGAGGTCAGTCAGTTATGAGCTAGTCGATAATATTCATCATTGAAGTGTGGTAGTTACTAGATCATTGGTAGAGAAGCAGAAGAATCTTAGTGATTTCACTATACCTTGCACTATTGGGTCTTTCAACTTTACTCAAGCATTATATGACTTGGGGGCTAGCATTAACCTCATGCCCTTTGCTGTATTCAAGCAGTTAGGGTTGGGAGATCCCAAACCAACTACCATGAGGCTAGTGATAGTGGACAAGACAGTAAAAAAGTTATTTGGTATCCTTTATGATATATTGGTAAAAGTGTCTTTTTTTTATATTTTCTACTAATTTTGTAATATTGAACTATGAAGTGGACTTTCATGTCCCAATTATTTTGGGAAGACCATTTTTGGATACAGGTAGGATATTGATTTATTTGGAGAAAGTACATCTGATGCTGAGAATCAATGATGAACAAGTGACATTCAACGTATGAAAATCTATGAAGTAGCCTGATGAGTTGAGAGTGATATCTGTGATCTATGCGTAAGATAATGAGGTAGATTCATTGTATAATGTTGATGAAATTACTCTTTAGGGTGATGGTTTCGATGATATTATTCCTATTGAATAGAGGTTAGGTGTTAAAGCTCTTGCAGTCGTGATCATGAATTTTTATAGTGATGGCATAGAGGAATACGATGAGATGGTGTGTGCACTCTATGGTAGTGGTTCCTATGTTTATGCACCAAAAAATCTTTATTTTGATTTAAAGAATTAAACTACTCCACCTACTCGCATATCTACTAAGTAGCTACGTATCTTAGAGTTGAAGGCCCTCCCTTCTTATTTGCGATATGCATTTTTAAGGCCCAATAAAACTTTGCTAGTTATTATTGTAGCGAATTTAATACAGCTAGAAGTGGAAGCAATATTATCAGTATTGCAAAAATTCAAAGGGGCAATAGGTTGGTCCATTATAGATATTGTGGGTATTCCACTGAGTTTGTGTACTCATAAAATTCAACTTGAACAAGATTATATCCTAAGGATAGAGCATTAGAGACAATTAAATCCTCCAATATAGGAGGTAGTAAAGAAATAGATAATTAAGTAGTTAGATGTTGGTGTGGTATGATAACGTTCAATCTACAGCTCTTGTAAGAGTGTAAAGCGGTCGCTGTCAAATATATCAGCCAACTGGGTTGGGTATCGATCCCATAGGGAATAGCCGGTCAATAAGTAAGCAAAGATTATTAGACTTTTGGTGCAAGTCTCGTGAAAAGGGGGATTTTAATGTGCAAATAATGTAATCAAAATAGTAAAGTAAAAACAGAAAATAGCAAAGTAAAAAGAAAGAATGCTTAGTAAGATGTAAATCAATGAGAATTGAGAGTTAGGCTTATGTCCACCTTATGAGTTATACGTCTCTATTGGCTATGAGTTATGCGGAATTCAGACATGCATGTGCTTATAGAGAATTGTATTCTATGGTAAATCCAAGCGTCTTTCGACCTTAACAAGGACTATTTCACTTTAACTCTTTCGAGCTTAAAGCGTGCCTAACGGTACAAATTCTCCAAGAGGTTAATCCAGTTACGACACTAACTTTTTAACAGGGGTTGGTGCCCTATTACCTTGACATTATCTCTTTTCCAGACATATAACTTTTCTTTTGAACAAGTTAATGCTATACTGGCGTATTCTATGCGTTTGCAACCACAAAGAATTTAGATTAAGATGAAGAGAATAATGATATAAGCAGCCTACGTGTCACGAATTCACAAACTCATAGCCTTAGATAGTATCTCATACGGCTTCCATAACCCCAACAGAGAAGTTTAGCTACTCATGAGTGCGATGGAAATCACAATAGACATTATCAACCTCCAATATAGACTCGTGATGGTGATTAATTCGTGTCCACAAGTTGAGGTACAAAGAATCATACACAACTACCCAAGACTCATCAACCATGTGTGTCTCACCATATATCACCCATAATCACTCACAAGTATTGTATATATTTCAAACATGGGTATAAGATTATCCTTGCTCTCACTCTCACAAAGAATTCATATGTTGCAACTGATGACCATAGGCTTGCCCTTAGTGTAATGCTCCACTAAATATCAGAATGCTAAGCTTAGGATCAAATAGGTCTTCTTCAGGTTGTAATGTAGGCTAAGGGACGGGTAGGAAATATTTGGCCAGAAATAGTGACTATGTTCCTAAGCGCTTTAATACATCACATTATGCCATTTATGCTTTCTTTCAAACAACCTTTCCACTTTCTTTTAATCTACCACCCTTTCTCACCTCTTTTGTTTTTCAATTTTCTACAGAATTAAATTTTTATTTTTCTTTTCCTTTTTCTTTTCATAACATACCTCTTATGATAACAATTCTTTTTCATAACAACTTCAACCACCAATACATTCTAAAGCATAATACTTACCCAATTTCCTCTTATTTTGTCACATGACTTTACACTTTTAAAGCACTTAGGAATTTGGATCAAATTATGGTCTTGAAAAAATTAAATTAGGCTTACATATGAGGCTGTCAAAGAAAATAGGCTAAAGGGTCAAAAGGGTTTAACTTGTATAATGTCCATAGGTAGGTAAACAGAAGGTAAACAGAAGGTAAACAAGTATAGGTTGCCAAAGAAATGCCTAAATCATCTCCTAAACTTGCACTCTTTATTTTTGCTTCACACACACACCCGACAAGTTCTAGCATCAGCCACAAGCACAGAATATACTATATCCTCACACACACAAGGCACATGGTCGACTTTATTGGGAGTAGTATAGACTTTTGACCCAACAGTTGAAGGAATTAAACCACACAATTATCATATAGTGAGTCACAATTAGAGCCTAAACGTCTCAATAGTCATGATTTTAGCACAAACTCGTGTTATAATCTCATGCTGCCTATTAGAATAATTTCATGCGAAGTTAAGTTAAAAAAAAAATTTAACTAATTAAAAAAAATTAACTACTCAAAAAAACAAAACAAACATAAATGCAAATGCAGATAGAGAAGTATAGCATGCAAATACCAGCACCCCACTCTTAGACGGGACACACTGCCCTCAGTGGAAAATAAATAAGAAGAACCTGGTTAGTCAGACTCCTCCTCTATGTCTGGGGTCATACCCCCTTCATCGGAATCATCATTGGAGTCGTTGTCATCAGAATTCTCCTCTACGTCGGAGTCTGGCATTCGTCGATCATCATCAGTCGGCATATCATCATTAAGAGGTTTCTCAAAATATGTACCTACTCCACACATCGCCCTTGCATGCTCATTCATTGGGTAGTCATAATCCAGCTGTTGAAGCTCTGTAGCAGTTGGAACACGGCCACCGCTCATCATTGTAAACCGAGTCATGCCATAAAGATGGCGAAAGAAACTCTCATCTCGAGCATGCCTTTCTGAAGTGGTAAGGTTGACGCCATGTGTAGTTTCAGCATCCTTAACCTTCGTGAGGTCAACCTTATTTGGGTTGTGTAGGAGTTTATGATCAGCTGGTTCCTCTTCGATGTCTTCCTTCCTCAATATTGCGGTCAACAGATTGCCAAAACTGAAGTGGGACCTCTTGTGTAGCCTAGCTTTCCGCATTGTAGATCGAATAATTGCCCCAATGTTGATAGGGACATTTGTCATCAATGCGTATACCAAGCACACTTTATCTCGTGTTATCTTTGTGTACTGAGTCCCTGGAATTAGGCAAGAGTTGACTATGCGCAACCATATTCTTGCTTCTCTATTCAAAGGAGCATATGGGAAGGTGTTGTGTCATCCGGTGTCCTTGTGTCTACTCCACCGTGCCATGGAACTTGTTCCACAGATAGTGTGTCGAATGGCTCTATATGGAGATCTACTGTACAGCTCTTTGAATGGTGATGGATCAACAGCAGGCAAGCCAAGAAAGGAGTTGAAGAAATCCGCATTGAGTTGTAAAACTTGGCCCCGAATCTTGATCTCGCTTCCTGTGGTTTTTGGTGACCAGTTGGCATAGAATTCTCTTGTTAAATCGAGATTGCATTCTCCCATGTCTCGGAAGATGAAATCAAGATGTAACGCCATGATCTTGGCCAACATTCGCGGTTCTTTCTTTGCTAGGCTTTCCTTGTTTATCAAGTCCACGTGAACATATTTCTTCTCTTTGTTGTTCCTATACCATTCCTTTGCTTCCTCCTCTAAAACCCATTTAATTCCGAACATGCGGTGTGGTACTTGCATCGAGGAGGACTCTCCTTGCTCTTTGCGTCCTCTTTTCTTGCCTTTTTGGGAAGTGGTTGCCTTATCTTTGCCTTGTCTTGCTTTGGGTACCATTGTACCTGAGATTGATTGATGACTTTGGATGATGTTCTTGTGAAGTAAAAGAGCAAAAGGAAAATTTTGGAGAGGATTTGGAGGCTATAGGCGGCGCTTATGCTAGGTTTCCAATGTGTTTTTGGTCTAAGACTAAGTCTCTTATTTATAGGAAAGGCTTGGGTTGGTTTTTAACCCATTTAAAATCGGTTTTGGAGACAAGAAGTGACCATATGCGGCGCCTTTTGCTTTGCCTATGCTTGGCATAGGAGGCGCCTTTTTCATAGCATTGTTGAGCATAGGCGCCATGGCATTCTTAGGCATAGGCGGCGCCTTTCTCTTAGCATATGAGATTCAGAGACAAAAGGCATTGGCATAGGCGGCGCCTATGCTATGGCATACTTGTGCATGGGTGGCGCCTATGCTATGGCACACTAGATTCCGAGAGCTTAGGCCATAGTATAGGCCCTGCCTTGTTCGTGGCCTAGTTTTACATAGGCCTAGCCTTGTTCGTTGCCTATATTTTCATAAGCACTGCCCAATCCATAGCCTTTTGCTTCTTCATTCCTAACTTACCACCTTTAAAATGCAATACTTCCAAATCAAAATGTGAAACCAATCTCCTCGTTTACGCCTCTTGCACCTACATTTACTCAAAAACAACAAAGACGATTAGAACGATGGGTTGCCTCCCATCAAGCGCCTTAGTTTTGGTCGTGGCACGACTCTTCTTTTTGGATTTTTATTTATCAAAATCAAACACGTAATAGAACGAAAGAAAGACAAAAATGAAAAACGATGGGTTGCCTCCCACCAAGCGCTTGATTTATTATCGCGGCACGACATAGCTATCTCGATTACTTAGACTTCATCGAGATAGATGGTGGATCATTTTCTAAATGGATTTAGACGACAATGAGGCTTACTTGTAGGCATGCAATCTTCTTCGAGATGACCCTTGTGCATACATATCCCAGGCGGGATACCAATTATATCATCAATAGTCCAACCCATAGCTCTCTTGTTTCTCTTCAGAGCAGAGATGAGAGCCTCTACGTGTTATTCACTTAAAACATCCGCCACACTCACAGGAAGTGTATCTCCACTTCCCAAGAACGCATACCTTAGATAATTGGGGTGCTCTTTCGCTTCTAGAACTGGGGGATCTTCAATGGATGGTTTAGCTGGTGGTGTGGGTCGATTTTTGAGATCACGGTCCAGCTTTTCGGGAGTATGAGAATAAGACCCTATTTTTGTTAGAGCACACATAGTTACTTCATGTTCTTGAGCCTCCTCACACCCAAAATTCAGCAGCTCATCCGATAGTGACTCATCAGTAAGCTGCTTTTCTACAGATAATTCTTTGTCATCCTTATAATTAACTGCAGCTACATAGAACACATCCATATCTTCAGGCTGCTTCATTGCTTTGCATACATCAAAATGGACCACTTCGTCATTCAACCAAAATAAAAGCTCATTAGCTTACATGTCAATAAGCACACTTCCAGTTGCGAGGAATGGGCATCCCAAGATTATGGGAACTTCAAAATCTACCTCGCAATCCAGAATAACAAAGTCTGTAGGAAAGATGAAGGTAGAAACCTTCACCAACACATCATTTAAGATACCAACAGGTCATTTTATCGACCTATCTGCCATCACGAGCCGCATATTGGTTGGTGTAGGGTCGCCCAACCCCAACTTTCTATAGACGGATAGTGGAATCAAATTGATGCTAGCTCCCAAATCGCACAATGCCTTAACAAAATTCATAGATCCAACCGTGGAAGGAATAATGAAGGCACCAAGGTCTGCTTTTTTCTGTACTAAGGACCTTGTGGCAATTGCACTGCAATGATGAATATTATTTGCTGGCTCATAGCTTGCTTCTCGCTTCTTTGTCAAAAGATCCTTCATAAATTTTGCATACCCAGGCATTTGTTCTAGTACCTCTACCTACAGAACATTAATGGTCAACTGCTTTAACATATTCATGAATTTGCTGAACTTTGTATCATCCGCAATCTTCTTCAATCTTTGAGGAAAAGGTGGTGGTGGATAAGGAATTGTTTTCTCCACGGCTTTCTTCTCCTCTTGCTTCCGTTTTTCAGCCTTTTCAGGCTGCAACATACTCGGTGTGACGTCATGGACGTCGTGGGTGGTTTCTACAGCAGCTTCTCTTTTTGCCTTATCATCGATGTCTGCTGCCTCATCAACCACTTGCTTGCCTTTGGATGAAGTTTCCAGCACCTTACCACTTCGGGTAGTAATAGCCATGCATGATCCGTCATTCCTTGGATTTTGCACAGTGTCGCTAGGTAAGGTGCCAGCCTTTCTTTGATTGAGTGCTGCTGAAAGTTGGCTCAATTGCTGCTCTATTTGCTTGATTGAAGTGGAATGTTAGTCAACCAATTGCTTCATTAAGGACAAATCATTTATTACCTCCGTTACTCCCGCGCTGGTTGCTTCCACTCCTTTCAATAATTTAGCCATCATGTCTTCCATACTTCCAGAATTAGATGTGGTGGTGTCACGTCTACCAGGGGGAACGTACAAACCACTCTTTTCATTCTTGTTCTTCCAACTACCTTGGTCCTTGTTTCCAGATTTATCATAGTAGTTCCGACCTTGGTTTCCTTGGGTATTACCTCGGAAACCCCCCTGATTGCTTAAGTAGTTGGCCTCTTCTTCCGAATCAGATTCGTCTCTTCCTTTTGACGCAACAACTTTGAATTTTTTGGTCTTCCCTAATAATAGATGTTTTGTAAGAAGATCCACTTGTGTTTTCAGGTGCGCCATATCTTGATCACGTTCTTCTTCTCTTCTCCTTTGGTCTGCAGTCATGCCAATAGATAAAGTGGGGCTTGCTACCTCAGAATCCCTGGTATGCCAAGCTCTAATTTGCTTCGTCATCCAATCTAGCATATTGCTTGCCTGACCAAAGGTGAGGTCCATAAATGATCCTCCAGCCGCATTATCCACCACTGGTTTAGTTATTGAATTCAAGGCTCTGTATAGTATCTCCATTAGGTGGACATTGGTCATGTGATGGTTTGGGCACCTCATAAGCTTTGTCTTGAACCTCGCCCATGTTTCATGAAGAGCTTCGGTTGGAAGCTGCCAAAAGTTGCTGATTTCATCTCTTAATTGTGCTCTTTTGGATGGCAGAAAGAATCTTTCTAGGAAAGCGTCTCTCAATTGCCTCCAATTTGTAATAGAATTAGGAGTCAGCCCATTCAACCATAGAGTTGCCTCCCCAGACAAAGACAATGGAAATATGCATAATCGAATTGCATTTTGACCAACGCCAGGATTGTCAAACGACTTGCATGTAGAAATAAAGTTGATGAGATGCATATTCGGATCATCGCCTGCTAGTCCACCAAATAATCCCTTGAGTTGCAATAACTGAATCATGGTGCTTGTGATGTTGAACTTGGCTCCGGGTGCCAATGGTGGAGGAATAATGGCTCCTGTGGCTTCGGCTCCATCAAGATCATCATCATCATCGTCGAAAGCTGGTTGTACAGGTCGGCATTCATGCCTAAACCTTGCTTGACGATCTCTTTTGTTGGCAGGTGTTGCGATCTCAGCAGCATGCCTAGGGTTTAGTAACTCGTCATCACCTAGGTCCTCGTCGTCAGGATTTATTGCTCGCCCAGGGTTATCAATATTCTGTTGATGCACTTGAGCGGTAGCTAGAGTAGCTAGTCTCGCCTGTTTCTGTTGAGCAGCCATCCTTTTAATTTCGTGTTGTGCCTCCATTCTGCCAATACGTTGTGGTTCAGGATTGATAGGTAATAACGGTTGACCAGAACTTCGAGTATGGGGCATACACTGAATAAAAACCTGCAGAGAACAAAAACAAAAACTAAAAGTAAAAGTACGAGAATCTTTGACCAAAGAGTCTAGTAATTATCACAAACTTAGTAGACAACCGTATTCCCCGGCAACGGCGCCAATTTTTGATAACGCTCAATCTAATGCTCTTGTAAGAGTGTAAAGCGGTCGCTGTCAAATATATACCCCAACTGGGTTGGTATCGATCCCACAGGGAATAGCCGGTCAATAAGTAAGCAAAGATTATTAGACTTTTGGTGCAAGTCTCGTGAAAAGGGGGATTTTAATGTGCAAATAATGTAATCAAAATAGTAAAGTAAAAACAGAAAATAGCAAAGTAAAAAGAAAGAATGCTTAGTAAGATGTAAATCAATGAGAATTGAGAGTTAGGCTTATGTCCACCTTATGAGTTATACGTCTCTATTGGCTATGAGTTATGCGGAATTCAGACATGCATGTGCTTATAGAGAATTGTATTCTATGGTAAATCCAAGCGTCTTTCGACCTTAACAAGGACTATTTCACTTTAACTCTTTCGAGCTTAAAGCGTGCCTAACGGTACAAATTCTCCAAGAGGTTAATCCAGTTACGACACTAACTTTTTAACAGGGGTTGGTGCCCTATTACCTTGACATTATCTCTTTTCCAGACATATAACTTTTCTTTTGAACAAGTTAATGCTATACTGGCGTATTCTATGCGTTTGCAACCACAAAGAATTTAGATTAAGATGAAGAGAATAATGATATAAGCAGCCTACGTGTCACGAATTCACAAACTCATAGCCTTAGATAGTATCTCATACGGCTTCCATAACCCCAACAGAGAAGTTTAGCTACTCATAAGTGCGATGGAAATCACAATAGACATTATCATTATACCACAATAAAGATCTCACATGTAGTATGGTGTGGTATGGCTTTAGGTGTGAATTCCTTTTAGAATAGCTTTTCTCTCGTTGTGGAAATTAAGAATTGAATAGATGAAAAATAATGTCAACAATGAATTAATAAAGAAAGGGGAAGGATGGAATAGGGATGAGGGTGGTGGAGAATTGTTTTGATGAATGGATAGATGGTGGATGGATGGGAATTATAAAAATCTCCAGCAAAATAGGGTATTTATAACACCCATATCGTATTCCTACTAAGCTAATGCATTACTTAACCCAATCCTACTAGGTTAATGTATCATTATCCTAATCCTACTAAGTTACTGCTGGTCCCTAAAGTCTTTAGAATTGTTGTTTTTTCTCGGGACAGGTTTCCCATGCATCACTTTTGGTCCTTGGCAGCCAAGCTTTCCCTTCCTTCTTTCGTGAAGCTTCCTTTGACGTCACGTTATCCATAAAATGCTGAAATCTGCATCATTTATACCTGAAAACTTGCTAATCACGTTTGTTAGCTCAATTACAGGAAAAAGGACTAAAAGTGCATGATTTATATAATTTGTCCTCAAAACTTATCTAAAATATGGGTAAAATATAGTACTTTAGGCGTGTAAATTCGCCTATCATCATGGTATATCTTATTGCTGATAGTAAGTGGGTTGGTCTGGTGGAATGTGTTCCAAAGAAAGGCAGTATTACTATTGAGCCTAAAGAGAAAAATGAGCTAGTGCTAATGATACATGTCATAGAATGTAGAGTACGAATGAATAATAAAAAATTGAATGCATAGGCTCAGAAGGACCACTTTCCCATGCCCTTCATGGACCAAATATTAGATAGGTTAGAGGGCAGAGAATGGTACTTTTTTCTTGATGGGTATTTAGGTTATAACCAAATTATTATTGCACTTAAGAATGAAGAGAAGACCTCTTTCGTATGTCCTTATGGTACCTTCACATTCAAATGCATGTCATTCAGTCTATGCAATGCTCCAGCCATATTTTAGAAATGTATAATGTCAATCCTTTCTAACATGGTATAAGAAAACATCAAAGTTTTTATGGATGATTTTTTTATTGTTGGTGATTCTTTTGAAGAATGCCTTACTTACTTGGCAAATGCTCTCCAAAGGTGTGAAGAATGCAACTTGGTACTTACTTTGGAAAAGTACCATTTCATAGTAAAAAAAGGTATAGTTTTGGGGCACAAAATTTCAAAAAATGGGTATTGTGGTATGGCTTTAGGCGTGAATTCCTTTTAGAATAGCTTTTCTCTCATTGTGGAAATTAAGAATTGAATAGATGAAAAATAATGTCAACAATAAATTAATAAAGAAAGGGGAAGGATGGAATAGGGATGAGGGTGGTGGAGAATTGTTTTGATGAATGGATAGATGGTGGATGGATGGGAATTATAAAAATCTCCAGCAAAATAGGGTATTTATAACACCCATATCGTATTCCTACTAAGCTAATGCATTACTTAACCCAATCCTACTAGGTTAATGTATCATTATCCTAATCCTACTAAGTTACTGCTGGTCCCCAAAGTCTTTAGAATTGTTGTTTTTTCTCGGGACAGGTTTCCCATGCATCACTTTTGGTCCTTGGCATCCAAGCTTTCCCTTCCTTCTTTCGTGAAGCTTCCTTTGACGTCAAGTTATCCATAAAATGCTGAAATCTGCATCATTTATACTTGAAAACTTGCTAATCACGTTTGTTAGCTCAATTACAGGAAAAAGGACTAAAAGTGCATGATTTATATAATTTGTCCTCAAAACTTAGCTAAAATATGGGTAAAATATAGTACTTTAGGCGTGTAAATTCACCTATCATCATGGTATATCTTATTGCTGATAGTAAGTGGGTTGGTCTGGTGGAATGTGTTCCAAAGAAAGGCAGTATTACTATTGAGCCTGAAGAGAAGAATGAGCTAGTGCTAATGATACATGTCATAGAATGTAGAGTACGAATGAATAATAAAAAATTGAATGCATAGGCTCAGAAGGACCACTTTCCCATGCCCTTCATGGACCAAATATTAGATAGGTTAGAGGGCAGAGAATGGTACTTTTTTCTTGATGGGTATTTAGGTTATAACCAAATTATTATTGCACTTAAGAATGAAGAGAAGACCTCTTTCGTATGTCCTTATGGTACCTTCACATTCAAACGCATGTCATTCAGTCTATGCAATGCTCCAGCCATATTTTAGAAATGTATAATGTCAATCCTTTCTAACATGGTATAAGAAAACATCAAAGTTTTTATGGATGATTTTTTTATTGTTGGTGATTCTTTTGAAGAATGCCTTACTTACTTGGCAAATGCTCTCCAAAGGTGTGAAGAATGCAACTTGGTACTTACTTTGGAAAAACCATTTCATAGTAAAAAAAGGTATAGTTTTGGGGCACAAAATTTCAAAAAAGGGGTATTGAGGTAGATAAAGAGAAAATTAAAGTGATCAAGAAAATTAAAATCCACATGATAGATTTATATAAGGTTCATCAAGGACTTCTCCAAAATAGCCAATCCTCTTTGTAGGCTTCTTGAGAAGGAGGTGAACTTTGAGTTCACTAAAGCATGCTTGAAGGCTTTTAAATGTCTGAAAAAGAAGTTGATGACTACTTCTATCATTGTATCTCCAAACTGGTCTTTGCCTTTTGAAATCATGTGTGACGTAAGTGGTTTGTCCTTAGGGGCTTTATTAGGCCAATGAAAAGAAAAGATCCTTCATCCCATATACTATGCTAGCAAACCACTAAATCCTGCTCAGAAAAACTACACCGTGATAGAACAAGAGTTGTTGGCGATATTTTTTTCTTTTGAGAAGTTTAGGTCAAATTTGATTGGGACTAAGGAAATTGTGCACACTGATCATGCAACATTATGGTACTCAATGGAGAAAAGGGATGCAAAGAGTAGACTGATTAAGTGGGTGTTATTGCTACAAGAATTTGATTTTAAGGTCAAGGATAGAAAAGTTACGGAGAATCAAGTTGTGGATCATTTGTATAGACTAGAAGAGGAAGCTATGCAGAATATTGAAGATGGGCTTCAGATTGATGATAGTTTTCCAAATAAGAAGATATTAGCAGTTTCCCACAATCTAATTCCATGGTTTGCAGATTATGAAAATTATGTAGCTAGTGATCTAGCCCAAAAGATCTTTCTTTCTAGTAAAGAAAGAAATTTATGCATGAGGCAAGGAAATTTTTCTGGGATGAGCCTTATCTGTTCAGAACTTGTGCAGATAGGATTATTATGCATACCTAAGGTAGAGATGATGAGCATGCTTAAGGATTGTCATTTTTTGTTATTTGGGGTCATCATGGTGGAATCCGCACTACCCACAAAATCTTGCAATGTGTGTATTATTGGCATACAATCTACAAAGATGCACATAATTTTGCTTCTGCTTGTAATCAATGTCAACGACAAGGTACCATCTCTAGACGCCATGAATTGTCTATGACTCCTATCTTAGAATTGGAATTGTTTGATGTATGGGGTAGAGACTTCATGGGTCCCTTTGTAAGTACATTTGGCATGAAGTATATACTAGTGGTTGTAGATTATGTTTCAATATGGGAGGAAGTAGTTGTGCTTGCCAACAATGGAGTGCGTAGTGTCACTGCATTCTTGAAAAGAATATCTTTTCTTGATTTGGCACCTCATGTGCTATCATTATATAATGACCCAATTTTCTAGAACCGAAACATCACAAGGTGCTCATGATCCCTAAGGACCACAAGCCAACCCTCTACTAATATCTGTACCTGAACACTATATAATATAGATAATAAATGCAGAAACTGGACATAAGGTTCAAAACATCTAAAAATACTCAAAATTGAAAACTGAATACTGATACATCTGTTTAAAAAGCCTCTAAATTGTCTGGACTGTGGAGTTGATGGGACATGTCCCCAACTAACTCTATCTACTGAAAATAAACTAAGTCTGATACGATAGTAAAATAAGGATCATTATCGACTGAAGAGGACTCACTGATACGTCTACTGCTGCTGACTAGGACTGAGCTGCTAAGGGTACTCTGGATCTCGTGCCTCTGAACCTATGGTCTCAAATAAAACACCACAGCACAAATACAGAAGTACGGGAATATACCGAGTATGAAGATGAGGTAAGGCTAAATGCAAGAGCTTATACATGAATAATTACTTAACTGAATAATCATGAGAGTAATGAATGAGATCACATGCATGAATACACGAACCATAACTGAAATCATTGTGACTCGAAATACTGAAACTCGGATACTACTTTACTGCCATTTTAACTCACTACTAATGCCTGAGATATAGAACACTAAATCATCTGATACTTATAACTAAGTAGTGGAGTTGAGTTCAGTCTTAAATAGTATGTGATCTAAGAATCTGAGGATACTAAAGCTGATTGATTAAATATACTCACGTCATTGCCTGAATTTTAAGCTTTCTACTCTCAATTGACTGCATCAAAGATCAAACCTCTCTAACGGATAATTCCAGAATCTACTATCAATGATAAAAAAAGATCATGTCCGAATCAGACAACAAGAATAATCAACTGAATCTGAGACTGAGATCAAGCCTATCTAATGGGTGATATCTAGATCTAATAACAAGAATACTCAACTGAATCTAAGACTAAGATCAAGCCTATCTGATGGGAGATCTCTAGATCTGATAATGAGATTACTCAACTGAATATAAGATTGAGATCAAGCCTATCTGATGGGTGATGTCTAGATCTGATAACAAGAACACTCAACTAAATCTGAGACTGATATCATGACTATCAGATGGATGATATCTAGATCTAATAATAAGATTACTCAACTGAATAAGAGACTGAGATCAAGCCTATCTGATGGGTGATATCTAGATCTGATAATGAGATTACTCAACTGACTATAAGACTGAGATCAAGACTATATGATGGACTGATACTGAATAAATTTATATGGGACCAAGCCTATCTGACGGGTGGTCCATGAATCAATAGAACTATCTGAGTTCCTCACTGAGATAGATAACTGTATCTGATAGTCTTGATTTCTGAAGATTGATACTAAAACTGAAACTGTAGAAAGTAATCACTTAATCAACATTCCCCGAATCTCAACTGGTGAGGTCCAACCTATAGTCCCAGTTGGAAGGGTGTCAATACCGTGCCACGGGTAAAGACCTATCTAGTCAATCCTATCTGATGGGTGACCCTCGCAGGAAGTCAAGCCTTAGGCATATAATAGTCAAGCCTATCTAACGGGTGACCAGCCTTTCCTGACGGGTGACTCCTGCATCCTGCGCTACCTACATAGTTCTTGAGTTCAGCGATTGCTCCTAATAACTCTGCCTCTCTGATGAGGGATCGCCATCCCTGCCCTTGCTCGGTGCTAGCTCCTACTCCTAACTAAAAGACTCTGAACTAATTCTTAACTGAACACAAACTAAGTTGAATCTGATACTGATCATGTTTCTTGAATAATCTGACTGAGTTAAGCTGAATTCAATTGATTTCGTATTTGACGAAGTACTAATGAATCTCATGATCTAGCTGAATAACACTTGATAACGCTCAAACTACAGCTCTCGTAAGAGTGTAAGCGGTCGTTGTCAAATATAGAACCCAACTGGGTTGGGTGTCGAATCCCACAGAGAATACTTGGTCACTAAGTAAGCGAAGATTATTAGACTTTTGATCTAAAATTCTACGAATAAATTGGGGGATTTTATGCTTGCAATAAAAGTACCGAAATAGTAAAGTAAAAATGGAATGTTTAGTAAGGTTTTAATCAATGAGAATGGGAAGTTAGGGTTATGTCCACCTTATGAGTTATATATATCTATTGGCTATGAGTTATGTGGAATTCAGACATGCATGTTCTTATAGAGAATCGTATTCTCTGGTAAATCCAGGCGTTTTTCGACCTATCAAGGACTATTTCACCTCAACTCTTTCGAGCTTAAAGCGTATCTAATGGTACAAATTCTCCAAGAGGCTAATCCAGTGATGGAACTAACTTTTTAACAGGGGTTTGTGCCCTATTACCTTGACATTATCTCTTTTCCAGACATATAACTTTTCTTTCTAACAAGTTAATGCTATACTGGCGTATTCTATATGCTTGCAACCACAAGAATTTAGATTAAGATGAAGAGAATAATGATATAAGCAGCATACGTGTCAAGAATTCACAAACTCATAGCAATAGATAGTATCTTATAAGGCTTCCATAACCCCAACAGAGAAGTTTAGCTATTCATGAGTGCGAAGGAAATCACAATAGACATTATTATTATACCAAAGTAAAGATTTCTCGTGTGGTATGGTTTGGTATCACTTGTGGCGTGAATTCAGTGCAAATAGCGTTTCTCTTGTTGTGAAAATTTAGAAGTCGAATAGATGAAGAGAAAGTAATAAGAATTAATTGAAAGGGAATTGTTTAGAGTTGTAGATGAATGAATTAGAATGTGAATGATGATGATGGGAATGATGATAATCCTCCAAAAAACTGCAGCAAAATAGGGTATTTATAATACCCATATCCTCTTCCTACTAGGCTACTGCGTACTTATCCTAATACAAATAAATTACTGCATCATTATCCTAATCCTAATAGGTTACTGCTGATCCCCAAAGTCTTGAGAAATGTTGTTTTTGCCCGGGACAGGTTTTTCATGCATCACTTTTAGTCCTAGGCATCCAAGCTCTGCTCTCCTTCTTTCGTGAAGCTTCCTTTGGCGTCAAGTTATCCATAAAATGCTGAAATATTCATCATTTATACCTGAAAACTTGCTAATCATGTTTGTTAGCTCACTTACAGGAAAAGGACTAAAAGTGTATGAATTATATATTTTTTCCTCAAAACTTAGCTAAAATATGGGTCAATTATAGCACTATAGGCGTGTAAATACGCCTATCATCAACACCCTACACTAAAAGCTTTGTTCATCCTCGAACAAAATATCATGTCCTACTAAATATGTACTTAGGGTTTCATAGTAACAACACAAAATTTTCATCAAGACAGGCACGACAATCATTAACAAAGAGTAGTTTTCTGATCACTACTAGAAACAATTTCAACCTCTAATATAGACTCGTGATGATGGTTAATTCGTATTCAAAAGTTAAGGAACAAAGATTCATACACAACTACCCAAAACTCATCAACCATGTATGTCTCACAATATGTCACCCATAATCACTCACAAATTTTTTATTTATCAAACATGGGTCTAAAATTATCCTTGATCTCACTCTCACAAAGAATTCATATGTTGCAACTGATGACCATAAGCTTGCCCTTAGTGTAATGCTCCACTAAATATCAGAATGCGAAGCTTAAGATCAAATAGGTCTTTTACAGGTTGTAATGTAGGCTAAGGGACGGGTAGGACTATTTTGGCCAGAAATAGTGACTATGCTCCTAAGCGCTTTAATACATCACATTATGCCATTTATGCTTTCTTTCAAACAACCTTTCTAGTTTCTTTATCTACCACCCTTTCTCACCTCTTTTGTTTTTCAATTTTTAAACATAACTAACTTTTTAGTTTTCTTTTCCTTTTTCTTTTCATAACACACCTCTTATGATAGCAATTCCCTTTTTTTTTTCATAACAAATTCAAGCACCAATACATTCTAAGGCATCATACTCACTCAATTTCCTTTTTGTCACATGACTTTACAATTTAAAGCACTTAGGAGTTTGGATCAAATTATGGTCTTGAAAAAAATGGATTAGGCTTACATATGAGGCTTTCAAAGAAAAATAGGCTAAAGGCTCAAAAGGGTTGAGTAGGATAATGTCCACGGGTAGGTAAAACGAAGGTAAACAATTACAGGTTGCCAATTCAACAACAACAACAACAAACCCAGTGTATTGCCAATTAAATGCCTAAATCATCTCCTAAACTCACACTCTTTATTTCGCTTCACACACACACCAGGCAAGTTCTAGCATTAGCCACAATCACAGAATATACTATATCCTCACACACACAAGGCACATGGTCGACTTTATTGGGAGCAGTATAGACTTTTGACCCAACAAATGAAGGAATTGAACCTCACAATTATCACATAGTGAGTCACAATTAGAGCCTAAACGTCTCAATAGTAATGATTTTATCACAGACTCTTGTCATAATACCATGCTGCCTATCAGAACAATTTCATGCAAAGTTTTAAAAAAAAAAATTTAACTACTAAAAAAAACACAAAACAACCAAACATAAATAAATGCAAATGCAGATAAAGAAGGATACCAGCACCCCATACTTAGACTGGACACACAGCCATCAGTGAAAAATAAATAAGAAGAACCTGGTTAGTCGGACTCCTCCTCTATGTCTGGGGTCATACCCCCTTCGTAGGAATCATCATTGGAGTCGTCGTCATCAGAATTCTCCTCCACATCGGAGTCTAGAAGTCTGCGATCATCATCAGTTGGCACATCATCATCAAGAGGTTCCTCAAAATATACACCTACTCCACACATCGCCCTTGCATGCTCATTCATTGGGTAGTCATTATCCAGGTGTTGGAGCTCTGCAGCAGTTGGAACACGACCCCCGCTCATCATTGTAAACCTCGTCATGCCATATAAATGGCGGAAGAAGCTTTCAGCGCGAGCATGCCTTTCTGCAGTGGTAAGGTTGACGCCATGCGTAGTTTCAGCATCTTTAACCTTTGTGAGGTCAACCTTCTTCGGGTTGTGTGGAAGTTTATGATCATCCGGTTCCTCTTCAATGTCCTCCTTCCTCAATATTGCAGTCAACAGATTGCCAAAGCTGAAGTGGGACCTCTTGTGCAGCCTAGCCTTACGCATTGTAGATTGAATAATTGCCCCAATGTTGATAGGGACATTCCTCATCAATGCGTACACCAAGCACACTCTATCTCGTGTTATCTTTGTGTATTGTGTCCCTGGAATCAGGCAAGAGTTGACTATTCGCAACTATATCCTAGCTTCCCTATTTAAGGGAGCATATGGGAAGGTGTTGTGCCGACCAGTGTCCTTGTGTCTACTCCATCATGCCATAGATCTTGTTCCGCACAATGTGTGTCTAATTGCCCTGTACAGAGGTCTGTTATACAGCTCTTTGAGTGGTGATGGATCAACAGATGGCAAACCTAGAAAGGAGTTGAAGAACTCCGCATTTAGTTGCAGAACTTGGCCCCAAATCTTTACTTCACTTCCTGTAGTTTTTGGTGACCAGTTGGCATAGATATCTCGTGTTAAATCGAGATTGCACTCTCCCATATCTCGGAAGATGAAATCAAGATGTAACGCCATTATCTTAGCCAACATACGAGGTTCTTTCTTTGCTAGGCTCTCCTTGTGTATCAACTCCACATGAACATATTTTTTCTCTTTATTGTTCCTATACCACTCCTTTCCTTCTTCCTCTAGGACCAATTTTATTCTGAACATGCAGTGAGGTATTTGCAGCGCGGAGGATTCTCCTTGCTCTTTTCGTCCTCTTTTCTAGCCTTTTTGTGAAGTGGTTGCTTTTTTCTTTCCTTGTCTTGCCTTTGGTGCCATTGTTCCTAACATTGAAATAATAGTCATGTTAGCTTCATCTCGGTGGATACAATCAACAAACAAGCAGTAGCAGCACCACCCCACACTTAGTTTTTTGGCACAAACTAGTGAAATGAACGATGTCGATTACTCAGACTTCATCGACATTCGTTCAGGTGTTATGTTCCAACAATATAATCAGTGCAGTCATACTTTTCTTGTCATATTAACTATCCTTTTTGATTTAATTTCATGAAATCTTGGCAATACTTTCATGTTTGGATTGATGTATCTTTTGAGCAATGACTACCAAATAAGGATTGAATCAAGTTATAACATTTGGAAATAATCACAACATAGTATGTTTGTAGTCAACCATGATTCACATCTCGATGAACAAGTCGTTCCAACATGTAAGCTTTCTATTGACAAGATTATGCAATTTTCTTGACCATGTCAAATTCGTAAAAGTATGACAGTGCATCAAAATCAAATTCAGGTTGGGAAAAACTCAAGATCATCCTTACGTATTCTTTCACTCACTTAGTTGTATCACAACAAATCAACCATATTCAAATCACCAATACTACTTCAAGATTTAACAATTCATTATAGACGTAGTAGGGTAGTACTTACGGAATATAAAAGAAGAACAAAGAAGTACTTACTTGATTGATGGTCTCGGAAAATTTTCTTACAATGTAAAAGAGCAAAAGGAAAATTTTTGAGAGGAATTGGAGAGGTAGGCGGCGCTTAGGTTGGATTGGTAATGAATTTTTGTTCTAAGACTAAGTTCTTATTTATAGGACAAGATTGGGTCGGGTTTTGACCCATTTAGAATCGGATTTGGGAAAAAAAAAGTGACCATAGGCGGCGCCTATTGCTTTGCCTATGCTTGGCATAGGCGGTGCCTTTTGCAAAGCCTTGTTGAGCATAGGCGGCGTCTATGCCATGGCATATGAGATTCAGAGACAAAAGGCTTTTGCATAGGCGGCGCCTATGCTATGGCACTCTAGAATCCGAGAGCTTAGGCCATAGTATAGGCCTTGCGTTGTTCGTGGCCTAGATTTACATAGGCCTTGCCTTATTATTTGCCTATATTTTCATAAGCAATGCCTAACCCATAGCCTTTTGCTTCTTCATTCCTAACTTACCACCTTTAACATGCAATACGTCCAAATCAAAATTTGAAACCAATCTCCTTCTTGCACCTACATTTACTCAAAACAACAAAAACGATTAGAACGATGGGTTGCCTCCCATCTAGCGCTTGATTTATTGTCGCGGCACGACATAGTTACCTTGAGTACTTAGACTTCGTCGAGATAAATGGTGGCCATGCATTTTATCGAGTCAAGAGGACTGATGTATGGTTTTACTCGTTGGCCATTCACCTTAAAGACAACACCATTATTGTCTTCTAACTCAACTACTCCAGACGAGTAGACTTGGTTAACTTTGTACGGACCAGAACATTTGGACCTTAACTTACCTGGGAATAGCTTCAGTCTAGAATTAAAAAGTAGTACCATATCATCCTTCTGAAAGTTTCGTTGAACAATCCGCCGATCATAATACTTTTTCATCCGCTCCTTGTAGAGGTCTGATCGTTCATACGCATGAAGATGGAATTCATCTATTTCATTCAGTTGCTCCAATCTCAGATTCATAGCATCATCCCAATTCAAATTCAGTCGCTTCAACGCCCATAATACTTTATGCTAGAGCTCAATGGGTAGGTGGTAAGCCTTCCCATAAACTAGTTGGTACGGGAACATGCCAATTGGTGTTTTGAATGCAGTCCTATAAGCCCATTGTGCATCGTCCAGCTTCCGAGACCAATCTTTCTTATTTGCATTTACAGTCTTAGCAAGGATTTATTTGATCTCTCGATTGGAAACCTCTACCTGTCCACTAGTTTGAGGGTGATAAGGTGTGGCTACCTTGTGTTGCTTGACACCATATTTTGCCAACATGGATTTGAATAGCTTGTTGCAAAAGTGAGATCCTCCATTGCTTATGATAGTACGTGGTACTCCAAAACGAGAGAAGATATTTCTCCTCAAGAATGCTACAACACGCTTTCCTTCATTATCGGCCAGCGCTACTGCTTCAACCCATTTTGAAACATAATCGACAGCAACTAGGATGTATTTCATCCCAAACGAATTTACGAATGGGCCCATGAAATCAATGCCTCAAACATCAAAGAGCTCTATTTCAAGAATTTTCGACATGGGCATTTCATGGTGTTTCGAAATCGCACCTTGTCTTTGACATTGGTCGCATCTTCTCACAAAGTCGTATGCATCTTTAAATATCGAAGGCCAATAATAGCCACTTTGCAATACCTTCCTTGCTGTCCGATTACCTGCGTGATGTCCTCCAACTTGGGAAGTGTGACATGCTTCCAATATACTAGGCACCTCTACATGAGATATGCATCGTCTGATCACACCATCCGCGCATCGTCTAAACAAATATGGCTCATCCCAGAAGTAGTGTCTCACATCATGCATGAATTTCCTCTTTTGGTGAAAAGATAGATTTGCAGGCATAATATTACTCACCACGAAGTTTGCAAAGTCTGCATACCATGGTAACTCTTCATTCATCGTGGCTAAGATCTCTTCGTCAGGGAATGCATCATCAATCTTGATTTCAGGCTGCGTTATATGCTCGTTCTCAATTCTAGATAGATGATCAGCCACTTGGTTCACGCAACCTCTTCTATCTTTTACCTCGAAATCAAATTCTTGCAGCAACAATACCCATCGAATTAGCCTTGGTTTCGCATCCTTCTTTGTCATTAAATATCTCAGAGCTGCATGGTCTATATGAACTACCACTTTGGTTCCCAAAAAATAAGCACGGAACTATTCAAAAGCATACACAACCGCTAGAAGCTCTTGTTCTGTGACAGTATAGTTCTTCTGGGCTTCGTTCAGGACCTTACTCACATAGTAGATTGGATGGAATAACGTTTCCTTTCTCTAGCCAAGTACAGCACCCAAAGTTACCCCGCTAGCATCACACATGACTTCTAACGGTAAAGACCAATCTGGTGCTACAATGATAGGGGCTTCAATAAGCTTCCCTTTGAGGCATTCGAATGACTTCAAACAATCTTCATTGAAGTCAAACTTTGCATCTTTCTCCAAAAGTTTGCATAATGGACTAGAAATTTTGGAGAAGTCTTTGATAAACCGCCGATAGAAGCCTGCGTGACCGAGGAAACTACGAACTCCCTTTATGGAAATTGGAGGTGGTAGCTTCTCGATAACTTCAATTTTAGCTCGATCAACGTCAATTCCTCTTTCAGAGATTTTGTGCCCAAGAACAATACCTTCTTTAACCATAAAGTGGCACTTCTCCCAATTCAGTACTAGGTTGAATTCAACACACCTCTGTAACGCCATACTTAGCTTTGCCAAGCACGATTCAAATGATTCACCCACAACTGAAAAATCATCCATGAACACCTCCAAGGTATCTTCAACCATATCAGAGAAAATGGACATCATACAACGCTGAAAAATGGCTGGTGCGTTACATAGCCTGAATGGCATACGTTTGAAGGCAAACGTACCATATGGGCATGTAAACGTTGTCTTCTCTTGATCTTCTGGAGCAATACAAATATGATTATAGCCAGAATAACCGTCTAAGAAATAAAACCATACTTTCCCTGCTAATCGATCAAGTATTTGGTCAATAAAGGGCATTGGGAAGTGATCTTTAGGGGTCCACAAATTCAGCTTACCGTAGTCCATGCATACTCTTCACCCTGTGACAGGTCTGAGTGGAATTAACTCATTCTTTTCATTCTCAACTACCGTTATGCCACCTTTCTTTGGTACACATTGTACCGGGCTTATCCATTTACTATCGGAGATTGGATACACAACCCCTGCATCTAACCACTTAATAATTTCCTTCTTCACCACCTCTTGCATAGGTGGATTTAGACGTCTTTGATTTTCAATAGTGGGTATGCAATTTTCTTCAAGCTGAATCTTGTGTGTACAAATTCCAGGCGGAATACCAATGATATCGGCGATGGTCCAGCCAATTGCTCTTATGTACTTTCGTAGAACGGTAATGAGCGCTGCAACTTGCTGCTCACCCAAATCTGCTGCCACAATAATCGGAAGTGTGTTACCGCTTCCTAAGAATGCATACTTTAGATGACTAGGCAGCTCCTTCAATTCTAACGTGGTGGCTCTTCAATAGATGGTTTAGCTAGTGATGTAGGGCGGTTTTTGAGATCAAGGTCCAGCTTCTTGGGAGCATGAGGTTATGAACCTAATCCTGTTAGAGCATAAATAGTTTCTTCATAATTTTCAGCATCCTTACTCTCAACATTCATAAGCACAACCGCCAATGGGTCATCAATAAGCTGTTCCTCTTCAGGTAATTCTTTCTCATCATCAAAATAAACATCAGCTACTGAGAATACGTTTAGATCTTTGGGTTGCTTCATTGATTTGCACACATCAAATCGAACTACTTCGTCATTTATCCGGAATAAAAGCTCATTAGCTCTTAAATCAATAAGCACACTTCCTGTTGCAAGGAAGGGGCGCCCCAAGATTATGGGAACTTTTGAGTCTGCCTCACAATCCAAAATAACGAAGTCTGCCGGAAAGATGAATGAGGAAACCTTCACCAATACATCACATAAAATACCAACAGGTCGTTTTACCGACCTATCTGCCATTACGAGCCTCATATTGGTTGGAGTAGGATCACCCAACCCCAACTTTTTGTAAATAGATAATGGCATCAAATTGATGCTGGCTCCTAAATCGCATAACGCCTTGGCAAAATTTAAAGATCCAATGGTGCAAGGAATAGTGAAAGCACCAGGGTCGGCCTTCTTCTGAACTAGTGATCGGGTAGCAATTACACTGCAATGATGAACAGTATCTGTCAACTCATAACTTGCTGCCCACTTCTTTGTCAAAAGATCTTTCATAAATTTTGCATACCCAGGCATTTGTTCTAGTGCCTCTACCAATGGAACATTAATAGTCAGCTGTTTTAACATTGCCATGAATTTATTGAACTTGGTATCATCAGCTTTCTTCTTTAATCTTTTAGGAAAAGGAGGTGGTGGAAAGCGAATAGTTTTCTCCACGACTTTCTTTTCTTCTCGCTTCAGACTGGCACTCTTTTCAGGTTGTGGACATTGAGGGGTGACGTCATTAACGTCTTTATCAGCTTGTACGGCGTCTTCTGCATTACCTGTGATATCATCGGCCACTTGCTTGCTTTGAGATGAATTTTCCAGCACTTTACCACTCCTGGTAGTAATGGCCATGCATGTTCCATCATTTCTTGGATTTTGCACTGTATCACTAGGTAAGGTGCCAACTTTTCTTTGATTTAAAGTGGCTGAAATTTGACTCAATTGTTGCTCCAGCTGTCTTATTGAAGTGGAATGCAAATCAACCAATTGCTTCATTGAGGCCAAATCATTTATTACCTCAGTTACTCCCGTGCTGGTTGCGTCCACTCCTTTCAACAGCTTAGCCATCATATCTTCCATTGACATATTTCCAGACCCAGATGTAGTGGCGTCACGTCTTCCTGGGGGAACATACAGATTACTCTTGTCAGTCTTAATCTTCCAACTTCCTTGATCATGGTCCTTGTTTCCAGATTTATCATAATAGTTCTGACCTTGGTTTCCTTGGGCACTGCCTCGGAAACCCCCCTGATTGTTTAAGTAGTTGGCTTCTTCCTCAGAATCGAATTCTTCTCTTCCTTTTGACGCAACTGCTTTGACTTTTTCGGTCTTTCCTGATAATAGATGCTTTGTAAGAAGATCCACTTGTGTTTTCATGTGCGCCATATCTTGATCACGTCCTTCTTCTCTTATCCTTTGTTCTGCAGTTATGCCTATAGACAAAGTGGGGCTTGCTACCTCAGAATCCCTGGTATGCCAAGCTCTACTTTGCTTTGTCATTCGGTCTGGCATATCACTTGCCTGAACAAAGGTAAGGTCTAAAAATGATCCGCCAGCCGCATTATCCACCACTAGTTTAGTTATTGAATTCAAGGATCTGTATAGTCTCTCCATTAGGTGGACATTGGTCATGTGATGGTTTGGGCACCTCATAAGCTTCGTCTTGAACCTCTCCCATGTTTTGTGGAGAGCTTCGGTTGGAAGCTGCAGAAAGTTGCTGATTTTATCTCTTAATTGTGCTCTCTTGGATGGCGGAAAGAATCTTTCAAGGAAAGCGTCTTTCAATTGCCTCCAATTTGTAATAGAATCAGGAGTCAGCCCATTCAACCATAGAGTTGCCTCACCAGATAGAGACAATGGGAATAAGCGCAATCGAATTGCATTTTGTCCAACGCCAGGATTGTCGAATGATTTGCATATAGAGATAAAGTTGATCAGATGCATATTCGGATCATCTCCTACTAGTCCACCGAATAGTCCCTTGAGTTGCAATAACTGAATCATGGTGCTAGTGATGTTGAACTTGGCTCGGGGCGCCAATGGTGGAGGAATAATGGCTCCTGTGGCTCCAGCTTCATCAAGATTTCATCATCATCGTCGAATGGTATTTGCATGGCTCGGCATTCAGGCCTGAACCTAGCTTGACGATCTCTTCTGTTGGCAGGTGTCGCCATCTCAGCATCACGCCTAGTGTTTAGTAACTCGTCATCACCTAGATCCTCATCGTCAGGATTTGTTGCTCGCCTGGGGTAATCAATATTCTGTTGATGCACTTGAGCGGCGGCCAGAGCAGCTAGTCTAGCCTGTTCCTGTTAGGCAACCCTTCTTTCAATTTCCTGTTGCGCCTCTATTCTGCTAATACAATGTGGTTCAGGATTGAAAGGTAATAACGGTTGACCAGAACTTCGAATATGGGGCATGCACTGAATTAAAAAAATCTGAAGAAAACAAAAACAACAACTAAAAGTAAAGGTACGAGAATCTTTGACCAAAGGGTCTAGTAACTATCGCAAACTTAGTTGACAACCGTATTCCCCGGCAACGGCGCCAATTTTTTATAACGCTCAAACTACAGCTCTCGTAAGAGTGTAAGGGGTCGTTGTCAAATATAGAACCCAACTGGTTTGGGTGCCGAATCCCACAGAGAATACTTGGTCACTAAGTAAGCGAAGATTATTAGACTTTTGATCTAAAATTCTACGAATAAAGGGGGGATTTTATGCTTGCAATAAAAGTACCAAAATAGTAAAGTAAAAATGGAATGTTTAGTAAGGTTTCAATCAATGAGAATGGGAAGTTAGGGTTATGTCCACCTTATGATTTATAAGTATCTACTGGCTATGAGTTATGTGGAATTCAGACATGCATGCGCTTATAGAGAATCGTATTCTATGGTAAATCCAGGCGTCTTTCGACCTATCAAGGACTATTTCACCTTAACACTTTCGAGCTTAAAGCGTATCTAACGGTACAAATTCTCCAAGAGGTTAATCCAGTTACGGCACTAACTTTTTAACAGGGGTTGGTGCCCTATTACCTTGACATTATCTTTTTTCCAGACATATAACTTTTCTTTCGAACAAGTTAATGCTATACTGGCGTATTCTATATGTTTGTAACCACAAGAATTTAGATTAAGATGAAGAGAATAATGATATAAGCAGCATACGTGTCAAGAATTCATAAAATCATAGCAATAGAGAGTATCTCATAAGGCTTCCATAACCCCAACAGAGAAGTTTAGCTATTCATGAGTGCGAAAGAAATCACAATAGACATTATTATTATACCAAAGTAAAGATTTCTCGTGTGGTATGGTTTGGTATCACTTGTGGCGTGAATTTAGTGCAAATAGCGTTTATCTTGTTGTGAAAATTTAGAAGTCAAATAGATGAAGAGAAAGTAATAAGAATTAATTGAAAGGGAATTGTTTAGAGTTGTAGATGAATGAATTAGAATGTGAATGATGATGATGGGAATGATGATAATCCTCCAAAAAACTGCAGCAAAATAGGGTATTTATAATACCCATATCCTATTCCTACTAGGCTACTGCGTACTTATCCTAATCCTAATAAATTACTGCATCATTATCCTAATCCTAATAGGTTACTGCTGATCCCCAAAGTCTTGAGAAATGTTGTTTTTACCCGGGACAAGTTTTCCATGCATCACTTTTAGTCCTAGGCGTCCAAGCTCTTCTCTCCTTCTTTCGTGAAGCTTCCTTTGGCGTCAAGTTATCCATAAAATGCTAAAATCTTCATCATTTATACCTGAAAACTTGTTAATCATGTTTGTTAGCTCACTTACAGGAAAAAGGACTAAAAGTGTATGAATTATATATTTTGTCCTCAAAACTTAGCTAAAATATGGGTCAATTATAGCACTATAGGCGTGTAAATACGCCTATCATCAACACTGGCCTTTGAATAGAGTACTCGATTACTACAGAGGTCAGAACTAAACACTTGAATACTACTAGATCTGAGCTGAGTACAGAACTGAGGCTAGATTACTAGTGATACTAAGATTACGACGATTATAGAGATTAATGAGATTTCTTAAGGCCGGTATCTGTCTAAGAATACAGAGTTCTATAACTCGCTGAGTTCTGAGAATCATGGTTCAACTGGAATTATCGTGAAAACTAACACGAGCTCTAGACATCAAAAAAATTATTGGGTATAAATACCCCTAGGACTCGATCACATAAAAGTAAAACATAACCAGTCTTAAATAATCAAGACCATGGACAATTATTCACCATCACAATCACTATGGAATCACTTCAAGAATTTAGGAATCCTAAATATGTAATAACATAGGGGGACATGCTATTGGATCATACTCCATTCAATAAGGTCTTGCATCAAACACTTGATATGTATTAAAGTCTTAGCATGTATCAAAGAGCACATAATTGGGAAATTTCATATTATCATGTCACAATTCATTCACTAAGGCTTTTCAACAAACACTTGACATGCATGGGCTTGGATAAAATTGGGGATTTCTAGTCAACATGTTGTAATGGCTCTAATTCTTTCACATAAGCATTTTATCAAACATATGGGGAGAATGATTTTCTTGTTCAACAATTTTCTTCACTTAATTGACATGAACACATCACTTAACAAAAAACTTGAAGAGGGTTTATCATGAAAATCATATGAATATCACATACTAGGGTCAAAGCTTTAAAACCATGCAAACAAGCATGAATCAAAACTCAATAATAGCATGAACATCAATTTCTACTCACATGAATCATGAAAACCCACGAACATAAGAGCTTTGAAATTTAGAAAAGGGTTCTTGAGATTCTTGGATGAAAGGGACCAGAGAATCAACATCTACATACCTTAGAGAAATTCTTTCTTGAAAGCTCTTGGAGAGATTCTTGATTTCTTGATTTCTCTTGATTTTTCTTGAGAAAGAAGGAAGGGTTTTGATTTTGTAGAAACACTAGTATTTGATGTTAAATATGAGAAATGAATTTTTGAGGCTTGATTGGATATAAATAGGGGATAAAAAGAGTGGGAAAAGGATCAAAGAGACCTTTTCAAAAATAAGTTAAAAATGCTGAACGGGGTCTGCGATGGTCGAAGTGATGGTCCATCGCTCAGACTGACGGTTCTCCAGATTGTCCATCACACAGCGGTTGAAAAAAGAACACACTGCCTCAATACAATGGTCTCAGTGATGGTCTATCGCAAACCCAACAGTCCGTTGGATCATCCGTCATACGTTGGCCAGGATAAGCCACACTGCCTCAGCGCGATGGTCCCAGCGACGGTCTATCGCAGCCTCGATGGTCCATTATCCTGGATGTCGCACTTGGGAGTCACTACCTTGGTTGCAACGGTCTAGAAGACATTCCTTCATAATCTCGATGGTCCATCAATTCAGTCGTCGCACCTAGGCGGTTCTGACTATTTTCAGTAAAACTGCCATAACTTCCTCATCCAATGTCTGATTTTGACGAAATTGGTATCGATGGAAATCTTATTCAATTATTTACATGACAAAAATTTGATATTAGGGAAATTCTATATGGTTTAAAATATTTATCACTTGGTAAGACACTTCTCAACCTTTTCGGACTGGATTTACGCTTCACTTGACACGCTCTAAGGCTCAGACTACGAGAAAAATCTGTAGATCTTACATTATCTTCCCCTGGAAACATTCATCCTCGAATGTCGCTTGATAGGATAAGAATACATATCAACTGAACTTACTCAAGGAATGGGAGCATCTGAAACATGACTATGCAACTGGAACTACTGATATACTAAGCTCTCATACTGGACATACATATCTGATGCATGGAATACTCGACTGAAGCTACTCATAAGTTGAATTCTCATAATAGACATGAATATCTGATGCATGGATGCGTAACTAAGTTGATCTCATGAATGCATGACTGAATACACTGAAAAACTGAACTCTTTATACTGAACATGCATATCTAATGCATGAATGTATGACTGAACTGACTCTCAAAAGCATGACTGGCTATGCAACAATAACTGATGTTAACTTTATAAGGAGAGTTTGACCATACAAATGAATGAGTCTAAGAACATGAGAGCATCATAATATCATGGGGTATCTCCCCCTTAGGACTCTATGTCCCTCTACAAACACCTTGCTGAAATACTAGGGCGGTGCACGGGGCACTTACGAACTGGGTCATAATTGACCGACTTAGATCTGAAATTCATGCATGAATCATGTTGACATATAAGATCAAAATGCAAACAAAGTATCTAGAAATTCATAACATAAACATGAAGGACTCATAACATACCCGTGTCTATATCAAGTAACCTTTCCTGATCATGGAGAGCCTTAAATGCATAGAGACGATTCTGACGCTGACCACTATTGGCACTGGAAGGAGAACCCTGCTGATGAAACTTTCTACCCCTCTGAGCTAGAACTCTACACTCACATATCCTGTGTCCTGTCTTACCATACTCAAAGCACACATCACTACCATCCCTACACATACCTAGGTGACTTTTGCCACACTTTCCACAAAGCAGATTGGTATGAACAACACTAGCACTACTCAGGCCTTTGGATCCTGGTGCCTCATCATAACTAATATCCCCGAAGTTTGGTGTAGGTACACTAGCTGAGGATGGAGCTGGGACTGAAAATCTCTAACTATGCTGAGAATGACTACCACCCTGGGACCCTGCCTGAGAGAAACCATGACTACCTATTTTGGCTCTCTTACTCACTCTCTCTCTCTCTTTCTTTTGTCTTATCTGCCTCAATCTTATGTGCATGCATCATCAGCCTAGCATGGTCTGTATCTTTGTGAAGCATAGCAGTTCTACACTCTTTCAACACTAACCCAGACACACCAGTCACAAACTTACTCATACTCGCTCAAGGGTCAGCTATCAAGTCAGGATCATTCTTAGCTAACTCTTTAAAATTAAGACTATACTCTTTCAATGTCATGGAGCCTTGCCTTAGTTCATCAACTCCTCTACCTTAGCCTCTCTTATCTCTAGCAGGAAAAACTTATCTAAGAAGGCACCCTGAAACTTTTGGCAAGTCACGGGAGTTGCATCCTTCATTGTACCCTTCTTCCACATCACTACCCAATCATGAGCAATATCTTTCAGCCTATATGATACTAACTTTACACTCTCCTTCTATGAAACATGCATAATCTAGATAATCTTCCCCACCCCCTCTAGATAAAGTTATGGGTCCTCACCTGCTACTGACCCAAAAAATTATGGTAGGCTCATTCTCATGAAATCTCTAATTCTAGCTGCGGTTGAACCCCCATATTTCTGAGGTGGGTCCATAGCCTAATATTTCCCTTAAACATTAGTCGTTACAACTTGGGATAGTGCTTGAAAAGCTGCCCAAAACTCGGTGTATAACACACTCTCATTCTCAGGATCTACTACGCTGGGGTGGGAGGTGTAGGGAGGGGTTGGTCATCAACCCTATAGACATACTCTCTATGAGGAGGCATACTCTGTAAATAAAAGAAAGAGGTGTATTAGACTGAGGATCAACTAGAGCTCATGCTTACTCGCACAACATGAATACTAAAAAAAAGGGAAACTAATCCTTAAAACATCTTATAGCCTATTGTACATGCGCGCAACACACCTATTTACAAGACTCTACTAGATGCGGCTTCTCAGACTCCCTAGGACACTATTGAACCTTAGGCTCTGATATCAAGTTTGTAACGACTCGATTTTCTAGAACCAGATGTCACACGATGCTCAAGATCCCAAAGTACTATAAGCCAACCCTCTACTGATATCTGTACCTAAACACTACATAATATAGATAATAAATGTGGAAATTGGCCATAAGGTTCAAAACATCTAAAAATACTAAAAATTAAAAATTGAATACTGATATATCTATCTTAAAAGCCTCTAAACTGTCTGAACTGTGGAGTTGATGGGACGTGTCCCCAACTAACTCTGTCTACTGAAAATAAACTATGCCTAATATGATAATAAAATAAAGATCATCCTTGATTGGAGAGGACTCACTGATACGTCTAATGTTGTTGACTGGGACTGAGCTACTAAGGGTACTCTGGATCTCATGCCTCTGAAACTATGGTGTCAAATAAAACACCATAGCACAAATGCATCAGTACGGGAATATACCGAGAATGAATATGAGGTAAGGCTAAATGTAAGGGCCTATGTATGAAAAATTACTTAACATAATAATCATGAGAATACTGAATGAGAACACAAACATGAATGCATGAACCATAACTGAAATCATTGTGACTCAAAATACTGAAACTTGGATACTACTTTACTGCCATCTGAACTCACTACTAATACCTGAGATACTTAACACTGAATTATCTGATACTGATAATTGAGTACTGAGTTGATATCATTCTTATCTAGCGATTGATGTCAGAATTTGAGGATACTGAAGCTGATTGACTAAATACACTCATGTCACTGCCTAAATTTTGAGCTTTCTACTCTCGACTGACTGCATCAGAGATCAAACCTCTCTAACGGATGATTCCAAAATCTACTATCAATGATAAGAAAACATCATGTTCAAATCTGACAACAAGAATACTCAAATGAATCTGAGATTAAGATCAAGACTATCAACGGGTGATATCTAGATCCGATAACAAGAATACTCAACTGAATTTGAGACTGAGATCAAGCTTATTTAATGGGTAATCTCTAGATCTGATAATAAGAATACTCAATTGAATCTAAGACTGAGATCCAGCCTATCTGACGGGTGATCTCTAGATCTGATAATGAGATTACTCAACTGAATATGAGACTGAGATCAAGCCTATCTGAAGGGTGATCTCTAGATATGATAACAAGAATACTCAGCTGAATCTGAGACTGAGATCAAGCCTATCTGATGGGTGATCTCTAGATCTAATAATCAGATTACTCAACTGAATATGAGAGTGAGATCAAGCCTATCTGATGGGTGATCTATAGATCTGATACTGAATAACTTTATATGGGGCCAAGCCTATCTGACGGGTGGTCCATGAATTAATGGAACTATCTAAGTTCCTCACTGAGATAGATGATTGTCTCTGATAATCCTGATTTTTAAAGATTGATACTAAAACTGTAACTGTGGAAAGTAGTCACTTAACCAACATGCCTCAAATCTCAACTGGTGGGGTCCAACCTGTAACCCCAGCTGAAAGGATGTCAATACTGTGCCATGGGTAAAGACCTCTCTGGTCAAGCCTTTCTGAGGGGTGACCCTCGCAAGAAGTCAAGCCTAAGGCATATAATAGTCAAGTCTATCTAGCAGGTGACCAACCTTTCCTGACGGGTGACTCCTGCATCCTGCGCTACCTTCGTAGTTTTGGAGTTCAGGGATTGCTCCTAATGACTCTGCCTCTCTGATGGGGAGCCTCCATCCCTGCCCTTGCTCAGTGCTAGCTCATACTCCCAACTGAAAGACTCTGAACTAATTCTTAACTGAACACAAACTAAGCTGAATATGATACTGATCATGTTTCTCTAATGATCTGACTAACTTAAGCTGAATTTACTTGGTTTCGTATCTGACAGAGTACAACTGGCTCTTTTTATCTAGCTGAATGACACTGATCTTTGAATAGAATACTCAATTACTACAGATATCAGAACTGATCGCTTGAATACTACTAGATCAGATATGGGTACAGAACTAAGGCTAGATTACTAGAGATACTGAGATTACGGCGATTACTGAGATTACTTAAGTTCTATATCTGTTTGAGAATATAGAGTTTTATAACTTGCCGAGTTCTGAGAATCATGGATCAACTGGAATTATCATAAAAATTGACATGGGCTCTAGATAGAAGCTAAATTATCGGGTATAAATACCCTCAGGACTCGATACCATAAATATAAAACATAACCATTCTTGAATAATCAATTCTATGGACAATCATTCACCATCACAATCACTAAGGCATCACTTCAAGCATTTAGAAATCCTAAACTTGTAATAACATAGGGGGACATGCTATTGGATCATACACCATTCAACAAGGTCTTACATCAAACACTTGGCATGTATTAAAGTCTTAGCATGTATCAAAGAGCACATAATTGGGGAATTTCATACTGTCATGTCACAATTCATTGACTAAGGCTTTTCAACAAACACTTTACATACATGGGCACAATTGGGGATTTCTAGTCAACATGTTATAATGGCTCTAATTCCTTCACATAAGCATTTTATCAAACCTATAGGGAGCATTCTTTGCTTATTCAACAATTTTCTTCACTTAATTGACATGAACACATCACTTAACAAGCAAATTGAAGAGGGTTTATCATGAACATCACATGAATATCATACTAGGGTCAAAGCTTGAAAACCTTGCAAAGAAACATGAATCAAAACTCAATAATAGCATGAACATCAATTTCAAATCTCATGAATCATGAAAACCGTTAAACATAAGAGCTTTGAAATTTATAAAAGGGTTCTTGAGCTTCTTGGATGAAAGGGACCCAAGAATAAACATCTACATACCTTAGAGAAACTCTTTCTTGAAAGCTCTTGGAGAGATTCTTGATTTCATGATTTTTCTTGAGAAAGAAGTAAGGGTTTTGATTTTGTAAAAACCCTATTTTTTTATGTTGAAGATGAGAAATGAAGTTGTGATCCTTGATCGGATATAAATAGGGGATAAAAAGAGTGGGAAAAAGACCATAGATCCCTTTTAAAAAAAGAGTTAAAAATGCTGAACAGGGTCTACGATGGTCGAAGTGATGGTCTGTCGCTTAGTATGACGGTCCATCGGATCTTATGTCACACATCGGTCAAGAAAATAACACACTACCTCGATTCGACGGTCTCAAAAATGATCCATCATAAACCCGACGGTCCATCGGATCGTCTATTACGTGTTGGCCAGTATGAGGCCATACTGCCTCAGCGCGATGATCTGTCGGAGCCTCAAAAGTCCATCATCCTGGCCGTTGCACTTGGGTGTCACTGCCTTGGTTACAACGGGCTAGACGATGGTCCATCGTAAGATCAACGGTCTATTAATCCGGCCGTCGCACCTGGGCGGTTCCAACTATTTTTAGTAAAACGACCATAACTTCCTCGTTCGATGTCAGATTTTAATGAAATTGATATCGATGGAAATCTTATTCAATACTCTACATGATAAAAAAATCAATATTAGAAAAATTCTACATGGTTCAAAATATTTTTCACTTGGGAAGACACTTCTCAACCTTTTTAGACCAGATTTATGCTTCACTTGACACGCTCTAAGGCTTAGAATATGAGAGAAATTTGAGGGGTATTACACATTAGTGATGGAGGGTCAGATTTTTGTAATTTTCTATTCATAGGTCTGTTAGAGAAGTATGGAGTTAAGCACAAGGTGGCAACACCTTATCATTCGTAGACTAGTGGATAGGTTGAAGTGTCCAATAAATAAATTAAGTCCATATTGGCAAAGATATTAAATGCTAATAGGACTAATTGATTATGAAAATTAGATAATGCATTATGGGATTACCAAAAAACATTCAATACTCTAATAGGTGCTTTGCTTTATCAGCTAGTGTATGGCAAGGATTTTCACCTTACTATTAATCTTAAACATAAAGCACTTTAGACTTTGAAGAAGCTGAATTTTGAGTGGTAAGATGCAGCTAAGTCAAGGATGAATAGTATGAATGAATTGGATGAATTTTGACTTCGGGCGTACGAAAGTTCAGCACTTTACAAGGAAAAAATAAAGCTGCATCATGATCAAAAATTTGAGAGAAAAATCTTCAAAAAAGATGACCAGGTATTGCTTTACAAATCAAGGCTTAAACTGTTTCCAGGTAAGTTAGGTCTAGATTGTATGGTCCATTCACGTTTACAAAAGTTAAACACTATGGTGCTTTAGAATTGAAGAGGGATGGTGAAGCCCTATTTTAGGTAAACGGGAAAAACGTAAAGCACTAAATGGGAAATTATAAGGAAGTGAATGAAGTTTTTGAAATTGACTTTGGTGTTGACTGAGTAACCATGGCAATTACGTTGTGCAGCAATGTTAAAACAAGTGATGCATGGGAGGAAACCTATTTTTGTATAGTTTTTTAATTATAAGATAATATATTTGTTTAGTGTGAAGGACTAAGAAGTGTAGAAAATATCCAAAGAAGTAAAAAACGTTTTGGTCCTATGGACTCCTTACGAGTCATATCTAGACAGTATGACTCATCAGTAGGAGTCGTATGTACTTTGGAGAGAATTTAGAATCCATCAAAAGGTTTTGGAATGGATATGACTCTCAGAATGAGTCATACCTTCAAGGTATGACTCGTCACATTGCGTTGAATCCACTCTAGAAACCAGGTGATGTTCTAGGTATATACGAGTCATAGACATGACCCATAAGCCTGGGTATGATTCATATCCATAACTCATACCCATGCTTACTAGGTCAGGATCGCAGGTCAACCCGGTATAGAAATTGAGTTTAAATAAAAATAGGGTACCCGACGGGCACCCAATACCCATAAAACGTACCCAATTCCATTTTTTGCCAAAATTTTAAGCCTTCAACACACGAAATCACTTGTAAAAAACTTAAATCAACTACCAACAAGTTTGAATTTCTCATTTTACTTGAGTTAAGCATGAATTTGGGAGGAAAAGGAACTAAAATTTATATATTCATTCTTCAACTCGAACCAAATATATTTTGAACTTAATTTCTTTACATTTCAAGTTGGAATGAGAAATTTGAGACAATGAGAACTTTGTTTGAATCGAATTTACTCTTGTAATTGAAAATTTTATACCCTAGCTTAAGTATTCTAGGTTGAAAATGAGAATTGGGTTTGAATTAGGTTTTGGGTAGTATTTTGTTCTAAATTGATTGATATCGCTACAAATCGTAGTGGGTAGTTTGGGTATTTTCTTTGGAGTCAAATTTTAAAAGTTGGACTTCTATATTACAATGGATATGAGACCCCTTACATCTCGTACCCACTGGTACGGGGTTGTAATGGGACTCTTACCCACTGAAAACATGGAAGTCTAATAAGTTTAAGGTTCTATAATGAATGCAACTCATCTATTTGAGGTGCATCCAAACCATACAACTCATATACTTAGAGTCATACTAACCTGGGAGTAATAGAATTTTAGTTAAATATTTTTGGTCTGCTTACGACTATTGGTAACAGGTCGTACCTTGTCGGTATGATTGGTTAAGAGGAGTCATAAGAGGACCAGTGAATAATTGGTCATACACTATGTAACATACAACTCGACCATATGAGTCATACCTAGTTAGTACGACCAGTATCCTCCACTCGTACCCTTACCAGGACATACATGTTGAACTTTAGTTTTAATTTTTTATTTTCTTTTCTTTATTTACATACTAATAATGGTGTGCCTACAGGTACTATGCCTATAAAGAATGTTTCTTCATCAAAACAAGTCAAAAAGGGAACTAAGTAGGCACTGGTTACTAACTAGGATTCCGTGGTTAGAAGTTTGATGTGTCAACCGACAGTAGTGGTGAACTTTATGAAGACTACTCAAAGGGAAAGGTTTCCCAAAAAGAGAAGGTAGCTAACAAAGCAAAGGGAAAGAAGGTTGCACCCCTGGAGGAATCACTAGCTTTATGGGGCTCAAGGAGAAAGAACCCTTTGATATCTCCTCCAAATACACCACCACTATTTGATGATGATGACAAGGCTAAATCTAGTTCAGAAGAGGTAAGTTCTAGGAATGCTAATACTGTACAGAAAGTAAATAGGTGCCTCTAATAGCCAGACAGTACCCCCCATATGCACTTACCACTACCTCGGTACCCATCAGTGAATGATTAGGGTACCCCTTGCAGAAGATATTAACAGTGGTCTTAGAAGACCTCAACGTGGAAAAATAACAAGGGTATTATATCTTTAGTGGAGTTTGATGACTATTGAGATGTCAGAGATACCTCGATTTGAGGAGTGTTTCTAATAGTATGGGTTTGAATGGATGATGAGAGCACCCGAGAAATATAGTAAAGTATTGGTGCAGGAATTTTATACCTCACACAAGGGAGAATTTCAATGACAAAACCCATAAGGTTAATTGTAGAAGAGTGGAGACCTTATCACTTCTCTTACTATATGGGGAGTACGGGTGGACATTTTACCACATACAATTTGCCGATTCTTATATGAACTGGAGTATCAGCCTCCAGTTAATAATGAGAAGATGGACTACCGAATGGATGAAATAAGAAAGATAACTCGAAGGTCACTAGGTTTGAAGGATAAGATGGTGTTATTTAGGTGGATTACGAAGCGTATAACTTTGAATTATAAGAATGGAGTTTGGGTAAAAAGAGACTCTGTGGTCATCTCACAGAAAATTAAGAAAAATACCCTAAACTTCGATGGTAATTCATGGTGGACACTAGCAATGTCTAGCTACGGGTAATAATAATTTAAGCCTAGTTCGGACAGCCATGATAACTGGATTCATAGATGGTTACCAGTTTGATATTGGTGAATTTTTGGATCGATATTGACAAATAGGGTGGTAGGTGGTGAGAATTTTTTATTGATAGATCCCTGTAGATCACACAAATATGTCAGGTTGTGAGAGTACTGGAACTCCCTGGTATAGATAATATGTTAAAGGCCCCGAGAACTATAGATTTGGGCCTGATTTAAGATGTAACAAACCCTTTGGCCTGGAGGGCAAGGAAAGCAGCTAATTTGATGGCAGATATATTTTGGCAGAGTGGGTAGGCTGAGACTGCCAAGGCTACTGAGGTATGAGCACAGATTGAGACTTTATATATAAATGCAACAGGTACTTCTAATACCCCACTGCCAGTATTGTCTGTGCCACCTAGGCCATGAGATATGCCTTCTAGATTTATGATGATTTCACATGCACTATAGAAAGAGGTTATGAAAATATTAGCCATGCTGGAGGCCAAGGTCGAATATATGGAAGGGGTGTGAAGCCCTAGCTCGATACTCAGTTTGCTAACTAGGATAGATGAGTCCAAAGGAAGCTAAATGTGGTTGATTTAAGGATTACTTGATAATTGAGTAGTGGGCAGACATTTGATATTACTGAGTTCAAATTTGAAGATGTCGTGATTAAGAGGATAGTCATCAAATTATATAATAACTGATAGCTTCATAGCCCGTGATCGAGAATGTAGTGCCTACAGTTCATGTGTCAAATATTTGGACTATTTGAAAGCCAAGAGTTAAGGAGATTGAAGATGAAAGACAATCAAAAAAGAAGATAAATCGTGAAGAGAAAGATGCTATGAAGAAGGCCAAGGCATAAAGCATATAGAGCGAGCCAGACCGAGAGACATGGGTCCAAGAGATGTCCACTGGAACTGGTGGATGGAGAGAACAGTTATTCATATTGAGGGGGTCAATTTTGTTTGCACGACTATTATGATTCAGTCCTGACTGAAAGGATGGTAGCTGAGGAGAGTGGGACCCACTCTGAGGGCACATGTGCTGATATTGATGAGCCAACGCCTTGAGCACTCAGGTATGACCTTTCATCCTTACTTTATATTTTGTAGCACTGAGGGAAGTGTAATGATTTTAGTTTGAGTGGGAGTTATGTCGAATATCTAGGAGCAACTAAAAAGTATAAAAAGCTGAAAGTCTGTTATGACTTGCAGGTTTGGTGCTGACAACTGAGATAGGGAAAAAAATTAGCGCCTATGGCACCAGATTATTTTTATTGTGATTTTTGAGAAATTTTGAAAAATTCATTTATAATGAAATTGTGATTTTTTACTGATATGTGGATTTGGAAACACTCCTGATTTGAATAATTATGCTGAGAATCTATGTTAAATGAAATTGTGTTGAAAAATCCTCTAAAATTTTGGTTAACTGTGTGATATTTATATATGTATGAGATTGTTGTGAATCTGTAAATAGAATTAGGATTAGGGATAGAACAATTAGGGATAAACAATTTCATAACTAGATAGCTAGTACTTAGTAATGTAACCCTATAAAAGTACATGTGAGGTATACTGATTTCTCGATGTGTTGGAATCTAGAACTTTTTCAGTTGCTTTTACCTGGTCTAGGATAGTTAAGTAGGAGATGATCATAGGCTCTTGTTTTGTGAGTTCACCTGAGCCTAAAATTCCTTAACTAAATAACTGAACCCCTTGATCTGAATATTTGAGCCTGAATAGACCAATTTTGTTAAATACACCAGTTTTACCTTCTAGTTTCCCTTACAATGAACCTCTTTTGTCCCTGGTCCTCTGTGGACACTGTGCACCTTAACTCAGGCAAATCTCTTAAGTTGAGGGTGGCTATTATAAGGGTGCATAGGAGAAAACAAGTATGAAGAAAGTGTGTAGCAAAAAAACAGTTAAAACTTGGACAGGTGTGATGAGAATAAAGAAAAGAAAAGTTGCAAGGAAAATCAAAAGAAAAAAAAAGAAAAAGAAAAATAAAAGTGAGAAAACTGCACCAGGCCTAATCTGAATGTGCTTAAAATAAAAAAGGAGACATAAGGGTGGAAATAAAAGAAAAAGTTGATAAATAAGTGGACCCTAAGAAATGTGTATCATCCAGGAGGCTTAGTCACTAAATACATCCCACAAGATATTGTACTAGCCTCAAGCCTATGTTATAAGTTGAATAAAGTGCTATTGTGATCCTACCATGATAATCTAAAAGCTTAGGAAAAGAGCATAAGGGCAAACCTATGGTATTCTATGTACATCGGTGATAATTCTTTGTGAGCAAAAGAACCATTTGTTATATCCATAAGTAGATTGGCTTATCCATACGGAGAGTGAATTGGATTTATTTGACAGTGAGCATACATGGGTTATGTTGCTAGGTTGCTAGATTGTTTGGTGAATGTAATTTATGTCTATGCCCAGTAATCTATTGCTAATGTAATCCCATCATTGAATTCCTTCTTGCTTATACATATGCTAAATTGCTATACGTAGTTTGAGTCTTTAAAAGTTAAAAAAAGAGGAGGAACATAATTGAAATTTAATACAAGATACAACTAGAGAATCTAAGTTGTAAGCACAGATACAAGTCGTATGTAGAAGTCGTAAGCATAACAGAAGCTAAAGCTACTAGTCAAAGTTGAAGTCTCAGAAGTAAATGATTCAGAAGTCTGAGTAAGACTCATATAGGGAAACCATATATAAACTAGTGTTCAAATCTAGAAAATATAAAAGTCCCAGGTGAATACAAGTGAAGGACATGAGTTGTAGGCTCATGTACGACTCGTGAGTATAAGTCGTATGCTGAACAAAAATTTATAGCCTTGCGAGATAAGACACTGGAATGGATACGAGAGGGAAGGGTACGACTTGTATGATGCCGGCATGAGTAGAAGACCGAGGCATACCAAGTGCCAACGTAACTTTACCTTTACCATTTCTATTAGGATTTCTATGTTATTTTAAGATACTATAAATACCCTAGGGTTTATCTTTTATTAGGTTACACATTTTTATAATACTTTTACATACTTTACAATTATTCTTGACATTTTGGGTTTTTATTCAATTCAAAACTTTGGAGTTTATTCATCTTATTCTTGTGCAATTAATTATATGTCATATTTATTGATAATCATGATTATTTCATAAACATGAGTGGCTAATCTCCTTGACTAGGGTTGTGGGAACCCTAGAAGATTAGCTATGTAGAAGAAGTGTGATTTTCATCTATTCTAGGTTTTATGCATGTATCTTAATCTTCTTCACAATAATTAATCTCTGAGCTACTGCAGATGCTTGAGATGGGCTGTATTTGCATTCATCCTTACAAGGGAGCTTGTGATTAGGAAAAGAAGATTAGGACAATGATTTGGGATTTGCCTTCACCTTATAGTCCCTTCCATCTCATCTAATCACTTGATCTTACAAGGTGATAGTGAACTGAGGTCATTGCAAGGAGCAACAAGGTGACGCCCTGAGACTGAACTGGTAATGGGTGAGATTTATCTTCACATTCAAAAAATGGCTGATGATACATATCTTGTAGACTTTACATGTAGAATAACAGAATAGGTGGGTAGAATACAAGAAATTTGTGGAGTTAAGAATCCAGGGGAAACACAAGCCTAGTGTTCGTTTTCTATTGTTTACAACTCCAAATCACTCAAGTTTTGGTTACTACTTCATATTGATACAAAATTCCCATATTTAATTTCTTGGACTTCTCATGAATTATATCAAGTGAATCGACTATTTAGCATCTTCCCCTTGGATTCGACCCCAACCTACTTGGGTTACTATATTTGGTATTAATCGCAGCAACACCTATTGGAGTTAGTTTTGGGCGACATGAGAGTGTTCCACTAATTAGTGCAATTCAATCCCTAGCTAGAGCTAGTATGCATAGTCTTCGGGTGGTCTCTAAAGTGCTTATGGAGGTTCTCAAGCTGGTACGATAAGAGATTAATTAGGATCCCAACCCCGCATAGTCAGTTGTATCTTGTACCTTCTAGACTTGAGACTGAGTCTTTGGAAGTTTCTATCATAGGTATGATTTTGGTGTGCCATAAGCTAGCTTTGATTTTTATCCAGAATCCACCTATTCTTATGTTTCTTCTTATTATGTCCCGCGATTGGAGTTATTTTGGGATTCTTTATTTATAGATCATATGTTGTTATTGTTTGGGAGTTTAATACTCAAGATGATCTTATTATATTCTACATGGTGCATTTTGATGTGATTTTGGGCATAGACTGGTTATCCCACTATCATGTGGTCTTGGATTGTTTTGCCAGGACCATAACCTTAGCCATGCCCGACATACCCCCACTTCTATGGTAGGGATCTGTTTCTTATATTCAGGCTAGAAGACTTATTTTGAGGGGTTTCAAATCTTTTATCACTTGTATTCATAACTAATATGGAGAGTCCATCTGTAACGCCGCAAAAGTATACCCTGAGCGTCACACGATGCTTACAGTCCCGAGGGACCACAAGCTAACCCATAAGCTGGTACCTGCTATGAGCACTGAATAACATAACCATAAATATGGAATAATAACTTATGTGCCATAAGGTTTTAATAACTGAAACAAATACTGAATAATAAATTTGAAGAAATAATTATCTGAGTATGTATAAATACTGAAATCTGAGATAAACTGAATAGCTAAATGACATGTCAATTGAAGTCTAAATACTGAATAACTAACTGTAGTGTCTGAAAGCCTCTAAACTGAATAATTGTGAGTTGATGGGACAGGCCCCAACTAACTCCAACTAACTACTAGACTGAAAGCATGAAAGAAAATAATCCATCCTCAAAATATGAGTACTCACCACTGCTACTGCTAAAAGTCTAAGAAGTCTAAGCGCAATACGAAAACTGATCGTCAGAACCTATGACATAATACATCATAGCATAAAAAAAAGGTATGTGATCAGTACTTTGAATGTACTGGTATGCTAAATGAGGTAGGATGACATGCATGGTTTCTAACAACTATCTAAATATACATGTGAAATATGGAGTACACAATAGAGAGCATGAAATCTGTAAATACTGAAAATATATGAAATCTATAAATACTATGTATGCATAAAAGTCTATAAATACTGAAGGTACATGAAATCTATAGATATCGGGGATACATGACCAAGCATATAACATGAAATGAATAAAAGTATGTAAACTAAAATACTAAAATAACTGATATTTGTATACCTTGGTCAAACAACTCGGAGACTGAACTACTAGTCTGATTATTGGATTGAGACTGTAGGAGTTATTATCTAACCGACATGCCCTAATCTGAGCTAATCGGGGTCCAACCTGTAACCCCAGTTAAAAGGGTGTTAATATTGTGCCATGGTTACTAACGCTTGGTATATGGATCCACTATACTGATGTACAGTCTCGAAGGACTAAGGGTGTCAAGCCTGAACTGATGGATGGCCCCTGCGAGATTGTCAAGTCTAAACTGATGGATGACTTCTCATATCATACATTGGCTATGTAGTTCTATAGTATAGGGACTTATATTAACGACTATACCTATCTGATGAGGAAGCCGCCATCCCTACACTCGCTCAGTGCGAAATCCTCCCCCCAACTGAAAGACACTAAAATACTAGACTGTTCTGATTTTAACTAACTGTTCTGATAATGCTTATAATATAATCTGAAGTTATTCTAAATATACTGAAATGAGACTAAGTAAACAACTATGATTTTTGGGTATTCAATACCCCCTGGACTCAAAACAATAATAGTAAAATGACACTATAGCATAAAGGCTTTAATTAAATATACATTCTTTAAAGCATTTTATCAAACACTTGATACATGGTGTACATTAAACATAAGAATTAGACCAAAACTAGTAGTAAATCACAATTTTAATGTCATTATCATAAATTATGAATTAAATTAGTGGACAACAATATTCAAACATATGGAGTGCAGTAATAAACATTAATTATGCTAAAACATGGTATAGAACATGATTCACGAAGATTCATGGTTGAATACTTAATTTAAAATCAAAGTAACTTGAAAAGATTATAACTTTGTAATTAAAATCAGGTACTTGGACTCCATGGGTGAAAGGAACCTATAAATGAACATTTAACATACCTGGGTTAATGAATTTAAGAAGATTGATGGGGATTCTTGAGATTTGGCCTTGAATTTGAGAACTAGGGTTTTTGTGTTCTTAAAGAGAATGGATAACCTTTTGAGTAATTTGAGAATAATAGGCATATGATTCCCTATTAGGCTTTAATTTCATGTTTAGGATGAGTTTAGGGCTTAGGAAAATAACCAAACAACCCCTTGGAAATTAAAATGTTAACTGGAAAACTGAAAAATCCTGATTTGAGGCCTTGGCGCAATGCGCCAGGATCGCGGAGCCTCACTGGAAATTGACAACTAGGAACTGGAAGCTTGGCGCTATGTGGATCTATCGCGGTAAGCCTTTGGAATTCCATTTTGGCCACCTCCGCGACGTGCCATTATCACGGAGGCTCGCTGGAAATTGTCAAATATGAAATGGAACATCACCACAATGCGGTGGAATCGCGAAGTCATACTGTAATTTGACAATTGTGATTTTACACTTCTCCACGATGCGCTATGGGCCCAAATCATGGTGTTTTACGACTGAAACTTAAAATTGTCATAACTTCTTACTCAGCTATCAAACTAAGGCGAATCTTATATCGTTGGAAAGATAGTTCAATTTTCCATGACTTGGTGGTCTCTAAACTAAATAATACTAAGTATTTCAAAATTTAATATATAAATACTCATGTATTGGGACTTAAATCATTCTAGCAAAATACGGGGTATTACAATATCTCCCCCTTGGGATCATTCATCCTCGAATAAGACTAGTTTAGCTGAGGAAAGCTGATGAACTTAGTTTACACACTGAATATGCATATTTGATGCATAGAATGCATGACTGAACTAATTTGTAAATGTACGACTGATATGAATATGATGTGCAACTAAAATGGAGCATGATAGAGAGAAATCTTAAGAAGATTAGTACCTTAAACTGAATCTGAATTCATCGAAAAAAATGAGGGTACTTGGTCCGTATATCTTCTTCCGCTTCCCAAGTGGCTCCTTTAATGGACTGATTCCACCAAAGAACTTTGACTAGTGGAACTTCTTTGTTCCTTTGTCTGCGAACTTGATGATCAAGAATTTTGACTGAAACTTTCTTATAGGAAAAACTATTCTGGACATCTACGTTTTCTAGGGAAACAGCTACAGCTGGATCACCAATACACTTCTTCAACAATGATGCATGGAACATTAGGTATACTGAAGCTAGATCTGAAGGCAACGCAAGATCGTAAGCTACCTTTTCAAAATGACTAAGAATTTTGAAAGGACCGACATAGCGGGGACTGAGTTTCTCTTTCTTGCTGAACCTTTTTATCCCCTTCATGGGAGATATTTTCAGGTACATAGAATCACTGATCCCAAACTCAAGATCCTTCTTTCTTACATCTTTATATGATTTCTATCAACTCTGGGCTACTCTAATCCTTTCTATGATCAACAAAACCTTTTCTAGTGCATCAAACACCAAGTCATGCCCTACTACCGCGAACTCACCTACTTTAAACCAGCCAATCAACGATATATATCTCCTACCATAAAGAGAATCAAACAGAGCCATTTGGATACTGGAATGATAGCTATTATTATATGCAAATTCGATCAAAGTCAAGTAGTCATCCCAACTACCTTTAAAATCAACAATGTATGCTCTCAGCATATATATTCAAGAGTCTGAATGGTCTTTTCTACTTGACCATCTGTCTAAGGGTGGAAGTCTTTACTGAGGTGGACTTAGGTACCAAGACCCTTTTGGAATGCTTTTTAGAAATAAAAAGTAAATTGTGTACCTCTATCAGAGATGATAGATAAGGGAATGTTGTGCAACATAACTAACTCTCTAAGATAGAGTTTGGAATAGTCCTCGACTGATGATGGGTACGAGGCAAACATGTCACGAAATCCATGTTCACTTCCTACCACTTCTAAGTGGGAATACTTAACTCCTATATAGACCCACTAGTCTTCTGGTGCTCAATCTTAACCTGTTGGCATATAGAGCACTTACTATAAACTCTGCAATATCCCTCTTCATCCCACTTCACCAATAGATTTCCCATAAATTATTGTACATCTTAGTGACCCCTGGATGAGTATTGTAGCATGCACCATGCATTTCTGTAAGAATTTTTTGCCTCAAGTCATCTACACAAGGTACACATAGCCGGCCTTAATAATGCAGCACATCATTCCCCCTTAGGAGATAAACTCCACCATCTAATCTCTGACTGATTCTTTCAACTTAGTTAGATTGGGATATTTATCCTACTTTTCCTTTACCTTAGAAACTAGAGATGATTCTATGCTACTCTATACCCATACACTACCTTCTGTTGAATTGACTAAGCGGACACCTAGTCAGGAAAGCTGATGAACTTCCTGAGCTAACTTTTTTTACCATCCTTAACATGAGCAACACTACCCATAGACAATCTACTAAGAGTATCAGCCACTACATTGGCCTTGCTCGGATTGTACAAAACACTCATGTCATAATCGTTCAATAACTCTAACCCCCTTCTCTAATGCAAATTTAAATCTTTCTGAGAGAACACATACTGAAAGCTTTTGTGATCTATGAACACATCAACATGCACCCCATACAAGTAATGCCTCCAAATCTTTAAGTCAAACACTACAGCTACCAGCTCGAGAACATGAGTTGGATAATTTTTCTTATGGGGCTTAAGCTATCTAGAGGCATAGGCTACGACCTTTTCTCTCTGCATGAGGACATAACCCAAACCTACCCTAGATGCATCACAGTACACAACAAACACATCTAAACCATCTGGAAAAGTAATAACTAGGCGGAGGTGAGTAGAGTCTTCAACTCCTAAAAACTCTTTTCGCAGGAATCTGACCACTGAAACTTGACTTTCTTCTAAGTCAATCTGGATATAGGGGATGTAATAGATGAAAAATCTTTGAAAAATTAACAATAATATACATCCAATTCTATACCTTGACTTATAGTTATTGTCTTACTTTATATCATAATTTATCTATATCGATCGATGATGCATATTGAGTACCCATTGATTTCGTACTCATACTACACTTTTGTACCTTTTTGGTCCAGAAATGAGTACTAGTTGTCACTTCATAGTTAAGATTATGTTGTCCTGATCTTCTAGTGATAGGGTGAGCTCTTGGAGTTTGAGTCGCCCGTTTCCCTCCTATTTTTATTCAGTCTTTTGTATTTGAGATAAATGTATAAGACTATTTAGACTTTAAGTTGTATTTCCTATTGTCAAACTTAGATGCTCTTGTACTAATATTACCAGGTCATGGGTAGTTGTTTGCCCATTGTGGAACATTATTTATTGTTGTGTTCATCTATTGTGGCCCTTGTCAGGTATTTCTACCAAAGTAATGCATTGCCTTAGCTTCGAATTACAGTGTTAACTTACCTACTGGTGCATTTTTATAGGTTTTATCATGACTCATGAAATGAGTTATGATAAATTGGTATCAGAACCTAGGTTTCACCGATATTATAGGTACAAGAGTAAGTTTCTAATAAAGTTTGGAAAATCAGAATGTTGATGATCGTTTCATATCTTTGGGAGGATATAGGAAGTTTTTAAGAGTCCTTTACTTGTTTCACTAGTATCATGCTAAGAGTCTGAGTTGGTTTATAGGATATTCAATTGACTTTATTCTTTTGAAGATGCCTAGGACATGTGTTGTAGTTATGTGTAATAAGGGTCTTGACACCTAGCCTAGGGATCTTTCCCCTATTCAAGGATAGCCTCGAGATGTGTCCCCGATTAAGGATCAAGATGGGCCTCTCCAAAACCCCATTCCTATACTTGAACTAGAGATTCCTCCACCACAGCCAGTTGTGGGCAAGGGACCAGCCCAGGCTCCACCAGGTTTTATTCACTCTTTATCTCTTAGAGATGATTTAGTTCAGCTATTGGGTATTATTAATGGTTCACAGACTACTGGGGCAGGATTGCATCCTGCAGCTATAACTCCTGGAGTTGAGGTTCTTTCTATGCTGATAGTTGTTTAGTTGATAGTCACTCAGCCAGTTGTGACCCAGCTTATTATATCTACCGAGGAACAGAAGATGCTGGGTAGGTTTTGGAGCTTGAGTCAACCTAGATTTTTTGTAGCTCCTAGAGAGGGTGCATTTGAGTTTTTGACTACTTCTGAGGATAGGCTTCATGGATTAGGCCTTGTCGAGACTCGTAGTATAGAATACACCATATTTTAGTCGGATTTATTTGTTTGTCACTGGTGGAGAGGTTTTATGAGTTCTCGACCAGTTGGATCTTCTCCTCTTTTATCGACACAGTTCTTTGAGTTATTCTTGGAGAAGTATATACTGTGTAGCCTTAGGGATCAATTGAGAGATTAATTTTCTCGATTAGAGAAATATTTTATAATGGTCATAGAGTATGAGGCTCATTTTTATGAGTTGGACAGACATGTGACTTCTATCTTGGATACTGAGTATGAGAGAGTTTGCTGCTTTGTGAGGGGATTGAAACTTCCTATTCGAATAGCTAATTAGAGTCTAGTTACTAAGGGTAGGAATTTTGTTGATGTTTTTAATCATGCTAGCGAGACAGAGGACATGCATCATAAGGGCCATGATAAAAGGCCCAAGTATTAGGAAAGATTTGTGAGAGTCTTAGTGGTTCCCAATTCAGAGGTTATATTTCATATGTTGGGCATCCTCTGCATCTAACTTTTAGCCTCAAAGTCAGACTAGTCGAACAGTTCAGGTAGCTTTTAAGACCACTAATATAGGTCAGTTTGGTACTAGTGGTCACCCTAGTAAGGGTGGTTATCAGTCTTTGAGAGGTTTATCTATAGGTTATGCTAGGCATGATGGTTACTCAAGTTTAGATGGATCTATACATTCTAGTTCTACTCATGATTCTTGTTTTACTTGGTGGCTTCCTAGTCATTTCTCAAGAGATTATCCTAGTCATGGGGTGATGGTTATTTTAGCCTAGGGTACTACTCCTATTAGGTAAGTTTACCCCTTATGCAGAGGTGGTTTACGAGGTCATAAGAGTGGTTACCAGGGTTCTTGAGTTGGTACTCAGGTAGGCAGAATTGAGGGTCAGTCAGGTGCCCAGCTAGGTAGCGGGCGTGACAAGTATGATTTTGGTCTGCCGCAAGTTGGCTCTTACTTTATTTGATCCTAGATCCACTTATTCATATATATCTGCTTATTATGCACCACTATTGGACTTGATTAGTGATTTATCAGCTGTACCACTATGCGTATCTACTCCCATGGATGAATCTTTAGTTATGGATCGAGTATTTAGATCATGTGTTTTAATAGTTAGTGATGTTGATACTTATGTTGATCCTGTTATTCTAGATATGTTGGATTTTTATGTGATTCTGGGTATGGACTGGTTATCTTACTATCATGTGGTCATGGATTATTTTGCAAAGATTGTTACCTTAGACATGCCCGATGTACCCCCAGTTTGTGGTAGGGAGCAATTAGCTGCAAGCCAGCAGGGATTATTTCTTATATTTGTGCTAGAAAGCTTATATTAAGGGATTGCAAGTCTTATCTCTCTTATGTATGTGACACGCATGTAGAGAGCCTGCCACTTGAGTCTTTTCCTATTTTTGTGAGTTTCCCGATGTGTTTCCTACCGACCTGCCTAGTATTCCCCCTGACACTAAGATCAAGTTTGTTACTAACCTTGAGCTTGGCATAGGACCTATTTCTATAGTACCTTACCGTATGGCTCCTGCTGAGCTTAAGGAGCTGAACTCTCAGCTCTAGGATCTTCTTTGTAAGGGTTTTATTAGACCGAGTGTGTCACCATGGGGAGCTCCTATTTTGTTTGTAACAAAGATGGATGGTTTAATGCGTTTATTTACTAATTATAGGCAGCTTAATAAGGTGATATGAAGAACCATTATCCTATTCCTCATATTGATGATTTATTTGAACAACTTCAGGGTACAGCCGTGTTTTCTAAGATAGATTTGAGGTTAGGTTATCATCAGTTGAGGATTCATGGTAAGGATATCCCAAAGACAGTTTCAGGACCCATTATGGTCACTATGTGTTTCTGGTGATGTCTTTCAGGTTGACTAATGCCCTAGCTGCATTTATGGATTTGTGGAACCGCATGTTCAAACTGTTTCTAGACTCCTTCATTATTGTGTTCATTGATGACATTTTTATGTATTCGAGGAGTAGTGAGGAGCATGCACAGTATTAGAGGGTCATGCTCCAGACTCTGAAATGTCATGTACTTTTTACCAAGTTCTCCAATTGTGAGTTTTGGCTTGAGTCAGTGTCCTTCCTTGGATATGTGGTGTTCAAAGTAGGTATTATAGTAGACCCTGCTAAGATTTTTATTATTCGTGATTGGGCTAGACCTACGTCTCCGACTGAGGTCTACAGTTTTATTGGTTTGGATGGTTATTACAGGCACTTTCTTAAGAGCTTTGTTATTATTTTAGCCCCTATGACTAGAATAACTCGGAAGGAAGCTCTTTTTTGATGGTTCGAGGAGTATGAGTTGATCTTTGGAAAGCTTAAGGATTGCCTTACTTAAGCTCCAGTGTTAGCTCTTCCAGTTAAGGGTGAGGAATTCAACGTATTTTGTGATGCTTCTAGTGTTGGTCTTGGTTGTATCTTGATGCAGTAGGATCATGTTATTTCTTATTCTTCTAGACAACTTAAAGTGCATGAGTGCAACTACACTACTTATGATTTGGAGTTAGCGGTGGTAGTTTTCATGATCAAGATTTGGAAGCATTATTTATATGGTGTGCATTGTGAAATCTTTATAGATCATCATAGCCTTCAGCATCTTATGACCCAGTGAGAGCTTAATGCTTGCCAATACAGATGGATGGAGTTGTTGAAGGACTTCATCTTATATCATTTATGTAAGGTGAATATGATAATTAATGCTTTAAGTCACAAGGCACTGAGTATGGGTAGCTTGGCTTGTATTTCTGTTGCTCAAAGGCCTATGGAATGGGACATTCAGTCCTTAGTCAATTTAATTGTTTTCCATGATATTTTGTACCTTTCTAGGATTTTGGCTTATATAGAGGCGAGGTCCTCCTTATTTGAAAAGATTCGTGATCATTAGTATGAGGATAGCAAGTTGTGCTTTCTCAGTGATCAGGTGGTGAGTGGTGATTTTAGGAGGCACGTTGTCGATTTTTAAGGTATATTAAGGTTTTAGGGTCTTATTTATGTTCCCTAACTAGATGACTTGATTCAGTCGATTCTTTATAATGCTCACAGCTCTAGATATTCCATTAATATCGGTACAACCAAGATGTATAGAGATTTCAGGCAGCATTACTGGTGGGATGGGATAAAGAGAGATATGGTAGACTTTATAGCTCGTTACCTATGTTGTCAGCAAGTTAAGGCCGAGCATCATGTCCAAGTGGATTGACTCAGAGTTTCCCATTCCCGAGCAAAAATTGGAATGGATTACTATGCACTTTATAAGCGGTTTACCTCATACTCCCCATGGTCTTGATGGTTTTGGGTTATTATGGACTATTTGACCAAATCGGCACATTTCATTCCTATTTAGATGACCTTCAGTGCTGAGAGATTAGCCCATATTTATGTTTATGAGATAAATCATTTGCATGGAATGCCTATTTCTATCGTATTAGACTGTGGTTCTATATTAACTTTAAGATTTTGGAGGGCATTTCAGGAGGTACTCGAGGAAATTTAAGTATAATTTTTCATCCACGGATAGATGGTTAGTCTAAGCAGACTATTCAAGTTCTTGAGGATATGCTACGAGCCTATGTTATAGCTTTTAGAGGAGAGTGGAATCAACACTTAGCACTGGCAGAGTTCGCTTATAACAATAGTTATTATTTGAGTATTGAGATTGTGCCTTATGAGGCTTTGTATGGTAGAATTAATCATTCTCTGATAAGGTGAGTCAAAACTTCTAAGGTTAGACCTCATGGTATGGATTTTCTTCAAGAATCATTGGATAGAGTCAGGGTATTTCAGGATAGGTTGAGAGCATCCCAGAGTAGGCAGAAGGCCTATGCCAATCATAGACTTCGTTCCTTGAGATTCAGATTTGATGATCGTGTGTTCCTTCCTGTTTCACCTATGACGGGTGTGATGAGATTTGGAAGGAATGATAAGCACAACCCTCGTTATATTTGTCCCTTTGAGATTCACCGTGTAGTTGGCAAGGTGGCGTATGACTTAGCCTTCCCTCCAAATTTTACAGTTCTTCATCTAATTTTTTATGTATCAATATTACGGAAGTATATTTTTGATCTATCTCATGTGCTTAGGTAGGACTTATTCCAGTTAGATGAGGCCCTTATTGAGGAACCTGTGGGTATTTGGCTAGTAATGTAAGACAGTTGCACACTAGAGGGATCCCTAAAGTTAAGATTCAGTGGAGGCATTGCCTAGTGAAAGAGGCTACTTAGGAGGTCGAGAGTGAGATAAGGGCCCAGTATGCTCATTTTTATAAGACTTCATATATTTTCTTCATTTTTTAACTTTCAAGGACAACGTTCCATAGTAGTTGATGTTGTAATAACCCTTTAGGTTATTTTTTTTGTTCCTACTTATTTTCGCCAATAGAGCTTTCCTGTAGCTACCCCAAGTCATTTAGGACTTACTGGAACTGATAGTTCAGTTACCTAGTAGTTTATTTGGTTTTTTAGAACCATTTCTCTATTTAGAACTCTTTCTTGGTTCCAAACAGACACTGAGCAAAAACTTCAGTGAAAACAGATCAGATTCAAATTTGACTTTGCCAACATATCCAAAATGTCAAAATCTATATGGTGCATATATCATTTTCTCATATTGTACTCTACATGCATCCTGAGCCTTGGGTCAAAACTTGGAATTTGAATTCCAAGTTTCAGCCAACGTCTAGTGCCCGAGGTAACAAAATTACGTAAGGAGTAGTACAATTACGATGGCCGTGATTTCAATCTAGTGGTAGTGCGGGATCACTTCTCTTAAGGCCTGGGGTGGGTTTTCTTAAAGTCTTTTTTTGCCAAAATTTTGTCATTTCTTTGATTGCTTTGAGTCCTCGAACCCTAATAGAGTGTAAAATTCTTAAAATGACTTTTGTGGTTTGATTAAGAGCTTGAATAGCTTGTATAATTGTGTTTTGCTATGAATCTAAGGTATGAATCCTTTAATTTTTTTGTCTTAAATTCTTGTTTATTAGACCCAAAACCCCAAATGTCTTTTGGCTTGATTCTAGCCCAAAATATAGTTGTTTTGCACAAATTTCTTGAGGTCTTTAACTCCCCAAAGGTAATTGAATGATGGGTTGATTTTGGAAACTCGACTTCTGTATATAGGACCTACTTGGGGATTTTGTTGTTATTTTGGACCCAAAGCACAATGGTGCAATATGGGTGTTGTTATTCTCGTAATAATACATAGATTATATTGTTGATATCTTGGATCGTGGAAGAAGCTTCGAAGAAAGGGAAAGCGAAGATTGTTGGTTCGGTAGCTATATTTGGACTCAAGGTAGGTTAGGCTTACTTGTGTTAGATTAAGCATTATGGTAGTATGATTGTGATATCTTGATAAGATTGGGCGGGGTCTTAGATGTTGAATTGATTGACGGAAATATTTGGGGCTAGTTGAATCACTTAGGTCTTGAAATACATTAAGTGAGATAGTTGACTCACAGCCTAGAACCTTTATTAGTTGGATTTTTTATCTCATGAATAGCATGAGAATACTCTAGTTGATCTAGTAGATGAGAGTGACCTTGTTCACTCACTTTAAAGTATGTTAACCTAGATAAGCTTAGTTGTGGAATGGCATTAGGTGCTTGGGGTGACTTAGGAAGGATACTTAAAGAAGAATTGTCCTATGAAACTAGTGTGGATTGGTAATCCCTTAAGGCATGATTTAGATAACTTATCTTAATTCCTGGTAGAATTTAGACTTGTAAAAGAGAGCTTTGAGGATTATTAGAAGTAGAATTTGATCTGCCTTAACTTTGAACTATGTAACTTCTTTATTGACCTAGATACATGATGAATGCCTTAATTATGATATTAGTAATATGATGGCTAAACCCAATAAATGGTTTATGCACGTTGTCGATGTTGGGATAATGTGTATACTCGATTGATTATCTTATTTTCATGATATGGATAGAATTGAAATGTCATGAATTGAATCAATGGTTATGCAATCAGTGGTTATGCTATCACTAACTTATTGGCTAGTTTACTATGTGAGCCTTGAATTATGTCACAACTCTTATTATGATTCAAGCTTAAGGACTAGGCTAATGCTTGAGTAAAAAGATCTCTTGCACTAGTATTGTGAACCATGTGGATAAAAAAAGATTCTAGAAGGCATACCCATGAATTATAATTGACTTGTTAATAATCATGACTAAGCTCAAAAAAGTGGTGATTGCTCGTATCATTTAGATATACATGTCCATGCATCTACTCGTAGAATGTAGTGATGATTAATGGTGAAGTACCATGATGTGTGTTTCCTTACCTCTTTTACACTATTGTTTTGGGCTTGTACTTGTTATTGATTTGGATACATATGTATGTATGTATTGTTATCTTGGTGGTTATTGATGTTATGATGATGCTCGGTGAATTCGAAGAATATATTGATGTTATGATAATGCCCGGTGAATCTGGAGGATATATTAATGATGTGATGATGCCCGGTGAATCTGGAGGATATGTTGATGAAGTGATGATGCCCGGTAAACCCAGAGGATATATTAATGATGTGATAATACTTGGTAAATCTGGAAGACGTATTGATGTTATGATGATGTTCAGTAAACCCGGAGGATATATTGATGTTATGGTAATGTTATGTATGGTATGAATTTATAGGTATATGTTTGGTTATGCCATTGTATGATTAAGTCTTTTTATGTACTTAGGACATGATGTTTTCCTTGGGAAGTTGTGTATAATTCTCTACCATTTATCACTAGTTAAGTGGCGTGGCTCTTGTTAATACTAAATAGTGAATAGAAGTAGAATATGTCAAATATTGAGTTAATACTAATTGGTAAGTGTAATCATATGCAGAACTAAGGATTCATTTAGGGTATATATTTGTCTTGAATAAATGGTTATGTTATGGGTTTTCTCCTAGTAAAATCGGTTATGTGATAATTAGATGTCTATATAAAGTGGTTATATTACTTGATGGCTAGAAGCCTAGAATACTAGTTTGTGAACCTTGTTTAGTAAAAATATGTCAACTAGAAATCGTGGTTGCAAAATAGCCAATGATGATAATAGACTTAGCATTGTTGATGATTAGTGATATGGACATATACTATGCAATGCCTTGGTTGCTTAAATGGTGACTTAGATAATTATGGTACTAACTAGAAAAAGGCATTGGTTTATAGATAGGTAAATATGTTTATAATATGTAGCCTTTCACTACCTTAATGATTAGCACTCTTATGTTAACTAGGAATGGGTTGTTAAATTGTGATTATGGTTTAGTAGTATATCGTGGCTTGGTGTGGATGTTAGCTATATTATGAATCAAAATTAGCTGCTACTCCATGAAGAAGGAGTGTATAAGAAATCGGCTAGGACAATAGTTGGAGGCCTTATGATGACTAGCAAACTAGTAGATTAATAATAAATAGTGGTTAGATAATATAGACTAGATAGAGTATATTAATAAGTTTGAGGCCTAAATGACTATATAATTATGGTCATGATTACTTTGGTATGTCTTGATTTGATTGTTGTAACTGATGATGATTATAGATCTTGGCAAATGACTATTAATGGGAAATGTGGAAACCATGGGTAACACGTGAGTTGATTATATATGTCTTGATATGTTGATGATTTAAACCATTGATGTACTCTACAATGGTTTGGGATGCTGTGATGAGTTCTTTACTCATGTTGTACTTCCCGATGATATGGGACTCTATAGTGAGGTCTTTTATTTTGTGCTTTTTATGATTGTATACATGTTGAAATTGATATTTACGAGATTGTCATTATATATATGTATATATATATATATATTGTTTTACGCTTCTGGATTGATTAGTATGATGGTTGTATTACATGTTGTTATGAGATGTTGTATTATTATTCTAGTTGGTTAGTTCTTTTATACCGTGCAAATGGGGATAATTCAGGTTCAATTTTGTACCTTGATTTATAGTTATTGTCTTACTTTGTATCACCTTTATATCATAATTTAGCTCAGTCAGCCGATAATTCCTACTGAGTACCCATTGTTTTGGTACTCATACTACACTTCTGTACCTTCTTGGTGCAGACCCGAGTACTTGTTGCCGTTGCTGAGTTGAAATCATATTGTGTTCATCTTTCAGATATTGGTTGAGCTCTTGGAGTTTGAGTCACCCGTTTCCCTCATTTCCTTATTTAGTCTTTTGTATTTTAGACGAATGTATAAGACTATTTAACTTTGAGTTGTTTTTCCTATTGTCAAACTTATATGCTCTTGTACTAATATTACTAGGTCATAGGAATTGGTATCTGTAGTTGTTTTTCTATTATGGAACATTGTTGTTTGCTGTAGTATTCAACTATTATAGCCCTTATAGGTCTTTTCTACCAAAGTAACCCATTTTCTTATCTCAGGGTTACGTTGTTGGCTTACCTACTAGTGGGTTTTTGTAGGTTCCATCACGACTCGTGAAACAGCTTGTGACACTAATATTCCTACTTCCACAATTCCAGCAAAACACTTCAAACCAGATAAAAGTCAAGATGATCACCCTGAACAATCTATAATTGAATACAATGATCCATCATTAACCAAAGCAAACACTTTCTTTATCTTCCAACAACAACCTAAGCTAACTTTTTCTTCCTCAGTTTATCAAAAACTTATAAATGTGTCAGTCCCCACAGAATTCTCCTCTGCTTTAGAAATTTGTGGTCAGCCATTCATAATAGAGAATTCAAGTCAAAGTCTTGGCTCTCGCATTGACTAAAAATCTTCTCAACCCAAAATTTCCTCTTTCTTAGAAACCCCAAAACCTATTGTAGAATCTCAAAACCCTATTTTAACTGATGAACCTGACAAAGATGAATTCTCTGAAATCCTTCTAGTACCTAGTTCTCCTACTTCCTCAAGTTTAAACCCAATTTTGCTTAATTATTTGGTGAAGAAATACCAATTAAAAGGGTTGATCTTACTTATAATGAAAAATGGGTGATTGAGAACCTACTTCTGCTTGCACATGGCACCTTCGTTAGTAGAGAAGAATAGGTAATAGTAGAAATAAATAAAGTGGATAAAGGAAATGAAGTTTCATCACCTCTAAATAAGGAGGATGGGGAGCTTGAGTATAAACTGCTCTTGAGATAGACTATGAAAAACAAAAAGGAAGTAGAGTCAAGAAACATGTGGTGAACTCTGAGGTAAAAATGGTAAAATTGTGGTCTCCACTAAACAAAGAAGACCCAAGAAATCTGCTTCAGTTGAGGAGAAAGATATTGTTGTAGATATTGCTAGGAAAAGTAAGATGGAAGTTCATATTGCTAGAAGGATGAGGTCTTCTAGTTCAAAATCTAGTAGTCTTGTTGAGATGAGGCAGAAACATACAGCAGTAAAAAGGAAGGAAATTTCTAAGGCACCTGGTTCCAATAAAAAAAACTGATGTAAAGGAAGTATGTACTATCCCTGAGAGAAGTTAATAGGAGAAAACAGAAAAGGATATGGCTAGAAAACAAAGAAATAAAATCCTAAAAATAAAGAGTGTCCTATCAAGAAGAGTGGTTGATCCCAAAATGTATAAGGGACCTGGGATGATTAAATTGGTTGAATATGTCAAACATCAAGGCCGGTTACACTAGTTTGAGGAATTAGACCCCATGGTTTTTGAGAATGAGGTCCGAGAATTTTACTACACCATGGAATTCACAGAAGATAGGCTAAGCTTGTCTCCACAGGTGCAAGGAAATATTGGATGAAGAAGCACCAGGAGAAATCTTGGATGTACCAGTTATTGGAGTCAGGACTGTTGTGAAGCAACAGCCCATAGCTAATTTTATGATCAATCTCTCTAAGATGATAGAAACATCTATAGAAGCTGTGAAAAAGAAATTCCTGAAATGTGAGTTTTAGTTGGTATTTAAATTCATCAATAAAGTCCTATTGCCAAGATCAAGGAAAACTACCATTGCATCTAGAGATGATTTTTTCTTGATAGAATACTAAGTAATTTCGAATTGATCATTCTTCCTACTCTTATAATGAACCACATGAAGAAAGTAATTCTTAAGAAAAATGGCAGACATGGAATACCCTATGGGTACTTGCTGAATAGGGTATTTGATCATTTTGGAGTAGTTGGGACTAGAGGAATTCCTGGAATAGCCAAACAAAAGTACACTCTAACTGCTTAGATAGAAAATGAGTACATCAAGAGAACAATGGGAATTATGTCCCAAGTATCTGAACTTTTGGCTACTCAAGAAAGCTTAATCAAAGAAATGGAGGATCAAGTTAGATGTAAAGGATGTGGAGATAATGCATTTAAGGTTGGAAAATCAATAGCTAGCTTCAGATGGACCACATGCTTCTGAAGTATTGATATCACAAAATACTGAACTCCGTGTAAATTTGTCTAGTGAAATTAATAAATTAAATGCAGAAGTAAATAAACTCTCTAGGAAGTTACTGGATGCCAATGCTGCGAAAATTACTAAAATAGAAATGCTAATTAAGTTCCTTTCCCCCAAGCCTCCTTCCCCCTGAGTCTTACTATCCCTATCCTCTTACCAAATACTGTGTTAGTTCCACTCCTTGTTATCATGTGGCTTTTAAGGACAATTATTTTTGTTGATTGTTTTTAGTATATTGAATTGGTACTTAACTGCTTAACAATGAATGAATTCTGATTTGTGCGCTTAATTTATTCTCTCTTCTAAAAATTTTCTTCATGGTTTTGTTGCCCAGTGGCCATGAGTTAATTATCATGTACTTATCTTTACTCTCGATTTACTGTTATTCCTTTTCATTGATACCAAAAGAGGGAATACTGACTTCATGTGTGAGGAACAAGTGACCAGGCATGTGTGTGAGGACCAGGTGACCAGGCATATGTGTGCATATATATGTAGGGATGATGACAGGGAGAAGGAATGATATGTTAAGGCATAGTAATAAAGGGAAGCAAAACAATAAGGTTTTGTTGCACTTAACAACAAGGGAGTAGGTCCCTGTGTTGCATGACGGTAATAAAGAAAGCATGATGATAGGGGGACATTCATCTTCAGGTGGTAATCACACTAATTAAATATGATGAATGTGCATTGATTCTCAAAACGATATGGTTGGTTTGTCATTATCAAAATGGGGGAAAATTGTTATATGTAGTTTTGATGATGAGAAGCTAACTGCAAGGGACCAGGTCCCTGGATGTGCAAGGAACAGTACAACTGGCACGCGTTGTCTACACAACTTTATCCTCTTGTGTAACAAACTATCTGGAGCTATTTTGGACTGATTAGCATAGTAGGTCCAATGATCTTTCAATCCCTAGTCGTTACTCAGCTATAAAAGGAAAGAGACGTCTCTTCATTAAATTATTTTAGCGCAAACTACAAAGAGTGAAGAGAGGCAGGAAAAACTATATTTCAACACTGCTCAAGTTCTTAGCTATTTATGTGAGCTTGATTGAAATTATTTTTAAGTGAATACTCATTTGTAATTGAACTACTTATGTTATAATAGTAGTGTGTCTTCTTTTGAGAGAGGTTCTTAGGTTGAGCTTCCTAAGTGTGAGACGGATTAGGGTTAATCAGTAGAGAAGGTCCTTGGTAGAGTTACCAAGATGATCTTGTAGTAGAGTTAATACAAGTGAAAGGACCCTAGAGGTAGGATGAAATATAGATTGTAATTAGGAGTTTGATTATAGTGGATTTCTAGAGGTTCTTGTGAGGTCAAACCGTAGTTTTCCCTTCTTAGGTTTCCACATTAAAATCTTGTGCTTTTACTCTTCCTACATTGCCTTTAATTTTCTAGCACCTCATAGTTGCTTTATTGTTCTATAGCTTGAGATTGACTTTGAGGGACCTGGTCCCTCACTGTGTTGTGCAACCCCTTTGGGTATTTATCAAAGATAGATCTTAGGGTTATGTCTCCTAAGTAGTGTTTATGAATGGGTAATCAAAAGTTAGTCCAATTTTGGCCAAGGTTTTTTGGTAGGCTAGATTTAGGGTCTTAGTGATAACCTTTTGATAAAACACTAAATTTCAGTCATGGATTCTTTCGAATAGCTCATGAGTGTGCCAAACTTACCAATCCAATACCTCAACCTATCATCCTTATTTCTAAATGATACTATTGAAGCTAGATAGTTCACATAACATCCTTATTTCTAAGATAATATTAAGGAAGAATCTAAATCAAATTGTTGGTCGCAATTACTCTTCACCCACATCCCTCTTTCAAGGATGATCTAGGATCTAAAATAATTGGAGTTTTCACTCACAATTACCATTTTAAGCATAGAGAAAGAGCAAAACCCAAAAAAAATTAACCAATTATTTGGACTAATAATCAACACCCATGCATAATAAGACACCTAATCAAATATAATCCTAAGATATTAATTTACCTATACATTGATGTGCTATAAATTTATAGTATTTTTATGCTTAAAAATATGAAAATAAGCATGATTCTTAAGTTTTTTTGGTAGATATGATGTGTTTTGGGTATGTTTGTTGGAAATTAGGTTTTGGGCGCTAAATTAAAGAAAAAGATGAAAAATTAAGTCTTTGGCTACTTACTTGGCCATTTTTGGGCGTATGTGGCACTTACCAGTCATATGTGACAAAAGCATGTAACCGAGTTGAAGATCCAGAGGGTTGACAGTACTTCAGTAATTTGGTCATGACTTTTCAACCCAATATTAGATTAAGGAAAAATTTGTATCATTGGAAAGATAATTGAATTATCTATCAGTTGGTAGGGATTTTGAACTTACCTATGTCCACATACAGCCTATAAGTAGAACATACGGTTTGTATATGGCTAAGGTAAGTGCAGAATTCAAGATCTAGTGAGTGCAAAGCTGCAGGAAAATTTCCTAACACTTACCTGGGTCAACTTGCAGATTGTAAGTAGTACTTATGGGTTATAAATGGCCCAAGTAAGTGGTCAGCAACTCCTTTTTTCCGTTTTCATTTTGTCTTTGATTACTAGGGTTTTTATGTAACCTAAATACACTCCTATGATGCTTTTAAGTCTTATTAAGTTTTTCTATTTTATTTGGGATTTGATTTCTAGGGTTTCTTGTAATCTATAAATACCCTTTAGGCTTTGTTTAGTATATTCATAGAGATTTATTTACATATTGAGGCAATTTAGAGAGAAGGCCTTTGAGGCCAAGTTCACAAACAACTTATTGTTCTTGGTTTGTTATTCAATTAAAGACTTTGGAATTTCTCCTCTTATTATTGTAAGATTAATTTTGTAATTTTGTCTGTGGATTCCATGATTGATCTTATAACTATGATCGACTAATTCCCTTAGCTAGGGTTATGGGAACCCTAAAAGATTAACAAAATACAGAAAGTGCCAAGTTATTCTAGATAAAGATTCTTGCATATATTGGGTTTCCTTCATTCTTTTTAATTTCTTAGCGGTGGCCAAAGAAGATCACAACAGTAATTTGAGAGTTAATCACCAAAATAAGCTTATAAGTATTATCTTCTTAAGACAGTTAGCTTTCATCTAATAACTTGAGACCCACAAGGTGATAGTTAACTGGGATCCAGGATAAGGGTTAGTATGACGACATTCTGAGACTCAAAAGGTAAAGGGTGAAATCCGTCAATGAGTCCACAAGATAGGTAATGGTACATAACGTAATCAAATTTTGCATGCAAGGTATCAGAATAGTTCGACAGTGCACGATAAGTCTGCATAGTTAGAAGCCAGGGGGAAAACAAGCCTAGTGTTTGTCTTAGATTGTTTACAACCAAGAGCAACCAATTCTTTTCCCTTTTACTATTTTAGCAAATCCCCGCTTTTTTACTTTTTCATACTGCCCAACTATATTGCAAGTTTAAGAGATATCTCTAGCCTATTCCCTGTGGGATCAACCTAATCATAGTTGGGTTACCATATTTGACAGCGATAGCTTTATCCTTCTATGGAGGGATAGTGTGGGCGTTATCAAAATTCAGTGCTATTATCGGGGAATATATTTTTGAATTTCTTTAATGAAGATGTTAGAGTTGTTGGGTTTTATTTTTTTTGTTTGTTTTGTTGCCTATTATTGAGATGACAACCTGTCTAGAGGAAGTATGGAGAGATGATGACTCCTTATTTATTGATTCTTTTTCTTGTTATATAGTGCATTACTACATAAGTGTGATAAATATATTATTGGAACATAATGTGATCATTCTTGACATATTGGTTCTCCTAGAAAAACAAAATCAAGTGCTTATTTAAAAAAGGTTAATAGGTTTGGCTTAGATACTCACCACTTACAAGTAGAAATGGATGCAAAACTTACTATGTGTAATGCCTAGCAACCTAGTTGTGGGTGGTGCGAAACTAAAATTATTCTAAAAAGCCAACTAGAGGAGCTAAAATTAGAGGAGTCAAAAATAGCTCATACTCTTATGGATAGTATCACGCTTAAGGAGAGCATACTAGAGTTATGTAGGGATGTAAAGAAGGAGGCGATTGCTGAGTTGGGTCATATTGTACCTCATTTGAAGTATTTTCCACATTGCATTTGGATAGTCAGATCATAATTGAGCCATCTGAGCCTAAAGAAGAGTGCAAAGAAGAGGAAAAATATGTCTATATTCTTGAATTTATTGAGCCAAAATCAAATAATTACATTCCTCATGTAAGGACCAAGAAGAACAATATTCCACATCTATTTCTTATTTCCTTTATTTTTATACCTCATCCCCATGAGCATAATGGGAAATTAGAAAAACAATTAAGGGTACTGTTTATAAGTTCAAAGTGGAAAGAGAAAACTAGTGGCCAACTCTTGGGCTACCTTGATGAAGTCTGAGTAATCAAGGTACCCATTGGCTTGTTGGTGAATCCTGAGTAACCAACCAAGCCCCGTCATGCTGCGACATAAAATTAGGCATTGTTTGAGAGACAACCCAAGGTATTTTGTTATTTGTATTCGTGTTATATGATTGACATCATATCGTCGCACCTATGGCACCACAGGTATGTTCCTAACTCTCTTATTTTGTATCGGTTTGATGCATTAGGGATAACGAATTATTTTAAGTTGAGGGTATGGTTGTTTGTGGGTCTTGATGTCCTCTTGGGATTTTTGTTGTCGTGCCTCTTTTCCTCAGAGTCTTGTTCCTATTAGAGCCAACATGTTTAGGCGTATTGTATTTTTTTCATGATGTTTTATGTTTAAGTAGTAGAAAAATAAGTATCTAGGGTAGTTAATATGCTTTTGAGAAAGATGATACCCTATTTAACTATGTGCATGTGTATATACGTGACTATTGTGAATCTCGTTATGGCATTAGTATTAGGGACATGATAATCTTTGCTAACAATTGCATGAACCGAATAAGTAATAGCTTGTGATGAATTCATGTGCCATGTGAGTGTGAGATAAACTTAGTTCCCATTGTGTGTTAAATTCAAAACTTGCCTAGTTGGTCTTGCCAAGGTTATAGGATAGTTGGATAGGAAAGGATCGCAGGTCATTTTTTATTATAGTCCAATTTTAGCCTAAATGACCTTCCCAGTGTGAAGTAGTATCCCTTGATCCCTATTTTGAGCCTTATAGCCTATTTCTTTGTTTCACCTTTCACTTTCCAATTCATGTTACGATGAACCTATTTTGAACCTAGGCCTCCTTGGATATTGTGCACCTCAACTCAGGCAAATCGCGTAAGTTGAAGGTGGCTATCATAAGGTTGGATAAAGCATAATGGGCATAAAGAAGGTAAAAATAAAAGAAAAAGAAAATAGGGTTAGGTGTGGTAGAAAAATAGAAAGATAATAAAAAAAGAAAAAGAAAAATGTGAAAAGTTGAAAAATAAAGTATAAAGAAACCACATCCAGCCAGAATTTGCTTTAAAATAAACAACAACAACAACAACATGCCCAGTGTATTCCCACACAGCTGGTTTTAAAGTGATTGAAATTTGAGGGGGTAATGTATTTTGAGATAAAATTGATGATTGACTGCCATAGGTATCTTAGGCTTCTCTCGGTTAAGAATCATCTATTATTTTATTACATTTTGTTGCCTAAGGACATGCAAAGTTCTAAGTTAAGAGTGTTGATGTTCTAAAAATTTATAGCATTTTTTACGCTTAAAACAATGAAAATATGCATAATTCTTAGGTTGTTTTGTTCGATATAATGTGCTTTGGGTATGTTTTCTAGGAAATTAGGTTTTGGATGTTAAATTCAACAAAAAGATGAAAACTGAAGTTTTTGGCTACTTGATAATTTTTTGGCATATGTGGCACTTACCAGGCGTATGTGACCAAAGCATGTAACAGAGTTGAAGATCTAGAGATTTCATAGTGCTTTAGTAATTTGGCCATAACATTTCACCCAGATATAGGATTATGGAAAAATTGGTATCTTTGGAAAGCTAATTTAATTATCTATCTGTTGGTGGGACTTTCCACTAACCTATGTCCACATATGGTCTATAAGTATCACATATGGTCCATATGTGGCTAAGGTAAGTGCCATAATTCAAGATCCAGAAAGAGCAAAGTTGCAGAGAAATTTCCTTGCACTTATCTGGGTCTACTTACAGACCGTAAGTAGAATTTATGGGTCGTAAGTGGCCCAAGTAAGTGGCCACTGACGCCATCTTTCCTTTTCCATTTGGGTACACTACAATGATGTTTTTAACTCTTATTATGTATGGTTGGTTAAGTTTTCCTATTTTATTTCGAATTTGATTTCTAAGGTTTCTTGTAATCTACAAATGCCCTTTAGGCTTTGTTTAGTTTGTTCATAGAGATTGATTCACATACTGAGGCAATTTAGAGATAGGCCATTTTGGTACAAGTTCACAAATATCTTATTGTTCTTGATTTGTTATTTAATTTAAGACTTTGGGATTTCTACTCTTATTACTGTGAGATTGGTTTTGTAATTTTCTCTATGGATTTCATGATTGATCTCATAACTATGAGGCTAATTCCCTTACATATGGTTGTGGGAACCCTAGAATATTAACAAAATAAAGGAAGTGTCAAGTCGCTCCAGATAAAGATTCTTGCATGTATTGGGTTTTCTTCATTCTTATTGATTTCTTAGCGGTGGCCAACATTAAGATCCTGCCTAGATTATTGCTACTAACTCAAAAAAACGGGTAATAACTAGGAAAAGAAGATCACAATAGTAATTTAGGAGTTAATCACCAAAATAAGCTTACTATTATTATCTTCTTAAGATGGTTAGCTTTCATCTAATAACTTGAGACCCATAAGGTGATATAGTTAATTGGGATCCAGGATAAGGGTTAGTAAGGAGACATCCTGATACTCAAAAGGTAAAGAGTAAAATTCGTCAATGAGTCCACAAGACAATTGATGGTACATAACATAACTTATCAGATTTTTCTTGCAAGGTATTGAAATAGTTCAACAGTACACGATAAGTCTGCGGAGTTAGAAGCAAGGGGGAACATAAGCCTAGTGTTTGTCTTAGATTGTTTACAACCAAGAGCAACCAATTCTTTTCCCTTTTACTATTTCAGTAAATCCCCCTTTTTTACTTTTTTGTACTGCCCAACTGTTTCAACAAGGTTGAGATATATCTCCATCCTATTTCCTATGGGATCGACCCCCACCTAGTTTATTTACTATATTTGATTGCGGTCGGTTTATCCGTCTAGGGAGGGGTAGTTTTTGCGTTATCACTCATGAATTTAAAGAAAGGGAATATACCCAAATTAGTATTCACTTCATCCATTGAAGAGTAAAACAAGAATAAATTCAATTCACAACTAAAATATCTCTTGCACTTAAAACCACAAATTGTTTCTTATCTCCCAAAAACTCATGATTTGATGATAGAAAGATGCTCAATTGTGAAAGGGTTTGCCATTTTGTGATTTTGGGATCTGGCTCTATAAAATTCTATTTTTGCCCCTTGTAAATTTCTCACTCTACCTCAATTACCCTCTTGACCGCATTCACGACTCATGCAATTGTGGTAGTCCATTCGCAATCGTTCTCTAGTTGACTTGTTGACTGGTTGTGATCGCGACCCTCAGGCTACGCTTTGGTTCCTTTTTCTCTCATTTTATCTCTTATAGATTTGTATCAATTTATTTTCATCAGGTTCCTACAAGAACACCAACACTGGAAATTAGTATATTTCAATACATAATTAAACTCATGTACATAATTATTCCATCATAGTGTGCTCAAATTTGGTGGTAAATGAGTGGCAAATTTGCTACTCATCAACACCCCCAAACTTAAAACTTTGCTTGTCCTCAAGCAACACTACTCAACACTCAATAAGACTACTCAATTATAAGCCCACTCTTAAAACTAAATGATTACAATGATTTTGAACTCGATTAGCACCACTAATTAGCCCTCAAGCATTGGAAAAACTACTAATGCAACTCCCCTCAAAATCAATCACACATTCAAGGATGTAAAAGACTTTTAAGAACAATCAAGCAATAACTACTAACTCTCTAGAGGTGACACTATATCAATTGCAACTCAACTATACTCCTTTACCTCATTTTCAAAATATGACAACCTCTCCAACCTCAATTAGTTTGCATGCCTCCTTGTGAAGGAAAGTCCCAACACACCAAATTTCAACCATGCAACAAAGGACAAATGTGCAAGCACTCATACTCATAAATAATCTCTTAATGTAAATAATTATCATGCCATATGTTTGCCCTTATTTTCAATCGCAACTAACTCAAAGACACTTGGTTGAAGATCTCAAAGGACTTTTTCAAGCTTGTAATGAAGTCTAGGGGAAGGGTAGGATAAACCTTTGGTATAAAAGTGACTACACCATTGTGGAACTCCACATAAGATACTATAAACCCAACTTTGTATCATGGGCCACTTCAGTCATTCTTAATTTACTCATGTGCCTACATTTACCACATTGACTCACTCACTAATCGATAGCATTTTATTTTTATTTCTTTCCCTTGCACAATCATGCTTTACTTTCCCTTGTTGAACCTTTTCTTACTCTCATTCATTTTTTATCGTTCTAAGCTTTTAGGCAATCTCTTAAAATATTATGGCCTAAGATTACCTCTTCTAAGATTTACCACTCCCAACTTAGGCTTTTAGCCTCAAGTTGTATTTTTAAGTTCAAGGAGAGTGGGATTCAAACAACGGTTATAGCTTGAATTGTACAAGGCTTGAAATACGGTTGCCAAAGAAAGGTCCAACAGCTCAAATAGGGAGACTAGGAATTCTATTCTAGCATGGGTAGGATTTTTAGGCTAAAGAGGTTTTCCATAATTACAAAAAGGCATAAGATCATTACCCAACCATGTTTAATTAAGATTAGCTTTGAAAAGCCAACAGGGTAAGTTCTAGATGATACAAGTAAGCATGAGAATAAATCAACTAAACTCACTGCACATGGCATGCAAATTTTTCTAGGAGAATCAATTGGATTTCCTACTAGAGAAAAAAGAAGTTATTTATTGGACAATGCCTCTAAAAATTTTGGACTCACAAAAAGAGGGTAAAGTGTTGTGATACAATTATTCACGTCCACGCCCTTGATTTACACCAAACAATTTATATGGAAGGGGATGCACGTTTTGTATTTCACGATGAATATGGTTGTCGTTAGCACCAAATCAAGTCATCATCTCATATTTTGGCTCTCTCAAGGGCAAACCATATGGCTACTCAGACTTCACCATAGGAATAATGGCAATACCAAATCTATAATGTCACGGGTACTCAAACTTCCCCTGCATATATAGCTCAAATCCTCAGCATGACAATTTTCCCTTAAGAATGTTGTCACTCAATCTATCATAGAGAAAGGTTCATCCAACATCATTATTAAAAGAAATAAAAATATAGAAATAAAAAATAAAAGTGACTAATCCACAAAATGTAGGGAGCATCAGGGCACCAATATTACAACCCAAATTAACTTGAATTATCCATAACAAATAAAGATCAAATTATCTAAATAAAAATAAAAAAAATAAATGAGAATCCAAAATAATACAGACCCAGCAATATGAAATAAATATAAAGACGAGCACCCCCCAACTAAAAGCTTACAGTGTCTTTACTGCATAATCATGAAAGCATTGAAAGAGTTTAAGGGGTTCCCTGAAATTACATCAAGCATTACCATCACTAGCTGTCGCCTCATCATCATCATCAGACTATAGCTCATAATCCTCGGACCATAAAGCTAGGATCTCATCATCAACATATGCTCTCGAGGAAGGAAATCTATCTTTGGGCTTTAGAACATACCACAGACCTTCACCCCTTTCCACATATAGGTGAAACAATTGTCTTTTTTCTTCTCGCTTTTTCTTATTCTATCATGAGAATCTCTAAGCTCCCGATGTGACCATTCCAAGTAAGAGTAGGCTCACTCAATTCTGGATATGGTGGCTCCCAGATCTTTTTGATTCGCTAAAAACCTCTTATAGTCAGTTTGTGCAACATAGAAATGGCGAGTAGTAAAAGGCTCTCCCAGCCCTATGGGTGATGTTAGGCGTATTTATACGCCTAAAGTACTATACTTTACCCATATTTTAGCTAAGTTTTAAGGACAAAATATATAATTCCTGAACTTTTAGTCCTTTTTCCTATAAGTGAGCTAACCAACGTGATTAGCAAGTTTTCAGGTATAAATGATGAAGATTTCAGCATTTTGTGGACTGTTGAACGCCAAAGGAAACTTCACGTAAGAAGGAAGGAAGCTTCTGGAAGCTTGTGGATTGAAAGTGATGCATGGAAAACCTGTCCCGGGCAAAAATAGTATTTCTAAAGACTTGGGGATCAGCAGTAACTTAGTAGGACTAGGACAAGGATGCAGTAACTTAGTAGGAATAGGATATTGGATGCTATAAAAACCCTATTTTGCTGAATTTTTCAGCATTCTTTTCTTTAGTCGTTGTTGACATTATTCTTCATCTATTCAACTTCTAATTTTCACGACAAGAGAAACGCTACTAGCAAGGAAATCACATTACAAGTGACGCCAATACATACCAATCGTGAGATTGTTATTGTTTTGGTATGATGATGATGTCTTCGTGGTTTTCCTTTACAATTATGAGTAGCTAAACTTTTCTGTTAGGGTTATGGAAGCCTTTTGATAATACTATCTATTACTATGAGTTTGTGAATTCTTGATACGTATGCTACTTATATCATTACTCTCTTCATCTTAATTAAATTCTTGTGGTTACAAACATAGGAATACGCCAATATAGCATTAACTTGTTCGAGAGAAAAGTTACATGTTTGGAAAAGAAAGTGTGACAAGGAAATAGGGCTACCAACCCCTATTTACAGGTTAGTGCCGTAACTGGATTAACCTCTTGGAGAGTTTGTACCATTAGTATACACCTTAAGCTCGAGAGATTTAAAGTGAAATAATCCTGGATGGTCGAGAGACACTAGGATTTACCATTAGAATACGAACCTCTATAAGTGCATGCATATCTGAATTCTGCATAACTCATAGTTAATAGATACGTAGAACTCATAAGGTGGACATAACCCTAACTTATACTTCTCATTGATTAAAACCTACTAAACAAAGCATTCCATTTTTACTTTGCTATTCTTAATTCAAGCCAAACCCAAAATCCCCCCTTTCCATAGAATTTTCGACCAACAGTCTACTAATAGTTGCATACTTAGTGACCAAGTATTCCCTGTGGGATTCGACACCCAACCCAGTTGGGTTCTATATTTGACAGCGACCGCTTACACTCTTATGAGAGCTGTAGTTTGGGCATTATCAAATTTTGGCGCCGTTGCCAAGGAATACGGTTGTCTACTAAGTTTGTGATAGTTAATTGACCCTTTGGTCAAAATTCTCAGATTTTACTTTTAGTTGTTGTTTTTGTTTTATTCAGGTTTTGTTTAGTGCATGCCAAATACTCGAAGTTCTGGTCAGCCATTAGTACCCATAAATCCTGAACCACAACTTATTGGCAGAATGGATGCACAACGTGAAATTGAAAGAAGGGTTGCTCAACAGGAGCAGGCTCGATTAGCTGCATTGGCCGCTGCTCAAGTGCATCAACAGAATATTGATAACCCAGAGCGAGCAACAAATTCTGATGATGAGGACCTGGGTGATGATGAGTTACTAAACCCAAGGCATGCTAAAAAGGTGGCGGCACCTATGCAGAGGAGAGATCGTCAAGCTAGATTGAGGCCTGATCATCGAGATGTGCAGATTCTTTTTTATGATGATGATGATGATGATGATTTGGATGGGGCTGGTGCCACAGGGGCTATTATTCCTCCACCCTTGGCACATGGAGCCAAGTTCAATATCACTAGCACCATGATTCAACTATTGCAGCTCAAGGGATTATTTGGTGGACTTGCAGGAAACGATTCGAATATGCATTTGATTAATTTATCTCTACATACAAGTCATTCGACAATCCAGGCATTAGACAAAATGCAATTCAGCTGTGCTTATTTCCATTGTCTCTATCTGGGGAGGCAACTCTATGGTTGAACGGGCTGACTCCTGATTCTATTACTAATTGGAGGCAATTGAAAGACGCTTTCCTAGAAATATTCTTTCCGCCATCCAAGAGAGCACAGTTGAGAGATAAAATCATCAATTTTCGACAGCTTCCAATTGAAGCTCTCCACAAAACATGAGAGAGGTTCAAAAAGAAGCTTATGCGGTGCCCAAATCATCATATGACCAATGTCCACTTGATGGAGATATTATACAGGTCTTTGAATTTGGTGACTAAGCCAGTGGTTGATAATGCTACATGAGGGTCATTCATGGACCTTACTTTTGTTCAGGCAAGTGATATGCTAGATCGTATGACAAAGCAGAGTAGAGCTTGGCATACCAGGGATTCTGAGGTAGCAAGCTCTATTGTATCTATTGGCATGACTGTAGAACAAAGGCGAAGAGAAGAGGAATGTGACTAAGATATGGCTCACCTGAAAACGTAGATGGATCTTCTTACCAAGTACTTATTATCAGGGAAGACTGAAAAAGTTAAGGCTGTGGTAGCACATGGAAGAGACGAATCTAACTCTGAGGAAGAAGATAACTACTTGAATAATCAGGGAGGTTTCCAAGTCAATGCCCAAGGAAACCAAGGTCAGAACTATAATGATAAATATGGATACAAGGACCGCGATCAAGGGAGTTGGAAGAATAAGACTGACAGAAGTGGTTTGTATGTTCCTCCTGGAAATCATGAGGCTGTGGCGTCTGGCTCTGGGAAGATGTCAATGGAAGATATGATGGCCAGGCTGTTGAAAGGAGTGGAGGCAACCAATACGGGAGTAATTGGGGTAATAAATGATTCGTCCTCAATGAAGCAATTGGTTGACTCACATTCCACTGCAATCAAGCAGCTGGAAGAACAAATGAGTCAACTATCGGCGGCATTCAATCAATGAAAAGCTGGCACTTTACCTAGTAACATCGTGCAAAATCCAAGGAATGATGGATCGTGTATGGCTATTACTACTCGAAGTGGTAAGGTGTCGGAAAATCCATCCAAAGCCAAATAGGTGGTTGATGATTTAGCAGAGTATGTTAGTGAAGCAGATTGTGATGATGCTGTAGAAGTTGAAGAGAGCGTTCATGATATTACACCTAGACGTCACCAGCCTAAAAAGAGTGATAATCGGAAGCAAGATAAAAAGGAAGTGATGGAGAAAATAATTCCTCTTCCACCACCACCTTTTCCGAAGAGACTGAAGAAGAAGGCTGATGACACTCCTAAAAAGTTTGATAATCGGAAGTAAGATAAAGAGGAAGTGGTGGAGAAAACGATTCCCCTTCCACCACCACCTTTTCTGCAGAGACTGAAGAAGAAAATTGATGACACCAGGTTCAGTAAATTCATGACTATGTTAAAGCAGCTGAATATTAATGTTCCTTTGGTGGAGGCGCTGGAACAGATGCCTGGGTACGCTAAATTCATGAAAGATCTTTTGACAAAGAAGCGGGCAGCAAGCTATGAGTTGGCAGATAATGTTCATCATTGCAGTGCAATCGCTACAAGATCGTTAGTTCAGAAGAAGGCAGATCCTGGTGCTTTCACTATTCCTTGCATGGTCGGATCCTTGGATTTTGCTAAGGCATTATGTGATTTGGGATCCAGCATCAATTTGATGCCGCTATCTATTTATAGAAAGTTGGGGTTGGGTGATCCTACGCCAACCAATATGCGGCTTATGATGGTAGATAGGTCAGTAAAATGACCTGTTGGTATCTTATATGATGTATTGGTGAAGGTTTCGTCCTTCATTTTTCCTGCGGACTTTGTTATTTTGGATTGTGAGGTGGATTCTAAAGTTCCCATAATCTTGGGACACCTTTTCCTTTAACTGGAAGTGTGCTTATTGATTTAAGACCTAATGAGCTTTTATTTTGGTTGAATGACGAAGTGGTCCATTTTGATGTATGCAAAGCAATGAAGCAGCCCAGCGATATGAATGTGTTCTCTGTAGATGATGTTTATTATGAGGATGAGAAAGAATTATCTATAGAGAAGCTGCTTACTGTTGAGTCACTATCTGATGTGCTATTGAATTTTGAATGTGAGGAGGCTGAAGAACATGAAGAAATCGTTTGTGCTCTAACAGGAATAAGGTCCTATTCTCATGCTCCTAAGAAGCTGGACCCTGATCTTAAGAATCGACCGTCACCTATAGCGAAGACTTCCATTGCAGAGCCACCAGTGCTAGAATTTAGAGTCACCTAAGGTATGAGTTCTTGGGAAGTATAAATACACTTTTGGTGAGTATTACGGCTGATTTAGGTGAAGAGCACGTAGAGGCTCTCATCTCTGCTCTGAAAAGGTACAAGAGAGCTATGGGTTGGAAGATTGATGATATAATTGGTATCTCTCCTGGGATAGGTATGCACAAGAGTCATCTCGAAGAAGGTTGCATGCATACAAGTAAGTATCAGCGTTGTCTGAATCCATTCAAAAAATAATGCACCATCTATCTCGACGAAGTCTGAGTAATTGAGGTAACTATGTCTTGCCGCGACAATAAATCAAGCGCTACATGGGAGGCAACCCATGGTTTTTAATCATTTTGTCTTACTAGGAGTTTATTTTTGTAGTCGAGCCACGATCAAAACTAAGGCGCTTGATGGGAGGCAACCCATGGTTCTAATCATTTTTGTTGATTTTGAGTAAGTGTAGGTGCAAGATGCATAAAGGAGGAGATTGGTCTCAAATTTTAATTTGGAAGAGGTTCATGTTAAAGGTGGTAAGTTAGGAATGAAGAAGCAAAGGCTATGGGTTAGGCATTGCCTATGCAAATCTAGGCGACGAACAAGGCAAGGCCTATGTAAATCTAGGCAACTAACAAGGCAAGGCCTATGCTATGGCCTAAGCTCTCTGAATCTAGAATGCCATAGCATAGGCGCCGCCTATGCCCAACAATGACATAGCATAGGCGCCGCCTATGCCAATGCCTTTGCTCTCTGAATCGACAATGTCATAGCATAGGCGCCGCCAATGCTCAACTAGGCAAAGCATTAGGCACCGCCTTTACTTTCCAAATCTCTCAAAATTTTTCTTTTTGCTCCTCTAACTTTGCAAGAACATCTTCCGAGGCCATCAACCAAGTAGAATGTCCTCAAAAAGGATGACAAGGAAAACAAAAAGTGTTCACCTCACAGGAAGGTCAGAAAAGGGGAAGAAAAGAGCAAGCTGGGTCCTCCTCACTACAAATACCGCGACGCACTTTTGGGATCAATTGGGGTACAATTTGAGGAAACTCTGAGAATGAAGACACTGATGATGATTCCGACGCAGGGGGTATGACCCCAGATATAGAGGAGTAGTCCGACTAATCAGGTTTTCCGTATTTATTTTCCACTGAGGGCAGTGTGTCCTGTCTAAGTGTGGGGTACTGGTATTTGTATGCTGTATTTCTTTGCCTGCATTTATTTATGTTTTTTTGTTTTAATTAGTGCATTTATTTATGTTTTTTTCTTTAATTAGTCGTAGATTTTTTTGTAAATTTTGATGCATAAAATTGTTCTGATAGGCGGCATGGTATTATGACAAGAGTTTGTGCTAAAATCATTACTATTTGAGACGTTTAGACTCTAAGTGTGACTCACTATGTGATAAGTGTGTGGTTGAATTCCTTTATTTGTTGGGTCAAGGGTCTATACTGCTCCCAATAAAGTTTACCATGTGCCTTGTGTGTGTGAGGTCATAGTATATTCTGTGTGGTGGCTGATGCTAGAACTTGCCTGGTGTGTGTAAAGTGAAATAAAGAGTGCAAATTTAGGAGATGATTTAGGCATTTCTTTGGCATCCTGTAATTATTTACCTTCTTTTTACCTACCTGTGTACATTACCCTAGTTAACCCCCTTTGAGCCTTTAGCTATTTTCTTTGATAGTCTCATATGTAGCCTAATCCATTTTTTTTCAAGACCATAATTTGATCCAAATTCCTAAGCGCTTTAAATTGTAAAGTCATGTGACAAAATAAGAGGAAATTGGGTGAGAGTGATGTCTTAGAGTGTATTGGTACTTGAATTTGTTATGAAAAAGAGTGGCGATTATAGAGGTGTGTTATAAAAAAAATGAAAAGAAAAATAAAAAGTTAATTCTGTTTAAAATTAAATAACAAAATAGGTGAAAAGGGGTGGTAGATAAAAGGAAAGTAGAGAGGTTGTTTAAAAGAGAGTGTTAATGGCATAATGTGATGTATTAAAGCGCTTAGGGAACATAATCACTATTTCTGGCCAAAATAGTCCTACCTGTGCCTTAGCCTACATTACAACCTGTAAAGACCTATTTGATCCTAAGCTTAGCATTCTAATATTAGTAGAGCATTACACTAAGGGCAAGCCTATGGTCATTAGTTGCAACATGTGAATTCTTTGTGAGAGTGAGAGCAAGGAGAATCTTATACCCATGCTTCGATAAATGCAAAATTGTGAATGATTATGGGTGATATCTTGTGTGAGACACACATGGTTAATGATTATTGGGTAGTTTTGTATGATTCTTTGTGCCTTAACTTGTGGATACAAATTAATCATCATCACGAGTCTATGTTAGAGGTTGAATTGTTTCTAGTAGTGATCATGAAAACTACTCTTTGTTAATTATTGTCGTGCCTATCTTGTTGAAAATTTTGTGCTTTTACTGTGAAATCCTAAGTAGATGTTTATATGGACATGATATTTTGTTCGAGGACGAACAAAGCCTTAAGTGTGGGGTGTTGATGTTAGGCGTATTTACACGCCTAAAGTACTATACTTTACCCATATTTTAGCTAAGTTTAAAGGACAAAATATATAATTCCTGCACTTTTAGTCCTTTTTCCTGTAAGTGAGCTAACCAACGTGATTAGCAAGTTTTCAGGTATAAATGATGAAGATTTCAGCATTTTGTGGACTGTTGAACGCCAAAGGAAACTTCACGTAAGAAGGAAGGAAGCTTCTGGAAGCTTGTGGATTGAAAGTGATGCATGGAAAACCTGTCCCGGGCAAAAATAGTATTTCTAAAGACTTGGGGATCAGCAGTAACTTAGTAGGACTAGGACAAGGATGCAGTAACTTAGTAGGAATAGGATATGGATGCTATAAAAACCCTATTTTGCTGAATTTTTCAGCATTCTTTTCTTTAGTCGTTGTTGACATTATTCTTCATCTATTCGACTTTTAATTTTCACGACAAGAGAAATGCTACTAGCATGGAAATCACATTACAAGTGACGCCAATACATACCTATCGTGAGATTGTTAGTGTTTTGGTATGATGATGATGTCTTCGTGGTTTTCATTTACAATTATGAGTAGCTAAACTTCTCTGTTAGGGTTATGGAAGCCTTTTGATAATACTATCTATTACTATGAGTTTGTGAATTCTTGATACGTATGCTACTTATATCATTACTCTCTTCATCTTAATTAAATTCTTGTGGTTGCAAACATAGGAATACGCCAATATAGCATTAACTTGTTCGAGAGAAAAGTTACATATTTGGAAAAGAGAGTGTGACAAGGAAATAGGGCTACCAACCCCTATTTACACGTTAGTGCCATAACTGGATTAACCTCTTGGAGAGTTTGTACCGTTAGTATACACTTTAAGCTGGAGAGAGTTAAAGTGAAATAATCCTGGATGGTCGAGAGACACTAGGATTTACCATTAGAATACGAACCTCTATAAGTGCATGCATATCTGAATTCTGCATAACTCATAGTTAATAGATACGTAGAACTCATAAGGTGGACATAACCCTAACTTATACTTCTCATTGATTAAAACCTACTAAACAAAGCATTCCGTTTTTACTTTGCTATTCTTAATTCACGCCAAACCCAAAATCCCCCCTTTCCGTAGAATTGTTGACCAACAGTCTACTAATAGTTGCATACTTAGTGACCAACTATTCCCTGTGGGATTCGACACCCAACCCAGTTGGGTTCTATATTTGATAGCAACCGCTTACACTCTTACGAGAGCTGTAGTTTGGGCGTTATCAATGGGCAACCTAGCCATAAGCTCTCGGATTGCTCTCATCTCACTTGTGATCTCCTCAAATGGCCCAGATGCAGATGGCTGACAAGGGTCAATATCATCAATCACTGACTTACCTAAGTCGATTCTCCTATTTTTAAACTTTGAAGTAGCACCCTCCCTATGAATCTTCAAAGGGAAAATTGGCACATTTGGGGATACCCAATTGTCCCCTAGGTACTCCTTGACCTTGGCCCTTTTGTACAACTCCATGATGAAATATGGAAACATGCGCATTGGGCTGCCTCTATTCTTGTAATGCCTTGTGTTTGAGAGCAAAAATCAACTACAGATTCAGAGGAATGATGTCCACGAGGAAAGCTACTATATAAGATTGAATAACAGGGATACAAGTTATATTGGTGCATGAAGAAACATAGTTTACAGATGATAGTCAACCAGATTTGAGCCTCTGTAGTGAACTTATTCATAGTTATCCCTATTTTTATGGTGGCCCATGTGGCTTATTTTCCTAGGTATATTTTTACAGCTAAACATCTTCTTTGGGAACAACTTTTGTCCTCAAACCCCATTATATCGGCATTCGGCAGCCCATAGACTTCATTGATTATTTGGCCTCAAAATAAACTTCTTTGTCTCTTATTCTCATAACTGGTTTAGAGATATTAACTACGCTGAGATTTACAAAAAATTCCCTCACCCAATTCTCCTTGGTTTGGCATAGGTCTGAGTAAAGCACCTTTACCCAGTGGACAACTGTCGCTCATGAAAGGTTGGAAGCTTCTCAAGTATGTTTTCCAAAGATATCCGCCGCTCAGGGAGCAAATTATTCTTAGCGAAGTCTTCATAATACACTGTATGACATTCGAGGACAATGAATCAAATCTGATCATAATTTGCTATCCTTAGCTTTTCAAATCCCAAGAACAACACACAAGATTAACAATAAATATCATCATATTAGAAAATGCGATGTGACTTATTTAACCTAAAGAAATGGTACCTAGGTGAACTTTGGGCTTAAAATGAGAAATCAGGATTTTGGACATATCTGCCATACAACCCTCGATGTTGCGATCATGGGCCACTAGACCACAATTATGCTACCATGATTGCACCCTGGTGGTCGCATGGCATAAAATAATTTCGTCTAAAACAAGCCAATTTTTTGCACTAATTTGTGCTCCTAACAAGTAAATGACACTAAGAACATGAAACACAATACCTAAACACTCAATTATGCCCCTTAAACATGGAAAACCATTAAGGAACTCATTTGGGCATTATATCTAACACTTAGTGTGCACCTACCATTCATCCCTATTTGAACAATATTGGGTACTCAAGACTTCCTCAATAGGGTGTACACCACTACAATAGACACCACATAAAACAATAGAAACTTAAACATAAATTAAGCACATAATTCATAGATTTAGGCTATTATCTTAAACATGCATTCTAAGGCCAAGATGAATATTAAAGAGGGGATTAAAGGAACATATTAATGTTAGGATGCAAAAGTGAATTCCTAGCACTTAAAAGCCTTTTAACAATGATGTAAATGAATGAACTTTTGGGTGATTTAATGGTGGAAAAGTATGGGAAGCACTTGGATAACGGTTCCTATTTTACAACAGTTTTTTCCGCGATCGCAATCAAGACATCGTGATCACAGTCACATGGGGATCACAATCGTCATTGTCTCACCATCGGGGAACCTGAGGCTCTGTTTTGGATTGACTTAGTCTTGAGCTCACGGTCGCAATCTAGTGACCGCAGTTGCGGCACCTAAGACCAGTTTTATGTCCCTTATTTTTAGTCAACTCACCTATAATTCAATTTTTCTTCACCTATTACCTTTTAATTTCTCAAATTCACCTTCAGAGTTCCACAATTTCATGGATTAATCAAAACTAAAAACAAAAACTATCTTAATATTTAAAATACGAAGGATACAGGTTAATTTAATGGAAATGATGAGTTGTCTCCCATCCAACACCCAATTTAACATCGCAAAATAACGTACATCAATCTTCAAGTTGGATCCTTGAGCTGAGGTGACCCAATATCCACTCTTTCTTACATAACATCGATCACAGACACCATTTATAGCTCTATTGGTTGCTTTTTGATTTTGCACACATGGAAAAAGACATTATCATGCACCCAGAACTTTATTTCTCCATACTACATATCAACTAAAGATATTGTGGTTGCTAAAATTAGTCTATCGAGTATGATTGATATCTCATAATTTATATCATAATCAAGGACTAAGAAATTCACCTAAAGGATGAACCGTTCAACCTTAACCTACACATCGCTAATATGCCCATTGGGTTTTTATTGAATGGTCCATCACCAAGAATCTCATGGTAGTGGGTGTGGGAGCTCCCAATCCTATCCTTTGACACATGATATATGGCATTAAGTTGATACTAGCCCCAAGGTCATACAATGTCTTTTCAAATTTGTATGTCCCGATGGTGCAAGGAATTGTAAATGCACCTAGGTCTTCTTTTTTCTCCACTGTGGCATTTGACATAATAATGCTATAACTATGGGTCACTTCAATAGTCTCACCATCCACAAGATGCTTAGTTTACATCAAATTTTTCATTGATTTAGCATCCCCAGAGATCTCTTGAAGATTGTCTTACAATGGAATATTGATTAAGAGGTTGCTAAGCTTTGAAAGGAACTTTTTAAGCTTGGAATTATTATATTTCTTCTTCAACCTTTGTGGAAGGGGTGGAGGAATTTTCACTGGGGTCAGTGGAATGCTTTGAGGTTCATTCCCTATTTTCTTGTCACCATCAATTACTTTAGGAGTTTCCTCTGCATCACCATTCTTTTCAACTATCATTGATTCCTCATCACCCTCTTCAAGAGACTTTGAACCATCACTTGTCAATTTGGACTGCTTCCTCTTTGCATTTATTAGGTTATCAATAGATTTTTCATCACCCTCAACCATATGCTCAGTAAGATTTCTACCACTTTTAGTAACTATGGCCATAACATAAGCATCATTCTTTGGATTTGCCATTGTATCACTAGGGCCTCTTTTTAGTCTAGCATTGAGTTAGGTGAAATTTGTCCCAATTTTGTCTCTAATTTCTTGATGGAAGCCGAATGTGAAATGATATTTTGGTTAAGTTAAGAAAAGTCACTCTTCACCTCCCTTACCATTTGGTTGGTACCTTCAAAGGGTATCTAAATTTGAGCAAGCACCTCTTTAGTTTTAAATTTTTCAAGTCCACTAAGCTTGATTCCTTGTCCTTTATATGATTATAAGGAGGCATGTATCTATCATAACTTCTGTCCTTGTCCCTCCAATCTCAGTATCTATCCCTTTTCTTTACCATACCTATCATGATCTAGATCTCGATCATACCAACCTTAATTCCTACTTGCCTTTGATAGGCGGGGCAGAAACCCTTCGAATGATTTTCCAAAAACCTTATCTCTTTATCGAGTGTCTTAACTTTATGTTCATCATAAATTTTGGCACCTTGAGAGGGAAAAACATTGTTAGCTTTTGTAGGAGCTCCTATCACATTTTTAGTGAGGAAATCTAATTGGGTCATCACTTTGGCCATATTTTCATTCCTTTGTTCATCCTTTATTATTTTCTACTTGTTGACATAATATGTGGCATGGGATCCTATGACCACTTCAGAGTCTTAGGTGTGCCATCCTCATTTTTCTTAGTGAGTGGCTCAAGTAGATAAGTCACAAAACTATATGACAACTTCACAAGATAACCACCCGATGCATTATCCACCACTGTTTTATTTAGTTAATCCAATGCCCTATAAAATATTTGGAGGTACATATTCTCCGAGACTTTATAGTTAGGGCATTGCATTAACTTTTTATTAAAGTGTTTCCACACCTCGTATAAGGGCTCACCACTAAGTTGAAAACAAATTGATTTCATCTCTTAGTTGTAGCATTCTAGATAAGGGAAAATAACGATCTAAAAAGGCCTTCATAAGTTCTACCCAAGATGTAATACTCCTAGTAGGTAGAGATGTCCCCTTAATAAGAATGAGAAAAGCCTTAATTGAATGAACTCTTGAGTGATATGAGTAATATTAATGGGGTACACACCTCAATGAAGTTTTTCAAATATAGGTTTTCAACTTTGTATGCTTGGCCCATGAATTGACCTTTCATTGGTAACATATGGTGCATCACACAGTGACATAGATGCCTCATTTCCCTCCGCCGGTAGGATGTGGATTGCGCTTTCATTCCCCGCATTATTAAGATGATCCTCATCCTCAAGGTGTCCATCAAATGATCCTTCATTGCTCCCATTGTGTCTCATGGTGTCATGATTACTATGAAAATCACATAACAAAAGAACAAAAATAACAAACAAGGTAAATAAAAGCACTACGAGTGACCCGCATTCACTAACAACACCACACTAGTGAAAACTAAGATTCACTCTCTAGCAATGGCGCCATTTTTTATAACGATAGACTTACACCATTATTTTAATAAAAGGCGGTCATTGTTAATATATACCTAACGAGAGTCGGCGCTGAATCCATGAGGAGTGTAATACCTAGTGTTGCGGGTTAACTACGCGTTAACCCATAATGCAAAGCTAAATCAGAACATAAAAGTAAATTATGAGGGGTTGAATGTTTAAATTTTTTAATGCAATGACTAAAGCACACCAATATGTGATCAAACAATTGTAAGTTAATAAAATTAAGAGAAATCTTGGGTTATGTTCTCCTAAGTAATGTTTATTTATGGGTAATCAAGAGTTAGCCTAAGTTTGGCCAAGGGTTTTGGGTAGGCTAGATTTAGGGTCTTAGTGACAACCTTTTGCTAAAATACTAAATTTCACTCATGGATTCTTTCAAATATCTCATGAGCTGGCCAAACTTACCAATTCAATACCTCAACCTTGAATCCTTATTTCTAAGATGATAATATTAAAGCTATCTAATTCACATTACATCCTTATTTCGAAAATAATGCTAAGGAAGAATCTAAATTAAATTATTGTTCACAATTACTCTTCACCCAGATACCTCTTTCAAGGATGATGTAGGATCCAAAACAATTAGGGTTTTCATCCATAATTACCATTTTAAGCTAGAGAAAGAGTGAAACCAAAATAATTAACCAATCATTTAAACAAAAAATCAACACCCATGCTCTAACGCCCTGGGTTTTTGGTCCTTGGAAATTCCTAGAATTTTGCACTCACTATCCTGATTACGATTAGGCCTACATGTAATAGGGTGTCTTGACGAGTTGTTGGGACAAGTCGTAACCAAACTAATAATTAAGTGGCTAACCAAACTAGTAATTAAGTGGCTAAGTTTTTCTCTGAGTATGAATGGCTCACTATGAGCCATAAGGACTTGTTACGAGTCATTAGGTGTAAATCATAGGGTGTCCAGTGTATACCCCAAATGGATTTGTGTTGACTACGACTAGAACCTATGAGTCGTTGCATCTTATTATGAGTCATGTCATTTAATCGTAAGGTCAATAATGTATGGTTCCTTGTAGATTACCTTGGCTATGATTCATGGTGGGGAGTCATAATGAAACATTACAAGTCGTATAGTGACCCGTAGTCAATGACGACTAAATTTTAACTTTTAATTAAAGGTCACTTTGGACAATTCCCCGATTATCTAATTAAGACCCTATATTCATAAGGCCCTTTATAGTGGTTATTCCTCTTAATAACATACTCAACACTTTAAAGAATTCTCTCACTCACTCAAGACTCTATACTTAGGGTTTCCAAGAGGTAGATCATCCAAGAGATCAAGGGTTAAATTCTCTCTGTGAAACTTGGTATTTTAGGTATGTGACTCTACCCTTAAACTTAATATCTCTATTTCATAAAAGTACATAGATATTTACTTGATTGAAAGTAGGGGTTTTGACATGGTTGAGGATTTTGACATGAATGGACAATTAATTATTTTTCCCATGGTTTTATTATACATTACTAATGTTTTAACTATTGTATTGAACTTATAGGTGTATGATTATGCCAAATAAACTAAGGGATTGTGATTTCCTCAACTTGTGACTTTTGAAGTGGTTGTGACCCCAACCTTGTACTGTGAAACTAGTTTTTAATTATAAGAAATATGGGAATTGAATTATTGCATAATGATTTTTAATTTAAACTTATGGGGTTGTGTATTTCCCAAGTTAATGTGTAATTAAACCAAGATAGGTTGTGAATTCCCTAAGTAATGAAATTATTTTGGCATGTTGATACTACCTTGCATGTCTAATTGGTATAACGATATCAACAATATTTTCCTAAGTGTATATTATGGTTCAATGAATGGAATTGTGTGATAATTATTTTAATTAGACTTTAAAGAGGGTTGTGTAGCTAAGTCTAAAAGTGGGGGTTCGAGAGACTAACACTGGAAACTATCGTTTCTGAAGTGGGGGTCTATATGATCGGGTGGTTCTATGCTCTCTTATAATTATTCTCATATAATTAGGAGGTTCTAGTCCCCCACATTGTACTATATAACTTGGTGCTTGTGTCACCCTAATATGCAGGTGGTTTGAGTCCCCCATAGTGCATATGTATACCCTCTGGTTCATGAGGCCACACGCACAAGGGCCCTACCATCTTGGGAAAAGATGGACCCATATATCCTATAGAGCCTTTGTATGTTATGATAGTTTAGCCACACAATCCAAGCTAAGGTTTTAAAATGCATATTAAGCCTTGATCCCATTCTCAGTATGTGATATATATATATGTATTGGATGATGTGCATAGAATCTTGAATGATTTTAAACTATTAATTATGGCATTAGGTTATCTCGTATCCCTAGGTTATATGTTAGTTCTCCAATTGCCAATCATCTTCGTATGTTGTATCCCCATACGATGCAGGAACTGGCCATACTTTTACTTTTCCTACTTAGTAATTAGAATTTGTGATCAACTCGTGAGTTGACATTAATATGGTAAGCTTTCATACATCAGAAGATTATATTTCATACTTATGTTTAACTATTTAGACTTATTTTTGGCTATGGTGGGGGCATGTCCCAATACTTTATTGATATTTGTTCTGCTCTTGTTTAGAAGGCTTTGTTGGACTACTTTGGGCTTGGATGTTAGTCAGTTGTTTTGGCTAGGTTGTTGGATATTGATCATAGATAAAATTATTTATTTATTAATCTATCTTGTAATATGCTTGAAATTCATCTGACATTGGGAATGTTATGTCTACTTAGTTAGGTGCAGGGGGTGTGATAACGCTCAATCTACAGCTCTCGTAGGAGTGTAAAGCGATCGTTAGCAAATATAGAACCCAACTGGGTTGGGCATCGATCCCACAGGGAATAGCTTGGTCAACAAGTAAGCAACGATTACTAGACTTTTAGTGCAAGTCTCGTAAAAGGGGGGAGTGTAATGTGTAACCAGAATATTAAAGTAAAAACTGAAAATAGCAAAGTAAAAAGAAAGAATGTTTAGTAGATTGTAAAACAATGAGAATTGAAGAGTTGGGGTTATGTCCACCTTCTGAGTTATACGTCTCTATTGGCTATGAGTGTGTTGAATTCCGACATGCATGCGCTTATAGAGAATTGTATTCGATGGTAAATCCAGGCGTCTTTCGACCTATTCAAGGATTATTTCACTTTAACTCTTTCGAGCTTAAAGCGTGTCTAACGGTACGAACTCTCCAAGAGGTTAATCCAGTTACGGAACTAACTTTTTAATAGGGGATGGGACCCTACTACCTTGACATTATCTCTTTTCCAGACAGATAACCTTTCTTTCGAACAAGTTAAATGTTATACTGGTGTATTCTTGCGTTTGCAACCACAAAGAATTTAGATTAAGATGAAGAGAATAATGATATAAGCAGTATACGTGTCGCGAACTCACAAACTCATAGTAATATATAGTATCTCATTCGGCTTCCATAACCCCAACAGAGAAGTTTAGTTACCCATGAGTGCGAAGGAAATCACAATTGACATTGTTATTATACCACAATAAAGATTTCGTGTAATAATGATGTGGTAGGCGTTAGGCGTGAACTTCCCTAGCAAGTAACATTTCTCTTGTTGTGGAAAAATAGATGAATAGAAGAAGAAGAAAAAGTAGAATTAATGGAAGAATTAGAAGTAGTAGTGAATGTGTAATAGGAAGATGGAAAGATGATCTAAAATCTCTAGCAAAATAGGGTATTTATAATACCCATATCCTATTCCTACTAAGCTAATGAAATACTTAACCAAATCCTACTAAGCTAATGAAATACTTAACCCAATTGTACTAGGTTAATGTATCATTATCCTAATCCTAATAAATTACTGCTAGTCCCCAAAGTCTTCAGAAATATTGTTTTAGCCCGGGACAGATTTTCCATTCATCACTTTTGGTCCTTAGGCGTCCAAGACTCCCTCTTCTCCTTTCGTGAAGCTTTCTTTGGCGTCAAGTAATCCATAAAATGCTGAATTCTGCATCATTTATACCTGAAACTTTGCTAATCATGTTCGTTAGCTCACTTACAGAAAAAAGGACTAAAAGTGCATGAAATATATAATTTGTTCTCAAAACTAGGCTAAAATATAGGTAAAATATAGCACTATAGGCGTGTAAATTCGCCTATCATCAGGGTGGTCTCTAGTTCACGTGGGACCTGAGATACCTATCATGGCCAGGACCTAGTTTGGGGCGTGACAAAGATGGTATCAGAGCCTAAGTTTGGTGTCACTGAGTGTCCAACAAAGTCGTGTCAAGTAGAGTCTATTTTATGGGTCTGTAGAATGCCACACTTAAAATGGAGAGGATATAAGGTATTTAGGAATATTTTTTTCTTATTGTTCAATTTCGATATATAGAGTGTAAGGTATTGAATCTCTCTAATTCCCATTTGTTCGCCTTACATACCATGCCTCCAAGAAGATTTGATATCCAATGGTACTCTTTTGTCCAATCTAAGGAAAATGTGGATGGCGCTCGTCCTTCTCTAGAAGTTCATACTCGGTCTAGGGTGACTACTTCTAATTTCCCTGATGGAGATCCACTGACTCCCCTTATTTCTCCTTAAGCACCTTGACCTGATGTGTCTAATATTGATTTTCTCCAATCGATTCACTTGTTTACCCAGCTGGTTTCCTCTTAAAATGAATGAGTTTCTTTTGTTACTCCATTCTCCTAGGCCACTAGAGTTGGCTAATTTATGAGATTGAGCCCTCCTACTTTCACTGGCTCTAAATTTGAGGAATGTCCTTAAGGTGTCATAAATGAGCTAGAAAATATTTTTCATGTGATGTATTCTACTGGTGTGAAGGGCATGGAGTTCACCTCTTACCAATTAAAAGATGTAGCTGAGTAGTGGTACAAGGAATGGGACCAGTCTAGGGGTGATGATGCTGAGTCTGCTCTGTGGGATGATTTCTCTAGTATTTTTCTTGATCGCTTCTTTCCTCAAGATTTAAGAGAGGCAAAGCCTAAGAAATTCCTGAACTTAAAGCTGGGCAGGGTTTCAATCAAGGAGTTTGCTTTGAAATTTCATCAGTTATCCCAGTATGCTCTTGATCCAGTGTCTAGGATAAGGGCTATAATGAGGAAGTTCTCTTTCAGATTGTCCCGAGACATGATTCTAGAGAGTAAATCTACCTTGTTGAATAAGGACATAGATATTTCTCGAATAATGGTTTATATGAAGCAAGTCAATAGGTTGAAATTAGGGAAAAGCTGAGTAAGAAGTTTTGCTACTCTAATTAGGGTGGAGGTTAGCTGTAAAAGGGTAGAGATAGAGGAAATAGTCTAAGAAGAAGTGAGGGAATTATGGTTCCTACTCTATCTCTAATGCTCTCTACCCAAAACTTTCGTTTACAAAGTGGTGATGCTTTTAGGGCACGGGGTTCCCAGTCTCAGGCTAGTAGGGCTCAGTCAGCTCCCTCCTATACCCCTTATAGATTTTGTGGTCAGGTGCATCATGTTATTGGTGAAGAAGGGAGGAACAGGTGCTTTAATATGGTCAAATTGGTCATATGTAGAGAGATTTTCCTTCTAGGGTTACTTTTGGGACATATAAGGTTCCTATTGCTACTGCATTAGCTTCTGCACTAAAAGGTGATACTTTTGCTTCTATCTCCTTTACTGGTCAAAATCATCTTTATGTTTTTACTACTCATCAGGAGTTTGACACATCCCCTGATATCATTACTAGCAGTTGAAACTCTTCTCCTGTAATGTTTACTATTTACTTGTTTTAGGGTCTACTTTTTCTTATGTGATCTCATTTGTGGTTGTGCATTTTGGATTTGATCTTTAGTGTATTTCGATCCCCTCTATTGTTTCTACCCTAATAGGTGGCTCTGTTGTTACTAGAAGAGTCTATAAAGGTTGTGTGGTATATGTTGGTGATAGAGAAACTCCAGTAGAAGTGATAAAGTTAGACATGGTTGATTGCAATATCCTATTGGGAATGGATTGGTTGCATTCGTTCTATGCTTCATTAGACAGTCGAACCCCAAAGGTCATTTTAAATTCCCAAATAAGCCAACTATTAAGTGGGAGAGAAGTTCTCTAGTGCCTAAAGAAAGGTTCATTTCGTATCTTAGGGCTCGGAAATTGGATTCTAAAGGGTGCTTCTATCTCTTGGTGCATGTTAAGGACTCTAGATTTGAAGGTCCTCCTTTGAAAATTATCCCAGTGAATTTTTTGAGGTGTTTCCTGATGATCTTCCTAGTATTCCTCCCGATAGGGAAATTGATTTTGAGATTTATCTTTATTTGGACACTCGTCCAATATCAATTTCTCCTTATAGAATAGTTCCGCTAAGTTTAAAGATCTCAAGGAGCAGTTGAAGTATCTTCTTGACAAGGGTTTTATCTGTCATAGTGTGTCTCCGTGGGGTGATTCTATTATTTTTTTGCGTAAGAAGGATAGTTCCCTTCGAATAAGTATCCACTTTCGAGGATTGATGATCTCTTTGATCAGCTTAAGGGTACTAAGTTCTTTTCTAAGATTGATCTTCATTCTTCGTACCATCATTTGAAGATTAGGGAGGCAGATATCCCTAAGACTTCTTTTAAAACCCGGTATGGTCATTTTGAGTTTTTTTATGTCCTTTGGCTTGACCAATGCTGCAGTAGTATTTATGGATCTTATGAATCAAGTTTTTCATTAGTTCTTGGATTTGTTCGTGATTGTCTTTATTGATGATATTTTGGTGTATTGCAAGAGTGAGGTGGATTATGCCGATCACCTTCACCTTGTGTTGCAGACTCTAAAGGATCAATATTTGTATGCTAAGTTTTCGAAGTATGAGTTCTAGTTTAATGTTGTAACTTATTTGGGTCATTTTGTTTCTAGTGAAGGAATTATGGTGGATCCACAAAAGGTTTTGGTGGATAAGAAGTGTCATAGACCAATAAATCCGACCGACATTTGGAGCTTCATGGATTTATTTGGTTACTATAGAAGGTTTTGGGAAAGCTTCTAGTTGATCGCGTCCCCTTTGACTAAATTAACTCAGAAGAAGGTAAAGTTCTTATGGTCAAATACTTTTGAGGGTAGATTTGAGAAGTTGAAGGATAAGTTGACTTCGGCTCCAGTCTTGAACCTGTCAGTGGGTGCTAATGGTTTTGTGGTCTGTAGTGATGCTTCTTGGGTAGGACTTAGTTGTGTATTAATGTAGTTTGGCAAATTAGTAGCTTACTTTTCTAGGAAGTTGAAGGATCATGAGAAGAATTATCCGACTCATGATTTGGAGTTGTTAGCTATGATGTTTGCATTGAAGATCTAAATGCATTCTTAATTTGGAGTTTATGTCGATATTTATCTTGATCATAAGAGCCTTCAATATAGGTTCACTCAGAAGGAGTTAAATCTTAGGCAAAGGTGATGGCTTGAGTTGCTAAAGGACTATAACATGGTCTCCACTACTATCTAGGTAAAGCTAACGTGGTTGTTGATGCTCTTAGTAGGTTATATATAGTAAGCTTATCTCATGTGGATGAGGAGAAATGGGATTTGCTGAAGGATATTCACCATTTGGCTAATCTTGGAGTTTGTCTCTTAGATTCCACGGATGGGGGTGTGATTTTTCAAGAGGTGGCAAAGTAGTCAAAGTGGGTACCACAGAAATTCCGAAATCCTGAGAGTGAACTTGCAGGAAAATTCTCATCCGATACAAGCGGTTGGTACCCATTCCAAGGGCAGACCACAGGTACAACCCATGTTTAGGACCAAACCGTAGGTATAGGGAGCGGGTGGCCACCGACCCTGATTTGTCCCATTCCATTTGGGATTAGTTTTTAGCATTTTATTTTGTACTATAAATACTTTTTATCTACTTTTTAGTAGAGGTTAGCCACTTTTAACACTTAGAAACATATTTTGGTTTCAAGGTCCGTCTTTGATCTTGGGGTTTCATTGTATTAACTTTGCTTGATTACTCAGTTTATAGTCTTGGGTTTCCTTCATCTTATCATTGTGATTTCATCTTTGTTTTCCAATATGAATGTTATTGATATCTTCACAATCATAAGAGGCTAAAACTCATAGCTATGGTTATGGAAACCCTAGAAGATTGACTAAGTAGGGAAAGTGTGATTATTGACGAGAAACACATACCCATGGCATATATTGCTTTATCTTTGATATGCTTGATTTATTAATGGGTGCACACATTAGGATCTCGCCTAGATATTACTACTTTCTCTAATAAAGGGGTAGTAAAAAGGAAAAGATAAAGACAATAGTAATTTAGCGAGCTAATAGTCAATCCGTAATGGCACAACGGTATATCTGAATGATTATTAACCTTCATCTAATAACTTGAGACTCAGAAGGTGATAGTTAACTGGGATCAGGGTAAGGGTTGGTAGTGCAATATCCTAAGACTCAATAGGTAAATGGTAAAATCCTCCTACTCGTCCAAAATACTGTAGGAGGTACGTAACTTAGTGGTTATGCATGCAAGGTATTAGGTTGGTTCAATAACGCATGAGAAACCTATGGAGTTCAAATACTAGGGCAACACATAATCCTAGTGTTCACGTATGACTAATTATAACCAAGTTAATGTTGTTCTGTGTTTAAGACTACTATGAAAAAATCCCCCCCCCCCAATTACTTTCCTATTTTTCCCATAGACTATAACCACTAAGATCTGTCAAACCTAGTGTTCCTTTGGTATTTGACCCCAACCTTTGTTGGTTTACTATATCTTGGCAGTGATCGTATCATCACCTAAAATGAGGTATTGCTTGGATGTCATCAAATAAATTAGCATCATTGTCGGGTAACACGGTGTTGATTTATAGATTGAGGTTTATTACAGTTTTTGGGTTTTTTATTTTTCATTTTGTTCTTAGTTGGGCATACATCGGTGTATGCCTATCACATGGATTAGAGGTAATACTTTCTCCCGGTGAATCAGAATCCAGATAGGATCCTACAAACACCTGGTAGGATATTTTAGCCAAAGAATAGTGATAATCAAAAGGGGTTCGTTATGTTGTGCCTCCTACCGATGGGGTACATAATATTGTTAATCATTAGTTAGGTGAGATATTAGGTCACGCTGAAACCAAATGAAGAGTAGCAGAAGAATCTTATAGGATATCTAGGGATGTAGATCTAGTTAAGCAGAGACAAGCAGCAGACTACCAAGCAGCACTTGGTGGCAATCAGAATAGAGCTAGAGGTAACTGTGTTCAAGTTATCCCAGCATATTAGTATATACCTCCATATGTAAATGATGAGGAAGATATGGGATATGTTGAGCCGATAGAGAATGTATCCATAATACCTCTTATTTTCCTCCTAGGCATAAATTTGACATCACGAGTGTCATGATCCAACTTCTAAATTTGAAGGGTGTGTTTGTAGGATAGCCTACCGATGATGAAAATTTATACCTTGAAAATTTCCTTGGTATCTATAACTCGTATACCAATCCAGGGGTAAATTATAAAGCACTTAGACTGAGGCTTTTCCCCTTCTCACATACAGGGAAAGCATCTTTATGGTTAGGGGTATTGCCAAGAATCTCTATCATGACTTAGAACGAGTTGTGCAAGAAATTCTTAAACAGGTTCTTCCCTCCATCAAGGATGTTGCAGCTTAAGGACTAGATCTATAAAATTAGGTAATTGCAGTTAGAATCCATGTACAAGTCTTGGTTCAGGTTCAAGAAAAAGTTGAACTTGGTGCCCATTCCTCAGTATTTAGGGAAAAGCTTATCGGAGATATTCTACAGAGCCCTGAACATCAGCTCCAGATCTATGGCAGACACTATCTCTAGAGGAGTTTTTATGAGACTACATTGGGAGGCATCTTCAGAGATGTCAGATCGAATCTCACTCACTAATCGAGGGTGGAAAACTCGGGAGGCTGAGAAGGGATCTGGTACTTATGCTATTAGTGCTTCCTGCGACCAGAGGGCAGTTGATTATACAGTAGCGCAAGAAATTGAGTTACTAAGGACTGATTTAGGGGTGCTAGCAAAGAAGTTTGCAGTAACAAATTCTAACAAAGTGAATGAAGTAGCAATATGGGGGTCAGCATCCAAAGTATATGTGTCTGAGTTAGAAGAGGAAGCCAACTATTTGGATCATCAGATGGTGTATTTTTTAGCTCAAGGGAAAAGGACCAAGGTCAGAACTATTATCATAGGTACATAGATCATAGCAGGGAGCGACATAGTGACTGGGGAAGAAGGATAACTATAGAAATGGGAGATAAATACATTCCATCTGGTATACATGATGCAGAATCTAAAATGAAAGAGATGCTTGCTAAATTAGTGAAGGGATGGGAAATTCAAGAGACCAACTATAAAGAGATTAAGGCTGAGGTTTCAGGATTGACCCAAAAGTTCGAGGCTTATGCCACTGCTATCAAGCAGCTAAGGCACCAGTTTGGACAGATGTCAGCAACTCTAAACCAGAGCCAGACAGGTAACCTTTCGAGCAACACTGTGCACAATAGGAAAAATAATAGTCACATACTTGTTATTACCACTAGGAGTGGTATCACTACTATGGATCCCCCGACGCCTGCTACAGAAGTTGTTGATGCTGAGACACATACTATTAAGACATAGAAGGTAATAGATGAAAGAGATTGAGTTGTTAAAGATAAAGGTAACGGCATAATCATTGAGCCAGAGGTAAGACAAATTCAGAGACCACCCCCGCCTTTTCCTTAGTGACTGATGCTGACGAAAGTGGAAGGTAAGTTCAAGGAAATTATAGAGATGTTGAAATAGTTGAGCCTAAACATACCTCTTCTTGAGTCATTGGAGCAGATGCCTGGATATGCCAGGTTTATGAAACAGTTAGTCACAAGAAAGAAAGGAGAAACTTTTAAAGATGTTAGGGGTGTGCACCACTATACTAAAGTCACAACTAGTTCCTTGGCACAGAAAAAGGGTGATCCCAAGGTGTTCAATATACCATGCACTATTAGGTCATCTAGATACTCTCGATCCTTGTATGATTTAGGGGTCATGATTAATTTGATGCCATGGCCGTCTTCAAGCAACTAGGCTTGAACCTTCTAGAACCAACTTTGATATAGCTATTGATGGATGACCACACAGTGAAGAATCCTATGGGAATCTCTTGTGATGTGACTGTTAGGGTGGACAAATTCATTTTCCTAGTTCATTTTGTAATCTTGGACTGTGAGGTTGACACTGAGATTCCTATTATTTTGGGAAGACCATTCATGGCCACAGGCATAGCTATGGTTGACATGGAAAAAGGTGAGATAAAATTTTGAGTCAAAGGTTAGAGACGATATTCAATATTCTAAAGTCTATGAGCAACCAAATGACTTCAGGGTAGTGTCAGTGATTGATTGTTTGATGACCCTGGAGGATATTCCTACGGGTATCTTGATGAATTCTGAGTATTCAAGATACCCATGCTTGGAAGGAAACCCATGGGCTTGTTGGTAAAGTTTGATTAACCAACACAGCCACGTCGTGCTGCTGCATTATCAATCACTAAGTAGGAGGTAACCCACTATATTTTAGTGTTTACATTTTTGTAGTTTTGGTCTGTCTAGGTGTTTAGCTTTGGACCTTACATAGAATATGGTAAACATTGTTACATTCATCGATTTCTAGGTAAGAGAACTGTGTGATCAGCCTATCATAGTCACAAGTCCCACACGGTATGTTCACAAGTCCCACACGATAAGTTGAGTAGAAAATTAAAAATTTGAAATTTTGAGGATGAAAAATGGTAAGTTGTGGACTTTGGCATATAATTTTACTTTTGGGACCTGAAACTTACGTTGCAGGACTATTAGTATCTGGAAAAAAATTTTGCCACACCAACTTTGGGTTGTAGAAAAGCGAGCTAAAAATTCTTGCCTGGCACTTGCACCCAGCAACTGTTGGCCGCAGGTGCTACCTACACCCAGGACCCGACCATGGGTACAGGGCATGGGTAAGTTCTACAGCTCGGTCAAAAATTAGGCCCACTTTTTAATTATACTTTTGGTCCCAGCAATATTTAAATATGACCTATTGTAGCCCCCCGCCTATATAAAAACATTCTCACCCTCATTCTAACTCATTCTAATCCTCGAAACTTCAATTTTCTCTTTGAATTCAAAATTTTCACCTTAAACATAAACCAAACCCACACTAAAGAAAAGGCAAGATTGACACTTGTTTGAGATACCAACTTGTCCCAACACGCTAGAAACAAGTTTTAACCTTGGTTTTTCTTGAGTTCTTCATTATTTTTTTGGTATTTTCATATAAGAGGTAACTTTCTTGGATCTTAATGGTAATATAATGTTTTATCTATTATTATAACAAGTTGATATGTTTAATCCATTGCTAAATATATTGAAACTATCATGCTTGTATGAGGGAGCCTTGAAATAGCCTAAAATCATAATGTACGGCCTTGTTTCAAGTTAAAATTCCATGTTTAAGCCCTAATCAGAAGTTAAACTTGAATGAATGAAAGTAATGTCATAAGTTGAACTTGTTTGTTTGCTTTGAAAGTCGTGATTTTTTATTAGTGTGTATACATTGGACTTGTTGGGGCTTCTAATAGGTTACAAGGGTGTGAAAAGTAATGAAAATTTTGAATTTTTTGAATTTCGAGTTTTTCTTCAACTTTCACTATCCCTAACTTTTGTTGGAAACTAATATTTTATTTTTCAGGTATACATGGAACCTAAGGCAATGAAGAAGAAAGCAGTTGGTACTTTGAGGAGACGGGCAGAGTCTCTTAAGCTTAGAATTTTGGCAGAGGAGTATCTGAGTCAATGTTATGTTGATGTTATTGTTGCAGTGACATATAAAGTCACACGAGGATAGACTCACCGGGATGCTCAGTGAGCCACAGCCAGACTGAGAATGAATTCTATAAGGATATTACCACCACATACTCCTTCACCTGATGATTATAATGATGAGAAAGGGTCCAGGATTCTTCTAAAAAGGTTGAACAGGAGCAGTCATCAGCGGTGCCCCAGTCTAAAGAGGGTACTTCTACTCATACATACCAAACAAAGGTACCATATTCTAAGGAGGACACAGTACAAGCATCCGATATTGCACAGCAGGCACCCGCACTCACAAATATCATAGAAGTACCTCCTAAGGAGGGATAGCTAAGGTAGTGTGTGGAAGGTATACGACATATTTATGAGCTTGATTGCACTATCTAGGAGCTATAAAGGCCTACACGATGTATCTTTAACAAGCGTAGGATTGACTTATCAAGGCTGTAAAGGTTACCACAGCTGAGGGCAATATTTGACAGACATCCGCTCGGGTGCATAACTAGGCCACTCGATTCTTATATCCCAGCTATGGTACGTGAGTTTTATGCTTCTTATAGAGCCACTGTAGTCCTTACCATACACTATCATCCAGGATTTATCAGATTTATATAACAGTCATAACTTAATTTCACACTAGTTAGAGGGATCAAAGTTGATGTCAGAGAAGACAATATCTATAGATTTCTATTTGTCCCATATTATATTAAACCTGTATCTACAATAGAGTACGACCACAGATTGACTAACCTATTATTTCCTTTTATGATCTAGAGGTTATGAGATGAGGTAGGTGTATTTGAGTTACCAGGTATTGATGAGATGGTGACTATTACTTCTACTACATAGATAAGAAACCTAAAGGGTCTGATAGGTTCAGGCTTTTCTTGGAGATCTAAACTACAGGCAGCATCACCATTTTCCTAGACTAAGGGACTGCTATTTTCCACAATACCTGATGAGGCACACAGAGATAATATGGGTGTTGGTATAGATATGGATATATGGGAGTAGAGAAGTGCTCCAGATTCTAGTACTTAAGGCGAGGGACATAGGACACTTCTTATTTAGCCTCAACTTTGACCTCAGACCAGGTTGGTGCATCTATAAAGCCTGCTCACCTATCTACTACAGCTCTTATAACAGGTATGATTATTGTATCCAGTGAGTTTTTGTAGAGCCTAGCATATTTCTAGAGAGATACAAGCGCTAGATTAAAGGTTATCAAGCCTAAGATGACTACACTCTTTGGGCATATGAGATCAGGGATTAGGACTAGATTTGAGAAGGCCAAGGCTAGATAGGAGGCTACTTAAAGAGCCACACTGTTAGAGCTGTGTGTCAACTTTTAGACATAGATTGATAAGCTAGAGATATAGATTATATCCCAATATACAGAGAGAGGTAAGCTAAATTTAATTCATATGGGAAAGTATTTTGATATCCTATGAGCAGAGGTACGCTCTTTTACAGGGAGTTATATAGCAGATACTCCTTCTATAATACCCCATGCAGTCCAGAATTCATATTCGTATGCGCCGAGACATTTGGACTATTTTGGAAAGGATGATGAGGAGTTTCTAGTAGTTTGTACTAAGAGAGGTCACTTGCATGATTTGTAGGATCCTATAATTATATAGGAGAAGGCCCTTAAAAAGGTCAGACATGATTCATTGGAGACTGCATTTGTAGTTAGGCAAAGGCCTGATGCTATAGTAATGGGTGCATCATCCAGTAGTGTACTGCCACTACCACTGCCTCCACTAGCCTTTATACCCCATCTGAGGAGGTTCCTAACTCAGGCACTTAGTGTGTCCCAGGTATGTTCTCACTTCCCTATGTTTTGTTTTATTTTAGCGCATTAAGGACAGTGCACAGTTTTTAGTTGGGGGTGGGAATTGCCATACTATCATGGGTTTTATTGCCATGCTTTTTTTCCTATCATTCATGGTATGATTTTAGAAGCGACATATCTAGGATAATTATGTATCTTATTGTGTTTTGTTTCATGATGTTGTGTGTAATTAGAAAATTTTGAGTATTTAGGGCAGTAGTTAGATTTTGACTAATTTTTGATAACCCTTCAAAAAATTTGTGTTCTAGAGTTATGTGTTAATGTATATATATGTGAACTTTGAGGATCTTTTTATGGCACTGGTACTAGGGATATGATAACCATTTGCAAACAATTACATTAACTAAATAGGTAATAGTTGGTGATATTGTCTTTGTGCTATGTAAGGTGAGATGCTACCTAGTTCCCTTTATATGTTAAATTCAAAACTTGCCTGGTTAGTCTTGTCTAGGTTGAATGATAGTCGGTTAGGAAAGGATCATAGGACATTTTTTATTTCAGTCCACTTTTAGCCTAAATGACCTTCCATGTGTGAATTATATCCCTTAATCCCTATTTTTAAGCCTTATAGGCTATTCTTCTATTTTCACATATTGACCTTTCCATTTGTATTACAATGAATCTATTTTGGCCTTGTTCCTTCTTAGACATTATGCACTTCAACACAAGCAGAAAGCTTTAGTTATGGATGGCTATCATAGAGGTGCATAGTGTAAAATGAGTCTGAAGAAGGGTAAAATAAGAGAAAAAATTAGTAGGGTTGGGTGTGATAGAAAAGAAAAAAAAGGAAAAGGAAAAAAGGAAAAAAAAAAGAAAAAAAATAATAAAAGACCACACCCAACCTGAATGTGCAATAAAGGAATAGAAGGGATAAATAGGGGTGGAATAAAAAAATGGCTAGTAAGTGAGACCCCAAAATTTGTGTAGTGCCAAGGAGGCTTACTCTCTTTAAATGTCCATATCATTCACACCAACCCCCAAGCCTACACTATAAGCCGAGAAAAGTCCAATGGTGATCTTGAGTTGACTATCTGACTGCTAAGGTAAAGAAAATAAGGGCAAGCCTATGTTATTTGATATGCATTAACTTAATTTTTTTGGTTGAGTGTCACTGTCTCTTGACCGTCCCTGAATTGACATGCATGATTTCATATGAGTGAGTGGGAAATTTTTGTTGTGAGGGCACTTGATCCATATTCATAACTATTTGCTTGTCTCGGGTAGTGTAATTTATACATATGAGTGGTAGCTTATTGCTATTGTAATTGTCGTAGCTAAATTCCTTTATATCATATTGTACTTTATAGTCATGCATAGTTGGTTTCAAAAAGAGATACAGGAGGGGTTATTATGATTTGAACTAAATATAATGACTGACTGCCTTGAATATCTTAGATTCTCTCAATTAAGCGTCATTTTTGTTTTGTTGTGTTTTTGTTGACTAAGGACATGCAAATATTGTAAGTTTATGTTGTTGATGTGCTATAGAAATATATCATTTTTAATGCTTAAAATGAGGAAAATATGTAAGTTTCTAAGGACTTTTTGTTAGATATGATCTATTTTGGGTAGTTTTACAGGAAACCCTAATTTGAATGATAAGTTCGTGCAAATGGTGAAAAGGTGTTTATGGACACTTTTAGAGTAATTATGGATGATTGGGGTGTTTTTTGGTTGATCGTGATCAATGCATATTTGAGATTCAAAGTAAAGCTGAAAAACTAACTCTCGGCACCTACCAAGTCAACCTATGAACCACATATTGGCCTATGGACCATAGGTAGACAAAGTGGATACCAGAATGTCCAAAATACCAAGAGTCAACTTAAATAAAAATTCTCATTCAGTAGTTGCGGTTGGTACCTGCATCTAGGGAAGACTGCAGGTACAACCTGTGGTTAGGACTAAACCACAAGTACAGGGAGCAGGTGGCCACCGACCCTGATTTCTCCTATTCCATTCGAGCTTAGTTTTTAGGATTTTCTCTATCACTATAAATACTCTTTATGTAATTTTTAGTAGAGGTTAGCTACTTTTAATGCTTAGAAATATATTTTGATTTCAAGATACATCTTTGATTTTAGGATTTTATCGTATTGACTTTTCTTAATTATTCAGTTTATAGTTGTGGTTTTTTTTATCCTATTATTGTGATTTCTTCTTTACTTTCCAATATGAATGTTAGTGATATCTTCACAATCATGAGTTGCTAAAACCCATAGCTAGGGTGGTGGAAACCCTGGTAGATTGACGAAGTAGGGAAAGTGCAATTGTTGATGGAAAACCCATACCTATGGAATGTATTGATTTATCTTCAATATGATTGATTTCTTAATTGGTACACACATTAGAATCCTTTCTAGATATTACTACTTGCTCTAATAAAGGGTAGTAACTAGGAAAAAGATAAAGAACACAGTAATTTGGCAAGCTAATAGTTGATCTGTTGCGGTACAACGGTATATCTGAATGATCATTAGCCTTTATCTAATAACTTGAGACTCAAAAAGTGAAATTTAATTAGGACCAGGGTAAGGGTTTATAATGAGATATCTTGAGACTCAATAGGTAAAGGGTAAAATTCTCCCACTCGTCCAAAAGTCTATAAGAGGTACATAACTTATCAGTTTTGCATGTAAGGTATTGGGTTGGTTCAATAACTCATAAAAAACCTAAAGAGTTGAGATGCCAGGGGAACACACAATCCTAGTGTTCACTTAAAACTGATTTTCAACCAAGTTATTATTGTTCTGTGTTCGAGACAACTACAAACAATTCCCCCATTTACTTTTCCATTTTCCCCATAGTTTGAAACCACTAAGATCTGCCAAACCAAGTGTTCCTTAGGGATTTGACCCCAACCTTAGCTGGGTTACTATATCTTGACAGTGAGTGTTTTATCACCTAAAAGGAGATTTTGCTTGGATAACATCAATTTTTGTGCATAAAAAGGATGGTTTCCTTCGTATGTGCATTGATTATTGTTAGTTAAACAAGGTGACCATAAAGAATAAGTTCCTCTTCATAGGATCAATGATTTATTTGATCGACTTCAAGGTGCGAGGTGTTTCTCTATGATTAATCTCAGGCTGGGTTATCTTCAACTTAAGATTAGGGAGGTGGATATTCGTAAGACTGCCTTTAGGACTCGATATGGTCATAATAAGTTCCTAGTTATGTCTTTTGGTTTTACCAATACCTCAATAGCATTGATGGACTTAATTAATAGGGTCTTCCATCTATTTTTTGATTTATCCATTTTTGTTTTCATTGATGACATCTTATTCTATTCTAAGAGTAAGGTGGATCATGCCGATCACCTCTGTGTTGTGTTTCAAACCTTCAAGGATCATAATTTGTATGCAAAGTTCTCTAAGTATGAGTTTTGGTTGAAGGTTGTGACTTTTCTTGGTTATATTATCTCTAGTGAATGGATCATGGTAGATCTCAAAAGGTTGTCATGGTTAAAAAGTGGCCTAGACATGTGACTCCAACAGATATTTGGAGTTTCTTGGGTCTAATTGGTTATTATAGGAGGTTTGTGGAGACTTTTCTTATGATAGCTAGCCTATTGACTAAGTTAACACAAAAGAAGGTCAAGTTCATATTGACAAATATGTGTGAGGGTAGTTTTTATAAATAAAAGGATAAATTGACTTTGGCTCTATTTTTGACCTTGCCCGAGGGTAATTATGGTTTTATAGTACATTGTGATGGTTCTCATTTTGGGTTCTTTTGTGTGTTGATGCAGCATGGTAGGGTGGTGGCCTATTCTTCTAGGTAATTGAAAGCTCATGAGAAGAACTACCATACTCATGATTTGGAGTTATTGGTTATGGTATTTGCATTAAAGATTTGGTGTCACTATCTCTATGGGGTTTATGTTGATATCTTTTCTGACCATAAGATCCTACAATATATATTTACTCAAAAAGAGTTGAATCTCAGCCAAAGAAGATGGCTTGAGCTGCTGAAGGACTATAACATGAGTCTTCACTACCATCTAGGTAAAGCTAATATGGTTGTTGATGCTCTTAGTATGTTATCCATAGGGAGTCTAGCTTATTTTGATGAGGATAAGTGGGTGTTAGTGAAGGACATTCACCGATTAGCTAGTCTTGAAGTTCATCTTATAGATTCTAAGAATAGTGGTGTGTTTGTGCATCCAGATAACAGGTATTTGATAAAGATTAAAGGGAATGTGGGTTAGCAAAAGGTAATTGATTTTGTGATTGGTAGTAATGGTATCTTGAGGTACCAAGGTAGGTTATGTGTTCCAGACATTGATGGGTTGAGGAAAAGGATCTTGGTCAAAACTCATGTTCTCCTTATGCTATTCATCACAGTTCTACAAAAATGTATCATAATATTAAGAAGCTCAATTGGTGGAATAATGTGAAGCGAGATGTGAATAATTACGTGGCAAAGTATATGGTGTGTTAACAAGTTAAATTTGAGCACTTGACAGCTGGTGGTTATATCAAGAGATTGAGTTTCCCGAATGGAAGTGGGAGGTGATTAACATGGATTTTGTTACCGGTCTTCCTCGATCTCAGAATCAATGTGGTTTTATTTTAGTAATTATTGGTAGAATGACCAAGTCCGCTCATTTCTTCCCAGTGAGAACTAGTTATTCGATGGAGGACTATGTTAAGTTGTATCTTGCAGAGATTGTGAAGTTGCATAGTGCTCTAGTTTCTATCATTTCGGAGCATGGTACTCCTTTATCATTGCATTTTTGGAAGTTATTTTAGAAAGGTTTGGGAACTAAGATGTGCCTTAGTACTGTTTTCTACCTGCAGACGGATGGACAAGTGAAGAGGACTATTCTGACCTTGGAAGATATTCTTCATTCATGTGTGATTGATTATGATGGTAGTTGGTATAACCATTTGCCTTTAATTGAGTTTGCTTATAATAACAGTTACCACTCTAGAATTGGCCTAGATCATTTTGAGGTGTTGTAAGATAGGAGGTGTTGATCTCCTATAGGGTCGTACGAGGTTGGTGAGGGTATATTATTTGTCCTTGATTTGGTTCGCCAAGCCTTGGAAAAGGTGAAGTTGCTCAAAGCCATCAAAAATCCAATGTGGATGTGAGATGTAGGGATTTGGAGTTTAATGTTAGCGATTGGGTATTGTTAAAGGTATCTCCCATGAAGGGAGTGATGCGGTTTGGTTAGAAGGGAAAGTTGAGACCTCGGTATGTTGGTCCATATTTGATTTTGAAGAAGGTTGATAATGTTTCCTATGAGTTGGAGTTACCTTCTAGTCTGAGATCCATTCTTCCGGTATTCCATGTGTCCATGTTGCAAAAATGTATAGGTGATCCTTCGTTAGTGGTTCCCTTTAAGGATCTTGGTGTTTCAGACTCTTTGTCCTATAAGGAGGTCCCCGTGAGTATCTTGGATAGGCAAGTTTGTCAATTATGAATGAAATATTTAGGTTCACTAAAGGTTCTATGGAGGAACCAAAATTTCGAGGAATCTACTTGGGAGGCGAAAGAGGATATGAAGTCCAAATATTCGTATTTTTTTCCCGCTCTGGAAACTCGTGCTTGAGGTAGGTGTTGATTTTCTTATATTTATTGCATTCTTTGTTTTCTAACTTGGTTTAAGGTGATTTTGATGTGTCATAATGTGTTAACTTGTGCTTTTGGTTTCCTTACCTATCATTTGAGGATGAATGATCCAAGTGGGAGAGAATCAAAACACCTTGGCTATGGACCCTTAGAAAATTTTTCCAAGTGGAGATTCTGGACAACATACGACTAGAAGGTACTAGTCGTATGTTAGGGTATGGGTTAGGGTCCCTCCCTCGTATGTTGGGCAGTTTGTATGGGTTGGTTTCTGCCCTAGGTACGATTGAGAATCATATCAACCGTATGATAGTGTATGAGTCATAAGCTACTTAGTTGTATGATGTTATAAGTCTTGGCCGATGTATTTTATCTATGGTATGGGTTATTGGGTACTACTCATACCTTAGGGTATGACTTGTCTTTGAAGGGTCATATGTTGGTCAGTATGGGGGGTCCAATGTGAGGTCTAGGGTACGAGTTAGGATACCACTCGTATCCTAGGGTATGGGTCAAAAGGGTGCCTTGTACCCTCCTGGGTTAAATTTTTAGGATTAAGCTGAAGAAAGTTTAGACATTTCCCACCACTAAACCCTTATGAACCATGACTTATAACACTATTTGGCCCTTCGTTCTTCACTTAGACAAGATCAAAACATTCCAAAACTCTCTCTAACTTCTTCAACAAGATTGAAGGCTAGGGTTTCAAGAGGTGTTCATCTAGCGGCAAAAAAAAGTCAAGTTCTTTTCCTGAATCATCTAGTATAAGGCAGGTGACTTTTATGCTCATTGTTAGTTCAAAATATCATATGTTTAAACATTGATTATGATTGTAAATGGTGATTTTGAAACCAAATGTTGAGGGTTTTGATTCATAGTGATGAGTATTGTTTACTCTTTTTAAACTTGTGTTTACCCATGTTTTTAGTGATGGTTTGCACATGTGGGTTATTGTTGATTGTGGTTAAACAAATGTGTTATGAGTAACCCTAAGCTTAATGATTTTTACTTTTATTTTGGTCTTGGTAAAGGTATGCCCTCAAGGTGTTTGTGAAAATGTCTAAGAGAAATAACTAGTCATATGTTATAGTGTTTTGAACTAAAGCAATGGCATAATGAGTAAGTATGATTGGTAAATGTGTTTGTAAATGCTTTGTTGGCCATATAATGAGTTAATTGGTAACCTTGGTAGTTTGATTGGTTAAAAAAGAGGTTTGAGTCCTTAAACATGAAATTGAATTGTGTTTGAACTAAATCTTGGTGTAAGAATGCCAATGAAGAATGAATAGTTTGGGAAAGGTCTTGATGACCACAATTTGAAATGAATGGTGGCTAAAACTAAGCATTGGCTATTAAAGTAATTGATTTATAAATGGTTCATAAAGATCTTGTGGTCATGTATAGTGTTGAATTGTAGCCTTGATAGCTTGAATGGCTAAGTGGGTTAAAGTCCCTAAATGTTGAATTGTGTGGATGAGAATGCATAGACAAAGGGTAGAGTCCCAACATCGACTAGTAATGGACACGATGGCTTATGGTTAGAGCCCACTTGTCTAATGAAAAAGCTTATGGTTAGAGTCCACTTGCTTAGTAAAACGGCTTGTGGTTAGAGTCTACTTGTTTAATAAAATGGCTTGTGGTTAGAGTCCACTTGCTTGATGAGACGTCTTGAGTTTAAAGTCCTCTTTCTTAACATAATCAGGAAATTTAAACTTCCTAATCAACATAAGTAGGAGCTTAGAATCCTCCACTTCATGTATCATGACTGAGTGCTTTGGAATGTATGTTAAGTCCTTGTTCCCTTTCCCGACACTTGAGGTACCTATATATCTACATATATGCCTATGTATATAAATATGGTTGCCTGTGATGGTTTGACTTGGTTTTAAATAATGGAATTATTGTATCTTTATCCCTAAGTTATTTGCTAGCGCTCCAACCGCTAACCGTCTCTGGATGTTGTGTCCCCATACGACACAGGGGTGGAAGCTTCTTCTTCTCTTCCTACATAGTGACCAGGTATTCGAGCGGTTTGAGTATTGACATTGAAGAGGTGAGATTCCATATTCCGGAAGGCATAAATTTCATTTTCTTTCTATTTTATGTCATAGACTTATTTTAGTCTTAGTTTTGGCTATTGTCGGGGGCATGCCCCGACATATTATTGACATCAGATTTGTAGAGGCTTTGTGGATGAATGTGAACTTGGGTAGATTGGATGTCGTGTGTTGACATTAATGGATTTATTAAGCACTTCTTAAGTTGTGATTATTAGTCTTGTTTCCGCTATCTCATTATATGTTTGGAGTTCATCTGACACTTGTGGATTGACATGATGGTTAGGTTGGGCTAATGAGGCAATATTTGGTCATTGTTGGGGTCGATATGCCCATTACGACAAAGCCCTGGTTCGGTTCATGTCAACCTTAGACTCTATATCCCAAATATAGAACACAAGATAAGGGAAACATTCCTAAATGCCTCGTAGCCTCTCACTTATGAGAGTAGGGCACTACACACCTTTAAAAGAGACTCTACTCGAAGCGAATTTGTGGACACCCAATTGACCATGAACCTAGTGCTCTGATATCCTCTTGACACAACCCTAACTAGGGCTTGGTCATGTAGGATATCTCAATTCCAACCAGGAACGGAGAATACCTCCAATATCCAAACCATTAACCACCCTAGACCCTATGTCCACAATAGTCCGACAGAGCCTCTAATCAAAACCAAAGAATATCCAGTCAGGACATGCCCCCGTCCACATCTAATACTAGACCAAAGCAATTTTAAAGACATAAAAAAGTCCATAGCATGGAATGGAGTCTTCCAAAGTATGGAAGCTCACCACTTTAGTGTGACTCAAAAGTTATCCCCTAATCACCTAGTCACTGATTATGAGGAGTGGAAGTATGGTCGGTTCCTACACCACATAGGGATACAGTGACCGAAGATGGTTAGCAGGGTAGACGCAGTCTTGTAACTTAGGGATAAAGATAAAGTAATGCCATCGATCCAAAACCAAGTCAAACCAAGCACATAACCATATGCAAACACATATATGTATATATATACCATGCAAGGATAGGGAACAAGGTTTAGTGCGCACTTTAAAACCTTAACCTGGGTTGTGTAGCTTTATCTTTATAAGTCTACCCATGGGCTATATGGGTCAATTATTACCCCCTAGATGGTCCCTAATGCATGTTAACCATTCGAACTGGAGATATCATAGGCGGATAGGGATTCCCTTGTACCCTTCACCCTCTATGATACATATGTACGTGCATATACTTGAGGGATTCACTTGTACCCTACAAATACATGATCATCAAGACTAACCCATATGTCGGCAAACATGAGTTTCCAGTGTCCATTCTTCAGACTCACACCTTCATGGCTAGCTATCACAACCCCCATTATTGCCCAATTAAAATATTTAACACATAACGAAATCACCAATTCTAGGAGTAAATTATTAAGTGGTATTGATATATCGACTATAGTTTGCAAGCAATGTCATTAGCCAACACTTCGAGGATTCCCATGTACCCTACAGACTCCATTAATAAAATCACTTGGGGGATTCCCGTGTACCCCACAAGGTTTTCATAAATCATTCACTTAGGGGATTCCATTGTACCCACAAGGTTTTTAAATCCATCCTTAACCATTAAAACATATATACCATGCATTAGTTTCAAGAAACAAGAAAAATGATGATGTATAAACCAAAATCAATTATGCAAGTGGGTTGAGGTTTTTACCAATTTCCATAGTAAACCAATTAATTTGAAGATTCTTTTTTATGGCTATTTCCATTCACCATTCCCAATGCATTTACCAACCATCAATTTAAGCACAATAGTTTCATAAATATCATGGAAGAAACACTTACACAATTTATATTAAGAAACCTCAACCCACGGTTCAATACCCAACATCAATATATCATGAACAATACTTTAAATCACATGTTTTTACAAAATTGACAATGAGGGAAGAGTAACATGCCTGAAATAACAAGATGTGCGAAAAGAAATCACTCTTGAAAGCCCTAATTGCTTAAACCTCTTGAAAACCCTAAGTGTTCTTGACCTGGAGGATTTGAGAGTGTTTGAGAAGTTACTTTGATCTATTTTTGAGATCTAATGATACCCTAAAGGGGTTATAAGACGTGGGTTTTAATTTGGGTAAGAAGGGAAATGTCCTGAATACCCTTAACTTAAAAACTAGAAGAGGGTTGCCTTTGATTATAAGTCAACCATTGACTCGTAACCAATCCTTAAGACTCATCACCTCGAGTCATAACTAGGGCAGTGACTAGAACCCCTATACACTGTTGACCTTACGACACAACCAACCAACTCATAATGAAACCCTACAACTCATAGGGTCTAGTCATAGTCAAAACAGAACCCAAATGGGTTAAACTCTGGACATCCTACTATTTTATCCCATGACTCGTAACAAATCCTTATGGCTCATGGTGAGTCACTGGTACTCAAATAAGAATCATTCCACAAACTTATATGATTTGGTTCTGACTTGTCCCAACGACTCATCATGAGTCATTATGACTCATAACCTCAAGTTGTACTCATGATAATAACTGCAACACTACTATCTGGCCACACTATGACTAGGGTCACCTGACACATTAAGACATTATATGACTTGTATGGTGAGTCATCACTAAGGAAATAAGCTCAAAGTTCAAGAAATTTTCAAGGGCCAAAATTCGGGTGTTTCAGTCTTGCATATAGAAAGTCTAATATATCGATAAGCACCTCACATCTAGGAGGCTTCTCCTATATATAGGTCATACCTCATGACTATGAGGAATACCATCTCTATAGTCTAACTATCATATCTAAGAGGGATAGCATCTCTATAGGCCATATATCATCGCTAAGAGGAATTATCATCTCTATAGGCCAATTATCATAACTTAGAAAAATTATCATCTCTATAGGCCAATTATCATAACTTAGAGGAATGGCATCTCTAAAGGACCTATATTATTTTATAAGGAAATCATGTCCATAAGCCATTTAATCGTTATTCGGGGAAAATACTATCATAATTCACCAAGCCACAAAGTAAGCTCATCTAAAGGCTCAATAGTGTCAACTAAGCCTTGCATCTGCAAATAAATCCCCAAGTCTAACACACGTCTTGGCCTATGTAGGCTGGGAAATCCCACTTCTAAATCCTTGATTATTCCTCCAACTAAGCTATGGTGTCTAGTTCAATTTCTAGATGTCAAGGAAGCCATAACCAATCCTAAGATAGGTGCTCCACCAAGAAATAAGGTTGTTAAGTCAACTCTACCCAAATTACATTTCCAATAACACCACACTAGCCCCACAAGATTAAATATACTAACCATACTTTCAACACTAAAAGAAAACCCCAAACATAGCATTTTATCAAATTCAATCTATGAATTAGTTCAATCTAGGGAGAAGGCAATAGGATCCTAAAAGGGGTCATAAGCATTCCACTTTATGGGTCCAAAACCCTCATCTAATACCCTAAAATTCAATAATTAAGACTAATTTATTCTACTCATAATCAATCTTAACATTCGCATTCGCACGCAATATATATCACACATCATCTATGAAGAAGAGTAGATAGAATCCAACCTCAAAGCTGAACCGCAAGATCTCAAATCTCTATCTAAGAATCCATCTTCACTTCACAATCCCAAAATCCCATCACACTATCAAAAACATAATCTACTCATCAATACGAGTCTAATGATACCCATGTTGCACCGTTATGCTTTGGGTCTAAAACTGACACCAAAAATCCCCAAGTGGGTCCCACATATGGGAAACATGTTTCCAAGGTCAACCCAATGTTCATACATGAACAAGAAATCATAAACCTCAAGAATTGGGTGAAAACCAAGCAAACTTTGGGATAAAATCCAGCCCTAAGTGAATTTGGGGTTTTGGGTCTAAACTAAGAAATTCAACCATGAATGCAAAGGATTCTTACCTTAAATTAGAATATATTCATATTAATAGATGTTAAACAATCTCCCAAGTCATCCACCATACTCAATTTTAAGTTATCATACTCATTTAGGGTTTTAAGCTCTCAAAGATGAAGGGGAAATGGTCAAATTTATGATATTTGAATATATTATAGCCTCCCAGGGAAGGAGATATAGCGATCTCCCTCCATGGGTCGTGATAGTGCTTAGGCCAATTTCCATGAGGCATGATAACACTCAATTTACACGTCAATTTAAGTGCAAGGCAGTCGGTGTTAATATATTTACCCAACTTTGGAGTCGGGGTCAAATCCACAAGAAACAATGTGAGGGGCGATCAAATTAATTTGAAATAATAGATGCAGATTAAATTCAAACAAATGGTACAAAAAGATAAAATAGGGGAGATAGGTTACTATACTAATATTTTTTTTTGGGTTTTTCTAGTATAAATTTAGGGTTACGAATAATTAGAGTTTTAACAATTAAGCATGGATCTTGGGATTAGGCACTACTAAGGGAGTGACATGTGGGTGTTAATCATCAACATAAATTTAGTAATCAAATATGGGTAAGCTTGATTATAGATTTTGATGTTGGTCTTCCAACAAAACACCAAACTTTCACCCATTAATTTTTTCAAATACCTAATAGGTGTGTTCAACAATTTGTAACCACAACCTCAATCTAGACATCACTATTTCTAGGATGATTCCTATGGCATAGCCAACCTCAAATTCACCCTTATGTCTAAGGTAGTGAAAAATTAAAAAACTACACACATTATTGTCTATCATTGCTTAGGTCTCGACATCCCTCTTTCGAGGATGATATGGATTCTTAAAGTTCACCCAAGACCCTTCTTTTGAAGATGGCCTTAAACTTTCTAGAGCTTGGATCTTTCACCCATCAAACCCTTGTAGGTATTTGGGGCTTTCACCCATAAAATCTCAACCAAAGTAGCATAGCAATGACAAAACCCATAAACATGAATAACCAAATAGATGCTAATAATAACAACCCACACATATTTTAACCCTTATTCACACATAGCCCCAAGAGGGAGATTTAGCTACATATAAGATAAATAAGCATAGATATATCCATAATCTCCATTGATAGGAATTGTTGAAGAATTAACCAAAAGTTACTTCAAACTTGGCTCTCCTACAATATCAACAATAGAAGTGAGCAAATCTTCCACTTAGAAAAATCTCCAATGTATTCTTCACCCAAAATTTATACAGTATTTTCTTCTCCAAAAAATGAAGGTTATGAATTCTAAAAATAAACCTAAAAAAATTGGGGAAGATGAAATTCTTCCATAATACTAGAGTTTGAATCATTTTTGTCAAATTAGGATTGGCACATGTGATTATATTTTTGCCCTTGGGTTGAACTCCTCTGCTAGGCTATGATCATGCGTGTATGACCATGATTATGGCTACATGACCCCGATTATCTTTAGTGACCGTGGCTGCTTGACTTTTATTTTACTTTGCGATCGTGGTCACCAGGCCGTAATTATGGTAAGTGAAGCCAGTTCCTACTTGAATTATGCAACAGTACTTTATTTCTCCTTTTTGATTATTTCACTCTCTAATCTACATGTTTCTATCTTTTCAAATTTATACCTGCAAAGAGTGGATGTTAATGCATTCACTCACAAATATGTCTCATTTATTCACTTAAAACAAGGTAATGTATAAGAATATTTAGTGAGATTAAGTAGTAAAATCACCACTCATCAAGGCACGTTGCATGATTGCGATATCTCTTGCCACACAGATGACAACTGAAAGTTGGAAATTTTCCAAGTTTTGACCATTTCCTTGGGACTTGTTTGGAATTCAATTTTCACAAAAGAACTATGTAACCCCACTAAATCACCTGGTAGTGCGAGAAAGTAAAATAAAGGATTTTTTTAAATAGGAAAAGGAAAAGAATTGGTTTCTCTTAGTTGTAAACAATCTAAGACAAACACTAGACTTATCTTCCCCCTGGCTTCTCAACTTAGTAGAATTATCGTGCACTATCAAACTATTCCAAAACCTTGCATGTAGAATCTGATAAATTATTGAAATACCCTGAATTTTTGGTCCTTGAAAATTCCTTGAGCCTTGAGCTCACGGCCCTATTAAATACTTACCATACAAGTTGTATGATGTGGTTACGAGTCTAGGGACCTAAGTCATAACCAAACCAATGTGTAATTCTCTAGGTTCTGCTCTGAGTAGGAGTAGCTCATAATGAGTCGTAAGACCATGTTACGAATGATAGGGTTGAGTCGTACGTTGTCCAGTATCTAATCCCTTTATGTTATGTCTTGGGTACGACTATACCATACAAGTTGTATGGTCAAGTTATGAGTGGGATCATAGTGTTGTAATGTTGATAGTGTATTGGTGTCTAACTCACTGTCTTGGTGACGACTCAAGAGTACGAGTGATGAGTGGTGAGTTTACCATTCATTTTCATTCAATATTTATGCACACTACTATGATTTGAATATAATAGTGAGATATATTTGTTATTAAATGCACTAATTCCCATATTTTGCATGTATACAAGTGCTGAGAAGAAAAGAAGCAACCTTGAGCTAAAAAGGATCCAAAGGAGAATAGAAGTGCAAGAGATGGACAAGCTAAAGCAGGAGCAGGATAGGGAGTTGAGGGCCGCAATAGCAATTAGTCAAGATAGTCAACCAATGGAGATCGCAATCAATCCTTTGTAATCACAGTAGGTACGATCAATCCTCTGCGATCGTGTGAGAGCAAAAATGGACCCAGGGGCAAAGATGTAATTTCACCCAGTCGAGCTCAATTTCTTTTATAGGATTAAATCCTTCAATCACCATTATTCCACGATTTTGCCACCCATCCTTATTTTATGGTTTTTGTAATTTCTTGGAGCTTGGAGCTTAAATTTATGCTAATTTCAGGCAAGATTTCATTCAAGGAACTCTATAGTATAGATTTGGTTTTGTCTATTAAAAAGTTCATTGAAGTCTAAAGTGTGGTTTTTCCTCTCTTTATTTTTCTTATGAATAACTTTGATGGACATCTTAGTATATTTGTTTTCATTATCCTTATGATGTGTTGATCTATCTCTTGGGGTTATGGTTGATTAGGGTACAATTGCGTGTGGGTTATGTTGTATTTGTGTAGATTGTACTTTGGTGATAATGGGCTCTACTATTGCTAGATTAAATTGGTTGGTATTTGTAGGTGAAAGCCCCAAATATTCAAATAGGTTTGATGGATAAAAAATCCCAAGCTCTTAAAAGCCCAAATATTCAAATAGATTTGATGGATAAAAAAAAACAAGCTCTTAAAAGCTCAAACCATCCTTGAAAGAGGGGTTTGGGTGAACTTTTGGAACCCACATTATCCTTTAAAAGGGGATATGGGAACCAAGGCAATAAGTAGATAATTTATGGTCATAGTTTACTGATTCTCACTGTCTTATACATAAGGGTGATTACAAGGTTGACTATACCATAGGTATTATCCTAGAAATAGGGATACCCAATTAAGGTGTTGGGTGGATTTAATTGATGCATTCATTAGGTACTCAAAAGGGTCAATGAGTGACATCCTTGAGAATTTAAACCTATCCTACCACATTACCAACGATTAGAATTTGTACTAAATCGTCATGTTCCCAAGCATAATTTGCCCCTAGAAAAGCATAGTCCCAAGATTTGGTCCTTATTGTTTACACTCTAATCATTCTTATCCTCAAGATAATCCTTTAGAATTCTAAGGATAATTACATCTTTAAATCATTGAAAACCACCAAACTATTTTTTATCATAGGTTTGAACTTAGCAAGTAACTTTTATTTCAAACTCACTCAATTGGCACTCACATTGTTCCTCATGGATTCGACCCCAAATCTTAGTTGGGTAAATATATTGAAAATGACTGCCTTGTACTTAAATTGACATGTAAGTTGATCATTATCAATGAGTCAAGGGGTTGACTCATAACCACATGCAGCCTTTTTACAGCGTTAAGCTGGGGGTACTTTGAATATTTCTCACTTAAAAACCTTAATATCCCACATCCATAAAAAACTTTTGGGATTTATTCTACGCTTTACAAGATCAAAATGTCTTCTTTACTCTCTTAAAATCCTCTCAAGCAAGATTGGCTAGGGTTTCTCCAAAGTGGTCATCTTAGGGTTTAAGAGTCAATTTCTCTCCATGAATCTTTATAATTTAGGCATTTGACTCTTCATTCATTGTTATTTCACTAAAATTTTATGATTTAAGTGATATTCATGAGTCATTAAATATGGTTCTTAATCCAAGGTTGATAGGTTTGAATGCATATCCTTGAATATTGTGTTTCCATGGTTTAAATTATGATTATGCATATTTTAGTTATGATTTTGCACATGAGGGTGCATGGGAATGGTGATTTAACTAAGGGGTCATAGTTAGCCCCTAAATTTATGAGTTTTGGCTTTGATAATGGCATTTCCTTAAAATGTTTGTGAAATTATCAATAAAAATAATCTTGTCACAAGTCTGAATTGTGTTTGAACTAATGAATTGGCACAAGAATGATACGATGAATAATCTTGTAAAGGTCATGATGTCCATAGATTGATTTAAAATAGTAACCTTATGGTTTCATTAGCTAAATGGTTTTGAGCCCAAATGTTGAATTACTTGATGTCATTGTTCGAACAATGGGTACGAATCCCAAAATAATAAAGTTGTTGTATGGCATAATATACGCTTGCAAGTGGGGTTTGTATGATAATACAATAGGGTTACTAAATCTATAATGGGTTAAAAAATATTGAGACATGTTAAATATATTAAATTATGCTTAAGAGCGGGATGTATGGACGAATCATAAAAGTGGAGGTCTAAAGAACTAACACTAGAAACCGCGCTAGACGATGTAGGTGTCTAAGTAATTGGGAGGTTCGATTTCCTCATATTTTATACATTAGTTCTTAAGTTAACTTGACTATGTCAGGAGGTTTGAGTCCCCTATAAGCCATATATATATATATGGATAGTCTCTGGTTTATGCGGCTACATGCACTAGGGCCCTTCCAGCTAGGGGAGAGTTGGACCCATATAGTCCGTGGGTGCCTTGTTTTATGATGGCTATGCTACACAGCCCAGGTCAAGGTTTTCAAAGTTCACATTAATCCTTGCTTCCTACCCCAGCATATGATATTATATATGTATATGTATTTCATATGATATTATGCATTGAATGTTGTATTGGTTTTAAAATATTTTTATGGAATTATTTTGTTCCTCTATCCCTGAGTTACATGCTAGTGCTCCAACTGCCAACCGTCTTTAGATGTTGTATCCCCACGCAATGTAAAAACTAGCAATACTTTTATATTTTCTGCTTGGTGACTTAGATTCTAGATCAGCTAGCGAGTTAAGTTGAAGTGGTAAGCTTCCATCCTTTCAAAGACCCCATTTCATATAGTGGTTTACTTTTTATGTTTTGAATATCTTTTAGAGATCGTTTTTGGCTATTGTTAGAGGCATGTCCTAGCATGTTATAGACCTTCAGTTTTTTAGGAGCTTTATTGGATTACTATGGACTTGGGTATTTAGTTTGATCCTTTTGGTGATGGATGATTGTCCAGTTACCAGTGGATGTTATAGATACTTAATTAATCACCAATAGTTCTTATTATACGTTATCATATTATATATTCAAAATTTATTTGATATTTTACGATGTTATGTTGGTTCAGTTAGGTAAAGGGGGTGATCTTTGATCCATGTGGGACTTGAGATTCCCGTCATGGACAGGCCTTAGTTCAGGTCATGACAAAGTTGGTATCAGATCCTAGGTTCATGGTCAATTAGGTGTCCATAAATCTATGCCAAGTAGCATCTCTTTTATGGGTGTGTAGCATGCCACACTTATAAAGAAAAGACTTTGAGATATTTAAAAAATTTTCCCTTTCTTGTTGTCTTAATTTTAGGCTATAGAGTCTAAGGTCTTGGATCCTTTTGATTTTCATTTATTCATCTTTCAGATCATGCCTCCAAGAAGATCTGATGTTTCTGTGAACTCTTTTATCCCATCTAAGGATAATGTGGATGGAGCTCATCTTATTTTTGAGGTCCAGACCTGGTCAAGGGTTGCTGCATCTAACTGTCCTCAGAGAGTACCACCTGTCCCTACTGATCCGACACCTAGAGGCAATACTCATACTCAGTCACCTCCCATGTAGGTTACTAATGTTGAGTTCTATCAATCCATTAACCTATTGACCCATTTGGTGACATCCAGTCATAACAGTCTGGTTTTGCTGGTGCTACTATAGGTTCGTCTGAGGCCACTAGAGTTTGCCAATTTATGAGGTTGCATTCTTTAATATTTACTATTACTACAATTGAGGAGGATCCTCAAAGTCTTATTGATAAAATAGAGAAGATCTTTTGAGTTTCAGAGATTGAAGGTGTAGAGTTTGTTTCCTACCAAATAAAAGTGTGACGTACCAGTGGTACGAAGAGTGGGCATAGTCAAGAGGAGAATATATTGGTTCTTCCTTATGGAATGATTTCTCTAGTGTATCTCTGGACCACTTCTTTTCTCATGATTTGAGAAAGCCAAAGGCGGAAGAATTTGTTAACTTAAAGTAAGGAAGTGTAACATTCAAAGAGTGTGCTTTGAAATTCCACCAACTGTCTCGATATGCTCTTGATATGGTCTCTAGAATGAGGGCATGGATGAGAAGGTTCTCTTTGGGGTTGTCCCAAAACTTGATTCTAGAGAGTAAGGTTGCCTTGTTAAATAGGGATATGGATATCTCTTGACTTGTGGTCTATATGCAGTAGATCGAAGAGGAGAAAAAATAGTTGGTTGAGATTGATGAGAGGAAGATTAAGAAATTTTGGTATCCAGAATAGGGTGGAGGCTAACAGCAGAGTGGAAAAGGTCTAAGAAGAAAAGTTAGAGGAGTCCTAACTCCTATTCAACGGCTAGTGCTCCTTACCCAAATTGGTCTAGTGATTGACATTTTTAGAGTGGTGATACTTCAAGGGAATAGGGTGCCCAATCTCAGGCCAGTGGGGCTCATTCATCACCATCCTACCATCTCTACATATTCTGTGGTCAGCACCACCATGGTCAAAGTGAGAAAGAGAGCAATCGATGTTTTATGTATGGTTAGATTGGAGTTATGTAATGGGATTGTCCCTCTAGAGTTACTTCTGGGGCAAATAAGGTTCATGTTGCCTCTTCATCATCTCTCACACCAAAGGGTGCCACTTTTGGCTCCGACACTAGTCAAAACTGCCTTTATGCTATCATTACTCGTCAGAAGTTTGAGGCATCTTCATATGTTATCACTAGTATGTTGAAACACTTTTCCCATGATGTGTATTGTTTACTTGATTCGAGGTTCACTCTCTCTTATATGACCTTATTTGTGGCTGTATATTTTGGTTTTGGTCTTGAGTATCTGTCGGACCCTTTTTTTCATTTCTACCTCAGTGGGTGATTTTCTGATAACAAGAAGAGTCTATAGGGGTTGTGTGGTATTTTTGGGTGGTTGAGAGGCCTTAGTGGATTTGTTTGAATTAGACATGGTTAAATTTGATAGTATTTTAGAAATAGACTAGTTGCACTCGTGCTATGCTTCTTTAGACTATCGTACCCATAAGGTCATGTTTAAATTTCTTAATGAGCTAATTTTTAAATGGAAGGGAAGTTCCCTAGTGCCTAAGGGAAGGTTCATATCATATCTTTGATCCCGAAAGCTAATTTCAAAAGATTACCTCTATTATTTGGTAGGGGTTAAATATTCTAACTCAGAGGAACCGTCCTTACATTCTATTCCAGTGGAAATGAGTTACCTGAAGTCTTCCTTGATGATCTACGTGGTGTCCTTCTCGATAGAGAGATTGATTTTGGTATTGATCTTATTTTGGACACTCGTCCTATTTCTATTCCCCCATATAGAATGGCTCCAGCCAAGTTAAAGGAACTCAAGGAGCAATTAAAATACCTCTTAGATAAGGATTTCATCTATCCTAGTATTTCACCTTAGGATGCACCTGTCTTGTTCATACATAATAAGGATGGTTCCCTTCATATGTGCATTGATTATTGACAGTTAAACAAGGAGGCGATAAAGAATAAGTCTCCACTTTTGAGAATCGATGATTTTTTTATAAATTTTAGGGTGGCAAATTCTTCTCTAAGATCAATATTTGGTCCAGGTATCATCAGTTAAATATTAGGGAAATGGATATCCCTAAGACAGCTTTTCGTACCCAATATAGTCCTTTTGAGTTCTTAGTGATATCGTTTGTCTTGACCAATGCCCCTACGGCATTCATGGACTTGATGAATAGGGTCTTCCATCAGTTTTAAGATCTATTCATGATTTTCTTCATTAATGATATCTTAGTGTACTCTAAGAGTAAGGAGGATCATGTCGATCACCTCCACCTGGTGTTGCAAACCCTGAAAGATCAGCAGTTGTATACGAAGTTCTCTAAATGTGAGTTCTAGATGAATGTTGTGACTTCTCCGAGTCATATTATGTCTAGTGAGCAGATCATGGTGGATTCTCAGAAAGTTATTATGGTCAAGAAATGTCCTATACCCACAAATCCAATCGATATTCAGAGCTTCTTAGGTTTAGCCAGTTATTATAGGAGATTTATAGAAAGTTTTTCTATTATAGTTGCTTCATTGACCAAGCTGACTTAGAAGAAGGTGAAGTTCTTGTGCTCTGATGCTTGCAAGGGTATCTTTGGGAAGCTAAAAAATAAGTCGACTCCAGCTCTGATCTTGACTGTACTTGAGGGTACCGAGGGTTTTGTCATCTATTGTGATGCATTCTGGGTTGGTTTGGGTTGTGTTTTAATGCGGCATGGAAAGGTGGTTACTTATGCCTCTAGACAGTTATAAGTTTATGAGAAAAACTATCCGACTCATGACATAGAGTTGTTGGTTGTGGTATTATCATTAAAAATTTGGCATCACTATCTGTATGGGGTCTATGTTGATATCTTTTTTTATCATAAGAGCCTGTAGTACGTCTCTTAGCAGGTTATTAATGGGTAGCTCTTCGCATGTGGATAAGGATAAGTAGGAATTGGTAAAAGATATTCACCATTTGGATAACTTTGGAGTTTGTATCTTGTACTCTGAGGATATGCAACAGGTGGTCCAATCATCTCATGGTTCTGAAATAAATAAGAAACGGGTATTACACCCTCTTTTGATAAAGACCTTGGATGATATAGTTAAGAAAAAGGTTATGGCCTTCAAGATCGGTGGTTATGGTATTTTAAGGTTCCAAGGGGGGTTGTGTGCTCCCGATGTTGATGATTTGTAAGGAAGGATCTTGGCCGAGGCTCATGAATTATGGTAGACAGTTCATCCTGGTTCAATGCAGATGTATCATGATCTCAAGGATATGTATTTGTGTAATAACATGAAGGGGGATATAGTCAACTTTGTGGCTAAGTGTATGGTGTGTCAGCAAGTGAAGATGGATTACATGAGGCCTAGCAGGCTAATTTAAGAGTCCAAAACTGGTACATATAATTGCTCCCATAAAGTGTTGTCACAATTCCCTTATTGAGTTGCTTCCTATGGATTCTTTTAAATGCATTCCAATACCAGCTATTGCACCCTCTTAGATGCGAACGACCATAATTTTCATAGCTTCAAGAAACCTAATTTGTGTGCTCACAGTCAGCAAAGATGTGTAGAAAAGTCTCACAAATCTACCTATTCCATAGGTTAAAACTAATATCATCACTCTGGATAGTCTTGTGAACTAGCATGTATAAGTCATATTCACAAATTATAACATAGTAAACCATAAAATTAACTATCATGACTCTCCAATTTTGATAGTGTTAACCCATGAATATGAACCTATTATGATTAACTCTCAATATGAGCCTAAAGTGGCTATACATAATTATGAACCTAAAAAGTCTAAACCATGAGCATGAGCCTAAAAGGCTAAACTATGAACATGAACGTAACAAGACTAACAATTTGATCAAGAACTAATCAGATAAATAAGATAACGTCATGAGCATAAGAGAGTTAGTTAGCTGACCATAAAGGCATAGGTTAAAATGACAAATGCCTAAAACTATGTTTGCTGACATAGGATAGAGATTATTCCATAAGTCGAATGATATTTTTTTCATATGTCCCAAAAAAAGGTTAACCATGGATACTTGATAGAAAATTATGTCATGTCATGTCCTATGCTCAGCAAGGTATAGGATGGCTTAGCTGATCGAGCCAAGATCAAACTCCATGCGCTCACATGGTGGTTTATGGAGGTTCATTACTTTCTCCCACAAATAATCAAAGGAATTAAATCTACCTTACTTGGTCAATTATAAATTTAGTTTATATTCTTGTTATTTTCTAGTTTGTATCATTTACATTTGAATTTTATTGTCATTTATAACCTCTTGACGTACTACCCTCTTGAAATAGTTTTGCATACCAATACATTCCATATATTGATCGTCTTTGGCGCTATATCATTTCATGATGTAGGTTCTGGATCTCAAGTTTGCGGTCAGGTTCATCATTAGTATTATCATCTTCTGCTATTGGTGAGCCTCCTTTCTACATGGGGAAAATTTAGATATAACAATTTTTCTATGTTCCTTTTAGTATCAAGTTATGATAGGGCCTTTTCTCGGTAGTTATAGTTAGTCATTAGAGGCTTCACAGACCGATTTAGTTGTTAGATTGATCTTGTAATTCTTAGACTTATTTATCATGACTATTGTATCTTCAAATGTTATGTGATGTCAATGAACATTGATAAAAGACTTTTCTACTTTACAAAAATCTTATTTTAGAATATTTCCTCTCTAATAGTATTGGGTGCATGCCACGTCTAGGGCCTCAGCTCGTGGTGTGACACGTCAATAGTCTTTTGGAGTAGCAGATAGATTTCACCCTATACCGTTTGAGTCTCAAGATGTCACCTTACTAACCCTTATCCTGGATCCCTGTTAACTATTATCTTTTGGGTCTCTAGTTATTAGATGATAGTTAATGATCTTACTTAGATAATATCTAGTAGTGTGGATCGACCATTTATCTTCAAATTACTGTTGTGATCTTCTTTTCCTAGTCACTACTTCTCTTTTGGAGTAAGTAGCAATAATTTAGGCGTGATATTAATGTTGTCCACCACTAAGAAATCAATAAGAATGAAGAAAACCCAATACATACAAGAATCATTATCTAGAATGACTTAGCACTTTCTCTACTTCGTTAATCTACCACCTAGCTAAGGGAATTAGCCGCTCATAGTTATGAGATCAATCATGGAATGTACATACAAAATTACAAAATTAATCTCATGATAATAAGAAAATAAATTCCAAAGTCTTAAATTAAATAACAAACCAAGAACAACAAGATATTTGAGAACTTGGCCCCAAAGGAGCCTCCTTCTCAATCAATTAATATGTGAATGTGTTTTTCTGAATTATTATATGAATTAATGAATGAATGAATGAATGAATAAACTAATCAAAGCCTAAAGGGTATTTATAGATTATAAGAAACCCTAGAGTTCAAATCCAAAATAATATAGAAAAACTTAATTACTCATACATAATAGGACTTAAAAACATCATAGGAGTATTATTGGGAAACTTGGAAACCCTAGGAGGGAAAGTTGATGTCGGTGGATACTTACTCTCACTACTTGAGCCCTAACCTTGGGTACAGGTAGTACCTGCAGCTATCAGGGTGGGCGCAAGTACAGGGAGTAAGTGCCAGCAAAAAATTTTCTGCAAGTCAGCTCTCGAGATTTTGGACTTTTGGCACTTACTTTGTCCACTGTTCACAAGTGTTACTTGTTGTCCAAATGTTGACTTGGCAAGTGTCGGGAGTCATATTTCAGTTCTTCTTTAATTCTCAAACATAATTTGGTCAAAAACAAGTCGGAAAGCTCATGAACATCTGTAATTGCCTATAATTGCTCCTATAAGTAGCCAAAATCACGTTTTTCATCTTTTTTATGAAATTAGCATTCGAAACATGATTTCCTACAAAACACTCCGAAAACACATCAAATTTAACAAAATAGCCTTAATTACATGCATATTCTCATACTTTTAAGCATCGTAAATGCTATATTTCTATAGCACATTAGTCTCTTAGGGGCTTTATGGAGAAAGTGTGGGTGGATTTGGTATTGTGGATCTTAGATCCTATTCAATTGATTTATCTATCTTTTTATATGTTTGAAACTTAGTTCTTTCTTATTATATGTTTGGAATTCATCTGTTTCTAGTTGTATTTTGTTCTGGTTAGCTAGGTTAATGCGTATGGTCTCTGATCCTTGATGGACTTGAGATAGCCGTCATGACTAGACCCTGGTTTAGGTCATCATAACTTATAGATTTGGGCTACAGTTTGGCTTACCTACTGAGGGGATAAAGTAGGTGTCATCATGACTCATAAATCAGATCACGACATTTGCGGTCTTTTTGTATATAAGAATGAGTACTTCATGATTTTAGACTTTTACTAATTTTTATATGTTTTATTTCCTTGATGTATGATGCTTTTTATACCTATAAAATTAAGCATCCGACTAGTTAAAAGGATGCCTTGTCCTCTTCTCTAAGGATTCTCTATAAGTATCTATTTTCACCTTTCTCTATTTTCCTTTTTCTCTCAGTATACAACTTTTGTTTTGTCCTCAGTTGAAGTGGGAGTAAAGAAATCCAAGTCACTCCAAACCTCCTTGTTGATGAACTCTTAGCTAAATGCAAGTTATAAATTGCACATTTGATTCCCCTACCCTTGCTTTTTCCTGATGAAAGTATCATTTTTGATGGCTGGTATACCTTAGGCTAGTTAGTTTTCTCACCGTTATTTTTCCTTATATTCACAAACTACTTCATTAATGTAATAACGGTGAAACTCCATGACTTTTTCTTTCTTTTCTATCATTCTAGATTGTTGTGGTTGTTGTTAATTCTCCTTGTTATCATCTTAGGGTGTGTTTGGTATGAAAAAAAATATTTTTCTTGAAAAATATTTACTTAGAAAATATTTTCAAGGAAAAGAAGTTGGTTTCTTACTTATTTTCTTATGTTTGGTTGGTGAATAGAAACTATTTTTTGGAAAATATTTTCTAGTGTTTAGTTTGTGAATAAAAAAATATTTTTCAGAAAATACATTTTAGTGTTTAACGAAAGAGTAGAAAATACTTTTCATAAAAATAAATTTTGAAGTGTTCAATATGGAGGAGGAAAACATTTTCTAGGAAAATAAGTTGTTTCTTACTTATATTCTTGTGTTTGTTATGCAAGTAGAAAAATTATTTTCTAAAAGTATTAGTATATATTTAATAAAATACAATGAGATTGAATAGGATGAGAAGGGTGGATAAGAAAAAAATTGAAACTTTATTAAAAAATTAAATCTTTTTTAATTGAGGGGGTTGGGTTGTGTGTTTATTGGATGGCGTAGTGGGGGAGGGTCAGAATAGGTGGTAGGCGTGGGGTACGAAAAAAGTTTTGAATTTAAAAAAATAATAATAAATTTTTCATTAATTGGTGGAGGAGGAAGGGAGTAGGGCTCGGGGTAGGGTGTGAGGGTGGGGTAAGAAAAAAATTAAAATTTTAAGAAAAATAAATTTTAAAAAAAATATTTTTTAAGGGGGGAGGGCTAGTAGGGATGGGGGTCGATTAGGGGGCAGGGTAAGAAAAAAGTTTGAATTTACTTTTAAAAATTAAATACTTTTTTGGAGGGGGCTGGTAGGGGGTGAGAGTCGTGGTAAGAGAAAAAAGTGAAATACTTAATAGATTAAATATATTTTTAGATTAGGGGTAGTGGGGGTGGTAGGGGATTAGGTGACGAGGTAGGGGTGGGTGATTTTGGGAGTTCTATGAACATTTCAACTTGAAAGTGTGGTTGAAAGAGAGATTTAGAAAATGTTTCATTACTTTTTGAAGGGAAGCCATTTTCCTTAGATTTGAGAAAAATAAGTTGATTTGAAAAACAAATGTTTTTTATCATACCAAACACACTCTTAATGTTAGCATCTAGCTTTTATCTATATTCATTATTTTTTCTCACCATGTTGGCATTTGAATGAAGTCATGCAATTATTGTATATTGTCTTGATTGATTGTCATATTAGTAATAAATTCATCTAGTTTATTAGCCTACCTGAATATGTGCTTGATCTAAATATTTAACTGATTAACAATTTTCCTTATCTCCTTCATCTTATCTGCCATCTCCCAAGGTATCTCCATTCTCTTCTGATCATCTTCTTAAGACGTAGCGAATCAGTCTCCAGGTTGATATGTTACAAACTCTGGTTAACACAGATTTTAGTGACTTCCAAATGGACATTATCTTTGCTTCCATATTTTTGGATATTCTTAGACTTTGTGCTTCAGCATAAATTAGGTCCCTATCCAATCTCTAAGATAGAAGTCATAGGAACTCTGCCTCGAGTTTTCTTTACTTACTCCATCTGTGTTGAATAGCATCCATCCCTCCTCAGGTTTACAGCATTTTACTATGTGATAGTAAGGTACAGCTGTATACTTTGAAGTCTGTCAATTATTTCATTCCACTTGAAAGTCATATCCTTAATCCAAAGAAGTCTTGTTTTAACCAGCTGATACACAGTCAGTTGACACTGATTGTGCATTTTGATAAATGAAACTTCTTTCCCGTGTCTTTTTATTCTTCTTCTTCCATATTTCCCACGTGAAGATAGATTATAGCTTTCATAATATGTTGCAACATGGGGTTTTCTTTGTAATCCCACCACCTAAAGATTAGATTTTAAAGGTAAAAACCTTCAATATCAATACCTGCATAGGAAATAAGTTGTTTTCAAAGCCTTTGGGATATGGGTGCAGTTAGAATTAACTGATTCATTGTCTCCTCTGTCCACCTTTACAATAATAATATATTGAAACAATATTCATACTCATCCTCTTAAGATTATCATCAGTATTTATCTTCTCGTCCACACTCTCCATAGAAAAAAAAGTAATTTTCAAAGGAAGTCCCTTAACCTTAACATTATCCATCCAATCCAATGTCTCTTTTTTGTGTGTTATGTTCTAGTATGCGGATTTCACTGTGAAAATTCTTTTCGTGTTCCCTATTAACCATGCCTTGTCAATAGCCTCAGGACTCATCTTAGGTGCTTGATGTTTTCCATAATATGGTCTATTATCTCATCTTAAATATATCTCTATAACTTTTCCATATTCTGCTCCTCATTGATTATAGATTCTTTGACCTTTCTCTCTTTTTCTCCTACTTTTTCGTCATTTATGAAGTATATTTCACCTTGTTGGTCCAGTTATCAAATCATAAAATTGAGTTTTTATATTTTAATTTTATAAAACCCTGGTTATGACCCTTAGAAAATTTTTTAGAATTATGTTCTTTGAACCCAATACTACTCATGGAAACGAGCCGTATGATGGGGTATGAAAGGTATGGCCTATTGTATGTTGATCAGTATTGGTTGGTGAGATTGATTTTGGTTACTGGAATGGATACAAATTAGGGGTACGAGTCGTATTGGTGGTTATGGATTGTTTGGTTCCTTAACATAATATTAGACTTGGTTACTTAGGTTGGATTTAAGTATAAGGGTCTCACCATGAGCCGTAAGCCAGGATATAATTTATACCCAGGACTCGTGTGGAGGATAGTATCTAAATCTTCTTTGGGTTTAATTTTCCAGGGGTACGGATGAAGGGTACGGATCGTATGCTTCGGATACAACTTGGTTGCATGATTCATATGTTGGACAGTGTTAGATCCAAAGGTTGAGGTTAGGATACGAGTAGAGGGTACCAACTATTGGGTTGTATGACTCGTGAGGGTCAGTCGTACCCCTGGGATGGGATTTTATGCAACTTCAGTAGGGGTATTCTTGACATTTCCCCACTTACCCTAATAAGGTCCCATGACTTCTAACCTACTTGGGGGGTTATTTACCCTATTATTTAATTCATTGACACTTATAAAATCTTCTAAAACACTCTATAATTCTCTCAAAAGCTTTTAGGCAAGGAAAGATAGGGTTTCAATTAGAGAATTAATTTGGGGCTTGTCTTGGTGATCTCTTTCCATCATCATCTTGGTTTAAGGCATGTTCTTTTCCCTCATTGTTAATTCTAACTTGGAGAATGATTTTTATGAATGTTTTCATGACTTCATTTATTGTATGATTTTTGTTTCAAATATGACTTGTGGGTTTTGATATTAAATGGTTGGTTATTGTTTTCCATGGTTTTAATTATGTTTTATGTGCATTAATGGTGGTTTGAATAATTGTATTATAGGGGAATGGTTTAATGGTAATTGGAATTGGTTTTGGTTATATTATGCCCCCAATGTGTTTGACAAAATGCCTATAATAATATTTCCATTGCATTGAGTACTTTTAATGAAAATCTTGCTTGTTTTAAAACTTGGTAAAGAAATTATGCATGATTTAAATGGCTTGGAAAAGTAAATGGCAAAATGGTTATACTTGTGGGGTACATGGAATCCCCCAAGTGGTTTAACATTGTAAATGGAAGGGCACTTAGAAGTCCCCTTAAACCTATACATGGTTGGCTATAGATAGTACTTGCAAGTATGGTCGGTATGATGACACCACCATTAAATGGTCTTGGTTAATAAATGGTAAATAGATTGATTGGTTGCTTGGTAATGGTTTTAATTGGACAATAATGGCAGGATGTGTAGCAAAGCCATGGAAGGTGGGGGTCCCAGGGGAACCAAAACTGGAAACACATATTTGCCGATCTGAGGTTAGTCTTGGTGACCCTGTTCATGATGTCACACTATATTTTGGGGAATATACTAGTCATCCCAAGTTTTTTTCCCTGGTCATGTGGCTACACACACTGGGGCCCTTTCAGCAGGGGAGTTGAACCCATATAGCCCGTGGGTGAATTAAGATGGCAAAGCTATGCAACCCAGGTAAAGGATTTAAATGCATGCTAAACCTGGTCCCCTTTACTAGCATGGTTATATATATATATATGGTTGTGTGCATATGGATGGTTTAACTTGGCTTTATAAATAGCATTATTTCATCCTTATCTTGAGATCATGCTAGCGTTTACCCGCTAACCCGTCGTCTGGTGGTTGTATACCCATGCTATGCATGAACTGACCATTCTACTCCTTCTACATAGTGATTGACTCGGGGATCAGTATTTAACTGAAGTGGTGAGCTTTCATCCTTTTAGAAGGCTTCATTTCACGTTATGGATATTTCTAGACACTTTGACTTTATTTTGGATATTGGTTTTGGCCATAGTTGGGAGCATATCTAAACCAGATTTTATTACTCTTTTGGTTAGAGGCTTTGTAGTACTGCAATGGGTTGGAATGGGCGGGATCGGTATTGGTGTCGGCCTTGGCATTGGAATAAGTTAGTGGGCTGACGTCATTAGACATAATTTCTCACTGTTCTATCATATTTTATTTTGGGATTAATTATATTATGTTTTGGAACTTATTTTGTTATGGCCTAGTTTATGGAATTTGGTATGGTTTGGTACGATTAGGTAGTTGGTGTGGGATGGTTAGACACGGTTGGGCCAGTCATGGTTGTGATCCTATCCCAGAGTCTTTATATAAACTATTACACTATCTTGTTATATGCTTAAAATTCAGCCAACTCAGGGCAGGCGGCTAGAGGTTGGGTTGGGTAATGGGGGCGGTCTTCGATCTCGATCAAACCTGGGATGCCCATTATGACAAGGCCCCCGATTGGGTCGTGTCAAGTTGGTATCAAAGCATAGGTTCATGGTCAATTGGGAGTCCACAAAGTTGTGTCAAGTAGAGTCTCTTTTAGGCATGTGTAGCGTGCCACACTAATAAGGGAGAGCCTACAAGGCATTTAGGAATGTTTTACTTTCTTGGTATTCAATTTCCAAGCTTGGATTCTCAGTCATGGAATCTTCTCTAACCCTTGTTTGTTCTTCTTTCAGATCATGCCTCATAGATCTGGAACATAATAAAATTCTTCTATCACATTTGAGGGTTATGCTGAAGGGGTGCATCTTAATTTTGGGGTTTATCTTTGATCTCATGGTTCTATCCCTGATAGTTTTAGAGTTTCATCGATTTCAACTAGTCCTTTTCAAGGCTAGGTGACTAATATGGAATTCCATCAGTCTACTCATATTATTGCTCAGATGGTCGTTGCTCAGGCTGAGCGGGGTGCAACTGGTACTTTGTCTGCTGAGGCTATAAGAATTAGCCAATTTATAAAGATGGGTCCTCTCACTTTTTCTAGAGTAAAGGTGGAGAAGGATCCACAGGGCTTCTTGGATAAAATGGAAAAGATATTTTGGGTGATGCGAGCTATCAATGTGGAGGGGGGTAAACTTTGTAGCTTATCATCTCAAAGATATTGCATATTAGTGGTATGAAGGGTGGGACAGGGATAGGGGTGATGTGGAAGAATCAGTCTTGTGGGACACTTTTTCTAAGGCCTTTTTAGATCGGTCCTTTTCTCAAGAGTTGGGGGAAGAAAAAATGGAGGAGTTTGTGAACCTCAAGTAGGAGAGGATGTCTGTCAAGGAATATGCCTTGAAGTTTCACCAATTGTCAAGGTATCCTCCTGATTTAGTGATGGATATATGGGTAATAATGAAGAAGTTCGCTTCTAAGTTGAATCGGGATTTTATTCTGGAGAGCATGGCTGCCTTGCTAATTAAATATATATACATCTCTAGGTTGACTGTTCATATGCAGCAGGTAGAGGATGAGAAGAGGAAAGAGGTAGAGTTTAGAGATCGATAGGGTAAGAGGAGTAGGTTTTCTAGCCAGGGAGGTGTTCAGTCTCAGAGTGGTCAGGATGGTGGCAAATAGTAGAAAAAGAAGTGGGAGAAGTTTATTTCCTTCTCTTCTGCTAGTGCTCCTAACTAGTCAGGCAACAAGTGTCATCAAGGTGGTGACAATTTCCGGGCACAGGGTGCCCAATCTCAAGCAAGCAGAGGTCAGTTAATTTTTTTATGCCCTCATTTTTGGTTTTGTGGTCGTCCTCATCAGGGTTATTGCGATAAAGAAATGGAAAAATTCTTCAAGTGTGTCCAAGCAGTCATTAGCTCAGGGATTGTCCGGTTAATAAGGTTGCTATAGGGGCGAATAAGATTCATATGGCTTCATCTTCTGCTCCTACACCTGGTGGTGTTGCATCCACTTCTATTACTTCTCTGGTTCTAGTGTTGGTCAGAATAGGTTGTATTCTTTAGCATCCCAACAGGATTCCGAGGCACCACCTAATATCGTTTCTGGTACGTTACAGCTTTTCTTTCGTAATGTATATTGTTTGTTTGATTTGGGGTCCACTCACTCCTATGTCACTCCTTATGTGGTAGTATCTTTTGGTTTTTGAATCCTTTTTCTATTTCTACCCCAGTAGGTGACTTGATTATTATTAAGAGAGTCTATAGGGAGGTGTGGTACCTGTTGGTGGCAAGCAGAACTTGGTTGCTCTCTAGTTACGCGTTCTTTTGATTGTTGGACCCATAGGGTTATCTTTAGTTTCCCTGATGAGTCGATTATAGAATGGGAGGGTGGTTCTTTAGCTACTAGGGGGAGATTTATTTCTTATCTTAGAGCTCGAAGGTTAATCTCCAAAGGTTGTCTTTATCACATTGTCCAAGTTAAAGATTCTAACTCGAATGGTCCTTATTTATAGTTAGTTTGGGTGGTTAATGAGTTTCCAGAGGTCTTTTCGGATGATCTTCCTGGTGTTTCTTCGGATAGGGAAATTGAGTTTGGTATTGATCTAGTTCCAGACACTCATTCAATTTCTATTCCTCCGTATAAAATGGCTCCGGCTGAGTTGAGGGAACTCAAGGAACAACTTAAGGATCTTCTGGATGAGGGGTTTATTCATCCTAGTGTATCTCCGTGGGGTGCACCAGTGTTGTTTGTGCGCAAGAATGATGGTTTTCTTCGGAGGTGCATTGACTATAGGCAGTTGAACAAGGTGACTGTCAAGAACAAGTATCCTCTTCCAAGGATAGATGATCTATTTGATCAATTTCAAGATGCCAAGTTCTTTTATAAAATATATCTTAGGTCCAAGTATCATCAGTTAAATATTAGGGTAGTGGATATCCTTAACACTATAAGAAAACTGTTTTTACCTGGGGATTTTTATAGGGATAATGCGGTAAAATTCCCAAGTAATTTAATTATCTGCGGATTTTTTTGCCAATTAGAATCCAAAGGAAATACCTTCGTAGGTAATTATTACCTGTGAACTTATAAAATTCCTAGGTAATTTAGCTGCAAAAATAAATCTGCAGGTAAGTTATTTACAGATTTATCTGCAATTAACTATCAAAATTTTGCATAAATTATTTGGTAAAATTTCATAAAAAAGGATTTTAACTACGGATTTCGACGAAAAAATCCCAAATTATTCTCCACGAAAATTCCCAAGTAAATCCCTAGGAAATTTAGCTACGGAAATAATTCTGCAGGTACATTATTTGTGGATTTATTTGCAATTAACTATCAAACTTTTGCATGAATTATTTGGTAAAATTTTATTTAAAAGGGATTTTTTCCTGTGGATTTTCATGAAAAAAATTACAAATTATTCCCCACGAAGATTGCCAAGTAAATCCCTAGTTAATTTAGCTGCAAAAATAAATCCGCAGGTACGTTATTTGCGAATTTATTTGTGATTAACTATCAAAATTTTGCATGAATTATTTGGTAAAATTTCATAAAAAAGGGATTTTACCTGCAGATTTTCAAGAAAAAAATCATAAATTATTCCCCACAAAGATTGCCAAGTAAATCCCTAGATAATTTAGCTACAAAAATAAATCCGCAGGTACGTTATTTGCGGATTTATTTGTGATTAATTAGAAAAATTTTGAGTTAATTATTTGATAAAATTTTATTAAAAAAGAATTTTACCTACGAAATTTTACGAAAATAATTTACACATAAATTACTAGAAACATTTCACAATTAATCAAAAATCTATTTAAAACCTTCAATAATTCTCAAAAACATTATTCAAAACAAGTTTAATGTAAACCATTATAGCTAAGAAAAAACATAATTCAAAAAGTGTAATTCTTTTCTCATCCTCTTATTTTTCTTTCGCTCATCCTGCAATTGAGCATACAAATCAGCATTTGAAGTATCAACTTGAGACTTAATCATCTCATCAATTTTTATTGGCAAAGTTGATGTTAAACTGTTAGTGCCTTTACACTTCGACCCAGAGAACCAAGACCTTTGACTTTTCCTTTTTTCTTTCCGCCAACAGATTACACCTAATATCCATTTAACTTAACTGAGCCGGCTGACCAGCTGAATTAGTTTCTCCATCCACAGCTAATGCACTTTGAGCAGCTAATATTTCTTGTTTCTTTCTTTCAAACTTATTCTGCATAAGGATATGTTAAGTCAGACCATAAAAAATGGTAAGAAATATATTATTAGCATAGTGCATATACCAAATCTGGCCAAAAAGGAACAATAGACACTTTCAGAAGAAAGTTGGTAGAGTGAAGATAGCGGTGAGAAAGGTAGTATAAGATGTGTTTTTTGTTGCACGTAACCATGTTAAGCTTCCAATGACATTAGCACAACTGAATTTCTACCATGTATAAGTTGAAATGTAGATATATGGGAAGTCCTATAAGTCGTCTTATTATCAAAAAACTATCGTGAACTACTACACGTTATTTTAGGTTTATGGGTTAAATGCTTGAAATTTTCACAACTATTTTTTTTTTCTAAATCATGAGTGGGTCTATTTTAGATACAAAGCTTATCATAATTTAGAAATACCAAGAATTCATCTTCTTACTGGAAGAGACAAGGGAGAAAAAATGTCACTTAAAAAATTTACCAGGAAGAAATTAGTGGTATACTTTATGGAGAATGGCCACTAGCATAAATATGTACTAATTAAATGAACTCTAGAAACTCCATATACGAAGTCCAGGAATTTTATCAAAAATTTGTGAAACATTTAGAAGGTTTATAATAGCTCTTCACATCGGTACCATTGAGTTAAGGCAGAATGAAGAAGATGACAATGCAATCTAGAACAATTCAGAGGATGGACATTTCACCAACAATACTGCTAGTCATGTGTTTGATGCCAAATTTATGTCTAGTTGAGGAGATAATGAATGGTCATATGCCAAACTCAAGTCTAGTAAAGCCATATTTGATAATGTGAGAGTAGTGAACTGCTTTTTACAAACATAGTACTTTAGATATTTTTGATTCACACAACAAAACTAAGAATTATTAAGCACCAGATGAACTTAAGCGAGTTGTTGTCTTAGATTTCCCGAATCTAATGTTAGGGCATTTACAGTACTGATGACTCTAGATGTCAAGAAAGCGGCCAACTAGACAAGACATAATATTGTTCATAAGTTTTATGTATGGATTTTAATACTTTTACCACTGAATTCTAATTTATAAATTCAACATAAGTTCTACCTAGAATAAAGAAAAAGGGTATCCAATTGAAATCCAAGATTTCTTTTTCTATCTTCACTTAAATTTGGCCAAGAAACGCTAAAACCCAAGCGTGGTGGCTAGAATTTATCATGTAAATAATTACACAATCCATGAAAAACACTCCCTATCCCACAGAATAGCTCGACAACTCAATTTGAGAGAAGGTTCTGCCAAGGCTAGAATTTATCATATGAATACTTCTATGGTAGGGTATTAAGGGTGTTGCAGGTATTTCAACCCCAACTTTAACTTCTATAGTGCTCCCTCGGCCGTTGGTTTTTGGAATGGTTAGTATTTCTCAGGAGTTCTTAAAATAGCATATGGATCGGTTCTAGTGAATTGAAATAGGCCACACACGGCTTCACTAGACAGCAAACCACAACAAGAACAACAAGATTTCAACAACAATGCTAGTGAATCGAAATAGACCACACACGGCTTCACTAGACTTCAAGATTACAAAAACAAAACAGATTTTAAGAGTACAAAATTGCAACAAGTTGTAGTGAATCGAAATTGGCCCCACACGGCTTCACTACTTCAAGATTGAAATGAACTCAACTAGTAAACAGAGTAAATGAACACTTACATAAGTAGCTTCATCTTTCTCATTTACCCAACTTTCATCACTTTTCTTGCGATGGGTTCGAAATTAAAATTCTGAAACAGAAGGATATTTTCCAGTAGCTTCTTTCTATATTCAAAAATTTAATTATTTTCAAGTCACGAGTTCACAATTTAAAGTAACTTAGTTCACATTTCAAGACTACACTTAACTATTTTCAAGTCACCGGTACACATTTCAAGTCACTAGTATACATTTCAAAACACTATATTTAATTATTTTCAAGTATTAAGTTCACAATTTAAAGTAACTTAGTTCACATTCCAAGTGACTACACTTAACCATATTTTTTAGTCGCAAGTACACATTACAAGTCACTATACTACATTAATTTTTTTACACTTCACTCATTGCTTTAAGGTTGTGTTTGGACGCCAGCAAAAACAAGGTGGCAATGATTGATTGATCTCAAATAAACAAGAATCAACAATATTAGCCAAAGATAAGAGGGATTACACGAATTTACATAAACTAATTTAAGCTAGGAAAAGAAGAATACGTATAAATATATATCATATATCATATACTATAGAAAGCTTAATTGCTAAGAGAAATTATAGGAATTGGAATCCTGGAAAATCCCAAAATGGAGAAAGGTAACATTTTCTCCTATCACCAAAGGGAACATTAAATAAGGGAATGTCAATGTGTCCAACATCAGCACATAATTTATCTATGGAATGGAATATCAACACAAACAACCTCACTATCTGTACTCATATAAAGAAGGGAATAAAAAGAGTATCAGAAAATAGCAAACCTTGTTTACTAGGGCAGCAAGCAATCGACGCCTAAACCTGGTTTGCTGATCAGTAGCAGTGGCTGGTTCATTTGACGGTGGGGATGGCGGCCACCAGTTTAACTATAGTGGGAGATGGTGGCGGCTGGTTTGAGGCAACGATGGGGTTTTCTGTATGGCCAGCGTTGGTTCGAAATGGTGGAGGAGAGGACATTTCGTCAGCTGGCGGCGTGGTCGCCGGCGAAAGTTATACGTTAGTTGGAGGCTTGCCAATTTCTCCGGTATGACCGGCGTTGGTTCGACGTGGTGGAGAAGAGGAGATTTCACTGGCGAATGAGTGGCAGTGAGGTTTATAGAGATGAAGAGTAGAGAGAGAAAGAGAAACATAGGGTTGTTTGGAGAGAATAAGAGTTAGGGTTTAGTATTTTGGTATAAAGGGAAGGAGAGGTTAATTGGATCTCAGTCGTTGAATTGATTTTGATCGACGGCTGAGATTAGAATAAATTTAAAATGGGTAAAAAATTAGAATTAGTGTCAAATTGACTAAAATTGACATTAATTGAATATAAATTGGCTAAATTTTAAATAAATAAGGAAAAACAATTTAAATTAGGCTGCTATTTTAATAATAATGATAAAGGAGTAATAATAATAATGAGAAAAAAATGATAAGATGTCAATATTAAAATAATCATGCATGTGAAATTAATGCTACATAAGATTATTATATAAAATTGTCGATAGTAGTAGTAATAGTTGTAGTAGTAGTAATAATAATAATCATAATAAAAAAATAGATAATGTATTTATAAATTGTGAGTGTGCTTATTTGTGAAAATAATTCTACGAACAAAATTATGTAAAATATTATATTTGAATTAATAAAGTGTAAAAATGATAATTAAAAATCAATAAAAAAATAATCTGTATATTTTAAAATCATGGATATAACACGCCGTTATTTATGTAATACAAGAATAATGTGTACAAATATTGATATTTGAAATTGAATAATTTTGCTAAAATAGCAGTCTAAAGGGGTATCGAACGGTCAAAATTGGGTGTCAACACATAAATATAATAATAATAATAATTAAAAAATCAATGTGACATCTTTTGATTGTTTAAAAATGACATAATAATAATAACATAATAATAATAATAACGAGGAAAATAATAAGACTCGACATAAATTTGGTTTGAAAATGAATCAAATTGAATTCAAAAATTGGTTTAAATTTACATCAATTAGATATAAGGTTGGCTAGAATTTATATAAAATTGATAAGATAATTAAATCAACCTAGGCTGTTATTTAATTATAACAATAATAAATAAATATTGATCAACGGTTGAGATCTAAAGATTAAAAATTTGGTTTAAAAATTCAATTGAATGGAATTTGAAATTAAGTTCAATTGGACACAATTTGGGCTAGAATTGTAATAAATTGAATAAAATTAGGCTAAAATTGTCATAAATTTGCAAAATCAAGCTAGAAAATAAATAAATTGGAAAAAAATTAAATTGACTAAGATTGTGGATTAATACAATGATAATAATAGTAAAATAAATAATATAATTATTCTCAAATTAGTTATGAATAAATTGTGTAAATCAAAAATGACACATAGTAATAATAAACTAAAAAATGTTATAAAAATTGTTATTCTTACAATAAATTACGTATGTCACATAGAAAATATTTATAAAAATTATCGATAATAAATTTGAAATAAATTTAGCATAATAATAATAATTAAAAAATCAAGGTGACATCTTTTGTTTGTTTTCTCTATGAGATTGTGAGAAAATGAATACAACAACTAACCCGATTAAGTCCAACAAATTGGGATCTGTGGAGGGTATAATATACGCAGACCTTACCACTGAGATAAATAGGTTGTTTCCAATAGACCCTCGGTTCAAGAAAAATAATCTGAAGCTGTCCAATTTTAAAAAAAAATATTACTGAAAATTGATTTAATATTGACCGTTGATCAATTATGATGAGCGGTTGAGATTAGAATTGAGGAGATGAGTATTAGATATTGTGTTAAAAAAATTGAATTGAGAATTTTGATTGAGTCAAATTAAACTTAATTGACACAAATTGAGTATAAAATGGCTAGAATTTAAATAAATTAGAAAACTTAAATTGAATTAGGCTGATATTTATTAAATATATTAACTATAAAAAATTAATATTAATAAATAAATAAAGTATTTATTTTTAATAATTGAGTAGACTGCTATTTAATAAATGTAGGAAAGCCGTAATAACAATAACAACAACAACAACAACAACAATAATAATAATAATAATAATAATAACTAGGAAAATAATAAGACTCGATATAAATTTGATTTAAAATGAACCAAATTGAATTCAAAAATCGATTAAAATTGACATCAATTAGATATAAGATTGGCTAGAATTTAAATAAAATTGAGAAGATAATTGAATCGACTTAGACTGCTATTTATATATAATAATAATAATAAATAAATATTGATCAATGGCTGAGATCAAAAGATTAAGAATTTGGTTTAAAAAATTGAATGAAAATTGAAATTGAGTTCAATTGGATACAATTTGGGCTAGGATTGTAATAATCGGATAAAATTAGGCTAAAATTGTTATAAATTGGCGAAATCAGGCTAGAAAGTAAATAAATTGGAAAAAACTAAATTGACTAAGGTTGCGGATAAATACAATAAAAATAATAGTAAAATAAATAATATAATTATTCACAGATTAGTTATAAATAAATTGTGTAAATAAAAATACGCACATAATATATTACTTTAAAATTAACGATACCAATAATTCGAAATGGACACCTATAAATTATGAATATAAAATTTAAAATTGTTGATAATACATTTGTGCTACCATCTATGTCAATAAACTAATTTTAATTTCTTGAGTATCTTTTGCTTGATAATACGTGTCCACCGATTTAATGACAATTTTTTTTTATTTGATGCTTTTTATTCTTCAAGTTCATCCTTTTCTCATTTAAAATTTTCAAGTCACAAAAATCCTACGTAAATTCCAAAGAAATAATTTCAGCTAAATTTGTAGCAACACAACCCCCAATAATTGTTCAAGTAATAATTTCGTAGTTAAATCCCCAAGAAATAATTTTAGCTAAATTTGTAGCAACACAATCCCTCAATAATTTTTCAAGTAATAATTTCGCAGGTAAATCCCCAAGAATAAATCCCCAGCAAAATTCGCAGAACAAAATTCCCAAATAATTTTCCAGATAATAAAATCCATTACATAAATTTCTACCAAAATATCTCTACGTAAAATCCGAAGGATAAATTATCTGATATATATATATATATATATATATATATAAATACCCGCCGATACATTTTCCCAGGTAATGTCGCAAGTAATAATTTCGCAGGTAAATTCCAAAGAATAAATTCCTAGCAAAATTCGCAACACAAAATCCCCAAATAATTTCCCAGGTAATAAAATTCATTAAATAAATTTCAACCAAAATATCTCTAAGTAAATCCGTAGGATAAATTGCCTGGAGATTTTTCTATGGATTTAAAATATATATATATATATATATATATATATATATATATATATATATATATATATATATATATATATATATATATATATATATATATATATATATATATATATATATATATATATATATATTTGTGTGTGTGTGTGTGTGTCCATATACCTGCAGATTTACCTAGAGATAAAATACTCGCCGATACATTTCCCTAAGTAATGTCACAAGTAATAATTTCGCAGGTAAATCCCCAAGAATAAATCCCCAGCAAAATTCGCAGCACAAAATCCCCAAATAATTTCCCAGGTAATAAAATCCATTACATAAATTTCCACCAAAATATCTCTAAGTACACCCGTAGGATAAATTAGCTGGAGATTTTTCTATGGGTTTAAAAAATATACATATTTGTTAATATACCTGTGGATTTATATAGGATAAAATATCCGCCAATATATTTTCTCAGTTAATGTCTCAAGTAATAATTTTGCAGGTAAATCCCCAAGAATAAATCCCCAGACAAATTTGCAGCACAAAATCCCCAAATAATTTTCTAGGTTATAAAATCCATTACATAAATTCCATCAAAATCTCTAAGTAAATCTGTAGGATAAATTACCTGAGAATTTTTCTATGGATTTAAAATATATATATATTTGTCCATATACTTGCGGATTTACCTAGAGATAAAATACCCGCCAATATATTTTTCAGCTAATGTCGCAAGTAATAATTTCGCAGGTAAGTCCCCAAGAATAAATCCCCAGCAAAATTCGCAGCACAAAATCCCCAAATAATTTCCCAGGTAATAAAATCCATTACATAAATTTCCACCAAAATATCTCTAAGTACACCCGTAGGATAAATTAGCTGGAGATTTTTCTATGGGTTTAAAAAATATACATATTTGTTAATATACCTGTGGATTTATATAGGATAAAATATCCGCCAATATATTTTCTCAGTTAATGTCTCAAGTAATAATTTTGCAGGTAAATCCCCAAGAATAAATCCCCAGACAAATTTGCAGCACAAAATCCCCAAATAATTTTCTAGGTTATAAAATCCATTACATAAATTCCATCAAAATCTCTAAGTAAATCTGTAGGATAAATTACCTGAGAATTTTTCTATGGATTTAAAATATATATATATTTGTCCATATACTTGCGGATTTACCTAGAGATAAAATACCCGCCAATATATTTTTCAGCTAATGTCGCAAGTAATAATTTCGCAGGTAAGTCCCCAAGAATAAATCCCCAGCAAAATTCGCAGCACAAAATCCCCAAATAATTTTCTAGGTAATAAAATTTATTACATAAATTTCCACCAAAATATCTCTAAGTAAATCCGTAGGATAAATTACCTTGGGATTTTTCTGCGGATTTAAAAAATATATATATTTGTTAATATACCTGCGAATTTACCTAGAGATAAAATACCCGCCGATATATTTTTTCAGGTAATGTCCCAAGTAATAATTTCGCAGGTAAATCTCCAAGAATAAATCCCCAACAAAATTCGCAGCACAAAATCCCCAAATAATTTCGTAGGTAATAAAATCCATTACTTAAATTTTCACCAAAATATCTCTATTTAAATCCGTATGATGAATTACCTGTGGATTTTTGTACGGATTTAAAAAATATATATATCTCCATATACCTGTGGATTTACCTAGAGATAAAATATCCACCGATATATTTCCCTAGGTAATATCGCAAGTAAGAAATTTGTGCAATATGGCACCAAATTTACCTGCGGAATTTGTTGCAAATATATGGTTCGCAGGTAATATATTTTAATGTTGAGGAATTTAATATTTTCGTAGCTAAACCTGCATGTATTTCCTGCGATATTATTCCCCAGGTAAAATCTCCATGTAATTTACAGTTTTCTAGTAGTAGTGTAATATGGTTTTTCGTACACTACATGGGCACTTTTAGTTTTTGGTAATGTCATTTGGGATGACTAATACTCCAGCGGCATTTATGGATCTAGTGAATAGGTTTTTCGTCAGTATTTGGATCTCTTCATTATTGTGTTTATTAATGGCATTCTAGTTTATTCGAAGAGTGAGGTGGATCATGTTTATCACCTCCAATGGGTGTTGTAGACCTTTAAGGAACAGCAGTTGTATGCCAAGTTCTCTAAAGGTGAGTTTTGGTTTAACGTCTAACTTTCTTGGGTCATATTATTTCTAGTTAGGGGATCATAGTAGATCTATAAAAGGTTGTTGATGTGAAGAGGTGGCGTAGACCCACGACTCCATCTAAAATTTAGACCTTCTTCGGTTTGGTCAGGTATTATAGGTTGTTTGTGGAAAGCTTTTTATCAATATCTGCTCCTTTGACTAAGTTAACTCAGAAGGAGGTCAAGTTTTCTTGGTCGGATGCTTGTGAAGGGAGTTTCAAAAAGTTGAAGGATAAGTTAACTTCGGTTCCAATCCTAGCTTTGCCAGAAGGAAATGATGGGTTCATGATTTATTGATAGGGCTTGATTGTGTGTTGATACAACATGGAAAGGTGATTGCCTATGCTTCCAGGCAGTTGAAAGTACATAAGAGGAACTATCGTACTCATGATTTGAAGCTATTGACGGTTGTGTTTGCTTTGAAATTATGGTGGCATTATTTTAGTAGTGTTCACATGGGTATCTTTTCTGATTATAAGAGTTTATAGTATGTGTTCACTCAGAATGAGCTTAATCTCAGGTAGATGAGATGGCTTAAGCTTCTCAAGGACTATAATATGAGTCTTTACTACCACCCAGGTAAAGCTAATGTAGTTGTTGATGCTCTTAGCAGGTTATCCATAGGGAGTTTGGCTTATTTGGATGAAGGAAAACAGGAATTGGTGAAGGATATTCACCATGTGGCTAATCTTGGAGTTCGTCTCTTAGACTCCAAGGATTTTGATGTGATGGTGCAAGCAGTGATTCGATCGTCTCTTGGTGCAGAGATTAAGGAAAAATAAGTGTTGGATCCTATCTTGGTGAAAATCAAAAGCGGTGTTGGTGGGCAAAAGGTACTTGTGTTTGAGATCAGTGGTGACGGTACTTTACGATACCAATGAAGGTTCTGTGTTCCTGATGTCGATGAGTTGCGATAAAGGACTTTGGTTGATGCGCATGAATAGTGCTATGTTGTTCATCTCGTCTCAACTAATATGTATCATGATCTCAAGGAGATCTATTGGTGGAATGGCATGAAAAGAGATGTGGTTGATTTTATGGTCAAATACATGGTGTGTCATCAGGTTAAGGTTGAACACATGAGGCCAGGAGGTTTTTATCATGAAATTGATTTGCTCGAATGGAAATGAAAAGTGGTCAATATGGACTTCGTTACCGGTCTTTCTCGGTCTCTGAATTAATATGATTCTAATTGGGTCATCATGGATAGAATGACTAAGTAGGCCCACTTTTTGCAAGTTAAGACTATCCTTCTCGACGGAGGATTATGCAAAGCTATATCTTCAGGGTATTGTGAAGCTGCATGGGGTACCTGTCTTGATTATTTTTTATCATGGCACGCAGTTTACATCTCACTTCTGGCGATCTTTTCCGAAAGAGTTGGGAACTAAGGTTAGTCTGAGTACTGCTTTCCACCCATAGACGAATGAGCAAGTGGAGAGAACTATTTAGACATTGGGGGATATTCTTAGAGCTTGTGTGATTAATTATGGTGGTAGTTAGGTTGAGTATCTACCTTTGGTGGAGTTTGTTAATAACAATAGCTATCATTCTAGTATTGGTATGGCCTTTTTTGAGGCATTGTATGGTAGGAGGTGTAGATCTCCTATTAGGTAGTTTGAGCTTGGTGAGGCAAATATATTTGGTCCCGACTTAATTTACTAAGCTATAGAGAAGGTGAAGGTGATTAGGGATAGTCTTAAGGCTGCCCAAAGCTGCCAAAGTCCTATATAGATATTAGGCATAGAGACTTGGAGTTTAAGATTGGAGATAAGGTTTTCCTCTCTTATGAAAGGGGTAATACGATTTGGAAAAAAGAGGAAGTTCAGTCCCCGGTATGTTGGTCCTTATGATATTTTGTGGCGAGTTGGTAATATTGCTTATGAGCTGGAGTTTCCTTCTAGCTTGAGCTTGGTTCATCCGGTCTTTCATTTTTCCATGTTGAGGAAGTGCATTGGAGATCTTTCTACGGTTGTTTCCTTGGAAGGATTGGTTATCACGGATTCTCTGTCTTATGAAGAAACCCTGGTTGAGATCTTGGACAGGCAGGTTCATCGGTTGCGAACCAAGGATGTGGCCTTGGTTAAGGTTATATGGCGGAACCACAAGGTGGAAGAGGCCATTTGGGAAGCGGATGAGGACATGAAGTCTAAGTATTCATTTTTGTTTTCTGCTTCTGGGATTCGTGCAGAAGGTATGTGTCTTCAACACATCTTATTTTCTGAGTTTATTAATAGAAAGATTAATATTTTTGCCTCTTTGTTTTCAAACTTAGTTAAAGATTGGGAATATATTTGATAAGATAATGTAAATGGCTCGTGTGTGTGGTTACCCCTACCTTGTCCGTCATTGGGGACGAATAATCCTAGTGGGGGAGAATATAATACCCTAGGTTTTGATCCTTAGAAAATTTCCTGGAATTTTGGTCTCTAGACCCAATACTACTCATGGGAACGATCTATATGATGGGGTATAAAAGGTATGGTCCTGTCATATACTGATCAGTATTGGTAGGTTGGATAGATTATGGTTACTGAAATGCATACGACTTAGGGGTACGAGCCGTATTAGTGGTTACGGATCATTTGGTTCTTTAATCTTAGACTTGGATACTTAGGTTGGATTTGAGTATAAGTGGCTCACCATGAGCCGTAATCCAGGGTATGAGTCGTACCCAGGACTCGTATGATAGACAGAGTCTAAATCTTTCTTGGGTTTAATTTGCCAAGGGTACGGATGAAGGGTATGGATCGTATGCTTCGGATACAACTTGGTTGGATGAGTCGTATGCTGGACATGTTGGGTCCAAAGGTTGAGGCTAGGATATGAGTGAAGGGTACCAATCGTATTGGAGGGTACAACTCGTGAGGGTCAATCGTACCCCTAGGACGGGATTTTGTGCAGCTTAAATGGGAGTATTCTGGATATTTCCACACTTATCCTAATAAGGTCCCACGACTTCTAACCTACTTGGGGGGTTATTTACCCTATTATTCCATTCATTAACACTTAGAAACTTTTCTAAAACACTCGATAATTCTCTCAAAAGCTTTTGGGCAAGGAAGCTAAGATTTCAACTAGAGAATTAATTTGGGGCTTGTCTTGGTGATCTCTTTCCATCATCATCTTGGTTTAAGTCATGTTCTCTTCCCTCATTGTTAATTCTGAGTAGAAGCATAAGTTTTATGAATGTTTTTATGACTTCATTGATTTATGATTTTGGTTTTCAAATATGAATTAGGGGTTTTGATATTAAATGGTTGGTTATGGTTTTCTATGGTTTTAATTATGCTTTATGTGCATTAATATTGATTTTGGATAATTGGATTGCAGGGGAATGGTTTAATGGTGTTTGAAATTGGTTTTGGTTATATTATGCCTCCAATGTTTTTGACAAAATGCCTATAATAATGTTTTCATTGTATTGAGTACTTTTAATGGAACTCTTGCTTGTTTTAAAACTTGGTAAAGAAATTATGCATGGTTTAAATAGCTTGAAAAAGTAAATAGTGAAATAGTTATACTTGTGGGGTACATGGAATCTCCCAAGTGGTTTAATATTGTAAGTGGAAGGACACTTGGAAGTCCCCTTAAACCTATATATGGTTGGCTATGGATAGTACTTGCAAGTATGGTCGGTATGATGAAACCACCACTAAATGGTCATGGTTAATAAATGGTAAATGGATTGATTGGTTTCTTGGTAATGGTTTTAATTGGACAATAATAGCGGGATGTATAGCAAAGCCATGGAAGGTGGAGGTCCCAGGGGAACCAAAACTGGAAACTCATATTTGCCGATGTAAGGTTGGTCTTGATGACCATGTGCATAATGTCACACGATATTTTGGGGATGTACTAGTCATCCCAAGTTTTCTTCCCTGTTCGTGCGGCTACATGTACTAGGGCCCTTTCAGCAGGGGGAGTTGAACCCATATAGCCCATGGGTAGATTAGGACGGCAAAGCTACACAGCCTAGGTAAAGGTTTTAAATGCCTGATAAACCTAATCCGCTTTCCCGATATGGTTATATGTATATGGTTGTATGCATATAGATGGTTTTACTTGGCTTTATAAATGACATTATTTTATCCTTATCCTAAGATTATTCTAGGATTCACCCACTAACACGTCTACTGGCGAATAAATGCCCACGCTATGCAGGAACCGGCCGTTCTACTCCTCCTACATAGTGATTGACTTTGGGATCAACATTTGGACTGAAGTGGTGAGCTTTCATCCTTTCGGAATGCTCTATTTCACGTTATGGATATTTTTAGACATTTTGATTTGATTTTGGATATTGGTTTTGGCCATGATTGAGGGCATGTCCCAACCAAATTTTATTACACTTTTGATTAGAGGCTTTGTGGTACTGCTATAGGTTGGAATGGACGGGATCGGTATTGGTGTCGGCCTTAGCATTAGAATAAGCTGGTGGACTGACATCATTGGACATAATTTCTCACTATTCCATCGTATTTTATTTTGGAATTAATTATATTATGATTTGAAACTTATTTGGTTATGGCCTTTGTTATGGTTTGGTACGGTTGGGTAGTTGGTATGGGATGGTTGGACTCGGTTGGGCCGGTCATGCTTGTGATCCTATCCCAGAGTCTTTATATGAGTTGTTACATTATCTTATTATATGCTTGAAATTCAGCCATCTCAGGGCAGGCGGCTGGAGGTTGGGTTGGGTAATGGGGGTGGTCTTCGGTTACGATCGGACCTGGAATGCCTGTTACAACAAGGCTTCCGATCGATTTGGGTCAACTTCCCACTAAATATCATGTTCCACTTCTTCCCTCACTGCAATAGTTTTCCTCCACATATGAGATACTCATATGTTCCTAATAATTGTAGGATAAAGTTTTTTCCAGTATTTATTACCCATGAATCTACCCCATAATGACGATGTGAAAACTCTAAAGTTCCACCATAACTTGGCAAACAAATTTTTTGCTACATCATGTAAAGCTCTCAGTCCTAGTCCTCCCTCTTCCCTGAGATAATACATTTCCTTCCAAGCTACCCAACGTTTACCTTTAAGACTTCTAGAACTTCACTAAAATTTTTACCAAAAATCTGATGAAGTTTATCAATAACTTTTTTGGGTGGATTCATAGAAGATAAAGTTAAACTGGCATTGATTGAAAACATGATTAATAAGAAAAAACTTAACCCCCAAAAGAGAGGAACCTGTTTTGGCAAGATAAAATTCTCTTTGCCACCTTTCTGGATAATTCCTCTAAATGAGTCTTGCTCTTCTTTCTATAGAATACTGGTCAGCTTAAGACAATGAAAGGGAAATTTCCTTGCCTAATTCCTTTCAGTCTCCTCAATCTAATGGCAACTATCAACGGTGTCTTATCATGAATCTAGAAACAACTCTTTGATTTATTAATCATCTTCCCTGAAACCTCTTCAAATTCTCTTAGCACCTTTATCATCTTTATCATTGATATTCCATCACCTAAATGAAAGAGTATCATGTCATCAACATAAGAAAGATGACTAATTTCTAGGATTCACTAGGTAAGCCATATATCTTAAACTACTTATCTTTATGAAGATTGTCTAACCTCTAGCTAAACCCTCTGTGACAATTGTGAATAAAGTTGGTAAAAGAGGGTCTCCTGCTTCAAACCCTTAGAAGATTGGAAAACATCACGTGATTGGCCATTAATTAGTACTGAATACCAATTATTAGAGATAAGTCTTCAGACCATATCTATTATGACCTCTAAAAATCCAAACCTTCTTAAGACTTTAGTTGAGACCAATTATTAGAGATGAGTCTTCAGACCATATCTATTATGACCTCTAAAAATCCAAACCTTCTTAAGACTTTAGTTGAGAAAATACAAAAAATCCTATCATAAGCCTTTGCCATATCTAACTTTACCACCACATTTATATGTTTGTTTATCAAGCTAATGTCTCTAATAATCTCCTGAGATAAAAGGATATGTTTTGTTATGTTTCTTCCTCTAACAATACCTGCTTGATCTGTGAATGATCCTAGGTAAAGCTCCTACCAATCTTTCATGCACATTCTTGGAATAATCTTTTTGGTAATAGCGCTAAGACTAATAGGCCTCATATCCAATAAAGTCTTTACATCTTTTTTCTTAGAGAGTAATACCAGATTAGTGTAAGTGATAAATTTGGGCAACTCATTCCTACAAAAGAATGCTCTAACTAATTTGGTAATATCATCTCCTATGATGTCCCAACAATTTTACAAGAAGAGGCCAGAGAAACCATCGGACCACGGGAATATCCTTATTTAATCCAAAAACAACTCTTTTAACCTCCTCTTAATTAGGAAGTATGTTCATCTTTTCATTTTGATCCTCTGTGATCAAATGAAGAATATTTTATAGCATGGAGAAATCCTGATTGAACACCTCCTCCCTGAACTAATTTTCAGAGAAGTATACTGCCTCCTCCTCAATTTGTTGATTCGATTGAATAAGAACCCTTTAACTGTTTGTGATTTCTACAAGATGAAGTTTTTTCCTTCTCCCCTTTACATAAGAGTGATAATTTCTAGTATTTCTATCTCCTACTGCAAACTACTTCATCCCGACCTTCTGTTTCTAGAACTCCTCCTCATTTCTTAGAAATTTTTTTAATTTTGCCTCCATCCTACTTTATTTTGTCCTATTTTCTGCTGATGGTAGTTATAACTGAGTTTTCTTGACTTTAATTATATCTTTAATCGTTGCAATCTGTTGGAAAATGTTTCCAAATACATTTTTACTCAATGTTGCCAATGTCTTCTTCACCTTGCTCAATATGGACTGGACCTACATAAAAAGGCTCCCTATAAAATCAATATTCCAATTTTGCGCACTACTTCTTTAAACTCATGGTGTTTAGTCTAGATGTTTAGGAATCTGAAAGATTTGATTGTAGGTTCTTCTGTAATATTATAAATTAAATGAAAAGGGGCATGAATAGAACCTTATGTTATAAGATGATGAACTTCGGTGAAAGGGAAGATGTCCAAAAGTGCTTGATGCACCAAGATTCTGTCCAACCTTTTGAATATAAGTCCTCTTCAATCCTTCCATTCAACCAAATGTATTTACTTCCTGAAAATCTTACTTCTGCACTACACAGTTATCAATACAAAGGGAAAAATATGTTGTTTCATGTTGGGTAAAATCCAGTCCTCCCAATTTCCCCTCTTCAATCAGTATCACATTGAAATCCCCTCTCACTATTCATGGATCATCTACCTCTTCTTTCACATGTTCAAATTCCTCCTATTACTCTAATCTCTCCAAAGCATTACATCTAGCATATACAAATGAAATAATGAAGGATTTATTTTCCTTTCTAAATTTCATTTATATTTGTTGGGTTGAGTCAAAAATGATACTGCCTTCCTATTCTTCTCCCCAGAAAATTCAAATTTTGGCTGAATTATTTACCAAAGTATGACTTAGACCCAACTTTTTTCTATAATGTTCCAGCTCTTGTGGGTCTTGAAATGTTTCCATTAAAGGTATGAATGAATAGTGATTTCTCCTATTTAAATCTATTAACCTCTCAAAAGAATTTTGAGTGTTAACAGATTTAATATTCCAGAAAGTAAGCTTTTCTATCATTGATCACTACTTGATGATTTATCCTTACCGCTCCTTGTTTTGACTTGAAGAGGAAGTGTAGATTTACCTCTTTTAGCTCCATTTTTCAAACTATTTGTATGTCTTCGGGATAAGTCCACAGCTTTACTTATCTATTGAATGTTGTAATTAGTGCTTTTATACTTTTCCAATTCCTTCTTTTGTTAAATTTGATCTTCATTTTCTTCTGCTAAAGCTGGTGCAGCTTTGAAAGCATGGTCAATGATTTTTTATGTAGTAATAATTTCCTTGTTATTATTCCTGAATTCTTGGCTATCCTCTTTTGAGTTGCCTTTCTGAACGTTATTGCTACCTACGAACTTGTGGTTGCTTTCCATTGTTCGATTCATCCCCTCCTTATCCTTGAGATTTCTATGTGATCTAAACTCTTCTCCTTGATGGTGTCTATCTGATTGCTGCTTAATGTTAAAGTCGAATTGCCTTCATTCTTCTTCAGTGATTTCTCTCCTCCATCATTGGTAGCCTGATCCAGTTGTTTGTGATTATCATCAACTGTTACATCATTTTTCTCCACATTTTCCAGTATATCAAATTTGTTGCCTGTTGCAATGCCCACCATATTCCAAACTTTCTCTTGTTGATGAAATCTTTTTCACCATCCTCCTTTCTTATTTTTCTGCTCCTTGAATTCCTCATTGTTCTTTCCATGTTGTTGATCTTCCCTTCCTTGTTGTGCCTTGCCTTCATTTTTTCGTATGCCTTCATCTTTCTTTTGATTATTATCAGCTTCCACTTTTTGTGGAATTTCCTCCTCTTCAACCTTCTCCTTTGGGTATAATTCAAGATGCTCCACATAACATTATTGTTCATCATGTCCCTGAATCATACATGTTTTGCAGAACTTAGGAACATTAACATACTTATCCTAATCCATTTTTTCGCTACTTTCCCATCCTTCTTCATTTCAATATTAATTCGCTTTGAAAATTATCCTCCTTCATTTCAATACTAACGTGCTTTGAAAATTCTCCCAACAAGTCAACCTCCACCTTCACTCTCGCACAACTGGGTCTTTGTCCGATTCCTGATGGCCATATCAACCTGTAAAGGTTTGCCAGCTGCAGATGCTAATGAGAACACAGTTTCCCTTCCAAAAATATTGGGAGGAAATGAAGGAAAGGATATCCAAGCAATAGCTATGGTTGTATCTTTCTCTGGGTCAAACAAGGGCTCCCACTTCAAAATCCACTATATGACCAATTACGATAAGTAATGTAAAAAGCAGGTTTTAATAAGAGATTCAGAATCTTCCAGTTGAGTAGCCCTAATTAAAACATGTTTGTCACTAAGTAAACCGTTGTTGCACTCTCCTTCTAATTCAAATTATTTGGGAATTAACCTTCTCAGATCTTGTATGTTGGACCAACCGTGGAGAATTTCCCAATCACAACATATTGCAACTTCTCATTCACAATCATCTGATCTCTCTATTCCTGCTCTCATATGACTCGAGGTTCTCCATGCAAGTACGGAACTGGTTTGAATGGTATAGGTTTGATACTTGTGGGTGGTGGTTTTAGATACGTTGCATAACTCAATGTAAGTGGGTTTGGTATTGCTTGACCAACCTCCGGTAGGGGTTGACCAGTGGCCATGGTGGCCATGCCACCAGAAAGTTAAGCAAATTTAGTATTTGGCGGCTTTAGGATTGTCTTTTTTTTTTTGGGGGGGGCTAGATTGTTGTTGTAACTTCATCTAGACTGGAGTCCGGAAATATTAACAGGAGCAAGTTTATTGTTCCCTTACAAATTGTAACTATCAACAATGGTCCAGCTAGCAGAACAAGATTTGATTTCATACAATTCATTTTTGGCAACCGTTATCACTTCTTGCCACCAAACACAAACCATGAATATACAAACAAAACAGAAAGGCCCCAGCCGGCAAAGGTTGTTCTATACTCGGCCTTCCATCATTTCTATTTCCTCAGACATTATGATCTCCACATCCCGAATATCTCGCTTCAATACATTGCCAAGCCTAGCAATAGCCTCTGTTTGCTGTTGCAAAACCTGCTCACAAGGAGATTTAAATTAGTCTGCAGAACCATATGCAGTAGATGTAAGTAATCAGACATGCACTTGGGGGAAATTAAAAACAAAGACGTGCCTCAGAAAAGAAGGAACGCTCCTAGAAATAAGATGGATTTGAGAGTTGAATCTGCTAAAACAACACAAATTTCAAGGATGTTCTATTACAATATGTCTGAGCCTCGGTAATTAACTTCCTGATGGGGCAAACTCATGATAATAATTGAACTTCCATTTTTGCCCCTTCCTTTTCCCTCTAAACTAAATTATTGTAATTAAACTCTTCATTTTTTCGTACTTACTTTACCTCTTACCTTACTCTGCCTATCGGTCAGTTAAATTCCAAATGGAAAATGATATTACACCAGAACAGTTTTACAACTTATTCACTTATAGTCCCTTAAAAAGCACTCTCTACGGAGTTTAACATGTATCATGGCAGGAAAATGGTTGAGGCAAAGAGCACAGACTGCACATTATTTATTTTGGAAAACTTGGAGCAGATGCTACCTTTCTGTATATGGTTACAAATTTCTACTAGACAAACACAATTTACAAAAAGCCACGAGGAACATCATTTAATTGTTGTAGCAGAAAGAATGTTTTCCTCGTAGCTGCTGAATGTCAGCATGTAGAGGCAAAGAACACATTTCACACCTTTTATTTTGGACAAGTTGAAGCACATCTTATGCTGGTTAATATGGTTACAAAGTGCTATTAGACAACCACAACTTACGGAAAGCCATAACGAACATCATTTAATTATTGTTGTCAACATAAAATATTGCTCATACCTCCTGCATGTCAGCCAGACTCTGTTCATGAATTTTAGTTGAACCAGGGAGATAAACCGAACCACCTCCAAGGCCATTTTGAACACGGCATATGGTGAGCAGATTCTGAACCCTCCTAGAAAGTTCAGCTCCAGAACCTTTTAACTGTAAGTTGTGTCTAATTGTCAGGAAGTCTAGACCTCCAGAAAGCACTCAATAAGTTAACAGACTAGACTACTAACCTGTCTCGTGATGCCTGTCAACCTCTCCACCAATTCAGCTTCTCTTTTCATCAAAGGCAATCGACAACCTTTACCTTCAAGTGCCTCTAGTATTCTCATCACCTGTAGTGCAGGATAGAGCAAACAAGAATCTAATGCAATTATCTAACTGTAAGCGAAAAACAGGATGGTGGTGATCTCCGAACACCAATGAAAAGGAGACATCTTGCAAAATAGATGCTTAGCTAATTTGGTTCAAGCATGTGACATTTACAAATTATGCCGAAAGAGCATGTTTGCAAGTTTCTACTAATAGAAAATTAATATTATAAGAAAGGCCAAATAAGAATCGCACCCTCAAAAGGCGTCTTTGAAGACCTTGCTCTTTGTGTCTCATTCTTTCAATCCAAGGAAGGGTATCAGCTTGGAAATGCCTTTGCAGCTGCATTTATTGCAGGTCAAGCCAACAAGGACAGTGCAATGCAGACATTAAAAGACACATTATGACAATATGCAGGCACATTATTAGAGAGGAGAAAGGAGACGAACCATTTTCACATTGCTCTGCGTCATTTGCAGCCTCTCAGCATCTGAAACTATTACTTCATCTTGAAGCTACACGAATTCAATTGCGAAATATTAATTACCAGGAACCAGGCCTCCCACCCCGAGGCCCAAAACTTTAGGGGAAAATAGAACCAAATGAAAGGTCACATGATTAAATGAGAAATTGTAATGCAAAGGCATCTCAGATGATTGAAATGTCTTCACAGATACGGGCTTAGTCATGAAAAGGTGAGAACTAGAATACATTAACTGCACCGACGAAAATTAAATAATTTAACTAGTTATAACAAAAAGAAGGTTTTATTAAGTGGAGAAATGAACAAAATTGAACTAACTCTGTATATTACTTTTGAACAGCTCACATAAGAGATTGCGGAACTTTTAGGCAGTATTTCAAGTACTCATTCTGAAGCATTAGAAGAGGCTCAAAGCTTCTAGAAACCGGATTCAATGTCACAGCCCTCATTCCCTATACCATCAATTAACTAACTTCTGTACGTATAACACTGGGGACCGAGTGCACTGCTTTTTTAAGCTGCAACATAATGATACACATCAAGATGTACATGTCAATTTCAGAATGTCACGGATGCTACAATGGTCGTAAATGGAAAGCCATCGAGCTCGAGCATTAGCAAAAAAGCCTAATCGGACGATTTAACATTATAGCATACCAAGATGCTCGAGTCAATTCGTCAGGGTACTCAGAATGGTGACCGTGCTAAGAAGATCCATCAACAGGGTAAGTTCAGTAGACATGTATCCCGAAGTAGGGATTTCTCAGGCAAGGGTTCTCGTGGTTATCATGGTAGACCAGTGCATGCAGCTTTATAGGGTTCAGATAGTAGGTTTGTGGTTCCTGTGGTGTCAGGTAGTCTGGAATAAGGTTACCCGAGTAGAGGCTCCAGTGTTGGTAGTGTTGGTTCTTCAGGACAGGAAAGTCGCTTTGGTTCCTTTGGGCCCCCTCGGCTTGAGTCTGGTAACCGAGCCTGTTACGTATGTGAGGATATTGGCCACATGGCTAGGGACTATCCTCGGCGAGTGTATGGTTCTGTCCAGCAAGGTTCTCAGCTTCAACTTTGTCCTACTCTTATTGTTGCGGTTAGAGGTGGTTCACAGAGTGGCAAAGGTAGTACTAGGGTGCTCGAGGTGGAGCTCGGGGAGATCGTGGTAGAGGACGCAGGGTTGCTCAGTCTAGGAGTAGATATGGTCAGCGCTATGCTATACTTGGGGGACTCAGGCAGAGGCCTCTGATGCAGTTAACAGAGGTATCTTCCCGGCTTGCCATCGTTCTGCTTCCGTGTTATTTGATCCTGGTCTACATTCTCCTATGTATCATTAGCTTTCTTTTGACGCGTAGATTATGTTTTTAATAGTTTTAGCTTGTGTCGAGACCATTCGAGAGGGAAAGGCTCCGCATTGAAGGTTCTAGGCTTGGATTTTCAGCTTATCGAGGTAGGTTATGGCTTAACTTAATTCAGACTAGACTGGGCAATTAACAAACATGTAAAGTATGATATAGGTTGGGGAGATATCCATGGGATTTATATTGCGAGATCATTATTATTATTGCGTGCACGTGTGGGGGTTTATTTGCATATTGTTACTTACTTGAGAGGATATTTATTGTGTATTGCTCGAGTGGGGGCTTTATATGACATCATAAGCCTTATTTGAGCATTAAATGTCATGTTCATTGTTGTGATGCCCATGCGGGGGTTTCTTTGAGCATTAATTGTGTTTATCATGATATTAATACCCGGGAGAGGAGTTTTTGAAATGATATCATGATATTAATACCCGAAAGGGTGTGAATGACAAATTAGAGGTGTGGAGACAAACTCTTGAGTCTAAAGGGTTCAGGTTGAGCAGAAGCAAGACAGAGTATTTGGAATGCAAGTTTAATGACGTGAGGTTGGAGGACGAGGTGGTCGTGAAGCTGGATTCGCAGGAGGTATGTAAGAGGGATAGTTTCAAGTATCTCGGGTCCGTGATACAGGGTAACGGTGAGATTGACGAGGATGTCTCGCACCGTATCGGGGCGGGATGGTTGAAGTGGAAGCTCGCGTCGGGGGTGTTGTGTGATAAGAAGGTGTCGCCCAAGCTTAAAGGCAAATTCTACAGGATGGTAGTCCGTCCGGCCATGTTGTATGGAGCGGAGTGTTGGCCAGTTAAGAACTCCCACATCCAAAAAATGAAAGTGGCGGAAATGCGGATGTTGCGCTGGATGTGTGGGATGACTCGAGGGGATAGAGTTAGGAATGAGACTATCAGGGCGAAGGTTGGTGTGGCTCCAGTGGAGTGCAAGATGCGGGAAGTCCGATTGAGTTGGTTTGGACACGTGAAGAGGAGGGACACGGATGCCCCGGTTCGTAGGTGTGAGAGGCTAGCGTTGGATGGTTTTAGGCGGGGTAGGGGGAGGCCGAAGAAGTACTGGGGTGAGGTGATTAGGCGGGATATGGAGCAGCTACAACTCATCGAGGACATGACCCTAGATAGGAAGGTCTGGAGGGCGCGAATTAGGGCAGAAAACTAGGGTCAGTTTGGGGCGTTAGGGTAGGGAAGTATTTGGTGGGGGTTTTATTCCTGTTATTCTTCCTATTCTTATTTTATTCCTATTTTCTATTCTTCTTCTTGTTATGCTTTCGGTGTTCCATGCTTTATTACGAATCTGGGTGCTTTCCGATGTTTCCTACTACTTATAGGTGCCGTATTTATGTTATGAAATCATGTTCTGTGCGTGACTTTATATTTGTGTGGTGTCTCGTGTCTTGAGCCGGGGGTCTATCGGAAACAGCCTTTCTACTTCTTCAGAGGTAGAGGTATGGACTGCGTACATCTTACCCCCCCCAGACCCCACTAGGTGGGAATACACTGGGTTTGTTGTTGTTGTTGTTGTTGTTACATGACCATTTATCTTGGTGGAGCCTAAAAAGGGCTTATGCTCATGAATCATTGACACGTTGAATTGATTTTTAGCTCACTTATTCGTATTGATTTGATCATTATCTTCATAATGGATTGGTTGTAAGCATTCCATCCCCATTTGATATATATATACACTTCATGAGACACTGATACCACTTAGAAACATTTTTTTGATGAAAATACCACCGAGAAACATTTATAAAAAGATCCATGAAAAATTGCTGGAGAGGTGAATGAGACATTTGACAAAAAACTTGAGCAGTATAAAGGATTGAGGATATGAAAGTATACGAGTTGCGAACCCCCGTGGATCCTGTCTTGAAGCGCAGAGGCTCGAAAGGTGTACACGAAAAGTCATGCATTGGCTTATTTTCATCATCATCACATCTTCACTGCATTTGCATTGCATTGTTTACACTTGTGTATTTCCCTAATGTGTTGTTATTGTATAGTTAGTTTCCTTTATTGTCTTTATATCTTAAAACTGCTAGTGGAGACGGTATGAGCTACCATTTTGAAACTTTCCTATTTGCAAGTGGCATTCTCATAGTATAATTTATTTGTACTGTATTCTGTTAGCTCAGTCGGCCTAAGATACCTACTAAGTACAAGTGGACTATACTCACCCCTATTGTGCCCCTTCGGTGTGGATCTCAATACAAGCGCTACCCACGGTGGCTTATTCGTGCATTGAGAGCTGTCATTCGAGGTACTGGTGCGCCCCAGAGTTCGAGGCCTACTCCAGACCTCTTCATATTTTAGTTTATGTCTTTATTTTCTATCAGAGACAGGCTTATGTAGTATTTCAAATATTCAATCTTGTACTTAGATGCTTTTATCACAAATGACACCTCGTTTTGGGATTCGGCTTTATTTTCTTTGGATCTTATACTATATACACGTTATGGCCCGACTTCGTTCTAAAAGTACCATTTTTATGAGTTTATTTCCCTCTTATTGATTTTTCTATACTTTTATGGGATTTGGCTTACTACTAAGGCTGGGCCGAAGTAGGTGCCATCATGACCTCAATTTTAGGGTCGTGATAATAACAATAACACAACCACGGGAAAAAGTGAGCCCACATCGATTCTAAACTCAGTTACAGGTCCTTCAGAACTACACTACATGATATAGAGCAATTTGGAATCGTACAAACATTTAGAGGAAGAGACTTATGAACAATCTGAAAGGTCCTTCCTACATGTGATAACCAAGAAGAAAACAGATGGGCTAGCCCCCAAATCACTTGCTAAGAGGTGTATCTAAGCAAAAGGAGGATCGTATTAAATAGGAAGCTCTTTCAAATAGGATTTTCTCCCTAAGGTTATTATACAACTTTTTAACAAATTGCAACACTAATTCTTGGCCTTGGAGATAGATTTGGCACAAAAAAGAACCTTTGAGGATATCTTGCTTCCCTTGTTTGGTGTCCAAGGAAGCATGTCCCAGCCAATCTAATATTCATAAAAAGAGGAATTCAACTTTGTGGCAGATGACTCCTATGTAAGAACCCTGGAAAGGCATGTCAACTATATTTTTTACTGCAAGGTCACCAACCAGATATGGCACATGCTCATATGCAATTTTTGACATGAAATGAATAATGCCCCCACTCTGTTATAGAATTTTTGCATTGTTGGAACAGAGTTGGCTAAACGTGAAGAAACACAGATTTGGGGCACCATACTTTGGTCCTTTGGTGGACAATTTGGACAGAAAGAAACAGCTTAACTTTTTAGGCGAAAGGAGGAACATAGATAGCCTTAAACTCAGATATATTTTTTGCTAGCTTTTTGGAGCCACTTGGTTTATATAAAAGATGTACATTACATGTCAGATATAAACAAGGGGTTGCACATTATGTCATTTTGACACAAACTTAGGGCTGTCCGTTCAATTTGTAAAGCATACCCTTATAGAAAAAAGAAGAAAACGGTAGAGAAGGGAAAAAGGTTTACCTTAAGGATGTCAAATTACACTCTTGTAGAAGGATGCTTAATTGATAATCGCTGCAACTTACTTACAAAAATCACCTCACAGATCAGTTCCGTAACTAATAAACTTTGCCTCACAGATCATTTCCGTAACTTACTAACTTTGCCTCCCAGCTCAGTTCCATATTTTCTATGAATATTTTAAACCAAATAAGAAATTTGAAACCTATGGATTATTAATTTCAAAAATAGAATATATATATATATATATATTGTCAGGTTTCTTCTGCTTTCAGTAATCAGCAAAACCGGCCAAAAGATATTTTATCCAGAAAAGTCATTGTGGGCTTTCAGAAATTGCATGTTGGTCCTCCCTCTAACAATTATGGCTTGTTCTTTAATTTTGTCCATAATCGTACATCCATTTTTACTAGTAAATAAACATCTTCAGTCAGTTTTAACCTATAAATTTTCACTCATGTGAAACCATTTAGAATTGTCTTAGGTAAGCTTTATCTTCCTACACACAGACCGCTTTCCACAGTCAATTCTACAAGCATGTTGTTTTCCAGACACCAACGCCAAAAACAAAACCAATTGTTCAACAATACAAACATATGCTGGCAAAGATGGATTGTTCCAAGTGGTATGAAGAGATCCATTCAATAACTAAGTTGCATGGACTCTTCACTTCGATGCTGCACCCGTGTCGGATTCTCCAAAAATACACTAGTTTTGGCAAATCTAACACGCACCCATCGACATTACTGAAGAGTCCGAGCAACATAGTTCAATAATAAGAGAACATTATGGAATATCTATAAACCTAGAGAAGATTCAAGCAATGGCAGAACATACTCTACCTGGGATGCATTTGGTGTCAAGGAAATTTTTTATGTATGTTTCCAGTTTGTTAGGGTAGAAAAGTATGAGAAATATGGTAATTGCACAAGCTGCAACATAGGTATGAGGATAATATTTTGGTGATATCTTTTTGAGAATTAATATTTTAATGATATTTTTGTGTGCCTAAAGGTTGACAACAATACTTCTATGTTGATTGAAATAAGTGATATCAAATAAGAGTTGGGATTTATAAAAGAAAACGACTTCTGTGCATGGGGGGGAGGAAGTTATTTTTCCAATTTTGATTAAAATTATTTTCCTTAGGGAAAACATTTTCCATATTTTACGGTACTGAAAAACTGGAAACATTCTCCTTAAGGAATACGTTTCCCTAGAATCAGTTTCCATCATACCAAAGACATTCCTAAGTGATTAGTTTCAAGGTACCTTGAGTCGTTCGGAGAGATCCTTGAAGCCCTGAACAAGTTGAGGCCACAGGCGCTCACGGTCAATACTCTCCATGCCTTCAAGTTTTGCCATTGCTTCTGCCCACATAATCTGGCAATCCAAACTAATTCATTGCACTTACAAAATACTCTCAGCAAGAAACAAGCAATGAAACAAGGATGCCTACATTGAAATGAAAATTTTAGCCAAATTGAACTCACATCAGATACACCTGCAGGTTTTGTCCTATATTGAGGTTCCGTCACACTGGACAAAAGATGCTGCAAAACAACCATAAATGCAAATAAATGAAAAGAACGTAATCCTCTATACACACCCAAAATATGGAATCCTTCCAATCATAATTTACACACAACCGACATATCATAACCGAAACCAAGTTCATAAAATCTTCACAATGCTAGTGAACGGCTTGAATGAAACAACTAAACAATTCAGGAACTGCTTCATAAGTGGCAATATACTATTGTGCTATCTAATATTTTTCATTTGATTCACTCACCTCTCCAAGATAAGTTAGGCTAATAGGAAAAGAGATCAAACCTTGAAAGCATACTTAGGGTTACTAGGCTCCTCCTTGTACGCATCAACAATTGCCTGAAAAAGATATACAGAGACAACCATAAGGAAATCGTTTTAGTTGTATTCACTCCATAAATAAGCATTGTTTGGTCATCTGGACAAAATGGTAAGAAACCAGCTATAAAAAGAAAAGACATTCTAAATAAACGAGCAATGGTTTTAAGAAGAAGATCCGGACTACCGACCCTTGGATAGCCACCCTTAAGGACAGCTCCTTGGTGGTGGCTCCTCAATTCTTTCAAGTATTTTTATTCCCAGGTCTTCTTTGTTACCACGATTGAAATATTTTTTACAACGACTTGAAGAAAAGGTCCGGAATTGCCTATTTTTATATCTAAATCACGAGTTTAAGAGCTCCAGATAATATTTAGATTTCTTGTTCCTCATGGAGACTAGAGAAAATCGATTCCGTGAACATTGATGATTCTACAAGGATGTGCATTTTAGCATCAACTCGTTTTTCTCAGTAATGTTATGAATAAGATAGAATGGGTGTTTCTTGCCTATTTGAAACCATATAAGCCTCTCGTCATTCAGCAGGGGAAGCCTTATATGGCTTGATTAATTACTAGAAGTGTTTTACACTGTTAGCAATTGCCAATCCACCTTTTATGTCAAGGGAACTCTACTAAACCCCCTTCATCAGATATCTGTGCTATTCATATTGGTAAGTTAAATTAAAATACACATGTATATTTTATATTATTGAAACGCTTGAAACCAGAAAAATCTCTGTGAGAATGATCAAGAGGGTACAAGGTTTGAATACTCCCCTCTGGGGCCTATTATCTCCTTTTATTTTATTTTTCTTCATATGAATCGGATATAATAGACACCAAACATTTTCCCCTAAAAATCCCAACCAACAATCCAGTCGCTGGAGCCACCCATGGCTTGATGAAATATATTGTTAGTTGTGCACAAAACATAAAACCCTAAGAAATTACTTGTATATCCCTGTCAGCGAGAGAAAAAGGGAGTGGAGCCATGGGGGCCATCTGAGTAGTCAACTGAGCATTTGCAAATGGAAGGGGAAGACCTAAATTAGGTTGACCAAATGAACTTGATTGAGCCTGCGTAGCAGTATTCAAGGGTGTGAAAAAGCTGAACGGGCCCGAACTCTGAGGTGTTTGAAATAAGGAAGTTTGTTGTTGATGTGGCTGTGACTGTTGCGATAATGGTGTTGAAAATAGCGACGATCCAAAACCAGTGCCAAAAGATGGAGTTGACGGCGTGCCGAATGCTGGGGTTGACGAAGGCGTGCCGAATGCTGGGGTAGAAAAGGGAGTGCCGAAGGAGGAGGAAGGCTGAGCTCCGAACATTATTGCCGCGTTGGAGACAATGAGAAAGACCAAACCCTAGGTTAACTAAGTAAATTTCAACGTACTGCCGCCATTTTTTTTTTGGAATTGGGGACTCCGTCGTTACTCTGTTTTCACTAGTGAAAAGAAAGAGTTCTTGGCAGCCGGTTGGTCATAAAAATTATTTTATTTTTTCTCAAAAATTAGTTTATTTTATTAAAAAAATGAAAATAAAATTTATTTAATTATGAAAAAATTTAAATATAATTTTAAAATTATATTTAAAAAATTAAAAATAATTAAAATTTATTTTCACTTTTTTTACTCATATTTTCCTCACAAAATTTTAAAAATAATTTTAATTTATATTCATGGTCAAACACAATTTCAACTCTAAATTCAAAAAATTATGATTTTTATGAACAAATGAACCCTTAAAGTTGCATAATCAATTCACATCACCTTCAATTTTAGGTTAGATACTTAAACTTGGTAAAGTTGAACAATTAGAAATATATATATAAAATATTACTATGTAAGATGTAAATTGGTCGCGTAAGATTTCACATATAATAGTATATATTTATTTGTTTAATTTTACACTAATTTAAGTGTACTTGTATACGTCTAAAATTGAAGGACATACATGAAAGTTGAAGTCAAATACAATGGAACATTTACATATTATGTCATTAAAGTTTGGTGCCAATTTAGAAATGATCGAAAAAGGTGTTAAGCTTTATATGTTGTCTCACATGAAAAAATGTTACTCCCTCCATTTCTTTTTATATGTTTCCTTCGTTTTTCGTAAGTTAATTTGTCTTAAGTTTCAAAACTAAATTAGGTAGATTAATTTAATTTTTTAAAATAAAATTCAGATACAAAAACTATATAAAAAGTATACATAATTGCAATTTTCTTTTTTTCAATTTGATTGAAAAATATATTTTAAAAGCAGAAATATAGACATAGAAGAAGATTTTAAAATAATAAATAATAGAATAAGTACAACAAAAAGAATAGCTTATGAAAAATCAAAATCATCAAATTCATCAAAAAGAACAAGTTATGAAACAAGTTTCTTCTTGTTCTGTATTTAAGAGCATTAAATATTGCTTTTCATTTATTGTTCATGTTATGTAATATTGATTTAAATTAACTATTGAACTTGTTTTATAACTTGTTCTTTTTGATGAATTTGATGATTTTGGTTTTTCATAAGCTATTCTTTTTGTTGTACTTATTCTATCATTTATTATTTCTAAATCTTCTTCTATGTCTATATTTCTGTAACTATAATCATTATTATCAATTGTTTTTACGAATTGTTCAAAAGGACTTTCTATTTGTATTTTATTAATTTTATTTTTTTCCGTTATTTTATGTTTTGTTGTTAATACATATAGATTTTTACATCTTGCTGTAAATATTTTACTTCCTGGGTTAGTTCTATTCCTGATATTTTCCAATATAATACTAATGATTTATCTATATTTTTATCTGTTATTGCTACTGAATAATTTGCACTTATTATAAATTTAAATTTTTGGTATATTAAATTTCCTTTAATTGCAGTTATTACACTTTTTTCTATAGGTCTTATAATCCTATCATCTGTTAAATATAATTCTATTGGTGTATCTATTCCTTCTCTAAAACATGCTTATTTGATTAATTTATTAATTATGATTTATTTGATAAAACTAGATTTAGATATTCCCCAAAATATTATTTAAATGAATAACTTACAAAAATATAAAGAATTAAAGCAAATAATATCTGAAAAACGTAAAGAATTAAAAATAAACTTTGACTAATTGTAGGGGGTTGCGGATTAGGCGCGGTAACTTTACTAGGAAATAAATAGTTATTGGATAATAAGTATTTATTTTTATATAATGTATTTTGTGAATATTATCGATTGAAATATTTTTCATTTTTATCTTCTTGACTTAAGATGTTTTATTAATTCATATTCTAAATTAGATATTAACGTAATTAAATTATCTAGTGTTCTAGGATCCTCGTTAGTACTATGTAATCTTTTGTATTCTTGGTATAAACTATATAGTTGGGTTTTGATTTCTTTTAATGATTTATTCTTTTCGTAAGATGTATCCATTAATTTATGTAATTGTTAAATGCTTTGTAGTGATATTCATTAACTGTTTTTCTCCATTCTTGTATTTTTTTATTTTCATATATTTTATTAATATATTCAATTTTACTGATATTCATATTTTGAGGGGTGATTAAATGGTAGTTGATTAAATGTTTTGCTATAATATTCTTTAGCTTTTTCTCTTAGTTTTTGTAAGTCTTCTATATTATTTTTAAGATATTCTAAATATTCTATATCTTTTGTTTTAAAATATTCAATTAAATTCATTTTTATAAGGTTTTCTGTTAATCTTATTTCTTCCATTTCTTGTTTCCAATATTTTAGATATTCGTAGTTTATCATTTTATTCTTCTAAAGTAAATGTATAATAATCTATTCTACTTGTACTATATTTAATATCTTGTTTGAGGTTATTAATACTACTAACTATTTTTCTTGTTCTCTTCTTAATGAATTTTTTAAACTATCTAAACTTTTATCTTTGCTTTTTTCTAAATTTTTCAAGGTTTCGTCTATCCATTTTAATTTTTCTATTAGATTTTCCATTATTTCTCTAATTTGTTTTCTATAATCAATTTCTTTATGTAGGTCTTCTTGGTTTTCTCTAATTCTCTTAATATATTCTGACATTTTTAGTCTGTATAATATTCATCTGAATCTAAATAGTATTGGTGTTCATAATATATCAGTAAGTTTTCTATACTGTTTAATAATCTTTCTTCTTCATAATCTTGTAATTTTTCCCATATGATTTTATTTATGTCTATAATTTCTATATCTCTAAGTATATATATAAAACAAGTATTTTAATATCATCTGTCAGTTAAGCTTGATTAAATGTTTTTTCATAATATTTTTCAGTTGTTTGTTTTAGTCTAAGTAGTTCTTGCATATTTTCATCGAGAAATTCTATATATTTTATATCTTTAATTTTCATGTATTTGCCTAATTTTACTTTCATCTGTTTTTCTATTAACTGTATGTTTCTCATAGCTTTTTTCAAAAATTCTAGATATATGTAATTTATCATGGTAAGTATTTGTAAGAGTAGTTAGGTAGGCATGATATGTAATTTATTCTATTCATATAATATTTACCAAATGCTTTTTCTTATATGATTTTTCTTATATCTACTACTTTTATATCCTTAATTGCATACAAAATAAGTATTTTAAATTTATCTATCATTTCGTCAGATAAATAATTATTCATTTTTCATAAAATTGCTATTTTCAAAATATTCCCTTCAATCATACACATAACAAAATATAATCATATTAAATTACTATATACTAGATCATTCTTAAATAATATGTTCGTCGGTCACTATTAGCATGGTAATCCAGATACTTTTCCCTTAAATAGCGCCTCAACTCTGGCTACTCCCCACCACGGCTTCTTGCCTTATTGGTTTCACCTTTAGGATGACATAGTTCTTAGGGATTTTTCTCTGTTTCCACTTTGCTAATAAACTTCTTAACATGCTATTCTTCGAATAATTCTACTATAAAGTAACTAACATGAACTTATCTTATTATATCATGATTGTTAGGAATTATGAATTTAGCTATTCAGAATACTGAATAAATATACCTATTCTGGTAAATTTGATAATCTTAAGTTTTGTTTCTCCATAGATTTTTCAATTGAAATATACTTGTTTTTTAAATAAAAAAGCAAAATATTTGTTGTAGACAAGAGAGAGAATTTTTGCTTCAACGCATGAAGGCTTGCCTTTGCACTACCTTCGGTCCTTCTATTTATAACTGAAATTTACAGATGATTTCTTTACACGTTTTTTAAAATGACTTTGAAAAATCAAATCCTATACTAGTCTAGGCTAGACTAATTAATGTTTACCAAAAAGTCTTCATCTTTTAAAAGAAGACTTTGACATAAAGCACTAAATGACAAAAAAAATTTAAATGCCTAAGACTTTTTCTATACAAATTTTTACAATTTACATAAAGGAAATTGGGAAAGTTATCTACATGTCACTTTCACAATTTAATAGCTTGTCTTCTCCATTATTTCGCTCCGTAGTTATCTCTTTTTTGTTGTATCTGCTGTTTTTCCATCTTCTTATCATTATAGCATCACATTTGGAATAAAGTTGTGTTTGCCACTACATCTGCTACATATGTGGTCTTTATATTTTTGGCCAACTTTTTCACAAAAAATTATCCATAGCTTCTTCTGAAATAATTCCCTTACTGATAGATCTTGATTGTTCTTCTGGTCTGAGGAGTGTTAATCCTCATTTTCTAAGTTCTTCCATGTCATGGTCTCTAACTTCTCTACAAGTTGAATAAATTAATGCTTGGTTCCTTGAATTATATATCCAAACTGGCTTTTTATTTAAATAATTATTAAGTAACTCTGATAATATATTGTTTATTCCAATAACTTTTTTATTGCGGTAAAATGCTGGTATCTGCGTTTTTGGTATCTCGGTCTGTTCACATATTTCTTTCGGAATAATATAATCTCTGGTCATACCCATTTTTACCACATTAATAGTATGTTTAATTTCGTCAAATAATATTTTTGCTGGTGTGGAATAAAATCGAATATGAAATAATTGTCCGCTGGTAATTCTTTTGTAAGTCATAAATTCTTTGTGAATTTCTGGGATTCCTGTTAACTCTTCTCCATCGGTTGTGTAAACCTTAGATAATAATCCATAATAGTAACATGATTTAATAAAATTATTTGTACCTGGTAAGACAATAAGTTTATTGTAATTTTGGCATTTCTGGGTAATATATCTTTTTTGTTGTGCGGCTAGCTCTTCACTTTGAATAGGTTTGGTATTAATAAGGTTTTTAATGTGTGTATGTTGTCAATGTATTTACGAGAAGAATAATTGTATATCTGTTTTTCTTGGTTAAGTGATTCAGAATAGGTATGTATTTGGGGAGGTGCAAATGCTTCTACATTTTGTATATTTGGTGTATATGGTTTTGAAAATATTTGGCTGAAGTTATAATTCTTTTTCTTTGGTATTCCAGGTCTATTTTGAGTGACTATATTTTTCCCTTTAGATGTGCCTGCAGCTGTAATTGAAGTTTCGCTAGTAATTTGAGTTTTAAGGTGTTTCTCATCGTCACCTTCTAAGTCTAGTTTTTTAATGTGCTCTTCCTGCATAGTATCTTATTTTTTATAGTGCTCGACTTGCACTTTTACATTTGTAATTTCAGTAGTTAGTGTAATAACTCATTCTTGTAATAACTCCATTTGTTTAAATATTTGGAGCAATAAATCAGTCTGGGTATCTTTGGCATCGACCTCTTCCATTGGTAAATCAGTTTGAGTAGCTTTGTCTTGATAAGTAATCTACAATGATATTTTTATTAGTATTGATTACTTCAATTGTAAATGTAAAATTCAGTATATTTAATACTAGTCTCCGAATTTCCTTTGTCGTAACCGAATTTTATATTTTTCTTGTTAGCCACCATCGTACCTGTGTATTATTTGTTCTAACAATAAACTTGTTATACACGATATATGGTTCAAATGCTATTAAACATTTATATAAAGAACATAATTCTTTTATATTTATTTCCCATTTTATTTCTGTTTCGTTAAACGTTCCTGAATAATAGATGTTCTAATTTTTCTTCTTCATACATATATTTGAGTACTCCTCCATAACTATATTCACTTGCATCAGCTTCTACTATATATTTAAATTTTTTATTTTTATTTGAAAATTGTAATTTTAGTAACTCTTTACAAAGTAATTTTATTTTCTTTACCTGTTTTTTGTCTTCTTCATTATATCTATATTCTACATCCTTTTTAAATTTTTTCTGTAATGGTTTTAAGTTTTCTGCTAGTTTTGGAATATATTCTCTTACTTGGTTTACTAATCCTAAAAATGATTATAATTTTTTTTTTGTATCTAATTATTCTTCTGAATTTATTATTTTTTGGACTATATGGTGTTGCATTTTGACTCCACTTTTATCTATTTGTATTCCTAAAAATTCTATCTGATTTTTCATAATTTCTGCTTTCTTCTCACTTAAACTTATTGCTGATTTTTCTATTATATCTGTAAACTATTCTAATAATTTTAAATATTATTCTTTAGTTTTTGTATATAATAGTATATCATCTATGTATACTATACAATTAAGTAGTTGTTTAAAATAACTATCCATAAAATGTTGATATCTACTTGGTGCATTTTTATATCCAAATGGTAGTACATTCCATTCATAAAATCCTTGTGGTACCGTAAATGCGGTTAATTCCTTAGATTCTTCTTCTAACTTTAAATGGTAAAATTCTGATTTACAATCAAATTTACTAAAATAATTATATCCTTGTATTTGCCTTATTTTTAATATCTTATTTGGTATTGGGTAATTATAAGTCATTGTTTTTGCATTTAAATTTCTATAATCAATAACCATCCTACTTTTTCCTCTTTTTTGTTCACTATGTTTATTTACTATAAATGCTGGCTATTATGTTTACTATTACTTTTTTTGTATATATTGTTTTTCTAATAATTCTTCTATATGCATTTAAAATTCTTTTAAATCGTCAAAATTATATGTTAATGGTTTCTGGGTTATTATGCTATTTTTATCTATTAATTCAATTTTTATAGTGGTTTTATGTTTTTCCCATCCTTTTAATAGATCTTCACTATATAATCGTTCTAATTTTTTCTTAATTATTTCTATCTTATTTATTGAAAATATAGTTATTTCCTTTTGATTTATTGAAAATACAACCAGTTCTATTGTATCTTCAGTATTTTTTATATTTTCTAATTTTTGTGTAATTTTTTCATTTCCTTTTATCCAATCAGTTTTCTTTCTTATTTTATTAATAACTCTTTTTGCTCTTACTTTCTGTTTACATGGTATTGTAAACCACCAATCTATTCTAGTTATTATATGTGGGTATAATTTATCTAAAATCGGTATTCCTTAAAGTATATCTTTTGATGTTAGCTCATAATTATAGATTTCTTCTATTGTTAATATTTTATCCCATACTTGTATTTTTACATTCTTAGCTTTATAAATAATTAAGCTTTCTTCGTTATTAAATCCTTTAACTATTAATGATGTTTTTAATTTATTCCATTTACTTTCTGGTAAACAATTATATCTACATAAATTAGCTTCTGCTCCTGTATCTATCATAGGCGTATAATATCTACTATAATATCCTTCTACTACTATCTTCATTAATACATATATTTTCATATCATGTTAGAGCTCTTCTTAGGAATAATCTTTCCCTATTATATGTTATAGATAATTGTGTATGTTCTATATTGTATGGTTTTACTTGTTCTAGTCATTTAATTCCTAATATTATGTCTGCTTTTTGCATTTCTTCTTTTATTTCAAATTCTATTTTCATTTTTCTAACTCCTATTATTATTATTATTATTTTTTCTGCTATATTTTTAGGTTTTATTAAGCTTCTTGGTAGATCTAGGCATATATTATTATCAGATTTTATTTTCTCATTTTTTACTAGATATTTTGCTATATAATTTTCTTCTTGTCTTGTATTTAAGAGTATTAAATATTCTTTTTCATTTATTGTTCCTGTTATGTAATATTGATTTAAATTAACTATTGAACTTGTTTCATAACTTGTTCTTTTTGATGAATTTGATGATTCTGATTTTTCATAAGCTATTCTTTTTGTTGTACTTATTCTATCATTTATTATTTCTAAATCTTCTTCTATGTCTATATTTCTGTAACTATAATCATTATTATCAATTATTTTTACGAATTGTTCAAAAGGACTTTCTATTTGTATTTTATTAATTTTATTTTTTTCCGTTATTTTATGTTTTGTTGTTAATACATATAGATTTTTACATCTTGCTGTAAATATTTTACTTCCTGGGGTTAGTTCTATTCTTGATATTTTCCAATATAATACTAATGATTTATCTATATTTTTATCTGTTATTGCTACTGAATAATTTGCACTTATTATAAATTTAAATTTTTGGTATATTAAATTTCCTTTAATTGCAGTTATTATGCTTTTTTCTATAGGTCTTATAATCCTATCATCTGCTAAATATAATTCTATTGATGTATCTATTCCTTCTCTAAAACATGCTTTTATTAATTTCTCTGTACCTCCAATGTGTACATATTTTATTGGGTCTCCTATACTTTTTATATCGTTTATTTCTTTATTAATTAACCTTTTTGTTACTAGTGGTATACTAGCTTACCTTTTTCATATCTATAGTCTATTACATATTCCTTTTGACTTATTACGTAATATTCTTTCTTTTTTCTAGTAAATATATTTTTTATTGTTGGTATTTTAAATATTTTTCTACACTTAAGTCTAAGTCTTTTCCTTTTATTTCATCAAATACATTGTTATCAAATATTATTTTTTGATCTGTTCATTCGTCATTTAAATATTCTTCTTTTGTTATTATTTTTATATCTTCTCCAGTCATTTGGTTTATTTGTATATTTTCTTCAGTCATTTAATTCGTCTAATTCACTATATATTTCATTATCTTCTATTTCATTATCTGTTTCATTCTCTGAAATTTCATAAATACTGTCTTCACTTTCTAATTCGTAATCTATATAATCTATCTACATATATTCTGTATTTTCTATTTTTATTTTTGATATTTATTTATTTTTTGGGTTTTTAGGTAATTTACAATCTCTAGCTAAATGTCCTAATTTTCCGCAATTATAACAAGTACATTCCTTTATAGATTTCTTTTTCCTATATGGTCTTTTATGTTTATAATTTTTTACATAATATCTTTTTCTTGGTTTCTTATACTTATATTTTGATTTTTTGCATTTCTTATATTTCTTATACCTTTTTCTTTTCTTATAATATCTTTCTTCGTATCCAAATCGAGGTGCTATTTTATCTTTGCAACATGCTAAATTTCTTATTAATGTTTTTTCCATTTTTATTTTTTCTCTATATTTTTCACATAGGTTTCTATACCATTGTTGTAAAAATTTTATTCTTGCTTCTAGAGTATCTACTATTTTTGCTTCATCCCAACTTTTTATTATTTTTGAACTAAATGGTTCGGGTAATTTACTAAAATATAATTTTCTTATTTCTTTACTTTCTTTTGTATTATATGCTCCTTTATAATAATATTCTTTAAATGCGCAAGTATATTCATCTATGTAACACATATTACATATTGCTAATTTTAACATTAAATTCCTATTTGTATCTTTCTCTTTATTTTGTTCTTCTTCTATTGTTGTCATGCTACTAAATTTATCTTTTATAACTGTTTCATATTTTTTTAATAATTCTATAGGTGTTAGTTTAGTTGTGGTTGTTGATGATGTTCCTTCTGTGGGTTTGTCAGTTCTTAATACTCTTTTACTATTTTCAGTTAGATTTAAAAACCATAATTTCACTGTTCCTACTAATGTTCTTTCTATATATTCTGGTGCATCTATTACATTTATATCATTATCTAATAATTGTTTTGTCATATATCCTATCCATAATTGTATTATTTTTTCTGTATCTATTACACAATCTAAGTCTAAAAAGTTATAATTTTTATTAACCATTTGTTTTGGTGTCCATTTGTCATATTCATTCTTTAGATTATATCTTTTAAACTTATTCTTATAATATGTAGGTTTTCTTATTTCTGATGTTCTAGGTATTATATTTTCATCTTCTTTTTTATCAAGAGTGTTTATTTCCGTGTTTATATTTTCTAAGTTTTCTTCATTAATTACTTCTTGTTTTCCATTGATTCCTAAATTTTTTGTATTTGTTAAGATTTTTGTGTATGTTTCACTATCTTCCAAATCATAATTATCTATTTCTTCAACATCTATTGTATTAATTTCTAATTTCTTGGTTTCTATTTCTTTATTGTCTATTTCTAATTTTTCTTTAAATTGATTTATCTCATTTAATAATTTTTGTTCTTTATCTTTTCCTTCTTTTTCTTTCTGTCTTTTTTCATACAGATCTTTTAACATTTGTAGTTCTTTTTCTAATTCAGCAATCCTACTATTTTTAGTTTCTTCTATTTTCGTATTTCTTCTGTAGTTTGTTGTTTTATTTTTTCTATTTCTTTTTTTCTATCTATTTCTTCATTTTTTTTTCTATTCTCACCATAACTGTCAATTTATCTTCTAATTTTAATTCTTTTTTTTCTAGCATTAAATATAAATGTTCACCTATTTTCTTATACCTTCTACCTAAATTAGAAAATACTATTTTTATGTTTAATCCTTCGTGATTTTCATATATTTTTTCGTCTATTATAAATTCTTCTTTGTTCATTTTTTATTTAATTGTTAATAGATCATGTTGGTATGTGTATTCTAGACTATCTATTATTGATTCTAAATTTGATACTTCTTCTTTTTGTGCATTTATTGAGTTTTTACTAACTCCGGCAATTATGTTATATTGTAGTCTTTCTATCCTTATTTTTAATTTTTTACGTTTTTCAGATATTATTTGCTTTAATTCTTTATATTTTTGTACGTTATTCATTTAAATAATATTTTGGGGAATATCTAAGTCTAGTTTTATCAAATAAACCATAATTAATAAATTAATCAAATAAATCCATATATATACGACTTCCGTATTTTTAAAATCCATATCCTGATTATGATTTAATCTTATTCCTGATTAGTAATCATAATCAGGATATGGATTTAACTCATCTTGACCCGTGGCTGAGTGGTATCCCAAATTTGACCCATTTAGATGTCCAACAAAATTTCTCACCTCTTGTGTTATTTAGGGAACCCATAAATCTTTTCAAGTCGGTCCAAAAAATCTCTCATTGCATTTGTCAAAATTGCTTATTTTATTTTATATTATATTCCACTTCAATTGCATGAAATTATTTTTTAAAAACTTTTCTTGGCTCAAATAAGTATTCTTAATAACCATATTTTATAAACTCGAATAGGTAGATTGATAATTTTGATGTGTTTGCCAATTTATATCTTTAATTCTTTGCTTTTTAATGTCTATATATTCTTGATTTACATTTGTAAGTTATGAAGACATCTATAGATTGGTTATGCTAAAATAAATAAATAAATATTTTCTTATGATACTGAGACCAACAAACTATATTATATCCTAAACCTTATTATATGATACTTCCTTTAAGCCATATTTAAATCAACTAGATATAAGAGAGTCTGTGTCAACACGAGCTCAATATATGTTACTTTTTTTGTTTCAATTTATGTGACACAAATTAAATTTAGAAAGTCAATTAATTTTTTTGTATGATTTTAAATTGTTAATCGTTGCAATTTATAGTATTTTTGACATAATTTTTTGATTTATTTCAACTTATGTGACATAAATTGAATTTAGAGAGTCAATCAAATATTTTATATGATTTTTAAATATTTTAAATTAATTATTATTATTATTTACAATACTTTTTACTCAATCTTTGAATAATATATGTTACTTCCTGCCCCAATTTATGTTGTGCTGATGAAAATTTGAGAGTTAACCAAAATTGTTATAAATTGTTTAAATATTTTAAATTGTTAATATTGTGATCTATAATACTTTATATCTAATTATTAGTAAAAAGTAGGTAAAATACTTATTAGTAAACTACTAGTAATTTTTGAAAGCTAAGGGCAAATTGACTAATTTATTTTCTGACTCTAAGCTCCTTATATTGCAATCTCTATATATTTATAAGGAAAATGGTTAAAAATACCTTTCTACTTTGATAAATTAGCTAAATTTGTCCATTATTATACTATTGGGTCAAATGTACTCGTAATTTTATATTATAGGATAAACTACATAAATGATCCGTATAATGGGTGACTTTATTTTTTTGTTCCTCATAAGAGTGGTCTTATAAAACTAGCCTTTCTTCTTTTTTTAGACAACACAATTACATATTTTCCCCTCAATATCTCAAATCTATAATATATTAAAAGTGTGAAGACCCTTAGAAAAGTGATTCAAACTTTTTACCCTTCATTAAAATACTTTGCTTTAGATAAAATTATCTTTTCACTATTTTTGTGAATTTATTATTTAATCAATTTGATAATATCTTACTCCTAAACTATATGGAATCAAATTTAAATATATGGTAAGACTTTTGATTAAATTATGAGTGTGCTAAAATATATATGCTAAAAATAACCGAAAACATGTAAAAAAATATTGTATTTTCAGAATTAGATCTTCAATTTTCAAATTCTAACGACGTCGGACTCCATAGTTCTTGGTGCCTTTGTACCTGTTCACTGTTTGGTTGCTTTATTTCAAGTGTTTTCTTAAGCATTCCAGGTTTTCCAAGTAATTTTTTTTGGTTGGATTGTTATTATTTTACTTAGTATTTGTTTTGATCGTTTCAATGTGAAATTCTTGGTTATTACATAATCTTTTTTGTGGGTTTTTGCTCAAGTAAAACTTAATAATAGCGATGGGTTCTCCTTTTATGACAACTATTTGTGTCTTTTAGTTGAATTTTTTAATTGAAAAGTTAAACCAAAACGAGCATTGTGTTACCGATAAAAGTTGCTTTTATGCTCACGTTCAAGGTGGAATGGTTGGAGATTTAGCCTTCATTTGTCCTAAGTTCATACAAGTATGTGGCTGAAACTATTTAAATTTTATTCTACTTTAGTTGCTATATAAATTTCTGAATTGTGTTTGTATCCTGACTGATCATGAACTATGCAGTCAAATTTTTTAGCTATTGTTGCACAAGCTTTACTTTTTAAAAATCTTAATTGTCATTGATTTTCTTAGACAAACTTTTAAGTTTGTTGATTCATGTTGTGTTCCAACATCTTATGTATGTAAGTCATTTCGTATGTTTAGTGCCCTTGCAACATAATTGTATGCCTGTGTATTTGCACTCACAAGCTTTGAGTATTTAATTTAAGTTTGGTTTTACCTTGAATTCCAGCTATTCTGCGTCATTAAGCATAATTGCATTTTGTTTGCCATTTAATACTGTGAAATTTCTTGTTCTCTGCTGCATGTCGTTAAGATTACGGGGCTTCTTTCCTTGTTCTTTTAGTGATATTTATTTACTTTTAATGTGCATTTATTGAGGACTTGTTCCTCAAACTTTTGCCTAGATTCTTTTAAAGAATTTTTTGAATTTCAGATAGGATATTTACTGAAAGATAGTGCTCCTTTGCCAGACAAGATAAGCATTGCTCCATTGTCAGATTTCTTAAGCATTACTCTATTGTCGAACCTGGTCAGCTCTGATAGAAGGTAAATATTCATCTTTTCTATTATTGGTGTTAACGAGCTGAAAGTTCTATGTAACAAGCTCCAACAAGTCTAATGATGTCAATTTCAGGTTTCCCTTTGACACGCTTAAGGGAAAGAACAAACCTGGTCTCGAGAACAAAGATGGCAGTGATACAAAGGATAATGAAGACAAAAATGGAGATGTTGAGGATCAGGATTACGGTGAAGATTTCTTCGATGAAGAAGGAAGAGATGGTGATGATGATGGTGATGAAGGTCCTGAGGAGGATCCTGATGCTAATGGCAATGAAGGGAGTGACAATGATGATGACGATGACGATGACGATGACAATGGCAATGACGATGACAATGGCAATGGCGATGACATTGACTATAATGATGATGATGATGATGGTGATAATGACAAAGATGACTATAAGGAAGAGGAAGAGGGAGAAGATGAGGATGAAGAGGAGGATCAACCACCTGCTAAGAAGAGAAAGTTATGTGTTTTCTTAGATGTTTATATTGTGCTTCTCTATCATGATTGAGGAGAGTATGTAGTGGAAAGAGGGAGGTTTAGCTTTTGTCTTTGAAAAAGTAGAAAATTAACCATCCTTGTTCAGAACAAATATACTGCTTTTATCACGTGGATTGTTACTTATGCTACATGTTCCAGTTAATTGTTCTTATACTTGGTAATTATTTATCAATTGTCGGGAACAACCTCTCTACCTTTCAAAGGGTAGGGGTGTTTGCAACAAATTTTCATGGTGCGAAAAACTAACTACAAGCAAAAATAAAAATAAACAACAAGAATAATTTTATTTAAAGTAATTTTGCTGGTACAATTTTGTTATTCTCTTGATCAATTTTGTTATTCTCTTGATTCTTATCTCCTAAGCTTTTTCATAATTCGAGGGCCTTTGTAGTGTAATTTTCGAACTTCTGGATGATTTGAGCCTCCTAGAAATATATTTGGATCTCCAGGAATTGTTTGACAGCACTATGTCTTGTTGAATTGATCTCCGGGTAAAACTCTGTTAGTCAATTCGTTGAAGAGCCATGTAGTCAATGCAAAAGCTTCCTCCAGTTCTTGTAGAATACCCCTAGAAAATTGTGTAACCCTGCTATTTATAGTTGTAGGGGGTAGGCAATCCAAGTGTAAATAACCTCTTTTGCCCCATTCTGATTGGTCCATTCAATTTTCAAGCTTATCATATGTGACAAGATTGCTTGTGATTGGCCAAAAACATGTCATTTGGGACACTTGGCGATGTTTTATTGGCTCTGAACTTGACTTGGATTGCCACATCATTTGATGTGTATGGTCTTGCTTCATTGGTTTTTAATTTGACTGGAATGCCATGTCACTTGACACGTGGCATAAGTTTGGGCCTCAGGGTGAGATGGACCTTGAAGTCCTTGATGAGGAATAAAATGGGCTTATAATTTTTATAGCCCAAAATGATTTTAGACCCAATAAAATATGGGTCAAATCCAATTTTTATATGAATTTGATCCAATAAATTTTATGTGTCTACAGATGCCTCCTACTTCAAAGCCCGTCAAGGTATTTTATTTGTCGGACCTGTTAGAGACGATATTTGAAGTATTTGTGGAGCCCTCATTTTTTTTTGCATGACTTGAACACTTTGTCAAAATTTAACTCCTCGAAGTCATCATAATCTAGGTAGAACGTGAATTCCTTCCTTAGGAATGTAAAATTTTGTTTAAAACTAAATATATCCAAACCTTGTAGGATTTGGGTATTAGTCTTATATCAAATTTTAATAGGATTAAATAATGATGTTATCCCACTTCGAAAAGGATTAGGAATTTGACTTATTTTGGACACTTGGATGTCCCAGTTCTTCTTGAAGACAACTTGTTCAGCAAATTCCTTTTTGAAATCAAACTAGGGCCTTTCAGAGCCTATATAAGGACACCACCACCCCATTAAGTCATTATAATTCAACCTAAGCAGAAATTAAACTCCCGTTCTTCTCCTCTTTTTGCTCCTTTCTCACAATTGAGCTTTTGGGCACTTTGAGGCGTCTGAGGAAGAAACTTCATAATATATTGTGGAGGTGTCTGAATCATGAACGACTTATAGTGTTGGAAAGTAGACTCGTGAGGCTACGTTCTATGCAAAAATCATGCTCAATTTATCTCCAGATCTGTCCAGGTATGGTTTCAAAATCAGACCTTCAGTTCTGTTTTGTCACTTTTTACTTGTTTTGCACAGTCTCACGAAAACTCTCATATCTTGACATAGGAACATCAACACCAGGAGCCGTTTTTTGTGTTGGAAACTAAACCCATAGATCTACAACTCGCTCAGAAACCATAATCATATTGCATCTGAATTATCCCAGATATCGCTCAAAAATGGCCTTCTAATCTTGGTTCGCTAGTTATTTTAGCTTTGCGCAGCGTCACGATAAATTCCATATCTCGACGTGGAAGTAGCGGAATCAGGCGCCATTTTTTACATTGGAAATTAGATCTGTAGATCTATGTATTATATAGAAACCACAATCATATTGTATCCGATTCGTTCCAGATATCGCTCCAAAAACGTCCTTCTAATCTTAGTTCGCTAGTTATTTCAGCTTTGCGCAGCGTCACAATAAATTCCATATCTCGACGTGGAAGTATCGGAATCAGGCGCCAATTTTTGCATTGGAAAGTAGACTCACAGATCTACGTTACACATGAAATCCAGCAGAATAAAACTTCTATATTTTCTTAAGTTAATTTTTGAAGTTACAGCCTAAATCTTCCGATACTCCTTTTTCCTTTAACAAACTTACCGTTTAATTTAATTTCTTTGGAAGGTCTTCAAACACAAAGAGGATATTTTTAGTGCTTTGAAAATATGATGAAATTCCGTGATCAAACATCACCATATCCTCTACTTTAAATAGCAAACGATGAACGATATTCTCCTGTTTCCGTCCTTACCTTGAAAGTTCATCTTTCGGTAATAGATGCCTTCTCGCTTGATAGAGTATCGCTCTACATGTCCCTTCATCTATACAAATGGTCAACAAAAGAAGAAATTGATGTCCTTGACTTCAATAAGGTCATTAATACTACTGCTTTTGTGCTGCATTCATCTACACATGACGAAGAATCTGCTTCTACATACCCCAAAGGCTCGAATAAAGGCCTTGCTACATGGAATTATCCCCAATCAAGCTTTGGTGAGTTTCATTATGTTACTTGATATTAGGAATGGGTAGAGGATTTCCTTAGCTGTATCAAGGAGGCGCTGGAATGAACTAAGATTTATGATGCTATTTTTGCCTCTTTATTCACGTACGACGTCAACGAGAATGTTTTGTAGGCCCTTTGTGAACTTTGTCATTCCTCGACTAATAAAATATGTGTTGGCATTGGTGAGCTTTTTATTTCATTGTGGGACATGCATATGATTGGCGACCTTCCAGTACACAGAACTTTCTTTGATGAAGTCATCCCTTTGGCCAAAGAATTGTCACAAACAGATCTGCAAGGGAAGCATTTTTGCCTAAAACTTGTGCTTACTTATTTTCAGCCTTCTATCGGCTTTCAAATGGTGCATCTAACGAGGTTTCTGTGCATGATTGGGTGAATTTTTGGTTCAAAGGACCAGAGTGATACAAGGAGCCTTCACCATGAGGCCCTAAACATTAAGCTAAACCAAAGTCAAATCACAGTCCCAACGGCTATATTGATATGTCATTTTTACCGCGAATGAAAGAAGAGAACGCCTCTTTCGTCGAGTTAGGTGTGGAAGGGTATCTTAGAGAAGAGACAAACTTGGATGCCTTTCTTTCTTGCTGGATTTGCAAGTTCATTCTTCCAATTAAGAAACTTGACCACATCCATCCTAGCATCTTTAAGATTGCAAGTCTAATGGCTCATAGGGAGAGGTTTGCACTAGCGATTCCCGTTTTGGCTAGTACCTACAAAGGCTTGACAGAGATCATAACTTCAATAAACTTAAGTTTAGGTGACATAATTTTTCCCATACAATATGTCTATGGATGGATTGGTGCGTATTTTAATTCCTACTATCAAGTACGTCATTATAATGGTGCTCGTATGTGTAGGATTGCTGGGGAAAAGATGGCTAGAAACTTTGATCTTTCTGGTGCAAGAAGGTTATTTTAGAATGTTGATATCTGCAGTCTCCCCACCTTGGCCATGTTACAACCCAAGGAGTTGTTTATAGCAGACAACGGAGAATTGTCTAGTTCTTGGAATGATTATTTCATTAGTTTTCTTTCGAGCTACGTAACCCTCTGGTGTGATGATCACTTTGTCATGGAGCCTTACAGTCCCCATAGATTCAACCGATAATTTGGATTTGTTCAAGACCTGCCTGGGAACTTCATCAAATGACCATATGACGGCATACTAAAAAAATTAGTACAACTTTGGGACTCTTGCACCAGTCTTAGTAGTTCTTCAACCATTAGTATACCACTACACCCTGAAAAGCCTCTAGTGACCAATAGGTATGCAAATTGGTGGTATATTGGTCGAACAAACCTTGTTGGGTAGAATAAAATTATCTTAAAAGTTCCCCTTTGTTTATTGGAACAAGGTAAGTCTTCCCCTTCCTCCCTTGTTAAGTTAAAGATGAGCCCATTGTCTTCTAAGTCTTCACCTTCAAGGGGTAAGTTAGTGAAAACTGGAAAAGGATCAAGTCGTCTTTCATTGAAATTGAATGACACTCCTTCTGTCACTTCGAATAAGACTCGAAAGCGAAATAATGATTCTTCTTTGCTTGAGATTAATAGTGGAAAGATGCCAACTAAAATGCCACTCGAAGATAAGACTTCGCCTATCTGCATAGTTAGTAAAGTTGTAGATGCTAATGGTGACACTAGCTCAACAGAAGGAGTTCAAGACCAATATTAGAAGTGCAAAAGAAAGAAGGCAAAAGACCAATCTGGCGAGTTTGTTGATTTGGACATTGCTACTATAGATAGAGAGGCATTTTCTGTTAACGACCTTAGCTCCATTATGCCATTGCCTGAACTCGTAGAATAAGTAAGATGATGTTTGACTTGATAAAATTAGTGACGTTTTCCCTTTTCACCTCTTTTAGTGGCACGACTTTAGCCTATCTCAAGAAATAATCGGTAGCATCTAAGATGTACATTTTCCCTTTTGACGACTTTGGGAGGGGTCCAACAACATCAAGTCCCCATGCATCAAAAGGCCATGATTCTATAATTGGATAAAGATGATCTGGAGCCTGATGTATATAATTAGCAAGAAATTGACATGCTTGACACCTTTTGGCATGCTCTAGATAGTCCATCACCATTGTTGGCCAGTAGTAGCTCTTCCTTTTAATGTGAAAATAAAGTTTAGGCCTTGATTGGTATGCTCCACATGTGCCAGAAATTACTTCCTCCATTGTTTTTTGTGCTTCTTTTCTGTTATGATACTGCAAGAGTAACCCCTCGTAAGAATGACAAAATAAAATCCCCTCATGGAAGATGAATTGTGGTGCCCTTCTCCTAATGTCTGCTCTTTTTTGCGTCTTCTCGGGTAGCCTTCCATGTTTGAGATACTCAATTAGTGGTTTTCTCCAATCTTCTTCTTTAATGATTCGAATAGATGTATGGAGGCTTTCTTATAATTGAAGAACAAGGCAACTGGGAATAATCCACTGATGACTCATTTGCCCCTTTGTTGACTCATTTTCTTTGAGTGCCATCATCGCAGATAAGGTCGCCAGAGCATCCGCCATGTGATTTTCTTCTCTTAGGACATGGTTTAAGAACACTTGATCAAACCTTTTAAGTAAATAAGTAGTGTATCGATGATATGGTATAAGATCTCCCTTCTTCACCTCGTAACTGCCTAAGAGTTGATTTATGATCAACTTAGCCTCACTATAGATATGCAATTGTGGAATCTTCATATCTGATGCCATTTCAAGTCCAATAATTAAAGCTTGGTACTCTGCAGTGTTATTCGAACATGTTTCACCCAGAACAAATGAAAATGGCAAGATTAATCTTTCTGGAGATATCAACATGATGTCTGCACCTGCACCATCTTAACGTGCTGATCCATCGAAGAGAATTGTCCATGTTAGTATTTCTTCAGTAAAAAATGCATCTTCATCAAGAAACTCATCCAAAATCTCCCATTCTGCTAGCAAGGGGTGATCGGCAAGGAAATTAGCAAGTGTTTGCCCTTTCACAGTCTTTTTGCCCTTTCACAGTCTTTTAAGGCATGTATACGATCTCATATTGGTTAAATAATATAGACCATCTGGCTAGATATCCTGAGAGAACTAGCTGAGTTATCACAAACTTCACGGGATTAACTCAGGAAATTAACTTGATGGTGTATGCATAAAAATAATGCCTTGATTTCTTTATCGCGTAAAGCAAATCCAAACACATCTTTTCAATGGCCATATAATTTAACTCAGCTCCTATCAAAATTTGACTTAGATAGTACAATGCTTGTTCTCTCAGCTTCATTATCTTGAGCCAGAAGTGCTCCAAGTGATCGCTCTTGTGATGCAATATAGAGTATCAATGGCCTCCCAAGAGTTGGTGGCCTCAATACAGGTAGATTCAACAAGTATCTTTTGATTCTTTCAAAGCATTTTGACATGATTAATCCTAGTGGAAAAGGGGCATCTTTCTTCATTAGATGGTTGAAGGGTTGACACCGTCCAGCCAAGTTAGAGATGAACCTCTGAATGAATGCCAAATTTCTTTGCAGACTGCGAAGGTCTCTCAAGTGCCTTGGCTCTGGCTTTTTCTGAATGGCATCAATCTTTGTGGGATCAACTTCAATTCTGCAGTGATGCACGATAAAGCCAATAAACTTTCCCAAAGTAACTCCAAATGCGCATTTGAGTGGATTCATTTTCAAGTCAAATTTTCTTAACCTCTCAAAAATAATACGAAGATCATCCAGATGACCGTCCCTACACTTTGTCTTCACCACCAAGTCATCGACATAGTATTCCACCCTTTTATGCAACATGTCATAAAAAATATTTTGCATTGAATGTTAGTAGGTGGCACCCATATTCTTTAGACCAAAAGGCATCACCTTGTAGCAATATATCCCTTTTAGAGTTCCGAAAGTTGTACATTCTTCGTCTCTTGGAGACATTCTGATTTGGTTATATCCTAAAGACCCATCCATAAATAACATAGCTTCATTTCTAGTCATCGCATCAACCATGAGCTCTATGATTGGTATTGGAAAGTCATCTTTCGGACATGCCTTATTCAAGTCTTGAAAATCAACACACACACGTATTTGGCTATTCTTATTTTTGACAGGTATAATATTTGAGATCCATGATGGGCATTTTCCTCTCGAATAAATCCATCTTCGATGAGATTATTGACCTCTACTTCAATTTGTGTTACTAACTCAGGGCAAAACACTCGTTATGACTGCTTTACAGGATGTGCCTCCTTTTTGATCCCCAAATGATGAATAGATACCTTAGGACTAAGGCCAAATATTTCTTTGTATGACCAAGCAAAGACATCTTTATATTCGACTAATAACTTAAAGTAGTCCCTTTTTTCTTGCAGTGTAAGAAGTGTACTAACAAAGTTTGGGTGCGGATTCTCCAATGTAACTAGGTTTATCTCCTTGAGTTCATCTACAGTCGATTATACTCCATCCTCTAGTTAAGGAGGTGCTTCTTGAACATCATCATCCATTTCATTATGGCACAAATTATCCTCCACCGTTATATGATATGATGCGCTGGATTCCTCTAGATCCTCTTTTGTTTCTCCAAGATCTTGGTTGGTAAAAACAATATTTCTTTTTCTTACCTTCAGAGGGTCATCAGTGGTAGTTGAGAAAATTGACTTTTTTTTCATGCGCGATGGGAACGCACTATGAATTTCCTTGTCATCAATATGCTAGAGAAATATTATTGTTCATTCCCCAACAATATTTTTCTAGATGATGGCTTTTACGTGGTTCCCAATCAAAGAAAAACAGAGGCATTCACGGTGGTGAAACGTCCTTTTATAAAGTTAGATACTCCACTTCCATCTTTTCCTCCTAATATATTAAATACAGAGACATGAGGTATTGATTTTCCTATGCGATTAAACACTGAGATTCATTGTGGTGTTTTCTTGTCCTCACCCTTCTTTTCCCCTTCTACTGAGATATGGTGAGATGAAGTCATTTTCTTCACCTTCCTAGCTGAAATTCAAAGAGGCTCTAGCAATTTGAATCCTAGCCCAATCTTAGGAGCGGCGACGTAATGTCCTTATTTTCTCAACTTCATTTGGGATGCTGTAAGGCTGTGTATTTTTTTGCCAGTGACTTCATATTTGAGCTCTCCTAGTCTTGTCGGATTGGAGAAGCCATAACCTGTTTTTTCAAGTAATATGAAAGCTTTTTGATCAAAGTGACCTCTTATCTTTTCAACGAAGTTGTCATTTCTTGAGGACTCAGGAGTAATAGGTTGGATTTGTACGACTGGTACAGTCATACTCTTCTTTAAATCTTGTAACATTTCGTGGCTCATTTTTTTTCTTGGATGGAGAACTTGTTGAGTACATACCTTTAGCAAGGGTTGTCCCTCTCTTCGATGCTCACATAAAATATAGCAAAAGACTAAATACTCATTATCTGTCTTTACTTTCATGTCTCCTTCAGATGATGAGAACTTAATGGTAATTCCTTCAGTAACACCCACTTGCACTCCTATCTCTTTTTTTGAATTGACCCAAGTTGGGTTGGAGAGTGTTGGTTTCTTCACATCTAACTCACAAGAATCCAAGTAGAATTTCACATCTGCAAAGTATGACTCTGTCTCAGTGAAAGGATTAATATCCGCATCAATTTTGACTACCTCATCATCCTTCATATACTTCATGCACTGATGAAAAGTAGATGTCACCACTCCATTTTCATGTAACCAGGGGCGTCCATGCAGCAAGTTGTATGATGTCTTGGCATCTATGATATGAATCAAAGTGTTTGATTTCATATTGCCAATAGATAATTCTATGGAGATTTTTCCCATGGCTCGTTGTCCTCCTTGATTGAAGCCTTAGATTGTTATATTGCTTTTGGACAGCTCATCAATAGAGATTCCAAGCCTTTTGAGCACTTTCCTTGGCATGATATTAACCGCTGAACCATCATCGATCAGTATGAGATTGAGATGTTGTTCTTGAATAGCTCCTATGACAAACAAAGACCCATTATGCAGTTTGGACCCTAATAACAAGTCATCATCGGTGAAGGAAATTACAGCAAAACACTATGCAACTGTTGGCTTAACATGACATTCTTGTGCTATTGTTAATGATGCTCTTGTTTGCTTTCCTTGGTTTCTTCTATACCGGAAATTACATGTGTCACCCTGACTTGGCTATCTTGAAGGATTTTTTTTTGAAAAAATTTCATGCAACGTGATAGGACTTCGGGCCTTCTGTGATAAGAAACCTCTGGCCTTTTTGCTAGCATTAACCTTGACACTTTTTGATGGTCGTAGCTGATCCACATTATGCCCCATCACTTTTAGCTTAGGAAGTCGTATCCTTGGAATGGCTTGATGTTTTTTATTTTAGAAACCAGAGTCCAACCGCCATACTCATTATTTTCAGAATTGTAGTCTACCTCTATTGTGGCTTCAAAAGTTCTTCTTGAGTCATCAACTTCAACCGCCCTGAAGCTCCTAAATTTCAATAAAATGGTGCTTCGCATAGTTTACGGCATGGAGCATTTTTGTGGATCAACAACACTAGCATGATTTGTATCCATGGTTTCATCCATGTCGATGATGATTTTCCCTTCACTTACTAGTGTCATGATTTTCTCTTTCAAAACGAAGCATTTCCCCTTCGGGTAGCCAATGACGCGATGAAACTTGCAGTACTTGGGATTACTAACCCTATTAATTTTCCCAGGCCTCTTTATTTTTTGAAGATCGATGGATTTCTTGGCCAACAATTCATCAGTGATCGTAGGTACGTCTGAATCTGGAAACGGGTAAACTTTTGCTTCCAACTCTTTCAAAGTTGGGTGACATTTTTCCTTCCTTGGCTGTTGTTTGGAGGTTTTGTTTTCCTTCACTTTTTGTTTCATCATGACCTTTACTGAAGGTGCTTTAACCTCCATGGATTCTTTAGTATGGATATTTTGGGTTGTATTTTTCTTAAACTCCTTGTTTCCTTTTGTAAGATCAACAAAAGGAGAAACCTTCCCATGACTTGCGATGCTTAACTCCATGTCATGTGCTCGTATAGCAATTTTTTCAAATGTTTGTGTTTTGATTCCTTGGAGAATGTATAGAAGGCCCTAATGCATTACTTGAGTGTACATTTCTAAAACATATATTTCAAAAAGGCGATCTTTATAGTCTAAACTCAATGACCTCCAACAATTAATGTAATCCACCATAGGCTCATCTTTTCTTTACTTAGTGCCAGCCAACTCTATCATACTCACAGTTCATCAAGTACTGTAAAACCGATTGAGAAATTCCTTCTCGAGCTGCTCCCAACTATCAATTGACTCATGCTCTGAGTCGATATACCAGTCGAACACATTCCTTTTAACGAATGGACAAGCTGTTTCACCAGGAGATCGTCGTTTGTTCCAGTATTGCTGCAAGTTTTAACAAAGTGGGCGATGTGTCACCTCAGGTTTCCCTTGCCATCAAATTTCTGCGACTTTGGTGGTTGATAGTTTGTTGGCATGGATAAACTATCAATTCGCCTTGTGTAAGGCTTGGAGTAAAGCAACGAACTTTGTGGTGCTCATCCATATTGAGCCTTGATAGAGTTAGTTATTATGTCTTGCAACTGCTGAACAGACAGAGCTCTAACCGATGTAGACTATTTTTATTTTTGAGATTTAGTCTTGCTAGGTGACTCGTCGACACTCTTATTTTACAGAGTAAAGCCGGGTGGATAAGCTGGGTTGTGGCTTGATTCTCCAAGGGCGGAGGACTCCAAATTGTTCATCAGTTAAACAATTTGAAGATCTTTATCCTCAACAAATTTTTAATAGTTTGTCCCTTATTACAAATTTCTCAACCATATTAGTTGCGTCAGCTATTAAGGCATTGACCTTTGTTAAAACTGGAGAATCAATCCACTAAAATTGACACCAGTCTAAGAGAGTTCATCACATATCAAGGATGTCCAGTTGCCCCAGGAGTTGCAATTCCAGCCGCCATATGAGATTTGCTCTTTTTTGCCTTCTTCAAAGAAGTGAAGTATTCAAATTCGTCCCAACCACTAGTCTTCAACTAGCGCCGAGTGAGTGGACCAACATGGCTGAGCTCATTAGATATGGCAGCAGTAAAGTTCTTGCATGATACAACTTTAGTATTTTTGAAGTCCATAGCAGTGGTTGAATTTGATTTCGTAGGAAGAAGAGATGGAGAGTAGAACTGGTCCCACTGGGCGTGCAAAAATTTGTTTGCAACAAATTTTCATGGTGCAGAAAATTAACTGCAAGCAAAATAAAAATAAGCAACAAGAATAATTTTATTTAAAGTAATTTTTTGGGTACAATTTTGTTATTCTCTCAATTCTTTTATCCTAAGATTTTTCGTAATTCAAGGGCCTTTGTAGCATAATTCTCGAACTTCTGGATGATTTGAGCCTCCTAGAAATGTATTTGGATCTCCAGAAATTGTTTGACAACACTTCGTCTTGTTGAGTTGATCTCCGGGTAGAACTCCATTAGTCAATTCGTTGAAGAGCCATGTAGTCAATGCAAACGCTTCCTCCAGTTCTTGCAGAATGCCCCTAGAAAATTGTGTAACCCTCCTATTTATAGTTGTAGGGGGTAGGCATTCCAAGTGTAAATAACCTCTTTTGACTCATTCTGATTGGTTCATTTAATTTTCAAGCTTATCACAAATGTTATGTGACAATATTGCTTGTGATTGGCCAAAAACATGTCATTTGGGACACTTGGTGATGTTTTATTGGCTCTTGAACTTGACTTGGATTGCCACATCATTTGATTTGTGTGGTCTTACTTCATTGATCGTTAATTTGACTGGGATGCCACGTCACTTGACACGTGGCATAAGTTTGGGCCTCAAGGTGAGATGGACCTTGAAGTCCTTGATGAGAAATAAAATGGGCTTGTTATTTTTATAGCCTAAAATGATTTTAGACCCAATAAAATATGAGTCAAATCTAATTTTTATATGAATTTGACCCAATAAATTTTGCGTGTTTACAAAGGGTAACGTTTGTGTAAATTTTACCCTCCACAGGCTTTACTTGGGGGATTTCACTAGGTATGTTGTTGTTGACGAAGTATCTATTAGTTGCCTTAATTTTGAAAAACTATCATACAAGAAAGGTAAATTTTGCATATCTCTACCTGATAGAGTACAAGGTAAATTCTTAAGCCTTAGTTATGCTTCACTACTTAAGTAAGTTAGATATTATCGTATTTTTGACCCCTTTCTGACTTTTTATTTTAATTCTACTATAACTGCTACACGAACCCTTATAATTGAGAAGTATTAAATCAAAGTTTAAAATGAACTGAGCTTAATCAACTCCACAATTTTTTAATCCTTCCCTTTTTCAGATTGTTTGATATGTACTAGTTAATTTGGGGGTCTATCGAAAATAACCTCTTTATCTTTACGAGGTAGAGATGAGGTCTGCGTACATTCTATCTTCTCCAGATCTCACTTATGGGATCACATAGGAATATTATTGTTTTTGTATGTATTATAAACTATTGCATTGACTTTTAGGTAGCATATTAAACTGCATTTGAGGATTCAAACTAAAATCCAACAACCAAACATAATAAAAGAATGATGAAAAGGAAACTCTCTTTTTAAGCTCAATATTTGCCCCACCCCACCCCCCAATAAAATGGCCAATAGATTTAACATTTTCTGCAGATATAGTATTTTCTAAATATTGTAAGGAGAGAGATAAAAGAGGATACATTCTTGATATTGAATGTGCTTAGAAAAATAAGTTATTTCTAACTTATTTTTCAAAAAATATTTTGCTTCATACCAAACACACCCTAAGTTACAACTTGGTGGTATATGTCATTCCACAAGCTTTGTGATGATTTTGGCAATGGCATTCATGATGAATTTGTTGTGTCTGCATTTTGATAGACCAAACACTTACCAGTACATTGAATCTACCTATTGTTGGTAAGTAGAATTTAGCACTAAACTAAATGTGCAGTTAAATTATGTACTTATTATCAATCAAGTATTTTTATTGAGAGTGGAGGTAATTGTATGATATGTGTTACCAAGACTTGAAGGTAAGATTAACAAAATAATGGTTAGATCAATTATGTTGTAATGGTCAAGAGCTCTAACATTTAAAATATCAAAATATAGCAAAACTGAGGATACTACGATGTAGGTGTGGGCATAGGAACGAGGATATCCCAGAGTAAGTGAGAGTGGCTCCTACGATGATCAAGGTGAGAGGCGAAATTGAGATGGTTCAGACATATGAATAGAAGACGTTTAGATGCCCTATCCACCTATTAAACGTTGTATAACTTATATATAGTTTAAGTTATACATGTATAATCATCTAAAATACCTCCAATTTTGATAAAAATGTAATCCCGAGAATAAAAATAAATCTTAGTTAAAAATAAAGTACTTTTGGAATTAGAAAGTAAGTATAATGACGTAATACTGTTTAGAGTGTCAAAACTTTGGTAGTCATTAGTTCGGACCATCCCAACTTATAGTAAAAGACTAAATAATATAAATTTAAACAAAAAATATATCTTTGCCTATATCTAATTCTCCTCCTTAGTTGTTTGTGTGATGGTGATTTATCATGTTCCTCTTTAATTAACTACACCTTTTCTCTTCAAAATTTTATGTTATATTTTAAAATTTCTGTACTTAGTAAAATAACATACAAACAATAATTTATTATATATATATATATTTATTCTTAATTAACACTTGATACACATGCAACGCACGTATACTAAACTAGTATTTCTAAACAAGTCCATATTTATTTATCTTTCAACTTTTATTAGTATTCTCTTTTTAATTTTACTTTAATTCTTATCTTTTCTTTTTTCTTTCTCTCTCTTTTAGTTTTTCTCAATCCTTACTTTTTTTCCTTTTCTCCTCTCATTTTCTATTTTTTTAAAAAATTCTCTTTTTTATTTTACTGTAATTTTTGTTTTATTATTTTTTTCTTTTTATTTTTTCTCAACCCTTACTTTTTTTTCCTTTTCTCCTCTCAACTTCTATTTTTTCCTCCTTTTTATTTTTCTTTGATTCTTATTTTTTAATTTTTCTCAATCTTTATTTTTGTTTTGTCTTTTTTTATCAACCTTTATTTTTTACTTTTCTCCCCTCTGCTTCTCTCTCTCTCTCTCTCTCTCTCTCTCTCTCTATATATATATATATATATATATTTTGATTTTTTTTAAGAAAATATTGTTCTTCATTTTCTTCTTTTTTCGCAATTCTTTTTTTTGATTTCTTCTAATCAAGTTACGTCCCACGAGCAAGAGTTAACAATACCACATTGTAGAGGCAAAGCTTATAACTTTCAAACAAGAAGTTATGTTTCATGGGCAAGAGTTGACACTATCACATTGTGTTTTGATTTTTGTGATGTTCTATAACTCTTATCTTAGAGGCACTTAAGGACTTTCAAACAATAAATTATGCCCCACAGGCAAGAGTTGACTCTACCACATTATGTTTTTATTTATGAGTTGTTCTACAACTCTTGTCTTAGAGGCAAGACTTAGCTCAAGGACTTCAAACAACAAATTATGCCCCACGGGCAAGAGTTGACACTACCATGTTATGTCTTCATTTTATGAGATGTTCTACAATTCTTGCCTTAGAGATAAGACTTAGCTCAAGGACTTTCAAACAATAAATTATACCCCATGGGAAAAAGTTAACACTACCACGTTATGTCTTCATTTATGAGATATTCTACAACTCTTGCCTTAGAGGTAAGACTTAGATCAAGGACTTTCGAACAACAGATTATGTCCCACGGGCAAGAGTTGACATTACCACATAATGTCTTTATTTATGAGATGTTCTACAACTCTTGCCTTAGGTACACGACTTATAACCAAGATTTTTCAAACAAGTTACATACCTTGAACAAGAGTCAACACTGATACATTGTGTTTTTTACTTATGAAATGCTCTATAACTCATCTTAGAGGTATTACTCAGCCCATGGATCATCAAACAACAAGTTATGCCTCACGGGCAAGAGTTGACACCACCATATTGTGTATTGATTTATGAGATTCTTTATAACTCTTTCCTTAGAGGCAAGACTTAGACAAAGGGATTTCAAGCAACAAGTTGTGCCCTATGGGCAAGAATTGACATTATAACATTATGTTTTATTTTATGAGATATTCAATAACTTAAGCCTTAGAGTCAAGACTTAACCCAGGGACTTTCAAGCAACAAGTTACGTCCCATGGGTGAGAGTTGACACTATCACACTATGTTTTAATTTATGAAATATTCTACAACTCTTGCCTTAGAGTCAAGACTTAGCCCAAGGAATTTTAAATAACAATTTACACTTCATGAGCAATATTTAACACTATCACACTGTGTCTTGATTTATGAAATATTTTATAAATCAAGAATTTTGAATCAATAAGTTATGCCCTGTGGGTAAGAGTTGACACTACCATATTATGTCTTGATTTATTAGATGTTCTATAACTCTTTCCTTATAGGAACAAATTAGTTCAAGGACTTTCAAACAACAAGTTACGCCTCATGGGCAAGAGTTGACACTATCACATCGTGTGTTGATTTATGATATACTCTATAACTCTTGCCGTAAAGGCAAGACTTAGCTGACAAGTTATGCCCCATGTACAAGAGTTGGCACAATCATATCGTGTCTTGATTTATGTGATGCTTTATTAGTCTTACCTCTAAGACAAGGCTTAGCCTAAGAACCTCCCAAAAATAATAAGTTACGCCCAATAGACAAGTGTTGAAATTGCCATATTGTTTCTTGAATTATGAGATGTTCTATAATCTTGACTTAGAAGCAAAACTTAACTCAAAGATTTTCAAACAAGAAGTTATGCTCCATAAGCAAGACTTGACATACCACATTGTATCTTGATTTATGAGCTGTTCTATAATTTTTGACTTACAGGAAAGATCTATCCGAAAGGACTTCCTAACAACAAGTCATGACCTTAAATTTGCTTTGATGTTAAAAAGAGATTCCTTTGTGGATTATTCAACTTTTTATTTATTAGTAAAATATAATAAAAGTTGAGGAAAAAAAAAGAAAAAAGAGAACAAACAAAGTAGAGAAATAAAAGAGATTGAGAAAAAAAAATAATGGTTAAGAAAAAAGAGAAGAATAAATAACGAAAAAAGAAGGAAAAAAAGTTTGAGAAAAACAAATATGAGAAGAAAAAATAAAAATAAAGTTTGAGAAAAATGAAAAAGAAAAAAAAAGGAATGATAAATGATAAAAAATAAAAAATAAAAAATAAAAAATAAAAAATAAAAAATAAAAAATAAAAAATAAAAATAAAAAATAAAAAATAAAGATTGAGACTAATGAATTAAAAAAAGAGAGATAGAAATGAAGAAATAAATAATATTTGACGAAAAAAACATAAAAGAGAAAAAAAGTAAGAAAATTAAAAGATTAGACAAATGAATTATAATAAGAAAAAAAAATAAAAGTTAAGGTAAAAAATTTAAAATAGAAGTTGAGAGGCAAATGAGTATAAAATGTTTAAAAATATTTGAGGAGTAGAGGGGCAAAAATGTACTTGTACTATACATAAAAAAAGGAAGATTAGTCTTTAAAGACTTTTCTTATCGAGGTCAAAAATTCAAAGTCACCCACTATTGGGGTCATCCCATATAATTCTGGGTCAAATATACCCCTACCATTAGCAAAGTGATCAAAATACCCCTCTTTTTAGTACTTCTCCATCATGGCAAGGTGAGAGCCATGTGGTGCGACATTTCGATCAAGTGGATGCCACATGGTATGCCACCTCAACATTGGAATTTTTTTCCTTTTTTATTTCAAACTTTCTTCAAATTTATTACATATTTTAAAAAATTAATAATTTAAATTCTCACATATTTTATTTATTTAAAATAAAATAATTTCCATCGTTAATAAACGTCGATATTTCCTCACCAAATGAAAAAGAACCACTACCAATGATAGAGAAAGGAAAAGATGTGTCACATATGTCGAGCTGTAAAGAGCAAAAGCGACGAGTTTTGAAATTGAGTTGCCGGAGAAGGTGGTGGACTTTAAAAATTTCGGCGGAGAGGTGTTGGAAATGGGGATTTAAGGTTAGCGAAATTCTAGGAAAAGTTGACATCACCATAAATGTTTTACTACTAGTAATAGTGATTAGTGATATTAGTCTTTTTTTGTGCTAAATACTCACATATTTTATTTATTTTTAAAAATTGATAAATTAAATAATTAAGTAAATAAAATTTGAAGCAAAAAATATAAACTGAAGAAGGAAAAAAATCTGATACTGAGGTGTCACGTGACCCGACCCAAGGCCTTGTCGTAATGGGAAATCCCAAGCCCAACCAAGACCGAGAACCTCTCCCGTTATCCAACCCAACCACCAAACGCATACCTTGAGTCGGCTGAAGTCCAAACATATAACAAGGTAACGTATCCAACCATGTGGTGACTCAGGGATAAGTCTATATCCAAGACCAACCCAATTAAATCCAACCACCCAAACCAATGCCGAAACCCATAAACCAAAACCAATTATAATAATTTGATGCATATATATATATATATATATATATATATATATATATATATATATAAGAAACATAGCCAGTCCATACCATACCCAAGTCCACAGTTGTCCATACAAAGCCTCTAGACCAACCAAAGAGTACCTAGTCGGGATATGCCCCCGACCATAGCTGCAAACCAAAGTCTATGAAAGATAAGAAATATGTAAGGTAACCCAGACATAAAATAGATACCTTCCGAACTATGGAAGCTCACCATTTCAATCCAACATCGACTGTCCACGAATTCGATCACTAAGCAGGAGAAGCAGAATGGTGGGTCCCTATATAGCGTGGGTATACAGTCGCCCGACGATAGGTTAGTGGGTGAAAACTAGCATGGACTAAGGATAAGGATAAGATGATGCCGTTTATAAAACCAAGTAAAACCATCAATATGCATACAACCACACACACACAGAGACACACACATATATATAACCATGCTGGGAAAGGAAATTGGGTTTAGCATGCTTTTAAAACCTTTACTTGGGCTGTGTAGCTTTGCCGTCCTAAACCATCTACGGGTTATATGGGTTTAGTTCCTCCTACTGAAAGGGCATAGTGTGTGTAGACGCACGGCTAGGGAAGAAACCCTTTGGATGGATAGTACCTCCCCCAAAATATAGTGTGACATCATGCACACGGTCACCAAGGCCAACCTCATATCAACAAATATGAGTTTCCAATTTTGGTCCCCCCAGGACCTTCACCTTCCATGGCTTTGCTACACATACCGCCATTAATGCCCAATTAAAACTATTTTCCAAATAACCAACCCATTAACCAACTATTAACCAAGGTCATTATTATTGGTATCGTCATACCAATCCTTACTTGCAAGTATTATCCATAGCCAACCATCTATAGGTTTAAGGGGACTTCCAAGTTCCCTTCGATTTACCATATTAAACCACTTGGGGGTCTTCCATGTTCCCCCAAGAATAAACATTTATCCCTTTTACCTTTCCAAACCATTTAAACCAATTCCATTAATGCATTAACTTGAGGGATTTCCATGTATCCCACAAGGTTTTCAAAATAGACCAACTATGACCACCCAAACCTTTAACCTTTAAACCAGCCCAAACCATTTGAGATCATACCAAGAATTTAAAGTATTTGTATCATTTAAACTATTTACACCATGCAAAACCATCCAAATAAGAGTTCTATTACCAAACCAAACCATGCAAGAGTTCCAATGAAAGTTCAATAATAGAGTGAAAACATTCTTTAAGGCATTTCATCAAACATGTTGAGGGCATACCTTTACTAAGACCCAAAACCAATGCATAAACCACCATAATTTAGGTTATTCAAGACCCATTTGTTAAACCATAACCAACTAATAAACACATATGCAAACCATTACCAAAGACATGTAAAAACATAGTTTAAACCAATTCCAAACATATGCATCAAAGCCCTCAATATATATTTTGAAAACCATAATTCATGATTCATAAATCAATATTTAAAATACATACACATGACTTTAGTTGGAAATAACAATGAGGGAAGGAGTACATGCCTTATACAAGAAGATTCATGGAAGAAATCTTGACCTTTGAGTCCTTTGAAGAAAACATAAAGAAACCCTAGCCTCCAATCTTCAAGAAAGAGTTTGAGAGAGTATTTGAAGTGATTTAACCCTTTAAAATATTTTATGGAAGGCCACCAAGGGCCATATAACGTGAGGACACAAGGGTTTAGGAGTAGGAAATATTCGGACCACTCTTGACTTTAAATTAAAAACAAACCACATTCAGGGGTACGACTCCCTTTACCATCCATATCCTAGAGTACGAGTGGTACCCCAATTCATACCCAAGACTATGTCAAGACCCTACCTACTGGTTTCTATACGATTAATAGTTCCCTAGTCGTACCTTAAAGGTATGAGTGACACCCCTAATTGTACCCACTAACTGTATCTAGGGCAGACTCCACAAGACCAAGATGATCATGCACCATACGACTTGCACTACCCCACTCGTATGCTCCTATATGATTCATACACTAGTGAGTTATATCTTGGGTAGTACCCAAGACAACCATACTACCTAGGGTATAAGTAAATGCTTAAGATATCCTATGAGTCGTATTCAAGGGTACGATTGGTACCCTTGAGTCATACCAAGTCAAAAAGGTCTAAAACTTGAGAAATTTTGCTAGGGTCCTATTCCTAGGGTGTTTCAGTATCCTCCACTAAAGTCATGTTTATGACTGCTCTTAAAGTCCCTTTATGTAAGACTATAAATAGAGGTCTCGAGAAAGATATTTCATACACTTGAAAGAAAGAATAAAATCATATTGTATTGTTCTCTTATTATTTACTTTTCATTATTCCTCTTAGATTGTATTGTTCTTTACATTATTAGTCTTACTCTTAATATTGAAAGATGTTATTAGCATGACTCTGCTCTTTTTCAAGTTTTCAATCTGTCAGCTAATAAAATTTCTCCAATTTTTAATTGGATCCAAGATGAGTAATGAAGATATGTGCCTTCTTGATAGTACTACAACTCACACTATATTAAGAGAAGAGAAATATTTCTCTAATTTAATTATGAAAATGACCTATGTTAATACAATATTCGGTAGTTCAAAGTTAATTGAGGGCTCCAAAAGAGCAACCTTATTACTACCCTTGGGGAATAATATTGGCCATTGATAACATATTATATTATAGTAAGTCTCAAAGAAACTTGTCAAGTTTCAAGGCTATTCGCCAAAATGGCTATATATTGAGACTAAAAATGAAGAAAAGGTTGAATACCTTTATATTACTACAATAAAGGAAGAAAAAAAGTTTGTGCATGAAAAACTACCTGCACTTTCTTCTGTATTGTACCATACAAGTATTTGTATGGTTGAATCACATGCCATAGTAAGAAAAAGGTTTACAGGTTCTAATGATTTTATCATTTGGCATGACCGGTTGGGCCATCCCGATTTTAATATGATGCACAGAATTATTGAGGATTCACATGGGCATACTTTGAAGAATCAAAATATTCTTCAATTAAAGGAATTCTCTTGTGCTGCTTGTTCTCAAGGAAAGTTGATTCTTAAACCATCAAAAACTAAGGGTGGGATTGAATCCCCTGCATTTTTGGAATGTATACAAGGTGATATATGTAGACTAATTCACCCTCCATGTGGACTTTTCAAATATTATATGGTCTTGATAGATGTATCTACAAGATCATCACATGAGTGCTTATTATCAACTCGTAATATGGATTTTGCGAGATTGTTGGCGCAAATAATATGGTTAAGAGCATAATTTCTAGATTATGCAATAAAGACTATTCATCTTGATAATACTAGTGAGTTTATATCTTAGTCCTTAAATGATTATAGTATGTAAACTGGAATAAAATTTGAATATCCAGTTGCTCATGTTCACACTCAAAATGGTCTAGCAGAATCATTGATCAAACGTCTTCAATTGATAGCTAGACCGACGTTAATGAGGACAAAACTTTCTGTTTCAATACGGGGGCATGTTATTTTGCATGCAACAACACTTGTGCGCATAAGGCCAACCAGTTATTATAAATTCTCCCTATTACAATTGGCTTTTGGTTAAGAACCAAATCTTTCCTATTTAAGAATTTATGGGTGTGCGGTATATGTGCCAATTCCTCCACCACAACGCACAAAGATGGGACCCCAAAGAAGGTTGAGGATATATATTGGGTATGAATCTCCTTTCATTATAAAATATTTTAAACCTTAATCAGTATACATAACATTAAGAGGAGAACATAAGCAGCTGAAACATGAAATAGATTGAAATACATTATCACTATCTCATCTAGATCCTAGAACAAATCAATGTGAGCATGAGGTTCAAAAGACGATTTACTTTTAAAATATTATAAATCAACTGCCAGATATATTTACTAACCTTCCAAGGGTTACTAAATCTTATATTCCAGCTGCAAATACTTCAGTTCGAGTTGATATCCCGATAGGACAAGTGATTAATGCAAATGAATCTACGCCACATTTGAAACGTGGTAGGCTAATTTGTTCTAAGGATAAAAATCCTAAAAAAAAAGAAATAAATGATCAGAATGATCATGGTATGATAGAGATTGCTCAAAAAGAGCCTTGACATCTAACAAGTGATAAGACTACTGAGGAGGTTAAAATACCTGAAACTAATGAGAATGAAGAAATCTCAATAAGTTATGTATCAATGAGAAACATATGGAATCTAAATAATATTGTGGTTGACAATATTTTTGCTTAGAATGTTGCTACTGAAATAATGCAACAAGATGAGGATTTAGAACCAAAATCTATCAGTAAATGTAGATAGAGAAATGATTAGCCAAAATGGAAGGATACAATTCAAACAGAATTGACTTCACTTTAAGAACATGAAGTTTTCAGACCAATAGTCCAAACACCTGAAGGGGTCAATCCAGTGAGGGTTCAAATGGATTTTTGTGTGAAAATGAAATAAAAAAGGTGAAGTCATAAGATATAAGGCATGACTTGTTGCACAAGGTTTCTCGTAAAGGCCTGACATTGACTATGTGGAGACATATTCTCCTGTGGTGGATGGAATTATCTTAAGATATATAATAAATTTGGCAGTTCATGAAAAGCTTGATATGAACCTAATTGATGTTGTCACAGCCTATTTGTATGGCTCATTGGACAATGATATTCTTATGAAATCCCAGAAGCATTCAAAGTGTCTGAAACATATAAAATTTTGAAAGAAACTTGCTCGATAAAGCTTCAAAAATCCTTGTATGGATTGAAACAATTAGGATGAATGTGGTACAATCATCTTAGCAAATATTTTCTAAAAGAAGGATACAAAAATGATCCTATTTGTCCTTGTGATTTTATAAGAAGGTCTAGATCTGAATTTGCTACAATAGTTATGTACATTAATGACTTGAATATCATTGGCACTCCTAAAGATCTTTCAAAAGCTACTGAATGTTTGAAGAAAAAATTTGAAATAAAAAGTTCTGGGAAAGAAATTTTTTTGTCTCGGTCTACATATTGAGCATTTGACAAGTGGAATCTTTGTCCATCAATCAACATACACTAAAAAGATTTTAAAGTGATTTACATGGATAAATCACATCCGTTGAGTACCCCAATGGTTGTGAGGTCGCTTGATATAAACAAAGATCCATTTCGACCTTAAGAAAATGATGAAGTGCTTCTTGGCAATGAAATGACATATCTTAGTGCAATCAGGGCACTAAGGTATCTTGTCAATAATACTCGACCGGATATTTTTTTTGTTTGGTAAGTTTATTGGAAAGAATTAGATCTTCCCCAACAAAAGATATTGGAATGGTATAAGACATATATTTAGATATCTTCAAGGAACCATTGACTTGGGATTATTTTATTTTTAATGAATCCAAGTTAGAAATGATTGGTTATGTAGATGCAGGATACTTGTCTGATCCATATAAGGCTTGATCTCAGACGAGTTATTTATTTACATATGGTGGAACAGATATATCATGGCATTCAATGAAGCAAAAATTAGCTACAAATTCTTCAAATCATGCAAGAATCATTGCCATTCATGAAGCGAGTCGGGAGTGTATTTGTTTGAGATTAATGACTCCATATATTCAGGAAATGTGTGGATTTTCTTTGAAAAAGAATATTCCAACTATATTGTATGAAGATAATGTTGCAAGTATAGCTCAGCTAAAGGACTCAGCTAAAGGAAAGTTACATTAAAGGAGATAGAACAAAACACATTTCACCAAAATTCTTTTTCACGCATGATCTTGAGAAGCAAGATGAAATAGATATTCAACAAATTCGTTTGGCCAATAATTTGGAAGATTTATCCACTATAGCATACCAACCTCAACATTTGAGAAGATGTATTCAAGATTGGTATGCACTATCTATGTGAAATGAAATGATGTTTGCATCAGGACAGTAAAGTATTTGCTGCATTCTTTTCCCCTTGGCCTAGGTTTTGTGCCAAACGGGTTTTCCTGACAAAGTTTTTAAGAGACAGCTAGAGATGTCAATATGGGTTAGGCCCATTGGGTCGGCCGGATCCGGCCAGTAATTTAATGGAGTTGGTCTTCAGTTTTTGCATCCCATTTAAGAACAGGGCTTTTTAGCCCTGCTCGGATAAGCCCGTGGCCCATAGGGCTTGAGCAATGTGGGTTGATCTAGCCCGTGGGACGGCCCGTAAGCTAAATAATAAGGAAAAATTACATATATACACAAGGTAACTTACCTTATTACGTAAAATCCCATATTGGAAAAGAAATTACAAAACCCCCAAAGTAATTACTTAAATTACTTAAATTCACCCTTTATCTCTCATCCCTCTCATATATATCAAAATACCATATTTTGCTCCTATTTTAGTGCATCGATTTTTGCTCCATATATGTTCTCCTTTATTTATGCCTGCAATCAAGCTAATGTAATGTTACAACAACACTTGAATATTCAAAACACATTTGATGTACACTTTCAATTCACGTAATAAAGGAAATTGAATCATTTTTTTCCTTATTATCGTGTAGCCAATGTAATGTTACAATAACACTACGTTTTTCTTAAAATTATTATAATCTTGTCGATAATTAATGTATAAGGTGAATATTTTATATGTATAGTGTGATATTATACATTTTGGAAGATTATGTTTTAATGTATAAGTTATAATAAATCAGGCATTTTACATTAGTTATTTTGGAAGACTAATGCATAATATAATTCTTCTGCTATATATTTCATTATGTTATACATTAAGGAGTTCTTATTATATTTAAGAGGCATTTTATGTATTATTTGGTATTGTACAATTAGAAAGTCTTACTATTGTATAAGGTTACATTAGACCTTCTGATAAGGATACAAAAGTATACATGTTTAATGTTAATACTTAAATGTATAGTATGACATTATACATTACTGCATATTATATTTTAAATATATAATCTACCCACATACATGTGCAACTATTGTATAATGTTATCTTTAATACATATCAGTTTGTTCCTTTCTTTCTCTCTCTTTATTTGAGTCTGCTTTTATTTTTTTGGGGCATGAAATACCGTATTGACAAATCCCAAAAATTATTTCTTCAAATCCATGTAAACCCTCACTCCATTGTCATTACTTATGATAATTAGAGAATAATTACATTTAATAATGTATTTTACTTTAATTTTTGAAAGAACTTCGTCAATATTCAATTCCATCGCAATCGTAGCAATCAATTTCAAGAAGGTTATACTTTCCGAAATAATAATTTGTCACTTTTGTTGGATTGATAAATAATTTTCGACTCCCAAATACCCGAATAATGCAACAATATGGGGATTTTCATATTGGTATTTTTGAGAATTGGAGAAAATAGTTGATGACCCCTTTTTTCCAGAACATAATTCAACAAAGAAGAAAATTTACTGTGATGTTTTAGATTTTTTTTGGATTTGAATTTTAGTTATTATATTTAATCATACACCACATAATGATTGGTAATTAAAGGCCTTAATTAAGGAAGAGAAAGATAGTATCAAATTTCTCTTTCCATAAATATAGGCTAATTATTTTTATCATACATTCCAGCAATGTATGAGGGACGACCTATTGTATAAGTATATTTCTCAATTTTGAGAGAGAGAAAGACAATCGGGATTTTAAGTAATTACTTTCACTAGGGAAGGGATTTATGTGGCTTGTCAGAATCTCTCACAGGAGACAGTGGCTTAAGTGCTACTGAGATCTGATTATGCTAACAAGACTTGGTCTTATTTTTCTTCTTTTGCAGGGATTAATATACAGGGATTGAGTCTGAGGAATACAATATATGCTTGGTGGAATGCAGATGTAAAGCCAAGTGAAAAAGAGTACTATAGAGCAATGCCAGCTATGATAATATAAGAGCTTTAGAGAAGAAAGAATGCATTGAAATATGATAGGAAAGGAGTATCAGTACATAGGATGATAATGAATGTTACAAGACATTTGAGAATGTTACATAAAGTGAGAAAGCCTTATCTAGATTTCTTAGGATATTGGCTAGGTATTATGTAACAATTCAGTCAGTTGAAACCAAGAATCAAGGCTATTACTGTTCTTTGGGAGATGCCACAAGAGAGATGGGTTAAATATAATACAGATGGTATTTCACAAGGAAATTCGAGGAAGAGTGCTTGGGATTTTTGCCTAAGAGATGAGCATGGGGACTTAATGTATGCAGAAGGGGCAACTATTGAGGATACCACTAGTACGGAAGTATAAGTATTAGCTATTTGGAATGCAACCAAACATTTCAACACATCAAATCATAACAGAGTGATCATTCAGACTGACTCCCTAACTATGAAACAGATGTTATGCAAGGAGTGGAAAATACCATGGAATGTAGAATATATCATACTACAAACATGGAGATTACTTTCAAACAAGCAGGTGCAGATTGTGCATACATACTGACAGGGTAATCAGCTAGCTGACTACTTAGATAACGTAGCAGTGGAGCAAAATTCAGTCACATATACATTATTTAGTCAATTACCTAGGATGGCTAAGAGGATCTTCAATAGTGATAAGTATTAGTCATCTTATCTAAGGCTATCAGTTAAATATAATTACGAAGACTGGATAGGCTAATACAAATATTTCACATTATAATTCCAAAATGGAAAACAAAAATAGGGGAAATGCTACTTAGCCAAAGAAACCAGTCAAAAAAATGGACTCCCAGAAGATCAGGGGGTTGATGGTCAGATTGTTATCAGACGCAGCTTGGGATATTGGCATCATCCAGTTACTAGTGGGTCCAAGTATTCCATTATCTCACTCCTTTCTATAACTGGTTAATAAAAGAGAGGTTCTTTGCTAGTTTATTTAGTAGAAGTAGCACAAGAGAAGAAAAAGTTTACCAGTAATGCATGTCAGGCCTAAGCGGACTTGATCCAATTTTTTGGCACCAAAAAGATGTTCACACACATTAGTACTGGAGTTCTCAGCTGATACACACAGAAAGATGGAGTTGAGCAAGCAACAGATAATTAATATAAAGGAAAAGGCAAAGAAATAACTTACTCTTGTGGCTGGAGAAACATCCATCATAGTCACTCCAAGGAACAAAATTGATGACCTAGAGAAGGAGTAGCTTAAACTGATGATTGATGAAGATAGCTATGGAAAGAGGAGAATAGGTGGAGAGAACTTTAGGGGAGCTTCTCTTAGCTCATTTAGGCAACCCTACTACATTTTATATATGTTTATTATTGGATTGGGTATTGATTTGGGCCTACCCGGTCTTGTTTTGTTTTCCAGATGGGTTGGTCCATTTGTGTATTGTTAATTTGATTATCAATAAAATCTATATTAAACCAACAAAAGGGATTTATGTGGTTTATATAAATAATAAATAGTTTAAAAATAAAATAAAGTACTAAAAATAATAAAAGAGTTTAAAGCCCACTCAAAATCTATTAAGTAATACTAGCTATGTTTAAGCAAATTAAGCATCAAAGACCACGTGTTCTCACCAAATATAGAAGTTGCATCCATCATGAAAATGTCCAAACACTTGTTACTACACGAAATTGATTGCACAATTTCTCTCAAATTGGTAATATTTTTTTGCATACATGTAAAATATTATTAGTTCCTAAATTTTATTATTTCTTAATGTTTAATTAATTAATATTTTATATAGATTTTAGATAAAAATTAAGATTTTGAGATAACTTTATTAGAAGATGATTCAGAGATGCTTGATGAAGATAAAGTGCTGATGTTAGACATATAATAAGTGCCACAAAAACTTTTCTTAAGTAGTTCATTTTTATTTTTAATGAATAAAGTATTTGTCATTTTTTCTGTTTTATTTATTTTGATATATTGAAAGAAAATTAGGTTAATATTTTTAATTATCAATAATATTTTTATTCATTGACTATTTAGATTGCATATTAGTATTTTTATTTGGTTCAAAGGATATCATGTCAAAAATTATTTAATTTCGCTATTAAGATTATTTTTTGGAGTGTTGGAGACTTAATTAACAAGTATTAACACTATGTAATATTGTCTGGTAAATTTTTATGTTTATTAACATACTAAAATTAAATTACAAAATATTATTTTTCAGAAAGAGGGCTGACCCGTGAGGCCCGCAGCCCATAGAGGAATGGTGTAGGCTCAATGTTTTTGGCCCATTATTTTGATGGGCCAGCCCTACCTAGCTTTTCAAACTCAAAGCCCATAAGGGCTGGTCCGACCCGTGTTGACAACTCTAGATGCAATAAACAATGCGTATAAGAATAGATGTTTACTCTTTTTTCTTTAGTAGGATTTTTTCCCACAAGGTTTTTTCTTAGTAAGGTTTTAACGAGGTTCAATGTCTATCAATAGACATCCAAGGGGGAGTTTTCTAAATAATATAATAACGTGAACATCCATAACTTCAAGGTGTAATTTCTCCATTAAAGTGTGGTAACTGCCATACCTCCACTACCTTCTCATTGATCATCCACTTCTCAGATTCTTCCCCACCTTCTCATAAGTTAATGTCATGTTTATGACACTTCTTGAAGTCCCTCTTTGTAAGACTATAAATAGAGGTCATGAGGAAGATGTTTCATACACTTGAAAGAAAGAAGAAAATCATATTATACTGTTCTCTTGTTATTTACTTTTCGTTATTTCTCTTAGCTTGTATTGTTCTTTACACTGTTTGTCTTGCTCTTAATATTGAAAGAAAATAGCTAATTTCAACATGAATACAAGTTGCTGTTTTTGAAATAGGATATGTCATATAAGTACTATTGGATATGTATTTACATTTTTTTCATATATTTTATTAAATTAACATAATTGTGAATCCAATAAAGTATATTATTTTAATCAATATAACTAATTTGAATAATGACTTATTCAAAAGATATTTATTAAAGTTTTTAAAGAATACATAAAAGTTGGGTTAAGTTGGGCTAGAAAGAAGCTCTGTAACCAAAGACACTAAAACACAACGAAATCTCAATCAAAACTCACCAGTAATGGCAATGCCCACCGATGGCCAACCCCTATTGGGACTGGTATGCCTACATGTAGAGTTGTTAATACTGGTCAGCCCAGCCTATTTAGGATACACGGGCTTTGAGTTTGACAGGCTAGTTTGGGCTGGCCCATCAAAATAATGGGACGAAAAACACCGAGCCTACACCATTACTCTATGGGCTGCGGGCCTCACGAGCCAGCCCACTTTTTTAAAATAATATTTTGTAATGTAATTTTAGTATGTTAATAAACATAAATATGTACCAGACAATATTACATAAGTTAATGCTTGTTAATCAAGTCTCCAACATTTCAAAAAATAATTTTAATAGCAAAATTAAATAACTTTTGACATGATATTCTTCGAACCAAATAAAATACTAATACACAATCTAAATAGTCAATGAATAAATATATTATTGATAATTTAAAATATTAACCTAATTTTGTTTCAATATATCAAAATAAATAAAACAGAAAAAATGACAATATTTTATTCAGTAAAAATAAAAATGAACTACTTAAGAAAAGCTTTCGTGGCACTTATTATGTGTCTAACATCAACACTTTATCTTCATCAAGCATCTCTGAATCATCTTTTGATAAAGTTGTCACAAAATCTTAATTTTCATCTAAAATTTATATACAATATTAATTAATTAAACATTAAGAAATAATAAAATTTAAGAACTAATAATATTTTACATGTATATAAAAAATATTACCAATTTGAGAGAAACTATGCAATCAATTTCACTTAGTAACAAGTGATTGGACATCTTAATGATAGATGCAACTTCTAAATTTGGTAAGAACACGTGGTCTTTTATGTTTAATTTGCTTAAACGTAGCTAGTATTACTTAAATAGAACTCTTTTATAATTTGTAGTACTTTATTTTATTTTTAAACTATTTATTATTTGTATAAACCACATAAATCCCTTCCCTAGTGAAAGTGATTACTTAAAATCCCGGCCGTCTTTCTCTCTCCCGAAATTGAGAAATATACTTATACATTAGGTCGTCCCTTATACATTGTTGGAATGATGAAAAAACTGATTAGCCTATATTTATGGTAAGAGAAATCTGATATTATCCTTCTCTTTCTTAATTAACGCCATTAATTACCTATCATTATGTGGTGTATGATTAAATATAGTAACTGAAATTCAAATTCAAAAAAATTCTAAAACATCACAGTAAATTTTCTTCTTTGTTGAATTATGTTCTGAAAAAAGGGGTCATCAACTGCTTTCTTCAATTCTCAAAAATATCAATATGAACATCCCCATATTGTTGCATCATTCGGGTATTTAAGAGTCAAAAATTATTTATCAATCCTATAAAAGTGACGCAATTATTGTTTTGGAAAGTATAACCTTCTTGAAATTGATTGCTACGATCGTGATGGAGTTGAATATTGACGAAGTTTGCAAAAGAATTAAAGTAAAATACATTAAAAAGGGCAGTTCGGTGCACTAAAGCTACCGCTATGCACGGTGTTCGGGGAAGGCCCCACCACAAAGGTGTATCGTACACAATCTTACCTTGCATTTCCTCTAGAGGCTGTTTCTAAGGCTTGAACCCGTGACCTCCTGGTCACATGACAACAACTTTACCAGTTACTTCAAGGCTCCCCTTCTGAAGTAAAATACATAATGAAGGTAATTCTTCTCCAATGATCATAAGGAATGACAATGGATTGAGGGTTTACATGGAGTTGAAAAATAATTTTTGGGATTTGTCAATACGGTATTTCATGCCCCCAAAAAATAAAAGCAGACTTAAATTAAGAGAGAAAAAGATAGCAGCAAACTAATACGTATTAAAGATAACATTACACAACAGTTGCACATGTATGTGAGTAGATTATACATTTAAAAAATAATCTACGGTAATGTATAATGTCATACTATACATTTAAGTATTAACATTAAACATGTATACTTCTATATCCTTATCAGAAGGTATAATGTAACCTTATACAATAGTAATACTTTCTAATTGTAAAATACCAAATAATACATAAAATGCCTCTTAAATGTAATAAGAACTTCTTAATGTATAATATAATGAAACATATAGCAGAAGAATTATATTATACATTAGTCTTCCAAAATAACTTATGTATAATGCCTGATATATTATAACTTATACATTAAATATAATCTTCCAAAATGTATAATATCACACTATACATATAAAATATTCACCTTATACATTAATTATCTACAATATAATAATAATTTTAAGGAAAAAATTAGTGTTATTATAACATTACATTAGCTACACGATAATAAGGAAAGAGAATGATTCAAGTTTCTTTATTACGTGAATTGAAAGTGTACATCAATTGTGTTTTGAATATTCAATTGTTATTGTAACATTACATTAGCTTGATTGTAGGCATAAATAAAGGATAACATATATGGAGCAAAAATCGATGCACTAAAATATGATCAAAATATGGTATTTTGATATGTATGAGGAGGATGAGAGAGAAAGGGTGAATTTAAGGGATTTAAGTAATTACTTTAGAATTTTTGTAATTTCTTTTCCAATATTGGATTTTATGTAATAAGGTAAAGTTACCTTGTGTATATATGTAATTTTTCCTTATTATTTAACTTATGAACTGGCCCACGGGCTAGCCCAACCCATATTGCTTAAGCCCCATAGGCCACAGGCTTATTCGGGCCAGGCTAAAAAGCCCTGTTCTTAAACGGACAACAAAAATTGAAGCCCAAATCTATCAAATTACAAGTCGGATAAGGCTGAATGATGAGTGGTGTTTTTACCACTCATTCATACTCACTATTTGTGCATAATGCCTTGATTTGAATGTATATTGAGACAAACTTGTGGTTAGATGCGCTAATATCCACTTGATGCAGGTAATAAAAGCTAAGGAGGTCAAAATATGTAGATTAGAGATGAAAATAATAAAAAGAAAGCAAATAAGAGTGCAACTGAAAACCTAGATTATATCAGCCCTGATTACCGTGACCGTAGTCCTCTAGCTGCAGTTTTGGTTAGTCAAGATAGTCAGAGTAATGTGGCCACAAAATCTAACTGTGGTCACGTAGGCGCGGTCACAGTCAAACACAAACGATCGCGGTTAAGGGGAATATGCCCAGGGGCAGATTTGTAAAAGCACTTAGACGCATTCCAAGCCATATTTAAGCAAAACCCCCTTCCTCTTTAGGGGAGCTTAGGTCATAAGATATCTTGGAATTCAAGACTTGAAACCCTAATCTTTGAAAGTGTGTAATTAATTTTGGAGGATTAATTTCTTAGTTTCTTGGTGAAGAATAGATGCTTTGAATGACCCATATGGTATATTTCTCTTTACTTTCTTCATGAGTTGATAAGTAATTTGATCTTAGGATTATTTTAAATTAGTGTGTGATTGTGTGTGGGTATTATTGTGTTTTCTTGGATTTTAGTTGTTGAGTATGTGTTTCACCATTTCTTGATCTTATGAGTTGGGATTTGATGGTTAAAAACTCTAAATTTCCAAATGGGTTTGATGGGTGAAAGCTCAAAGATCTAAAAACCCTTTGTCATCCTCGAAAGAGGGACTTAGGTGAATATTAGGTAACCCATAACATCCTCGAAAGAGGGTTATCGAGGGACAAGGCAATTGTGAACAACTAAGCCTATGGGTTACTACCCTTTGTTATCTTAGAAATAAGTGTTTAGGGATTGTAATTTATGTCAATAGCATCATCCTAGAAATAGGGATTCTTGGTTGAGGTTTTGGGTGGTTATATCAACTCCACATTTGTTAGGTTCTCGAAAGAGCCAGTGAGTGAAATTATTGGGGTTTTTATTGAAAGATTGACCTCAACTATCTTTGACTTAGCCTATCCATTAATTAACAACTAAATTCCATACTAAACCCACACTATCCCACACGCTTCACCTCTAAGGATTAATGATCCCAAGATTCCTCCAAACCTTGAATTCATATGAAAGATATCGCTTACTGATTGCTTGATAAAGGTTGTAGTGAAAAAGTTCTCAAACAAATCCCTCTATTTAATTATACATGTCTTTTTCTTTAGCATTCTGGATGACCTTATAGTAATTGGAATACCTATAGATCTGAAGTCTATAGCGTTCAATCCTCGAGATTAAACCCCAATTTACATTGGGTTACTTGAAAATGACTGCCTCACCCCTCAATTATGGGAGCGAGTTGAGAATTATCAAAATGGCGCCGTTACCGGGGAGTGAAAATAGATTTCGCTTACAAGGCGTGATTCTTACTTGGGAGTATCCAGAGTGTCATATTTTATTTCCTTTGTTGTTTTTGGATCTTTTGTAGGTAAACTTAGCATAAAACAAAATAATGTGTGAAGGTAGAAACTCTGTGGAGTCGGGTATTGCACCCGTTCATGGAGAAAATCACTTGAACGATGGATATCATGCAGATGAAAATCATACCTTACCTCACCTTAGGAACGGAACTTTTCATATGTCTAGTGTCATGCTTCATGTGTTGCAAGTAAAAGGGCTATACAGAGTTCATTTGAGATTTTGTTTGGAAGTTTGTACTCCATTCAACATTACCCATAGTGCTCAAGAATCCTTTCCATTCTCACTAACGGGTAAAGCATTATTATGTTTCCACACACTTCCTTTGGCTTTATTTACTTCATGAAATGAGCTCATAAAGGAGTTTTTAGATAAATACTCCTATCCATCCATGGTGTGTGACTCAAGAGCTAAAATTATAAATTTTAGGAAAAAGTACAGTGAGCCACTACATGAAGTGTGGGAGAGATTCCATAGAATGTTGACCAAATGCCCAAACCATGAGATTCCAGGGAAGGCACTCCTCTAAATATTCTATCGGGGGCTAGATCCTTTGAACCAATCAGTGATAAACAATACGGTGGAAGGTCCTCTCTTGAATTTGCACTTTCATGCGGCCACAAAATTGTTGAGAGAGGTGACTAACCACAATCGGGAAGGTCACACTCAAGACATCCATATCTCAAATATCCCTTTAACTAAACCCATGACTAATGGATACCAAAGGAAGTGGGAAGAGAATTAAGAGCTAATCTTGGTAAAGATCCTCGCTCGAATTGAACCACTAACTAAGTACATCATGGGTGGACCCACTAACATGGCAAGCCATATGCCACCAAGAGCTAATTACAAAAATAAAAGTGCTAGGGGAATAGAGGAAGAAAATTGGTACCTAGCTAACCTCTCGGGGGAGTCTCATCCAACCTATTATAAGCAAGATGAGACTTAAGGTTGGAAAAAATGGGTTTGTGGTCGATTTTAGAGAGAGAGAGAGAGAGAGGATATGAGTGTTACCATTTCATTCCCCACCATGATCAAGGTTCTAACAAAGATTCACGCTCCATGGATACCGATAAAAGTGGAACAGAGGATCTTCTTGCAAGGATTTTGAGTAAGGTTGAGTGAACAAATGAATTGGTTCGTGGAGTAAAAAAGAAATTTATTTCACTTTCTAAAAAGGTAGCCTCTTATTTAGCTTCCATCAAGGAATTGGAGAATTAAATGGGATAAATCTCTGCGCGTCTTGATGCTAAGACTAAGGGTGACTCCATTAGTGGCAAAACCACAAATCTTTAAATCGATGGTCAAATTTTGGCAATGCATGCAGAAGATAAAAAGCCAAAGGAGGAGCACTTGATGGAGGAATTTGGGGGAAAAATGCCCAATACCAAACTAACGGAGAGGATGTCCCAAAGTCTAATCGAAAAGGAGAAGAAAGAATTGGAATGCATTATTGAAAGGTTGATTGATGAAGGGAAATTTGATAAGTGGGGTCCTGTGCACCTTTATTGATGAGTTGATGCATGCCAATGTCGTGCCATGATATTAACTACGGCACCGTGTGAGAGGCAACCCACAAATGCCATGAGGACCACTCGTACCCTTTTTATCATATTTTTCTAGTATGAATGTTAGATTTTGCATATGAATAACTTAGGTAGGTGTGACACTATGGATTGCTTGACATAGGTTTGGAAAGGGAGAATTGTACAAAGATTTTAATTGAAGGCCTATAAGTGTGAAAATAGGCACCAAATGAGCAGCAAAACTGGATAAAAGAGAAATAGGGGAGCAAATATGCCCTCAGTTATCGCAACTGTGGTCCTTATTTACAATCGCAGTTACTTTCCTATCTGCGATCATTGTTAGATGGTTGCGATCATGGATAGTGAAGCTAGCTGACTCAGTGACTGCAACCTTATACTCCTCACACCCCGCTCAAATTCTTGCATATAAGACCAGTTTGATCTCAGGATAAATGGTGGTGCAGAGTCTGAAAATAATAGCAGTCCCTGATGGAGTCTCTGGGAGCACCCTTATCTCTTTGTTAGCCTTGATTATTCATACAGTGGGGGCACTGATACTTTCTAGTTGGGGGTGTTTCCTTACCATTTCGTTCATATGCATACATTTGATATTACTGCACATCTTTCGACTCATTACAATTATTCTTATCTTGTTTCTTATTGGGCTTGTAATATTTGGGCATCTTGATGGTGCTCATGCTAGCATGAATTTGTTATTTCATTCTTAGTTTGATGTTTTAGTTTTATTTTCATTAAGTGAGACTTGCTATCATTGTTGGGTTTCAATCCATAGATGCAGGGAAAGTCTGAGTACCCATGGCATCAAGGCTATAAAATGTAAGAGAAGTCTGAGTACCTATAAAATTGATGCTTTGGGAGCACATTCATATCCATTGGTGAAGTCTGAGAAACCATATGGGTAGTTATCCCGTACTATGAGTCATAATGAGAGACCATGACTTAGGTTGTTACCATAATTAGCAAAATATGCATGGTGTAGATACCAAGACAAACAACCCCCCACCGTCCAATTTTTTTTACAAAATCTGAACGCATGGACGTGAGCAACTTTGTAATGATATTTTCCTTCTTTTTATGACTCTGAGAGTTGACTTTGGAAAAATAATAAATACCCCATCTTTATCTCGAGCGGGTAGAACAATTAAACCCTCTTGACGATATTCACATGCCGTATGTGAGGTTGATTGTCTTCATCTCTTGTGTACTTGGACTATCTAGAACTTACCTCTTTAGTCTTTCAAAGCCAATTTAGATTATATTTGGTTGGAGAAATGACCATAGTCCATCTTGTGATTTTTGTTCCCACTTTAAGCCTAAAAATCCTACCCTTGCATAAGTATAATCCCTATTACCCACTTCGAGCCTTTGGACCTTTCTTTGGCAAACACATTACAAGCCATGAACCATTCTTTTTTATCACTCTTTTGAACCATGCCCTTCTTGAACCTGATAATGTAAGTTGAGGCAAAAAGCCTAAGCTGGGGGTGGTAAAGTTTGAAGGAATAAAGTTTGGTGCCATAAAGAGTTAGTGTATACCTAATGTGCCTAAGTTTAGAAAAGAATAAAATAGAAGATTAAAGGACCCAACAAAGGAATGATAGCTTTAAAATTGCAAGAAAATGAGATAAAAGAAGTTGGGCGAGCAAATGAAGCAAAAATTAGGCATGATAAAAGAAAGAGAGCAAGGAGAGTGGACCATAGTTATAAAGAAAAATAAAAAAATTTGAAAATTGTGATGAAGATGTTCAAGGAATGGTGTAGTGATGTTAGGCGTATTTACACGCCTAAAGCACCTTAATTTACTTATATTTTAGCTAAGTTTTAAGGACAAAATATATAATTCCTGCACTTTTAGTCCTTTTTCCTGTAAGTGAGCTAACAAACATGATTAGCAAGTTTTCAGGTATAAATGATGAAGATTTCAGCATTTTATGGATAACTTGACGCCAAAGGAAGCATCACGAAAGAAGGAAAGCAGCGTTTCGACGCCTATGGACTGAAAGTGACGCATGAAAAACTTGTCCCGGGCAAAAACAACATTTCGAAAGACTTGGGGATCAGCAGTAACTTAGTAGGATAAGGATGCAGTATCCTAGTAGGATTGGGATAAGTACGCAGTAGCCTAGTAGGAATAGGATATGGGTGTTATTAAAACCCTATGATGCTGAACTTTTCAGCAAGTATTATTACAATTAAAACAATTCTCTTTTAATTAATTCTTCTTCCCTTCTCTTCATCTAGTCGACGTTTAATTTTCATAACAAGAGAAATGCTATTTTGCAAGGAATTCATGCCACAAGCCCTACCAAAACATACTTCACGTGAGATTTTTATCTTGGTATGCTGATAATGTCTATTGTGATTTCCGTTGCACTCATGAATAGCTAAACTTCTCTGTTAGGGTTATGGAAGCCTTATGAGATACTATCTAGTGCTATGAGTTTGTGAATTCTTGATACGTATGCTGCTTATATCATTCTTCTCTTCATCTTAATATAAATTCTTGTGGTTGCAAACATATAGAATACGCCAGTATAACATTAACTTGTTCGAAAGAAAAGTTACATGTCTGGAAAAGAGAGAATGTCAAGGAAATAGGGAACCAACCCCTGTTTAAAAGTTAGTGCCGTAACTGGATTAACCTCTTGGAGAATTTGCACCATTAGATACGCTTTAAGCTCGAAAGAGTTAAAGTGAAATAATCCTTGATGGTCGAAAGACGCCTGGATTTACCATAGGATACGATTCTCTATAAGCGCATGCATGTCTGAATTCCGCATAACTCATAGTCAATAGATACGTATAACTCATAAGGTGGACATAACCCTAAATCTCAATTCTCATTGATTAAAACCTACCAAGTACTCCGTTTTACTCTTCTATTTTCTGTTTTTACTCTACTATTTTGTTTACGTTATTTACACGCACAAAATCCCCCCTTTGTTGCAGAATTTTCGGCCAAAAGTCTACTAATAGTTGCTTACTTAGTGACCAAGTATTTCCTGTGGGATTCGACACCCAACCCAGTTGGGTTCTATATTTGACGACGACCGCTTACACTCTTACGAGAGCTGTAGTTTGAGCGTTATCATGTAGCCATGTTGTTTCAAAAATGATATCCTACCCTACCCCAACCTTACATTACAATCTTAGAAAGTCCTTTGAGATCTCCAACCGCTTACTTTCTTTGTAGTGGTGATTGAAAATTGGGGCAAGGCTATGGTATGGTGCTTGTTAACATGGAGAATTTCTTGAAAGAGTGAGGGCTTGTACATAAATTCCTTGTTGCAAGATTAGTAATTAGGTGTGTAAATTTTTTTTTTCTCGTGAGGAGGCATGTGAGCTAGTTGAGGTGGGTGATTTTGTCATCTCCCACGCAATGAGGTAAATGAGGATATAACATGAAAATTGTTTTTAAAGTGTTAGTAGTTGTTACATGGTTGCTCTCCAAAGTCTATTGCATCCTTCACTATTCCACTTTTTAATGATGAAAGTGGTTAGAAACTTATTTTCCCATGTGTGAAACGCTTTTAGTGGTGGTATTCAAGTTAAGTCATTATGATCATTGATTTATAGAATGAGGGCACACATTGTCTCATAATATAGGGGTAGTGTTGCTTTAGGACAAGTAAAGTCTTAAGTTGGGGGTGTTGATAGGTGGTATTTTTGTCACTCATTCTTACTCATTATTCATGCACAATGCCTTTATTTGAATGCATAAATGAGACAAACTTGTGGTTATATTCACTAATATCCATTTGATGTAGGTAAAAAAAGCTAAGACGGTTAAAAGATGTGGATTAAAGTTGAAAATAATAAAGAGGAAGCAACAAAGAGTGTAGCTGAAGACCTGGATTGCATCAGCCCTGGTTACCGTGACTGCAGTACTCTAGCTGCGGTCGTGGTCAGTCAAGATGCTCAGAGTAATGTGGTCCCGAAATCTAACCGCGGTCGCGTAGGCTCAGTCACAGTGAAACACACGCGATCATGGTTAAGCGGGAATAGGCCCAGGGGTAGATCCGTAAAAGCACTTAGACGTATGCCAATCCATATTTAAGCAAAAATACCTTCCACTTTAGGGGATCTTAGCTCATAAGATATCTTAGAGTTCAAGACTTGAAACCCTTGGGCAAGTGTGCAATCAATTTTGGAGGATTAATTTCTTAGTTTCTTGGTGAAGAATGGATGCTTTGAATGACCCAAATGGTATATTTCTCTTTACTTTCTTCATGAGTAGCTAAGTAATTTGGTCTTAGGATTATGTTGAATTAGTGTGTGATTGTGTGTAGGCATTGTTGTGTTTTAATGGATTTTATTTGTTGAGTATAGGTTTCACCATTGCTTGAGCTTATGAGTTGGGATTTGGTGGGTAAAAACTCAAAATTTCCAAATAGGTTTGATGGGTGAAAGCTTTAAGCTCTAAAAATCCTTTGTCATCCTCGAAAGAGGGACATAGGTGAATATTAGGTAACGCATAACATCCTCAAATGAGGGTTATCGGGGGAAAAGGCAATGGTAAAAAACTAAGCCTATGGGTTACTACCCTTTGTAATGTTAGAAATAAGTGTTTAGGGATTGCAATCCATGTCAAGAGCATCATCCTAGAAATAGGGATGCTTGGTTGGGGTTTTGGGTGGTTATACAAACTCCACACTTGTTAGGTGCTCGAAAGAGACAATGAGTGAAATTGTTGGGGTTTTATTGAAAGATTGACCTTAATTATCTTCGACTTAGCCTATCCATTATTTAACAACTAAATTCTATACTAAACCCACACTATCCCACACGTTTCACCTCTAAGGATACATGACCCCAAGATTCCTCCAGACCTTGAATTCATATGAAAGATATCGTCTACTGATTGCTTGTTAAAGGTTGTTGTGAAAAAGTTCCCAAACAAATTCCCCCATTTAATTATACATGTCTTTTTCTTTAGAATTTCGGATGACCTTATAGTAATTGGAATACCCACAGGTTTGAAGTCTATGTCATTCACTTCTCAAGATTCGACCCTAATTTACATTGGGTTACTTGACAATGACCGCCTCACCCCTTAATTATGTGAGTTGAGCGTTATCACCGACCCAACAGGCCTGATTTTTGTTTTTTTTTTATATATTTTAATCAATTTTTTCTTCATTATTGCTTTATATCATTTATAAGTTGAGGGGATGGTAGAAACAGAAAAAGAATCTGAAATAACCTTGGGATCAAAACCCAAATAGACAGCCAAAAATGGGGTCACATAAGAGAGAGAGAACCACGGATAAAGTAAAAAATACAATTCATGAGAAAAGAGTTGTAACGTACCAGTCAGGTGATGCCTCAGATTCATGTTGGGTAGCAAGAAAATATAACTGATATCCGCTTGCGCCTTTACCAGAAGCAAAAATAGATACAGAAGAAGTATCCTTCAGTGTGGGAGCAGATAAAGAGGTAACCAGAACCTTATTTGCTCCCGAAGCAACCTTATAAATTGGGAAATTTCTAAGCATATGTCCTGGATGACCATATTTGAAACACCTGTTCCTCCCCTCATTATAGAAACCCCAATTCAACCGACCACAAAGCCTACAAAGAGGACATGTTGAGGCTGACTAAGCCCCACTCTCCTGAGAATGGGCACCCTATGTTATAAAGTTATCGCCACCCTGCTGACGTCTATCACCTAAAGGCTTCGAGTAGGGAACACTAGCTGTGGAGAAAGAACCACAACTCCCTTACTTCTTCTTTCACCACTTACCACTATCCCTACCACGTTACTGTTGGCCACCACCTTGCTTAGAGAACCTAAACTTATTGCCCTGCTTTTCCCCGATCTTAGCCTACTTTTTTTTTCCTCTTCCATCTGCTGAATATGAACAACCAACCTAGAAATATCCATGTCCTTGATCAGTAAGGCAATCTTACTTTCAAGGATTAACTTACGAGACAGTCCTAAAGCAAACTTTGTCATATTGGCCCTCATATTAGACACTATTTTTGGAGTATACTTAGACAACTCATGCAATTTCAAGGCATACTCCTTTACCGATATCTTCCCCTGTTTTAGATTAACAAATTCCTCTGCTTTTGCTTCCCTCAACTCCTGAAGAAAGAAACAATCCAGAAATGCATTAAAGAAAGTCTCCCACAAAGATGACTCCTCAACATCACCCCTTGCTCTATCCCATTTCTTATACCATTGGTACGCCACATCATTTAGCTGATAGGCAACAAAATTCACCACTTCCACATTAATGGCCTGCATAATCCTGGAAATCTTTCCATCTTATCCAGGAGACCCTGAGAATCCTCCCCTACCTTAATACCAGTAAAGGTTGGAGGATTTAGCTTCATGAACTGGCCAATGCTTGTAGCTTCAGAAGATAGAATACTTGATGCACCACGATCAACCTGAGAATACCAACTGAGCAATCTCGTGAATCAACTGACGAAACTCCGCATTTGTCACGTCACCCTAAAAAAGACTAGAAGGAACTAGTGGAACTCCAGAATAATTAGGGACTGGACCCCTAGACCGAGTAATGATCCCCTGAGTAGAACGTGTCCCATCAACATTGTCCCCAATTGGGACAAAGGAATTTCCATAAGCTTTAGATTGTTGAGGCATGATCTAAAAAGTGAACAAATAGGAATTAGAAAGGATTTTAGGACTTAGACACCAAGCTTAAAAATCAAAACACAAGAAAGAGAAATATTCCTAAATACCTTATGGCCTCTCTCTTATAAGTGTAGCATACTATAGACCATTAAAAGAGACTCTACTCGACATAACTTTGTGGACTCCCCAATTGACCATGAAGTTAAAGCTTTGACGGCAACTTGACATGAACCAGACCAGAGCCATGTCATAATGGCCATCTCAAGTCCAACCAAGACCGGAGACCACCCCTGATACCCAACCCAACCAACCAACAAACACCCTGAGTCGGATAAATTTCGAACATATAACAAGATAGTGTTTTGTAAATTCTAGACTTGGGATCGGTCCATGACCATGACCAACCCATGCAAGTCCAACCATCAACTACCAACAAACAATCAAAACCAAACTGATATAACAACTAAGTTCATGTCCATCACATAATATAGTAGGATTGAACAATCATAAATACAGTCAATCAGTATCTACCCTAATACCAATGCCAATAGTAAGGCTGACACCACTACCAGCACTGCCCATACCAACCCATAGTAGTTCCATAAAGCCTCTAACCAAAATTAAACAATATTCGGTTGGGACATGCCCCCAATAATAGCCAAAAGCAATGTCCATGAAATGACCAAAGTATGTAAAGACATCCATGATATGAAATAGAGCCTTCTGGAGTATGAAAGATCACCACTTTAATCCAACAACTGATCCTGAATCTGATCACTAAGCAGAAGGAGTAGAATGGATGGTTCCCATATTGCGTGGGGATACAACCAGCTGCCCGAAGATGGGATAGTGGGTTAATGCTAGAAAGTACTCAGAATAAAGATAAAATAATACCAACCTTTAAAACCAAGTAAACAACCATATGCATTCGCAACCATACATATATATATAAACCAGGCTGGGAAAGGGAACCAGTTTAAGCATGCATCTAAAACCATTGACCTAGGTATGTGTAGCTTTACCTTCTTAGAACCATCCATGGGTTGTATGGGTCCAGTGTAACCCTTTGAACGTGCCTAGATGCATATAGCTGCATGAACCGGAGATATCATAGAAGTAGGGGATGCCAAAGTACCCTTCGCTCTCCATGATACATATATACAAGTGTAACTTAGGGGATTCACACGTACCCCGTAAGTATCATATATGATCGCCATGACCAATCCTCATGTCAGCAAATATGAGTTTTTAGTGTCCGTCCATTAAACTCACGCCTTCACGGTTAGCCATCACACCCCGCCATTATTGCCCAATTTAAAACCATTACTACATAACCAAGACTACCATTCTATTTACTATTAACCAAGGCTATAAGTAGTGGTATCGTCATACTGACTATAGCTTGCAAGCAATGTCCTTAGCCAACCTTTTAGATAAGAAGGGATTCCTATGTACCCATAGATTACATTATTAGTTGCTTGGGGGATTCTCATGTACTACATAAGATGTTCATTTTTATGTTTACTTGAGGGATTCCCTTTTACCACACAAGGATGTTCAATTAAACCATAACGATGACCACCAAGACCTTACCATTTAACCATTAAAAATCATTGAGGATTCTATTACCAAGTCGTACTATGCAATAGTTCCATTAAAAGTTCAATAATATTGTAAAAACATTCTCATTGGCATTTTATCAAACATGTTATGGGAATAGTATGTCCAAAGCCAAAACTAAGTACCAATTAACCATTCCCATGCAACCAATTGTTCAAACCATCATTATAATAAGAAAACTATAAATAAAATACATGGGAAAACCATAACCAACAATTATAACCAAAATCCTCATCATATATTTGAAAACCCAAAACCATACAATAATTATGTCATAAAATAATTCATAAAACATGCCTTTAGTTAGAACTAACAATGAGAGAGGAGTAATATGCCTTAGATTATGAAGATGACGGAGATAAATCACCTTTGTAAGTCCCAAATTGATCATATTGATAAAACCCTAGTCTTCCTTGACCCAAGAGCCTTTGAGAGAGTTTCTAAGTGTGTTAGATTAGAATATTAGGGTAACTAATGTCCCAAGAGTGATATAAATCATGGGACCTTAAGAGGTTAAGAGGGAAAATGTCCAGATTACCCCCAACTTAAACTACATAAAATTCCCGTAGGAGGGTACGACTCCACCATACCACCCGTACCCTATCATCGAGTTTTACCTACCACTCCTACCCTAGTTATCCCTTGGACCCCTAACACTGTCCAACATATGACCACCAAGACCCAATTGTAACCAACCATACGATTAGTACCATGAAATGGTATCCTAGGCAGAATCAAGAGGGGTTGACACTTTCAAACATACGAGTTGGACTATACCAATCGTACCTTATCTCACGACTCATGGTGAACCACTCGTACTCAGATCCAAGTTAATAACTTTTAGATTAAGTGAAGGAAAACCCAACACTATGACCCATTAACAACCATATGACTTGTACCCACCCAAGTTGTACCCATTCCAAAAACTCAATCACCTAACACCACCCAACACTGGACAATATACGACTGGGTCACTTGACCCGTACTCTCACTATACGACTAGTATGGTGAGTCGTATGATGTCCAAAAATTCCAAAAGCCAGGAAATTTCTAAGGACCAAAACCCAGGGTGTTTTAATTAATCCATTTATTCAAAACAAATATATCCACTAGGTGAATCCTTAATTCTACACAAGGTCCCGTGTACTAACTTGTCTTAATTCATTATTCGATATTTCTATTTCTACTCACTATTTAACACCAACATGAGTTACGCTGCTTAGCAAATGATTAACATGAAAGAACTATAAATGACATCCCAAGAATAACATTATTCCCACAAAGCACATACAAATGTAATTATATAAAGACATAACCATACATAAACATATACAGTCTTATAATACATAACATCAATATATCATCCAGACTTACCGAGCATCATGACATAATCAATATATCCTTCAAATTTATTGGGCATCATCATATCATCAATATATCCTCTGGATTTACCAAGCATCATCATATTATCAATATATCCTCCGAATTTACCGAGCATCATCATTTTATCAATATATTCTTTGGACTTACAGGACATTATCATATCATTAATATATCCCCTGGATTTACCAGACATCATCATATGATCAATATTTCCTCTGGACTTACCAGGCATCATCATAACATCAATATTCATTATGGCATCAATATATATATACACAACCAAATCAATAACAAACCCAAGCCCCACGAGAGATTGAGCGAAGGAAAATAAAGAAATTCATACAATCGTACCTCATCATTCATTATAAACATAATATATAAGTGGGTGCCTGAACATGTATATTCATATGGTATGGACACTAAATACATTAACGGGCTTAACATAATTATTAGCATGGTTAGTTAACAATCTATGCTTATACTTTCTAGAGCCCCTTTTTATTAACATGATTCGCAATACTAGCACAAAAGATTCTTTTGCACAAACATTCGTTTAGTCACTAGGCTTGAACATAATATGAGCAATAATATGAGTAATTCCAACACCTAAAACCCTTTTAATATTACCAAGATATCACAATTATACTATAATAAATCTCAATCTAACACGGAGTAAGCCTAACCTACGTTGAATCCAAATATAGCTCACAAACCAGCAACCTTCGCTTTCTTTTTTCATCGAAGCTTCTTTAAGGATCCAAGCTACCAAAAACACAATCTATGCATTAATACAAGAATATAAATAACTATATTGCAAGATATTCGTTGGGTCCAAAACGACACCAAAACCCACCAAGTGGGTCTTATAAATGAAAAATGAGTTTTTGAGACCAACCCATTGTTCACATGCCATTTGAGAGTCATATGCCTCAATAATCAAGTGAATGTAAAGATTGATTAGGCTAAAATCATGCCCTCAAGGGTCAAATAATCAAGAATTCAACACTATAAATGAAGGATTCATACCTTAGATTCATTGCTAATCACGAATATGCAAGTTACTTAAGCTCTCAATCAACACCCAAGAGTCAATTTGTAGACTACAAACTCTATTAGGGTTTATGGGACTCAATGCATGAGCAAAATGACCAATTCTCGACCAAAAAAGTCATTTAAATATCCTTTCCTAGGTCTTCAGTTCATGCGATCATGAGTACACGGGCCGCGATCGCCGAATCACGATCGCGATACACCCTGGGAATAGATAACAACTAACTGGTACCTTTAGCTGAACCAGATGACAGATAAGTTTCAGCCAATGCCTCAGGATGCATTCGGAACCTAATATGAGCAAACAAAATATGCAACCATACTGATTTCGATTTTACAAATGCATAGGTGAAGTTAGATTTTCTATACGAGGTTGTTTCAACCAAATGTTGGCCTCACACCTGAATTTCCAATTTATCAACTTTTTGACCAATAGGTTAGAATGAGTTTGGGTGCATAGGACCCAAACTAAAGGTCTACCCAACCTAAAATTGATATTTTGGAGCTACTTACATAGTCAGAATTTATATCTAATACCGTTTGATACGGAACAAACAAGGGAACACAAAATCACACCCCAAAATAGTCTACAAATCATAATAAATCGTGGACCAAATGGGGACCTCTCTCGAATTCACTATCTAAAATAAGAAAGAAGAGGATACAAGGGGTTAATACACCAAAACAACCAGCCAACAACAAGTTTAGCAACACAATATGAAGCTCCACAATATAACAATAGCAACAAAAACAAATGGGTTACATTAACAACACAACAAGCCAAAACTAAAACAAGATACAAGATAGGTAGTTAGATAAGTGTTGATGTAGTCTTAACAACCCAGGAGCATAATCTACTCTTGGACCTTTAAAACTTCACACAACAAATACCTAACTCTTAAAATTGACACAAGAGAGGCGTCTACCACCCAAGTACCAACGTATCAAGCAAAATGCAACACACAAGAAAATCCACCCTTATGTTATACGCTAGTTTCAATTGGACTCTCCCTCATTCTAAGAGAAGTATTCTTCAATAATAATGATCAACTAAAGAAATACACCCTACAATGTTCTATTATACTACATTACAATAATAGACAAAATGATAAAAGGGCCCTTTAGTGACTAGTCTTCAAACATACTCAAAACTATCATGATCATGATCATACTTGTATCATCCTCTCCATCTTGAGAGGATTTTGCCCACAAATTCATAACCTCACCTCTTTTACAAAGGTACTACATAATCTCCTTTGCACGGCTATACATCTTCTACATCTTCCTCGCTTTGCATTTTAACCTCTTTTTGCTCTCCATCTTGAGGCTTGCCATCAACCTTAGCTGATTTAATTACTACTTCTTCCCCAAGATAGTATAATTTTCCCTTCCTTAGGATCATGTTCCTCTGGTTTGGGCACTCACTAGCCTTGTTCCCTCACCCTTAACATTTGAAGCATTGAAATCCCTTGGGATTGGAAGTAGAATTCAATTTACCTTAATACCTTGGAGTATGTTTTTAGACAACCTTGGTGGCCTTGGGTTAGGTAGACATGAATGAGTTATCTTTGAGCTCCCTCTCAACCTCTAAAGCTGCATGGAAGATGCCATCTATGGTGTTGAATTTGTTAAGCGTCATGCGAGTGGAGATGTCCTTTTTTAACCCAACCTTGAAGAGCACAATGTCATGACTTACTTACTCACCTCGGTGGCCAAGTTTCAAAATCAATTGTTGAAATTCATCGTAATAAGCCATGACACTCTTATTCCCTTGCCTCAAATTGTACAATTTAGCAAGGAGCTTATTCTTATAATTCTCGGGCAAGTACCTTTGTCGCATAAGGTTCTTCAATCGAAACCAATAAGGAGGTTGTCCCTCAATAATCTCATTCCTAAACCATTTAACATACTCCCACCATGTATTAGCATACCCTTCGAAGTGAGCTATATCATAACAATTTTTTTTTCTCCAGTGAGATCATTAAGTTGGAAGATCTTGTCACAAGATGACTCCCATACAAGGTAGGCTTCTGGATCACTCTCACCTTTGAAAATGGGAAGGCTCACTTTGATGGAATTGAGACCTACATCTCGGTTTGAGTGGCCATCTCTCACCTCTCGATCTAACTCCCCATGTCTACACTTTATTCTTTCTTCCCTCAAGTAAACATCATCATGCGGCCCATAACCATCATGTTATCCTTCCCTACCATAGCCCTCAATATGGATAGGTCTATTTGGGTTAAGTGGAGCTTGTAGTGGCAGGATTGGATTTGGATAGTGAGGTCTTAGGTCAAGTAGAGTTTGGATGAGAGGGTTTGGGTTTGATGATGGTATTTAGGTTCCAAGCCCTTCTTGTTGGACTTGGTGGAGTGGAGGATGGCTTGGTATGTCTTGTTCTCGGCTTTGGGAGTAAAGATTTGTTTGATTTATGGCAATTGGTGTATATTGCATTTGGCGCAAGGTCTCGGGAGTATTAGTTGGGGAAATGTTTTGAGGGGTAAAAGGTCGACTTCCTTGGCTTTACACACGTTCTAATCTCCTACTCATTGATGCCACATCCGTATCTAATTTCTCAAGACCCACATTCAACCTAGCTATATCTCGGGACATATTATCCATTGTTTGAGCATTTGAAGCTCGGGTTCCATTGTGGTGGTATCGAAAATAACCCTTCAATTTACGGTCCAATCAAGATACAAAATCAGTCTGCAACGTCACACACAACAATACAATGCAAAACCTACAACACAAAACAGACGTTATTTCAAAACAACCTCCCACAATAAGATCCCACCTTCAAGTTTCTTCAAACTCAAGCTCAACATTGGTGGATGGATAAACTAACCTCAAATTTAGCTCAAATTCTAACCCTATACTCCTATAGTGTTAGAGAACACAAATCTAACACTAAAAACACAAGAAAAACGCAAAATCAAAAACTCAAAATTTGACCTAGGGTCAAAAACGGGTTTAGTATATTTTTGGGAGATTTTTTATTTTGACACTTCTTTTTTTGTTGGGATTTTCAATTTCTATACTCTAATAGTGTTAGGGAATAAGATCTAATACTAGAAACACACAAAAATCGAGTTTTTTGAAAGACCCTAAAAATGTGAACAGTAACTTTTTTTTTCAAGATAACAATCCCAAGATTGATTTTGTTGGAACAAAATCAAACCTTGCTCTGATACCAAATGATACGGAACAAACAAGGGAACACAAAATCACACCCCAAAAAAGTCCACAAATTACAACAATCATGGACCGAATGGGGACCTCTCTCGGATTCACTATCTAGAACAAGAAAGAAGAGGATAAAAGGTGTTAATACACCAAAACAGCCAGCCAACAACAAGTTTAGCAACACAAGATGAAGCTCCACAATATTAATATAGCAACAAGAACAAACGGGTTACATTAACAACACAAGAATCCAAAACTAAAAAAAGATACAAGATAGGTAGTTAGACAAGTGTTGATGTAGTCTTAACAACCCAAGACCATATTCCACTCTTGGACTTTTAAAACTTCACACAAAAAACACCTAACTCTTACAATTGACACAAGAGAGGCGTCCACCACCTAAGCACCAACGTATCAAGCAAAATGCAACATACAAGAGAATCTATCCTTATGTCATGCCCTAGTTTCAATTGGACTCTCTCTCACTCTAAGAAAAGTATTCTTCAATAATAGTGATCAACTAAAGAAATAAACCCTACAATGTGCTATTTATACTACATTACAATAATAGACAAAATGACAAAAGGGCCCTTTAGTGACTATTCTTCAAAAATACCCAAAAGTGTCATGGTCATGATCATACTTGTATCACCGTTTTACTGAGATTTTTTTGGTTGCCCTTTGGAACTAGCGAAGACTTCTAAACGAGGAAATGGTGCTAAAAACTAAATGAACCAACCAGTAATGAAACTATCAGTTCCAATAAGTCATAAATAACTTAGGACAGCTACGGAAAAGCTCTAACAATGAAAATTATTGAAATAATTAGAAATGACTGAAGAGTCATTACAAAATATTTTGAAAATGGTTTTTTTAACTAAACTCTAGAGTTGCTACTTGTCATTATTTGGTGTGACAAGTCACCTTTTAAAATTCTCTTGTCAAAGTCAATTGACTCTTAAAATTGATCCACAAATAGATATTCCATCTAAGGAATTCTATTGACCAAGGAAAAAGTGTTAGGCACCCCTCGATCCCATGGTTCGACTATGGTTGCTCGATTGAGTTACATTGGTTAATATGTCACTAAGAGATGATAAACTCACAAAAGAGCACAATATGCAAACAAAAAACAAACAAAACAACCAAAGTTTTAAAAAATAATGTCCGGTCTAATTAATACAGTCCCCAAAGTAAGAAAAAGTACTAAAATGAAAACCTGAACTAATTTAAACTACCCTACACTATGCTCTACCTGACACCTCAGGGCTTAGTCCCAAACATCCTCCATATATATAATATTTTAGGGTATTCCCTGGTGAATAAGTATAATTTATCTTGGGGCATACCTCGATAAAATGAATACATTTGAGTGAATGCAATAAACTAAATAAGCAAATCAAAATAATCATTCAACAATCCACAAATCCTAAAATTGCCTGCTCAACCTACCATTTGCCTACCAATGATTCTACAAAGTTTATCAAAATCGACGTCTATTCTAAATTAAACAAAAAGAATCCATGAATCAACGCAAACCAATCATATTCATTTTTTATCAATTTTCAATCCCTCCCTGAATAATTAATTTTAATTCTAAAATGAGATATCATTTTATCATATAATCCATGACTAAGGGAACCAAACAATGAATATAAATAACCAACTATTCACCACCGACATGGATCAACTAACACACAATATTTAATGCACCGAATATCATAAACAATAAAATAAAAAGGTGGAAAGAATAGAATTGGTCATCAATTTGAAGTTTTTGAACTTGAGTAATATTTCTTGACTAAAAAATGGAATCCACACCAAAAAACCTTGAGCTGAATCTTAATAAACAAACAATCCTTGCTTTGGTATATATCCTTTACTGTTTTCCACTAAACCAAACTAGAAATTGTGCGAGAGAGGCAAAACCCGCGACTGCTTGGTCTGGTTTTTGCTAATTTTTATTTTTTTCCACCGAGATGGAAGAAGGTCAATGATTCTATGGTTTGTATCACTGGTGGGAGGGATAAGTATAGTATGGGATTGGTCAAAGAGTTTTGTCAATTCCAACGAGGGAATCTAACGTGATGGTTTGGGTTAGATTCTTTAGTGGAGCGACGGGAAAGGTGTTTTTTGGTGAAATTTTGCTAAAAATCAAACCTCATCTTTTTCTCCTTCCCTTTTCCCATCTATTTCTTATATCTCTCTCTATAGATCTTTTTTTTTTCTATCGCACTCTTTAGATCTCATTATTTATCATCTCTTATGTCTCCCATTTTTCTCTCCCTTTTCTTTCCATTTCATTGCTAATTTTCTCAATAATTTTCTCACTACTATTTTCGATTATTTTCTCCACTGGTTTTCTATTATCTCCCACTCTTTCTTCCTCTTTATATGTGTGTGTAACCTCCTGTGGGTGTTTTTTGTGTGTATGTATATATATGGCTGTCTATAGAGTATTTTATGTGTAAGAGTATATATGATAGTATATATTATTTTTCGGGAAAAAGGAAAGCCTAATTTAGGTTTGGGAAGGGGTATGTGGGGTAGGGGGTTCGAGGGAAGAGGTAAGGTTGTTATTTTTGTTATGGATTTTTTATTTTTGGATAAGGGTAAAGAAAGTTGTGGTAGTGTTTTTTGTTTTATTGTGGGGGATTATCAAATAGGGTGGGGTGCATGGTAAGTGAGGGAAATAGGTAAATGTGACTTTTGGGAGGTTCAAAATTCTGTGTGTACATCATGCTCCTCTTTGGCTATAAACAAAAAGTGTTTCTAGAAAAAGAAGTAGACAATGAGATATAATTTGACCTGACCATTATTCAAAAGGAAGAAAAAAGGTGATAGTGTGCATTTGAGTCTTGGTTTTGGGAATTATACCTATCTAAAGTTAGAAGGAAATCAAGTCATATATTGTTTAAAAGGTTGAAAGGAAGATGGACTATACCGAGTTGGATATTTGAGTGAGGCCCTATTGAGGTTTTGGTCCATAACACAACTCTTATTCTCCACGTGAGCTCTTTAATTGCAATTTAAAATATTTACCCTATACTCCAAGCGGGTTTTTGACTTTCTATTTCTTCACCCTATTCTCCAAGTGGGCTTCCGATTTGCCATTTCTTTACCTTGTTCTCTAGGTGGACTCCTGACTTGCTATTTCTTTCCTTGTTGTCTAGGCAGGATCCTTACTTTTAATTTCCTTACCCTATTTTCAAGGTAGTCTCCTGACCTGCTATTTATTTACCCTATTCTTCAGGCGAGCTCATGACCTGTTATTTCCTCACCCTACTCTCAGGTAGAGTCCTAACTATTAATTTCTTCATCCCGTTCTTCATGCAAGCTCCTGAATTGCAATTTTTTCACCTTATTCTCCAGGAGGGATCCTGACTTTCAATTTCTTCACCCCATTCTTTATGCGGGATCATGACTTGCAATTTCTTTACCCAATTGTCTGGGTGGGCTCCTAACTTACAGTTTCATTACCCTGTTCTCCAGGAGGGATCCTAACTTTCAATTTCTTTATCCTGTTCTCCAGGTGGACTCCTCACTTATAATTTCTTCACCCTGTACTCCAAGCGGCCTCCTAACTTTCAATTTCTTCACATTGTTCTCCAGATGGGCTCTTGAGTTGTGATTTTTTTACCATGTTCTCGAGACGACCTTCTGACTTTTAATTTCTTCACCTTGTTCTTTGAGCAGGATCTTGACTTGCAATTTCTTCACCCTGTTCTCCTAGAGGGCTCCTCACTTTGAATTTTATTCACCCTATTCTCCAGGCGGGCTCCCGACTTGCTTCTAAAAGTGGAATATCAATCCTTAAAAATGCAAGTACAAAGCATGTAATATGAAAGTGGAAGATGAAGATCACTTATTCCATATTTTTACAACACTAACTTTAATTGAGCATGCGTCACTTATAAATCAAGTTAGGCACTCACCTAAGAACAGGGTGAATAAATTACAAGTCAGGAGCCTGCCTGAAGAACACGGTGAAGAAATTAAATGTTAGGAGCCTTCCTAGAGAACAAGGTGAAGAAATTGCAAGTAAGGAGTATGACTGGAGAACAGGGTGAAAAAATTAAAAATCAGGAGCTCTCCTGGAGAGCAGGGTGAAGAAATCGCAAGTCAGGAGCCTGTTTGGAGAACAGGGTGAAGAAACTGCAAGCTAGGAGCTCTCCTGACGAACAGGGTAAAGAAATTGCAAGTCAAGAGCCTGCCTAGAGAACAGGGTGAAGAAATTGCAAGTTAGGAGTCGGCGTAGAGAACATGGTGAAGAAATAGCAGGTTAAGAGCTTGTCTAGAGAATAGGGTGAAGAAATAGCAATTCAGGAGTCCACCTAGAGAATAAGGTGAGGAAATTGATAGTTAGAAGCTCGCTTGGAAAACATGGTCAAGAAATAGCAAGTCAAGAGTCCGCCTGGAGAACAGAATGAAGAAATGACAAGTCAGGAGACTACTTGGAGAATAAGGTAAAGATTTTAAATTGCAAGTCAGGAGCCCGCCTGAAGAATAGGGTAAAGATTTTAAATTTCAAGTTCAAAGTCAATTTTTAAGTTCATATTCAATACCTAATTTTGCAAGAAGAAAGGATTCAGTTTCAAGTTCTACCCAAAGAAAAGTAGATATTTTATCACTTGAGAAAGCCTTGAAGACTCAAGTCGAGAATCAAGAGAAGCTACATAGATACGATTTTTGTAATCTCATTTATCTTTATAACTTGTAATTTTCATTTTTGATGTAATGATAGAGCCGCTCTTTGGGTGAAAACCTCGACAGGACCTCACTCGACTCTCCAACTCGATATATTCCCACTCCCTTCAACCTTTTGAACTATATGTAACCTAATTTCCTCTTAACTCTGGATAGGTAGAATGCCTAAAACCAAGACTCGATCTCACTCTATATTTCTTTTCCTTTCTTTTTGAATAAGGGCCGGGTCAAATTCTATGTTATTGTCTATTTTTTGTTTGAAAACACTTTGTGTTTACAGCCAAAGAGGGGCATGATGCAGACATGTAATTTTGACTCTCCCAAAAGTTACACTTACTAATTTCCCTCACCTTACCATTCACCCACCCTATTTGATAATCCTCCACAAGAAAAAAAAACCTACCACACCTTTTTCTACCCTTATTCAAAAATAACAAATCCAAAACCAAAATAACAACCTCACCCCAACCCCCAACCCCATATGGCCCCAAACCCTAACTCACTTTTTCCCCTTTTCCCATAACAAAATAACAATATACACTCTCATATATACTCTCACACACAACACACACAATGGACAACCATATATATACGTACATACATAAAACACCCACATGGGGTTACACACACATATAGAGGAAGAAATAGTGCGAGATAATAGGAAATCTAGTGGAGAAAACAAGCAAAAATAGTAATGCGAAAATTAGTGAGAAAAATGGTAATACAATTAGTGAGGAAATGAGAAAAAAGGGGAGCGAAAAAGGGAGAGGCAAGACAGGAGAAACAACAAGACTGAGACAGTGAGATAGAAAAAAAGATTAATGGAGAGAGATAGAAGACACAGATAGGAAAAAAGAAGGGGAAATAGATTTCATAGCTAAAGGGGTTTGATTTTTCCTACAAATTTTTTCCAAAAAACACCTTTCCATCGCTCCACCAAAGAATTCGACCCATACCATACCATTAGAACTCCTTGCCAAAATTGCCAACCCTTTTCGACCAAGCCCATACTTAACTGATTCCTCTGTCGCTGAGACAAACTCGATAAACATCAACCTTCTTCCATCTCACCAAGAAACCCATAAAAATCATCAATAAAATCCTAATATATCTAAAGCAGGTGCATTTTCATATCTCTCACTTGATTACTAGGTTAATTTAGCAAAAAATAGTAAAAGGTATATATCGAAGCTGGGTTTGTTCATTTATTGAGATTCAACTTGTGGTTTTTAGGTACGTATTCTATTTTGTAGTCAAGTAATATTACTCTAGTTTGAAAGCTTCAAATTGATGTCCAATTCTACTCTTTCCACCTTTTTATTTCATTTTTTATGATATTCGGTGCATTGAATTGAATATTATGTATTGGTTGATCCTTGTTGGTGGTGAATCATTGGTTGTTTTAATTCATTATTTGTTTCCTTTGGTTATGGATTGTATGATGAAACAATAACACATTTGAGAATTAAAATTAATTTTTCGGGGTGGGATTGAAAATTGATAAAAATAATTAAGATTAGTTTGCGTTGATTCATGGATTATTGTTTTTATTTCAGAATAGACATTGATTTTCTAAACTCGGTAGTATTATTGGTAGGAAAATAGTAGTTTGGGTAGTAAATTTTTGGATTTATGGATTATTGAATGATTCTTTCTATTGGCTTTTTTAGTTTATCACATTCACTCAAATGTATTCATTTTACCGGGGATGCCCTGAGATAAATTGTACTTATTCACTAAGGAATACTAGAAGTATTATGTATGCGGAGGATGTTCGTGATCAAGGACTGAGGCATCGAGTAGATCATAGTGTAGGGTAGTTCAAATTAGTTTAGGGTTTCATGTACATTTTCAATTTTGGGACCGTATTAATTGGACTGGACATTATTTTTTGGAACTTCAGTTGTTTTGTTTGTTTGTGTATTTGCGTATGTGTTCTTTTTATGATTTTATCATCTCTCAGTGTCATATTAAATGATGTAACTCAACCGAGTGACCGTGGTCGAACTATCAGACCGAGGGGTTCCTAACACCTTCTCCCCGATCAATAGAATTCCTAACCGAAATCTATATTTGTAGATTAGTTTTAAGAGTCAACAATTTTTAAAAGGAAATTTAGAAAGGTGTCTTGGCACACCAAATAACAAGTGGCTACTATGGAGTTTATTGAAACAATCCTTTTTCAAAACATTTTCTTTTGTTACTTTAATAATTAAAACCCTTACAAACCAACATAAGCTTTTTCGGTAAAAAAAGGGTCTGACAAGCATTTCTTGGTTTGGTAGCAACTAGTCAATATTTGAGGCTTGTAGTACATGGATTGAGTTTTTGATAGTGGATACTTTAGCCAAACCTTTTCAAAATCATGAGAGAAAAATAGTTTCTACAAAGAATCATGTGTTTGAACTCCCAAGTAGTACTATTTGTAGGCAATGTTGGTTTTGTTATGTGTGCATTGATTTGCTTGAGGACAAGTAAAGGTTTAAGTTGGGGTGTTGATGAGTCAACATTGTGCTACTAATTTTCACGTAGAATTAGTAAAAGATATAATCCTCCATGCTATTTTGATCTAATTTTAACATTATTTTTTTTTGGTTTTCAAGGTTAAAACCAAAAGATGGTCAATGAAGCATAAGTAAGCAAGAAGATGGGGAAGTGGAGATAAAAGTTAAGGTGGCATTACCCAAGTGTTTGGAAAATTGGCAACTCTATGGTATATTACCTAGTGTCACGACCCAACTTCTCAGGTCATGATGGAACCTACCATAACCCGCTAGTAGGCAAGCCAATCCATAGTTCAAAACGACTAGTACTGGACTACTCAACAATATAAGGAAGAGAAGGTGGAATAAATGAGATAAAGATCAATACATCAATAAAATCCAAAATCTGGTGGTATCAGTATAAGAGCTTCTAGTATAGTAAGAGTACAAAAGTGAAATATCAAGAGAAGTACACTGATACAACTTATCTCCGATTACAACATACAGACTAGTCTATTACACAAGAGAGATATAAGTAATACTCTATACGTCAGGAGCTCACTCAAAGTCTCTGAACCATGGCTGCTCTACATAATGCATACATCAACAGCGATAACCTGCACTATGATCTGTATGCTGCAAAAGTATAGTATGAGTACCAAACAAATGGTACTCAGTAGGAAACTGCCAACTGAGCTCCAAGGATAATGCAAATATATAGAACACATAAACAAAATAAAAATTACACTTTAGAGTCCATAAATTAAATAACAAGTCAATGAGATAATAAGAAATAACTATCCTATTCATGTCAAAGAGTCTAACATAATAATACTAAGGAAGTATTAGGATGAACTATCCTATTCCAGCAACATTCAATATACGCCAATGCTATACCGTATATCCCAGGTCAAAATATGAATAAATAGCGAAAAAAAGATGTATAATAATTTACAAGGCGAAGAAACGACTACACAATATGAACAACGAAGGAACAAATATATGGTAGAACCATATCTTCATATATATATATATATATATATATATATATATATATAAACATGAGGTCATCTCAAAGCATAACCTAGATCATCATATCCTCATTCTAAGACCTCATTGTAATATTAGTAGGATTTAATACTATCATACTCAAGGTTTCTAATCCACATGACTAGACATGAAATATAGTGCATAATAATACAATCATAAGATAGAAGAGGTCGAGGACATACATCAAATACCGATACCGGATCAATGACCAATCTATCATAAGCTAGCCATAATAATGATCATAACAATAGTAATAATAATATCAATAACAACGTGAATAACAAGCTACTCTGGATGATAAAATACATAACCGATCCTACGCACAACGCAACCGCCCAGACTCTAAAGGTTCAATCTATATAAAATAACACGACATATTTTTCACCCATATCTATGCAACTATCCTATATCGGCTGATTAAAATCGGTGCATACTATGGTACGCAATGCATATGCAGGAATGAATGCAAGGTACACAATCGATATCACAACTCATCATAACTATCATCATCATGACCATCATCATTGTAATAAACCTTCGGCCTTTTCGAGCATGAACATGTCATCATAATATTCTCCGGTCTTGCCGGCTATCAACGTATCATCATAATATCCTCCGGCCTTGTCGGGTATCAATATCAACACAATAGTGTCTTTCGGCTATGTGGGGCATCAATATCATTACAATAGTATCCTCTAGCCTTGCCGGGTATTAATATCATCACAATAGTATCCTCCGACCATGCCACATATCAATATCATCACAATTGTATCCCCCGACCTTGTCGGGTATCAATATCATCACAATAGATTCCTCCGACCTTGCCGTGTATCAATTTCATCATAATAGTATCCTCCGGTATTGCCAGGTATCAATATCATTACAATTACCATTACCAAATAACGTATACTAATTTAATCATAAACATAATCATAGCACCATAAAATATCTATCTAGTAGTTACTTTCGAACCTCTCGTTATTAGCTAACCAAGACTTATTATAATAAAACCACTAGTTCACTAGTCATCACATGACCTCTAGCTATTATCCTAAACATTATCCTTCATATAATCCTTAATCATAGGATAACAACTAACCATTATTAATTAAGTAGCCAGTACCTAACATCTAGTCAAGGTTCATCACTAGACAACAATATCCATTTATCCACTATTCATTAATATTAACTAGTCATCCTATGCCTGATAATCATTATTAGTAGACACATTACCAAGCATAATCAAACCATCTCTTATTAACTAACACCATTCATTAACTAACCGTCGTTTACCAAAAATTTATCCTTATTATCTAGTTATCTCTTATCACTGACATCACTTATTATAGAGCCTCATTAAGGCACAACTCCTCATTTAACAACTAATTGACACCATAAAATTAGTCATCAATATCACTAATATTCACCTCTACTAAACCCAATATCATCATTAGTCACATATCAACCATCACTAGCTTCCATATTTCAACTAATAAAGATTCATTAACTAATACATTAGATTCCTAGCCACAAAGTGCTATAGTCCCCTAATAGACAACTATATATCACAAAGCTTAACCCTTAATTAGGCAGAACAATTATAAGATCATATTTCATCTTAAATCCGATAAATTACCGATATAATAATCATGAAAGTACCAAATCTATGCATGCCATATACAGTATCCAATAAATAAAGTCATAAGCAAAAAACCGCATCTTCCTACGTCCCATACCGTAGAGATGTGTATATAAACACACACATATATATGTATGTATTCATAAACTATAATCGAATCCATTATAATGATAAAAAATTTTCAAATATCCAATCATTATCATAACATGACCCTTGGCCAATAATATATCAAAAATAATCACAACATCATCATCACGGCCTTAGACCTATATACATATCCGAAACATATATCAATAGTCATATTTATAAGCCATAGTATATCTCTAATCATCTCACATATAGGAGGCATATCTCATATTGGAGGCATAATATCAATAAACATCATTTCTCACATAGGAGGAATCTCACATCTAGGAGGCATAATATCAATAAACATGTAATCGTCTATAAGATATCTCATATCAATAGGTCATACATCATGACCATAAGGAATCTTACCTCTCTAATCCAATTATCATATCTAAGAGAAATATCATCTCTATAGCCCAAAATCACATCTAAGAGGGAATAATATGTCTATAGGCTAAACATCAAATCTATGAGGGAATAGTATCTCTATAGGCCAAATATCATATCTAAGAATAGCATCTCTATAGGCCAAGCATCAAGTTTAGAGAGTAGCATCTCTATAGGCCAAGTAATGTATCTAGGAGAAACATTTTCTCCAAATGTCCAATATCACTTCCACAAGGAGTATCATAGCCATAACTCAAAATCCATAATCCGAGAATATCACTGTAAGTTAATAAGTCACGAAGTAACCTTATACTAAGGTTTATTAGCCTCATTTATACCTAAAATTTGTAACTAAGCCCACAAGGATAACACAAGTCTTTGGCTAAGTGGGCCGGACGATCCCACTTCTAAACCTCAATTTCCACAATTAGGCACACCATGCCCCAAACTATGATAAGGTATCTAGTTCAACTTCTAGATATAAAAAATAAGCCATATTCAAGCCTAAAATAGGATTTTTAACTAAAAACAAGGGTACTCAAGTTATATACAATTCATGCATCAAATGCTAAAACCACATCCCAAACATGGAATTACATCATATCTGTTCTACAAACTAATCTTACGAGGGGAAAGGCGAGCGAATTCTAAGAGGTTAAATACATACCATCTTACGAATCCAAAACCCTCATCTAATCCCCAAATATCAACAATCAAGGCTAAATTATCCTATTTATAATCAAGTCAAATATTCATATTCACATGCAATATACATCACACATCATCTATGAAGAAGAGTGGTAGGAGCTTACCTCAAGGCAAAACTGCAACACCTAACTTCATCCACCACATTCTTATTTTTACTACCCAATCCCCAAAATGCCATTACACTATCAAAATCATAATCTACTTATCAATACAAGTCTAATGAAATCCATATTGCACTATTGTGCTTTGGGTCCAAAAATGACACCAAAATCAAAAATGGGTCCCATAAATGGAAAATGAGTTTTCGAGGCCAACCCAATGTTCCCACAAGAACAAGGAATCATAAACCTCAAGAAATAGGTGAAAACTAAGCATACATTCGGATAAAATCAAGCTCTAAACTAAATTTGGATTTTGGGTCCAACTAAGAAATTTAAGCATGAATTCAAAGGATTCTTACCTTCGATTTGAAGATAATCGAGATAAAAGATGATAATCAAGCTCCCAAGTCACCCACCATGACCAATTTATGATTAACACACCATATTAGGGTTTCTAGGTCTCACTGGAGGAAGAACATGGCTAATTGTCATCCAAAATAAGTATTTAAATAGCCCTTTTTAGGCCCCTAGTTAGGGCAATCGCGAACGCACGCGTGTTGCGATCACGTTCATCACAATAGAGATTATCCCTCTGCGATCGCGGTATCCCCTCCTGCATCGAATGATAACTGAAAGTTTTGGCCAGTGCCTTAGGATGCATCAGAAATCTAATTTTTGCAAATGAAATATGTAACCACACTAAATTCGATGTTTCAAATGCATTGGTGAAGTCGGATTTTCAATTCGAAGTCATTTCAACCAAATATGGGTCCCACACCTGATCTTTCAAATTTTCAGCTTTTCGATTGATAGGTCAAAATGAGATGCATTGGCACCCAAATCAAAAGGTCTACCTAGCCTTAAATCAATATTCTAAATCTACTGGTGTTGTCGGAATTCACATCCGAGATTATTTCACTAAAGTTTTTGCCCAGTGAACATTTGGAACCAACGAAGACTTCTAAATAGGAAATTGGATCTAAGAACCAAATAAACTGCTCGGTTCCAAACCATCGGTCCTAACAAGTCATAAATGACTTGGGAAAGCTATGGAGAAGCTCAAGCAGTGAAGATAAGCAAAAATATGAAAGATGACCAGAAGGGTCATTATAATATCTACTACTAAAAGAACTTTTGTCCCTGAAAGTCAATAGATAGAAAGAATCTCAAAAGTTTGAAAGGATGAGATATTGGGCCCATATGCTCCCAACATTACTTCCCAGGTAACCTTAATGAAGAGAGAACACTTACAAGGGATTTCGCCACAAGTATCCCTTTTTCAACCAACACTCCCACTCTACTTCAAAATAGCCAAAACTCAACTTAACCACTAACTGGCCTCAAACTGAACCAAGAAGGCTGAGACACGCATATCTGAACCACAACACGTTGATACCATCTTTATATCTGCATAAATTAATAAAGAAAAATCTGAGCCAAAGACAACCTAATTCATGAGTTATGCCACCAAATCCAAATCTAAATATACATTCCCTTACCATTTTGCACCTGGTATACACTCCAAGCTAAGAAGAAAATCACCCGAGTCTAGCCCACACAGTCTCATCACGAAGAACTCAAAGAACTGAAGCTGACCCATTGAAAGTTCATACGACAAACATGTTAATAAACTAATAAGGCACTGTTTGGGCACACAAATGGATATTATCGAGGCATGCAACCCATGCCAATGCTGCAACCAGTTCGGATGGAAATCAAACTAAATTCTTAAAATCCAAGATAAAACTACTTTTCAATGACTATTCCACTCTAGGATGTCTTATCCATTGAGAATGAAGTCATACTAAACCCTAACTCGAATATATTACTCCTACTGATTAAATCATACATAATTCCCAAAGAAAACTAAAACTCTAAGTCAAGACTAAAATAACCAATATGGGCCCCACAGGCTATCATTTGAGCACTTAACAACTATAATCCATCCAAAGTCCATAAAACCGAATAGAAAACTATGGAGTAGGCTCAACCAGCCTATAAATGAAGTTTGAACAATGACAAGTCTAAATAAAAGCTGCACATAAGCTCTACAACACCAAGATAAATTCCTAATACCAATGCTGAATCGTTCGATCTCAACTATATAAACCATAAGTTAAAATAAGTAGGCGTTAATGCTCTAAAATCTATCATACTTCCAAATTGCCATTCTAAGGAGTCAAATCCAAAACTAAGCCAATAAGGCTATATCAATGCCAACTATCTCAAATTGATTGTAGTATCCAAATCTGAAATATCCGAGATAAATCATACTAAGCAACATTTAAGACATATCTAAAGAGCAAAATTACCATAGGGATAACCACTGACTGATAACACAAACAACTATCTCTGTATTAATTAGAGGGCATGAAATATAATTGCAAAATAAAATTCATGCCTAAGGATAAATCACTAGCTAAAAATGCAAATAACCCACTCCATATCCATTGGAGGGCATGAACTATCAAAGCTTACTCAAAAATTTCTCAAGGTTGTAAACCACACCAGTATGGAAAAAACTCTAGCAACTCCAAAAAGTGCAACTTAAGCCAACAATTAATCAATCTAACACTCCACCTCAGCAAGGAATAGCCACAGACACATATCATTAAGGTGAAACACTCCACCAAGCCCCATTAGTTCGAACAAACACTAAAATAGGGATTTTCCAAATCCACCCAAGTAGGACAATCACATCAATCCATCCAAGAATCACTTCATCCTAGAAGAAATATACCAATCTCAAAACCAAGTTTAAATCCAAGACTACCACCAGAAAATCAATAACTCAAGATGAAGAATTTCTAATTTGCTAGCTCAAAAAGCGATCACAGTAAAGGTCACCTTCCTTCAACTTTCCAACTCCACTAGACAAAACTATATCATAACAACACAGGAGTATCAATCTCCACACCAACAATAAGGAAAGCCATCACAAGGGAACGAGCCCAAGAAGCCTATGAGATGAATCCACTATATCTCAATATTAATATCAAAATCACTATCAGGCAATAAAATAGCCCTAAACAAAGAACAGACCTCAACTGGTCCATCTCAAAAATGGGTTATACAGGAAAGGATAGCCAAAATAAAAGCCTTTGAAACCCAAGAGGCAAGTCTAAGAATCTCAAACTCAAAAATGGACAACATAACTAAATGCTGACTCAAAAACCACACAAAATGATGGAAGGTAAACTTACCTTCAATATCTCAATTCATTCTCAAATCGATCTAATACAGCTAACCAAGAGGGAACATATTCAAACTCCCCACGCTAGGGAAAAGAAATCATCAAATTAGGCTATATCTACTCAAGCCTCTGAATAGTATCATAAGAAAATAAAAGTCTAATTAGATAACACTAGCCTATATAGCTACTCAGCAAAAGTTAATTACATTAATTAACAACGTCAAGTAATAACATCAAGTGATATCAATAACCTCACACAGTGGTAGTAATCACAACAACAATATCAATATCAATATACTGAATAGGTGGTACCGAAATGAACATCAATATCATGTAGCACTCCAGGTCCACACTATGACTAATATTTCAAGATAAATGGGACTCAAACCCAAAAAACTACACCTATTGGGGAAAATATCAATATAGATTTACTCCATCTACTGCTACAAGAAATAAACCACAGAGTAGTAATGTAATCATGAATCCAATAACCAAGTCGCATAATCATCAATATTAATTCATCAAGGCATATAATCACCAATTGTTATGAAAACCCTAATACACATAATAAGAGATAAAGATAGGAAATATAAGCACACCAATTATGAAAATATCCCCAATCACATGACTAGCGACCATAGGGAGAATATATCTGAACGGGTCCAACTCAGATCGAAGGACTGAATCATCAACTAAGATACCATACACACTATCTCCAACTAAAGATTCCACAACATCATGAGGATGATCTGAATAAGTTGAACGACTAGATATCTTATGTCAAGGATTGTCCCTAGACTAATAGTCAATCTCTCAGCAGTCGTAGCAACTCTTGAAGAATCAATAAGGAGAGATCACAAACTGAGCCTGAATGGTTGGCCAACGAATGATGAGAGAAATCCATAAAATTATGTCCATACTTCTGAAATCACAACCCATCTCAGAAACTCTAGGCTGGTGGGGAATACATGCAAACTCTAGTTGATCATCTATCTCATACCTGGGGCATTCTCTAAACTAGTGTCTCATCAAAAGACAACAAAACTAGGATCTTGGAATACTTTAAGATACTGTCCATCATAATCTAAAATGGTCTCCATGGCCCAAAGAACCATACCATACTCCGTAAGTCTGATTGGGAGTCTGCTCACTATGATCATCATGACTAATATAAGAACTACTCATCGTATGGAATACAATCTATGTAGTGCTGATATGCTATAGTTCAAGTTGAACTCTACCGAAAGAATCCTCACCCTTGGATAAAATACCAATAGCACTATAATAATGGAATGCCTCTCGGCACCATTTCCATAAGTCTTAATACCTTTTCTCTCTATGGTTATCTCATAATCCATATCCTAATAAAGAAAGATTCAGCTCCTATCCAGTGCTCTAATACCAAATGGAGTGACAATGCTAACCCTCTAACAATCCATACACCAAAGTTTGACTCATAAGGATGTAGCATATAAAAATGCCTGGACCACACTAAAAATCCAATCTCATACTAAAAACTAGTAAAAACCCTCGATGAACACCGATAGACCCAACTCTGTTCTGAGGTCTACTTGATGAATCAAGTGGCATCTATGGCTGAGAGGGATCTATAACATGACTCGAATTCTTAATGCTAAACCTCAAAGGTTGAAGTAGTCATGAGCTTTACTGAGCCTAAGCTGGCCCAAATCCTTTTTAGCTGCCGCCGAAGATCTTTGATATCCATCCTTGACTCTCGAGTTTGACGCTGCACTAAAACTCTAGAAATACATATTAAATCTTGTCCACATCTATTGATAATGTTGCATCATCCTTTGAGGATAAAATAGAGTTAAAGAATGTGTTTGAGGTTCATCTAAATGCGAATATATGATAAGAAAGAAAGAAGTGAATTTCTTAAAATGTCACTGTAGCCACCCAAATATAGGTTACGAATGACTTTGTACTGATCCGCAGGACTCTACTAGACACTTAGATCTTGTACTAATACACCGATAAAACCTACCCTCTAATACCAATTTGTCACGACCCAACTTCTCATGTCATGATGGCGCCTACCATAACCCAGTAGTAGGCTAGACATCGTATAATCCAGAATGGCTAGTAATAGACTACTCAATAATAAAAGGAAGAAAAGGTGGAATAAATGAGATAAAGATCAATACATCAATAGAATCCCAAAACTTGGTGGTATTAGTACAAGAGCTTCTAATATACTATAAGCATAAAAATGAAATATTAAGAGAAGTACACTTATACAACTTATCTCCAAACACAACAAAAATACTAGTGTAATACATAAGAGAGAGATAAGTAATACTCCAAACATCAGGAGCTCACTCAAAGTCTCTGAACCATGGCTGCTCTGTATGATGCACACATCAATGATGATAAATCGTACTATGATCTGCAGGCCACCGAAGTGTAGTATGAGTACCAAACGAATAGTACTCAATAGGAAACTGCCAACTGAGATCCAAGGATAAAGAAAATATATACAACACATAAATAGAATAAAACTGCATACAAGAGTTCAGAAATTAAATAACAAGTCAATGAGATAATAAGAAACAATGATCCTAATCATGTCCAATAATCTAACATAATAAGACTAAGGAAGTATTAGGGTGAACTATTTTATTCCATCTATATTCAATATATGAAAATGCTATACCGTATATCCCAGATTAATATACGAATAAAGATCGATAGAAAGATATGTAGTAATATACAAGGTGAAGAAACAACTATATAGTATGAACAACAACGGAAGGGATACGACAGTACCTTAGATTTATATAGCTATATATATACATATAAACATAAAGTCATCTCAAAGCATAACCTAGATCATTATATCCTCATTTTAAGACCTTGTTGTAATACTATTAGGATTTAATACTATCACACTCAGGGTTTCTAATCCACATGACTAGACATGAAATATCATGCATAATAATACAATCATAAGATAGAAGAGGTCGAGGACATACCTTAAATCCTGATACTTGATCAATGACCAATCTATTATAAGCAAGCCATAATAATGATCATAACAATAATAATAATAATAATATCAATAGCAATATGAATAATAAGCTACTCTGGACAACCAAATACATAGATGAGCCTCTTCATGCTCCCACCGCTCAGACTCGGAAGGTTCAGTCAGCACACAATAACATAAGGCATATTCTTCACCCATATCTATGCAATTATCCCATACTGGCTGATAGATATTGGTGCATACTGGTGATAAGCGATGCTGCATATAGGAATGAATGCAAGGTACACAATTAATATCATAATTCATCATAATTGTCATCACCATTGACATCTTTATCGCAATCAACCTCCGTCCTTGCCAGGTATCAATATGTCATTATAATATCCTTTGGCCTTATCGGGTATCAATATATCATCATAATATCCTCTGAATTTTTTGGTTATCAATATCAATATTAGAGCATTCTCCAGCATTATAGGGTATTAATATCATCATAATAGTATCCTCCAACTTTGACGGGCATCAATATTATCACAATAGTATCCTTCGGCCTTATTGAGTGTTAATATCATCATAATAGTATCCTCCGACTTTGTTGGGTATCATATCCTCACAATTACCATTACTGAATAACGTATACTAATATTCTCATAAATATAATCAAATCACCATAAAATATCTATCTAGCCTATACTTCCCAACTACTCGTTAATAGCAAACCAATGCTTATTATAATAAAACCAATAGTTTGCTAGTCATCACATGAACTTTAGTTATTAGCCTAAAAGTTATCCTTCATATAATCCTTAATCATGGGATAGCACCTAACCATTATTAATTAAGTAGCCAATACCTAACATCTAGTCAAGGTTTATCACTACACCACAATCTCTATTTATCTACTATTCATCATTATTAACTAGTCATCCTATGCCCGATAATCATTATTAGTTAACACATTACCAAGCATCATCTAATTATATTTTATTTACTAACACCATTCATTAACTAGACGTCATTTACCAATAATTTATCCTTATTATCTAGTCAACTTTTATCACTAACATTGATTATTGTATAGCCTTATTAAGGCACAACTCCTCGTTTAACAAATAATTGATATAAAAAAATTAGTCATCAATATCACTAATCTTCACCTATACTAAACTTGATATCATTATTAGTCATGTATCAACCATCGCTAGCTCCCATATTTCAATTACAAAAGATTCATTAACTAATACATTAGATTCCTAGCCACCAAGTATTATAGTCCCCTAATAGACAACTATCTACCACAAAGCTTAACCCTTAATTAGGTAGACCAATCATAAGATCATATTTTATTGAGAATCATATCAATTACCGATATAATAATCATGAATGTACCATATCTAGGCATATTAAGAAACACACATCTTTCTTCATTTCATATTAGAGAGATGTGTATATAAATATATATACATATATGTATTCATAATGGTAATCGCATTCTTTACAATGATAAACACTTCTCGGATAACCAATCATTATGATAACACAGCCCTTAGCCCAATAATATATTCAAAATAATCACAACATCATAATCATAGTTGTAAGCCCATATACATTTCCTGGACTTATATCAATAGTCATATTTAGAAGACATAACATATCTTTGATCATCTTACATAAGGAGAAATCTCACATATAAGAGGCATAATATCATAAGCATGTAATCGTCTCTTACATAGGAGACATCTCACATCTTAGAGCCATAATATCAATAAATATGTAATTATCTATAAGATATCTCATATCAATAGGTCATATATCATGACTATGAGGAATGTCATCTCTCTAAGACAATAATCATATCTAAGAGGAATATCATCTCTATAGCCCAAAATCATATCTAAAAGGGAATAATATCTCTATAGGCCAAACATCACATCTATGATGGAATAACATCTCTATAGTCCAAACATCATATCTAAGAAGGAATAACATCTCTATAGGCAAAATATCATATCTAAGAGAGAATAACATCTCTATAGGCCAATCATAAAGCTTAAGAGAAAGTAGCATCTCTATAGGCCAAGTAACGTATCTAGGAAGAATAACTTTTCTAAATGTCCAATATCACTTCCACAAGGAGTATCATAGACATAACTCAAAATCCACAATCCGGGGAACATCACTGCAAGTTACCAAGTCATGAAGTAACCTTATACTAAGGTTTATTAGCCTCATCTATACCTATAATCTACAATAAAGTCCACAAGGCTAACACAAGTCTTGGCCTAAGTGGGCCAGACGATCCCACTTCTAAACCTCAATTTTCATAATTAGGCACACCATGCCCTAAACTAGGATAAGGTATCTAGTTCAACTTTTAGATGTCAAATAAACCATATTCAAGCCTAAGATAGGAATTTCAACTAGAAACAAGGGTACTTAAGTCATATCTACCCAAATTATGGTTTCAAGACTACCATACTAGCCCAATAAGGTTAAATATTCAATTCATGCTTCAAATGATAAAATCCTATCCTAAACATGAAATTACATTATATCCATGCTAAAAACTAATCTAACTAGGGGAAAGGAAAGAGGACATGAGTCCAAAACCCACATCTAATTCCCAAACAACAACAATCAAGACTAAGTTATCCTACTTATAGTCAAGACTAACATTTATATTCACATGCAATATATATCACAAATCATCTATGAAGAAGTTTTGATAGTAGCCTACCTTAAGCCCAAATTGCAATACCTCACTTCATGCACTATATGCTCATCTTTACTTCACAATCCCCAAAATGCCATTATATTATAAAAACCAAAAGCTACTCATCAATACGAGTAATTACACCCATATTGCACTAATGTGATTTGGGTAAAAAAACAACACCAAAACCCCAAGTGGGTCTCACATATGGAAAATGAGTTTGAGGCCAACCCAATATGGGAGTTCCTATATAAACAAGGAATCATGACCTGTAAGACCCCATAAGGTTCTAGCCCATTTAGGTACTTTATAGCATTCTAAAAGAGGTCCTAGACTTAGAAAATTCAGCTAAGTGTTGACACTTAGTCTCATTTTTGGCCTTGATATTTCAATGGTTTTATTTTTGATCTTTTTGGTCGTAGATAGTCAATTTTTAAACTGATTCATGATCAGAGTTATCTATAGGTCATCTCAATTTAGTTTCAAAATTTTTAGACATTGTTTGAGACATATTTGGATAACTAACACAGCAAGACAATGCGATTAGGATGCATCATGTTAGCTATCATGTCGTCCTCATCGACATGGCGCGTTGGTAATCACATTGATACCATCGACATGGTGCATTGACTATTGCATCACTGGGCATATTTTTTGTATTAAGTAATTGATTTGTGGGGGTAATTAGGTCATTTCCCCCTTATATTATTCAACCATAACATAAAATCAAGCCTCCCAAAGGGAAAAATTCACTCATTATTTCACAAATTCTCTCAAGAGTAAAACCCTAGTTCATCAAGTTAAAGATCAAGTCTTAATAATTCTACAAAAATTCTCATGAATTCAACAAGCAAGGTATGTATAGGTGTTCATCCTTGGGTTCTTTCTACCCTTGAAGTTTAAGAATCTTTCTTTAAAATTTAGATTATGATTTACATTCTTGAATAGAATTGTATTCATGTGTGTGTTATTGTGTGGGATTTCAAGCTAAGAATATTTTGAGTTTCATGTGAATTAACTAGAATGTATGTTGATTTATGCAACCCTTAAGTTAAATCCTTTAATTGTGGTGTTGAATGTGGTAGTTAAGATAATCTTATATTATTCATTCTCATGTACAAGAGTTATGTATCCTAAGTGTTGGACAAACTGTCTATGTGAAGGAATTGTGCATGATAACTTATGTGTGATGCTTTTAAAGTTGAGATATGGTTCCATTATCTATGCAATCGAGTCCTGGGGGTATCAAATACCCAAAATTTAGCTGTTGTCTTGTTTTACAGAGTCTATAGAATGAATTTAGTTATACCATGAGCGAGATCACTCTGTCATTTAATATTGTCAAGTGTCAGTTCAGTCAAGCCTAGTATAGTCTAGTGATCAGTTCAGTGTCGATTTAGTTAGGAGTAGGATTCAAAACCAATCGAACCTAGGGATTGGGGCATTCCTGACAGCAGAGGGTTTGACCCTTAGTAGTAGTCCCTGCATTACAGAACTACATAGCCAATGTAGGGTAAATTATCTTCCCGCCATACTAGGGTTGATGTAACCATATATATCTCATGAGTCTTCCTACTAGATTAGGGTTGACCCAGCTCCTATTAATAACCCATGGCATGGTGCTAACACCCTTCCAACTAGGGTTACAGTTCGGACCCCAAATCAATCTATAATCGGGGTATGTCTATTAGATGATAACTCCCACAGTTATAGTTTTAGTATTCATTATTCTGTATTCAATATTCAGTATTCAGTATAAAACTCAGTTCAGTTCTACACAAACATAACTTTTAGCTATCAGTAATCAGTTATCAAAAACTTAGTACTATAACTTTAGAACAATTTAGATAGATAATGTATGCTTGGTATTGCATGTTTAGTACTTACAGTAGTCCCAGTCTTGCATATACTCTCTTCTAGTTACTTCATGATAATTAGTTGTAATACTTATGCACATAAACCATGCATATCAGCCTAACCTTACCTAGCATACCAGTACATTCAAAGTACTGATGCATACTTTTTTTGCGCTATGATGTTTTATATCATAGGTTCAGATGCTCGGGTTCCTAACCATACTTGGACAGATCAGTCTATTAGCGCCAGTTGCAGTAGTGAGTCCTCATTCATTGAGGATGTGGCACTTATTTAGTCATTTTATTATTTATAGTATTTTAGTTACTTTCAAACAGTATTTGGAGTTAGTTGGGGCCTATCCCATCAACTCATTTTATTCAGATGTTAGAGGCTTTCAGACACTTTCAGTTAGAAGTTATTCTATAGATGCACTCAGTATTGACTTAGTTGTTGAACCTTATGGTCTTTTTAGTTTTACTTTCGTATATGTTTTTATAATTATTATTCAGTGCTCATAGTAAGTACCAGTCATGGGTTAGCTTCTAATTCTTCGGGATCATAGGCACCGTGTGACGCCTAGAGTGTTGTCTCAGGGTCTTACAAACATGGTATCAGAGTCTAAAGTTCTAAAGTATCCTAGGAAGTCTGAAATCCATATCAAGTAGGGTTTTGTATATGAGAGTATAGAGTGCCACACTGATGGACATAAGGCAACGAGACGTTTTTAGGAAAAGTTCCCTTCTTTCAATGTTCATATTATGCGAGTGGGCATGAGCTCAAGTTAAAATCTCTGTCTAATCCAACTTTTCCTTCCATTTACAGAATTTTCCTCCTAGAAAGACCAACAAAAGAAGAATTGGGAACCAGCCAACATGTCCGCTCATTCAGAAAAATCCCCTGAATGAGCACATTTCTTACACAAAATTCAGAGCAGCTTTCTCCACCCTAGCCCATTCTATGGCAGCTCAAAATGTTCAACCAACTGCTGTTCAAGCCAACTAGTAGCCAATACTGCTTCAGCTAAAATTAGAGACTTCACCTGAATAAACCCTATTTTATTTTCAGGGTCTAAGTCTAAAGAGGATCCACAAGAATTTCTCGACATAGTGCAGAAGGTAACAGATATTATAGGGGCAACCACAAGTGAGAGTGCCTATTTAGCTTCCTATCAGTAACAGGATATGGCTCATACATGGTTTAAGAAGTGAAAGGTAGATAGGGGCACAGATGCAGGGCTTATAGAAGGGGAAAAGTTTGCTACTGCTTTCTTAGTTAAGTTCTTTCCGTTGGAGTTTAGGAAGGCTAAGGTATTAGAATTCATCAACCTAAAGTAGGGAAACATGAGTGTTAAAGAGTATTCTCTTAAGTTTACTCAGTTAGACAGGTATGCTCCTTATGTGGTAGCTGATAGCAGGTCTAAGATAAGGAAGTTTATGTCTGGTATATTTGATAGTGTGGTCAAGATATAGGACCTCAATACTGATTAAGGAGATGGACTGGCTAGGATAATGGTCTATGCTTAAAATATTAAGGAACAAAAAACTTAGGAGAAAGAGAGGGAGAACAAGAGGGCTAGAATAGGTAGCTTTAGTTTTGCTCAGCCAAATTTAGAAGGTGGTAACCGTCCTCAGTTCCACCCAAAATCTTCAGTCCCAGCTCTATCTTTAGCTAATGCACCGATACCTAAATTTAGGAATAATAATAAGGATAGGGCGCCAGGCTCTATATCTCAAGGTAGTGTGAATAGTGCCCGAACAAATCCTCTTTGTCAAAAATTTAGCAGAAACCATCAAGGTGTCTGCAGGGTTGGCAGCAATGTGTGTTTTGGGTATTGTAAGCCAGGACATAGGATTAGAGTATGTCCTCAGGTGGGTTCACAGTGTCAGCATAATCATCCCCCAGTTTAGTTTGGTCTCTCATCTCAGCGGGGTGCCGCTTCTAGTGTCACCAGTAGGCAGTGCCCAAATAGGCTCTACGCACTTTAATCCTAACAGGACCAGGAGGGTTCTTCTAATGTAGTTACTGGTACGTTGCAAGTCTTTCACTTACATATTTGTGCTTTCTTAGATCCTGGAGCTTCTCTGTCTTTTATAACTCCTTACATAACCATCAACTTTAGAGTTAATCCTAAAATCCTAACAGTGCCTTTCTTAGTCTCTATCTTAGTAGGTACATCTATCATAGCCCAACGGGTATACAGAAACTATCCGGTTATGGTGTCTTAGAAAGTTACTTCAACAAACCTTGTAGATCTAGAGATGACAAATTTTGATGTCATTCTCAAAATGGATTGGTTCCATTTATGCTATGATTTATTTGAATGTAGAAACAAAGTTGTCTATTTTCAGTTCTCAAAAAAACTTATCCTAGAATGGAGGGGTAGTAGTCACAACACTTAAGGGTCAACTTATTTCATACCTTAGAGCAAAAAAATGATATCTAAGGGGTGTATTTACCATATTATTCTAGTTAAAGAATCTAGTTTTGAGACTTCTAATCTTGAGTTAGTTCTAGTCACAAGTGAATTTCTAGATGTGTTTCCTGAAGATCTACTCTGAGTTCCTCTCCAAAAGGAAATTCACTTCGAAATAGACCCCCTTCCCGATACTCAACCCATTTCTATTCCACCATACAAAATGGCTCCAGCTAAACTTATAGAGTTGAAGGAACAATTGAAATATCTCCTAGATAAGGGATTCATCAGGCCCAACTTATCTACTTGGGGTGCGCCAATTCTATTCATGCAAAAGAAAAATGATTCTCTTAGAATGTGTATAGACTACCGATAGTTGAAAAAAGTCACCATCAAGAATAAATACCCACTTCCTAAAATCAATGACTTCTTTGACCAACTTTAGGGTGCCAGTTACTTTTCTAAGATAGACCGCAAATTCGGCTATCATCAACTCAGAATAAGGAAATGTGACATTCCAAAAATTGCTTTCATAACTTGGTATAGTCACTTTGAATTTCTAGTCATGTCATTTGGTCTTACCAATGCCCTAAAAGCTTTCATGGACTTGATGAAACGGGTGTTCAAGTAGTACTTGGATATATTTGTCATAGTCTTCATCGATGACATTCTTGTTTACTCCCGCAGTGAAAATGATCATGCAGACTATCTCAAAATAGTATTGCAGACTCTCAAAGCCTATTAGTTGTTTGTCAAATTTAGTAAATGCAAATTTTAGCTAAGGTCGGTATATTTTCTTGGTCATATAGTTTTTGGTGATGGCATTAGAGTTGATTCTCAAAAGACCGAAACAGTGAGAAACTGTCCTAGACCCATCTCTTCATCAGATATCAGGAGTTTTTTTGGGTTTGGCTGGATATTAACGATGGTTTATTGAAGTATTTTTGTCTATTATATCCCCCATGTCTAGATTGACTCAAAATAAAGTTAAGTTTCAGTGGTCAGATTCTTGTGAGAAGAGTTTTGAAGAGTTGAAGACTCGACTTACTACAACCCTAATTTTGACTTTACCCGTCGGTTCAGATGGATTTGTTGTATATTGTGATGCTTCTATAGTTGGTTTGGGGTGTATTTTGATGCAGGGAAGGTAAGGTTGTGGCCTATGCCTCTATATAGCTTAAGCCCCATGAAAAGAATTATCCCGCCCATGATCTTGAATTAGTAGTTGTTGTGTTTCCCTTAAAGATTTTGAGGTACTATTTGTATGGGGTGTATGTTGATGTATTCATATACCACAAAAGCATTTAGTATGTATTTTCATAGAAAGAACTGAACTTGCGTCAGAGAAGGTGGTTAGTGTAACGTCTCGAGTCTGGTACCTCAGACGCTACACGGTGCTCATAATCCTAAAGAACCACAAGCTAACCCATGATTGGTACCTGCTACAATAACTAAGTAATAATATTGTATAATATAGAATAATGGGATGAAATTCAATAAGGTTCAAAACTATAATACTGATAAAGAGAAATGATAACATCTAACAAAATATTAGAATTTGAAATTCTGAATACAGTTTGAAAAACTAATTTGAAAAGCCTCTAAAACTGTCTGAACTGAGGAGTTTATGGGACAAGCCCCCAACTAACTCCAACTACTAAAATAAAATGAGATACTGAATGTATAAATATGTCCCTAAACTATGAGGACTCACCACTGCTCTGTCTCCTGAAAGTCTGATCTACTAAGGGTGATCTGTAGCCCGTACGTATAAACCTATGGTATAAAACACCATAGTATAAAAGAAAAGTATGTGTCAATATGTGTGAATGTACTATTACACAAAGTGAGGTAAGGCTGAATGCAAGGGTTCATATGAATGAACAATAACAACTGAATAATATGAGTATGACTGAATGAGAGTACATGCATGAATACGTGAACTATAGCTGAGATCATGATAATATTGAATACTGATTCTTGATACTGGTTAACTGATATCACAAATACCTAATATAAAGCTTACTGAGTGACTGTGTTTGACAGTCTTATTTTTAATGGAACTAGATGAGTTTTGTACTTGGCTGAGTGACTGTATCTAATAGTCCTAAAATCTATAGAACTATTTGTATTATTCACTGACGTCTGAGACTGAGATTGTGGGAGCCAATTATCTATCCAACATGCCCCTTTATGAACTATTTTGGGTCTAATCTGTAACCCAGTTGGATGTGTGTCAGTACCGTGTCACTGGTAAAGACAAGCTGTGAGTTAACCCTCTCTGATAGGGAGCTCTTCTATTAACCCCTCACTGGTAGGAGAACTCAAATGAGATATATTAACCCTAGACACGTAGGGTTATATCTCAACCTACGCTGGCTACGTAGTTTTAGAATGCAAGGATTATTTCTAAGGATCACACTCTCTACTGACGGGTGAGCCCCCATACCTGGGTTCACTCCATGCTGAATCTTTCTCCCAACAGAATAGACACTGGATTGATTTCTTAGTTCATACTAGGCTGGACTAATCTGTTACTGATTGTACTGATTAACTGAACTAAACTGAGTTTACTGAGTTCTGTTAACTGATGTAATACTACTGAGTTCTGTTAACAGACTAAGAATACTGAGGACTAAACTAAATACTAAATGGGTCTGGATTAATACTGAGTTTACTGAGTTTTCCTGAGTTCTGTAACTAAACTAGAGTACAACTGATCGTGGCATGATTGAGATTATTCTGTAACTGACACTGGCTCTAGGCAGCTAAATTATTAGGAATTAAATACCCCAGGAATCGATAGCATAAAAATAATTAGAATGACAATTCTTGAATACTTGACAATAGTCAACAACTCACAATACAATCTATGAGGCATTTAATCAATCACTTGAAAGTCAAGAACTTTGACACGAACAGGAAATCATAATTTCATTAAACCAATCGCATAAGCATTCCATCATACACATACAAGGTATAGCTTTAACATGGAAGACATTATGAATATGTGAGTATAACATAAGTTCATCGTTTAGACCACCAAAGGATCACAAAATCACCATAGTCTCAATTTAGAATTTTCTCAAACACATGGTAGGCATAGCTTTTTACTTGGGCATGAACAATAATGCTAATATATCACGACTTGATAATTCAAGGGTTTCAATATAAGAGAATCAAAATTCAACTTACATGCTATCATTATATCAAGAAATACATAAAGATTTCAACTTGGAACACATACCACATCATCAACATGATTACATTCAAACCCACAACATGGAAATCACAATTCATATTTTTAAAAGAAATTTCTTGAAATCCAAGGGTGAAAGGGACCCTTGGATGAACACTTTACATACCTTGTTGAAGAATTTCTGGAAATTAACGGTGGAATCTTGAGTCTTAATTTGAACTTTAAAAATCCTAAGGCTTGTTGTTGAGAGAAATTGAGAAAGAATGAGTTTATTTGCTTTCTAGGGTATTAAATTTCATGTTTTAGTGGCTGGAGGTTGGGAAAAAAAACCCAAATACCTCTAAGAACGCGATCTTTTAATGACTAAAACTGGGTTACCAATGCATAGGTCAACGTAGCACGTCGATGGCATCGATGCGATTGTTAACTCATCATGAAAATATTATGCCAACTCATAGGAATTTGACACTGGTACTGGGAAAAATATTAACCAACGTGATAGGCAATGCAGAGCGCCAAGATTACGTTGGTTCACTAATTTGGAATTTCGAAGGAGCTTTAAACGAAGTCTGAAAAATCTAAAACTTGTCTGGGAACACCTATTGACCTTCTTTATCATGAATTAACTAAAACATAGACATTTAAAGAATATTAAGGTCGCGAAATGAGATTTCCAGCTTTCTGTAATACCCCATACATTTTCTAGCTAGAATCTGTCGCTAGAATGTTAACGGATAGATTCCAAGATGAATATTATTTATTTTGTGTGGAATTTTTTGTATTTAGACTTTCAATGACAAAGGAAATTGAATTAGCTTTCCAATAATATAAGATTTGCTTAAATCCGATAACCGAGTAAGAAGTTATGTCTATTTTAAGTTCCATTGTAAAACATCATCATTTGGGCCCTTAGCGTAGCGTAAAGAAGTGTAATATCATAATTGTCAAATTTTAGTGAGGCCCTATGATATTAACTATCCTCCATGAACTTTAGAATACAAATTAAGGCTAAAAGCATAAGTTGAGGGTGATGGGAAGAGAAAGGAAGTGTAGTGATCCTCAAAGTCATAAAAAGAAAAAGAACCTTCAAATCTAGCAAGTAGCACTTTGTTGTGAAGGAAAAGATAGTCCATCAAAAGAATGAGTTGCATAAAGCTTGAGGCAAGCATAAGAAGTGAATAAAAGAAGTGAAAATACTTTAGGTAAACAATAAGAGACAAAGTGGGTAAAGTAACAAAAGACAAAGAAGTGGCCCAATAATCAAAAAGTGATGAGTATATGATGTAGAAGTTCAAGGAGGGTATAACCTTATTGTCTTAGATTGCTATCCTACCTTACCCTACCCTAACCTACATTACAAGCTCAAAAAGCCCTTTTTGATTTCCAGCCAAGTGTGGTCATTGTAATGACGATTGAAAATAGGGGTAAGCCTATGGTATGTTACATGTAACATAGAGAGTTATTTGAGAGAGTGAGTGTTGAAGTTAAATTTCTTTGTTGCATAATTGGTAACTAGGTATGTGAACTTTTCTTTCTTGTGAGGGGGCATGTGCGATAATTAAGGTTCGTGATGTTGTCATCTTCCATGCAATGAGATAAGAGGATGTATAACATGATTGTAGCTGGATTGTGAGTCACTTGTATAGTGTAAGTAATTATCATATAGTCGTCCGCCAAGATCCATTACATCCTTTGTCACTCTATTTTACAATGACGGGTATTGTTAATACCTTTCTATCCATGTGTGAAATGCTTTTTATGGTAGCAACCACATTGGAGTCATCATGGTCATTGGGAACATAAATAAGGGCATACACTGAAAGGGTCTCATGGCAATAGATAGTGTTGTTTGGGGACAAACAAGGCTCTATGTTTAGGGTGTTGATGTGCGGTAATCCTAACACCCATTCGCACTAATCATGCATGCATACCACCATGTTTTGTATTATAAAATAAGGCATTATATGGATTTAGTTGCACTAACACTCATATTTTGCAGGTATGAAGTGGAAAAGGTGAGCATATGTGGAATAGAGCTAAAAAGGGAGAAATGGAAACAAAAGAAGTACAAGTAGAAACCTGAAGCAGTGAGCCTCCATTACTACGACCGCGGTCGTAATCAGTCTAGGTGGTAAGAAAAGTGTGGTTGCAGAACCTAATTACAGTCATGTATCTGCATTTGCGGACAAACAAACGCCATCGTGAATCAGTAGGAACAAGCCCAAGGGCATATTTTTAAAATGTCATGGATGAATCCAAAATCTTATATAAGCAAAAACCCTTTCTTCTTTGGGTATTGCTTACCTTATAACATAGTTTTGAATTTCAAACTTGAAACCTTAATTGGGCAAGTGTGTAATTAACTTAGGAGTCTCAAATTTCATAGTTTCTTTATGAAGGATGAATGTTGGGGTTGACCCAAATGGTATTTTCTATTTACTTTCTTTATGAGTAGCTAAGTAATTTTATCTTGGGGTTATGTTGAACTAGAATGTAATTTTGTGTGGGTATTGTTGTGTTTGCATGGATTTTAGTTGTTAAGTACAGATTTCATCATTGCTTGAGCTTATGTGTTGGAATTTGATGGGCGAAAACTATAAATATCCAAATGGTTTTAAAGAGTAAAAGCTCTAAGCTCTAGAAACCCTTTGTCATCCTCAAAAGAGGGATTTAGTTGAATATTAGGTAACCCATAACATCCTTGAAAGAGGTGAACAACTAAGCCGATGGTTAACAACTCTTTGCAATCTTAGAAATAAGTTATTAGGGACTGTAAATCATTTCAAGACCATCATACTAGAAATAAAGTTTCTTCGTTGAGGTTTTGGGTGGTTATATAAACTCCACACTTGTTAGGTGCTCGAAAGAGACAATGGGTGAAATCGTTGGGGTCTTATTGACTAGTTGACCTCAATGATATTTGACCAAGCCTATTCATTAATTAACAACTAAATTCCATAATAAACCAACATTACCCCACATGCATTACCTCTAAGTATACATAATCCCATGATTTTTCCAAACCATGAATTCAAATTAAAGATAACATTTACCACGTATTTATTGAAGGTTGCGCTAAAAATTTTCAAACAATTCCCCTACTTAATTATACATGTTGTTTTCATTAGCATTTTGGATAACCTTATAGTTATTTGAGTACCCCTAGATTTGATGTCGATAGAATTCACTCATTGAGAATCATCCCCAAGTTATATTGGGTTACTTGACAATGACTGCCTCACCACTCAATTATGGGAGTGAGTTGAGCGTTATCATGGTACTTAGAAATCCCTCATGTTAATTGGATAATATGATCTATGGGTATATAGGAATCCCTTGATCTCAAAAAGGTTTGGCTGAGGACAATACTTGCAAGTTATAGTCAGTATGACTTTACACCACTAATAATGGCCTTGGTAAATAATAAATGGATTATAGTTTGGTTTCTTGGTAATAGTTTTAATTGGGCTTAAAGGAGGGGGTCTGTAGAAAAGCCATGAAGGTAGAGGTCTCGATTGTATTAAAACTGGAAACTCATTTTTGCCGATGTGAGGTTTCGTCCAAGTGACCATGTGTATGATGTCATACTTTATATTTTGGGGGATGTACCAGTCATTGTAGGTTTTTTTTTTGGTCGTGCGGCTTCATGCACTGGGGACCTTTCAACAGGGGTATCTGAATCCATATATCCCATGGGTGGTTTTAGGACGACAAATCTACAAATCCCAGGTAAAGGTTTTAAATGGCATGCTAATCTTGGTTACCTTTTCTGGCATGGTTATATATATATTTATATATGTATGGTTTGTGTGAATATGGATTGTTTTATTAGGTTTTATAATTTGCATTACTTAATCCTTATCCTAAGTTCATTCTAGTGTTCACCCGCTAACCCATCTTTGGGCGTCTTTATTCCCATGTGATGCAAAAACTGACTGTTTTACTTCTCCTGCTAAGCATTTGGACATTCTGGGGTTAGCTTTGGATTGAAGTGGTGAGATTACATCGATTCAAAAGGCTCCATTTCTTGGATGTTATTTCATACTATACATTATTTATGGATCTTAGTTTTGTCTATTGTAATGCCTTGAGTCTACACCCTTGACATCACACGGTGCTTAAGACCCCGAAGGATCACATGCTAACACATGACTGGTACCTATTGTGAGCACTGAATAATAATACTAAAAATATTTATGTAGAAGTTAGGATGAAAATGCCATAAAGTTCATAAACTGAAAACAAATACTGATACTGATAATACTACTGAAAAGCTAAAAATTATCTGAAATTGCCAAGTCCGAAAGCCTCTAACTATCTGAATGTGAAGTTGACGGGACAAGTCCCCAACTAACTCCGACTACTGAACATACTAAATCTAATGAAATGCTAAAATATAATAATATCCTCAATGGATGAGGACTCACTACTGAATCTGCTGCTAATATCCTGAGCTTCTAAGTACGATTAGGAATCCGTGCGTCAACCTATGATATGAGACATCATAGAGAAATTGAAAGAGTATGCGTCATTACTTTGAATGTACTACTATGCTAAGTGAGGTAGGCTGATATACATGGGTTGAAATGCATAAGATGATAGCTGACTGAATGAACATCATAAGATAACTAGATGAAAGTACATGTAAAACTGTAACTACTGTTCATGCTAAATATGCAATATTATGCATATGACATCTGTCTGAATTATACTAAAACTGAAATACTAAGATCTGGTAACTGAATACTGATAACTGAAAATTTAGACTGATACTGAAGTACTAAATTTTGATGGTTAGGTAACAAATAAAAGACCGACTTGGTTCTATAGAATTGTTTGAGTTCTTTACTAAATTCTGAGACTGAATACTGATTACTGAGTATTCAAACTAAAACAGTAACTATGGGAGTTTTCATCTAACTGACATATACCAATTATAGACTGAGTTGGGGTCCAACCAATGACATAGTTGGAAGGGTGTTAGCACTGTTCCACGGGATACTAACAAAGATGGGTCAACCCTAATCTTGCAGGAAGACTCATGAAATATATGTTTATGGTTGAATCAACCCTAGTCTAGAAGGATGGTGACTTACCCAATGTTGGATACATAGTTTTTTAACGCAAGGACTCCTGCTAAGGGTCAAACCCTCTGCTAGCAGAAATACCCCCATCCCTGGGTTTGCTTCATGCTGAATCCTACTTTAAATTGAATGGACACTGAACTGTCTACTAGACTGTACTAGGCTTGACTGAACTATTACTGATCATGTTTACTGACTGAACTAGACTAAATTCACATAGTTCTGATAACTGACTGAGTACTATTGTTCTTAATCCTTATTGGTACTTTTAAATATCTATTACAACTAAGTAAACAACTAGATTTCTGGTAATAAATACTCTAGGACTTGATAGCATAAATGATAAAACATATCAAATCTTGAAAGCATAGCAATAGTCAATTATTCACAATTTATTCACTGAGGTAATTTTTCAAACACTTGGAGGTCATGAATGAGAACACGTGCTAACATATCAGGATTACACTATTCAATACACATGGACACTCTATCAAACACTTGGGGAGCATGATTGTTATACATAATAATGCACAAGACATAAGCATAATGACTACAAATTAAACCTACAATTTAAAGGATTATAAAATGAGAATTACATCAATCAACATACATGATATCTTATGTTCATGAAACTCATAATTAAATCTTGATTTAGAAACCCAAACAACAATACAAATATGAATACAATCCAATTTGTGCATGAAAATCATGAATCAATAAACTTCTAGTTTTAAAAAGGATTTATCAACTCCAAGGGTGGAATAAAACCCAAGGATGAACACCTAACATAACTTGATTATTGATTTCACAAAGATTGTAGGGAATTTCTTGAAACTTGATCTTGTACTTGAAGAAACTAGGTCTTGTTCTTGAGAGGATTTTGTGAATAATGAATGTAATTAGTCCTTTTAGGAGTTAGATTTTGTGTTTTGGCTTAATTAAGTAAGGGGAAAAGGACCTAATTGCTCTTGGAAAGTAGGAATGTAATGAGCAAAATATGCCTAGTGATGTGTTTGTCGATGCGCCACGTCGATGGTAACGATGCGATCACTGATACATCATGTCGATGGTTCCAATGAGATAGCCAATACGGTGCATTAAGATCACGTTGGCTTGCTATTTTGGTCATTAAAACACGGCCCAAATGTAGTTCAAAAATTCCAAAACTCTCCTAATATGACCTATCGGCATCCCTGATCATTAATCAATTTAAAAATAAACAATCTAATTCTTGAAAGATCAAAAATAAAGTCATTGAAATATCGACGTAAAAAATAAGTCTAAGTGTCAATACTTGGCTGAAATTTTCTAAGTGGGACCACTTTTGGCATGCTATATAGAACTGAAATGACTAGGATTTTACGGGGTCCTACAACTATTCTTGGGGGCATGTCCCAACCGGATATTTGTATTCTTTTGCTTAGAGTCTTTTGTGGAACTGCTATAGGTTGGAATGGGCGTGATCCCTAGAGCTGATTGTATGTCAAGGTATAATTCGACCTTCTTCTCTTTAACTTTGGCTTGTTCTTTACATTGACTCTCTTTTACTGATAGTTGTGGCATGAATGGAGATACTGAGATGCTCGGACATACAAAACTGTTGGACTGCCTTTTATTCTTAGGTGTATTAGCTGGTTAGATATCACTTGAACCTTTCCCTTTCGTAAGATTCTTTTTAATGGCTGAGTTTGTATAGGGTATTCAGTTGTTGGGTATCATTGTTGGCTTTTTGGCTTGTGAATAGATACTTCTAGTATCTTGTAGTACTGTTATCTGTAGCCTTCATCCTTCTCATGTTTTTGCTGCTAATAATCTGATATAAGGGTACTGTAGCTTATCACTATTTAAGATCTTCTTGCCTTGTATTTCTAATTATTGAAAGGATGTTATGATAAAATCTCTTTTTTCTACTATTGTATTTGCTAGATAATCTTCCAACTAATTCCTTTCCCTCCTTATGTGTTGAAAAACTACTTGATTATGTCTCAACTCTGATATGATGTTGTCTATGGTGTCTAGTAAATTTCATGGACAACTCCATTCCTTAGTATCTTCAGCTTAAATAAAGAATATATTTGTGTAATGACTATTTTGAATTGGGAATGTCCATAATCTAAAGCTGCTATTAAAATAGCCCATGCTTCTGCTTCTATGTTTGTAGTGTCATCAATTTTATCTCCCTCTACATATATAAGAAATCACCCCAGGATTACCTTTAAGGGCCCCATCTGTGTTGTACTTCATCCATCCTTCATCTGGACATCTCCATTCCACTTTTGTGATTATCAGTTTAGGTCTCCTCTTTTCTAATTCAGTAAGTATATTTGGCCACAAACTTGGAAAATTTTGTCCTAGATTCCTCACTCTTAATAAAATTCCTCATCCATCCTTTCATGTTTTGAATTATTCATTCTCCTTCACAGTTCCCATAATATCAAGCTTGGAATGGCTTGATAATAGGCTCTTGTTTTTCCAAAGACTTTAGCATGCCACCATCTCATGATAAGTTCTCTAATGCTTCCTCCAACCATGATTATACCTGCAAAAGAAGAAAAAAAGAACCATATCCCATTAGCAGTGCCAGACTTAAGAAACACATGTGAAGTGGTTTCTTAAGTTGGCATGGTGCAACACAAATACCAAGTAGGTCCTTCTATTCACTATCTTCTCAAATTATCATCTACTTCTATATTCTCTTTCCAATATCTCCACATGATAAATGCCATTTTAAAAGGCAAACCCTTCACCCAAATGTTTTTGTATATCAGATTTTTCTCACCCCTTTGTCTTATAAAGTTCTCAGCTTATTTAATAGATAACTTTCCAGTGGCCTCTAGTTTCTATATCGCAATATAATTCTCTCTTCCTCAATCTAAAATCTTGATAGTTTGAATGATATGATAAATAATATTAACTTTAAATAGCTGAGATATTACATTTTCATTCCACTATCTATCTTTGATTAAATCCTTCACCTGCTGACAATCCAAATCACATTCCTTTGATTCTACAACCAATGAATACAAATCCCCTTCTCTTATCCATTTATCATACCACGGATGTGAATTTCCACTTCTAATTCTCCATATTATCTGATGCTCAACCATATCCTTTCTTGTAGCATCTTCTTCCATACTTGAGAACCTAGTCATATTTTCCATTCAATCTCATTAGGGGGTTGCTTCTTACATTACTTATTATGCATAAATTTACACCACAAGGAATCCTTTGTACAAAAATTCCACCATAATTATCAAAATAGGTCCATTGACATAGCCTTTATATTTCTAAACCCAAGTCCTCCCTCTTCCTCTTGAGTACAAAGATTACTCCATTTAATGTAATGCCTGCTTTTTCCTCCAATATGAGTAATCCAGAAAAATTGAGTAAACATACTTTGGATAGTAGATATTATATTTAAAGGGAGTTTCATCACTAACAAGCAATGCATTGGATTATTTTGTAAAACATGTTTGTTAAGGATGGTTTTAGATCCATAAAATAACAATTTTCCTTTCCATCCTTGAAGCTTTCCACTGATCTTGCTCATGATTCCCTTATAGTAGTCTTTTTTCTTTCTTATGTGAAATATAGGGCACCCAAGGTATGTGAAAGGAAAAGCTTCCCTTAAAATCTGTGTAGCCACTTCTTCTAGGACAACCAGCCCATGAGATACTCCCTTATACAAGTAAAGAGAGTTTTTTCCTTGTTTATTTTCTGACCTTAAACTTTCTCATACCTATCTAAAGTGTTAGTCACTTTCTGCATAGTTTGGAGGTCAACATTGCATAATATGATCATATCATCTGCAAATGCAAAATGATTAACTTTACAACTACCCATTGGCATTCCAAATAGCTTAAAATCTTTTATGAACATCAAATATTTTAAAGCTCGAGACATAACCTCTACTGCTATAATAAATAGGGTGGATGATAGTGAATCCCATTGTTTCAGTCCTCTAGTGGATTTAAAAAAACCATTTGGCTGCCCATTCAACAAAATTGAGTACCAGTTGTTTGCCACTAGCCTATATACCATGTTAATCATCATCTCACTGAATCCAACCTTTCTTAAAACCTTTATGAGAAATAGCCAATCAACTTTATCATAATCTTTCCTCTTGTCAAGCTTTATCACCATATTGGGAATCCTTCCTCTTTTTTTTATTTCTTTAATAATTTCCTGCACCATTAAAATATTCTCTGCAATGCTTCTACTTTAGAAAAATCCCAACTGTTCTTCTGATATAATCTGAGGTAGGATTCTTTTAATTCTCTCATGAATAATTCTTGAAAAAATCTTGTTTACAAAATTACTCAATGAGATTGATCTTATTTCAGAAAAGGTATTAATCACTAGCTTCTTGGGTGATAATACCAAATTTTTATGAGTAACAAATTTTGGTAATTCAAACCCACAAAATAAAGATATCACCATATTGTGAATACCCTTACCAATAATATCCCAAGCATCCTAAAAAAAGATCCAGTTATGCCATCTGTACCACATACACTGGTTCTGTTCAATCCCATCACTACATCCTTAACTTCCTAAATGCCTAGTATCTTGGTCATTTTTTCATTCTATTCATTATTTACTACTGTGGGCAATTCGTTCAACATTTCAAAACCTCTAGTCTCTACCTCTTTTAAAAATTGTTGGTGAAAACAATTCACTGCTGCCTATGCTATTAACTGTTGGTTCTCATCCATTCTCCCTCATCATTATGTATTCTAGTAACCTTAAGCTTGTTTCTTCTCCCTTTCACAACTTTATGAAAGAACTTTATGTTTTTCTCCCCATTTTTAAACCATTCCATGCCACCCTCCTGTCTTTAATAGGCTCTTTTCCTCTTTAGTTATAAATTTAACTCTGCCTGAGATTTAAATAAATTTTGTCTGTTCTGCCTAGTTGGATTTTCTTCAAATTGTTTCTGTCTAAATTTGATAACCTCTTCCAGAGTAACAATTTCCTGGAAGATGTTACCATTATAGTCTCTACTCCATGTTGCCTGAGTATTTTTAACCCTTTTAAGTTTATGATGAAAAAAATAAAAGTGTTTCCCATCACCTCAAGACTCCAGTTATCTCTCACAATTTTCTGACATCTCTTTCATCCATATATTCAGAAACCTAAAAGGTTTTCGAATATGCTCATTAATAGTGCTAACGTGGATCTTAAGAGATGAATGATCAGAACCTCTCCTAAATAAATATTCAACCTTCAATGTTGAACAAACATCATGAAATTTATCATTACATAATACTCTATCCAATATCTTGAATATACAATCTTCATCAGTCCTCCCATTCCACCATATATATTTGCTTTCCTTGAATCCAAGATCCTTCAAATTGTAAAGATTGATACAATGTGTGAAATCTTCTATTTCATTCACAATAACTGGTAACCCTCCCAACTTCTCCTCTTCACTTATTATCACATTGAAATCCCCTGCCACTACCCAACGGTCTTGGGTTATTTGTGCCAATTCTTCCAATTATTTCCAAAACTAGAGCCTCTCATCTTATGTGCATTTGGAATACACTACTGTAACTATAATTGTAATGCTTGTTTCTGGTTTCACCAATTTGATGGCCATTTATTGCTCTTCATCTGTTAGCATTGTATATTCCATGCCTTCTTTAATGATTGCCCAGATTTTCCGTGATGAACTTGCCACTACCTGATGCATTCACAATCTCCTTTTAAACTCCTCAATGGTGTGATTTTCTTTGAAAAGTTCCAATAATCCAATGAAAGAAAATTGGTTTCTTTTTCCAATGTAATAAGCCTAGTTAATGATTTTTGAGTATTTACTAATCTAATATTCCATACTAAAGCATTCATTTAGATTTATTTTTTGTTGAGTTACTTGTTTGCATTATAGCAGTTTTACCCCCTTTCTCTTTCTTTTTTTTTGTATGCCTTGAGTTAACTTCAGCCTTTCTATCTATCTTGGTAATAAATTCCCTTCAACTCCCTGATCAATATATTTACCCAAATCTACATTATCCAGATTATTTCTCTTCTTAATTCTATATGTAATCTTATTTTCAACGTTGATTGCTAAAGGTAACATATTTTCTATTATCTTTTCTTCTTTTTCTCCATTTTTAAGAGGCAATAGTTGCAAGGCTTTTGTATGTTCTTCTTCTTTTGCATTTTCTTGCACTTTTGATTCGTTGTTGTCATCATTGTTATCCTTGCTTTCATTTTCCTATTGTGGCTTTGCTTGGCTGTCTTCAATTGTTACTTCCTCTATATTCCCATATGCTTTTGCCTTATTTTCTTTGCTAATTGAGTTGTTATTAAAGGTGTTTAACACCCAATCTTTTGAAGTCCTACAGCCTCAGATATGGAACCTCCTCCTACCATATCTCATCAGAAAATTAGGAATGACCCTAGCTTACTCGTCATCAAATCTGATGAAGAGTTTACTCCAGACCTTAAGGCTCTTGAAGTCCGCTGGTACCACCCTAAGGATACAATAAAGTGGAAATGGTACACTAGTACCTATTGCAAAGAGCAACAAAAGGAGTTTGGTCGACTATGGATAGCCGACATGAAAAGACTCTGATGCGATATAGAATTCTTTCGTTGGTTCGAATTCAATGGAAGAATGGAGAACCAAAATGAATCTCTTAATGTTATAATTAATAAATGGTATACACAGAGTAACAAGATTGTTGAATCTGCTACTCCCCCTCTCGAAGGAATTAAAATTCCTTATTCCAATGAAGTCCTGAATGCTTCTCCTTTTAAGAGGACGTATGATCGACCTCTCTCTGCTCCCAGTAACAAAGACCTTGATAGGGTTATTGAACAAAATAACTATACTAATCAGGTCCTCCACACAACATCATGGCATTGCAAGTAAAACGCTTTACCGTACTTCGCCTTGTAGTCATATTGTATAGTTTTCCATTTGGATTTAATATGTCCAATCTCATCATCTTCCTCATTTATCTTACTCTATGTGGAACTTTAGAAACAAGGTCAACATCCACTTTCACTCTACCTCAGCTAGGTCTAGTTTGATTCTTGGTTTCCATGTATAGTGTCAATGGTTTCTCTACTGCTAAGGCAATTAAAAGCAAGGCTTCCATTGCAAAGAAATTTGGAGGTAGATCCAGAATAGATATGCAATACCTATAGTTACTTCAACATCTAGTTTAAACCAAGGATCCCATTTAAGGGTTCTCATATGCTAATAAACCTCCTTTGCCTTTATATAATATGCTGCAGTTGCTATTAAATTAACAGAATCCTCCGTTATGCTTAATCATTTAGAAATATAACATGAATCAAGGACACCAATATTACATTTTCCCTTAATATTGTATTGAATCGGTATACACTTCCTCAATTCTACTATGTTCGGTTTACTATACAAAAACTTACCAATTAATGTATATTGTGAATTCTCTTGCATGATAAGGCTCTACACTTCAGATATTTTTCATGTAATGCTAGGCTCTCCTTCAAAAAGCTATACTGGTTTTGGAGTGATTCATTATTTGACACTATTGATTTCTTTTGGTTTTAATATATTAACATATAAAACCTTATTTTTTGTTACTTCATTATTCTCCTTACCACTAGTATCTCCATTTTTATTTCTCGGTAGGTTAGTCCCACAGGAGATGGTGGCCATGTCGATGAATCTGACTATTAAAGTAATGTTTAGGGTTTAGATTGAGAGAGAATGAAGCAGTATCAGCCTACCAAAAGACAACTTCATCCATTTATGGAACTAATTTGATAATGGTAGGATTTATAGTTTAAGGTTGGCTTGGTATGGTTGGATAGTTTGTATGGGATGGTTGCACTCGGTTGGGTTTCTTACAGGTGTGATAATATCCCAGAGTCTTCATGTGAGTTATTACACTATCTTGTTATATGCTCTAACATCAGCCAACTCAGGGTAGGTGGCTTGAGGTTGGGTTGGGTAGTGGGGGTGGTCTCCGATCCCAATCGAACTTGGGATGCCTATTACGACACAACCTTAGGTCGGTTCGGATGACATATACATATATAGGAAAACAAAAAATACATAGTCAAAGATACCAAACCAATTCCTAAAATCTATTGTCATAGTGTATGAACATAACAAGTACAACTCGAGCTCAAACTATGTAAGATATCCAAAATAGGAACAACTCTGTCTCTGAGTACAAATTAATACATAGTCTAAATAAGAAAAGGTAGTAGTAGACTCGTGAAGAAAGAATCCCATAGATACCTGAAAAAGCTTAAAAGTATTGCCCGAATCAATAGTCGTGAGGCAAACTTGAACTAGGATCTTCACCGAAAGGATTCAGTAGGGGTAAGTATGGTCCACTTGTAATTAGTATGTATCATAGGACGACTGAGCAAAGTAGGTAATATACAAACAAAATATACACTAAAGGCACTTCACAAGCAACCAGAAAATCTCCTAAATGGTAGCCCACACTAACTCTACTAACAGTTCTATAATACTAACTTACACCATAGAAATTACAAGAAATGAATAAAAGTATATCGATATCACGCATATAAGTACAACGGGAGAAATACAAAAATAGGTATATATCACGGGAGACAATGACGCACAAATAAAGGTACAATGTAAATAAAAATAAAATAGGGATGATGATGATGATGATTATGTGATGAACGATTTCATTGCACAACCTACATAAACACCTACAAAATTAATGTTTCACGACGTAGGACCCATGGGGGGTTTGTCAACCAGTAGACTAATGTGTTGGCTTCTCAACAACATATTTAAGGCTTTTAAATTGGAATAATTATGAGTTATTAAGCATCTTGTGTTGCTTTAAATCATATTTTGTTTAATTATACAGGAATAGTCAATGTCTGAGAAAACCAAAGAAAAAATAATAAAATATTATTTTGGTGAATAGAGGTGATAAGTCATCAGCTAAGTGATATGTTATTATCTTAGACATCGATATGAAGCAGGGTTTGAAGAGTCATCTGAGGATTATACTGATAATCCATCTTCCAAGTGATAAGTCATCAACTTTATTGTCAACAAGAGACGGAATTTAGCTGTTGAAGAACTTAGTTGACCACATGGCTGACAAGCTATCAACTAAGTGACAAGCCGCCAGCATCATCGTCAAATGCTGTGTGAAATTTTAGTGGTTTGAATTTTATATAAATAACATCTTTTAGGTTTTCCTTCGCATCTTAGACTATTTTCAAAAAATGCTAGTTTAGTTGTTAGAGCACTGAAGTCTTGAATTCTTCTTTTGATTAAGTTTTGTATGGAGATTTTGGTGAAAAATTAAAGGAGAGCATCATTTAAATTTAATCCTTTTAAAGGATAAGTCGTTTAATTATGAAGTCATCATTTGCAATCTCTTTTAAGCTCATGAGGAACTAATCCCCACAACTAGGGTTGTGGGAACTATGATTTATAGTTTGTTTATTTGCTAGTTTGGGTTAGATTTGAGTGATTGTGGAATTCATATTTTTAATTCTATTGTTTTAACTATTTTCTATTAGTTTCCAAAAATAGAACATGCCTTAATTTATTTTTCTTTAAGTAAAAAATTAACTAAAGGTAGTGAATTAGCAATGAGAATTTTGAAACATAAATTTTCCATCTAATGATTAATGTTTTAACAAGATTAGTAAACTAAAAATAAAATAAATGAGAATAGAATGTTTCCCTAAGTTTGGAATTATTAGGGAACCTAATATCTAAGTAGGTTGAAAAACTCATATAAACTGCATACATTAATAATTTGATGTTTTCCACAAGTCATGAGAATCATATTCCATCACTGTTATTTAATAAGGATTATAATAATAGCGATCACAACTCTAGTTTGAATTCATTACTTATTTGAAATTCAAGAAAAAATAACTTTGAGTTTCTAAGAACGTTAACTATAAACTTTTATGATAAAACCACATATTTAAAGGAAACTATTTTCTATTAGTCTTTTAAATCACAAATTATCATAATCAACACCATGTTACCTATGGGATTTGAAAACAACCTAGTTGGCTTATATATTTTATAATGACCTCTTAGACTCTCAAAAGAGAGTTGTAATTTGGACGTATCTAATTTTTGCGTGGTTGTCAGGTAATACAGTTATCAATTAAGGATATGTGCATTAATTGATTCTTAGTCAAGTTTCCTAATTTTAATTTTATTTATTGTTTTGATACTTTTAGGATATTTATTGTGTATGTCACGAACCCGATGGTCGGGAGTGTCATTATTACCTTACAATCCAGAACTTCAAAGACTAGGGAGCAAGGCTGACCAACAAGAGGCTGAAAGATTGGCCACTTTTGCAAATGCACATGTTAACCAATAGAATGCTACAATACCTAGATGTGTACCTAATATGGATGATAATGAAATCAGTGATGATGAATTGGTTGATTATCTAAACCAGCAATGAGCTGAAAGCATTGTACTAGAAAGTCAAAATTAACAAGCAAGAAAAAGAGTGTACCAATGGATTGCTGTACAATGTGATCTTGATGATGATGATGATGCTGATTTGGATGGTTCTGGAGCTAATGGGAAAATCATCGCACCCCCATTGGCTCCTGACGTTAAATGTAATACCACGATCAAGATGATAAACCTTCTCAACTTGAAAGGGTCATTAGGTAGATTTCCTTGGGATGATCTGAATGCTCATTTGGTGAACTTCATCAACATTTGTAAGTCATTGTGAATCCTAAAGTAGGAAAAATGTCATTCGTCTGAGATTATTTCCACCGTCTCTATATTAGAGGCAATTTTGTGGTTGAATTAACTGGCACCTGATACTATAAAAAACTTGATAAAACTAAAAGGAGCTTTCCTAGGAAGGCTCTTTTTTCATTTCGGGATGTTACAGTTAAGGGATGAAATCAACAATTTTAGGTAACTACCTAATGAATCTCTTCATGAAACATTTATATGGTTTAGAAAGAAGCTGGCATACTATCCAAATCACAAGCTGACTATAGGGCATTCTATGGAGACATTCTGTAAGGCTTTGAATTCAATGATAAAGCCAATCGTAGACTATAGTACATGAGAAGCTTTCATTGATCTCACTTTTATTGAGGTTGCAAAACTGTTAGAGAAAATGATGAAGACAAGTATATCTTTGCATACCAGGGATTCTAAGGTAGAAAGCAATACTTATTCTAGTGAGATATTGATGGTGCAATGCTAGAGAGAAGAAGAATATGACCAAGATAAGGCTCACATAAAGACATAGGTTGATTAGATCACAAGTAATTTGCACTTGAGAAATGTTTATAAGATTTAATTTGTGGAGTCACATAATAGGGGAGTTGAATCTGAATCCGATGAGGAGGCCAACTATTTAAATAAATAATAGGTTTCTGAGCCAGTGGTCAAGGATCAAGGTCGAAATTACTATGAAATGACTTGATATAGTAACAATGACCTTGGAAGCTAGAATAACAAAGATGATAGAAGTGGATTAGACGTATTACCTGGGAGTTGTTACAGTTTTGCAAATAATTCTGGAAATATGCCTATGGGGAATATGATGGCTAAATTATTGAAAGAAGTAGAGTCAACATATGCTGAAGTTAGGGAAATAAAGAGTGACTTGTCAATAATGAGTCAGTTTGTTGACTCATACTCAATATCTATTAAATAATTAGAGAAGAAGATAAGCCAGTTATCAATAGCATTCAATCAAAGAAAAAGGACTTTACCAAGTAACGCAGTCCAAAAACTAAGGAATGATGGTTTGATTATGGCTATGACCACTAATATTTGTAAAGAATTTCATGCTCCATATCTAGGAGTACCATTTTATATTTATGATGTAGATTTAGAAGATGAGGTATATGAGAAGTCACTAGTGGAGTCTTAAAAGCTGGGAGACTTAGAAAAGAATAGTGTAGAAGTGACCAAATCATCTAAGTTAAAAGAGAGTAGTGATATAGAGCAGGGCAAAAGTAAGAAGGAAAAGGCTCTCTAGCGATAATACCACAATCACTCATGTTATCAGTTATATTTATATTTAGTAATCATATTATCACATTATTAGTGTCAGTTGCTATGTCTCATGCATGTATTCTCACGCTCATGATAGTTTGTCAGTTATTATTATTGTTTATACATATGAAACCCATCCATTCATCCTATCTCATATAGATACTAGTATATTCAAAGTACTGACGCATTTGCGCTATGGTGTCTTATACCATTGGTTCAGAGATACGAGCTCCAGAGCAAAAGTAGATTCCAGATATCCACAGACAGAGTTAGAAATGAGTCCTCATCTTTTGATGACATGATTATTTGCCTATTATCTCATTAATCAGTTTATTAGTTGGAGTTAGTTGGGGACATGTCCCATCAAATCCTTACTCAGACAGTTCATTCACTTAGAAGCTTTCTAGACTATCATGTTTCAGACTTCAGTATGTTCATTTTTGTTTTGGGTACTCTATTACCCCACACAGATATTATATCATTCAGATCATGTTCAATATTGAACCTTATGGCTTATCAGTTTATGTTTCCGCATTATAAAGTATTTTATGAAGTATACAGGTACAGATATTAGTTATGGGTTAGCTTGTGGTCCTTCGGGGTCATGAGCACCGTGTAGTATTTTGGATACCAGATTTTGGGCATTACAAACTTAGTTTCAGAGCCTAAGGTTCAACAGAGTTGTAGGAAGTCTGAAAGCCGTATATAGTAGAGTCTTATACATGGGTGTATTGTACGCCATATTTATGTGCAAGAGGCTATAAGATTTTTTAGGAACAGTTTCCCTTCTTTCGGTATTCATGTTGTGCCAGTGAGAATAATCTCAAGTCAATTTCTCTTAGTCTAATCTATTTCCCCCTTTATTCTACAGAACATGCCTCCTAAAAGAAGAAATGAAAACTAGTCAGCCCCTCAGCCCGAAGATCCTTTAGGCGATCATGTTTCTCATGCAGAGTTCTATAACGCCCCAAGATCCCATCCCAAGACGTCACATGGTGCATAAGGCCACACGCGGCCTCAAGCTAACTCTATGAGCCCGTCATCACTTCTACAACTCAGTATGAAAATAATCAAGCTGTAATAAGGAAGAATAATAATGCCATGAACGTTCTGGAATATGAAGAAATTCTATCCTATACAATCAAAATACTAAAGTAATGTACATACTAGTACTCTAGTCTGACAAAGCCTCTACTACATAAGACTGAGGAGCTATTGGGACAGATCCCCAGCTGACTCGTACTGAACTGGAAATGAACCATCATCTACTATCAAGACAAAAATCAGGAACATAGGTCCTCAAATCATGAGTACTCACCAATAGTACAAATGTAGATGGAGGTACTCGAAGAACACTGTCACTGCTGATACTGAGCACCTGAACTTACATCACGAGAAAATGTTGAACACAGAAAAGTATGGGAATCAATACTTAGGAATGTACTAAGTATGTGGGGGTACAGGCAACATTTAAATAATATCATAAATGTATAAGAAAATCATCCATGTTGATAATAATGACTCGCATCGCTTGAGTTACCTGAAACATATTTTCCATAAATCATCAATAATAACACATGCTTCATATATCTCATAAACCATTGACTTAACTCAAACTCTTTGACTCATGACTTAGAGTGACTTAGTAACTCATGGAACTTGGAGTATTATGGAATTGAGATTTTCTTATAACCTACATAAACCATGTGAAATTACATGGAGTCCAACGTCTTGCCCACGTTGGGAAAAGCTGTTCTATCCTTGCCATCGGAGTAGAAACTTAACTTTAGTTATCACTGTCTTGGCCTTTGTCCCTTAATATTAATCCTACTGTGGCACGTAGTTCTGGGAAAGTAGGATGCATTGAACCCACACTTCCCACTCGATGCTAAGTACTATCCCTAGACTTAAGCTTAGAACGCATTAGTAAATCCACCTTAATAAACCCAAGGGTCTATCATGAAGACCAAAATATAAATATATATATCGTATTTAAAAATCATAATCAACTTGTGGATTCCTAACTCAACTTAATCTCAAAATAATCTTTCTCATCATCAAGTACACTTGCTTATCAAATCATATCAAGTATTAAAATCTTCAAGAAAACATCATAGAACTCGTTCTTAACTCTCAAGCTCAATATCAATATATATTCAATAGACAAACTTCTCATGGAAAAAAAATTAATCATGAAACTTATCAAAAATTACTTAGAAATCATCATTTCTTGATAACAATATACAACTCATGGCATAAATTCTTAATTTAAGAAATAAGACAATGAAGTAGTCATATAAGTCAATCTTGTATTGCTCAAATCTCATAAATCCTTGATAAATTAATTTGGGTGTAAACCCACTTTGCAAAAAAATCATGAAATTCAATAGAAATTAAATCTTTGGACACAAGAACGAAAGAAGTGTTCTTGTTCAAAACCCCACATACCTTAATCTTTGAAATTGGATGAACTTTAGTGCTTGAGACTTTATCCACACTTGAAATAAATAATTCTTGAAGCCCATATTATGAGGAACTTAGTTCTTGAAGAAATTTTGAAGATTTATGGATGATTCATGGAAGATTTATGTTCTTGATAAAACCCTAGATATATTATCTCAAGAGAATTGGAAGAGAAAATGATGGAATTAGGGTTTGGATGAGGATTCTCATATATAAAGATGCCTAAAAAATGGGAAATGACCAAAATACCCTTGGAAAAAATCATCCATCAATTGCTGAAAAAAATAGCTGACGACATCCGCGAAAAGCCGTCAGGCCCGTGATAGGCTATCACGAATTGTCGTCACAAAAAGGGTGGATTTTGTGACTTTCTGCCTTAAGGTGACGACATTTTGTGACGGGTCGTCAGGCTTGTGACGAGTTGTCACAAAAGGTCGTCACGGATTTTCCAGGCTGACACGCTGGAGTAAAATAAGCATAACTCTTTGTTCCGATATCAAATTTTGACAAAATGGGAATAATTGGAAAGATAATTCAATTGTCTATATTTTGGTAGATTATGAGCTCAATAATTCATAGAACAATAGGAGATATACTCATTTGAAGTTGATTATGACAAAATCCTTCTTAAGAATTCAATCGGTAAAGAATGTTTTGATTTGCCCAATCGTTAGGATATCTTCAAAGCCTTAATACACGTCACCCTTGACCAGAAAACAACCAAAACACTATAATTTATTTCTCATGAGATTGATTCATGGTTTTACTATTGGTTAGAGTCTCAGGGTATTACAATATCTCCCCCTTGGAAACATTTGTCCTCGAATGTTGCTAGATAGGCCGAGAACAAGAGAAAATGAGGACGTATAGCTAGAATGACTAATAAAAAGGGGCTTATTCAGTCTAAACTTTTGAGTACTTCACAAAATGCATGAATCATAGAGAAAATAACCATATAGCTGAATACACTGGATTAGAAGGAAATTGAATTAGGGAAGAATAGTACCTTTGGGTTGATTTGAACTCACGGAGAAAAGATGAGGGTATCTGGCTCGCATCTCTACTTCTGCTTCCCAAGTAGCCCCCCCCAACTAATTGATTTCGCCATAGAACTTTAACCAAGGGAACTTCCATATTTCTTAGTCTACGAACTTGATAATCTAGGATTTCAACTGGAACTTCATCATAAGAAAGGCTATCCTGAACATCAAAATTTTCTGATGGATCAACAACAACAGAATCACCAATGTTCTTTTTAGGCATAGAAACATGAAAGACAGGTTGGACAGCTGACAACTCGGCGAGCGACTCAATCTCGTAAGTTTTTTTCCCAACACGATTCAGAACTCTATAGGGTCCAACGTATCAAGGACTAAGCTTCCCTTTCTTACTAAATCTTTTCACCCTCTTCATGGGTGAAATCTTCAAGTACACAAAATCGTTAACCTTAAACTCAAGAGCTCTTGTTCTCACATCTGCATATGACTTCTGATGACTCTGGGTTGTCTTTAAACTTTCCCGAATCAGCTTAACTTTCTCTATAGCCTCAAACACAGCATCAGGTCCACTCACAACATCTTCACCCACTTCAAACCAAACTATGGGTGATCTACATCACCTTCCGTATAAAGCCTCAAATGGAGCCATTCCAATACTAGCATGAAAACTGTTGTTGTAAGCAAATTCAATCAATGGAAAATGTTCATCCTAACTTCCTTTGAAATCAAGAACACATGCCCTCAAAATATCCTCTAAGGTTTGGATGGTCCTCTCAACCTGACCATCGGTCTGCGAATGAAAAACGGAGCTAAGATGAACTTGGGTATCGAGACCCTTTTGAATAGCCCTCTAAAAATGAGAAGTAAATTGAGTACACCTATCGGAGTTAATAGAAAAAGAAACTCCATATAACCTGACTAATTCTCGAATTTACAACTTAGCATAGTCCACAGTGGTGAAAGATGTATGCACTGGTAAAAAATGCGCGGACTTAGTCAACCTATCTATAACGACCCAAATTGAATCGTGATGACGTCGAGAAGGAGGTAAAGTAGTCATAAAATCCATATTCACTTCCTCTCACTTCCAAGTAGGAATACTGAATTCTTGCATCATTCCATCGGGTGTTTGGTGTTCTATCTTAACCTGTTGGAAAGTTGTAAACTTCTCTAAAAATTTTGCTATATCCTTTTTCATACCATTCCACCAATAGATTTCTCACAAATCATGGTACATCTTGGTAGCACTGGGATAAATAGAATATCACGTGCCATGCGCTTCATCCATAATTCTCTGCCTCAAATCTTCAACATCAGGCACAAATAATCTATTATGAAATCTTAATACACCATCTCCCCCTTGGGAGAAAACCTCCACCCTTTGGTCATTAACTGACTTCTTCAGTCTAACCAAACTAGGATCCATATATTGCTTCTCCTTTACTTTTGAAACTAGAGAAGGCTCAAAACTACTCTAGACCTAAACATTACCTTTAGATGAATCAAGCAATCTATCTCCCAACCTAGCCAAATAATGCACCTCATGAGCTAACTCCTTCCTATCTTTCTCAACCTGTGCTATACTACCCATAGACGACCAGCAAAGGGCATCTGCCACTACATTGGCCTTACCCGAGTGATACAACACATTCATATCATAGTCATTTAACAATTCTAACCATCGCCTCAGACGAAGATTCAACTCTCTCTGAGTAAACACATACTAAAAACTCTTGTGGTTCATAAAGATATCAACATGAACACTGTACAAATAGTGTCTCTAGATTTTCATGGCAAAGACCACTACAGCTAACTCGAGGTCATAGGTCGAATAGTTTTTCTCATGCGGTTTCAACTGTCTGGAGGCAAAGGCTAAACTTACCTTTTTGCATCAAAATGCAACCCAACCCAACTCTAGAAGCATCACAATACACCACAAAATCATCTACACCATTTGGATGGGTCAACATAGGGGCCGAAGTGAGTCGAGTCTTTAACTCCTGAAAACTCTTCTCGCAAGAATTAGACCACAAGAATTTAACTTTCTCTTAGGTCAACTGAGTCAAATAAAACGCAATGGAAGAGAAACCCTTAACAAAATGATGGTAGTAGCCAACTAAACCCAAGAAACTCCTAATATCAGATGGGGAAATAGGTCTAGTCCAATTTTTCATAGCTTCTATCTTTTGAGGATCAACTCGAATACCTTCAAAAGAAACAATATGACCTAGAAAAACAACTGACCTTAGCCAAAATTTTCACTTGATAAATTTAGCAAATAGTTGCTGATCTCTAAGGGTTTGCAAGACTATTCAGAGATGATCTGTATGATCGTTCTTACTTCGGGAGTATACAAGAATATAATCTATGAACATAATAACAAATATATCTAGGTACTGTCTAAACACCCGATTCATGAGATCCATAAAAGCTACTAGGGCATTTGTTAGCCTAAAGGACATGACCGAAACTCAAAATGACCATATCGGATGGGAAACACTGTCTTTGGAATATCACACTCCCTAACTTTAAGCTGGTGATAACCAGATCTCAAATATATTTTTGAGAAATAGTTGGCACCTTACAGCTGATCAAACAGGTCATCAATTCTAGGAAGAGGGTACTTGTTCTTGTTTGTGACCATGTTAAGCTGACGATAGTCAATACACATCCGTAATGAACCATCTTTATTTTGCATGAATAGTGACATGACTTTAGCTAGGTATATGAATCATGCTCACCATATAGAGGCGCAGAAGATTAAGTAGAGGGAAAAGAAGAATAAGTGAGCGAAGAAAGTAGTTTCAACTTCGCGCAGCCTAAGTCAAAAGGAGGAAACAGTTCTCAATTTCATCCTAAGTCATCAGTTCCAGTGCCTTCTACAACCAGTGCTCCAGTTCCTAAGTTTAGAGAGGATAACAACGACAGAGCATAAGGATCTAAGTCTCAGGGTAGTGTTAGAAGTGCCCGCACCTATTCTTTTTACCAAACTTTTGCCAAGCACCATCAGGGTGTTTGTAGAGATAGAAGTGGTATTTGTTTTGGATGTTGCAAGCCAGGCCACAGAGTCAGAGATTATCCTCAGCCAGGTCCTCAGGGTCAACAGAATCGCTCCTCATCTTATTTTGATCTCCCAAATTATTAGCGTTCCCCTCCAATTCCACTAGTGGGCAACACCCAAATCGTCTCTATGCTCTTCAGTCTCGACAAGATCAGGAAAATTCTCCTGATGTAGTTACTAGTACATTACGGATCTTTCATGTGCATGGTTACACTTTGCTAGATCTAGGAGCTTCTTTGTCTTTTGGTACTCTCTATATAGCAAGTGATTTCAAAATCAGCCCAGAAATCCTAGCAAAGTCCTTTTCAGTCTCTACCTCTGTGGGTAAAACTATTATTGCCTGAGGGGTATATAGAAACTGCCTGATTATTATATCTCAAAAAGTCACTTCAGCAGACTTAGTCAAATTAGAGATGACTAATTTTGATATCATTCTCAGTATGGATTAGCGTCATTCCTTCTATGCTACAGTCGATTGCAGAAATAGAACAGTCTAGTTTAAGTTTCTGAATGAACCTATCCTAGAGTGGAGGGGTAGTACTTTAATTTTTAGAGATTAGATTGTTTCCTACCTTCGATCACAGATATTAATATCTAAGGATGTTTCTATCATCTTTTTTGAGTTAAGGAAACCAGTTCCGAAACTCCAAGCCTTAAGTCAGTCCCAATTGTGAATGAATATTCAAATGTCTTTCCCAAAGATCTTCCAGGAATTTTTCCCGAAAGGGAAATAGACTTCGGCATTGATCTTCTTCCTGATACTTATTCTATATCTATTCTACCATACAGAATGGAACCAATAGAACTGAGAGAACTAAAAGAACAATTAAAGGATCTCTTTGAGAAGAGATTCGTTAGGCCCAATATTTCCCCATGGGGCGCTCCATTATTATTCATGTGCAAGAAAGATGGTTCACTTAAGATATGTGTAGAATACCGTCAACTCAATAAGGTCACGATCAAGAATAAGTATCCTCTTCCCAGAATCGATGAATTATTTGACCAACTTTAGGGTGCCAGTTATTTCTCTAAGATAGACCTCAGATCCAGCTATCATCATCTTAGAGTCAGAGAATATGACATTTCAAAAATAGTTTTTCATACTCGATATGGTCACTTTTAATTCCAAATCATGTCTTTTGGTCTTACCAATACCCCAACAGCTTTCATGGACTTGATGAACCGTGTGTTCAAGAAGTACTTAGACATATTTATCATAGTCTTCATAGATGATATCCTGGTCTCCCACAGTGAACACGATCATGCAGACCATCTCAGAACAGTACTTTAGACTCTTAGAAATCATCAGCTATTCATCAAAATCAGTAAGTGCATATTTTGGCTAAGGTATGTAGCATTCCTTGGTCATATCATTTCTGGTGATGACATTAGAGTGGATCCTCAAAAGACTGAAGTAGTAAAAAACTGACCTAGCCCTGTCTCTCCATCAGATATTAGGAGTTTCTTGGTTTTGGATAGCTATTACAGATGGTTTGTTAAAGGATTTTCTTCTATTGCATCCCCTATGTCTAGATTCACTCAGAAGAAAGTCAAGTTTAAGTGGTCAAATCCTTGCAAAAAAGAGTTTTCAGTAGTTGAAGACTTGAGTCACCTCAGATCCACTCTTAGCACTCCTAGATGGTTCAGATGTGTTCATAGTGTATTGTGATGCGTCCAAAGTAGGTCTAGGTTGTGTCCTCATGCAGCATGGTAAGGTCATAGCCTATGCCTCTAGACATCTTAAACCTCATGAGAGAAATTATCCTACTCATGATCTTGAGTTAGCAGTCGTAGTCTTTGCCTTAAAGATTTGGAGGCATTATCTCTAGGAGTTCATATAGATGTCTTCACAGATCATAAGAGTTTCTAGTATGTCTTTTATTAGAAAGATCATAATTTTCCTCAGAGAGGGTGGTTAGAGCTCTTGAAAGATTATAATATGAGTGTCCTTTATCATCTGGGCAAGGCCAAGGTATTGGCCGACGCTCTCAGTAGAATATCCATAGGTAATGTTTCTCATGTTGAGGGCAATAAGAAGAGGTTAGCTTAAGAAGTCCATCAGCTTTCCAGACTAGGAATTCACTTAGACGATACAAAAAAGGGTGATATATGGGTTCAGAGTAGTTTAGAATCATCTCTAGTTTCTGAGTTGAAAGAAAAACAAGATAGAGATCTAATCCTTGTCAAGTTAAAAGAGTCAGTCCAGGATTAGAAAGTAGAGGTTTCCTCCTAAGGAGGAGATGGTGTTTTGCCTTGTCAAGGTCGTATCTATGTCCCAAGTGTAGATAACTTAAGGAAGCAAATTCTTACAGAAGCGCATGGTGCACGCTACTCTATTCATATAGGGGCCACAAAGATGCACCACGACTTGCGGGAAATCTATTCATAGAGTGGGATGAAGAGAGACATTACAGAGTTTATAGGTAAGTGCTCTACATGTCAGCAACTTAAGATAGAGCATCAGAAGCCAAGTGGGTCCATATAGGAGTTCAGTATTCCTACTTGGAAGTGGGAAGTTATGAACATGGACTTCGTGATGGTTTTGCCTCAAACTCGTCATCAACATAATTCAGTCTGGGTCATTATAGACAGAATAACCAAATTAGCTTATTTACTTCTAGTTCATACCCCTTATTCAGTAAAGGATTACGCCAAACTCTACATCAAGGAGTTGGTTAGATTGCATGGTGTTCCACTATCTATTATCTCAGACAGAGGTACCCAGCTCACCTCTTGTTTCTGGAAAACATTCCAAAAGGTTCTTGGTACCCAAGTTCATCTTTGTACAACCTTTGATCCTCAGACCGAAGGTTGTGCAGAAAAGACCATTCAGATGTTAGAAGATATGCTAAGGGCGTGTGCAATCAATTTCAAGGGAAGTTGGGATAACCACTTACCTTTGATTGTTTTTTCATACAACAACAGCTATCATTCCAGTATTCAGATGGATTTTTTTGAAGATCTCTATGGTAGGAGATATAGATCTCTAATTAGTTGGTTTGAAGTTAGTGAGGCCTCAGTCATAGGTCCTGACTTGGTAGTCAACGCCTTAGAAAAAATTCAGTTGATTAGAGAAAGACTCCGGGATGCTCAGAGCCAACAAAAGTCTTATGCAGATATTCGTAGAAAAGAGCTTGAGTTTGAGATTGGCAATCATATCTATCTAAAGATTTCTCCTATGAAGGGAGTGGAGAGATTCAACAAGAAGGGAAAGCTCAGTTCCCAATATGTTGGTCCTCTCAAGATTCTCAGTCGCTTTGGCAAGGCAGCCTATGAGCTTGAATTGCCTTTATATCTAGCTTCAGATCATCCAGTCTTTCATGTCTCTTTGCTCAAGAAGTGCATAGGTGAACCATCTGTTGTAGTCTCTATTCATAGCATGATGTTCAGAACACTCTCTCTTATAAGGAGATTCCAGTCGAAATTTTAGACTATTAGACTCGTAGATTGAGGAACAAGGAAGTCCCTCTAGTTAAGGTTCTTTGGCAAAATCAGTCTGTTAAGGGAGCTACTTGGGAAACAGAGGCAGACATGCATACCAAGTATCCTCACCTCTTCTTCACCAAATGAGACCAAGATCAAGGTAATAGTTCTCCTTAAGCTTACTCAATTTCATGTTCAACGTTCATCACAAACTTTGTATGCAGTTTCATGGTCATGTTCCCATCATAAACTTGTTATCAAGTACCATTGCATATTCATTTATGAACTCATGTATCAGTTCAGTTATGTAATTATGCATCAGATATGCATTCTTTTTGTGAGAAACTTAGTTCTTCAAAACACTCAGTCATACACTTATGAATCAGTTACGCATGCATCAGATATGCTTGTTCAGTATTATATGTTGATCTTGTCAGTCATGTCAGTCATGAGATCATGTTCCAGTTATTCATGTTCAGTATGTACGTCATTGTCTTTTCTCTCCTCTCAATCAGTCAAATTCGAGGACGAATGTTCTCAAGGGGGAGATATTCTAATACCCCATACTTTTTCCTAGCTAATTTCATCTTAAGAATGTCTAGCATTAGCTTCTAAATTGAATGATGGTTATTCCATTACGAATTCTCAATATTTTACCTTTCTTTCATGTGGAAAATTCAATAAGCTTTCCATCAATATATGATTCGCACAAATTTGATAACCGGGTCAGAAGTTACGACTATTTCAAGTTTCCATCGTAAAACAGAGCCATATTAGTCATTGGCGCACTGTGCCACAAGAGAAAATGGAATTTGGAAAATTCTAGTAGCGGGCCACGATTATGGTACATCGCTCCAGGGACAAAATTCAGAATTATCTTGTTCCAGTGTCTTAGCATGATTTTCTTCGCATCGCGCCAAAGTTTCAGGTCGCAAAACAAGGGGAAACGCGATGGCTCCACATCGTGTCATCCCTCATTTTCCAATTGTAAAATTCTAGTGACACGGCACGATAGCTCTGCGTTGCACCAGGGGTTCAGTTCAGAAAATTTTTACTGAAATTAACTTACGCTTCCAGGGTTAAAAGGGTCAACTTCCCACCCCTATTTAAGCCCTTTAACACGTGATTCAACCACTTTTCACCTAAAATACATTCTCTTCTCTCAAAAATCTCTCAAGAACAAGCTAGGGTTTTTATAGAAGATCTAGTTCCAACAAGGTTTCACTGTCAATCTTCACGAAATCACGATCTAAGGTATACATAGTGTTCATTCATGGACTCCTTTCATCCATGAAGCCCAAGAATCCCTTTTCTAAATTTAAGTTTTGAATTTTCTTATGAATTTCATTATTGGGATGCTCTTGTTCATGTGGATAGTGAGAAATTAAATTCTACTCCATGTTTGGTGATAAAATCTATGTGGATTTCATTATTATGGATATAGATTCATGCAAACCTATGATTAAACCCTTGCATAATGAAATTAGAATTGAACCATGATGTTTAATTATTGTACAATGATGTTTACATATACCATGCCTATAATATGTTTGATTAAATGCCTAAATGAAGGAAAAGTGCCTAACTAGCATGATACTATGAAATCCCCATGTATGTACAAGTTATGCCTATCACATATTTTGATTAAATGCTTCTATAAATGTATTATGGATTATGATGCTAGTTATATGTTCAATTAGGTTATGCTTAGTTAGTTTCTTTCCATAGAGTCTTGGGGGTACTCGTACCTGAAATATTAGCTGTGTGCCTAGATCCATGTCATGTTTTCATGATACTCTCAGTCAAGCTATGATCCTTAGACTTCAGATATTCTTATGACTCAAGAAATCTCCATGATCTCATGAACTCAGTCAGTTGTCAGATATCAGTAGTATTCCTTCAGTCAACAAAATTTAGTAACTCAGTCTATGTTCAGTTCACTAAATCATGTTCAGTCTAAGTAAAAGAACTCAGATAGTTCTTCAAAATTCAGGACTATTAGATATAGTCGACTCATAGACAGAATAGAACTCAGATAGTTCCATCAGATTCAGGACTGCCAGATATAGTTACTCATGTTATCAGTTATATTCAGATTCAGTAATCTTGGTATCACAGTATTAGTGTCAGTTGTTATGTCTCATGCATATAGTCTCACGCTCATGATAGTTAGTCAGTTATTATTATTGTTAATGCATATGAACCCCATCCATTCAGCCTGCATCACATGCATACCAGTACATTCAAAGTACTGACGCATTTGCGCTATGGTTATACCTTAGGTTCAAAGATACGATCTCCAGAGCAACAGTAGATTCCAGATATCTGCAGATAAATTTAGAAGTGAGTCCTCATCTTTCAAGGACACGATTATTTTGCTATTATCTCATTAATCAGTTTATTAATTGGAGTTAGTTGGGGACATGTCCCATTAACTCCTTACTTAGACATTTTAGTCAATTAGAGTCTTTCTAGACTATCATGTTTCAGACTTTAGTATGTTCAATTTTGTTTTGCGTGTTCTATTACCCCACACAAATGTTATATCATTCAGATCATGTTTAGTATTGAACCTTATGGCCTATCAGTTCATGTTTCTGCATTAAAAAGTATTTTATGCAGTATACAGGTACAAATATCAGTCATGGATTAGCTTGTGGTCCTTCGGGGTCATGAGCAACATGTAGCATTTAGGGTACCAGATTTGGGGCGTTACAACAATGTTGTAAACAATATGACTGAGAATTCTAGGGTTGAGGCACTGCTAACAACTATATAAATCTCTATCCTATTAGTATTCGTGTAAATTTTTGGGTTATTGATTCTAAGGATTTAGGATATGATTATGGTTTTCCAACCCTCTTATCTTCTACCAAAATATACATCGCAACTATATCATTGGGCAGAGATACAATAATCCATTTAGATGTTTTAAGTTATCTTTATGCAATTGAATCGAACAAGGATCCTAGGAATATTCCTATCCTAGTCCCTACTTCATCGTCCTTGTCATGTGGAAGAATACAAACTTGCTCCTTAAATTCTTTGATATATCCCTAAGATTCTCCTTCCAGGTTCAAAAAAGAATTATAGATATATTCTAATTGTTGCCAATCATTCAAATAGTAGAAACAAGAGAATAAGAATAACCTATATGATTAATCAACTTTAACCACTCTAATATTATCAAAATATACTTTTGTTCTTATCATCAACCCTAGCACAATGGTGTTTATCCATTAATGTTTGAAATTAATATCATAGAAATATAATTAGTCATACCAAAAATTAATATGGAAAGTTAAAAGTTCAAAGAAACCTAAGAGAATTATTGTAAAATTTTTTAGCCTCTATTGTACATATGCCAAAGTATCTCTAATTGATTTGAAGTGTTCCTTTTGTACTAGGACATATTTGAACAAAAATTGATCTTTATCACGGCAAGGAGCTCATCGTGGATACTAGGTTTCGCATCGCAGGGCTATCGCAAACCCTCACAAGAATGTGACATGAGAAAGAATTCTTTCTTTGCAACGTAGGGCTATCACAGAGGCTTACTTAAAATTGCCATCTTCTATGAATCACATAGTGAATCATGGAGCCTATTGTAGGTAATGAGGTACGCCACATGGATCTTGCCATTTTCCTTCCTTTCCATCTCTTTGCATACTTACTCACTCCCTTCTTTAGTTTCATACTCTCCGAACACATTCCCAGTATCTTCATGCTCAGAAAATCACTCCCAATGCTTCCATTAAATATTAGCTTTACATTCATGCATTAAACTACATTCAATCTCATCACAATCGAGCACTGCATCAGCTAATCATGTCTATTACATAAATAATATAATTATAGCTCAAAACCCAATAAAAATAACACGTTTTAGCTTATATAAAAGTCCAAATATGGATAAATATTGGAACTTGGACATATAATAATCCCAAGATCACCAACCTTCACATAGAATCTTGTTCGTCTTTGAACAAGCCCAGGCAATCATTATAACACAATTATTCTTTAGACCATAATCTATATAAGACACTTTTGTCGGGCACACACAAGCTACACATGGCTTATAGTTTTCACCTCAAAGATGACAGATTGCGTATGAAAATACAGATTTCTATTTTCAAATCCCCTAACCTTATAAGTAGACTCTGGCATATTGGCACACTTATGGACATTATTCAATCAAGAATTCCTATAGGTCACCCAACTATCCTCTATATGAACACTGACAACCAGATGATGTCCTATCTTACTCACAATTTTGTAATCTATAACATTCATATGCATCCGGAGAATAATTTTTGCCCTCTCTCGCAAAGAATTCACACAAGATACATGATGAACCATAGGCTTGCCATTAGTGTACTAGTCCACTAATAGATGAATGTTAAAATTAAGGATAAAATATGTTTTTATAGGGTTTAATGTAAGCTAAGGGAATTGTTGCACAAATTATATTATGACAACAAACCAAAAGTCACACCATTGAGAATAGGTGTCTAAAACTAGCATGCATCTTTTAAATTTGATATGCTTCTACATTAAAACAAGTGTTTTAGATGTCATGGAACCACATGTCCCCACATAAAGATTCTCAAACTAGAGTTGTGGTTGGACTCTTTGCACTTTTTTATTTCCTAAGACTAACACTCCTTAAGGCAGTCATCCTATATCCATTATAGGGAAAACAACCTAATTGTGATGTGTGATTAAAAATGACCTTAAGGGAAAAAGAATTTATAGAAAAATGTACTCATAATATTGAATTAAACTTAGATAAGCAAATACTAACTAAAGAATTATGAACTAAAATTAATAAACTAACAAAAGAATGGAAATCCCTACAAATTACCAATGAGTCAACATCTTAAATAACAATTCTAATGTCACATGATCACCACCTCATCAGCAACAATGAAATAAACATTCAAGAATAACAATAACAACCCACAAAACAATAAAATAAGAGGTACGAAGAAGGAGTACTACCACCCCACAGTTAGAATACAGTACTGTCCTCAGTGCTTACAGATATTTTGTAAGTAATGAGGTGGTATAACACTCCATGATCAATCATAATCTATGTCATCATCATCATCATCATCTGGACCATATGACTTACCTCCCATATTTAGGTTCACTGCCTCTTTCTCCTCTGAATCGATAGAGAATCTCTAAGCCTTAGCTCCTCATAAGTGGGCATATCATTATCCATATGCACTACAAATTGTAGTGCATTAGTAGTAAAGTCCTGGCATGGTAACCAAGTTGGTAATCCAACTCAACAGCATGAATCTTCTTATGTGTGGCTGGTCTACCCCAATCCTAAGCTGGAGCATCTGTAACCTATACATACAAACTATAATATCACAATACCAAGACTGAATCTCGAGCATAGTCAGCACTGGCACATAGGCCCCAACCAGTTCCTTAGTCCTAGACACATCAAGGGAGCAAGTGTCAACCACTAACCTGTAATCAAGTGCCTCCTCCTCAACCCCGTGATTCCTCAAAAATATGGTTAGTAAGCCACCAAACCCATACCTGTACCCCTTATGGCAGCGTTTCTTCTTTGTTAAAAAAGGGATCATAACACGAATATTTTTATAAATATCATCCATCATCAAGGATTTGTTAGCATAGGTGCATGACTTGTAAACTAGGGTACTTAGACTTCCCTTGTTTATCATTACATCACATGTTCACCACACCTAAATCATCAACCTAACCCACTTATATGTTTCTCTATTTAAACTTCTAGCATTCACTACATAGACATCAACAGACTACATCATTACCACATCAGTTACTTAGGTTTAGAATATAACAACATGATGTAATCATTCTTAACTAAGATACAAGAATTATTAATAGAGTTTAGATTTATAAGAACATCAAATTATCACACTCAAGAATATAGTGAAAACAACGTATCATGTAAAGCCCCCAGGCATACTCACTTAACATCACCATCATATGCCTTCAACACAACCTCCAATGCTAGTTAAAAATTCAAACACTTTTATCAAAAATAAGGGGAAACAACAGTGCGGTTTTTACTTTCCACTTATAATTCAAAACAACATCACTAAATGTTGAAACACCACAAAATTCAAGACACATCCCATATTCAACAAAACCAAATTCGAATGATATAGAAGTCTCTCAAATATCATAACTTGACATACATACACATGATAGAAATTTTGAATCACAATCCTAAAGAAAAATCACCGAAGTGTTTGTGTAATTATGCACCTATACTTTATTGCATTTCACACTCAACACAAAACTGAATAAATTTAATTATTCAAAGAATTTTAACATGTTTATAGTACAACTACTAAGTTTTGGCTAAAAAGATAAAAGAAATGCAAATGTTTTGAGTACTTACTTGAGTTGAGTTGATGAAATAAATAGGAAAGCGTAATGGTGCATCACACTTTGAGTGAGATAGTAAGAAATTAGTTAATGGGTTGGCGCGTTAAGGTTAAAATGAGAGAGGGAATGAGGAATTATGGGGATTTAAAGGGTTAAAAATAGGAATTTTCTGGGTTAAAAGGGTTTGGTCAGGTAAACACTCGACTTCTTATTATACTTACCTGAAATTGAGCAGCCTCCATGATGCTGAGCTTACTCTTTGTGAAGGCCTCCATGATGTGGGGCTATCGTGAAGGTTTACTTGAATTTGCCTCATAAACTTTTTTGTTTGGCCCTAAATGGACCTTATCACAGGGAATAGGGTTTACGTCGATGGGCTATCCTAAAGGTCTACTATTTTGTGCATTTGATGGAATTTTGTTCCCCTTTTTCTTTCCTTCATTTTTCATCAACTTTACACATATTTTACATAGTTGATAGCTTCAACAACGCACAATTTATATGCCATAAATCTTTGCATTCCTGTACTTCCAAGAAGAAAAACACAAAGATGTAAGAAAGAATATGTTGCCTCCTACACAACGCCTTAGTTTTGCTCGTGGCTCGAAACCTCTTTTTGTATTTTTGATCTTTTCTCCTTTTTTCAAATAAAAAGGAAAAGCCCTAAGATATTAAATCAAATTCATTTGTTTCTTCCCATAGAGTGCCTTATTTAATGTCGTGAAACGACAAAACTCAACCTTATTCTTCTTCAAAGGTGATGGATGTCTTATGCCTATCCATATGATTTGCCCAATAATGCTTGACTCTCATCCCATTTACAATGAATGTAGAACTTTTATCCTCATCCCAAAGTTCAATAGCCCATGAGGAATCATTCTCTAAACCTCAAATGGTCCAGACAAGTTAGACCTCAATTTACCTGGAAATAACTTCAATCTCGAATTGAATAACAACACTTGTTGGTCAGGATTAAAGAATCGAGTCATAGTTTTCTTATCTTTTGATCTCTTGTTATTTTTTTATACAATTTAAATTTTTCATAGACATGTAGGCAAAACTCGTTGAGGGCACTCAATTATAAAAGTCTCTTTTTTTCCTGTAGCGTTCAAATAAAGATTTAATTTCTTCACTACCCAATAAGCCTGATGCTCAAGCTTCCCAGGCATGTGATGAGATTTTCCTTACACCAAGCCGATAGGGAGAGGTCCCAATGGGTGTTTTATAGGTTATCCTACACACCTATAATTTGTCATCTAGCTTAACCAATTAATCCTTAAGTTGTCTGGTGACTGTTTTTTGTAATATCTTCTTAATCTCATGATTAGTCACCTCTACTTGGACACTTGTTTATGGGTGATAAGTTGTGGCCTCCTTGTTTCTAACCCCATATTTATCCAACACGCTTTTAATCCCATTGTGCACAAGATGTGTCCCTCTATCATTGATGATTGCTCGAGGTGTGCAAAAGAGAGAGAAAATATGCTTCTTGAAGAACTTTATTGCTAATGTTGCATCATATTTAGGTGGAGCTGTAGCATTTACCCAGTTAGACACTTAATTAACAACCACCAGAATATGCAAAATTCCATAAAATGGTGGAAATGGCCCCATAAAATCTATACCGCATACATCAAATATCTCAACCTCAAGAATATTATTCAAAGGCATTTTATGAAACCTTGATATCGTTCCCATTCTCTGGAATTGGTCTCACTCACTCACAAAGGAAAAAAAATCTCTGAACAATGTTAGCCAAAAAAACCTAGACTATGATACCTTTCTTGATGTTCGTTCACTTCCATGATGGGTTCTATAGGTGATGAATGAAAATTTTCCAGAACCTATTTGGATTAAGGTTTAGAAAAACACCTTCACACAATTCTGTCAGCATTTTTTGAATAGATAAAGCTCATCCCACACGAATAAGCATGAATCATGAAACTTCTTCTTCAATAGACTTGAGGCCTAAGGAAGATAAATGCAACTCACTAGGAAATTCACTATATTAGGATACCAAGGAATCTCCACTGCATCTAGTGCCATCAAATGCTCTTCTGGAAAGTCCTAACGAATACATAGTATATCTTCACGAACATCTAAATCAAATTCTTGGAGGAGAAGAATCCACCCAATCAATATTTGTATCACATCATTCTTGTTGAATAACTACTGAATGGATGCATGATCAGTATGAACAATTCCTTGGTGTCCAAGTAGTAAGCTCTTAATTTATCAGATGAATATACTAGTACAAGCATCTCCTTCTCTGTGATTTACTATATTTCTCCAACAGCTTGCACATTAGACTTTGTATCTTCTATAAATCTTTGCAATAAAGCTTCTTACACTTTCATTGACACCGAATACGATAGCTTTTTAATGACCTCCTCCTTCACTCTATCAACCTTAATTCCTCTTTGTTACACTTTTTGAGCAAGTAAAATACCTTTCTTTACCAAAAAGTGGCACCTATTCCAGTTTAATAAAAGGTTTGTTTCTTCACAGCAAGCCAAGACCCAATCGAAGTCTTGCAAGAATATATGAAATTAATTACTGAAATTGGAAAGGTCATCCATAAATACCTCAAAAAGTCTTCAACCATAATGTAGAAAATAGCCATAATGCATCTTTAGAAAGGGTTGGGTACATTACAAAGACTAAAGGGCATGCATCTTAATGCATAACTGCCATAAAGACTGGTGAAAGTAGCCTTTTCCTGCACTTTTGGTGCTATTTTTATTTTATTATAGCCTGAATAACCATCATCATAATAATAATATTGCTATCCAACCACTTTTTCTAGCATCTGATCAATAAAATTAATGGGATAGTGATCCTTCTTAGTGGCACCATTCAACTTCATGTAATCTATGCAGATCCTCCACCTCATCACTGTACGAGTTGGAATTAACTCATTATATTCATTAGTCACAATGGTTATCCCTCATTTATTTGGAGCACAATGCAAAGGGATGACCATTTTTACATAACCCGAACTAGGTCCTAGTCGTGTCTTGTATTTTCATGTCCCTCCGGGACCAGAGATCATCCCACTACCCAAAGGTAACTGACTTGCACCCTCAATTGGATGAATTCAAAACATATAACAAGATAAAAAAACAATAATATAAGAAAATTAAGTAAATTCTAGAATCATAATACTATAACCTACATAAAATATACAACAAGTGCCAACAACAATGCAATACCAACACCAAGGCTTACCCCAATATCGACACCACCCATGCCCTTAGTAGCCTAACAAAGACTCTATCAAAAATCCATAACATCTAGTTGGTACATACTCCCGACCATAGAAAAAAACTAAACTAAAGAAATAGTATTAAATAAAGATGTCCATAGCATGAAATGAAGTCTTTTGAAGTATAGAAGCTCACCATTTCAATTTGACTCAAGACCTGTCCCCAAATCCAAGTGACTAAGTAAGAGGAATAGTAGTATGGTCGGTTCCTACATAGCCTGAGGATAAAAATTTCAACAATGGTTAGTTGGAGAACACTAGAATGAAACTTGAGAATATGGGAAAAGTAAAGACATCAACAAAAAACCAAATCAAATAATCAATATGCAATCACATGTGTACATAAATATATATAGTGTCGGGAAAGGGAATCGTCTTTATCATTCATTTAAAACCTTAACCTAGGTTATCAATATCGGTAATCCTAAAACCTCCCGTGGGATATATTCTTTCAGCTATCCCTGCTAAAAGTTCCCCATGCATGTTAGTCGCATATATCAGAGAATAATCTGAGATAATTAGTACATCTCCCAAAATATAAATTTTTATATCATACACTCAGTCACCAAGAACAAACCTTACATCGGCAAATATGAGTTACCATTGTTGATCCCCCGGGACCTCCACCTTCTACGACTTTGCTAACACATCCCCCTTTAAGCCCACATTAAAATAAAATACACATTCCAACCATTCTCTATGGTGTCTTTTAATTGCCGCTGGTATCTTCATACAAAAATTAGAGCTTCCAAGTTTATCCTCTTATGCCATACCAAAACCATAGCCACCAAGTCCTTGCCAAAACCATTTAAAACCAACCAAAACCTATTTATTTTCCTTTAACCATTTATGCAATGAAAAAATTCAAAAGCATAGTCTAACTATATGAGAAAATTATTCTCATTGGCATTTTAACAAAAAATGTTGAGGGCATATATGTTTCAAAACCATAACCAAGTGATTTGGGGAATCCAAAGTACCCTTAAATCCATTTACCATTACCAAGAAATCCACAATGTCAAAATCATATTAGAATCATAAAAGAAACATTATTAAACCATTATAAACATTGTTCAACAATGAATATCCAACACTCCAAACTATTAAGTTAAAATCATAACAATACTATGAAAACAAAATATTAAAATACATGTTTTTTGTTGAACTAACAATGAGGTAGGAGTAACATGCCATTAGACACCATGGAAAATGGGGAGAATCGCTCTTGAAAACCCCAAATTAATTGCCTTGACGAAGCCTTAGCCTCCTGCTCGAACCAAGAGTTTTAGAGATTTTTAGAAGTATTTGATTGAGAATAATAGGTTAATAAAGCACCAAAAGGTGTTTTTAGACTTGGTATCAAAAGGAGTTACAAGGGGAAAATGTAGAGAATAGCCCCACATAAAACTGTAAAAGTTATCGTAGGTGGTTATGAGTCAACCCCATGACTCTTGACCACAATATATGACTCGTACCATTAGGTTATCACCAAGACTGTGAGATGGCCACCCACATAATGTCCACCATATGACTCCCCAACCCCCACTCATGACCAGACTATACGACTCATGTGGTCCACCCATACCCAAGATAGAATCAAAAGGGATTGATACTGGACAACATACAACTTCTACCAATATCTCATAAACTATCCTTACAGCTTATAGTGAGTCACTCGTACTCGAAGACAAGTCAAGTTAGTATCTTTCAAATTAAATGAAGGACCAACCCATCACCAAACTGCATGATCCATACCACTAAATCGTAACCATAATAAAAACCGAACCACCACTCACTGGAAACCTTACGAGTTGGGTCACCTACCTCGTACCCACACAATACGACTTATGTGGTATGTCATTACTAGGATAGTAAGATCAAAGCTTAGGAAATTTCAAAGGTCCAAATCCTAGGGTATTTTAATTCTCCCTCACTTAGATCATTCATCCTCGAATGATGTGTTAAGGTGGTACAAGCATGATCTAAACCCTCAAACCTATCTATTCTTACCTATAAGATAGAGAATAGCAAAATTCACACTTTTTCCTTTGACAAAGACATAAAACAAAGATGATAAGAACAACACATACCTTGAGCATAGTTTTTTGGAATAGGAAATAGGAATGAATAGTTTTACTTCATTTTATATTCATCTTGCCATGTAGAATCTTTGACCTTGTGGTTCGTCCATAGAATATTTATTAATGCTACGTACTTTGTCCATAACCTATGAACCTGCCTATTCAAGATCTCAACCCAGAACTCCTCATAAGATAAGGAGTTAAAAATACCTACCTCATCTAAAGGAACAACCTTAGATGGATCACCCAAGCTCTTTCTTGACATTGATACGTGGAAAATCAAATGAATGGATCTCAACTAAAAGACAACTCTGAATCATATGCAACATTACAAACCCTCAACAAAACCAAGTATAGACCAACATACTAGGGACTAAGCTTTTCTTTTTTTCCAAATTGAAACACTCTCTTCATGGGAGACACCTTTAAGAACACCCTATCCCCAGCCTCAAACTCAAACTTCCTATGCCTTATATTTGTATAAGACTTTTGCCAACTTTAAGCCTGTTCTAAATCACCTTCACTATCCTTTTCATAGCTCGGTGAACCAAATCCATGGGAAACATATCTGACTCCCTAACCTCGATCCACCCAATAGGATATCTACACCTCCTACCATACAAGGCCTCAAACTATGCCATCCTAATGCTAGAGTGATAGATATTTCTCTAGGCAAATGTTATCTAAGGTATATGTTCATCCCATCTACAACCATAGTAAATAACATAGGCTAAATGCATATCCTCTAATGTATTAATAGTCCTTTTTGTTTTCCATGGATTAATCATGAATTTACCACTTAATTATATCTAATAGTCATAGACACTACTACAATTGTAACATGTAATTAAGAAAATTTTTATGATTGAATGCACTAATTATCACATTTATAGGTTTATAGGTACTAAGAGACAAATATATTGATTTGACCAAAAAAAATTAAAAAAATAGAAGAGACATGAATCTGGAAGACCTGGTGCTGAACTTGGTCTCAGTTTCCGCAATCACGATTGGAGGACTGCGATCGCGGTACGTCAAGATTTTTAAGAGGACTACAACCACAATAACTGATCGCGATCACGGTAGCCACGATCGTGGAAATATTATAGCAATCGAAGCTTAGCAAGATTTTTACTCGGGGACAATCTTGTAAATTAGTATAGCTAAACCCAATTCTCTTATGAGGCTCAAACCTTTTTTTCTTTTGGAATTATCATTGAATCTTTAAAATTGAAAATTGGAGACCTGGTGAAACCTAGAAATTAGGGAAAGCTTTTGTATTTCAGTTCCAATTTTAATTTGGTTAAATTTAAGTTTAAAGTGAAGAATAATCTTGTCCTCCATTACCATAAAGTCTATGAATCAAAATTTTTTATATCTCTTCTATTTAACTATATGAGTAGCTAAATTTGTTTTTCTTGGGATTATATTGAACTAAGGTATGTTTGTCTGTGGGATGTTATGTCTTTATTTAAAGTCTAATTTATTGATGATTGGTTTCACTGTTACTCAGTTTAATTAGTTGGGATTTATGGGTGAAAACCCCAAATGCCCAAAATAAGTTTGTGGGTGAAATCCCCAAACTCTTGAAAGCTCACATTATCCTTAAAAAGGGGATGTGGGTGAACTTTCGGAACCTATGACATCCTTAAGAGAGGGATGTGAGGGATAAAGAAATAGTGGACAATTGAGAGAAGTAGTTTGTTAATTTTCACTATCTTAGACATAAATCGTATTAGGAAATTGACTATATCATAGACATCTTACTAGAACTAGGGATGCCTAATTGAGGTATTGGGTGGCTTTAATTAACACACTTATTAGGTACTCAAAGGGTTAATGAGTGATAACCTTAAGGATTTGTTTATAAACTAACCACAAGGATCGTTAATGACTAGAATTTGAACTAAAACATCATGTTCCCTTACATCTTTTTCCCTTAGGTAGAAATAATCCCAATATCCTTCTAACTTTAATTTCAAATTATAAGTGTTTCTTTAGTGTGTTCACTTGAATAAACGTTGACACAATCTTGGTTCAAAAAAATAAAACCCCCATATAAATCATGTATTCTATTTTTCTTTCACTTCGAGTATCTCTTTAGATACCATTGATACCCTTAAGTCTTTAAGACTAGTCTCACTACATTCTAATTCAACCTCAACGTAAGTTGAGATTTTGTTAACGACTGTCCTCTACCAAATTGAGAAATATAGCTGAGCATTTTCAAAATGACATCATTGTTGGGGAGGGAGTGAGATATAGCTTTCACTTTCACGATGTTGATTGTAGCTTGAGATATACCGGTAGTGATTTAAATTTACTTTGTCATTTTTATTCATTATAGGTGATCATTATTTCCTAAAAATAGCCATAAGTTGAGAGGGAATCATTTGTAATCCATCACCTAAACATGTTAAAACACTAAATACCTTGGTGATAAAGAGCATGCTAGTGCCATTCGTATTCCTGTGTCCTGGGAAAATAGGGTATTTTACATCACAAGCGCCATGATCTAATTGCTTCATACAAAGTGTCTCTTTAGGGGGCAATCATATAAGGACCCCAATGCACATTTAAAGAACTTCATAGAAGTTTTTACACCTTTCTACATCGCCCACATATCATAAGAATATTTAAGGTTGTGTCTGATCCTATTTTCTCTTACGGGTAAGGTGCCATTGTGGCTTTTGTCTTTTACAACTGAGTCAATCAATTCATAGGCCGCACTTATGGAGGAATTCATAAATCACTACTTCCCACTATCCAAGATACTAATATTGAGAGATGAAATTATGAAATTTTGTTAATTTCATGAGGAGCTGTAGTATGAAGCGTTATGGAGATTTAAGGAGAAGATCTTGAAATGCACTAATCACAAAATGCTGGAAGAAGTGATTGTCAAAGTTTTCAATAGGGCACTTGACAAAACCATAAAATACATAGTGGAAAATTCATCCGGTGGGTCCCTTTTAAAGATTTTATATGGGGTTGATCCAAAGGTCTTAGACAAAGTGGCTAGTGTAGCTAGGGGTTAGCATATAAAGGATATTGAGGTAGAATCAGGGGTTACCTCTTCATCCTTTATGATAATGCATCAAAGATGTCAAGAAGAGGCAAGAGATGCAAGCATGATTAAGGTGATAGCACACCTTGAACTTCATACTAGATATAGGTTGGATAAATCCATTGAAAGAGTAATTGTTATTAATACAAAAGATGCCAAGCCTTTTGAACATGAAGAATAAAAGGGACTTCCACATTTTCTCCTAAGGGTTTCCATATTTCTTACAATGGGTAATGTGGGAATCAAGGTTGTAATAATGAAAATCGGAGCATATCTAAATGCGAAAGAGAGGGTTCCATTAATGAAGATGTTTTGATTTGAATCTTGATTGGATTTGAAGTGACCAAAAGGATAGTGAAATAAATTAAGGATGACTTCGTTAACCATCATCAAATGGTAGATTCACAGTCAACCTCTATCCAATAACTAGAATAAAAATTGAATCAAATATCGATACACCTCATGGAAAGAAAAAATGAGTGTCGCGTGTTATGGCCATAAATGCTAGTGTCACTCAAAGTGAAAAAATTCTTTCTAAAGGCATGGAATTTGATGATGGTACAGACAAAATAGAAAACAATAATCAAATAAATATAATGATAAAGAGGTCGAATAATGACAAATCAAAGCCAAAAATGAACAAATGTAAAATTGTCTCAATGCCATAAATCACAATCCCTCCTCCTTTCCCTCAACGGGTTTTAAAATCAAGGAAAATACTAAGTTCAAAAAATGCATTGATAAATTTAGCAAACTCTCTGTAAACATTCCTTTAATAGAAGCATTACATTATATTCCATGGTATGCTAAATTTATGAAGGATTTGATCTCAAAGAAGGAGCTTAAGGAAAATGACACAATAAATGTAACACATAATTTAGTTCTATTATGTCAAGCAAGATGTCGAGGAAGAAGAGAGACACCAGTGCATTCACAATTCCATGTCCCATCAGAGTGTTAACATTTTCAAAAACCTTATGTGACCTTGGAGAAAGGGTAAATTTAATGCCATATGCCAAATTTCACAAGTTCGGATTGGGGAAACCCCAACCCCCCTAATGAGATTGCTTATGGCCGACCGATCCATAAAGAAGCATATGGTAATTTTTCATGATGTGCTAGTTAAAATCAATAGGTTTATCTTTTTGGCTGACTTTATGATCATTGATTGTGCCTTAGACCATGAAATTCCTATTCTTCTAAGAATACCATTCTTAGCCATCGGGAAAGCATTGGTAGATATGGAACATAGAGAGATGATGTTTTTTTCTAAACAATGAAGAAGTTTCTTTCAATGTATGCAATTTCATGAAGTATCCAATGGACTTACATGTAGTATTGGTGATTAATACCATTGATGTTGAGGTGATGAATCTTGTCAATGTGAGTTTGGTTGATGATCCATTGGTGGAGGGGTTTTGTGTAATTGTGAAAGAGAATAAATTAAAGAGTTTGACGAAGTGGTTGCATCCTTAATGAGATTTGGATCTTATAACAAGAACCCAATAAATTTTGACCTTGATCATAAAAATCGTGAGAGGCCTCCTGCAAAACCATCCATCCTTGAGCAACCCAAAATTGAATTGAAGTTGTTGCCACCTCATCTTAAATATGTTTTCTTGGGATGGAGACATTTTACCTATCATCATTGTAAGTGATTTTGATCCCTATCAAGTGGAACTTTTAAAGTTGGTGGTAAAAAGGTTCATTCGATCCATTAGATGTACAATTGCAGATATCATAAAAATAACCCTCATTATTTGTTCCCATAAGATCAATCTAGAACAATATCATGTTCCAAGTGTGGAACACAAAAAGGAGGCTAAATAAACCCATTCAAGAATTAGTGAAGAAGGAAATTATAAAGTGGTTTGCCGCGGGAGTCATCTATCCAATCTTCCATAGCATGGAGGTAACCCTAGTGTAATGTGTTGTAAGAAAAGGTGGAATTATAGTATTTAAGAATGATAAAAATGACCTTATCCCTATCTGATCGATCACGGGGTGGTGGGTATGCATGGACTACCGTAAATTGAACTCTTAAACCAAAAAAGAACACTTCCCTATGCTCTTTATGGATCGAATGCTAGATAGGTTAGCTAGTCAAGAATTGTATTTCCTTGTGGATAGTTATTTAGGGTATAATGGAATTTGTATTTTCTCGGAGGATCAAGAGAAAAAAACTTCTACTTACCCCTATGGTAGATTTGCATTCAAGCAGAGGCTATTTGGTTTATCAAATGTGTTGAAAAATTTTCAATGTTGTATGATAGAAACTTTTACATACATGGTTGAGGAGTCTATGGAAGTCTTCATGGACAATTTCTTGGCGTTAGAAAACTTCTATGAATTATTTCTTGAGCATCTATGGAAGGTACTTGAGAAATTTGTGGAAATAAACCTTGTCCAAAATTCGAAAAAATGCCATAGTAAAGGAGGGTATTTGTTGGACCACAAAATCTCAGGGAAGGGAATACAAGTTGATCAGGCTAAGGTAGAGGTAATAGCTAGGTTGCCACCCCTCATTTCCTCAAAGGGTTTTTGGAGTTTCCTTGGGCATGCCGGTTTCTACTGGAAATTCATCAAAGATTTGTCAAAAATAGTTTATCCAATGTGCAAGATTTTTTAAATAGAGGAAAAAATTCTATTTTTATGAGGCATGCTTGAAGTCTTTAAATTTCCTCAAGGACTTTCTTATCTCCGCTCCTATTATTATCGCTTCAGATTGGTCATCCCTATTTGAAGTGATTTATGATGCAAGTGGGATTGCATTAGGAGAAGTATTGGGGAAATTTAAGGAAAATATATTTTACCCAATTTATTATACAAGTAAGACCTTGAATAAGGTTCAACGTAACTACACCATTACCAAACAAGAATTATTGGTAGTTTTATATGCTTTCGAGAAATTTTGCTCCTACTTGTTAGGAAAGAAATTGGTGGTAAACATGGATCATTCTACTCATAAATACCTCATGTTGAAAAAGTAAGTTAAGCCATATCTAATTAGACGGATATTACTCTTACAATAATTTGATTTTGAGGTGAAGGATAGAAAGGGGTGCAAAAACTAAGTTGCCGACCATTTTTCTCATCTTGGGGAAATAAGGAAAAGCATGGAGAAATTAAGATTGGTGATGTTTTTCCTATCTATTTGGTCAGTTCAATCTCGGGAAAAGGCGCACCATGGTATGCCGACTATGCTAATTGTGTGGCGAGTGGTATACCTCCAAAGTGGTTTAGTTATCATCAAAAGAAGTTGTTCTTGTTCGATGTTTAAGATATATTTTTAGTATGAACCCTTTCTTTTTCAGGAGTATGCAGATGGTGTAATTAGGAGTTGTGTAATGGATGTATGAAGGATATCCTTAAAGCATGTCACTCCTCACCCTACGATGACCACATTGGGGAATCCGAACCACCACAAAAATTATTCAATGTAGGTATTGTTGTCCAACCATTCATAGAGATACCATTTATTGGGTAAAGGCATGTCATCATTTCCAAATGCAACATGGAATCTCGATTAGACATGAAATTCCCCTTAGACCAAATCTTGAAGTTGAACACTTTTATGTGTGGAGAATTAACTTTATGGGACCATTTGTTAGCTATTTTTGAAACAAATATATATTGGTAATGGTTGATTATGTTTTCAAATGGGAAGATGCTATGGAACTTTTAAATAATGATTGCAAAAGCATTACTTTCTTTTTGAAGAGATACATTTTCATGAGGTTCGAAACACCACGAGCCATCTTTAGTGATGGCAGCTCACATTTTTGCAATTGGGTATCTGAGGCCCTTCTTGACAAAGATGGAGTAAAGCACAAGTTGTCCACCCTATACCATCCCTAAAAAGTGGCAAGTATAAAATTCAAATAGAGAAATCAAATCCATACTTGAAAAGACCGTGAGTGTGGGCTTGACCAATTAGGCGAGGTAACTTGAATTCCAATTTGAATTTTGTGAAATTGAATTCCAATTTGAATTTTGTGAAATTGAAGTGTAAAGTGAAGAATATTTTTGTCTCCCATTTCCATGGATTCTTTGAATGAACCTTTTGGTATATCTCCTCTCTTTAATTTCATGAGTAGATAAATATTTTTTTCTTGGGATTATGTTGAACTATGGTGTATTTATGTGTGGTTTGTGATGTCTTTATGTAAATTCTATTTTTTTGATGATAGGCTTCACTATTGGTTGGTTTAATTAGTTGGGATTTGTGGGTGAAAAACCCAAATGCCAAAATTGTTTTTGTAGGTGAAAACCTCAAAATCCTTAAATCTGACATCATAATTAAAAAAGGGGATATGGGTGAACATTTTGAACCTATGTCATTTTTGAAAGAGGGCTAAGGGGAACAAAGAAATAGTGGACAATTGAGGGTTATAGCTTGCTAATTTTCACTATCTTTGACATAAGGATGGTTAGGAAGTTGAGTATATCTTGGGCATCTTCCTGGAAATAGGGATTCCTCATTGAGGTGTTAGGTGGATTTACTAGACACACTCGATAGGTACTCGAAAGGGTTAATGTGTGATAGGCTTGAGGATTTGTTGACAAACTAACCTCAGAAATTTCAACCTACCCTACCTTATCGTTAATGACTAGAATTAGCACTTAAACATAATGTTCCCATACATATTTTTCCATCAGGGAGACATAATCCCAAGATTTTTCTAACCTTGAATTTCAAATTGCAAGTGTTGCTTTAGTGTATTGACTTGAGTAAACATTGACACGGTCTTGGTTCAAACAAACAAACCCCCCATTTAAGTAATGTATTTTACTTTGCTTTCAGTTCGAGTATCTCTTTAGATACCAATGAAACTCTCAAGTCTTGAAGGTTAGTCTCACTTCTTGTGGATTTGACCTCAACACAAGTTGAGCTATTGATAACGACCATCCTCTACCATAATGAACGGTATTAGTGAGCGTTATCATCCATCCCACTGCAGGTGCAAAATAAGTACTAAGACTTACCCTTATCCCCAAACCTTTTTGAAATGTCTACCAAAAGTGAGATGAAAACTATGTACCACAATTTGAGATAATAGAAATAGGTACCCCATGCAACATCACAATCTCTTAGAGATACAAACTCGCATCTTCCTCATTTGAGACATTTGATCTCACTGGAAAAATGTGTACGGACATTGTCATTCTATCCAAGATGACCCAAATTGAATAAAATTTCTTTGGACACCATGGAATACCAAAAACGAACTACATATTGATCACTTCCCACTTCCACATAGGCAACTCGATTTTTGATACAATCCTCCGAGCCTTAAGTACTCAACTTTCACTTGTTGGTACACCATGTAATTACCAACAAAATAGCTACATGCCTCTTCATATTGTTACACCAATATATTTCCTTAATTCCATGATACATTTTCGTCGAACCAGGATGAATAGCATAACGCAACTCATACGCCTTAGCCAAAATACTTTCTCGCAAACCATCAATATCGGGAACACATAATCTCCCTTATTACCGCAAGGTACCATCATCACTAACCTCAAAGGCCAGCACTTTTTCCCACCTGCATCACCCTAGATCCTTATTAATATGGGATCCAACATTTACTTCTCCTTCAACTCAGCACCCAAAGATGACTTCACCACTTCCTGAACAAACAAACCACCATCCTCAGTGTCTAAGAGACGAACTCCAAGATTATCCAAATGGTGAATATCCTTAACCAACTCTTTCTTATCCTTGTCCACATGAGCCACACTTCCCATGGATAACTTGTTAAAAGCTTCCGCAACAACGTTAGCTTTACCTAGGTGGTAATGAAGAATCATGTCATAATCCTTTAGTGGTTCAAGCCATCTCCTTTGAAGCTTTTTCTGATTTAACACATATTCTTGGATCTTATAATTAGAAAAGATATCCCCATGCACTCTATTAAATAAGTGACGCTAGATTTTTAATGCAAACACCACAACTAACAATTCCAAGTAATGAGTCAAATAATTCTTCTCATGTACCTTCAAGTGTCTAGAGTCATAATCTTTCACCTTACCATGTTGTATTAAGATACAACCAAGCCCATAAGGGATGTATCACAGAATTACACAAATACCCCAGTGCTTTCGGAAAATGACAAGATCGGAGTTGAAGTCAACTTACCCTTCAGCTTCTCGAAACTACCCTTACAAGCATCAGACAACAAGAAGTTTACCTTGTTCCGAGTTAACTTAGTCAATGAGGTAGTTATATTAAAAAAACTATTCACAAACCTCTTGTATTAACAAGCTAAACCTACGAGCTCCGAATATCGGTTCGAGTCATGGTTCTTGGCCACTCTTAACCACATAAATTTTTTGCAGATCCACCTTGATTCCCTCTCTAGAAATGACAAGTCATAGAAATGTGACAACATTTAGCTAGAATTCACATTTTGAAAATTTGGCATATAACTGCTACTACTCCTTCAGGGTCTGTAATACAATGTGGAGGTGATTGGCATGTTCCACCTCATTCTTAAAGTGCACAAAAATATTATCTTTGAACACAACGATGAACAAATCTAGAAACTAACAAAAGACTTTAGTCATCAAATCCACGAATGTCAAAGGGGCATTGGTCAACCTCAAAGACATAACCAAAAACTCTCAAAATGCCTGTACTAGGTACAGAAGGAAGTCTTAGGGATGTCCAGTTCCCTAATTTTCAACTGATGATACCCATATCAAAGATTAATTTGGTAGAAAAACATAGCACCCTACAACTTACCAAATAGATTATCTATCCTCGGAAGAGGGTACTTACTCTTTACCATCACCTTATTTAACTTTTGGTAATCAATACATATCTGAAAGGAACCACATTTGTTATGAACGAACAACCTCGGTGCACCCCATAGGGACACATAAGATGGATGAAACCCTTGCGTAAGAGATCATTTAATGAGTGTCCGAAACATAATCAATACCAAAATCAATCTTTCTATCAAGAGGGACACTTCAAGGTCATCAGGAAAGACCTCAGGAGATTTATTCACCACCTGGATGGAATGTAAAAAAGGATCATCCGTGTTAGAATCTTTATCACAGACCAGATGCTAGATACATCCCTTAGAGATTAATCTCCGAACTCTAAGATATGATATAAGCATCCCATTAGGAGATAAGGAACCACCCTCTCACTCAATAACTGGATTATTAAGGAATTTAAAGAAGACCTTAGGGGTCCGACAATTAAGAGAAGCATACCACGAGTGCAACCAATCCATCCATAATTTAACATCAAAGGCAACCATGTCTAATTCAAATAAATTAACCAACATCTCCAAACTACCCATAAATACATCATAACCCCTATAGACTATCCTGACAACCACAGAGTCACACACCCGAGAGGAAATAGAAAAGGGCATGAAACACACTCAACATCCAAACCAAACTGCTCTAATGGGTTCACTTAAGAGATAGTAGACCTCGAATGAAGTAAATAGTACACATCATGCGAAAAGATTTTTAACATACCAATCACGACATCAGTCGATGCCTCAAACTCATGCAAGGTAGTAAGATCATAGAGAAGGTTTTGACTAATACCAAATCATAATTATACACCCTTAGGTGCCATAGCTAATGAAGAGGCAACTGGAACCTTTTTTGCCCCCGAAGCAAATTTGTGCACCGGACAGTTCTTAATAATGTGCCCTTACTTACCACAGCTGAAGAACTTATCCCTTCCTTCTTTAAAGTAATCTCAATGCAATAAACCACAAACTTTGTAAGGACAGTATGATGGAGATGACTGAACACCACTAGCCATAGAATGGTCACCATATTCGCTAAAGTTACCACCACCATGAAAATGCCTATTACTGAACGTCTTTAGGTGGGGAGCACTAGCCGTCTAGTAATACCTAAAATTTCCAGATTTATTCTTGGACCACTTTACACCATCCCTGCTACTTTGTTGTTAGCCACCACCATACTCAGAAAATCTAAATTTTTTGCTCTCCATTTCCCCTATCTCTGCATATTTCTCCTTCTCTTCTTCAACCCACTGCATGTGAATAACCAATATGAGATATCCATGTTCTTTTTAAACAAGGTTGCCTTACTATCCAAAATAATTTCTTTGGACAACCTAGAAGTAAACTTTCTCATTCTAGACCTCATGCTAGAAACCAACTACAGTGCATAACCCAAGGCATACTCCTTGAATGACATCATACCTAGCTTTAAATTAACAAACTTATCCACATTTTCTTCCCTCAGGTCTTAAGAAAAGAAGTAATTTAGGAAAGTATTAGAAAAGTCCTCCCACAGAGATGACTTAGTGTTGTCATCCCTTTACTGGTCCTATTCCTCATACCATTGGTACACCACATCCTTTAACTTGTAAGTGGCATATCCCACGCCCTCATCATTAGTGTAATGAATAACATGTAAGATCTTTTCTAACTCATCCAGAAAACTTTAAGGATCATCCTAAATCTTAATAACAGTAATAGTTAGAGGGTTAAGCCTCTTGAACTAGACAACCCTTGTAGCCTCAGAAGTTGGAATAACAAAAGTACTATGCTCAGCCCGAGAAGCTACAAATTATGCCATAATATGGTTAAAATGAAGAAACTTAACATTCATCACATCAACCTAGGAAGCTCGATAAGGAATGGAGGGAACTAGTGGAACTCCATAAGGAAAATCATGAACTGGATCCCTAGACTGGGCATGGACCATCATATGTAGAATGGCTTCTATTAACATTGTCCTTGGGTGAGAAAGAGGAGTTCCCATGAGCTTTAGATCATCGAGGAGGCATGATTTGAAAATTGAACAAGTAGGAATTAAAATAAATTCAGGTGCTTAAACTCTACAACTCAAAAATAGAATACAAGAAAGAGAAACATTCCTAAATACCTTATAGTCTCTCCCATATCAGTTTAAGGCACTACATACCCTTAAATGAGACTCTACTCAGCACATCTCTGTGGACACTCAATTTAACATGAACCTTAGGATCTTATACCAATTTGACATGACCAGAATAAGGGCCTAGTCATGTAAGGCATCTCAAGGCCCTCAAGGATTAGAGATCATCCCTAATACCCAACTGTATCTGCACTGTACCCTATGTCGGATGAATTTATAACATAAAATAATATTAAAAACTTTAATTTAAGGAAATTATGTAATGTATAGAATAATAATCCAACAACTCAACAAAATATCCAACCAGTGTCAATTCTAATCTCAATACCAATACAAAGGCTGACACCAATACTAACATCGCCCTTGCCAATAGTAGTCTGGCAAAGCCTCTATCCAATATCAATAACATCTGGTTGGTACATGCCCCCGACCATAGCAAAAACCTAACTAAGGAAATAATAATGATGAAAGAAGTCCGTACCATAAAATAGAGTCTTTCAAAGTATGAAAGCTCACCACTTCAATCTGACTCAAGAGTTGCCCCTGAATCCAAATCACTAAGCATGAAGAATGGTAGTATGGCCACTTCCTGAATCGCATGGGGATACAATGTTCAAGGACGACTATAGGGTGAATGCTAGCATGAAAATTAGGAATATGGACAAAGTAATACCATCAATCAAAACCCAATAAAATAACCAATATGCAATCACATGTATACATATATATATTTTCAGGGAAGGAAACTGGGATTAGCATGCATTTAAAACCTTATCCAAGGATGTGTATATCGATCATCCTAAAATCACCCACGGGCTATATGGGTTCATCTCCCCCTATTAAAAGGTCCCCCGTACGTGTTAGTTGTACAAACTATAGAATAACCTGAGATGACTATAGAAGAAACCCTAGCCTCTTTCTTGAACAAAGAGTTTGAGAGATTTTAGAAGTGTTTAATAAAACATAATCGATTAATGAGCCCCAAAAGGTGTTTTAAGTTGTGGTAGAAAAAGGAGTTACAAAGTAGAAATGTCAAGAATAACCCCACTTAAAATAGTAAAAAATTACCGCAGGTAGTTACGAATAAACCCTATGACTCCTGACCCAACATACGACTCATACCATAGAGTCGTTACTAAGACAGCGAGTTTGCCACCAACACATTGTCTACCATATAACTCCCTGACCACCACTCATGACTAGACCATACAACTAGTGTGGTACAATTGTAAAAAAGAAAAAATCCAATGGGATTAACTTTGGACAACATACGACTTCCACCAATGACTTGTAACCTATCTTCAGGACTCTTAATGAGCCTGTCATACTCAGAGCCTAGTCAAGTTACTATCTTTGAGATTAAATAAAGGAACGACCTATCACCAATTAATATGACCAATAGCACCAAGTAGTAAACACAACAAAAACACAACCATCGCTTACAGGACACTAAACCCATACCCATACCATATGACTCGAGTTATGAGTCATTACAAGAACAGTGAGCTCAAAGGTTAGAAATTTCTTAGGTTCGAAACCCAGGATGCTTCATATTTACTATCAGATATAAGATAAACTATCCCAACATCAAGCCACTTAATGACTTTTTTCTCACTACTTTGTTCATCACAGGATTTAGTCTTTACTGGTGTTGCACACTTTCTTTATATCCCTAATCTATATAAATTTTAGTCATACAATAGGCAGAATTAGTTTCTATTATATCTGACATTTTCCATTTGATTGCTTTCTTAATTCTATTTAATATTATCAATGCCTTTTTTACCTGCACATCAAACAAACCTACAGATCAAATCATAAGCAAAGTATCATCCTCACCGATGAAGGCATATTTTAAATAAGAGGATAGAGATTTAATCACTAACTTTGGTTATACATCTATAGATGACTTAGGAGATGGACCAATTGGCCTTTTCAGCAGCTCAAATTTGGTCTTCTAGGTAATAATACTTGTTAAATCCATAATTTGTACCATTTCAAGTGATTCAACATTACTAGAAAGATCATAACCCATTAATTCTAGTTTAAGAATTTTATTAGACACTAGAAGGGGGAGCTTAGACTTAAGGTCTATGACTACAATAACAAAGAATTCTTCATATATTACAGGCAGCCTTATTGCCTTATAAACATTAAAAACCTCAACCTCTTTATGAGCTCTCGTGGTCATCTGTTCTATAGCTACATCAATTAGTGACCTCTCTATTTCCTAAAACAAATATCCCAAAATAAATAGAACTTCAAGTTCAGTATGAAAATAAAGAATAATGAAGTCCACTAGAATAATTAGCAATCTAACTTGCACCAATACTTCTTCAATAATTCCATCAGTCCTAGCAAGTGGCCGGCCAGCTAACTACAGAATGAATGTGGTGGGTCTAGGGATGCCTAAACCCATCTTTTTGAACCAGGATGTGGACATAAGATTTATGCTTTCCCCAAGATCATATAAGACCCAAACACTGGTGGATTGTATAATTGTGATCTACAGAGGGAAACTTCCTGGATCTTTAAATTTAGTGAATAATTTATAATAAATCCAGGATATTCACTCTTCAGTAAGTTATACAGTAGCATATTTAGTCAAATAGTTCTTTTTCACCATAATGTGCTTCACATACTTTGGATACTTTGGAACACTCCACACAATATCTATGTGAGAAAGATTAATTTCAACCTGTTAAAAATGTCAATAAACTTCTTGTATCAAGCTTTCTATTAGTGTTTCGGCAGCCTTTGTGAGAACGGTGGAGGTGGCATCATATTTTTTGCCTTTGTTTCTTTGCTTTAAGCATTGTATTCTACAACGTTATCTTTGTTCCTTACTGTTTCATCATCAGTAGCCTTGTGATTCACCTTCTTAGGTCCTAACTTCTTCAGCTACAACCTACTCCCAATGGTGACTCATTCACTTTTTTAGGATTTGTCTCAGTATGATTAGGTAGACCTCTCAGAGGTCAAATGTTCTATTCTCAAGCAATATGACCCATTTGAACCTTAATGTTCTTTGCAATCATCTGCTGGTTCTTTGTATCTGCTACTAACTTTGCTTGAGTAGCCATAATCTGCTTCAATATTGCTTGTGTGAGTAGTGGCTAGATTCTCAAGAACATGTTGCTGCTTGTTTTTATTCACTGATCCATAGTATTGATTTGCATTTTGTTCTTGATTTCTACCCCATGAAAAGTTCGGATAGTTCTACTAGTTAGAGTTGTAAGAATTACCAATGTTCTGATATCCTTGACAATTAACATTTCCCATATAGTTTAAACACTCTTCATTTTTTTTGAATCTATCAGTTGTATGTTCACTACTCTAATAAACCTCGCACCAAGTATAAGAATGATGAACTCCATTTGTTGTTGGTGGTGCACTATGTGAACCCAGATTCATATTGTAGAGCGGTGTAGTTTGCTTATTTTATAGTGTAGTACTCTGAGTTGATATAGTTGTGAACTGATCAACTTTCAATAGAACTGCAACTTTCTTTGGAGAACCTCTTGCATCAGCATGCCACTGAAGATTCCCCTATGTAATGTGATTGAAAAGTGTATATAATTAATCATACATATTCTCTATCGCTTGCCTGCCTATTGTTGAGTCTAGGAGAATCTTGGTGTTGTGCTCAAGATCCTCTATGAAAGTGTGTCCCAACACATCATTAGATTGACGATGCTTAGGGCAATTTTTGAGCTTAGGATTTAATCTTTCCCAATCTTAGTAAAATTGTCTCCATCTTTATTATTGAAACTCAAAATCTCACTTCTCAAATGTGTTGTCTTCCCAGATTGAAAGAATCGATTAAGGAATTTCCAATCCAGATCATCCCAAGAAGTAATGAAGTTTGGTGGTTCAACATATAACCTCCTCTTTACTTCCCCCAATAGAGAAAAGGGGAAGAAAGTCAGTATGGCATAATCAGTAGACAGACATCCCAGCAGGAATGTTGGTACCACTGATCTCAAGAGAGTCTGTACGTGCTGGTGTGGGTCCTCGTGAGATAAACCTATGAGCGGCCTATTTGCATGAAAGAGTTCAACCATATTCTACTTAAATTCAAACAAACCACAAGCATATGGCTTACGGATACTATTAGTAGCATTGTTTTTAAGTGGGAATTCCACTTCGAAAATTGTTATACCTTCTACTCGAGCAGGAGAACTAGAATTACCAGAGCTGGTGGTATAAGAGCTAGAGCAATTTGAGTATTAGGATTAGGATCCCTCTGATATCCCATTGGAATTTACTGGATTGGATAGTGTAGTGTTATTGTTGTTCACCTTTGATCAAATACCTGTTCTGGTTCCAAATAAGGATTAACCAATTCTTTCACTCTTGCCAATCCAATACTTAGTTTTTCCTGCAACAATCAGCCACTAAGATCAAGTTGTTAACACTTAATTTTAGTATCAAAGCCAAGAATTTAGAAATTTACTAATTATTTGAGTCCCTGACAACGGAGCCAAAAACATGATACGGTCTATCACACACACTAGTAGATGTGATCATATACGTATTATAGTAGCTTAATTAATCAGATATTGTACCCACAAGTAATACTAGATTAGTTATTTACTCAACTTCAGTTTCAACAATCATGTATTCAAGTGTCGTAGAATATCAAGATGATTGTGATAATTTAATGAATAATATACTAATAATAAATAATAAAATGAATCAATAGGAACTTAAGCATGGTTGTAAAAAATACGAGTGAAAATTCTTGGGTTTCGGCACTACTAACAATCATATAAATATCCATCTTTATAGTGGTCATGTTAATTATAGGATAATTGATTCATAGGGTTTAGGAAATGATCATACCTTCCAAACCTCTAACCTTCTACCTAAATCGATGCTGCAACTACATCGTTGAGCAGGGATGTGATAATCCATTTCTATGCTTTATCTTATCTTTCTGCAATAGAACTAAACAAGACTCCTAGGTGTATTCCTATCCTAGTCACTACTTCATCTTCTTTGTTATGTGGAAAAATATGAACTTGATTCTTAAATGGTACGATCTATCCCTAGGATTCTCCTTCCAGGTTCATAAAGGAAATATAGATTTATTCTAATTGTGGCCAATCATTAATATAGTAGAAACTAGAGGATAAGAATAACCCATAAGTTAAATCAACTTTAACCACTTTAAGAATGTCAACATATACTCAAGTTATTATCCTCAACCTTAGAAAATGGGTGTTTATCCACTCATGTTCGAAAACAACATAAAAGAAATATAATAAATCATACAAAAATTAATGTTGAAAGATGAAAACTCAAAGAATCCTAAGAGAAGTATTGTGATTGTTTTTAGCTTCTGTTGTACGTATGCCACGGTATCCCTAATTGATTTGAAGTGTTCCTTTTATAGTGCGACATATTTGAATGAATATAGATCTTCATCGCTCCACGGAGCTCATCGTGGGATCTAGGCTCTACATTGTGGAGCTAATGCGGACCCTCACTGGAATGTGACATTAGAAAGAATTATGACTCCGCAATGCGGTGTTACCGTAGAGGCTTACTGGAAATTCTCATCTACTATGAATCCCTTAGTGTGTCGCTGAGCCTATCACGGGGACTAAGGTTTTCTCCATGGAGATTTCCATTTTCCTTGAATTCCATCTCTTTACCTCTTTCCTCGCTCCCGTATTTAGTTTTATTCTTTTTGAACCCATTCCCAGTATCCTCTTGCTCAGCAAATAATTCCCAATGCTTCCATTCATCATTATCTTTATTTTAATGCATTAAATTACCTCAAATTTCATCATAATCGATCCTTGCATAAGCTACTCATGTCAATTAAATGGAGAATAAATTTATAGCCCAAACATAATAAAAAATAACACGTTTTAGCTCATAGAACAAGTCCTAATAAGGATAAATATTGGCACCGGGACGTATAAATATGCCTTAAATCTAATAACATCAATACAATCCCCACGCTGGAACCAAAAAATAATATCACCATTCAATGATTTTGTATAAAATATTAACTACCCAACCATGTCTAAAGAAAGTTATGCCATAACCTACCTTAAATGCCAAAAATCTATCTGAAAGCCTTCAACATAGAGTGTCCCACTCATGAATGGTCTTATAATCAATTAAAACATAGAAATATAGAAACTACATGTCAAAAGAAATCCAAAGATACCCATATTTCCTAGTTTTGAGTTAGGGCAAAATAAATCCCAAAATGGGTTATCAAAAATAATGGGTTCAATGATAATATTAATTTTAAAAATATTCCCGATACTCTTAAGATTCTACAGTTGATAACCCAAGCGAAAACAAGTTAAAATTAAGGTTCATATGGATGAAAAATCTTCTTTTCACCAGCAAAACCCCTGAAATCCATTTTTAAATCTAGAATTGGAGTTCTTTTGAAGATGGAATTGAGAGAAATGTTATAATTATAAGATTAGAAACTCATCCAAGTGAAACAGGTTGAAATAAGGGATTAAATTGCAAAAATACAATTTTTTTGCCTCTCGATCCAAAATCCCCAATTTCCAGTTTTAAATCTGCATTTAAACAAGATTTAAATGATACGATTGAAGAAAAGTAGTTGAAATGGAGCTTACCCAATCATAGAAATGGTGGAAATCGCAAAAATTCATGAAACCCTAAGATTTAAGACTCAAAAATGGTGAAACAAAAGGTATTTAAGGAACCCAGGCATTGTATACGTAATCACTAGGTCGCTTAGGCGACAACAACTTAAGATACTTGGTGTCGCATAAGAGACCCTATCATCGCTTATGCATAGTTCGTGACCTCAACAAAAATGTCGTGTAAGCATCAGTTGGTCTGATTTGTTGAGTCACTTAAGTTACCAAAGTGTATCCTATGCGAGTACAGCTGAGTGGTGCACCAGCTGTAGACTTAGAGAATTACAAGTCTCTAGTAACACCTCGGGATTCATCCCATGAATGCAAATAAACTATGATACCCTATCTAATTAGATGCTTTGAATTGTATAGCGATATAAGATTTTGAAAAAATGTCATGTTCACAAAGTTGATCACCAAAAAATAATTTTACAACATTCCAAACCTAGGGTTGAAATAAGATATAAAAGTCGTAAAACCAAACAAACCATGTTACCACACTTCAATTAATTTTTTGGATAAATAAATGTTGATCGAAGTTAACTATAAGTCTTTTCAAGGCACCAGAAATCACAATATCACATAAATCACACCAAAATATACTGGGAATCATTCTAATAATGACCACACCCTAGAAATACCACAAAGGAACCACCAAGAGGGGTAAAATAGTCAAATCACATAGAAATAAATATTTCACATAAATCACTAAAAATTCAGTCCTTACATCATCCACCACAAAAACTCTAGTTCATCCTCAAACAAAAGGGAAATAATTACATGAAACTGTGAAAAGTTGGGGAAAAGAACTATGCATGTCAGACTTGACCTCCCAAGTAGCCTCATCTACAGATCGATGTCCCCACTGGACCTTAACCACTGGAATATCTTTAGAATGAAACCATCTAAATATCTAGCTAAGATGGAGATGCTTCTCAACAAAAGACAACCTCTTATATAACTGAATAGAATCCCAATGTACGCCATGATACTTATCTAAAATGTAATGCCGAAGCATGAAAACATGAAAACATGATGAATAACATATAAATCTCTTATAAGCCATATCACTGATGGTCCAAAGAATTTCAAAAGGTCTAATAAACCTTGGTTAAGCTTTTCCCTCTTCGTAAAAGACATCACGCCCTTCATGGGTGACACAAAAAGCAAGGAACGGTCAGCAACACTAAATATCAAGGCACGAAGTCTATGATTGGCACAACACTTCTACCTACTTTGAGCCACTTGAAGTCTATCGTGAATGACCTGAACTCTATCCAAAAACTAACTAAGAAAATTCATACTTTGAGGTCTAATCTTAGAAATATCAAACCAACCAAATGAAAAGCGACAATGCTTTCCATACAAAGCCTCAAAATAAGCATCTCAATACTAGCATTATAGCTATTATTAGACGCAAATATCATCAAATCTAGATGTTTCTCCCATTGGCCTCAAAAGTACATAACATAAGCGTGACACAAATCCCCCAAGACATGAATAGTATGCTCTGACTGACCATCATTCTTGATGATATGCTATGCTAAGATCAATTAGGGTACCCAAATCCCCTTAAAAAATCTTCCCAAACTGAGATGTGAACACTGGTCCTTGATTCGAGATAATAGATATCGTCACATCATGAAGACATCCAATCTCACAAATATAGATATGAGCCAACATCTCCTCACTAAATGATACCTGAATTGTAGTTAAAAGGCAGATTTGGTCAACAGATCCATAATGACCCAAACACTATCAGAACAACAAGAAGTATGGGGCAACCTAGTCATGAAGTACATAGTAATCCATTCCCATTTCAAATCTTGAATGGCTAACCTTTAAAGCAAACAATAAGGAATATAATGCTTGGGCTTCACCTGCTGACAATAAAGGCAATGAGGTACAATGATTGCTATATCCTTCTTCATACCACCACACCAGTAATGATTCCATAAATCATATAACATCTTAGTCACTATCGAATGGATGAAATACCTAAAAAAAAATGAGCCTCCTCTAAAATCAATCTAATCTAATCACCCATCTCAGTACATAAACTTGGCCTCCAATCCTCAAAATACCCTATGAATCAAGTGAGGCTTCCTTGGCCTAACCACTCAACACCTTATCCCAAATCAATCTAAATCAAACATTATCAAGCTGATAACCTTGAACTTGCTTTAAGTAAAAATAAGTTAAAACGAGGCCAAAATCAATGGAAAACTATTTTTCAAGCTTTACGAGCAAACCTCTAAAATCTATTTTAAAATCAACAATTAGAGTTGTTTTAAAGATAGAATTAAGAGAAAAATAACAAATATAAGACTAAAATCCCATCCAAGTGAAAATGGGTTAAAATCAATGTTTAAATTATAGAAATACAATTTTTTGGGCCTCCTAGGCAAAAATCACCAATATCTACTTTTAAATCCACATTTAAACAAGATTTAAATGATAAAATTGAAGAAAAGTAGTTGAAATAGGTGTATTGGAGTTGACCAAAACTTAGAAATAGAGGAAATTGGAAAAAAATATGAAACCCTAAGTTTCAAGTCTCAAAAATGGTTAAAAATAGAAAAACATTCATATTCAAGGGACATAGGAATCGCATACCCAATCGCTGAGTCACTTAAGCGACTCCAGCTTTAGCCACTAAATGTCGCATATGTGATGCCTTGCCTCAGGTCAGGTATCACGTAAGCGACCCTATCATTGCTTATGTAGGGTTTGCAACAATGCCAAGAATATCACATAAGCGACACTTGGTCTAATCTTCTGAGTCGCGTAAGCGACCAATATGTAGCTTAAGTGAGTGCATTCACTGTAGACTTGGAGAATTCCAAGTCTCCATGGATCTCTCGAGATTTATTTGGAATACCATAAATGCACACTAACTATGCTACCCTATCAAATTCGACACTCCTGACTAAATGGCAATATCAAGTTTTCAAAAAAATATCATTTTCACAAAGTTTACCCCTGAAACATAATTTCACAACTTTCCAAATTAAGAGTCGAAATGAGATATAAAAGCCATAAATCTATGTCAAACCATGTTACTGCTTCAAAATCTAAATTTAGGATCTGCTGGCATAGTCAATTTTGTTGTCTAATGCACAGATCAATAAATATTGACCAAAGTCAACTATAAATCTTTTCAAGTGACCAAAAACTACAATATCACATAATTCACACTAAAATGCACTGAGAATCATGACAATCATCCCCAAACCTTATAAATACCACAAAACAATCATGGGGAGTGGTATAATTGTTAAATGACACAGAAATAAATATTTCACATAAATTACCAAGAATCAAATCATTACAAAAATGTTTTTTGGGCTTAAAACGGTCGACCTATTGCATGTTAGCACTATAATAGTAAAGTTACCACTATGTGATTCACGATACTATTGAGGTTTCCAGCGCAGTTGTTCCATTTTATATTGTAGATATTCTCAAAGACACTCGGGACTCACCTTATTTGTTTCCTTTCACAACACATCCCTCAAAACATGACATTGCGAACAAACCCTTCCATGGTAAATTATATAATCAGAGTTCTAAAACACTGTTATAAGTTCTAAAAGTTTCTGTGACTTCCCTAAAATTATCATTTATGTAAACTTAAACAAAAAATTACCACCAATACTAATATTTGGGCAAGATTTACTTAGACTAGTATACACTTAAATTCTTAAGGAAGGACTAGATGCAAATTTTACTTCCTAATTCAGTATAATCATGGTATGGATCTTTACAAACATAGATATGGAGTAATTTCAATATTTCATCAAAAGGAACACCGTTAAAATAAATAATACGTGAGAGGAAAAGATGCACTAGTTTCTCGGACCTCTAAGGCAGCTCCTAGCTTTCCCTGGGTTAAAAGTTATGTAAAAATTATTCTTAAAAACTATTTATAGGTGTAGAAATAAATCCCAAATTAAAATAACTAAGTCTATAATATACTTAAATATTAATAGCCTGTATTGCTTTGCACCGAATCAAGGGATGTTTTTCACTAAATTACTTTGCTGCACTATTATTTCTATTCATCTTATTCTGTAATCTCTATTTGATGATAAGTACATTGGGAAGACATTCAATTCCACACTTTTAATTTGAGAAAAACTCTCTCTCTCTCTTGATATATATATATATATGTATTAAAATGAGATTGAGTTTCTTCCATTATATTTCTTGCTTGATTTTCTTATAGGATTTCTCATTTTTAATTATTTGATGGTTCAAATTTCTTCATCTTTACACCATTTTAATTTGATAGATCAAAATAATGTTAATCATAATCCATAAAATTAATACTCATAATGGACAAATGAAAATACTAAATATGATGCAAATAATGATAATATATAGGTATGTGTGTCTGTTGTTCCCTGATTTATGAGTAAAGATAGAACCTACTATATTCTGTGAATAGGTAAATGAAATCATAACCCATAGCTATAAGCAATGGGCCTATTTGGTTGAAAATGGCCTAAAATCTAGAAGTAAACAATTACAAACATATAATAACAATAAGACTGTAATGATACTCTAAAATATGTACAAAGCATCAGCAACCATCCCACGATCTAGCATTTTTGTTACAAGAACTACTATAAATGGAACATAAGTACAAAAATTATTGAACACAAATTCATCTCGAATAGTGAAAGACTAGACAAAGATCATAGAATGAAAAAGGGACAACTTCAACTTTGAGAGCTCACCTATCTCTAAAATCATCTCAGCTTAATCTTCACATTAGTGACAACCACTAGTACTCAGATCTACACCAAAAGGTATAAAATAGCAGTATGAGTACAAAATACATAGGTACTTAGGAAACATCACTGAGCTAAATCATGATATAAATATTATGAGATGAAAGATAAATAATTTAAGTCAAGGTAAAAAGGAAAACCTGAAAATAAGATTCAACACTATAAATAAATAAATAACTAGAATAGATTATAAATGAAAGATGACATAATTAATACTACAAGACCGGCCCCATAAGCCAGTAAGTGCAGAAAAATAAATAACCTAATATGAGCCCCCAAAATAAAAAATAGTGAAATCAAAGGAAAGTAAATAACTGAAGTTTAATAATTACCAGATATCAAGTCATAATAATTAAACCATACATATAATATCATATCATAAATAACTCTAAATGTTAGTCTTGAACAAGAACTCAATAGTATCATCAATATTATCACTATTTGTTAGACTTGAACTGGAACTCATGTCTTATTGTCATCTTCAATAGATGGACTTGAAATGAAACTCAAAATCAATAAACCATTAGATTTTTTCCATAATTAACAACAACTACCCAATACAAAACTGGCATAAATAACTTGTTTTTAACCTTCTCAAGTCCCAAAATAATAATTTTTAAAGGTATAATATGTGTATAAAATTTTTTAAAAGACCTAACATAAATCTTGACCTGAGGTGGGTTGGAGGCCCCCATTTTAAATCCCCAAAATCCATTATAAGGAAAATTCTACCCTAGACTAGTCTAAGGTATCTAAATTCACTTCTAGATGGTAAATAATCCATAATTAGACTTAACATAGATATTCTACCTAAATCATTTGCAAATAAGTCACTTTTTGTTAAATTATAGTTCCTTATAGGCTAAATAGTCTAAACAATACTAATTACATCACTCATATCTCCAATACATATGTACCATCATATATTTATAATAATATCATCATTATACGATAAAATTAGCTTAATCTAAGGAACAGTCTAAACCTAGAATACCTAGATGCCAAAAAAAGCCCAAAGAATCAACAAAATTGATGATTTCTCTTCTAAGAAGCTTAGGCAAGGTGTCATGCTATCAAAATCACTACTAATCATCAAAAAGAGAAAAATGATACCCATATTGCAATATTGTGTTTGGTTCAAAAATAACATTAAAAACTCATATGGGGCCCACTTAAAGAAATGCACTTTTGAAATCGAGAATACATCCCTCTATGATAAAGGAACATTTATCCTCAAAAATGGGTAAATTCTGAGCTATAATGGTGCTACAATAAACCTACCAATATTCAATTAAATTTTGAAAAAGAAGAAGGAATTAGTCACAAAATTGATGGAGGCTTACAAAGAATTCGGAGAACAAACACATAATTTAAGTTCATAAATGATCCAAAGCCACCTAGCAATGATTCTCCCAAGTTTTCACTTTTTTTAAGGTTCTATACTCTTGAAAAGTGGTTAAAATGGGTGAAATCGGGCTAAGTTTGGTATTTATAGTATTCCCAGGTGTACATCTAGCGCTTAAGCGGACACTAGGCACTTCAGGACTAGTTACTTAAGAAACAAATTGTCATTTTAGCAATACTCGCCTAATTTGAACATTGTTTATTAAGCGACCATTGGCCACTCAAGCGGCTACAACTTAAGTGCCAAAGGCATCACTTAAACGATACCTCCTGGTTAATGCCATGTCGTTTAATTGAATGAATATAGCTTAAGATTCCCACTGGCTGTATAAACAATGTGCCGGCATGAGCTGAGTCATAAAAATTTCCAAGTCTCAACCTACCCCTCGAGATTTATTCAAAGTCCTATGTATGCAAACAAAATGTGTTACTCTATTGAATTTGTATTTCAGACTCAATGACACAGTCAAAGTTTCTATTTGAGGTTTCTACTATGAAGAATGGGTTCCACACCCTATGCTATTATTCCTAATTAACGACAAATAGACTAAAATAAGTATGTGAGACTCATGACCCAGAACGATGTTCCACCTAGCCTAAAATCGATGATAAGGTGTTGGTGGGACCATAAAAAATGACATACGAGGTCCTTATGATGAATCTTTTGATCAATAGCCATTTTTAACTAGGAAAGACTTCAAAATAAGGAATTGGATATAAAAGTTAAATGAACTATTCGGTAAGCAAACTGTTAGTTCCATCACATCATAAATGACTTTAGGAAGCTATAGGATAACTCTAAGTAGTAAAACCAATAAAAATTATACAAAATAACCTAAAGGGTCATTACAATATCCACTAATAAAAGAAATTTCATCCACAAAAGTAAGGTATTAGGATGTACCTAAAGCCTTGAACTGGTGAAGATTTTGGGTTAGTATCTTATTCTAGATCTTCTAAGTGGCCTCATCTATTTCACCTCAAATGAACCTTAACTATTAGAGTATCTATAGTATACAAGCGTTGGATATCACTTGCTAATATGAGCATATGCTCCTCCATTCAGGTCAATCGCTTATCCAACAAAATTGAGTCCCATCTAAGCATATGAGATGGACCAAAAATGTATCATTACAACATAGAAACATTGAAAAACTAATGGACAACATCAAAATCTTGGTGTAAGGATAACTCATAAGTGACCTCACCAACTATGCGAAGAACTTCTAAGGGTCTAATATATCAATGACTGAGTTTGCCCTTCCTTTCTAATCTCATCACACCCTTCTTGGGTGATACTCATAGGGATACTCAGTCACTAACTCAAAAACTCAAGAAACAAAGTTTACAATCTTTATAAGCCTTCTACCTACTCTACGCTTCCCTCAACCTATCTATAATCACCCTGAACTACTCCTACAACTCCAAAAGTAAGTTCGTATCGCAAAGGTCTAATCTCAGAGGTGTCAAATTATAAAATTATTGAAGAACATAACCTACCATACAAGTCTCAAAAGGCACTATCTCAATACTCAAATGATAGTTATTTTTATATGCAAACTCTTTAAAATATAAGTATTTCTCCCACTTACCTCTTAAATCAATAACATAGGCTTGAAGCATATCAACGAGAAACTAAATAGTCAACTCTGACTCTTTAGCTGTTTAATGATGGAAGGTTATACTAAGATCTACCTGGGTACCCAACACCAGTAGAAAAGATCTCAAAAAGATTAAAGTGAACAATTATCCCCGATCTAAAATAATAGATATTATACTATCTCACAAACATAGATATGGGATAACCATTTGGAATAAAAGGATATTTAAATCAGTATAAAATTGATAATTTGGTCAAATAATCTAGAATGACCCAAATACTATTGGAACCATGAAAATTTCGTGGAAAATTACTAACAAAGCCCATAGTAAAAATCCTTCTAGGGTCTGAAATATTAAGTCTCACCATAAATTTGGATAAGGAATGGATGTACCATGACAATAGACTTAGAGAAACTTAGATTGAAGCCAAACAACCCATACTCACCATCTTCAAGATTAAGACATCTGCTAACACATTCTCCTTGCCTAGATATACAAATTAGAGATGGCATAATCTATAAGCAACTCCATCCATTGATACTACCTATAAATATGCTCTCTTTGTGTCATAATATATTGAAGATTGTGATGCTACTAAAAGATCTCAAAATTCATAACATAATAATAATGCCCTTAAATCTTAAGCATATAAACTACCACTGCCAACTCTAAATTATGAGGGGGTAGTTGTGCTCGTGCACCATCATCTGCCTCAAATCATAAGTAATAAATCAACCCTACTACATCAATAAACAACCCAAACAAATACTTTAAATATCATAATAAATGGTGAATCCTTTACCCTCAATATGAAGAGCCAATATTAAAGCTGAAGTAAGAAATCACGTCAGCTTTCTAAAGCTTTACTCATACTCCTTTGAAAATTATAGGGGATCCTTATTTTGAGCTAATAAAGGCATCAACACTACAATAGTAGCAAAATACTCAACAAACCATCTATAGTAACTAGCTAAATCAATGAAGCAATGAACCTCAGATGGAGATGTAGGCCTAGCCCTATCATAATAGCCTCAATCTTTACTCAATAACCATGATCCCATACTTATCGACCATATGCCCAAGGAATGTAACCAACTCATGCAAAAACTCACACTAAGAGAATATGGCAAAAAACCTATGATCTCTAAAAATTTAGAGCACAAACCTCAAGTTCTATACATTCTCCTCTCTAATCCTCAAATACAAAAGGATTTCATTGATTTGAGGTTGATTTAAGCACCATAGTATTGTTATCTTGACTTTTTTAGCTTAGTTTTATGGACTTTTCTAGTGATTAATAAGTGAGTAATGGTATAAATGAGAATCTAATTGTAAAGTGATGTAATAATAGTGTTTAAGGTGTATTCATAGTGATTTTGGAGTCAAACCAATGTGTTGAATAACAAAAAGGCACAAGTTGTACTATTTGCTTGAGTTATGGCCTTTACTAGTTCATCGTTTTGAATTGTATCTTATTTTGATCTCTAACTTATGATGTTTAAATAGGATTCTTAGTGAGTAGATCATGATGATATATAGATGATGCAAAGGCTATAAATCAAGTGTAAACAACACCAAAAGGCTTGGATAGGATGGACAAACACTTGGGACAAAGCTTGGCTAAGTTAGATGTTCTGAAGTCCTTAACGTGCCATGATGCCTCAGTGCGAGATTTCATAATATGATTTTAAGATTCAAGTAGATGCTATATGAGCACCTGTATCATTATTGGGTGATGTTCTAAGCTCTTCTTTGGGATCGTCAACATCACCAATAGTCAAATGAGGTACTAGCTCACACCTTAATTGAGGTACTTGGCCATAACTCAAAAAAATTTCAAGATTCATCTATAGGTGATTGGTCTTTGGAACAAACATATGATGAGTTATATACCTTATTAAACTAGATTTCATAATGTAATTTGGATTTTCATGGTGATGCCTCAAGGTTCTCGATGAAAAATATTACGGATCTTATTAAATTTGATGGCTTTAACAGCCTTAGCTGCCCAGCTTTTGGCTATGCATAATCAAATGATGGGTCAATTTAGCAAGTTGGGTGTGCAATAGTGTATGAATATTAAAAGTTTGATCATTTTATTTTTGACCCTTCCTTGTTCGTACTATCAACTATTGACTTGAATTGTGTTTACGGATGTTAAAAGGGTGTTCGAGGAATGTTTTTGAATTTTTGAAAGGAATTTGGGGTTATTTTGGGACCTCAAGGTAGTGAGGGTCCATTATATCATCGTTTCATGGTTGATACCCGCTATGATATTGACGTAGAATAGAGGATAGTCTCCGTGATATTAGTATGCCATGCCAAGGTGAAAATTTTATGTAGTTTTATTTTCATTCACTTTAGATTATGGGCATTTGTTTTTTTCCCGTTTTACGACATTTAAACAAAAAATATTCCTATTCCCATTAATTTTGAAAAATTAAATCCCATTATTTCACTCTTAAATACAAAACCCAAGAACATTTAAGGGCTTTACTTTGCATTCATCATCCGAGATCCAAACATCAAATTAACTTCAAATACTTATGTGTTTCAGGCATGTACCGTTTCCCTAAATTAATTTTATACAAAAGCACATGTTTTATTATTGTCCATGAGGTTTAATTGTTGGGTTTTTAATATGGGTTGAGGGGCTTGGAATGGTTGTTTCGTGAATGGAGTTTCCTCTATTTTGAATGGGTTGTTGATGTTATATTCACATGATTTCAAACTAAATAAATGCATGGGAGTAGGAAATGGAATGGAGAACATGGGTTTTCCCAAATTTTATGGCTTAATAGTTTGGAATAGGCTTTAATATCAATCCAAGTTGTTAAATTTTGAAACATGGACATATACATAATGTACTTCACTTTTGAAACCTTGCATTGCATAAAATGTTAATGGAACCTAAATTTGTTTTGAAAGGTCTTGGTACCCATGGATTGGTTTATATTGAAAACTTTGGAGTCAATTTTCCTAATTGGTTTTTGAATCGAATAATGGAATTGGCTTGTAAATTTAACTTTATTTTATATTACGATACCAGTTGTAAATGACAAAATAAAAGAATCCTTGGTTAGTGGATGAGAATGTGTGCAAATGGTTTTAATTTGGTCTTAAAGTGGGTTGTGTAGCTCTCTTTGTAAGGTGGAGGGCCCTGGGGACCGATATTTAAAACCATATTTTTTTATGTAAGGGTCTTTATGGCCATGTTCATAGTTCACAGATTATATATACATTTTTGGAATGCTAGAAACCTCAGTGGCTTTAGGCTTTGCTGAATTTTCCTGGTTCATATGGCTAACATGCACAGGGACTTTTTAAGCATGGGAAACAAAACCCATATAACCTGTGGGTGCCCTTAAGAAGGATAGAACTACAAGTCTATGATAATGAACTTAAATCTCATGATTAATCCTTGTTTCCTATCAGAGCATCATATATATGCATATATGAATTTCTATATATGGTTTTGACTGATATTGGATATGGTAATTATTTTATAACTTTCCCTGAGTTACATTCCAATGCTCATCTAGCTGGCTGTCCTAGGAATTTACATTGTTTCATAATGTACAGTCTGAAGACTCTTTTCTTACCCCTATGCAATGTTAGGTGGATTAGCATATCTATCGAATTGCTATGAATTTGTGAGCCTCTACACTTCAAAAGGGATTACCATTTCCTTATTCTTTTATTTTTGACTCAGTACTTTTTGATTCTTTTTGTCATGGTAGGGGGAATGTCTTGAGATATTTGGTATTCTGTGTATAGAGATTATTGTTGACAGATAAGGGTTTATTGGCTATTATTTTAACTCTTAGCTTCATTGAGTCATTTATTCATATTCCCCTTTCTTTTTATTGGATTCCTCATTTTTATCATTATTATTTTATGGTCATAAGGTTAGGTGATGATGGAAGTATCCGATCCATGGTGTCCTTGAGATACCCAGCATGACCTTACCTTGATTCTTTTTATGACAAGCTTGGTATCTTAGCACGGTTTAGAGTCATTGGGTGTCCACAAAGCCGTGTAAGTAGAGTCCTTTTTATGGTTATGTAGCGCTCCACACCTATAACGAGGAGGATACAAGGTACATAGGAATGTTTCTTTAGAGTCTAGTGTTATGAAACATCCTTATATCCTATCTTCTTCCTATTTCATATCATGCCTCCTCGAAGATTTGATGTTGGTAGAAACTCTACTGGGAACTCTATCCTATCTGAGGACAATACGGAGGGGAATCATTCTGTTAATTGAGTGCAAATCCAGTCTAGGTTCCCTGCTTTTGATTAGTCCACTCCACAAGGAGTTCCACCTTTCACTACTAGTCCTCCTTAGGCTTTTTGGGGTGGTGATTCTTATGATCATATTCCTTAATGGGATATCTCTAATACAAATCTCTATTGGTTAATTCATTTCCTTAGTCAATTGGTGACCTCTCAGTCTTATTAGTTTGACCACGTGGGTAATATTGCTTATTCTTCTGAGGTTGCTGGGGTTGGCTAGTTCATAAGGTTTAATCCCCCAACCATTACCGGCTCTAAGGTTTGGGAGGATCCTTAAGGGCTTATGTACGAGAGAGAGAATATTTTAAGAGTAATGCATGAAACTAACTTTGAGGGTTTAGATTTTTCTTAATATCAGGTGACATATTGTAAGGCCCCATATAATACTTAAGCTTAATTCAGTCCTTTAAGCTTATCAAAAGGGTCACAGACTTAGAGAATTCTAGCTAGGTTCCCAGACTTAGCTTAATTTTGGCCTTCAAATGTTGAAAAATTCATTTCTCCACCTTAACGTCCATTAATGGTCTATATTCTTGTTAATTCATGATCAGGAAGGTCAATAGATGTTCCCATAAAAGTTTTGGATTATTTGGAACTCGTTTCAAGCAAGTTTGGATGCTTGATAGTTAAACTGTGACCCAAGTTATGAATGTACGTGTTACCCTATGTTTAAAATAATTTCTATGAGGATTTTTGTGTAATACATTTGTGTGATGATATAATTATGATATTTAAATGATGAAGTTAAGACATGATCATATGCATTCGAAGCAATATACAAGATTATGATAACCATGTGCTTTATGAAATACCCCCTACTATCGTAGTGTGAATTGTTGATTTTGGCCATGTATTCAAGAAAGTCATGCGTTGTCAGTTTTCTTCTATCGAGTCCTGGGGGTAATTGTACCCAAAAAATATAGTTATGTACCTAGAGCCAGTGTCATGTTTCACTATATCCTCAGTCAGGCCATGATCCATAGAACTCAATCAATCATGTGACTCAAGAAATCTCAATAAATTCAGAATTCTCAGTAGTATTCCGTTAGTCAATGGAACTCCATGAAATTAGTGTAGTCTAGTTCAGTTAATTATGTTTAGTGTCTATTCAGATGGGAGTAGGAATTTGTACCGAGCAAACCCAAAGATGGGAACTTACCTGTTATATGAGGGTGTGATTCTTAGAAGTAATCCTTGTGTTCCCGAACTATGTAGCCAGTGTAGGTTGAGACATCATAGCTCCATGAAATTAGTGTAGTCCAGTTCAGTTAATTATGTTTAGTGTCTATTCAGATGGGAGTAGGAATTTGTAACGAGCAAACCCAAAGATGGGAACTCACCTGTTATATGAGGGTGTGATTCTTAGAAGTAATCCTTGTGTTCCCGAACTATGTAGCCAGCGTAGGTTGAGACATCATAGCCTTTTATATGAGGGTATATAAGGTGGCTTAATCTATTATATGGGGGTTCCCACCATTCTGAGTAAAGTTATCTGCTATATGAGGGTTACTCACAGATTGTCCTTACTAGTGGCGTAGTATTGACACCCTTCCAATTGGGTTTACAGATTGGACCCCAACTTAGCTATATTACAATTAATTGGGGCATACTGGTTAGATAACTACTTCCCAATGTTTTAGTTACACAATCAGGACTATCAGATATAGTCACACAGTTTCAGTAAAAGAACTTAGATAGTTCTTCAGAATTCAGGACTGTCAGATACAGTCAACTTAAAACAATACGAAACTCAACTAGTTCTATCAAAAACTAAACTGTCAAAAATAATGACTCAATATCAGTTATTTCAATTATACAACTATCGGTATCTTATGTTATCAGTATTCAGGCTCAGTAATCGTGTCATCACGATCTTAGTTACAGCTATTACATGTTCATGCATGCATTCTCATATTCATATTATCCAACCAGTTAGTATAGTCTATGCATGTGAACCCTTTTCCTTTAGCCTACCTCATATGCATACTAGTACATTCAATCGTGCTGACGCATTTGCGCTATGGTGTTTTATACCATAGGTTTAGAAGCACGAGCTCCAGAGCATCAGTAGCAGCTAGGTTTAGCAGTGAGTCCTCATCATTTAAGGATAATGTTATGAGTTATTTCATTTATTTAGTTTTAGCTTTTAGTATATGGAGTTAGTTGGGGACATGTCCCATCAACTCCTTATTTAGACAGTTTTGAGGCTTTTTAGACTATCATGTTCAGACGATTATTTAAGTTGTTTTGGGTATTTTATACTTCATCCAGATATTATATTTTATCAGTTATGTTTAGTATTGAACTTTACAGCCTATCATCCTTTATTTTCTTATTTTTATACATATATTATGCAATGTACAGGTATAGATATCAGTCATAGGTTAGCCTGTTGTCCTTCGGGGCTATGGGAACCATGTAGTATTTTGGGTATCAATTTTGAGGCAGTACAAATATGTAAGTTATCAGTGGTATAAGGATTGGGAGCAGTTAAGGGGTGATGATGCAAATCTTGTATTATTTGATGAGTTTTTAGGGGCCTTTATTGATCACTTATTTCCTTAAGAGTTGAGGAAATCTCAAGCTAAGGAGTTTGTTAATATGAAGCTGGGTAAGATGAAGGTAAAGTTATATACACTAAAATTTCAGAAGTTGGTCCGATATGCTCCTAAGTTGGTGTCTATCCCGAGATCCAAGATGAGGAAGTTTGCTTCTAGGTTGTCCCGTAACTTACTATTTGAGTGTAAGGCTAAAATTTTGAACAATGATATGGATGTCTACAGGCTTGTGTTTTATATTCAGCAGATTAAGGATGAGAAGAAGAAAAAAGGCAAAAATTAAAGAGAGACAAAATAAGAAATTTTTGTATTCAAAGCAGGGTGAGGGTCATCAAAATAGTGGGAGATATGGCCAACAGTGTACAAAGGAAAAAAATTGAGCAATTCATACTCATCTTCTAGTGCTCCTTTTCTAAATGATATTGGGTGTATTTATGCACTCTATTATCACTATTATAGTAGTTTCAAGCCTTGTTTTAAGGATAATTCTATGCTATATGGGTTGAAAATGAGACAAATATGTATCAAAGTGTTAAATCATGTGCTTACAATGGTTACAAGTGTTTTATACCAAGTTTGTACTTCAAAGAGTCAATTACAGTTCAATCGGAGAAACTAGTTTTATTAGCTTGAGGTAGGTGCTTGTCTAGTCTACCTTGTTTTATTCTATTATGTTTAATGTGTTCCAATTGGTTTTAATGATGTTATTTTACGTGGAATTTTTTTTATAAGTGTACAAAGTTCAATTGAGTGAAGGAATGAGTCAAAACATTGAGTGGAAGATCGTTGAAACTAATCTAGTCTATGCTCTTATTTTTTATTCTTTGTGATGGATGTTGTGTTGTTTGAACCTTTAATTCCTGTGGTGTGTTATTTTAGGTTCCTTTGTGAGCTTAACGATGTAGTTGTAAGATTCAACTTAGGTAAAGGATTAGAGGTTAAGAAACCATAATCATAAAGTTAACCCTACGAATCAACAACCAAGATAAGTAAGTTAATGAGTGAAATTCTATTACATAGTATGATTGTTCAAAGTGCTTAAACCTTTGGTTTTCTTCTATTAATTTCATCAAGACCTTTACCTTACGCTTTGTTTATTTTATTAGCAATTACAAATTCAAAAACTTTTTTTGGTTAGTCTCACACTAAATCAATCTATATTGTGAACTTAAATCTAAGAATTTCTAAATCAAGTCTCTGTAGGATCGATACTTGGCCTTAATTAGACTACGTACAATTGTGTGTGCACTTGGGTGCTGTCAAGTTTTTGGCGCCTTTGTTGGGGACTTATTATTTGACAACTGTTTATTTTAGTTTTACTTTTAGATTTATTTGATATTTTTACGCTTAGTCTTGTTTTTGTATTTGTAGGAAACAGGTTTTTGAGGGTTAGTAAGCTGGCAAGGAATACAGATTTGGTGGAACCAAGTCCCAAACCATAGCAACGCTTTCATCAACGGAGAAAAGATGCAATCTGTCTCCCCAGAATCTTGCAAAAAGAAGAATACTGACTAATTCCTGCTCCTATGAATGAAATAGAAGTATCCCGTAGGATGGTTAGGGAGGTGGTAGTCCCACTTCTGACAAAATTGACTTCCCTAATTCAAATACCAGTTGCTGGGGGGAATTTCTAGTTAAAGCACAATATGGTATAGCTTCTCATCAGTAGTAGACAATTTGTAGGACTTTCCCTTGAGGATCCACAAGTCCACTTGCATACTTTCATTGATCTTACTGATACATTCATTCCGACTGGGGTGAGTACATATTATGTGAGGTTGACGCTATTTCCCCAATCACTTTTTGGGAAATGTAAAAGGTGGTTAAAAGTGGAGCCGGCCAATTCAATCACATCATGGGATGGCTTAGCCAGAAATCTCCTTATCAGATTCTTTCCATCAGGAAAGACTGCGAGACTTCGTAGTGGAAATGCTTCAAGGCTCTTCTTCAGGATTGTCCACAAAACAAAAAATCAAATGAGGTACTTTATTATACTTTTATAGAAAAACTTGATCACAATAAGAAGATTTTTCTAGATTTAGTCGCAAGTGGTCAAGCACTGGAGTTGACTTACAATGAGCTATAAACATTGTTGAATTGCATAGAACAAGGAAATCCAGAGTGGCATTTAGATTCTAGAAGTGCCCCGAAAAGAGTTGTGGGTGTACTAGAGGTGGACTAATTAATAGCCTTATCAACACAGGTGTCTTCATTATAGTATTTAATCAACACTCAAATCAGTAGCATGAAATTATGAGTGGCAAAACCTACAGTCACTGTTAATTCTATCCAACAAGCTGCAGGTTGGTGTGAAATATGCGGTAATAATGGCCACTCATCGGCCATGTGTGCTTCAAATCCAGAATTAGTTATGTATGTAGGCCATTCTCAAAGTCCAAATTTTGGTAACACCTATAACATGAAGTGGAAAATGTAACCTTAGAACGCACAGTAACAACAAATTCAACAACCACAGGCCCAACCAAATCAGTCAACTAGCAATATAGAGGAGATATTGAAGAAGCTTCTAGCAAATCAATCACAGTTGACTGTAGACATGAAAAATCAGTAAGAAGACACAAGAAGTTTAGAGTTGTAGTTAGGCCAATTATCTTAAGAATTGAATACTAGACCCCAAGGTTTTTTTCTAACAGATAAATAAAATCTAAAGCAGGTTATGGTAATCACCTTGAGAAATGGTAAAGATTTACATGGAGAACCTCCCAAGGTAACAAAGGATGTAGATGATGATGTGGTGACCCAATAGGCAAATGATAGTTGCTGAAAATTCAAGGAAGTCTGAGTACTTAAAACAAAAAGTTGTTGAACCAGAAGTGAAGAAGACACTGCCACTAACCTTTCCTCAGAGGTAAATTAAAGTGAAGGAGGACGCAATGTTCAAGATGTTCTTTGATACATTTAGAGAGCTTCACATTAATTTACCTTTGTTAGATGTTTTGTAGAGTATGCCCATGTACACAAAGTACTTGAGGGATGTGGTTGTGAATAAGGTAAAATTATAGGATGTGGGAGAAATAACACTTACTGAAGTGTGTAGCACTGTGATAACATAAAAAATCCCTAAGAAAGTGAGAGATCGGGGGAGGTTTACTAGCCCTATTCAAATTGGGTGCAAAGTTGTCCATGCACTGAGTGACTTAGGGGTAAGCATAAATTTGATTCCCCTATCACTGTTTAGAATATTGGACTAGGAAAATCCAAGACCAACCACCATGGTGTTACAGCTGGTAGACGGATCATTTACATATTCGGATGTAATAATTAAGGATGTACTCATAAAGGTTAGTAAATTCATTATTCCTGCTAACTTTATTGTTTTTGATTTTGAAGTAGATGAATAGGTACTAATCATCTTGGGGTGTCCATTCTTAGCAACAGGAGGGGCCTTGATTGATGTTAGAGAAGGCACGCTCAAAATGAGGGTAGATGATGAATAGGTGGTATTTGATATCTACAAAACACCTATTATAAATTCGTAATATAAATATTTATGTATGATCAATGTTATTGAAGGGCAAAAGTGTGGGGCGGTTAATTAATCAAAGACCTCTTCAGATTACCTGATTGAGAGGCCCAAAAGGAATCCACTATTTCCAAACATGACAAAGGTTGAAGTAGAGAGAGAAGTTGACCTTGAGAGTGCAAACTTAAGAGGTTAGAAACAAATGAAAAATAGCTCCCAAAAGGGAGTAAAAAGGTGAAGCAGTATGGTTGAGTTGATATGGTTTGTGCCATAACACTAAATCAGGCGCTTCTTGGGTGGCAACCCAAGTTAATTAGGTATATTTTTTTGTGTTTGGTTAAGTTACAGATTAATGGGAAGTCTTAGTACAATAAAAATGAGCTAAGGAGCATGGCAAATACTGAGTGTGGGGTCCCATAGATCTCTTTTATGTGAAAAGTTTCAACTATCAAGGCCTAGAGGCCTCAGGAAGTATTTCTATCTCTTACCTTTAAATTCTCTTTAGGAACAAAGTAGATTTTTAAGTGTAGGGTGGGAAAATTCCTAATTTTTATCTCAATTTTAAAAAAAATTATTTAAGATATTCTTATGGGGCTATTTTTTAGTACATAATGCTAGTGGATTTGTTTGTAAAAGCATGTTGATTGAATGAATTGCTATTTTTGAGACTCCTAGTCTCAAGTTTTTGACTCTTGTACTTTTTTCCTTAAATTTGAATTCATGCTATTATTTGGTTGGGAGTTTATGATGGTCCTATTGAGTTGAGCATGTTCCATGTGATTGTGAGATTTTTGTATATTCCTTATTGCATGTGATGTCTAGAACTTGTTCGGTGTGTGTGTAAAGTGAAATAATGTGTGTGGGTTTAGGAGATTATATGGGCATTTCTTTGATAGCCTTGTTTTTACCTTCTATTTATCCTACCCTTTGTGTATTAACCTAGTTAACCCTCATTAAGCCTTTAGCTTTTTCTTTGGCCACCTCATCAGTAGACTAATCCCTTCTTTGGTAGACCATAATTTGATCCAAAAGCTTCATGTCACTTTAATGAAAATTTGATTTAGTAAGGAGTTGAGAAATAAGAGGGAAAAAGAAAATTTGATGCCCCAAGGTAATAGTTATTGGTGTTTATAATTGATGTGTGGTGGATGGATGTAATATAATTTAATCTAGAAATATTTCCATGATTGTGAAAAAGAGAAAAATTGATTCATATGGTAGTAAACTATGAGTCCACCAAGTGTTTGTGAAAATACTTAATAGAGATAAGGATAAAAAAGGTATGGATAGATGAAAAAGTGTAATTTTATTATTGGAGATTGGTTTTAAATGTATAATGTAATGTATTAAAGTGCTTAGAGAGGCTTGTCACTATTCCCAAATAGTTCCTACCCGTCCCTTAACCTATATTAAAACTCGAAAAAGTCTTAATTAATCTTAGGCTTTATATTCTAATATTAGTGGAGCATTACACTAAGGAAAATCCTATGGTTCAGTATGTGTAACGTGTGAATTCTTTGTGAGAGTGACCATAATTTGATTCTTGTACCCATCATATTATGAATTGTTTAATTATGAGTGATTACGGGTAACACTATTATTGTGAGGGAAACATATTTGATGAACATGGGTGATTTTTATGATGTCTTTGATTGAGTAATATGCATGAGTTTTCCACTAGGTGAGTAAATTCTTGAAGCTAGGATGTTTTAAATTAGTGTTCATGAGCTTTCAATTATGTAAATAACATGCTTAGCGTAGTAACTTGCATTCTATATAGTCATTGTAGTTCTAGCTTGAGTATCTTGCATTTAGTAGAAGCGTAGATTCTCCTTATTTGATGATGATTATAGTGAAGAGTTATTTGAGGACGAACAAGGATTTAAGTGTGGGGTGGTGATATTAGGTGTATTTATGCACTCTAGTGTCACTATTCTAGTCATTTTTTAAGCCATGTTTTGAGGATGATTCTATGATATATGCGTTGATAATGAGATAAATATGTATCAATGTGGCAAATCATGCTGTTAAAATGGTTAAAAGTGTTTTCTAACAAGTTTGTACTTCAAAGTGTCAGTTAGAGTTCAATCAGAGAAACTAGTGTTACTAGCTTGAGCTAGGTGTTTGTCTAGTCTACCTTGTTGGATTCGATTGTTTTTAATGTGTTCCAATAGGTTTTAATGATGTTATTTTATGTGGAACAAACTTTTATAAGTGTACAAAGTTCAATTGAGTCAAGGAAAGAGTCAAAACATTGAGTGGAAGATCAGGGAAACCAACCTAGTCTAAGCTCTTGTTTTAGATTTTTTCTGAAGGATGTTGGGTTGTTTGACCCTCTAATTCATGTGGTCTGTTCTTGTAGGATCCTTGTGAGCTTAATATGAAGATATATGGATGATATAAAGACCAAAAAATCTTCGGAAAGATACCACAAGACAATGGATTAAAGATGGAAGGACCAACACTTCAAAAATTCAGAGGACAACTTCCAGTAGCACCATGAGATTAGCATACATCACATGCTCTCTTACTATTAAATAGAGGGTGCGTAGCATGCTATATTCCATAGAAATATAGGGTACAACACATGGTCTACTCCACCCTGGGCGTTTCAAGGTAAATCAACTTCAACACGAACTTGACTTACCCTTATGCTATAAATACATGTTGTATCACATTTTTACATTTTTTTGACATATTTTGGAGATCAATGGGATTCTACAACTTCATAATTAGGTTTTTGTTTTAATTTTTATTTTAGATCATACAAGGTTTTAGTCATTAATTAAAACCTTGTGATTGTGATTATGACTATGCATGGCTAAACACCCTTTTTCTGGGGTTGAAGCTAAGAGCATGAGTATTATTGTTTTTAATTAAGTTCATTTGATTTTCTTATCACTATTGGTTGTTTGTTTTTTCTTTTTAAAACTATTTTAAGGATTTGCGACCCTTAGTATACATCAATAGTAAACCTTGTGAAATCGGTAGAGAGAATAGGGAGATAGAATATGAGAATAAATATAATATGGTTTGTCTTTCTTTATGAAATAAAAAATTTAAATTAGCATCTAGGATAGGGATGTAGTTAGATACCTTACTTGATTCTTACATAGGATTATATATTTAAAGAACTTAAGTGAACTATTACATTCCTTCTCACTGATGTAGTTGTAAGGTTAAACTTAGGTAAAGGATTAGAGGTTGGGAAACCATAATCATGCAATTAACCCTACGAATCAACAACCAAGATATGCAAGTTTACACATGAAATTCTATAACATAGTATGATTTTTCAAAGTGCTTCAACCCTATATTTTCTCCTATTGATTGTCTCAAGACTTTTACCTTACGCTTTGTTTAATTTATTAGAAATTACAAATTCAAAACTCTTTTTGGTTACTCTTGCACTAAATCAATCTAAATTTTTAACGGAAATCTAATCGTTGGCGATTCAAGTATCTATGGGATCAATACTTCTCTTTAATTAGGCTACTTTACTACTTGATAATACCATGTACACTTGCGTGTAAGCTTGGGCGCTATCACCTAAGCCATTAAGAGGTCATTATTTACAATCTAGTGGTGGCTCTAAGGCACAAGGTGCATTGTCTCATGCTATTAGCCAGCCCCACCTTGTCCTTCTTGTAGATTTTTTGGGCAGCTTTATCATGGTTATAGTAAGGAGGAGGAAATTAGTTCTATACTTATGGTTAGCAGGGTCATATGCAGTGATATTTTACTTCAACAAAGGTTACCACTGGGGATAATATAGTTTTGTTTCCACATCTTCATCTCCTACACCAAAGGGTGCTACTTCTGGTATCGATACTGGCCAAAATCATCTCTAAGCTCTTTCAAAAAGTTTTTCCAACCCCTTTTTTGTGTCTACTCTGGTGGGTAATTCTATTGCTGCTAGAAAAAAATCTATAGGGTTGTGTGGTGTCTTTCTTTCATAGAGAGACATTAGTAGATCTGATAAAGCTAGATATGGTAGATTTTGATGTGATATTAGGGAAGGATTTGCTTCATTCGTGCTATGCTTCTCTAGATTGTAGGACCTAATAGGTCAGTTTTTAGTTTCCTAATAATCCAATAATAGAATCGGTGGGGAGTTTCTTAGTACTTAAAAGAAGGTTTATATCTTATCTTAAAGCTTAGAAGTTGATTTACAAAGGTGTTTATATCATCTAGGTTGGGTTAAGGATTATGACTCTGAAAGTGTTTCTTCGCAATCCATCCTAGTGGTTAGTGAATTTCTTAAAGTGTCTCCAAAGAACTTCCTGGAATTCCTTTGATTAGGGAAATAGATTTTGGGATTGATCTTCAACCAGATACTCATTCTATTTTTCTTTCTCCTTATTGGATGACTTGCTGAATTAAAGGATCTATAGGAACAATTAAAGGATTTTTTTAATAAAGGGTTCATCTGTTCTAGTATTTCTCCATGGGGTTCTTCTATTGTTTTCATTTGTAAGAAGGATAGGTCTCTTCGAATGAGTATAGATCATTGTTAGCTGGATAAGGTGACAGTGAAGAACAAGAATCCTCTTCCAATAATGATGACCATTTTGATTAGCTTTAGGGTGATAGATATTTTTCTAAGATTGATTTTTGTTTGGGTTATCATCAGTTAAAGATTAGGGAGGTTGATATTCCTAAGACTTCTTTTTGAATCGAATATTGTCACTATGAGCTCTTGCTAGTGACATTTGGATTGAATAATGCTCCCGCTGCGTTCATGGATCTTATGAATTTGGTTTTCATTTAATTTTTGGACTTATTTATGATGGTTTTTTTATGAATTCTAAGTATGTTATAAGAGTGAGGAGGATCATACCTATCACCTCCTAATTATGTTGCAGACTATTAAGGATCAAAAGTTGTATGGAAAATTTTGTAAGTGTGAGTTTTGGTTGAATGTTATAAATTTTCATGGACATGTTGTCTCTAGTTGATGGATCGATGTAGATCAACAAAAAGTTGAGGTGGTTAAAAGATGGCCTTGACCCACGACTCCAACTGACATTACGAATTTCTTAGATGTGGCTGGTATTATAGGAGATTTCTAGAGATTTTATCATGTATTGCTTCTCCATTGACAAAGATAACCCAGAATAAGGTTGAATTTTGTAATCCAATGCTTATTAGGGGATTTCTGAGAAGTTGAAGGATAAATTAACTTCTGCACCTATTTTGACCTTGCCCGAAGGTTCTAATGGATTTATGGTATATTGTGATACATCATATATCAGACTAGGTTGTATTTTTAGATAGTATGGTAGGTTTGTAGCTTATTCTTCTAGGCATCTTAAAGTTCGTGAATAGAATTACCTGACTCATGAATTAAAGTTAACAGTTTTGTTATTTACTTTGACTATTTGGCTCTATTATCAATATGGGTTGTATGCGGATATCTATTTGGATCATAAGGGCTTATAGTATGTGTTCAATCTGTAGCAGTTGATTCTCAGGTAAAAGAGGTGGCTTGAATTATTCAAGGATTAGGATATGAGTCTTCACTACCATCCAGGCAACACTAATGTTGTTGCTGATGCTCTTGTGGGTTATCTATGTGGAGATTGTCTCATGTAGTTAAGGAGAAAATAAGATTAGTAAAGGACATTCATAGATTAGCTAACTTGGCAGATCGTGGTTTGGACTCTTATAATAGGAGAGTTATTGCTCAGGAAACTGTAAATCATCTCTTGTTGTTGAGGTGAAAGAGAAGTAGTTTTTGGATCTGATAAAAAGGTTTTGGATTTTGAGATTAGAGAAGATGGTTTTCTGAGGTACAAAGATACTTTATGTATTCTTGATGTTGATGGGTTATGGGAAAGGATTTTGACTGAGGCTCATGAGTCCAGATATACGAATCGTCTAAGTTCAACAAGACGCATCATGACCTAAAGGAAATCAACTGGGTGAACAATATGGAGACGTATGTAGCAAATTTTGTTGTTAAGTGTATGATTTTGTCAGAAAGTTATGGTTGAGCATTTGAGGCTTGGTGGCATATCTCAAGAGATAAAGTTGTGTATGTGAAATTTGGAGATGATCATTATGGATTTCATTATAGGCCTTCTGCGGTCTCACCTAATGTATAATTTGATTTGGGTCTTTATTAATCGAATGATAAAGTCCACTTACATGTTCTCTTTGAGGACTAACTACTCAGGATAGGACTTTGCAAAGTTGTTCATTCAGGAGATTGCGATATTGCATGATGCACCGGTGTCTATCATCTTAGACCGATGTAGGTCAAATTTTATCCTATTTCTGGCATTCTTTTCTCTAAGGATTGGGTATGCAGCTGAACCATAGCACTGGTTTCCACCCTCAAACTAATGGCCTTGTAATATATTAATCAAACTTTGAATGATAAGCTGAGGGCCTGTGTGATTGACTTTAAGGATAGATGGGTTGACAATTTACCTCTTATTAACTTTGCATATAATAATAGTTATTATTCAATCATTCAAATGGTTTATTTTGAGGATCTTCATGGTAGGAGGTGTAGGTCTCCTATTGGATGGTTTGAGGTTGGTAAGACTAAGTTGTTTGGTCCTGACTTGTTTCATCAGGTCATGGAGAAGGTGAAAGTGATTACAGAAAGTCATAAGACTACTCCTAGTTTCCAAAAGTCTTATGTGTATGTAAGGCGATGAGAATTGGCGTTTGAAGTGAATGACTGAGTATTCTTAAAGGTATCTCCAATAAAATGAGTCATGATATCCAGGAAAAAGGGAAACTCAATCCTGGTTACGTTAGTCCATACCAAATTTTGAAGAAAATAGGGAATGTTTCTTATGAATTGGAATTGCCTGATAGCTTGGGATCTATTCATCCTGTGTTTTATGTGTCCATGCTTAAAAGTGTGCAGTTAATCCTTCCTTGATAGTACCTATTGAGGACATTGGTTCTATGGGTTCCTTATCTTATGAGGAAGTTTTGGTTGAGATATAAGATAGGTAAGTTCATGGATTAAGGACCAAGGATGTATCTTCGATGAAAGTCCTTTAGAGGAACCATAAGGTAGAAGAGGCTACATGGGAAGCTGGGAAAGATATGAAGGATAAATATCCATTCTTGTTCCCCGGGTTGGATGAAAGTGCTTAAGGTATGAGTTTTGTTTTCCTCTTGTCATTTTTGGAGTTGATCATTTGATTCTTGGGTATGCTTTCTATTCTATTGTTAGAAGTTTCGCAACACATCATTCGTGGATGAATGATCCTAAGGGGGATACTGTAAGAACCTTAAATTTTTTATTATTTTTTACCCTCTCATGTTCGTAACATCAATTTTTGACTTAAATTGTCTTTAGGGATGTTATAAGGGAATTTAGGGAAGTTTTATAATTTTCAGAAGGGGTTCGGGGTCATTTTCAGATCCCAAGTCAGTGAGGATTTGTGATATCACCGTGTCACGATGGCTACCCTTTGCGATATAGGCATGGCACGAAGGATAGTCTCCACGATATTGGTGTGCCGCACCAAAAAGAAAATTTGTGTAATTTTTTTTGTTCAATTGTATTGAGGGGCTTTTGGTCTTTTTACCCCTTGTGTGACTTTATACATAAAATAGTCCCATTCCTATCAGTTTTCAAAGATCAAATCCTCTTATTTCATTCTCAAATACAAAACCCAAGAATATTCAACTGTTTCATTGTGGATTCATCATCCAGGCTCAAAACATCAAATTACTTTCAAATCCTCATATATTTAAGGCATGTATCTCTTTCCTAAATTACTTTTATACAAAAGTGTAGGTTTAATTATTTTCTATGTGGTTTAATTATTGGGTTGAGGGGCTTAGAATGATTGTTTCATGAATGAAGTTTACATGCTTTTGAATTGGTTTTTTATGCTTTATTCTTATGATTTCAAACTTAATAAATCCATGGGTGTGGGAAATGGAATGGGGAACATAGGTTTTCCAAATTTTTATGTCTTAATGGTTTGAAATTGTCTTTAACCTCAACCCAACTTGTTAAATAGGTTTAAAAACATGGACTTATATATAATCTACTTCACTTTTGAGACCTTTCATTGCATAAAAGGTTAATGGAACATAAATATGGTTTTAAAGGCCTTGGTGTCCATGGATTGGTTTAAATTTTAAACTTTACAGTCAATTTGGCTAATTAGTTTTTGAATGGCATAATAGAATTGGCTTGCAAACTTAATTTTATTTGGTTTGATGAATCAAATGGTTAATGCCTGATTAAAAGACTCTTTGGTTAGTTGATGTGAATATATAAATGGTTTTAATTTAGGCTTAAAGGAGGTTGAGCAACTTATCGTGAAACATGGAGGTCCCAAGGGGGATCGATACTGGGAATCATGTTTTCCATCGCGGGGGTCTTTATGATTCTGTGCAAATTTCACACATGAAATATATACTCTTGGAATGGTTGAAGCCTCGGTGGCTTTGTACCTCCCTCGATTTTCACAGTTTGTGCAGCTAATACGCATTGGGATCCATTTAGAAAGCAGAGCTGAACCCATATAGCCTGTAGGTTTCTTTAGGATGGATAGGGTTACACAATCAAGGATAATGATTTTAAATATTATTCTTATACCTTGATCCCTATCCTGACATCTTATATATTTATATATGAATGTGTGCATATGGTATTTACTGATTTTGTACAACATTTATTTTATCACTTTCCTTGAGTTACATGTCAATGCTCATCCAACTAACCGTCCAAGAATGGTACATTGTTTCATAATGTAGGGTCTAAAGACACTTCTTTTACCCCTATGTAGCATTAGGTAGATTAGAATACTTGACGAGTTGTTATGAAGAGGTGAACCTTCATCCATCGAAAGGCCTTATCATTTCCTTATTCTTTTCTATCTGACGTAGTATTTTTGTAATCTCTTGGTAATTGTCAGGATACCTATCCCGACCTATTTGATATTTTGGTTTTAGAGGCCATTGTGGAAAATGTGGGTTGGTTGGCTATTGATTTGTCTCTCTTCTTAATTTAGTCATTTATTCATTTTTTTATTTTTGTTTATTGGCTTCCGCATTGTAATAAATTTTTATTTTGTGCTCATTCAGTTAGGAAATAAGGGTGGTCTTCAGTCCATGGTGAGCTTTATATACCATCATAGGCCCTTCTTCTAGCCATGAAAAGTATCATCATGTTTAGTTTAAGATGGTGCAGCAGGGTCCGGTATGGTGTAAGATATGTGGCAATAGTGGCCAGTGTGTAGACTCATGTGGTGCAAATCCTAAATCTATAAATTTTGTGGGAAATTATCAAATGAAGAATCATTCAAATGCCTACAACCCAAAGTGGTAGACTCAAACCATTCATTCTTAGGGCAACAACCAGCAGCAACAGTTTTAGCACTACACTATAACAAATGGGCTAGTAACATTGAGTAAACACTGAAAAAGATCCTAGCTAGCCAAGAGAAGATAGCTTCTAATGTAAAATATCATTAAGTAGCTAAGAAAAAGTTAGAGCACCACTCAGGCAATTGCATCAGTCACATAATACCAGACCTTAAGGTGGTTTTCCAAGTTATAATGAACCTTCAAAAGAATTTATGTCAATCATTTTGAGGAGTAATAAGGGGCTTAGTGAAAGACCTCCAACAAAAGCTAAGGAGGAATATGCAGAGCTAGTTCCAAAAAAGGTTGTAGACATAGTTGTTGTTAATTCGGGGAAGTCAAACTACCCCAAAACAAAGGTTGATGAACAAGTGAATAACAGACCACCACCAACATTCATGTAGAGATTAAACAAATCTATAGAGGATGCTTATTTTAAGTTCTTTGACACATTCAGAGAACTTCATATAAATTTACCTCTTTTTGATGTTTTTTAGGGAATGCCAATGTACGCCAAGTACTTGAAGGATGTGGTGACTGATAAAGTTAATGTACAGGACATTAAGACGGTACCATTGACAAAGGAGTGCAGCTCTGTGGCAATGACAAGATGCCCAAGAAGCTTATGGACCCAATGAGTTTCATCATCCCCATGTAGATTGGTGACGATGAAGTGGTCCATGACTTGAGTGATTTGGGGGAAATTTTAAATTTGATGCTTCTGTCCATGTTTAAAAAAGTCTTAGGCTAGGTAAGTCAATACCATACTATTTTATGCTCTAATTGGCGAAAAAAACCATAGTGAATCCTGGTAGAACAATTGAGGATGTGCTCATAAAGGTTGGTAAGTTTGTAATCCTGGATGATTTTATTGTTATGGATTTTGATACAGATAGCAGGGTGCCAATCATTCTAGGACATCCATTCTTAGCCATGGGAGGAGTATTGATAGATGTTACAGAGGGCACCCCCATAATGATATTGGATGATGAAGTTTTGGTTTTTAGAGTTTATAAGACATTTAATCAACCTTCCCACTATAAAGATTACGTATGATTACAGTGATGAAAGTGGATATTTGTGGGGTGGTAGAAAGTGCCCCACCAAATACCTCTTGGGATAGTCCCATTGTGTTGCCCGAGCCACTACGTAAGCCCAAAATAATCATGATTGAAGAGCTTAAAAAAGATATTGTGAGAAATCTATTGACCTTGAGATACACACTCAAAAGGTGAGAAACGAATAAGAAAATGGACTCTAAGTAGGAGAAAGAGAATGAAGGAATTCAACTTAGTAGTGATGTTGGGTCGTATCGCAACATTAAATTAGGAACTGCTTGGGATGAAACCCAATTTAAGGTAGGTATTTTATTTCAGTTTTTTAGGTTTACTTCATGTAGTTTTTGTTTTTTATGAGTACCATGTGGATAGGAAGTTAGAGTAACTGAAATCAGAGTTAAGGACTATGGATAAAATGCCCCGAAATCAGGGCATGTCATATGGGCACCTCAAGACTACATAAGCCAGGGGTAGCCCCATTAACCCCACTTAATAATCATCACAAAAACCACAAGTGTCTGGCGAATTCCGACCATATATTAATATAGCAGAAATATAAGGCTAATAGTCAATAGATAGACAATAACTTACGTCTCATTAATGCCAATGGTCTAGCAAAAATACCCAAGTTCACAGTAATCCACAAAATCTCTAACACTGCCGAAGTCAACTAATATGTAGGGACATGCCCCGATAATAGCCATGTACCAAATATATACATGTCTATGACATGGAGAAACGTGGCTTTGAAAGGTTGATCTTCCGGAGTATGGAATCTCACCACTTCAAGGTCAATGCCCAAACCGCTCGAACAACTGTTCATAGCGTAGAAGAAGAATATTCTCCGGTATCTATGTCGTGTAGGGACATAGCATCTGAAGACGGTTAGCGCTTGGATCGCTAGCATGTAACTCAATGATAAGGATAAATAACATCATCATTCTGTACAAGGTCGATATATCATATTCCATCACATTAAAACACTGATCCTAACATATAAATAGCTATGACATGCAAATAAGATATCAAGACTTGACAACATTCTCGAACTTTTCAATCATGAGACATAAAGTGGAGGACTCTGATATTCCATACTTTGGTTCAAAATGTTATTATTAGGCATATAATTTTAATCACATTCTTAAACACATAGTCATACATGACATGATCATATTATGCCACAAGGGAAAATGACTTAGCATGAATTCTCCAATCATTCATTCATGAGATATGGAGCGAAGAACTTTCAACCAAGTTAGCACATTTGACCAATCTCATTGCCATTTCATTGGACTAGGAACTCAAATCACTAGTCGTTTCACCTGTCTAGGAACTCAAATCACTAGTGTTTTTATTTGATTGGACTAGGAACTCAAATCATTAGTCATATCACCTGTCTAGGAACTTGAATCACTAGCCTTTTAATTAGACGAGAACTGGTATCACTAGTCATTTCACCAGTCTAAGAACTAGAATCACTAGGCATTTCATTAGATGAGGAACTCGAACTATACATCATTTCACCGGACCAGGAACTTGAATCACTAGTCATATCATTATATGAAGAACTCTAATCACCTGTCGTTATTAGTTGCCATTTGAACTCTAGACCCATTAGTTCATCCATTTCCACCCATACAATTTATATCACATTTAAATCTTTGGATCATTTAGAAAATTTAACACGATACATGACCACATAGTCCTTATGGAAGCCTTCATTATTCAACAATTTTAATAAGCTGAGGCCTATCACATTTCATCATACAATTCAATTCATGGTCATCAAGATCCATACTAGACCATAAGGTCTTCATGGAAATATTTATCGATCGAACACTTTATTAGGACAACGCCTCAATTCAAGTCATCATTCAATTCAATTGGCGGTCATTAAGACCCTTACTAAATCATTCATTCTTCCGTAACATTTCTATGCCATACTTTAGTTCCACACTTAATTTCGAGTTCAATCTTAGTGAATTTGACCTCTTTTATTAGCCATCAAACCAACATGGACATAGTTTAAGAAATTAAATTGGATGAAACATCAACACATTGCCAATTATCAACCATTAATACTTATTAGGCTATCAACCTATTTAATGACATAAGCTAATCCATTACATAATTAACAAGGTTCTTATCAACCATTTACAATTAGTGTGACTCAATACATAGCCAACAAGGTATTTACTAACCATCCACAAGTATTCACATTCATCTAGTCATTATTATGACTCATTCAAGTTCACTAGGCCGATTCCATAGACACACATTTGACCTTCATAACATCATTTAGCCACGAATCACTTCAATAGAGTAAATGTCATATTTCTACTAATAATTAATTACATTTACGGTCATCAAGACGCACATAATTATTCACATGTTATTAGCAAGCTTTCACCGCATTCACACCACATTAAGGATCAACACACACATCAAGTTCATTTTTATATTTAGGGGTTTTAACCCCTTATAAGTCATTAATCCAACAATGGCATCAATTACATTATACATGGTTCACAATACCTTCACAATATCATTTTTCAATCATTCATACTTATTGTGCCATTGCCCTAGTTCAAAACATCACCAACATGTGACTAGAAAATTCACTTAGAAATTTTCACAAACACCTTATGTGCATACCTTTAAAAAGGCCATTTTCATGGTAGATGTCATTAAGATTTGGGTTACTAAATACCCTCATGTTAAAACACATACAACAAGAATCCACACATGAAATTCATCATCAATATAACATACAAACATAATTTTAAGCAAGATTCTCCATCAGGAAATATAACCCTTTTCATTTGATTTCCAAACAACCATTTACACTTACTAATTCAAGTGTAAATACATAGATTTAGAGATATTTAAATAGGGGAAAAGATATATTCCTTAAACAAGATGACACACCAACAATCTTGGCTCCTTCTTAACACTAGATAAGCTCCCTCCTAATGCTAGCCTCGACTCTTGCTTCAAGAAACTCTTAGAATATTTTCGCGTGTATAAATCTTGTAAAATAAGGGCTTAGAAGGCTACAATGCCTTACATAGTGTGAGAGATTAGGGTTTTAGGAAAGGAAAATAACCACAAGGCCTTTAGTTAAAAGCTGAAAAGTGACCTTTTCCAGGGGTATAACTCCCCCTTATGGCTCCTTTAGCAATTATACCCTAGGGTACGAGTGGTACCCTAACTCGTACCTTAGGATTCTACTAGATAAGCCATATTGTTGTAGGTACGAGTTGGAACCCTTGAGGCATATCCAAAGGGTACGAATCACTCCTAAATTGTAAGCTTAACTCGTGAAAAAAATAGTCCACTTGGTTTGAGGCTACCCTCTATACGATTGAATAGTTTATGACTTTTATGCATTGATTACAGCCAAGGGGAGGGCATGTTGTATAGGGTATGATACCCACATATCACGGTATGAAAAGGGATAGAAAGGTGGTTACGAGTCATGACTAAGGATACGAGTGGCTTCTCCAATCATACCTTGGTCAATCATGTTCCAAACCAAAAATTTTTGCAAGGCCACATTCTTGGGTGTTTTATTCCCCTGCACTTAGGATCAGTCATTCGAGAGTGATAGACAAGGCAAGCATAACCATAAGTTAACACATCATCACATATCAAACAACTTCCAATCATGTTAGAACAAGGCACACAACAAAGATGTGAGTAACATATAGCATGATCATCATCTATCAACCATTAATTTAATTGATATTTGGGATTTTGAACCCATCATTCTTAAAAGACAATCGACCAATTAAAAACATAAGGTCTTAAACTGATTGACTAACAAGGATATAAAGAAACTCAAGCATTGGGAACTTCCCTTGTCTAACGAAGACATTAATCAATTATAAGCATCAAGGATTTCACCCACCGACTATCAAGGATATAAACCATGTTAGGAACACCAACATGCAACTCAATCACGAGCTTCCAAAATGGAACACAATTCCGGATACTTGGACTTCATGTCCTCTTCCACCTACAAAGTAGTTCCCTCAGACTATTGGTTCCTCCGTAGAGACTTTACCAAAGCCACTTCTATTGTTCGCAACCAACAAATTTGCCGATCCAAGATCCTCAAGGGGATCTCTTCATAAGACAAGGAAACCTATGTACCAAGATCCTTTAAGGTCATCACCAACAAAAGATCACCTATGTATTTACCCAACATAGATTCATAAAAAACGTGGTGAATAGAGTTCATACTCGAAGGGAACTCTAACTCATAGGCAACATAGCCAAACCTCTTCACAATATAGTAGGGACCAACATACCTGAGACTAAGATTTCCCTTATTACTGAGTCGCATCACTCCCTTCATTGTAAAAAACATTCAAGATTACCCAATCACAAACACACCACATGTCTACATAGGAATATTGGCGACTTTGGGTAGTATTCAACCTCTCATGAATCACCTTTATATTTTTTTAAGAATAGGTAAACTAAATCGAGGTCAAGCAACTTACCCATATAAACATCATACCATCAAATGGAAGAATGACATTCTCTAAAATATGCTGTCTAAAAAGGCACCCTAGAATCTCTCCTACTTATGGGCTTTTACATTATACATTTCAATTTATTACCTTGCTCCCCGAGCCACTAAACAACACAAGAAGGGTCATGGTGGAACTTAAGATCAAGAACCACTCACACTACTCAAGGCAAGATCCTCAGCAGAGACGCAGCACCATAGGTACAGGGTATTTCATAGTAACCACCTAGGTCACAAATAAGACCCATCCCAACATAACATTACAAAAGAGTAGTCCTTAGGTCTGGAAACCAAACATCACACCACATACCTTTTGGGGATCTACCATAATCCCTCACTAGAGATAGATAACATGAAAACGAAAAGTTATCGTTTCCAACCAAAGATCACACTAGGGGAACTTGGCATACAAACAATGATACTTTGAAGATTACAATATGGCACAAAGGTGATCTACATGATCCTCCTCACTCATAATATTAGACAAGAAGTCATCAATGAATACAACGACAACTATGTCCAAGAATGGATGGAAGACCCTATTCACTAAGTCCATAAATGCCGCCATGGCATTAGTCACCCAAAGGACATAAAATGAAACTTATTAACCACAGAAATAGTTTTTAGAGGAAACTCTTCTTAGTTATAATCTTTAACTCAAATTAAATGACACAAACACCTCTTTGAAGTCAACTTTCAGGCATTAATATAATAAATGAACCTCTCTTAAGGCACCAAGAAATCACCTTCCCATACAATGACTAGCTCATTAGGGAATTTAATCATGACTCTATGAGTCCTACAATCTAAGAAAGCATAGATAGAGTTCAACTAATCTATCCCTAGAATGATATTAGAGTTAATATCATTCAACTATAAGAAGATCAAAAGAGTATGGCTACCACCAACATATGCCACACACCCTCTATAGACTTATTTAAATAACCAGATTCTCCTATCGGTGTAGAAACCAAAAAAATACTAATAGACTCTTAGGACCAACACCAAGGTGCACAGTCACATTTGGATCCAAAAAGAAAGAGTAGACCCTGGGTCAAGAAAACAATACACATCACTGCATAAAAGTTCCAACATACCTATGCCAACACTAGAAGATGCCTAGGGATCTCGAGGGATGGTAAGAGTATTGAGACGGTCTCGACCAATATCGGAGCAACAAGCGGCACGCTTGAGTGCAAGAGCTTAAGAAGTGATAACTGACATCCTTTGTTTTGCCCAAGAGGTAGCCACTATAGGTCACTCTCATTGCATATTACCCAATTAGCCACACTTAAAACATTAGTTCTTTTTTTTTTTTCAAAATAACCATGGTGTGATGGACTGCTAAATTGATAAGGAGAATAGATGAATACAAATTGGGCCCCATTAACCTAACATCGGGCACCATGTTCCCTATAAGTATCACCTATCTGAAGACGCCAACCTCCCAATTGGTCCAGGTAGGGAGTACTAGTAATGGGATAAGGGATAGGACCCACCTAATTTCCCCTAGACCATTTTCTACTAACCTAAGCCATCTTAGCAAGATAGCGATGGAACCCAACATTTAAGAGGGACTAAGAAGAAATGTCACCTCGAATAGAGGGGTTAGTGGGAACAAGTGGAACCCCACTAGGATAGTTAGATATCACAACCTATAACCAGGTTTAAACCCTAGATATTGGATGAGCTTTGTCCATATTGTCCTCAGTTGAGACAAACGAGCTTTCTTGAACATCAGATATTCTTGGATACATGATCTAAAGATGGTCAGGCAGAAATTAAAGGAATCAAAGACATTAGACTCTCTATAGATTGATATTGAAACACAAGAAAGGGAAACAACACTAAATTTCTCATAGCCTCTCTCTTATAAGTATGGTGTGCAACACACCCATAAAAGACTCTACTTAACACAGATTTATGCACTCCCAACTGACCATGAACCTCGGCTATGATACCAACTTGACATGCCTCAAAACTAGGGCATGTCGTATGGACACCTCAAGCATACATGATATGCATGCCATCACAAATAATCAAGCATTGAATCATTAAAATCATTCCCCATTTTCCCTATCCCATATAGAAGAGATATGTATATAATCATATATATATTCAAAAGCTACAACTGTATCCTTTTCAAGGATAGTTACTTTTCTGATACCTAACTCACCATAACATGGACTATGGCTCAACATTATGTCTGGAATAATCATAACATCAAAATCATGGCCTTAGTCCACATACAAATCCAAAACTCAAAACAATAGTCATATTAGTAAGATATTTTGTATTTATAACCCATAGCCTAACTATGAGTAATAGCATATCTATAAACCATAAAGCTTACTTGTGTTAATCTCATATCTAGGAGGTATAATATATCAATAAGAACCTCATATCTAAGAGGCATCTCCTAACTATAGTGCATACATCATGACAATAAGGAATATTATCTCTATAAGCCAATTGTCATATCTAAGAGGGATAGCATCTATATAGGCCAAATATCATAACTAGAGGAAATATCATCTCAATAGGCCAATTATCATAACTTAGAATAAAAGGTACCTATAAAGGCCTAATATCATATCTATAAGGAAATTGTGGACATAAGTTATTTAATTATTATCCAGTAAAAATACTATAACAATTCACTAAGCCATACACTAAGCTTATTCTAAATGGTCAATAATCTCAACTAAGCCTAGCATCCGCAACCATATTCCTAAGGCTAACAAAAGTCTTGGCATATGTGGGCTGGAAATTCCCACATCTAATCCTCTATTTCCATGTTTTGGCAAACTATATGTAATACCCCGGGAAATATTTCGTTGAAATTTTATGCGTAAACTTGTTGGGTTCTATCTTCTAGAATGAATTATAAATTTTCCGTGTGGAATGCCTTAGATTATGAACCACCATGGCGTAGAGTATCAAATAAGCTTTCCCATGATATATTGATCATCCAAAACGGACACCCGAGTGACGAGTTATGAACATTCCGATAGAACCATGAATAGTAGTGAACAGTAAAACGTGTAGGAAAAAGTATGGATGCTGGGTGAATTTTTAGGTCAACTTAAAATGATCATAACTCCTGGTACACAATTATCTAGGTGAGATACTATATATCAACGAAAAGATATGAGAGTCCTCTTTCTAATGAAATTGGTTTCATCCAATTTGGATATCGGAGTTAAACGTTAGGGTTGATCTACTTCAAACTATCAAAATAGTCCACCAAAGGAAAGATTCGATGATTATTTGATTTTTAGGGGCATTTTGGTCATTCCTCCTGACCTAAAATCTGTCCAAACCCTATATTAAAGCCTATTAGAAGCATTATACGTTATATTTCATCAAATTTCCTCAAAAAGAAAACCCAAAGCTCCTATGATGAGTATTATGAAATTTTAATATTTATGATTCTGAAAGATGAATTTACATGTGTGGAGATATAAAACATGAATCATGAATGATATTTATCATGATTGTGATATTTGGGTCATGAATCCCCATTGAAAATTACTTTTTTTAGAAAGTGTTTGTTATAAGCACGTTGATATTAAATATTTGAGATATTTTGAATGATTTGACCTTTTGGTCTTAATAGAGTTGTTTTGAACTCGAGTGTGAAAGAAATCCACAACGTGGTTGATTTTGATAGATTGGAAGCATGATGGCTCCCGATGTATATTTATATATTACTGAAATTGTTTTGTTGTAGATTGTCTTGGAAAAGATCTGAGCTAAGTCCAGGAGAAATCTTTAGCACCGAGTGGGAGGTATAAAGCAACCTTACTTCCCTAGAACTACGTGGCCCCGTAGGAGTGAGCCTGAGGTTGATTTATATAGTGATCACTAGTTTGTGTGGATTTGATATCAATAGTCCTACTCTGATGGTAAGGATAGGATGACTCTCCCCAATGTGGGTTGTACGTTGAACTCCATGTAGCTCACATGGTTTATGTCGGTTATAGGATCTCCTAGTGTGTGTGTGTTTCCTTGTGTCTATGGTGAATGGTGAAGTGATTTGAAAGTGGAATTGTGAACGTTATTTTTTCGAAAGATATAAATGATATTTACATTAAGAGAATTGATATTATTGATGAACTGAAAGTGATTGACAAATTATATGATGAATCACATGTGTTATTGTACTTATTTCATCCTCTCATGATTATGATGATTTTCTTTGGGCTATATGAGTCTTTCATATATCTTACATATTTCATATAAATATTTCTGATGATGATGTTTATACAACTTCATACATCCCCATATACTCAGTTCTTTTCCATGGTACTAACCCACATCTTTGGATGTGGGCTGTATTTTCTTGGAATGTACTTTCAGATGCTCAGTTCTAGGTTCGACAGTGATTCTTCATGCACATGTTCTACATCCTCTATTATGGTGAGTCCTCATGTTTTGAGGAAGTGATATCTTATGTTGGTTTCATAGAATTTTTTACATTTGATAACTGAGTATGAGTCAGTTGGGGCATGTCTCAATGGGTCGCTGGTTTTATTGATTTTCTTAGAGGCTTGTCAGACTTGTATAGATGTTGGGAGTTGACTAATAAGTTGTATTTTTTTATCTTTCTAAAATTATTTTATTCTTGGATGATGATTACTTTGTTGATATTTGAGGGTTATTTATGGAAATCCCATTGATTTGTTTTAAACAGAATAAAAATGGCTCAAAGGATTAGCTTGGGGCTATTCGTAGCCTCAAGCTCCGTATGGTGCTCCGGGACCCATTTTCCAGGGCTTTACAAGGTTGGTATTAGAGCCTAAGGTTTTAAGGTATCCTAGGGAGTCTGACAAGCCGTGTTAAGTAGAGTCTTGATCATCGATCTGTAGCGCACCACATCTATGAGCAAGAAGTTTCAAGAAGTTTTATGAAAAAATGTGATTCTTTCTTTTAAAAGTCTATTGTGCTTAAAGTTTCTCTCTATGCTGTTGATTCATGCTCTCCTCTTTCAGAAATATGCCTCCATATCGAGTGAGAAGAAATAATGAAGGTCAGGAACCTCAACCCACTGAACCATTGAATGAAAACATGTTTTATGCTGAATTTTGGGCAGCGTTTTAGGTGCTGGCCCAAGCTGTTACTACAAATATTCAGGCCAACCCAGACCTGGCTCCACAAAAGCAGGGAGGTGATTCAGTTACTTCCCGGATCTATGACTTTATGCGGATGAATCCGCTGGAATTTTATGGGTCCAAGTCTGAATAGGATCCATGCTTTTTTTTGGAGGAGGTGCGGAAGATTACTCAGGTGATGCATGTATCTGAGGAACCTAGTGTTGAGTTGGCTACGTATAAGTTGAAAGACCTTTCTTATCACTGATTTGTTGCTTGAAGGAAAGATAGAGGTGAGGGAGCTATCCCTACAACTTGGCAAGAGTTCTAGATGCATTCCTAGATACGTTTTTCCCTTTAGAGATAAGAGAGGCAAAGGTGGAAGAGTTTATGAACCTGTGACAGGTCTCTATGACTATTAGGGAGTACTGTCTAAAGTTAAATCAGTTGGCCAAGTATGCTCCTGACTTAGTGGCTGATAATCGGGCTAGTATGAGTAAGTTTGTGACTGGAGTGTCTAGTTATATGGTTAAGGAGTGTAGGTTTGTTATGATGAATAGTGAGATGAATATTTGTAGGCTAATGACTCATGCCTAACAGATTGAGGTAGACAAGATTAAGGAGAGAGATAGAATGAGAGGGAATAAGAGAGCTAGGTTTGAGCAGCATGGACAGGGTTAGACTAGATCGCAGGGAGAGAGTCGCTCTCAGTATTAGGATAATTTATCTATGCCAGCACCATTATCTGCTAGTTTTTCCATGCCTAGAGATAGGAAGGAGTAAGGTAGTAGGTCATATGCATCGAGGTCCCAGTACAGTGCTGACATTAGGCCAAATTGTCCTCTGTGTCCTAAGTATAGTAGGGCTCATTTGGGTAAGTGTTGGGGTGAGAAGAGGGGTTATTTCCGATGTGGTGACATGGGCCACAGAGTTAGAGATTATCCATAGAATGGACAAGGGCATCGTGACTATCGCCCTCAAACCCATACTCAGACTGTTAGTGCTCCAATTTTAGTGACTCGCCCAGCCCCAGCTCAGGGCGCCTCTTCTAGTAATGCTGGTGGGTAGCGCCAGAATAGATTCTATGCTTTACCATCTCGCCAAGAATAGGAGGACTTTCCCGATGTTACTACTGGTATGCTTCGTATATTTTAGTTTGATGTGTATGCTTTGTTGGATCCTGGATCCAGTTTCTCATATGTTACACCTTTGATTGCTGTGAATTTTGAAATGAGTTCTGAGATTATTCCTGAGCCTATCCTAGTTTCTACCCTAGTGGGTGATTCAATTGTTGCCCAGAAAGTGTATAAAAAGTGTCCTGTTACCGTTCATCATAGAGTCTTGTTGGCTGATCTAATTGAGTTAGACATGGTAGATTTTGATGTGATTTTGGGTATGGACTGGCTGTATTTTTCTTATGTCTCTATTGATTGTTGGACCCGGGTGATCAAGTTTCAATTTTCGGTGCATCCGTGTTTGAGTGGTCTGGGAATTCTGTGTCACCCAAGAGTCATTTTATCTCTTACCTCAAAGCTAGAAAGCTTATTTCCAAGGGGTTTATTTACCATTTGGTTAGAGTAAAAGACACTAAGTCTAAGACTCCAACTCTCCAGTCTGTTAACGTCGTTAATGAGTTTTCTGATGCCTTTTTTGGTGATCTCCCAAGGATACCTCCTGATAGAGAGATAGAGTTCAGGATTGATCTTCTTCCTGATACTCAGCCTATTTCTAGATAAGGTTTTCATAAGGCCCAGTGTTTCTCCTTGGGGTGCTCCTGTATTGTTTGTAAGAAAGAAAGATGGCTCTTGGCGTATGTCCATTGATTACCGCCAACTGAATAAACTCACCATAAAAAGTATGTACCCCCTTCCGAGAATAGATGATTTATTTGACCAATCGTAAGGTGCAAGTTATTTCTCAAAGATAGACCTTCATTTCGGCTATCATCAACTAAAATTTAGGGAGTCTGACATCCCGAAAACCACTTTCTGAACTCGTTATGGCCATTTTGAGTTTTTTGTTATCTCTTTCGGGTTAAATAATGCCCCAGCAGCTTTCATGGACCTCCTGAATTGAGTGTTTAGAACAAATCTGGATATGTTTGTCGTAGTGTTCATCGATGATATATTGGTGTACTCTCGTAGTGAGGATGAACATTTTGATTATCTTCGTATTGTCTTGCAAACCCGTAGAGATCACAAGTTATTTACCAAGTTCGGTAAGTGTGAGTTTTGGCTAAGGTCAGTTGCTTTTCTGGGTCATATCATTTCTTCCGAGGGTATTAGAGTTGATCCCCAAAAGACCGAAGCTGTTAGAAATTGTCCTAGACCTATTTCTGCTACTGATATCCTAAGTTTCTTAGGTCTAGCTGGCTATTACCGTAGTTTTGTTGAGGGTTTCTCCTCTATAGTGTCTCCTATGACTTGGTTGATCCAAAAGAAAGTGAAGTTCTTGTGGTCCGAATCTTGTCAGAAGAGTTTTCAGGAGTTGAAGACTCGACTCACTTCAGCCCCTATTTTGACTTTGCCTGATGGTGTTGATGGTTTTGTGGTGTACTGTGATGCTTTAAGAGTTGGGTTGGGTTGCGTATTGATGCAGAAGGGTAAAGTTATAGCTTATGCTTCTAGACAGTTAAAACTCCATGAGAAAAATTACCCCACCCATGACTTTGAGTTGGCTGCTATTGTGTTTACTTTGAAAATCTGGAGACACTATTTGTATGGTGTCCATGTTGATATTTTCACTGATCATATGAGTCTGCAGTATGTGTTTACCCAGAGCAAATTGAATCTTAGGTAGATACGATGGTTAGAATTGTTAAAGGACTGTGATATGAGTGTGTTGTACCATCCGAGCAAGGCCAATGTTGTGGCGGATGTGCTAAGTAGACTGTCCATAGGTAGTGTTTTGCATGTGGTAGAAGGTAAGAAAGAGTTGGCTCGTGATGTAAATCGTTTGGCTAGATTTAGGGTTAGGTTGTTTGACTCTACTGAAGGTAGTATACGGGTTCAGAGTATTTTCGAATCCTTCTTGGTTTTGGAGGTGAAGGAAAATCAATAACTAGATGCTAGTTTGGTCAGACTGAAGGAGTCAGTCAAGGTCCAAAAAGTAGAGGTTTCTTCCTAAGGGGGAGATGGTGTGTTGAGATTGCAGGGTAGATTTTGTGTCTCGAATGTTGATGATCTGAGATAGAGAATTATAGCTAAAGCGCATGGGGCACGATATTCTATTAATCTGGGTTCCACTAAGATGTACCGAGACTTGTGGGAAATCTATTGGTGGAGTGGCATGAAGAAAGATATAGCAGTGTTTGTAGCTAAGTATGCAACATGCCAATAGGTTAAGGTTGAACACCAAAGACCTGGTGGTATGATGCAAGAGTTAAGTATTCCCACCTGGAAGTGGGAAGAGTTAAATATGGACTTCGTGATTGGTTTACCTCCTTCTCGATGCCATCATGATTCCATTTGGGTTGTGGTTGATAGGTTGACTAAGTCTGCTCATTTCTTGCCTGTTCATACTTCATATACTGCTGAGGATTACGCTAGATTGCATATCAAAGAGCTAGTCAGACTGCATGGAGTTCCCTTGTCTATTATTTCGGATAGGGGTACTCAGTTCACTTCGTAATTTTGGAAAGCTTTTGAAGGGTCTTGGTACCCAAGTGCTTTTAAGTTCTGCTTTTCATTCGCAAACTGATTGTCAGGCTGAGAAGACCATCCATACCTTAGAGGATATGTTGAGAGCTTGTGCACTTGACTTTAAGGGAAGTTGGGCTGATCACTTACCGCGGATAGAGTTTGCTTACAATAACAGTTTCCACTCTAGTATTGGTATGGCTCCGTTTGAAGCCTTATATGGGAGGAAGTGTAGATCACCCATAGGTTAGTTCGAGGTGGGTGAAGCAGTTGTGAGTGGTCCTGATTTGGTATTTGAGGCTATGGAAAAATTTAAGTTGATTAGGGAAGGGTTGAAAGTTGCGCAGAGTCTTCAGAAGTCATATCCGAATGTTAGAAGGAGAGAACTTGAGTTTGAAGTTGGTGACCTAGTGTATCTGAAAATTTTACCCATGAGGGGGGTGAAGAGATTCGGAAAGAAGGGGAAGCTTATTCCCCGTTATGTTGGTCCTTACAAAATTCTTAGCCGTGTTGGAAAGGTAGCTTAAGAGGTCGAGTTTCTTTCCGAGTTGTCCTCTGTTAATCCAATATTCCTTGTCTCCATGATTAGAAAGTATATTAGCGATGCTGTGGTAGTGGATTCCTCTGAGAGTGATGACATTCAAGAAAATCTTTCTTTTGATGAGATTTCTGTTGAGATTCTTGATTTCAGTGTCCGAAGACTAAGGAACAAAGAAGTTCTTTGGTCAAGGTATTGTGGCGAAACCAATATGCTGAGGGTGCAACTTGGGAAGCTAAGGTGGATATGCGATACAAGTACCCGCAACTATTTTCCGCAAACACCAATCAAGATGAAGGTACCATTCTTTCCCAAATCATGCACTTTTGATAAAAGTTGCAGCAGTTCAGCTATCATTTACTATGTGTTCATCTGTAGTTTCTTGAATTTATGCATTCTATGTTGCATTTGGAGTGAGAAATGATATGGTAATGAGTCTAACGAATGGTTTCATCTGTATGCTCTATTCCCTATCTAATCTTGGCATGTCTAGCGTCATTCGAGGATGAATGTTTCCAAGGGGGGGATGATGTAATACTCAGGGAAATTTTTCGTTGAAATTTTGGTGCGTAAACGTGTTTGGTTCTATCTTCTACAATGAATTATAAACTTGCCATGTGGAATGTCTTAGATTATGCCCCACCATTGATTTGAGTATTGAATAATCTTTCCAACGATATGTGGATCATCCAAAATGGACACCCGAGCGACGAGTTATGAACATTCCGATCGAACCGTGAATAGTAGTGAACAGTAAAACGTGCAGGAAAGAGTACTGAGGCCTGGCGTATGTTTGCTCCAACTTTAAACAATCATAACTCCTTGTACATAATGATATGGATGATCTACTATATATCAATGGAAATCTCTGTGAGTCCTCTTTCCAATGAAATTGGTTTCATCCAATTTGTCTATCAAAGCAAAAAGTTATGGTTGATCTACTTAAGCCTATCAAAAGTGATTTTTTGGGTCAACTTCAAATGATCATGACTCATCGTACACAATGATATGGGTGATATACTATACATCAATGGAAATATATGAGAGTCCTCTTTCTAATGAAATTGGTTTCAACCAATTTGGATATTGAAGTAAAACGTTATGGTTGATCTACTTCAGACTATCAAAATAGTCCACCAAAGGATAGATTCAAGAATTATTTGATTTTTACGGGCTTTTTGGTCATTCCGCCTCACCCAAAATCCGTCTAAACCCTATATTAAAGCCTATTAGAAGCATTATATATTATATTTCATCAAATTCCCTCAAAAAGAAATCCCTAAGCTCCTACATCCAACTTCAAGAACCTCCAAAGTTCACCATTAATTCTGCAAATTTATTTAAGATTCCAAGTTCCTAGTTCAAGAACTCTAAGAACCATAATTCTAAGGCACGATTAACATCTCAAAAATGAGTATCGATCTAAATTTCATCATTCAAGGTATGTGGGGTTTTTCAACAAGAATTCTCTTTCATTCTTGTGCCCAAAAGTAATTTTCTTTACAAAGGCATGATTTTTATTTGATTTTTAAGAATTTAAAGCATGAACCCATATCTTGTGATGATTATTATGAAATCTTGATGTTTATGATTTTCAAAGATGAATTTACATGTGTGGTGATATAAAGCATGAATCATGAATGATATTTATCATGATTTTGATATTTGGGTCATGAATCCCCATTAGAAATTGTTTTTTTAGAAAGTGTGTGTTATAAGTACGTTGATGTTGAATATTTGAGATATTTTGAATGATTTGACCTTTTGGTTTCAATGGAGTTGTTTTGAACTCGAGTGGGAAAGAAATCTACGATGTGGTTCATTTTGATAGATGGGAAGCATTATGACTCCCGATGTATATTTATATATTACTGAAATTGTTTTGTTGTGGATTGTCTTTGAAATGATCTGAGCTAAGTCCGGGAGAAATCTTTAGACCCAAGTGGGAGATATAAAACGACCTTACTTCCCTAGAACTACGTGGCCCCGTAGGAGTAAGCCTGAGGCTGATTTATATAGTGATCACTAGTTTTTGTGTATTTGATATCGATAGTCCTACTCCTATGGAAAGTATAGGATGGCTCTCCCCAACGTGGGCTGTACGTTGGACTCCATGTAGCTCACATGGTTTATGTCAGTTATAGGATCTCCCAGTGTGTGTGTATTTCCTTGTGTCTATGGTGAATGGTAAAGTGATTTGAAAGTGGAATTTTGAAAGTTATTCTTTCGAAAGATTTAAATGATATTTACATTATGAGAATTGATATTCTTGATGAACTGAAAGTGATTGACAAATTATACAATGAATCACATGTGTATTGTACTTCTTTCATCCTCTCATGATTATGATGATTTTCTTCGGGCTATGTGAGTCTTTCATACATCCTGCATATTTCTTATAAATATTTATGATGATAATGTTTATACAACTTCAAACACCCCCATATTCCTTTCCATGGTACTGACCGACATCTTCAAACGTGGACTGCATTTTCTCGGAATGTAGGTTCAGGTGCTCAGTTCCAGGTTCGACAGTGATTCTTTGGGTACGCTATTCTACATCCTCTGTTGTGGTGAGTCCTCATGTTTCAAGGACGTGATGTCTGATATTGGTTTCACGGAATTGTTTACATTTGATAACTGAGTATGAGTCAGTTGGGGCATATCTCAATGACTCGCTGGTTTTATTGATTTTCTTAGAGGCTTGTCAGACTAGTATAGATGTTGGGAGTTGACTAATAAGTCATATTTTGCTATCTTTCTGAAATTCTTTTATTCTTGGATGATGAGTACTCTACTTATATTTGAGGGTTATTTATGGAAACCCCGTTGATTTGTGTTGAACTGAATGAAAATGGCTCAAAGGGTTAGCTTGGGGCTACTCATAGCCTCAAGCACCGTGTGACGCTCCGGGACCTGTTTTTCGGAGTGTTACACTATACCTCAAACTAGGCGAAGGTATCAAGTTCAATTTCTAGACGTCAAGGAAGCGATAACAAATCCTAAAATAGGAACTCTGCCTAGAAACATGGGCGTTCAGGCCACTCTACCTATATTATGGTTTCGAGACTAATAGACTAGCCCAACAAAGGTTAATCATACAAACTCATGATTCACACATTTAAACCATGTCCTAATCCTAACATTATTTCATGTCCATGCTATAAATTAGCTCACTTGTTGGGATAAGGCAATAGGATTCTAAAAGGTTCATGAACATACCAACTTAGGGGTCCAAAAAAACTCATTATGTTCCCAAAAGACAATAATCCAGGCTAAGTTATTCTAATCATAATCAAGCCTAATATTCTCATTCACACATAATTTTTATCACACATCATCTTGAAAGTGGAGTGTGTAGAAGCCTACCTCAAACTTGAACCACAAAATCTCACTTCTTCACAATGTCTATCTCCACATCACGGTCCCAAAATGTCATCGCACTATAAAAATCACATTCTACTTAACAACATAAGTCTAACGATACCCATATTTAACTATTGTGCTTCAGGTCTAAAAATGTACCGAAAACCCACAAGGGGTCCCACATACTAAAAATCCGTTTCCGAGGTTAACCCAATGTTCATAAATGAACAAGAAATCATAGCCCTAAAGAATTAGGTGACAACAATGCTAATTTTGGGGTAAAATCAAGCCCTGTGCTAAATTATTATTTTGGATCCTAACTTAAAATTCAAGCATGATTTCGAAATATTCATACCTTAAATTCAAAGATCTTCGCGATCAATGATGTTTAGCAAGCTCCCAAGTCATCCACCATACTCAATTTTGAGTTATAATACCCATTTATGGTTTTAAACTCTCAAACATTAAGGAAAAAAGGGCCTAATTCACGACGTTCGGGTCTATTTATATACCCCAGGCAAGGAGAGAGGCGATCGCCTTCCATGGGAAATGATCCCACTAATGAAAATTTCCATAAGGAAATTTGCGCAATCCCTCCATCTCTTGCCATCACAAATGATAGTTGAAACTTGTTATTCGTCCATGTTTCATCCAATGCCTCGAGATGTATTCAAAATCTGATTTTTACAAATGAACTATGTGACCCCACTAAATTGGACTTTTTGAATGCGTTGGCGAAGTTTGATTTTTAATTTGACGTTGTTAACCAAATATGGGTCCCACACCCATACTTTCTGATTTTCAACTTTCCAACTTATAGGTCGAAATAAGGGTGCGTGCATTGGGACACGAACTAATGATCTTCGTTGCCTAAAGATCATTTTCCAAATTTGTTGGGTCAGTTAGAATTTACATCCGAGATTGTTTTATTAAAAATTTTTCCTTGTGTCCATTTCGAACAAACAAAGACTTCTAATAGGTAATTTTTTCGAAAAACCAAAGTAACCAAACGGTAAGTTCCAAAAAATCATAAGAGACTTAGGCAGCTCTAGAAAATCTCAAACGACCAAGATAAGCGAAAATATTTAGAATGGACAGAAGGATCATTACAATATCCAATACTAAATGGAATTTCATCCTTGAAATTCAACGGACAGAAAGAATATCGAAAGCTCTAAATGATAAGGTACTGGCCCCACATTCTTTAAGAATGACTTCTAAGATGACCTCCATAAAGAAAGAACAGTTTCCAGGGATTTTTCCACTAGTATCCATTTTTATGAACGAGCACTCTCAGTATACTTCCAAACATCCAAAAGTTAACTCAATCATTAACTGGCCTCCAATTCGGTCAAAAAAAACTGAGGTAGTCAAACCCAAACCACAACATGCTAATGCCATTTCTATGTCCGCTCAATTCTAACCAAAGCTTATCCAAGAAAACGAAAAACAAGATATAAGTTGTGCCACCAACTCTAAATCTAAATATAACCTTCCTTTATTATTTTATAGTTGCTATCTACTCCAAACAAGAAGGAGAACCACCTGAGTCTTGTACACGCAAACTTATCATAGATGAATCTAAGTACTGTAGCTAATGCGCCGAAAGTCCATATGACAAACATGAGAATAAGACCATAAGGCACTATTTGGACACACAATTGGTGATAATCAATGAGTGCAATGTAATCTAATGCCACAACTAGCCCAGTTGCCAATCAAACTGAAATCCAAATGATCAAGGCATAATACTCATTACTGAACATTATGCTCTCGGATGATCGATCAACCAATAATGAGCCATGCTGAATATAACTCAAGTATATTACTCCCACTTAGTATATAATCTAAATTTTTAAAAGAAAACTTAAGACTTAGGGTCAAAGATAAAAGAACCATTATCGGGTCCATTGGCTATCATTTGAACACTTATCAAATATAACCCATCCAAAATTAAAAAAAATGAATAGGTGACCACGGAGTAGGCTCAACCAACCAATAAATGAAACTCTCACTGAGGCAAATCAAAAAATGAAGGTAGCACTAAAATCCACAATTCAAAGTTAAAATCTCGACATCCAGGCAGGAACTGTTCGGTCTCAACTACTCAAACCAAACCTGAGAATAGGTAGACATTCATACTCTCAATCTATCATAACTTCCAAATCGCCACTCCAAGGCGTCACGTTAGAACTGAACCAATAAGCCTCTATTAATGCCAGTTATCTCAATTCGACTTTACTATTTAAATTTTACATATCTGAGATAAATCGTACAAAGCCACATTATAGACATATCTTGAGGACAAAAATTACCATAGGGATAACCATCGATTAAAAATGCAAGCAACAAAATGTATATCAGCTAGAGGGAATGAACTATAGCCATAAAATAAAAATCATGCCCAAGGATGAATACTGGCTGAAATGCAAATAATCTACTTTATAATCATTGGAGGGCATAAATTATCCAAACATACTTAAAACTCATAAAGTTCACAAATCAAACTAGTAAAGGAAAAAATTCTAGCAACTCAGAGAATGCAACTAAAGTTGAAACTAACCAACCTAACACCCTATTTTAACAAAGAATATCCATAGGCACATATAATCAAGGAGAATTACTCCCTAATGCCGCACTAGACCGAACAAACTTTAAATTGGGGATTTCCTGAATCCACCCAAGTAGGGCCATCACAACTCACACAACCTGTGAATCACATTATCAAAGAAGAAATATACCTATCTCAAAACAAAGGCAATGTCAAAACCAAAATTAGAAAATAAACAACTCAAGATAAAGAATTTCCATATTGCTAACTTAAGAAGTGATTACAGATAAAGGCCACTTGTCTCTAACTTTCCAACTCCGCTAGAAAATACCATAACAAAGTAAGAAAAGAGCATCCAATCTCCACACTAATATCAAGGTCAACACATCACAAGGGAACAAACCCAAAAAACATATGAAATGAATCCAAGACATGTCAATCTTACTATCAAAACCATTGTTAGGCGATGAAATAGTCTGTATCGAAGAACGAACCTTAAATTGTTCAATCACATAAATGGGCTATATAGGAAGGGATAGATAAAAAAGGCCTTCGCTACCCAGGAGAAAATCTAAGAATTACAAACTCAATAATAAGCAATATAACAAAATTGTAAACTCTAGAGTCATAATGTAACCACAAAAGGTCCACGTACCATTAATACAACAATACATCCCCAAATCAATCTAACACAGCTAACCAAAAGGGAAACAATCAACCTCACTGCACTAGGAAAAAGAATTATTAAATTGGTCTATATATACTCAAGCCACTGAATAAGAGCCACACGAAGATGAAATACAAACTAGATAACACTAGTCGACACAGCTACCTAGCGGGAATCAATAACAAAAAGTAATTTTATCCAATTATATAAATAACCTCATGTAGTGGTAGAAATAGAAGCATCAATATCAATATCGATATAATCAATAGGCGGTATAAAAATAAGTATCAATATCATATACCACTCAAGGGCCATAATAAGGTCAATATTCCAAGATAAATAGGACTTGCACCCAAAACCTACACCCATAGAGAAAAATATTAGTACAAATATACTCCATCCACTACTAAAAGAAATAAACCACAGAGTAGTAACATAATCATGGATTCAATAATAAGGAATATAATAACCCATATCGACCCATCAAGTCATATAATCATCAATGGGTATAAAAACCCAAATTCAAATAGTAAAACAAAAATGCTGGAAATAAAAGCACACCTAATACGGTTAAATCCACAATCACATGCTTGATGGGAGTAGGGAGAGCAAATCAGAATGAGTTCAATTTTGGACCAACCGACTGGATCATCGACTAAGGTGCCACAAACACTATCTTTAACTGAAGATGCCACAAAATAATAAAGTTGATATAAATATGGTGAATGACTAAAAATCCCATGTAGATGACACTTTGTAGTCTAATAACCAATGTATCTACAGTAATAACAAACTCCCAAGGCTCTAATCTAGTGAACAATAATACCTAACCAAAACTGCTAGCCAACTAAATCTTAAAGAAAACTCTAGAAGCATATCCATCCTTTCTGCAATTACAACTTGTCTTAAAGACTCTAGGTTAGTGGGGAAAACAAGCTAACTCTGTCTTATTAGGTATCTCATAACTAAGGAATCTCTGAGGTGGTGTCTTATCATAATACCACCAAAAAAGATCTTATAATACTTTGAGATATTGCCTTTCATAATCCATAATGTCATCATGGTCCAAAGAACCATACAAAAACTTTACAAGTCTAACAAGGACTCTTCCCACTATGATCGTTATGGCTAATTTGAGAACCACTCATAATAAGAACTACAACCTGCATAGAGCTGGTATGCTTCAAGTGAAGCTAAACTTTATTGGAAGAATTCTCACTCCGTGATAAAATACCAATAGTATAATAATTATGGCATCCCTCTTTCCTCTATTTCAAAAAGTCACCACACATACTTTCTAAGATCCTCTCATAAATAATATCCTTTGAGAAGGTAAACTCAACTGCTGTCATATGCTCCAATGCCAAATGGAGTGAAAACACTAAACCTCTAACACATCCATGCACTACTCAATGGGAGATAGCATAAAAATGAGTCTGTCCTACTTAGGATATCTAATCTCTTACACAGAAGTGGTCAAGAGCCCTAATGAACATCAATAAACCCAACTTTGGTCTAAAAATTGCTCGATGGTGGAAATTTCATCCATGGCTAACATGGATATACAACATAAACCAAATGTCCAATACTTAACCTCAATGGATGAAGTAGTCACAAGATTAACTAGAGCCTAAACTAGCCTAAAATTCTTTTAGTTATTGATGAAGATCTTTGATATCCATCTATAACTACCTAGTTTATTGCTGCCCCAAAACTAAGGATACACATATTGAAGTCTCATTCGCATATGTTGACAACATTATCATCTTGCATCATTCATAGGGGATAGAATAGAGTCAAAGAATATTTTTGAGGTTCATAGTAACACAAAAAAGATAAAAATCCAAGAAGTAAATTTCCTAAATTGTTATTGTAGCCTTTCGAAGGTAGCTCACGGACGTCTTCGCACAAATCCTCAAGACTCTACTAAACACTTATCTTTTGTACTAATACACCAGAGAATCCTAGGATCTGATACCAATTTATCATGACCCAATTTAGTAGGTAATGATGGCGCCTACTATAACTCACAGTACGCAAGCCAAACCTATAATCTAGGACAGCAAGTAATGGATTTTCAAATATATAAGTAAAAGAATTTGCGAAATAGATAGAATAAAAAACAATTAAATAATAGATTGAAAAACCTTGTGCTATCAGTACAAGTGCTTCTAATATAAAAAGAGTACAAGAGTGAAATATATATATGAATACACTAATACAACTTATCTCTAAATAAAACATACAGAATAGTGTAATACATAAGGGATAGATAAGTAATACTCAAAACTTCATAATCTCACTCTAAGTCTCTAAATAAGGGCTACTTTGAGCGATATAGAAATTAATAGTGATAACCCGTACTATGATCTGTAGGCTACAGAAGTGTAGTATGAGTAGAAACCTAATGGTAATTGGTAGGCAACTTCTGACTAATCTTCAAAGATAATGCAAATATATATAACATATAAACAGAATGAAAAACTACACTCAAATGTCCAACATCCATAGAAAAGCCAAGAAGATAATAAGGATAAATATCCTATACATGTCCAAGAGACATAACATATTTAAGCTAGGGAAGTAACAAGAATAAACTATTCTATTCCAGTCATATTCATGAATCTCGATACTTTATCATACAACATTAGCCAATATGCAAAGTACAAGTGGAAGAAAGATATATACAAATATATAAGGTCAAGGATTAAGTATACAATATGAAAAATTGAAGGAATGGATGTACGGTAGTTCCATAGCTACATAGAGCTTGTTATATATTTGTATACATATAGATAAGAAGTCAACTCAAGGAATAACCTAAATCATTATGTCTTCACTTTTAAAGCCTTATTATAATACTATTAGGATCTAGTACTATCATACTCAGGGTTTCTAATCCATATGTCTATACATGAGATAAATACGCATAGTAAGGATATCCTAAGATAGAAGATAGCATGAAACATACATCGAATCTCGATAACGAATCAACGTCCAATATTTCATAAAATAGCCATAATAATGATTATAACAGTGATTATAACAATATCAATAACTGCACAAGTAATTGGCTTTTTCGGATAACCAATTTCTTAGATGAGACTATGTGTACCCCGATGGCCCAGGTAATGCATGGTTCAATCAACATATAACAACACAGGGCATAGTTATCACCAATGTCTATGAAACTGTCCTATACTGGCTGATAGACATAGATGCATACTGGTGATAGGCGATGGACATTCAAGAATGAATATAATAGAATCCATAATTCTTCATAACGGTCATCACCATAATCAACCTCTATCCTTATAGGGTCTATAGTCATCACAACATCCTCTGTCCTTGCTGGGTATCAATATTCTCATCATAATTTCCTCCAATCTTGGCGGGTAACATCACATCATCTTAATATCTATTGACTTTGTCGGGTATCAATATCATCATCAAAATATCCTATTGCCTTGTTGGGTATCATCATATCATCACAATATCATTCGGCTTTTTTGGGTATCAGTATCAACATCATAATATCCAAACTAATTCCACAAAATAAAGGGCAAGCCCCATAAGGGCTGATGTAAAGTGCAATCCCCGCGAGGGCTAAAGTATATAGATATTAAAAGAGAATCAAGGTAAAGTATATTTCCATAATTCATCATTCATCATCAATATCGCATACATAGTAAGTGTATATATAATAGGTGCATGGACTCAAGTTATGGCTAAAAGAGTGTAAATCTTTAAGCTTGTTGGATGGAGTAAACCTCAAGACTAAATCTTTATAAAAGTGTATAGAGGGTAGGAATATCTCACGACTAAAGTAAACAGCAGTGTCAAATCATGGATCGGTATATATCTCTATCAAATCTTTAGAAATATCATTACTAACCTTTTTTACCTATTTAACTATTCATTAAGATAGACAATTATTATTGTGAGGAAATCCATTTTAAGGTGGAAAGTGGGATTTAGCCTTAGTTAGTAGTAACAATAATAAGATTATAGTATAATTGGAATCATATCAATTATTAATGCATTAATCATTAATGTATGAATCTATGCATGCCATTACTAGTATTCAAACATTGGAATCATTAACATCATAGCACATCTTCCTCTGTACCATACTAGAGTGATATATATATAATCATATATATATTAATAAGCTACAATTGTATCCTTTACAAGAATAATTACTTCTCGGTTATCTAAGTCATATCAAAATAGGCTTTTTGCCCAATATTTTGTCCAAAACAATTATAACCTTGTAATCACAGTTTTAAGACCACATACATATTAGGGACTCACATCAACAATTATAATAGTAAGCCATCTCATATTTAAACGTCATAGCCTATCTATGAGGCATAACATATCTATAAGCCATAAAGTATATTTGTGTTCATCTCGCATCTACGGGGTGTAATATATCAATAAGCACCTCGTATCTAGGAGTCATCTCCTATCTATATGTCATACATCATGACTATGAGAAATACCATCTCTATATGCCAACCATCATATCTAAGAACGATAGCATCTCTATTGCCAAATATCATAACTAAGAGGAATTATCATCTCTGTAGGCCAATTATCATAACTTAGAGGAAATGACATCTGTAAAGGCCCAAATCATTTCTATATAGAAATCATGGGCATAAGACATTTAATTATTATCCGGGGAAAATACTATCACAATTCACCAAGACACAAAGTAAACTTATTCTTAATGTTCAATAGTCTCAACTAAGCTTAGCGACCACAGCTAAATCCCCAAAGCTAACATAAGTTATACGAGAAGAAAATACGAAAACAAAAATGACACAAAAATAAGAAAAAAACTAAATATGAAAGCCAAAAAATAAGATAATGAAGAAATGGAATGATAAAGTAAAAAGATAGATAGATTGACATCAATCGATAATGAGAGGACAACCAAAGGGTATATTAATCCCTAAGACCTTCCTATTAATTATCAACAACACCAACCTCCTAAGATAATACAAAGGAAAATGGATTCTTGAGCACCCACATTTCTCATGAATGAAGAAACTCCCAACATGTATAAATAAAAACACTCACAATTGTCAACTTACATTTAAAATCATCTAAGTTTAAAAGAAGAGAGTCCTAGCTAATTATAGAGCAAGAGTCCTTTATTACAACTTGGGACCAAAAGTGGCGTTAAATGTAACTTTGGCCCAAAAGTGGCCCAAGAGCTAAAACAATGCGAATGGGAGCCTATATTCTCTTAAATCACAATCTATCAATGAAATACGGTGTTACTCAATGCTACTTTGGATAACATCATCAAGAATATCTTCTCCCTTGCTCCAAGCTATCATCCACATATGATATTGTTCTTGTGGGAGCTTACAAAGGACACTCCAAATATGTCATGAAATCCTTGAGATGGTCGTGTCTTGGACTCTCTTGTGTTGTCCACGAAATATATGCTCAAAAGAGTTAATACCAATTTAGATTGCATCATCCTCCCTTTCTTGAAAAGGATTCATTCTCAAATCCAATTCTTTTTTCAACTTTCCACCATACACTCAATGCTTGAAATACTTTGGTAAGAACTCTATTGCATTTTCATATCGCGTTAACCTTGCATCCTCCTTTGAGATTGTTTGTTCATGGACCTGCATAAATGAAAGGGTGATGCTTGGTAAAATGCTAGCATCATGGTTAGCGGGTAGCAAAGGCTCTATAATGGAATTGTCTTTTTCAATTTGGATTGGGATTGGTTGAGAAATGCCTTGTGGAGTTTGGTTATAGTTGTTTGGGTTGAGGGAACATGTTCTTGAATCCTTGGAGCAGAATTTTGGTGAATGATCCCCGTATAGTGATGGTTGGGTTGTTTGAGGCGTTTTGGGGGGTAAGACATGTCAAAGTTTCCCTCTTTCCTTTCAAGTGTTACCATTCGACCTTCCAATCATTCAAATCTTGTCGTAAACCCATGATGGCTTACATTAAGGTATCAAAGGTTTATTTACCCATATATTCATAGAACAATTGAGGAAAGAGATAAAACAACCACTAATGATATATTTGAAAGTTGAAATACATGACTCAATGAAGTTTACGAAGAAAGAAATGATAAAACACACAAAGAGAGAATAAAAGATAAAACAAAGACTTGAAGAACTCAAATTCAAACATTAAAATAAGAAAATCAAAATACAAATGAAAGAAAAGACACAAGAAATTAAGCCACAAATGAAGAACGAGTCAAGAACTAATCAAATAACTAAATAGATTACGATTTAGTTGTTAATTAGTATCAAGAATCTATGAAATGAAAGGGGGGATTAAGAGATGAAATTAATGGAATTAAACCTGAACAAATGGAGTTTTTGAATTTGATATGTGTTCATAAGGGTTGAAGATGAGCTGGAGATGTCTTGGGGTTGCCTAGGCGCACCTTGGGCGTATACCAAACGCGATGTGAACTGTTTTGAGTTGTGCGAGCAGGTTGGGTGCAGGTTGAGTGCAATTTGAATGCGGGATGGTGTAACCTTACTAGTTGGACTTTCTTTGGATGTGTGCAATCATCCCAGAAACAATTCAAGGCTGTCCAAATATAGGTCAGCCACCATCTCATTTAAAGTATCATTTTTGTCCTCTTGTGACCCCCTTTGTCCACTTCTTTGGAATATTCTCTTGGATATTCAAAAAGGTGCTTGTACCAACAGTTTTGTACACCTTTTACTTCACTTTTGAGGATCAAACAACCACTTTTTGAAGACTTCCTCTTGAAGATTATTTAAATTTCTCAAAGAACACAAGAAACTTACAAAAATCTCTTACTCTTAAACCATTGATCGAAATGCAATGAAAGTTAGAACCAAGCTATTTTCGACCTTCTAAACACATTCCATGCATCAATTTTCTCAACTTATCAACCAAAAAATCTAGATTTTGACACCCACCACCAATCTTCAAACTTGAGCTCCTCAACAATGGTAGATCTTCAGATTTAACTCTGACTGAGGTCAAATTCGAGATTTATACTAAAATAATGTTAGGGAACAAGACTCTTAACATGAACAACACAAGAAAACAACAAATTCAAAGACTTAAAATTTGACCTAGGGTAAAAAACATGAATAGTGAATTTTTTTTGTGATTTTTTGATATTTTAACAAAATGAGACCTAAGATTGACTTCATGGGAATGAAATCAAGCAAGGATCATATACTAAATGATATGAGAAGAAAATAAGAAAACAAAGGAAAAAAATAAATACAAAAGCACAAAATATGAAAATGAAGAAATAGAACGATAAACTAAAGGATAGATAGATTGACATAAATTGATAATGACAGGACAATCAAAGGGTATATTAAACTCTAAAACCATCCTATCAATTACTAATACCACACACCTCTTATGAGGATATAAACGAAAATGGATTCCCGAGCACCCAGGTTTCTCACGAATCGAGAAACTCCAAACATGATTCAATAAAAACGCTCTTAAGTGTCTACTTACATTGAAAATCATCTAAGTCTAAAAGAAGAGTGTCCTAGCTATTTATATGCCAAAAGGATTTTATTACAACTTAGGCCCAAAAGTGATCCAAAATTCTACTTTGTCCCAAAAGTGACCCAAGAGCCAAAAAAATGCGAATGGGCTACAATATTCTCTCAAAGCCAAAGTTATCATCTAAATTCGGTGTTGCTCAATGCTCCCTTAGATGACATCATCGATTATAGCTTCTCCCAAGTTCAAAGCTATCATCTACACATGATATTGTTCTCGTGTGAGCTTACAAAAGGAACTCCAAACATGTCTTGAAATCCTTGGGATGGTCATGGCTTGGAATTCCTTGTGTTGTTCTCGAAATATATGCTTAAAAGTGTTAATGCCAATTTGAATTGCATCATCAAGTCTTGGCCTAAATGGGCTTGGCAATCCCACTTTATATCCTTAATTTCCATGTTTGGGAAAACTATGCCTCAAACTAGGCGAATGGATCTAGCTCAACTTCCTGATGTCAAGGAAGCCATAAATAATCATAAGATAGGAACTCTGCCTAAAAACATAGGCATTGAAGCTACTCTACCCAAATTATGGCTTATAATTAACTGGAATAGACCAAACGAGGTTAATCAGAGAAATCCATTTTCCAATACTTACATCACATCACAATCCTAGCATTATATTATTTCAATGCTACAAATTAGCTTACTTTTTTGGAAAAGGCAATAGGATTCAAAAGGGTGAAAAACATACCACCTTATGGGTACAAAACCATCATCAAATCCCCAAACATCAATAATCAAGGCTAAGTGTAATATCTCGGGAAATTTTTCATTGAAATTTTGTGCGTAAATATATTGAGTTCTATCTTCTAGAATGAAATTATAAATTTTCCATGCGGAATGTCTTAGATTATAACCCACCATTGTGTAGATTATCGAATAATCTTACCAATGATATGTGTATCATCCAAAACGAACACCCGAACGATGAGTTATGAACATTTCGATCGAATCGTGAATAGTAGTTAACAGTAAAATATGCAGGAAAAAGTACTGAGGCTTGGCGTATTTTTGCTTCAAATTTAAATAATCATAATTCCTTATACATAATTATCTGGGTGATCTACTCAATATTAACGGAAAGCTATACGAGTCCTCTTTTCAATGAAATTTGTTTTATCCAATTTATCTATCGGATAAAAAAGTTATGGTCGATCTACTTTAGCCTATCAAAAGTAAATTTTTGGGTCAACTTCAAACAATCATAACTCCTCGTACACAATGATCTGGGTAAGATACTATATGTCAACAAAAAGATATGAGAGTTCTCTTTATAATGAAATTAGTTTCATCCAATTTGGATATCGGAGTAAAACGTTATGGTTGATCTACTTCAATCTATCAAAACAGTCCACCAAAGGACAGATTCGAGAATTATTTGATTTTTAGGGGCATTTTGGTCATTCTCCCTCACACAAAATTTGTCCAAACCCAATATTAAAGCATATTAGAAGTATTATATGTTATATCTCATCAAATTCCCTAAAAACGAAAACCCTAAGCTCCTACATCCAACTTCAAGAACCTCAAAAGTTCACCATTAATTCTGCAAATTTATTCAAGATTCCAAGTTCCTAGTTCAAGAACTCAAAAAACCATCATTCAAAGGCACGATTAACATCTCAAAAATGAGTATCAATCTAAAGTTCATCATTCAAGGTATGTGGGGTTTTTCAACAAGAACACTCTTTCGTTCTTGTGCCCAAAAGTAATTTTCTTTACAAAGGCATGATTTTATTTGATTTTTTTGAATTTGAAGCATGAACCCATATCTTATGATGATTATTATGAAATCTTGATGTTTATAATTTTGAAAGATAAATTTACATGTGTGGAGATATAAAGCATGAATCATGAATGATATTTATCATGATTTTGATATTTGGGTCATGAATCCCCATTGAAAATTGCTTTTTTTAGAAAGTGTGTATTATAAGCACGTTGATATTAAATATTTGAGATATTTTTAATGATTTGACCTTTTGGTCTCAATGGAGTTGTTTTGAACTCGAGTGTGAAAGAAATCCACGACGTGGTTGATTTTGATAGATGGGAAGGATGATGGCTCCCGATGTATATTTATATATTACTAAAATTGTTTTGTTATAGATTGTCTTTGAAATTATGTAAGCCAAGTCTGGGACAAATCTTTAGCACCAAGTGGGAGGTATAAAGCAATCTTACTTCCCTAGAACTATGTGCCCCCGTAGGAGTGAGCCTGACGCTGATTTATATAGTGATCACTAGTTTGCGTGGATTTGATATCGATAGTCCTACTCCGATGGAAAGGATAGGATGGATCTCCCCAACGTGGTTTGTACGTTGGACTCCATGTAGCTCACATGGTTTATGTTGGTTATAGGATCTCCTAGTGTGTGTGTATTTCCTTATGTCTATGGTGAATGGTGAATTAATTTGATAGTGGAATTGTGAATGTTATTCTTTCAAAAGATTTAAATGATATTTACATTATGAGAATTGATATTCTTGATGAGCTGAAAGTGATTGACAAATTATATGATGACTGACATGTGTTATTGTGCTTATTTCATCCTCTCATGATTATCATGATTTTCTTCGGGCTATATGAGTCTTTCATACATCCTGCATATTTCTTATAAATATTCATGATGATGATATTTATACAACTGCATAAACCCCCATATACTCAGTTCCTTTCCATGGTACTGACCTACATCTTTCGATGAGGGTTACATTTTATCAGTATATAGGTTCAGGTGCTCAGTTCCAAGTTCGACAGTGATTCTTCGGACACGCTGTTCTACATCTTCTATTGTGGTGAGTCTTCATGTTCCGAGGACGTGATGTCTAATGCTGGTTTCGCGGAATTGTTTACATTTGATAACTGAGTATGAGTCAGTTGGGGCATGTCTCAATGGCTCGCTGGTTTTATTAATTTTCTTAAGGTCTTGTCAGACTAGTATAGATTTTGGGAGTTGACTAATAAGTCATTTTTTGTTATCTTTCTAAAATTCTTTTATTCTTGGATGATGATTATTCTGTTGATATTTGAGAGTTATTTATGGAAAACCCGTTGATTTGTGTTGAACTAAAAGAAAATGGCTCAAAGGGTTAGCTTGGGGATACTCATAGCCTCAAGCACTGTGTGATGCTCTGGGACCCATTTTATAGGGCATTACAAACTTTATATCAGAGCCTAACTTTTTAGTGTGTCCTAGGGAGTCTGATAAGCCACGTTAAGTAGAGTCTTGATCATGGGTGTGTTGTGCACTATGCTATGAGCAAGAGGCTATAAGACGCTTTAGGAAAAGTGTGATTCTTTCTTTCTAAAGTTTGTTATGCTTAAAGTGTCTATCTTTGCTATTGATTCGCGCTCTCTTCTTTCAAAAATATGCCTCCACGTCGAGCGAGAAAAAATAATGATGGTCAGCAACCTCAACCCAATGACCTATTAAATAAAAAGGTGTCTCATTTTGAATTTTGGGCAGCCTTTCAGGCGCTGGCCCAAGATGTTACTACAAATGTTCAGGCCAACCCAGCCCCGGGTCTACAGCAGTAGAAAGGTGATTTAGCTACTTCCAGGATCCGTGACTTCATGCAGATGAATTCACTAGAATTCTATGGTTCCAAGTCTGTAGAGGATCCATGGTTGTTTTTAGAGGAGGTGCAGAAGATTACTCATGTAATGTATTTATCTGAGGAACATAGTGTGGAGTTGGCTACGTATAGGTTGAAAGACCTCGCTTATGACTGGGTTGTTGCTTAGAGGAAAAGTAGAGGTGAGGGAGTTGTCCTTACAACTTGGCAAGAGTTCCAAGATGCATTCCTGGATAAGTTTTTCCCTTTGGAGATGAGGGAGGTGAAGGTGGAAGATTTTATGAACCTACGATAGGGCTCTATGACTGTTAGGGAGTACTGTCTAAAGTTCAATCTGTTGGCCAAGTATGCTCCTGACTTAGTGAATTATAATTGGGATAGTATGAGTAAGTTTGTGACTAAAGTGTCTAGGTATATGGTTAGGAGTGTAGGTCTGCTATGCTAAATAGTGAGTTGAATCTTTTTAGGCTGATGACTCATGCCCAAAAAATTGAGGCAGACAAGATTAATGAGAGAGATAGGATGATAGGGAATAAGAGAGCTAGGTCCGAGTAGCATGGATAGGGTCAGACTAGATCGCAGAGAGGGAGTCACCATCAATATCAGGATCATTCGTCTATGGCAACATTGTCATCTCCTAGTGCTCCCATTCTTAGAGGTAGGTAGGATCAAGGTAGCAGGTCATATGCATCCAAGTCCCAGTACAGTACTGGTAGTAAGACAAATCATCCCCTGTGTCCTAAGTGAGGTAGGGCTCATTTGGGTGAGTGTTAGGGTGAGAAGAAAGGTTATTTTTGGTGTGGTGACATGGGTCAGAGAGTTAGAGATTATCCATAGGATGGACAAGGGCGTCGTGACTATCGCCCTCAGACCCAGACTTAGACTATTAGTGCTCCAGTTCCAGTGACTCGCCCAGCCCTAGTTGAGGGAGCCTCTTCTAGCAATGCTGGCGGGCAACGCCAGAATAGATTCTATGCTTTACCATCCTACTAGGAACAAAAGGACTCTTCCGATGTTGTTACTGGTATGCTTCATATATTTTAGTTTGATGTGTATGCTTTGTTGGATCCTGGATCCAGTTTCTCATATGTTACACCTTTGATTGTTGTGAATTTTGAAATAAGTCCTAAGCCTATCCTAGTTTCTACCCCAGTGGGTGATTCGATTGTTGCCCATAAAGTGTATAAAAAGTGTCTTGTTACCGTTCTTCATAGTGTCTTTTTGGCTAATCTGATTGAGTTAGACATGGTAGATTTTGATATGATTCTGGGTATGGACTGGTTGTATTCTTCTTATGCCTCTATTGATTGTCGAACCCGAGTGGTCAAGTTTCAGTTTCTAGGTGCATCCGTTTTTGAGTAGTCTGGGAATTCTGTGTCACCCAAGAGTCATTTTATCTCTTACCTCAAATCTAGAAAGCTTATTTCCAAGGGGTGTATTTACCATTTGGTTAGAGTCAAAGACACTAAGTCTGAGACTCCAACTCTCCAGTCTGTTAACATTGTCAATGAGTTTTCTGATGTCTTTTTGAATGATCTCCCAGGGGTACCTATTAATAGAGAGATAGAGTTCGGGATTGATCTTCTTCCCGATACTCAACCCATTTCTATTCCTCCTTACCATATGGCTCCTGTAGAACTTAAGGAGTTGAAAGAGCAACTCAAATATCTACTAGATAAGGGTTTCATAAGGCCCACTGTTTCTCTTAGGGGTGCTCCTGTATTGTTTGTAAGAAAAAAAGATGGCTCTTTGCGTATGTACATTGATTATCGCCAACTAAATAAAGTCACCATAAAAATAAGTATCACCTTTCGAGAATAGATGATTTGCTTGACCAATTGCAAGGTGCAAGTTATTTCTCAAAGATAGACCTTCGTTCCAACTATTATCAACTCAAAGTTAGGGAGCGTGACATCCCAAAAACCCTTTTCCGAACTCTTTATGGCCATTTTGAGTTTATTGTTATATTTTTTGGGTTAACTAATGCCCCAGTAGCTTTCAAGGACCTCATGAATCAAGTGTTCAGACCATATCTAGATATGTTTGTCATAGTGTTCATCGATGATATACTGGTGTACTTCCGTAGTGAGGATGAACATTCTGATCATCTCCGAACTGTCTTGCAAACCCTTAGAGATCACAAGTTGTTTTCCAAGTTCAGTAAGTGTGAGTTTTGGTTAAGGTCAGTTGCTTTTCTAGGTTATATTATTTCTTCCAAGGGTATTAGAGTTGATCCCCAAAACACGGAAGCTATTAGAAATTGGCGTAGACCTATTTCTCTGACTGATATTCGAAGTTTTTTGGGTTTAGCTATTTATTACTTCCTTTTTGTTGAGGGTTTCTCCTCTATAGCATCTCCTATGACTCGGTTGACCCAAAAGATAGTGAAGTTCTTGTGGTCCGAATCTTGTGAGTAGAGTTTTCAGGAGTTGAAGACTCGACTCACTTCTGCCCTTGTTTTGAGTTTGCCTGATGGTGTTGATGGTTTTGTGGTGTACTGTGATTCTTTGAGTATTGGGTTGGGTTGCGTATTGATGCAGAAGGGTAAGGTGATAGCTTATGCTTCTAGACAGTTGAAACCCCATGAGAAAACTTACCCCACCCATGACCTTGAGTTAGCTGCTGTTGTGTTTGCTTTGAAAATCTGGAGACAATATTTGTATGGTGTCCATGCTGATGTGTTCATTGATCATAAGAGTCTGCAGTATGTGTTTACCCAGAGTGAATTGAATCTTAGGCAGAGATGATGGTTAGAATTGTTAAAGGACTATGATATGAGTGTGTTATATCATCCAGGCAAGGCCAATGTTGTGGTGGATGTCCTAAGTAAAGTGTCCATGGGTAGTGTTTGACATATGGTAGAAGGAAAGAAAGATTTGGCTCGTGAAGTACATTGTTTGGCTAGATTAGAGGTTAGGTTGTTTGACTCTGGTGAAGGTAGTATAGGGGTTCAGAGTATTTTTGAATCCTCTTTGGTTTCGAAAGTGAAGGAAAAGAAATACTTAGATGTTAGTTTGGTCAGACTGAAGGATTCAGTCAAGGACCAAAAAGTAGAGGTTTTCTCCCAAGGGAGAGATGGTGTGTTGAGATTGTAGGGTAGATTGTATGTCCCGCATATTGATGATCTGAGTTAGAGGATTATGGCTGAAGCGCAAGGGGCACGATATTTTATTCATCCTAGTTCCACCAAGATGTATCGAGACTTGCGGGAAATCTATTGGTGGAGTGGCATGAAGAAAGATATAACAGCGTTTGTAGCTAAGTGTGCAATATGCAACAGGTTAAGGTTGAACACCAAAGACCTGGTGGTATGATGCAAGAGTTTAGTATTCCTACCTAGAAGTGGGAAGAGATAAATATGGACTTTGTGATTAGTTTACCTCCTTCCCGACGCCATCATGATTCCATTTGGGTTGTGGTTGATAGGTTGACTAAGTCTACTCATTTCTTGCATGTTCATACTTCATATACTGTTGAGGATTATGCTAGATTATATATTCGATAGCTAGTCAGAATGCATGGAGTTCCTTTATCTATCATTTCGGATAGGGGTACTCAGTTCACTTCGCAATTGTGGAAAGCTTTTCAGAAGGGTCTTGGTACCCAAATGCTTTTGAGTTCAGCTTTTCATCCGCAGACCGATGGTCAGGCTGAGCGGACCATTCAGACCGTAGAGGATATGTTGAGAGCTTGTGTACTTGACTTTAAGGTAAGTAGGGATGATCACTTATTGTTGATAGAATTTGCTTATAATAACAGCTTTCACTCTAGTATTGGAATGGCTCCATTTGAAGCCTTATATAGGAGGAAGTGTAGACCACCCATAGGTTGGTTTGAGGTGGGTGAAACGGCTGTAAGTGGTCCTGATTCGGTATTTGAGGCTATGGAAAAAGTTAAGTTGATTAGGGAAAGGTTGGGAACTGCGCAGAGTCATCAGAAGTCATATGCGGATGTTAGAAGGAGAGACCTTGAGTTTGAAGTTGGTGACCTAGTGTATCTAAAAATTTCACCCATGAAGGGGGTGAAGAGATTCGGAAAGAAGGGGAAGATTAGTCCCCGTTATATTGGTCCTTACCAAATTCTTAGCCGTGTGGGTAAGGTAGCTTATGAGGTCGAGTTGCCTTCCGAGTTTTCCTTTGTTCATCCAATATTCCCTGTCTCCATGATTAGAAAGCATATTAGCGATGCTGTAGTATTGGATTCCTCTGTGAGTGATAACATTTAAGAAAATCTTTCTTTTGATGAGATTCCTATTGAGATTCTTGATTTCAGTGTCCAAAGACTAAGGAACAAAGAAGTTCCCTTAGTCAAGGTGTTGTGGCGAAACCAATCTGTTGAGGGTGCAACTTGGGAAGTTGAGGCGGATATGCGATCCAAGTACCCGCACCTATTTTCTGCGAAATCCGATCAAGATGAAGGCACCGTTCTTTCCTAAATCATGAACTTTCGATAAAAGTTGCAGCAGTTCAGCTGTCATTTATTATTTGTTCAGCTGTAGTTTCTTGAATTTGTGCATTCTATGTTGCATTCGGAGTGATAAACGATGTGGTGACGATTCTAATGAATGGTTTCAGCTGTATTGTCTATTCCCTATCTAATTTTGGGGTATCTAGCATCATTCGAGGATGAATGTTTCCAAGGGGAAGATGATGTAATACCCCGAGAAATTTTTCGTTGAAATTTTGTGCATAAACGTGTTGGGTTCAATCTTCCAGAATGACTTATCAATTTTCCATGCATAATGTCTTATATTATTACCCACCATTGCGTAGAGTATCGAACAATCTTTCCAACTATATATGGATCATCCAAAACGGACACCCGAGCGATGAGTTATGAACATTCCGATCGAATCATAAATAGTAGCGAACAGTAAAACATGCAGGAAAAAGTACTGAGGCCTGACGTATTTTTGCTCCAACTTTAAATGATCATAACTCCTTGTACATAATGATCTGGTTGATCTAATATATATAAAAGGAAAGCTCTGTGAGTCCTCTTTCCAATGAAATTGGTTTCATCCAATTTTTCTATCGGAGCAAAAGGTTATGGTCGATCTACTTCAGCCAATCAAAAGCGAATTTTTGGGTCAACTTCAAACGACCATAACTCCTTGTAAACAATGATCTTGGTGAGATACTATATATTGATGATAGGCGAATTTACACGCCTATAGTGCTATATTTTACCCATATTTTAGCAATGTTTTGAGAACAAATTATATATTTCATGCACTTTTAGTCCTTTTTCCTGTAAGTGAGCTAACGAACATGATTAGCAAAGTTTCAGGTATAAATGATGACGAATTCAGCATTTTATGGATAACTTGACGCCAAAGAAAGCTTCACTAAAGGAGAAAAGGGAGTCTTGGACGCCAAGGACCAAAAGTGGCGCATGGAAAATCTGTCCCAGGCTAAAACAGCAATTCTGAAGACTTTGGGGACTAGCAGTAACTTATTAGGATTAGGATAATGATACATTAACCTAGTACAATTGGGTTAAGTATTTCATTAGCTTAGTAGGATTTGGTTAAGTAATTTATTAGCCTAGTAGGAATAGGATATGGGTATTATAAATACCCTATCTTGCTAGAGATTTTTAATTAATTCCTCAATAATTCTTATACTAGTTTTAAGACATCTTTCTATTCTACAATCAATTCTTCTTCCATCAATTACAATACATTCTACTTTTTATTCTTCTTCTATTCATCTATTCAATTCTTAATTTCCACAACAAGAGAAAGGTTACTTTGCTAGGAATTCACACCTAACGCCTACGACACTATTACTACACGAAATCTTTATTGTGGTATAATAACAATGTCTATTGTGATTTCCTTCGCACTCATGGGTAACTAAACTTCTCTGTTGGGGTTATGTAAGCCTTATGAGATACTATCTAAGGCTATGAGTTTGTGAATTCGTGACACGTGTGTTGCTTATATCATTATTCTCTTCATCTTAATGCAAATTCTTGTGGTTGCAAACGCTTAGAATACGCCAGTATAGCATTAACTTGTTCGAAAGAAAAGTTATATGTCTAGAAAAGAGATAATGTCAAGGTAGTAGGGTCCCATCCCTTATTAAAAAGTTAGTGTCGTAACTGGATTAACCTCTTGGAGAATTTGTACCGTTAGATACGCTTTAAGCTCGAAAGAGTTAAAGTGAAATAGTCCTTGTTGAGGTCGAAAGACGCTTTGATTTACCATCGAATACAATTCTCTATAAGCACATGCATGCCTGAATTCCGCATAACTCATAGCCGATAGAGACGTACAACTCATAAGGTGGACATAACCCCAACTTCGCAATTCTCATTGTTCAACAACCTACCAAGCAAACCGTTTTTACTCTTCTATTTTCTTCTTTTACTTTATTATTTTGGTTACATTACTTGTACGACAAAACTCCCCCCTTTTTACGAGACTTGCTCTAAAAGTCTAGTAATCTTTGCTTACTTGTTGACCAAGCTATTCCCTGAGGGATCGATACCCAACCCAGTTGGATTCTATATTTGACTACGACCGCTTTACACTCTTACGAGAGCTGTAGATTGAGCGTTATCAAAAATTGCCGCCGTTGCCGGGGAATACGAGTGTCAATTAAGTTTGTGATAATTACTAGACCCTTTGGTCAAAGATTCTCGTACTTTACTTTTAGTTTTTGTTTTTGTTCTCTGCAGGTTTTTATTCAGTGCATGCCCCATACTCGAAGTTCTGGTCAACCGTTATTACCTATCAATCCTGAACCACAACGTATTGGCAGAATGGAGGCACAATATGAAATTTAAAGAATGGCTGCCCAACAGGAACAGGCGAGACTAGCTCTCTAGCCGCCGCTCAAGTGTATCAACAGAATAGTGATAACCCCGGGCGAGCAATAAATCCTGACGACGAGGACCTAGGAGATGACGAGTTACTAAACCCTAGGCATGCTGCTGAGATCGCAACACCTGCCAACAGAAGAGATCATCAAGCTAGGTTCAGACATAAACGCCGAGCTATGCAACTAGCTTTTGACGAAGATGATGATGATCTTGATGGAGCCGGAGCCACAGGAGCCATTATTCCTCCACCATTAGCGCCCGGAGCCAAGTTCAACATCACGAGCACCATGATTCAGTTATTGCAACTCAAGGGATTATTTGGTGGACTAGCAGGCGATGATCCGAAGTAGAGCTTGGCATACCAGGGATTCTGAGGTAGTAAGACCCACTTTATCTATTGGCATGACTGCAGACCAAAGGAGAAGAGAAGAGGAACGTGATCAAGATATGGCGCACATGAAAACACAAATGGATCTTCTTACAAAGCATCTATTATCAGGGAAGACCGAAAATGTTAAAGCTGTTACGTCAAAAGGAAGAGACGAATCTGATTCGGAAGAAGAGGCCAACTACTTGAACAATCAGGGGGTTTTCTAGGGAATACCCAAGGAAACTAAGGTTAGAACTATTATGATAAATCTGGAAACAAGGACCAAGGTAGTTGGAAGAACAAGAATGAAAAGAGTGGTTTGTACGTTCCCCTTGGAAGACGTGACGCCACCACATCTAGTTCTGGAAGTATGGAAGACATGATGGCTAAAATATTGAAAGGAGTGGAAGCAACAAGCGCGGGAGTAATAGAGGTAGTTAATGATTTGTCCTCTATGAAACAATTAGTTGATTCTCATTCCACTTCAATCAAGCAAATAGAGCAGCAATTGAGCCAACTTTCAGCAGCACTCAATCAAAGAAAGGCTGGCACTTTACCTAGCGACACTGTGCAAAACCCAAGGAATGATGGGTCATGCATGGCCATTACTACCCGAAGTGGTAAGGTGCTGGAAACTTCAGAAAAAGGCAAGCAACCAGCTGATCCTGACGTTCATAACGTCACCCTTCACGATTTGCAACCTGAAAAAGCTGAAAAACGGAAGCAAGAGAAGAAGAAAATCATGGAGAGAACAATTCCATACCCACTACCACCTTTCCCTCAAAGATTGAAGAAGGTGGCGGATGACACGAAGTTCAGCAAATTCATGACTATGTTAAAGCAGCTGACCATTAATGTTCCATTGGTGGAGGAACTAGAACAAATGCCTGGGTATGCGAAATTTATGTAGGATCTTTTGACAAAGAAGCGGGCAGCCAGCTATGAGTTGAAAGATGACGTTCATCACTGCAGCACAATCGCTACCCGATCACTAGTTCAGAAGAAGGCTGACCCCGGTGCTTTCACTATTCCTTGCACCGTTGGATCTTTGAATTTTGCCAAGGCATTATGTGATTTAGGAGCCAACATCAATTTGATGCCACTATCTATCTATAAAAAGTTGGGGTTGGGTGATCCTACTCCAACCAATATGAGGTTCGTAATGGCGGATAGGTCGGTAAAACGACCTGTTGGTATTCTATGTGATGTATTGGTAAAGGTTTCTTCATTCATCTTTCTGGCAAACTTTGTTATTTTGTATTGTGAGGCAGATTCAGAAGTTCCCATAATCTTGGGGCGCCCTTTCCTTGCTACGGAAAGTGTGCTTATTGATTTGAGAGCTAATGAGCTTTCATTCCGAATAAATGATGAAGTAATTTGCTTTGATGTTTGCAAATCAATGAAGCAACCCAAAGAGCTGAATGTATTCTCGGTGGCTGATGTTTACTTTGATGACGAGAAAGAATTACTTGAAGAGGAGCAGCTGATTGATGACCCATTGGCGACTTTGCTTATGAATGGTGAGAGTAAGGATGCTGAAAATTGTGAAGAAGCTATTAGTGATCTATCAGGATTAGGGACATATCGCCATGCTCCCAAGAAGCTAGACCTTGATCTCAAAAATCGACCCACACCACCAGCTAAGCCATCTATTGAAGATCCACCCACGTTAGAATTGAAGGAGCTGCCAAGTTATTTAAAGTATGCATTCTTAGGAAGCGGAAACACACTTCCAGTCATTGTGGCAGCAGATTTGGGTGAGCAACAAGTTGCAGCTCTCATTGCTATTCTAAGGAAGTATATTAGAGCCATTGGATGGACCATTACGGATATTATTGGTATTCCACCTGGGATTTGTACACACAAGATTCAGCTTGAAGAGAATTGCACACCCACTATTGAGCATCAAAGGCGTCTAAACTCACCTATGCAAGAAGTGGTGAAGAAAGAAATCATCAAGTGGTTAGACGCAGGAGTTGTGTATCCAATCTCTGATAGTACATGGGTAAGCCCGGTACAATGTGTTCCTAAGAAAGGAGGCATGACTGTGGTCGCGAATGAAAAGAATGAGCTTATTCCACTTAGACCCGTCACCGGATGGAGAGTATGCATGGACTACCGAAAGATAAATTCATGGACACTCAAAGATCACTTTCCAATGCCATTTATGGACCAAATGCTAGATCGATTAGTGGGGAAAGGATGGTTTTGTTTCCTAGATGGTTATTCAGGCTATAATCAGATTTGTATTGCCCCCGAAGACCAAGAGAAGACAACGTTCACATGCCCATATAGTACGTTTGCCTTTAAACGTATGCCATTCGGGCTATGTAACGCACCAGCCACCTTTCAGCGATGTATGATGTCCATTTTTTCTGATATGGTTGAAGACACTTTGGAGGTATTTATGGACGACTTTTTATTTGTTGGTGAGTATTTTGAAACTTGCTTGGCACACCTAAGTATGGCGTTGCAAAGATGTGTAGAATTCAACCTAGTGCTGAATTGGGAAAAATGCCACTTCATGGTAAAAGAAGGAATCGTTCTTGGCCATAAAATTTCTGAAAGAGGAATTGAAGTTGATCGAGCAAAAATTGAAGTTATTGAGAAGCTACTGCCCCCAATATCAGTGAAGGGAGTTCGTAGTTTTCTCGGTCATACAGGTTTCTATCGACGGTTCATCAAAGATTTCTCTAAAATTACTAGTCCATTGTGCAAACTCTTGGAGAAAGACGCAACGTTTGACTTCAATGAAGATTGTTTGAAGGCATTTGAATGCCTCAAAGGAAAATTAATTGAAGCTCCTATCATGGTAGCACCAGATTGGTCTCTCCCGTTCGAAGTCATGTGTGATGCTAGTGGGGTAGCCGTTGGTGCTGTACTTGGATAAAGAAAGGAGAAGCTATTTCATCCTATATACTATGCGAGCAAGGTCCTAAACGAAGCCCAAAAGAACTACACTGTCACAGAACAAGAGCTCCTAGCGGTTGTGTATGCGTTTGAGAAGTTTCGAGCTTATTTGTTGGGTACCAAAGTGATCGTTCATACAGACCATGCAGCTCTAAGGTATCTAATGACAACGAAGGATGCAAAACCAAGACTAATTCGATGGGTTTTGTTGCTACAAGAATTTGATTTCGAGGTTAAAGATAGAAGAGGTTGTGAGAACCAAGTGGCTGATCATCTATCTAGACTCGAGAACGAGCATGTGGCGCAGCCTGAAATTGAGATTGATGATGCATTCCCTGATGAGGAGATCTTGGCAGCAACAATGGAAGGACTACCATGGTATGCCGACTTTGTGAATTTTGTGGTGAGTAATGTGGTACCTGCAAACTTATCCTACCATCAAAAGAGAAAGTTTATGCATGACGTACAACACTACTTTTGGGATGAGCCATATTTGTTTCGACGATGCGTAGATGGTATTATCCGAAGATGTATATCCCATGTAGAGGTGCCTACTATATTGGAAGCATGCCACACTTCCCAAGTTGGAGGACATCACGCAGGTAATCGGACAACAAGAAAGGTATTGCAAAGTGGATATTATTGGCCTTCGATATTTAGAGATACCTACGACTTTGTTAGAAGATGTGACCAATGCCAACGCCAAGGCGCTATTTCAAAACACCATGAGATGCCTATGTTGAAAATTCTTGAGGTAGAACTATTTGATGTATGGGGTATTGATTTCATGGGTCCATTCGTAAATTCGTTTGGAATGAAGTATATCCTAGTTTCTGTAGATTATGTCTCAAAATAGGTTGAAGCTGTAGCGTTGGCCGACAATGAAGGAAAGCGTGTTGTAGCATTCTTGAAGAAGAATATCTTCTTTCGCTTTGGAGTACCACGTACAATTATAAGCGATGGAGGATCTCACTTTTGCAACAAGCTATTCAAATCCGTGTTGGCAAAATATGGTGTCAAGCAAAATAAGGTAGCCACTGCTTATCACCCATAAACTAGTGGCCAAGTAGAGGTTTCCAATCGGGAGATCAAGCAAATCCTTGCGAAGACGGTAAATGCTAACAGGAAAGATTGGTCTCGGAAGTTGGACGATGCACTATGGGCCTATAGGACTGCATTCAAAACACCAATTGGCATGTCCCCTTATCAACTAGTTTATGGGAAGGCTTATCACTTACCCATTGAGCTTGAGCATAAGGCAATGTGGGCATTAAAGCGATTGAATGTGAATTGGGATGATGCAATGAATCTGAGAGTGGAGCAGCTGAATGAGATGGATGAATTCCGTCTCCATGCATATGAAAGGTCAGACCTATACAAGGAGCGGATGAAAAAGTATCATGATCAGCGGATTGTTCGACGAAACTTTCAAAAGGATGATATGTTGCTTCTCTTCAAATCCAGATTGAAGCTATTCCCAGGTAAGTTAAAGTCCAAGTGGTCTGGTCCATACAAAGTTATCCAAGTCTACTCGTCTGGAGTAGTTGAGTTGGAAGACAATAATGGTGTTGTCTTCAAAGTGAATGTCCAACGATTTAAACCCTATATCGGTCCTCTTGATTCGATAAATTATATGTCCATCACTTATCTCGATGAATTCTAAGTACTCGAGGTAACTATGTCATGCCGCGACAATAAATAAGGCGCTAGATGGGAGGCAACCCATCGTTTATCATTTTTCATTTTTTGTCTTTTGCTTTTGATAAATAAAAGTCCAAAAAGAAGAGTCGTGCCACGACCAAAACTAAGGCGCTTGATGGGAGGCAACCCATCGTTCTAATCATTTTTATTGGTTTTGTGCAAATGTAGGTGCAAGAGGTATAAAACGAGGAGATCAGTTGAAAATTATGATTTGGACGTATTGCATGTTAAAGGTGGTAAGTTAGGAATGAAGATGCAAAAGGCTATGGATTGAGCATTGATCATGAAAATATAGGCATCGAACAAGGCTAGGCCTAGGTAAAACTAGGCCACGAACAAGGCAAGGCCCATACTATGGCCTAAGGTCTCGGAATCTAGTGTACCATAGCATAGGCGCCACCCATGCTCAAGTATGCCATAGCATAGGTGCCGCCTATGCTAAAACCTTTTGTCACTGAATCTCATATGCAAAGTAAAAGGCGCCGCCTATGGTCACCAAATGCTAAGCTAAAGGCGCCGCCTATGCTAGACAAGGCTTTGCAAAAGGCGGCGCCTATGCCAAGCATAGGCAAAGCTAAAGGCGCCGCCTATAGTCACTTTTTGTCTACAAACCCGATTTTAAATGGGTCAAAACCCGACCCAAATTGGTTCTATAAATAGGAGACTTAGTCTTAAAGCACAAACACATTGAAAACCTAACTTAGGCGCCGCCCATAGCATCCAAATCCTCTCAAAAATTTTTCTTTTGCTCTATTTTTTCACAAGAACATCTCCAAAGGCTTCAATCACGTAAGTACTCTTTTGTTCCTCATTTATTTTTCGTAAGTACTACGTTACTACGTCTATTATGAATTGCTAAATCTTGAAGAAGTATTGGTGATGTGAATGTGTTTGAATTGTTGATACACAACCAAGTGAGTGAACATATACGTTAGGATACTCTTAACTTGTTTCCAACTTGAATTTGATTTTGATGCATTGTTATACTACTTGCAGAATTGCTATAGTCATTAACATTGCATAATCTTGTCACTTGAATACTTACATGTTGGAATGACTTATTCATCGGAATGAGACTTATAGTGGCCTACCGACATAGGAGGTTGAGATTATTAATAGATACTATACCTTCATGTAATCCCTATGAAGTAGTCTTGCTATATCCATCATGAAAGTATTGCAAAGTTTACAAGAAGTGTGACATCTCTGATTATATTGTTGGAATATAGCACCTAAAATGTATGTCGATGAAGTCTAAGTAATCGACCACTTTCACTTCACTAATCTGTATCAACAAACTAAGTGTGGGGTGGTACCCCTATTGCTTGTGTACAGATTGTATCCATTGAGATGATGCTAACATGAACACTGTGTTAAGTCTCAGATACAATGGCACCCAAAGCAAGACAAGGCAAAGATAAGGCTACCACTTCCCAAAAAGGCAATAAAAGAGGCCGCAAAGAGCATAGAGAATCATCCTCAATGCAATTACCACGCCGCATGTTTGGAATAAAATGGGTTCTTGAGGAGGAAGTGAAGGAATGGTATAGGAACAACAAGGAAAGAAAATATGTTCATGTGGACTTGATAAACAAGGAAAGCCTAGCGAAGAAGGAGCCGCGCATGTTGGCAAAGATCATGGCAGTACATCTAGATTTCATCTTCCGAGACATGGGAGAATGCAATCTCGATTTGACCAGAGAATTTTATGCCAACTGGTCGCCGAAAACCACAGGCAGCGAAGTCAAGATTCGGGGCTAAGTTTTACAAATCAATGCAGATTTCTTCAACTCCTTTCTTGGCTTACCTTCAGTCGATCCATCACCATTCAGAGAGCTGTACAGTAGACCTCCATATAGAGCAATTCTACACACACTTTGTGGAAGTAGATCCATGGCAAGGTGGAGCAGACATAAAGACACCGGATGATACAACACCTTCCCATATGCTCCTTTGAATAGGGAAGCAAGGATATGGTTGCGTATTGTCAACTCTTGCCTCATACCAGGGACCCAGTACACCAAGATAACAAGAGATAGAGTGTTCTTGGTATACGCATTAATGATGAATGTCCGTATCAACATTAGGGAAATCATTCGATCTACAATGCGGAAGGCTAGGATACACAAGCGGTCCCACTTCAGCTTCGGCAATCTATTGACTGCAATCTTGAGGAAGGAGGACATCGAAGAGGAACTGGCTGATCATATACTCCCATACAATCCAAAGAAGGTTGACCTCACAAAGGTCCAAGATGCTGAAACCACACATTGCGTTAACCTTACTACGGCAGAGAGGCACTGCTGCAGAGATCCAACAACTGGATCATGACTACCCAATGAATGTGCATGCAAGGGAAATGTGTGGAGTAGGTATATACTTTGAGGAAGATCTTGATGACGATGTGTCAACCGATGATGAGCGACGAATGCCAGACTCCGACGTGGAGGAAAATTCTTAGCTTCGTTTTTTTTAGTAGTTAAATTTTTTTTTTACTTAGCTTCGCATGAAATTATTCTAATAGGCAGCATGAGATTATAACAAGAGTTTGCGCTAAAATCATGACTATTAAAACGTTTTAGGCTCTAATTGTGACTCACTATGTGATATTGTGTGGTTCAATTCCTTCATCCGTTGGGTCAAGAGTCTATACTACTCCCAATAAAGTGGACCATGTGCCTTGTGTGTGTGAGATAATAGTATATTTTGTGCTTGTGGCTGATGCTAGAACTTGCCTGGTATGTATGTAAAGCGAAAATAAAGAGTGCAAGTTTAGGAGATGATTTAGGCATTTCTTTGGCAACCTGTAATTGTTTACTTTCATTCTAACCTACCCATGGACATCATCCTAGTTAACCCCTTTTGAGCCTTTAGCCTATTTTCTTTGACAGCCTCATATGTAAGCCTAATCCATTTTTTTAAGACCATAATTTGATCCAAATTCCTAAGTACTTTAAAGTGTAAAGTCATGTGACAAAATAAGAGGAAGTTGGGTAAGTATGATGCTTTAGAATACATTGGTGCTTGAATTTGTTATGAAAAAGAAGTGCTATCATAAGAGGTATGTTATGAAAATAAAAAGGAAAGGAAAGCTGAAAAGTTGCTTAAAATTGAAAAACAAAAGAGGAGAAAAAGGGTGGTAGAATAAAAGAAGGTAGAAAGGTTGTTTGAAAGAAAAGTGTTAATGATACAATGTGATGTATTAAAGCGCTTAGGAACATAGTCACTATTTCTGGCCAAAATAGTCCTACCCGTCCCTTAGCCTACATTACAACCATCAAAAGACCTATTTGATCCTAAGCTTAGTATTCTGACATTTAATGAAGCATTACACTAAGGGCAAGCCTATGGTCATCAGTTGCTGCATATGAATTCTTTGTGAGAGCGAGAGCAAGGATACTTTTATACCCATGTTTGAAAAATATGCTATACTTGTGAGTGATTATGGGTAATATATAGTGAAACACACATGGGTGATGAGTTTTGGGTAGTTGTGTATGATTCTTTATGCCTTAACTTTTGAATATGAGTTGACCACCATCACGAGTATATGTTGGAGGTTAAATTGTTTTTACTAATGATCGAAAAACTACTCTTTGTCAATAATTGTTGTGCTTGTCTTGACGAATATTTTGTGTTGTTGCTGTGAAACCCTAAGTTGATGTTTAGAGGGACATGATATTTTGTTCGAGGACGAACAAAGCTTCAAGTGTGGGGTGTTGATGATAGGCGAATTTACACGCCTATAGTGCTATATTTTACCCATATTTTAGCAATGTTTTGAGAACAAATTATATATTTTATGCACTTTTAGTCCTTTTTCCTGTAAGTGAGCTAACGAACATGATTAGCAAAGTTTCAGGTATAAATAATGCAGAATTCAGCATTTTATGGATAACTTGACGCCAAAGAAAGCTTCATGAAAGGAGAAAAGGGAGTCTTGGACGCCAAGGACCAAAAATGGCACATGAAAAATCTGTCCCGGGCTAAAATAGCAATTCTGAAGACTTTGGGGACTATCAGTAACTTATTAGGATTAGGATAATGATACATTAACCTAGTACAATTGGGTTAAGTATTTCATTAGCTTAGTAGGATTTGGTTAAGTAATTTATTAGCCTAGTAGGAATAGGATATAGGTATTATAAATACCCTATCTTGCTAGAGATTTTTAATTAATTCCTCAATAATTCTTATTCTAGTTTTAAGACATCTTTCTATTCTACAATCAATTCTTCTTCCATCAATTACAATACATTCTACTTTTTATTCTTCTTCTATTCATCTATTCAATTCTTAATTTCCGCAACAAGAGAAACGTTACTTTGCTAGGAATTCATGCCTAACGCCTACCACACTATTACTACACGAAATCCTTATTGTGGTATAATAACAATGTCTATTGTGATTTCCTTCACACTCATGGGTAACTAAACTTCTCTGTTGGGGTTATGGAAGCCTTATGAGATATTATCTAAGGCTATGAGTTTGTGAATTCGTCACACGTGTGTTGCTTATATCATTATTCTCTTCATCTTAATGCAAATTCTTGTGGTTGCAAACGCATAGAATACGCCAGTATAGCATTAACTTGTTCGAAAGAAAAGTTATATGTCTAGAAAAGAGATAATGTCAAGGTAGTAGGGTCTCATCCCCTATTAAAAAGTTAGTGTCGTAACTGGATTAACCTCTTGGAGAATTTGTACCGTTAGATACGCTTTAAGCTCGAAAATGTTAAAGTGAAATAGTCCTTGTTGAGGTCGAAAGACACTTGGATTTACCATCGAATACAATTATCTATAAGCACATGCATGTCTGAATTCCGCATAACTCATAGCCGATAGAGACGTACAACTCATAAGGTGGACATAACCCCAACTTCTCAATTCTCATTGTTCAACAACCTACCAAGCAAACCGTTTTTACTCTTCTATTTTCTGCTTTTACTTTATTATTTTGGTTACATTACTTGCACGAAAAAACTCCCCCCTTTTTACGAGACTTGCACTAAAAGTTTAGTAATCTTTGCTTACTTGTGACCAAGCTATTCCCTGAGGGATCGATACCCAACCCAGTTGGGTTCTATATTTGACTACGACCGCTTTACACTCTTACGAGAGCTGTAGATTGAGCATTATCATATATCAACGAAACGATATGAGAGTATTCTTTCTAATGAAATTGGTTTCATCTAATTTGGATATCGAAATAAAACGTTATGGTTGATGTACTTCAGACTATCAAAATAGTCCACCAAAGGACAGATTCGAGAGTTATTTGATTTTTACGGGCGTTTTGATCATCCCCCCTCACCCAAAATCCATCAAAACCCGATATTAAATCCTATTAGAAGTATTATATATTATATTTCATCAAATTCCCACAAAAATAAAACCCTAAGCTCCTACATCCAACTTCAAGAACCTCTAAAGTTCACCATTAATTGTGCAAATTTATTCAAGATTCCAAGTTCATAGTTCAAGAACTCCAAGAACCATCATTCAAAGGCACGATTAACATCTCAAAAAAGAGTATCGATCTAAATTTCATCATTCACGGTATGTGGGGTTTTTCAACAAGAACTCTCTTTCGTTATTGTGCCCAAAAGTAATTTTCTTTACAAAGATATGATTTTATTTGATTTTTACGAATTAGAAGAATGAACCCATATCTTATGATGATTCTTATGAATTCTTGATGTTTATGAATTTTGAAATATGAATTTACATGTGTGGAGATATAAATCATGAATCTTGAATAATATATATCATGATTTTGATATTTGGGTCGTGAATCCCCATTAGAAATTATGTTTTTTTGAGAAAGTGTGCATTATAAGCACGTTGTTATTGAATATTTGATATATTTTGAATGATTTGAAATTTTGGTCCTAATGTAGTTTTTTTGAACTCAAGTGTGAAAGAAATCCACAACGTGGTTGATTTTGATAGATTGAAAGCATGATAGCTCCTGATGTATATTTATATATTACTGAAATTTTTTGTTGTGGATTGTCTTTGAAATGATCTGAGCTAAGTCCGGGAGAAATATTTAGCACCGAGTGGGAGGTATAAAGTGACCTTACTTCCCTAGAACTATGTGCCCCCTTAGGAGTGAGGCTGAGGCTGATTTATATAGTGTTCACTAGTTTGTGTGGATTTGATATCGATAGTCCTACTCCGATGGCAAGGATAGGACGGCTCTCCCCAATATGGGTTGTACGTTGGACTCCATGTATCTCACATAGTTTATGTCGATTATAGGATCTTCCAGTGTGTGTGTGTTTTCTTGTGTCTATGGTGAATGGTGAAGTGATTTGAAAGTGGAATTGTGAAATTTATTCTTTCAAAAGATTTAAATGATAGTTACGTTCTAAGAATTGATATTCTTGATGAACTGAAAGTGATTGACAAATTATATGATGACTCACATGTGTTATTGTACTTATTTCATCATCTCATGATTATCATGATTTTCTTCGGTCTATGAGAGTCTTTCATACATCCTACATATTTCTTATAAATATTTATGATGATGATTTTTATACAACTGCATACATCCCCATATACTAGGTTCCTTTCCATGGTACTGACCCACATCTTCCGATGTGGGCTGCATTTTCTCAGAATGTAGGTTTAGGTGCTCAGTTTTAGGTTCGACAGTGATTCTTCGGGCACGCTGTTCTACATCCTCTGTTGTGGTGAGTCCTCATGTTCCGAGGACGTGATGTATGATGTTGATTTAATGGAATTGTTTACATTTGATAACTGAGTATGAGTCAATTGGGGCATGTCTCAATGGCTCGCTGGTTTTATTGATTTTCTTAGAGGCTTGTCAGACTAGTATAGATGTTGGGAGTTGACTAATAAGTCATTTTTATTTATCTTTCTGAAATTCTCTTATTCTTGGATGATGATTACTCTGTTGATATTTGAGGGTTATTTATGGAAACCCCGTTGATTTGTGTTGAACTGAATGAAAATGGCTCAACGGGTTAGCTTGGGGCTACTCATAGCCTCAAGCACCATGTGACGCTCCAGGACCCATTTTTCGGGGCATTACAATAGGTTATTCTAATAATTATCAAGACTAATATTAACTTTCTCACAGAATATATATCACACGTCATCTTCAAAGAAGAGCGGGTAGAAGCCTACCTTAAAGCCAAACTATAAAATCTCACATAATCACCAATGTCCATCTCCACTTCACAATCCCTAAATCCAATCACACTATCAAAATCATAATATATTCACAAAGACGAGCCTAACAATACCCTATTTTACTATTATTCTTCGGGTCCAAAAATGATCCCAAAAACCCCAAGTAGGTCCAACATATGAAAAACGTATTTTCGAGGTCAACCCAATGTTCATACATGAAAAAGGAATCATAACCCTTTCGAATTGGGCGGAAAAAAAAGATAAGTTTTTGCCAAAACTAAGCACTAAGCTAAATTGGGGTTTTGTGTCCGAACTAAGAAATTCAAGCATGAATTTAAAGGATTCATACCTTAATTTGAAGATATTCGTGATCAAAAATGTTTAGCAAGCTTCCAAGTTATCCACCATACTCAATTTTTTTTTATCATACTGGTTTAGGTTTTTGTGCTTTCAAATAAGAAGAAAAAATTTCCAAATTTGTGACACTAGTGTCTATTTATAGACCCTCTAGAAAAGAGATCAAGTCATCACCCTTCATGGGTCTTGGTCGCGCTAAGGAAGATCGTGATACAGCGATTTCATGATCACACTATCTCTAGTGAGCACAGATGACTGTTGAAACTTGGATCTTTACACGTTTTTTGCAATGCCTCGGGACTCATTCAAAAATTGATTTTTGCAAATGAACTATGTAAGCCCACTAAATTCAATGTTTTATATGCATTGGCGATCTCAGATTTTCAATCTGAGGTTATTTCAACCAAATATAGGTCCCACACCCATATTTTCCAATTTTTTTTGCTTTCTGACAAATAGGTTGAAATAAAATCGGTGCATTAGAACCCTAAGCAATGGTCTTTGTACTTTAAAATCAATATTTTGAATCTTTTGGCACAGTCGAAATTTGCATCCAATATCATTTTACTGATATTTCTGCTTGATGTACATTTGGAACCAGCGAAGACTTCTAAATAAGGAATTGGTTCTAAAAACCAAATAAACTACCTGGTAACTGAATGGTCAATCCCAGTAATTCATAAATGACTTGGGGCAGCTATAGAGAAGTTCAAATGGCAAATATAAGTAAAAATATGGAAAATTATAAGAAGGGTCATTACAAAAATGAAAGAAGAAAACCCAAAGTCTAAAATTAAATAACAAAACAAAAACAAAGAAAAATAAGTGTATATGGTAGCCCCCTAGTGCTTACCTTTTTATATCTTACATAAAACAAACTATAAAAACTCCAAAGGGTAATTATATATTATAAGAAAACACTAGAAATCAGATTCTAAAAAAAATAGAAAAACTTGACTAAGCGTACAAAATAATGACTAAAAACATCATAGGAGTTGGTTTAGATTACATGGGAAGCCTAGAAAACAATTTTAAAATGATCCGGTAAATTGAAGTTGGTGACCACTTACTATTATCACCTATGGACCGTAGGTGGTCCTAGGTAAGTGCCTTGAAATCTAAAAGTACTGACAATCATGATTTTGCAACATACTCTGGAGCCTACTAAGACACTTACTTAAGTATGTGGCAACTACTACTCGTAAGTTCCTTGGTAAGTATCCCAAAACTTTAACTTTTCATCTTTTTCTTCCATTTAGCATCCAAAACCTAGTTTTTCTTTCATTTGACATCCAAAACCTAGTTTTTCTTCTGCTTAGTATCCAAAACCTAGTTTTCTATGGAATAACTCTCGAAAAAACCAAAGTCAACAAAATAGTCAGAAGTACATGTATAGTTTCAATGTTTAAGCATCATAAGTGTTATGAATCCATAACACATCAATAGGGTACAAACTCATCACCATCACCTTATTAAACTGCTTATAGTCAATACACAAATGCATGGAACCATTCTTTTTCTTCACAAATAACATAAGAGCTCTTAAGAAAATACACTCAATCTAATGAAACCCTTACTAGAAGATCTTAAAGCTGATAATTTAGCTACTTAATATCAATAGGATCCATATAATAAGGTGTGATAGAAATAGGTCATGGGCCCAGCTTAAGATCAATAACAAATTCAATATCACACTGAGGAGGAAGACCCAAAAAGATTAGGAATCTCATGAACTATACAAACAAAATTAGTGAAGACTATCCACACTAACCTCATGAATATAAGTAAGGTACAACCCCTCGAGATAAGTCTTCTTTTCCAAATATAAGAAATAATCCTCGTCGGCACACAACTAATAGCTCCCAGCCATATAATTGGTGGTTTTGCGGGAATGTCTAAGGTAACAGTCTGGGAAAAACAATCCAAAACCATGTAATAGTGGGATAACTAGTCCATGACAAGAGTAACATCAAAATCTATCATATCTAACACAATAAGATCAGCATGAGGGACAAACTCTCAAACAGTCACAACACATGACCTATACACCCAATCCACTACAAAAGAATCACCCATAAAAGTAGATATATATAATAGCAAAAATAATCAATCCCAATATAACTCTAATCATAGGGCATAAAAAGAGGACACATAAAAATATGTGGATCTTAGATCAAATGAAGAAAAAGCCTAGTGATAGAACACCAAGATAGTATATGTGATAATATCATCCAATTACTCAAACATAGGTCTAACTGGTATGACGTAGAACTGACCATGCTTAACACCTAGCTGGGATCTTAACCAATATCCTATATTACTTTCCTAAGAACCTCTCGATAACCCTAGGAACCACTGCTTCGAACATACATACCACCTTTTGTTGGGGTAAAAACTGCCAAAATAAATGGAACACTCTAAGCTAAAGGAACAATTGCTCGATAATTGGAGCACTCTCTGGATTAATTGATGAAAGATCTACAACTATAACATGACTTACGCATTATACTAAAACTAGATAATCCAGCTAACTCAAAATCACCACCATGACTAAAATAACCAAAAGACGAACACCTTGAAGTCTAACCACTACTCTAGCTAGGATGATCACTGAAACTAGATTAGCCTCTTATACCTACCCCCTTGGGCCTTGGGATTCATCTCTTCCATAATATGAGCATGATCAAAAACCTTCACAAAAGACATACCTGTAATAACCAAACTCTGTGACATGCAAAGTTAAGTCTTAATCCTTGAACAAAGCAACAAACCCTCTCATACTAAGTAGTCATAATAGAACTATTATTCCTAGACAAATAATGAATTCAAGCCTCATACTCCACAACTGCCATGGATCCTTGCACCAACCTCGAGAATAAGTCCATCAAGCAATCCTTGAGATTGAAAAGCCTATACTTCTCTAATAAGATCTCAAAGAATTGATTCCTCATTAATATAGGATATTTTGTTGTCCTAGAATTAAAATGACCTCTCCATGATTGTCGAGTTATCAATTCTAACTGAGAAGTAATGTATTCTACGACTTAGTCTAAACTAGGCCTAAATTGTAGAGTGTATCCTCATCAGAAATCAAGAACTCATACACATCATCACCCAATGCACAAAAAAACATAGGTGGAGTCATTATTAAGAATCTACCCAACAGCTTGTTCAATTCAGAAGATGTAGCAGGTTGGGGAACTACCAATAGAGCAACCAGTGATGTAGGAGGGACCTCAACTTTGGGAGTTAAAGCTACAAGCTGCACCCACATCTCAATACAACTTTGACTTGTACACTATGCACCATTAGATGGTGCACCATAAACCATTCACAAAAGGTTAAGAAATGAAGCCCTAATACTAAAGAAAAGACATACCATAGGGGACCATGCACTAGTCCCTAGACCATTGTTTGCTAAGGCAAAAGAACCTCTGGCTCGAGAGCAGGAATATGTCTGGTGAAGGACCTCTACCTTTGCCCTACCTGGGGATACATCTCTAGGAAATCCACGACCTTTACATTAACCAGGAATAGCTATAAGATCCTTAGGCTCGTTCTTAAGAGTCTCATCTCTTATAGTGAGAACAGGTTTCCTAGCCATCTGCAAAAGAGCAAAACCAAAGGAATTTTTTAGACATCAATTTAGTCTCGTAGAACAAAATAAGTGAAAGAAATGAAGAACCCCAAAAAATGTCTTGTAGCCTCCTGAAGATAAGAAATAGATGTCACCATTTCAATCTACGGGACTCAACTAGACACTTCCTCTTTACCAACAATACTGGTGATCCTTCTTGTTCTACCTTATTTATCATGACCCAGTTAACGGTTCATGATGGCACTTATATTATCTTGAGAGTAAGTAAGCTAAACCATAACCCGACGTTGTAACAAATGCGGTAATTTTGTAAAAAAGGCGTAAAAGCTAAAAGTCAATAATAAAAAAAATATATTAACAATAAGACAATAATGATAGCCTCTAATATATATAAAGCATCAAAATACATCCCACGACCTAGTAGTGTTATTACAAGAGCTACTACAAAAATGATCATAAGTGTGAAATACTCAAATACAAATCACTTTCAAATAATGAAATACAAGACATAGATAGTAGAAGGGGGTCACTAACTCCGAGAGCTCACCTTACCTCTGAAATCAACTCAACACAATCATCACATTAGCAGTGGCCACTACTAATTCGACCTATACCAATAAGATAAGAAGTGTAGTGTGAGTAATAAAACCACAGGTACTCAGTAGGCATCATCGACAGATAGAGATAAATCTTGATAAAAATATGATAAGATTAAAGATAAATAAGCTAAGTCAAGGTAAAAGGGAAAACCTTGAAATAAGCTCTATCACTATAAATAAATAACCAAAAAAAATATAATATGAAAAAAGGTACAATTAATACTACAAAATTGGTGCCCATAAGCTAGTAACTATAAAAAAGTAAATAACCCAATGCACAACCCCATAATCTAGAGGGTGCAATCAAAGGGAAGTAAATAACTAAAGTTTCTTAAAGTTACCAGATATCAGGACTTGACTATGATACCATGGATGCCATATCATATGATAAATAACTCTCAGTTTGGGACTTAAATCGGAACTCAGTATGATCATCAACATTAACATCATTTGTTGGACTTGAACTTAAAATTTTGTCATTAATATCATCAATAATTGTCGGAGTTAAACTAGAGGTAAATATTAATTCAATGAGATTTGTTCAAAATTAACATCAACTATGAAATACTAAACTAGCATAAATAACATGTGTTGAAAATCCTCAAATCCCAAAATAAACATTTTTAAGGCTATGACATATGTATAAAAATCTATAAATCTTACACAAATATTGACCTAAAGTAGGCCAGAGCGGTCCACTTTTAATCTCAAAAATTAATTCAAAGGAAAATTCCACACCAGACCAAGCTATGGTATCTAAATTCACTTCTAGATGATAAATAATTTATAATTAGAACTATGATAGCAATTCTACCAAAACCATATGAAACTAAGTGAATTTTGCCTAAATTTTGATTCCTTAATGGGCTAGACAAACAAAATAATACTAATTACATTAATCATACCTCCAATACCTGAATCCCATTCCATAGCTAGCATACTATCATAATTATACAATAAATTAGCTCAATCTATGAAGAAGGTAAACCTACTGATAACTCTCAAGCTTACAATCAAATTAGGTGTAAGGTTATTGTTGTCAATATTATTACCTAATTAAGAGTCAGAGTCGAATCCAGGAGGAGTGAAGATGTATAATTCAAAATTTAAAAGTATTGGTAGTAAACAAAGTTTCAAGCCAAAGTGCATAATTAAACAACATAAGAAATAAAATAGGGGGTAGCATAATAATAATTGAACTCTATTGTAAACTTGAAAGATCGAAGAGTGTCACCAAATGGAGAGGAACCTTGGGGTTAGGTAAATCATTAGTGGGAGTGATGCATGGGTTGTTAAAAATACATCAAAGTATAGTTAAGGGTTTTGTGTAGGCTAGATTTCGGGGTATGAGTGTTAATCTTTAAATAAATCACCAAATCACACTAGTAGGTTCTTTCAAACACCTTACTAGTGTATTAACTTTACCAATCCAGTGCCTTAATTAACATACTTATTTCTATGATGATGTTATACAATAAACTAATTCAAGTTATTATTCTCAATTGTTCCTTACACATATCACCTCATTTATGAATGCTATGAGTTCAATTGTTCCTCACCCATATTCTCTCTTTCAAGGATGATATGGGTTCAAGGTTAATTGGGTTTTGTAAACCCCTCCCCCCAATTCTTAATTAAACATGGAACAAAATCAAAACCCATCTCCAATAACTAATTAGTTGGACAAATAATCAACACCTACACATTAATCATAACCCAATAAAGCATAACCCCAAGAGAAAATTTAGCTACTCATGAAAATAAATAAAAGACCTATACAAAGTTTAGAATTTAATTGATCTATGGAAAGAAAAATGAATATTATATCCAAGCTTTAAATTCCATCAAAAATGAAAAATCTCTCTTTGAAACACGCCTTTAAATGGTTTTTACTCAATAATAGTATATTTTGCTCTCAAAACTCAGAACGCGATGTTGGAAACATGAGGGATTAAGCCTATTATATTTTGGGATATGGTAATATAATGCCTCGAATCTGGTACCCAAAACATTACACGGTGTTCACAACCCCGATGGACCATAAGCTAACCTATGATTGATATCTCTAACTGAACACTGAATAATATACTGTAATTATGTTGAATATAAGCTTTAAAGCCATAAGGTTCCAAACTAAACTAATACTAAATATAAAACAATATCTATAATGGGATATAACAATACCCAAAATTGAAATAAATTATCTGAAACATGTTGTAGTCTGAAAGCCTCTAAACTATCTGAAATTTGTGGAGTTGAGGGGATATGTCCCCAACTAACTCTGAACTACTAAAATAATAAAATAATAAAACAACTATGCTATCCTCAAATGATGAGGACTCACTTCTAGTTTGACTGTTGAACATCTGATCTACTATGGATGCTTGAGAGCTCATGCTTCTAAACCTATGGTATAAAACACCATAGCACAAATACGTCAGTATAATTAAATGTATTGGTATGTATGTGAGGTGACTGAATGTAATGGTTCATATGCATGAACAACACTAACTGACAGAATAACATAAACGTGTGAATACATGCATGAATACGTAACTGTAACTGTGATCGTGATAACGCTGACTCATGAATTCTGATATCTAAGTACTAATACTGGAAAACTGAATGACTAAGTCTATTGAGTACTGAGGAACGGATGTCGTATTACTTATAAAGGAATGACTATTTTTGATAATTTTGATTATGAATAACTAGTCTGATTGACTGTATCTGACGGTCCTGAAATCTAAATACTGGTAACATGAATTTTATATAATTAATATACTATTAACTGGGTGACTATGTCTGATAGTCTTGAAATATGATGGAACTAGCTAAGTTCTATATTGAGCTAAGCAACTGTATTTGACAATCCAGATTTCTATAAAAATAGACTAAGTTCTATTCTGAAGACTGAATTTGAAATTGAAACTGTAGGAGGTAATCGTCTAAATGGCATGCCCCTGGTAAGTTATAATAGTTGAGTTGGGGTCCAATCTATAACCCCAATTGAAAGGGTGTCAATACCATGCCACTGGTAAGGACAAGCTGTGAGTGACCCTCATCTGGCAGTGTCCCCAAGAAAGAATGGTGGGACCCTCTTCTGACAGTGTTTATCTACCTCATCAACCTTCATCTGACAGTGTTGATATCTCAACCTATGCTGGATACATAGTTTTGGAATGCAAGGATTGTTTCTAAGGATCACACCCTCAACTGTCAGTGTGTGTGTCCTCATCCTTGGGTTTACTCGGTGCTAAATCCTACTCACATCTGAATAGACACTTAACATGATTGACTGAATTAGACTGTACTGACTTCATTGAGTTCCACTGACTGATGAAATACTACTGAGATTACTAAAGTATTGTGCTTTCTGAAATTACTGGGATTATTGAGCTTACTGAGTTTTCCTGAGTAACATGACTGATTGAATTCTACCGAACATGACTTGACTGAGGATATCATGAAAACATGACAATGGCTCTAGGTATACAGCTAAATTTTTGGATACAAGTATCCCCAAGACTCGATAGCATGAAACTAACAAGGCATGGCATTCTTGAATACACGTCCAACATCAATAATCCATAATATAATAAGTTGAGAATTTTATGAAGTTTATGGTTATAATAATCTTGTACATGGAATGAATGCCTATAATCAATTTCATAATTCCATATTCTACCATCGTGAGCATTTCAACAACATCTACTTTGCACATCAATAGCATGGGAGTCATTTAAACGTAAGGGTAAAATATGAATCCATCACTTAAGTCACATTTGAACTATATTACATGATTTCTAGTCTTCTAGGCATTTTATCAAACACCTTACATGTACCACTTAGGGTATAGGTATAATCATCAATTAACACCTCATAAACCACTTAATTCATGGATTTAAACTCATATACTAACGTAATTCAATAAAAAACATTGATATTCCAATTTGGGAACCATACAACAACAATCACATAAACATAATCAACCCACAACATAATATTCATAATACATTATTTAAAACTTGATACTTGGGCTTCATGGATGAAAGCAATCCATGAATGAATACTATGCATACCTGAGTTAATGAATTTGAAAGGATTGATGGAGAGTTCTTGTGATTTGGTCCTTACATTTGAGAGCTAGGTTTCTTGTTCTTGAATAGAATTGATTTTAATTTTAAAAACTAATGCAAAAGTGAGCAAATAATGCACTCTTAGGGTTAAATCTCATGATTGGGCGAAATGGAAGTCGTGGGAAAAGACCAAATGGCCCCTGAGATTTAATATCGCAAAACCTGGAAAATTCTCGATTTTCATCCTTAGCGCGACTGCCACTATCATGCCAAGACACTGGAACTGGACAATTGGGAATCTGCATGGTGGCGTGATGCGGAGCTATCGCATTACTAATTTGTTTACGACCTGGAAGTTTGGCGCAATGTGGAGACATCATGGATATTCACTAGAAAAAGATAATTGTGAATGAGGATTTTGGCACGACATGCCACTATCGTGGAGCAACACTGGAAATTGACAATTTCCATTTAAGATGGCTCCAAGATGCGCTGATGGCTCAAGTGATGCACTGTTTCACTAAAACGGCTCTAATTGTTAGTCCGGGTGTCAGATTTAGGCGAATTTGGTATCGATAGAAAGCTTATTCAATTTCACACATAAAAAAAAAGAAAAAACTCAAGAAAATTCCACATGTATAAAAGTGTATTCATCTTTTAAATCAAGTCTTTAATATTTTTGGGATGATTTTAAGCTAGATAGATGTATGGGGTATTACAATATCTCCTCCTTGGGAATATTCATCCTTAAATGAAACTAATTGAGATGGGAGAAATGATAAGATAAAGTACATACTGATTATAAGAAACTAAAACATGACTACATGACTGACATTTTTGAGATTCATGCTGAGCATGCATATCTGATGCATGATTTCATGACTAAATTAACTCATGAATACATGACTGAGATTTCTGATAACTGAGTTTCTCACAAGTAGAATATATATCTGATGCATGAACACATAACTAATCGAATGCATGAGTATTTGATTAAATACACAATGGTAAATGTATACCAAGTTTAAAATGGGAATCCGAGCATGAAACAGGTTTGTAACTAAAATTTGAACATGAAACTGAATAAGCTTTAAGGAAAGCTATTACCTTGGGCTGAGTCTAAGTTATGAGAAGAAGAGGTGAGGGTGCTTGGATCAAATGCTTGCTTCTGATTTCAAGTAGCTCCCTCAACGGACTGATTCCTCCAGAGAACTTCGACAAGAGGGACTTCTTTGTTCCTTAATGTACAAGTTTGGTAGTCCAAGATTTCGACTGGAATCTCTTCATAAGAGAGGTCGTTCTGAATGTCTGCACCCTAAATGGGGACTATGACTGCTGGGTCACCTATGCATTTCTTAATCAAGGAGACATGAAAGACCAGATGCACTAAAGTTAGATCTAAAGGCGACTCGAGATCATAAGCTACTTTGCCAAAACGACTAAGAATTTTGAAGGGACTGACATATCGGGGACTGAGCTTTCCCTTTTTACTGAACCTCTTCACTCTCTTCATATGATAGATTTTCAAACACACAAAATTTTTTGACCTCATCTCAAGATCCTTTCTAAACATGCATGAACAGGAACATGAGAACAGGGCTGAGTCTGTAACATGTGACCTGAACTGGGCATTGTGAACTGAACTGAGCCATTGAGTATATGGCTTATGGCTGTTATTGGAGCTAGAGTATCAACCTATAGGTACCCCATAACTCCAAAGTAGATTCATTATGTAAAGAGAAATTAAAGGGTTTAGGGTAGGATATCTCAAGGTTATAGAGCATCTTTCCCTTAGGACATTATGTCCCTAGAAGAATACTGACTTGAATGACATACTAAGGAAAAATGGGATGATGCCTAGGGCACCTACCAACTGAATCGTGATTGAATATATAGGATCTAAAACTGATACATAATACACAAATTGAGCTGATCTTGCAACTACTGGGACTTTCTATCTTGGAATAGCTATATTCCTGAGATTTTTGATAGTAGGACTAGGTGGAAAGATGGGAAACCACATCATACAAACTTTTTGGCTGATTGCTAGACTAAATTACTGGTTGATCGACCTAACTTATACTAAACACTTATGCTTAACTGAAGCACTTCTTATTTACCTAAGACTACTGAAAATATTTGCATGAGCACTGAGCATGAATGCCTAAACATACTAACTTACCTAATTAACTGAATAACTAATAGTTGAATACTGGGTCTGCAAGACGGAACACAGTTTAGTCTTGAATAATTGACTGAGTGACATGAGGTAACTGAGCATTAATTGAGGGTAACTATATTATTTAAGAATACAACACCAGGAGTACAACAAAATTCTGGAATACCCTTGTAAACTAAGGTACTTGAAGACTGACAACTGAGTGACCGATAACTGTATGCTATGGTCGAGTAAACTCAAAATTGAATTGAGTTACTGACCTTATTACTGGTCTAGGACTGGGATTAATATTGTAACTAAGATGATAACTGAGATTGTTACTTTAACTTAGACTGTAGCTAGGACTGAATACTGGTTTCTGATAAATATGGTGTAGACTGGTACGAAAGTACTGATTCTGATGGCTAAGTAACTGATAACTTAAAGCCATAGTTTTGTAGGACTATCTGATTTCTTTACTGAATATTGATTACTAAACTGACTCTGTAATTGAGACTCGATAGAAGAATATCATCCCAATGGATTCACCAAGGGACCTAAATTAAGGGTATACATGACATAGTCTGAGTTTGGCTGATCCTTAAAAGTGGAGCATAAATCATGTGGGCTGAACATATGGTAAGACATGACATAAGTGTATGAGTCATGAGTCTGGAATTTCTGTACTCATGGAACATGATTCATAACACTGAGTGAACTGGGATTCCTCATACTAGGAACTTAAAATGCACACGATCCTAAAGGAAGTGCCTGAATTTATGCTAAGTACATAGAACTGGAACGTAAAGCATGCATAAGTGTCATGATGGTTAAAGTACAAAACTTTGCACTGAGGTAACCATGATTCAGGAATCACCTTCCCTTATTGATTTCCTACATATGCTGGCACCACTAGCAGAATCCTAAAGGCTTGACTTTCTAATGCATTATAACTAGACAATTTCTGTATACCTGTTGGGTTGTGGTAGACTGACTCACTGGGGTGGAGACTGGAAAGGTCCTATTAACATTTGGTCTAACATTAAAGTTATAAAAGAAAAACAAGCTCTAGAATCTGAAGAAGCGTAAACATGCTAGTGGAAGAATTGTAACATACTAGTTAATACATCAGGAGAACTTTTCTGAATTTGTTGGGACTGAAATGCATAGAGTCTGTTTGGGTGTTGCCTACTAGCGGCACTTGAAGTTGTACCCCGCTAATTTCAGTAAAAAGACTGAGCGGAAGAATGTTTATATTGACCTTAAAAGCCTGACTAAGGACAATCTTTGACTTGTGGCCTGGCTAACCACATCCGAAACACACATGGCTATCAACTCTAAAAATACCCCTGTGGTTCTTACCATAAGTTTGGAAATAAGAATTAGTTTAGGCACTGCTAAAATTGCCTTGATATTTATAGCCTGGCGTTCTATCTCTATTACCATCCCCAAACTTAGGAATTGGAGCACTGGCTGAGGAAAGAGTCGGAACAATTAAATCAGGGCAAAACTAAGAATAATTTCCACCCTCTGACTTAGGATGACTGAAATTGAAGCTACTTGTTTTAGCTCTCTTATTCTATTTTTCCCTCTCCTTAATCCTCTGCTCCTCTCTCTACTGAGAATTTATCATAAGCCTAGTTATGTCTATCTCACTAATCAACATCTCAGTCCTGCACTCTTTAACTATACTATCATTCACCCCTAAAAGAAACTTATCTTAGCTCTGTTATCTGCCATCACATGAGGAGTATATCTAGATAGTTGAGTAAACTTGAGAGAATACTCTTTCACTGTCATGTTACCCTACCTGAGGTTGATAAACTCTAACACCTTAGCTTTTTTCTGCTCTAGAAGAAAGAATCTATCTAAAAAGGTTGTAGCAAACTCTTCCCATCGTATGGGCTCTGTATCTGTACTTCTATCTATCTTCAACTGTTTAAACCACATATAGGCTATATCTTATAGCTGATAAGTGGCTAAAACATTACTCTCATTGGAAGTCACTCCCATGATGTCTGTGAATTTTTGAACCTGGTCAAGGAACTCATGTGGACCCTCTTCATACTTAGAATTGAAGAATAGGGGATAATTCATTCGGGTAAAGTCCTCAATCCTAGTTACAGCTGAATTGACCACTGGGTTGACTGGAATAATGGTTGGCCATTCATTCAGAGTTTTGACTGAATTGGCTTGAGTAGTAAATGCAGTCCTGAAATCTACATAGGAAATATGTTCGTCTAGGGGATCTACCTGAATGGGCTGAGGTGCTAACTGGTTATCGATTCTTCTTTCGCTATCCCCTTTGGAAGGAATATTCTGTAAGCGAGAGGAAGAAATGAATTAGAGTGAGAAAATAATTGGAGATTATGCTCACTAGCACGACATGAATACTGGAAGAAGGGAAACAGTTCCTAAAACATCTCATAGTCTTCTGCACATAAGTGTGGTGCACATCACACCCATGCCCAAGACTCTACTAGATGCGGCTTTTCAGACTTCCTAGGACACTGTTAAACTTGTCTTTGATACCAAGTTTGTAATATCCCGAATCTGATACCCAGAATGTTACACGGTGCTCATAACCCTGAAGGACCACAAGCTAACCCTTAACTGATATCTGTTACTGAGCACTAAATAATATACTGTAATTATGCCAAATATAAGTTATAAGGCCATAAGGTTCAAAACTGAAATAATTTTGAATATTAAATAATGTCTGTAATGGGGTATAACAATACTTAAAAATAAAGTAAATTATCTAAAACATGTTGTAGTTTGAAAGTCTTAAAACTGTCTAAAATCTATAGAGTGATAGGACATGTCACCAACTAACTCCAAACTACTGAAACAATAAAGTAATAAAGTAACCATTCTATTCATGAATGATAATGACTCACTACTAGTCTGGCTGCTGAATGTCTGATTTAATAAAGATGCACAGGATCTCGTTCTTCTAAACTTATGGTATAACACACCATAGCCTTAATACGTCAGTATGATTGAATGTACTCGTATGCATGTGAGGTGGCTGAATGCAATGGTTCATATGCATTAACAACACTAACTGACTGAATAACATGAACATGAGAATACATACATGAATACATAATTGTAATTGACTAAATAAATAATGTCGAATTACTGATAAAAGAATAATTGTTTCTATTAGTTTTGATTACGAAGAATTGGTCTGATTGACTATATCTGACATTTCTAAAATCTTAGTACTAGTAACATGAATTTTATATAGTTAATATACTATTAACTAGGTGATTGTGTCTAACAGTGCTGAAATCTAATGGAACTAGCTGAGTTCCGTACTGAGCTAAGCGATTATATCTGATAGTCCTGATTACTATAGAACTGGACTAAGTTCTATTCTACAGACTGAATCTGAAACTAAAACTATGGGAGGTAATCATCTAAACAACATGCCCCTAGTTAGCTATTATAGATGAGTTGGGTTCCAATCTGTAACCCCAATTGGAAGGGTGTTAATACCGCACCACTGGTAAGGACAAGCTAATAGTAACCTTCATCTGGCAGTGTTCCCAAAAAAGAATGGTGAGACCCTCATCTGACAGTGTTTATCCACCTCATCAACCATCATCTGACAGTGATGATGTCTCAACCTATGCTGGCTACATAGTTTTGGAATGCAAGGATTGATTCTAAGGATCACACCCTCAACTATCAGTATGTGTGTCTTCATCCTTGGGTTCACTCGGTGCTAAATCCTACTCCCATATGAATAGACACTTAACATGATTAACTGAACTTAACTGGACCGAGTTCATTGAGTTCTATTGACTGATGGAATGCTACTGAGATTACTAAAGTACTGAGTGTTCCGAGATTACTGGGATTACTGAGTTTACTGAGTTTTCCTGAGTCACATGACTGACTGAATTCTACTGAACATAGATTGACTAAGGATATAATGAAATTATGACACTGGATCTAGGCATACAATTAAATTATTGGATACAAGTACACCCAGGACTCGATAGCATAAAACTTAAAAGGCATGACATTCTTGAATCCACGACCAACATCAACAATCTATAATACAATAAGTTGGGAATTTTATGAAGTGCATGGTTATCATAATTTTGTACATGGAAGGAATGCATATGATCAATGTAAGAATTCCATATTCTACCATCATGAGCATTTCAACAACATCTACATTGCACATCAATAGCATGGGAGTCATTTGAACATAAGGGTAAAAAATGAATCCATCACTTAAGTCACAATTGAACTATATTACATGATTGCTAGCCTTATAGGCATTTTATCAAACATCTTACATGCACCACTTAGGGTATAGGTATAATCATCAATTAACACCTCATAAACCACTCAATTCATGGATTTAAACTCATATACTAATGTAATTCCATAAAAAACACATTGAGATTCCAACTTTGGAACCATACAACAACAATCACATAAACATAATTAACCTACATCATAATATTCATAATACAACATTTAAAACTTGATTCTTGGGCTTCATGGATGAAATGAATCCATGAATGAACACTATGCATACCTAAGTTAATGAATTTGGAAGGTTTGATGAAGAGTTCTTGTGATTTTGCCCTTAAATTTGAGAGCTAGGGTTCTTGTTCTTGAGTAGAGCTGATTTTAATTAGAAAGACTAATGCAAAAGTGAGAAAATAATGCACTCTTAGGGTTAAATCCCGTTATTGGGTGGAATTGAAGTCATGGGAAAATACCAAATTTCCCCTAGGATTTAATATCATAAAAATTAGAAAATTCCTGATTTTCATCCTTGGCGAGATGCGCCACTATCGCGCCAAGCCATCAGAATCGGACAATTGGGAATCTGCATGGTGGCACAACACTGAAATATTGCGTTGCCAATTTGTTTGCAACCTGGAGGTTTGGCACAACCTGGAGACATCATGGATATTCACTAGAAAAAGACAATTGTGAAATGTGACTTTGGCACGACGCGCCTCTATCACAGAGAAAAACTAGAAATTGACAATTTCAATTTAAGTTGGCTCCGCGATATGCTGATGGCTCTAGTGATACACTGTCTCAATAAAAAGACTCTAACTCTTCACCCGGGTATCGGATTTGGGCAAATTTTTTATTGATGGAAAGCTTATTCAATTTCCCACACAACAAACAGAAAAAATCTTGAAAATTTCATATATATAAAAGTGGATTCATATTTTAAAGAAAGTTCTTATAATATTTGGGATGATTTTAAGCTCGGTAGAAGTACGGGATATTACAATATCTCCCCTTTGAAAATATTCATCCTCGAATGAGAATGATTGAGATGGAAGAAATAATAAGATGAAGTCCATACTGAATGTAAGCAACTGAAATATGACTACATGACTGACATTTCTAAGATTCATACTGAGCATGCATATCGGATGCATGATTTCATGATTGAATTGACTCATGAATACATGACTAAGATTTTTGATAACTAAGTTTCGCACAAGTAGAATGCATGTCTGATGCATGAACACATGACTGATCTGATATATGAGCATATGATTTAATATGTAATGGTAAATGGATACCAAGTTTAAAAGGGGAATTCGAGCATGAAACAGGATTGTAACTAAAATTTAAACATCAAAACTGAATAATATTTAAGGAAAGCTGTTACCTTGGGCTTGGTTTGAGTTTTGTGGAGAAGAGGTAAGGGTGCTTGGATCGCATGTCTATTTCTTATTTTCAAGTAGCTCCATCAATGGATTTATTCCGCCAGAGCACTTTGACTATAGGGACTTCTTTGTTCGTTAGTCTTTGAGTATGGTAGTCAAGGATTTCAACAGGAATCTCTTCATAAGAGAGGTTGTTCTAAACTTAGGAATTGGAGCACTGGCTGAGGAAGGAGATGGAACGAATAAATCGATGTGAAACTGAGAACAATTTCAACCCTCTGACTTAGGCTGATTGAAATTGAAGCTACTTGTTCTAGCTCTCTTATTCTTCTTTTCCTTTTCCTTAATCTTCTTCTCCTCTCTCTACTGTGCATTTATCATAAGCCTAGATATGTCCATCTTACTAATCAACATCGCGGTCCTACACTCCTTAACCACACTATCATTCTCCCCTAAAATAAACTTACTCATCTTAGATCTGTTATCCGTCAACACATAAAGAGCATATCTAGCTATTTTAGTAAACTTAAGAGAATACTTTTTCACTGTCATATTACCCTGCATAAGGTTGATAAAACCTAGCACCTTAGCTTTTTACTTCTTTAGAGGAAAGAATCTATCTAAGAAGGTTGTACCAAACTCTCCCCATTTTATGGGCTCTGCATCTGTACCCCTGTTTACCTTCCACTATTTAAATTATGAATGGGCTACATCTTGTAGCTGATAAGTGGCTAACTCTATACTCTCGCTAGAAGTCACTCCCATGATGTCTTTGACTTTTTGAACCTTATCGAAGAACTCCGGTGGACCCTCTTCGGACATAGAATCGGAGAATATGGGAGAATTCATTTGGGTGAAGTCCTGAATCCTGGCTGCAGCTGAATTGACCACTGGGTTGGCTGGAATTACAATTAGCCTTTCATTTAGAGTTGTAACTAAATTGGGTAGAGTAGTAAGTGCAGTCCTAAATTCTGCATGGGAAACATGTTCTTCCAGGGGATCTGCCTGAACGAGATGAGGTTCTGACTGATTATCGATTCTCCTTTCACTAGCCCCTTTGGAAGTTATATTCTGTAAGCAAGAGGAAAAAATAGATTAGACTGAGAAAATAATTAGAGATTATGCTCACTAGCATTACATGAAACTGGAAGAAGGGAAACTGTAGCTAAAACATTTCATAGCCTCCTGCATAAGTGTGGTTCACAACACACCCATGCATAAAACTCTACTAGATGCGGCTTTTCAGAATTCCTAGGATACTGATGAACCTATCTATGATACTAATTTTTTAACGCCCTGAATCTGATACACAAAATGTTACACGATGCTCATAACCCCAAAGGACTATAAGCTAACCCATGACTGATATTTCTAACTGAGCACTGAATAATATAAGGTAATTATGTTTAATATAAGTTGTAAGGCCATAAGTTTCAAAACTAAACTAATAATGAATATGAAACAATGTCTGTAATAGGGTATAACAATACACAAAACTGAAATAAATTATCTGAAATATGTTGTCATCTGAAAGCCTCTAAACTATCTAAAATCTGTGGAGTTGATGGGACATGTCCATAACTAACTTCAAACTAATTAAATAATAAATTAATTAAATAACCATGCTATCCTCAAATGATGAGGACACATTGCTAGTCTGGCTGCTGAACGTATGGCTACTAAGGATGCTCGAAAGCTCGTGCTTCTAAACCAATGGTATAAAACACCATAGCATAAATGCATCAGTATGATTGAATATACTGGTATGCATGTGATGTGGCTAAATGCAATGGTTCATATTCATGAATAATACTAACTGACTGAATAACATGAATGTGAGAATACATGCATAAATACATAATTGTAACTGAGATCGCGATAACATTGACTCATGAATTCTTATAAAGTGGATTTTCTTATATCTAAGTACTAATACTTGGATACTGAATGACTAAGTCTATTGAGTACTGAGGAAATGATGTCGTATTACTGATAAAGGAATGACTCTATCTAACAGTTTTGATTATGAAAAACTAGTCTGATTGACTGTATATGACAATCCTGAAATCTAAATATTTGTAACATGAATTTTGTATAATTAATATACTATTAACTGGGTGATTATGTCTGACAGTCCTGAAGTTTGATGGAACTAGTTGAGTTCTGTACTGAGCTGAGCGACCATATCTGACAGTCCTGATGTCTATAGAACTAGATTGAGTGCTATTCTGAAGACTGAATCTAAAACTAAAACTGTAGGAGGTAATCATCTAAATGACATACCCCTAGTAAGCTATAATAGTTGCATTGGGATCCAATCTATAACCCCAATTGGAAGGGTATCAATACCACACCACTAGTAAGGACAAGCTATGAGTGACCCTCATCTGGCAGTGTCCCCAAAAGAGAACGGTGGGACCCTCATCTGACAGTGTTTATCCACCTCATCAGCCCTCATCTGAGATTGTTGATGTCTCAACCTATGCTGACTACATAGTTCTGGAACGCAAGGATTTTTTCTAAGGATCACACCCTCAACTGTTAGTGTGTGTATCCTTATTCTTGGGTTCAATCGGTGCTAAACCCTACTCCTATCTGAATAGAAACTTTACCTGATTAACTGAATTGAACTGGACGGAGTTCATTTAGTTCTATTAGATGACAGAATACTACGTACAATACTGAAGTACTGACCTTTCTGAGATTACTGGGATTACTGAGTTTCCTAAGTTTTCCTGAGTCACATGACTGACTGAATTCTACTGAACATAGATTGACTAAGGATATAATAAAATTATGACACTGGCTCTAGGTATACAATTAAATTATTGGATACAAGTACACCCAGGACTCGATAGCATAAAATTTAAAAGGCATGACATTCTTGAATCCACGACCAACATCAACAATCTATAATACAATAAGTTGGGAATTTCATGAAGTGCATGGTTATCATAATCTTGTACATGGAAGGAATGCATATGATCAATGTAAGAATTCCATATTCTACCATCATGAGCATTTCAGCAACATCTACATTGCACATCAATAGCATGAGAGTCATTTGAACATAAGGGTAAAACATGAATCCATAACTTAAGTCACAATTGAACTATATTACATGATTGCTAGCCTTCTAGGCATTTTATCAAACATCTTACATGCACCACTTAGGGTATAGGTATAATCATCAATTAACACCTCATAAACCACTCAATTCATGGATTTAAACTCATATACTAACGTAATTTCATAAAAACACATTGAGATTTCAATTTGGGAACCATACAACAACAATCACATAAACATAATTAACCCACAACATAATATTCATAATATATGATTTAAAACTTGATTCTTGGGCTTCATGGATGAAAGAAATCCATGAAAAAACATTATGCATACCTGAGTTAATGATGTTGGAAGGATTGAAGAAGAATTCTTGTGATTTAGCCCTTGAATTTGAGAGCTAGGGTTCTTGTTCTTGAGTAGAGCTGATTTTAATTAGAAAGACTAATGCAAAAGTGAGAAAATAATGCAATCTTAGGGTTAAATCCCGTTATTGGGTGGAATTGAAGTCATGGGAAAAGACCAAACGGCCTCCGGGATTTAATATCGTAAAAACTAAAAAATTCCCAATTTTCATCCTTGGCGCGACGCGCCACTATCGCTTTAAGCCAGTAGAAATGGACAATTGGGAATCAGCATGGTGGTACAACGTGGAGCTATTACGGTTCCACTTTGTTTGTGACCTAAAAGTTTGGCGCAACGCGGAGACATCACGGAGTTCACTTAAAAAGGATAATTATGAATTGGGCCTCTGGCGCGATGTGCCACTATTGCGGAGAAACACTGGAAATTGACAATTTCTATTTAAGCTAGTTCCATGATGCGCTGATGGCTCAGGTGATACGCTATCTCACTAAAAAGGCTCTAATAATTTTCTCGGGTGTCGGATTTGAGCAAATTTGTTATCGATGGAAAGCTTGTTCAATTTTCCACACAACAAAAAGTAAAAATCTTAAAAATTCCACTTGTATAAAAGTGGATTCTTGTTTCAAAGAAAGTCTTTAATAATTTTGGGATGATTTTAAACTAGGTAGAAGTACGGGCTATTACAGGTAATGTGCGGCAGAAAATTTTTTAACAAGTCATACTTGTATTCCTCTTGTCCTGACCATAACATAATCTCTTTATTAGCTTTCATGATCGTGCGGCATTGGTTTACAAATGTAATACATTTTCCTATTAGGACCCTAGTGCGATCGTGAAACTCAGATCATGATAGCATCATCTAAGGGTCATGTTAACGAAAATTTATAGAACTCAACTCACTCCCATGTTAGAAGGGTGAGACGGTAATCGTCAATAACCAAATTCAAGTTAGGATCAAATCCATAAGGAGAGAATTACAAATTTCATGTCCTATAGGTTCTATAATTACAAAAAGGTTATATGGATTACTAACAAACAGGACATGTAAAATAAAATGAGGGAATAGATTTGAGATTTATTTGTTATGATTTTTGGTTAACAACGCCCGAATATGACACTTCTGACATAAAATCAAGATTTGAGATCTTTGGATTATATCAACCTAAAAGTAAAAACATGTGGGTTGATGTTGGTTTAATATGAAACTTAGTTGTTAACTAAAGGATAGGCTAGGTCAAAGTTCATTGTGATTAAGCTTTCAATAAAACCACAACAATTTCACCCATTAGCTCTTTTGAGCACCTAACAAGTGTACAATTCTTAATCACGCAAAACCTTAATCAAGCATCCCTATTTCTAGAATTATTCTCTTGATATGATTTGTACTCCAATTACACTTATTTCTAAGATTTCAAAAGGTATTATGCCATAGGCATAATTTCCCACCATTGCTTTGTCTCCCTATAACCCACTTTCAAGGATATTATGGGTTACCTCATGTTCACCTTCATCCCTCTTTCAAGGATTATAAAGGGTTTCTGGAGTTTGGGGTTTTCACCTATCAAACCTATTTGGTGATTTAGGGTTTTTACCCATAAATTCCAATTCATAAATTCAAGCAATGGTGGAATCCATACTCTACAACTAACAATCATGCAAACAAAAAAACAACCACGCACAGTTACACTTTAGTTCAACATAATCCTAAGACTAATTTACTTAGCTACTCATGAAGAAGGTAAGAAAGTTATACGATAAGGATTATCCAAAGCATTCCTTCATCACAAAATACTAAGAAATCAAGCCTCCACAATTAGTTACACACTTTCCCAATTAGGGTTTCTTTCTTCCAATTCAAAATTGTCTATAAGGTATGCCATACACAAAATAAACAGACTTTTTGCCAATATATAGTTTGGGATTCATCTAAGTGAACTTACAAAACTGCTCTAGGTCATACTCCAGCTTGGCCACGATAGCGTGAGGTTGTACGCGATCGTAGACAATGCAACCATGGTTTTGTTTTGCGATTGCATTTTCTTGACCATAGTTACTTACCATGACCGTGATAACTAAGGCCGAACTATTCCAAGACTTCAACGGCACTTCTTTTGCTTTTATTTGATTCCTCTTATCTCCAATCCACATCTTTTTATCTTTTTAATGATGTACCTAAAAAATATTGATATAAGTGAATTAATCACCGTTATGTCTCATTTAATTCTACAAATCATAATAGTGTGCATAAATAGTTAGTGTGAATGAGTGGTAAAATCAACAGTCACTAGCACCCTTAACTTAAAACCTTGATTGTCCTCAAGAAAAAACACCCTTTACGATGAGACAACATCCCATGTATGCCAAAATTTTAGTTCCCAATGATCATGATGATTCTAACTTGATTACTACCATAAAAAGCTTTTCACACATTTTCAAAAGGATTATGACAGTATCCCCCAATCTAAAATGGAATGATGAAAGATACAATAGACCTTGAGGAGCAACCATACGACAACTACTAAACACTTTAAAAATGACTCACTTTTTAACCTCAACCATACCATACTTCCTTATATCTCATTGTGTGGAAGATGGAAAATTCACCTACCTCTACTTATTCACATGCCTTCTTACAAGAAAGAAAATATCATACACAGACACTAATCATGCAACAAGGAGTTTAAGTGCACAAACACTCTCTCTCAAGGAATTCTCCATGTTAGCAAGTACCATACCAAAGGTTTTCCCCTATTTTAAATCACCACTATAATTACAACACTGGGTTGGGAATCACGAAGGACTTTTTGAGGTTGTAATGTAGGTTTAGGGTAGGGTAGGATATAAAATTATGATAATAAGGCTAAACCCTCCTTAAACTTTCTACATTGTACTCATCCCACTTTTGTTCTTGGGCCACTTCTATTATTATATTATTTTCTACTAATTCTTTCTTGCTTTTCCCACTTTTGTTTCACCTCTCTTTCTTCTCTTCACTCCCCCACTTTTTTCCCTTTTTGTGCACAAAGTTTCATACAAATATTTTCTTTAATGGATCTTTTCTTTCTTCTAATAATTTTGCTTTATTATCTTAAGCTTGCAGGCACTTTCTTATGATTTCATGGCCAAACTATACCCTTTTCAATTTACACCACCCCCGACTTAGGATGTTAGCCTCAAATTATATTCTTAAGTTCAAGGAGGGTAGGGTTCAAAAGAGGAGGAATAGAAAGGTCAAGGCTTGTAATGTGTTTGCCAAAGAAAAGTCCAAAATATCAAAGAGGGTGACTTGTGGTAAATCTTATGAATTGGTATGCTTTTTAGGCTAAAGTGGTCTTCCAAAGTCCAAAGATGGACTAGGGCCATTTTACCAACCAAATACAATAAAAATTTAGCCTCGAAAAACTAATAGAGAGAGTTTAAGATGGTAAAAGTCAACATGAGATGTAGACTAATAAACTCCCACACATGGCATGCTAATCTCATCGAGGGGGTTCTATTGTTTCTCCCACTAGAGATAAAATTGAATATCAACTAATTTTCTAAAGTCAATTTTGGAGTTGTGAAAGGATGAAAAGTTTTGTTACAATGTCATTCACGTCCATGTCCTTGAAGTTTCCAAAAGTTTTGGATGGAGAGGGTTGACTTTTTTTAATCCACATCACACATAATTTGCTAATAATGGAAACAATCTAAGTTATAGTCTCACTTTGCAAGCTATAGTACAGGCGAACCACCCATATGGCTACTCAGACTTTGCTAATGGGTATGAATGTGATCCCAAATCATCAATGTTATAGGTACTCAGACTTTTCTTACATTTATGGGTTTAATTCCATAGGTACTCTTACTTTCCCTACATGTATAGTTAAAAACCCAATTACAACACTTTATCTTTAAAAATGTCATCACCTAGTCTATCATAGGGAAAAAGCTCATCCAACAAATATAAAATAAGATAACATATTACGAGAAAAATAACTAATCTATGCAAGTATGGGCACTATCATAATGCCCAAATATTATAACTCAATCAAAAATAAGAATCAATACAGGCTCACATCAAATGAATATGGAGACACCCCCAACTAAAAGTAGAAGTGTCCCCGTTACATAAATAATCAAGGAAAAGAGAAATATGGGTACTCCCTGAAACCTCATCAATGGCTAATATAGCTCTCTGATTCTGTATCATCATCATTCCCCTCAAGGTCAGGCCATTTATTCATGCAAGAACATGAATGAGATTGTGATGAAAATAGGTGAGAATCAATGATTTAAATGGATGAAGTGACCCCAATCGGGGACAAGTAACCACTATTTCCGACACACAGATGACTGCAATCGCACCTAGGGACCGCGATCACAGTAACTTAGAGCATTTTTGCTTCCCTATTTGCCCTATTCAGCTATTTTCAATGCAAATTTTTGCACACTCCCCCCTATTCAAGCTCATATAATTCACTCCTTCATGCCATAAATTCATGAGATATCCATATGAAAAACTAACAACTATGATACAAACACATAACAAAAAGGATACGATCCACTTTTGGGACCTTTTTAGGTTACCTTCCATTTAGCACCTTAGTTATCATCGTGGGATGATGTCTTCCTTCATCAATTCTCAAGGGCGGTCCACAAAACTCCTCTTTTTATCCACTTTAATATCAACCAGTTTTGTGGGAACTTCTTTCGTCTTTTTCTTATTTTCTTCTTATTGACTTTAAGGTAACCCCTCTTTTGGATGATTTTTGGGCATCTTTCTACCAAAGTCCTTTTTCAAGTGTTATTCCATTTTCTTCCCAGTCCTAGTAACTTTTGTTGAGATTTGAGTGGTATTATTAGGATTGGCAATTTTGTCACTAGGGATATCGTCTCAAGTTTTAGCATTTAATCGTGTAAAGATTTGTCCAATTTGGGTCTCTAATTTCTTGATAGAGGCAAAGCGAGATACCACGGTCAAATAGAGTTGGAAGAAGTCACATTTTAACTCATGTACCATTTTGTTCGTACCTTCCACTCTACTCAAGATTCTTACTAGGATATCCTCTATTTTAAATTTTTCAAAGTCAACGGAGCTTGACTCTTTTTTATAAGCCCGATCATGGTAAGGCACAATGTGGAAATAATCATTTTCCCTATCTCTAAAAACTAGACCACCATACCAATTTATCCAACCTTTATTTTCACCTTTCCGTCTATAGGTTAGGTGAGAAACCCCAAAATAGTTTGCTAAATATCATATCTCTTCATCTAACTTCTTAGTTTCTTTGTCTTCACCATAGGCATTTGATGCTATGACATATACTATTTTTGTGGGTGAACCCATAACATTCTTGGTTAGGAGCTCAAGTTGGGTCAAAATCTTTGTCGTAGTCTCCTATTTTTCCTAATCCCACTTTCTTTGTTTCTTATTAACCATGGATATGGAGGGAGAGCTATTGCAAACTTTGATATGTCGGGTATGTCATTCCCAATTATGTTTAGTCAAAGCTCTAAAAAATTTTGTCGATAAGTGGAAGTGCAAGTTCAAGAGAGAACTTTCTGCCTGATAGAATACTTGGAGAAGTATCTTCCTTGAAATCTCGTAGTTTGGGTATTTGGAAATTTTTATTAAATCTTTCCCATACTTCATGAAGAGTCTCCCAACTCCTTTGTTTAAATTTTATGATCTCATCTCTCATGTGACACATCTTGGAGGGAGGGAAGTATTGATCAAGAAACACCATTGTAATCTCATACCACGAAGTGATTGAACTCATAGGAAGTGAACGGAGCCGCAGTACTGCCTTTTTTGTTAGTGAGAAATAAAAAAGATGAAGTCGAAAGGATCCCTGATTAATGTGTGCAATGTGGAATGATTCACACACCTCCAAAAGATTCATTAAGTGAAAATACGGGTTCTAATAAACTTTACCCCCGTATAGCCCCTTTATTTGCAATAAGTGTACCATGATGCTAGTCACATGGAAGGTCCCATTCCCATGAGTTGGTGGGTTGCAGATTGCACCCATTTGACCCGCATTATTTAGTTGGATTTCTCCATCGAGGGGAATATCAAATGACTCCTCATGATTAGTTCCTTCACTCATAGTTTAGTTCACGCTATGATTACCTAAAAATCAAAAATAACAATGAAAGTGAACCACACCACCATGAATATACCCAAGTAAAAATCAGAGCGCACAAGCAAAATCTATATTTCACTCCCCGATAACTGTTACATTATGATAACCCTCAACTCAGTCCTATGTTTGAGGGATGAGGAGGACTCCATGAATAACCTAACTTGAGTTGGGGTCGAATCCACAAGGATCAAATTACAATTTCAATTCCTATGGGTGATCTAATAATTAAAAGGTTACCTGAAATGCTAACAAACATAGCATGTAAAATAAAATAGGGGAATTTATTTAGGATTTGTTTGTAATTATTTTTTATTAACAACGCCCAAATATGACACAGTTGACTAAAAATTAATATTTGGGATGATCATGGGATTATGTCTACCTAAAAGTAAAAATATGTGGGTTAATGATAGTTTAACATGAAACTTAGTTGTTAACTAAATGATAGGCTAGGTCAAATATCACTGTGGTATCACTCAATAAAACTATAATAATTTCACCCATTGCCTTTTTCAAGCACCTAACAAGTATGCGATTGATAATCACCGATAACCTGAATCAAGCTTCCCTATTTCTAGGATTATGTTCTTTACATTATTTACACTCCTATTACACTTACTAAGATTACAAGAGGTAGTAAAACATAGGATTAATTTTCCACCATTGTCTTGCCCCCCTATAACCCTCTTTCAAGGATGTTATGGATTACCTAATGTTCACATTCATCCCTCTTTCAAGGAGGATGAATGGTTTCTAGAGTTTAGGGTTTTCAGCCATCAAATTATTTTGTGATTTGGGGTTTTCACTCACCAATTCCAACTCATAAATTCAAGAAATTGTGTAATCCATACTCACAAACTAACAATCATGTAAACACAACAATACCCACACACAATTACACTTTAGGTCAACATAATCCCAATACTAATTTACTTTGCTACTCATGAAGAAAGTAAAGAAACATATACCATAAGAATTATCCAAAGCATTCATTCTTCAAAAAATACTAAGAATTCAAGCCTCCACAATTAGTTACATACTTTCCCAAATTGGGTTTCTTTTTTCAAATTCAAAATTATATATGAGGTAAGCAATACCAAAAAAAGAAAGGGTTTTTACCTATATAAGGTTTGGTATTTTTATAAGAGAAATTACAAAATTTCCATGGGTCATAGTCCCACTTGGCTACAATCACGTGAGTTTGTCCGCAATTATGTCCTATGCAATTGCGATTATATTCTTCGATCATATTTTTTTGACCATCATTACTTACTGTGTCCATGGTCTAAGGACCGTTATTGCGGTAACTGAGTCTAAACTACTCCAAGTCTTCAGCTGCACTTCTTTTGCTTTTATTTGATTCTTTTAGCTTCAATCCACATATTTTAATCTTTTCAACTATGTACCAGCGCAACGTGGATATTAGTGCATTAAATCACAATTATGTCTCATTTAATTCCATAAAACATGGTAGTAGGCATAAATAGTTAGTGTGAAGGAATGGTAAAATCACCACTCATCAAAATATCTCTTCAGCCTTTTGTCTGTCTTTGCTCATTTCTCCTCTTTGACAACTTCAACGTTATTCCTCTTTCACAAAATTTACATGTAAGGACACAAATGCTAGAAATTAGTATATTTCATTGGAAAATTAGTTTCATATCATTAGCTTAAACAATTTAGTATGTAAGAAATAAGTAGTAAATTACCACACCTTAACACCCCCCACTTACAGATTTTTCTTGTCCTCAAGCAACACTAATGAAACTACCTAACTTTGAAGCTCACACGTTTCACTCACATCTCCACCATAATTTTTAACATGGTTAGCACTAATAATTTGTTTATAAAGAATTAGAAGATCTAACTATAATTCCCCTCAAATTGAATAGCATTTTAAAAAATGCAAAGATATTTTGATAATAATCAAACAATAATAACTGATTCTCAAGAAGTGGCTCTTCAACTATGGCAAATTAAATATTCTCCATTACCTTACCTTTGAAATATGTTAAATTCATCATATATCATAGTGTGCATGCCTCCTCACTAAAGGAAGTCCCAAAACACAATTTTTAACATGCAATAAGGTATGAATGTGCAAGCACTCACACTCACAAAGAACTTCTAAATGCACACAAGTATTATACCATATGCTAGACCTTATTTTTGATTGCTACTAACTCAAAAACACTTAGTTTCAGATCCCAAAGGACTTTCTAAAGCTTGTAATAAAAGCTAGGGGAAGGGTACCATTAGTATTTTGTTTAAAAGTGACTACACCCTCCTTAAACTACATATAAAACTAATTAGATAAAACTTGGATCATTGGTTAATCCATTCATTTCTAAATCACACATGTGCCTACCTTTTTAACTTTATATCACCCATCTTTTGAAAGAATTCTCTTTTCATTTCTTTCCTTATTACAATAACATTTTTTTCTTACTTTTATTGCTTTATTTATTTCTTCATCATTTATATGATTTTAGCAACTCATTTACAAGACTGTGGTATAAGATTACCTCTTTTAAGATCCACCATTCCCAACATAGGCTCTTATCCTTACTTTGGCACTTTCGAGTTCAAGCAGGGTAGGGTTCCAAAGATGGATAAATTTCATATGGGTCTAGGCTTGTAACTTGGCTGCCAAAGAATGGTCAATAGGCTCGAAATGGGTTACTAGGGATACCATTCACGTGCAGGTAGGCTTTTTAGGATAAAGTTATTTTAAACAATCATGAAAATGACCTAAGATCGTTTATCCAAATATGCATAATCATGATTGGCTTTGAAAGAATAATAGTCCATGTTCTAGATGACACAAGTAATAAAAAGAATCATTCGAGTAATACTAACCATACATGGGAGGAAAACTATTCTAGAAGGATCGATTTAATTTCATACTAAGAACACAAGGAAACATTTATCACATTACAACCAACAAAAGAATTAGTAGTCACAAATAAAGGCAACACATTGTTACACAACCATTCAATTCCATGCCCTTGATTATTAAAAAAAATTGGGATGAAGGGTATGCTCATTTTGTACTTCACCACATAAGATTAAATATCGGTAGCACCAAGCAAGCTACTGCATCACATTTGGGATCAAATGAGGGAAATACTTATGGCTACTCAAACTTTACCATAGATACAAAATTAATCCCAATTCATGATGTCACGGTTACTCAGACTTCCCCTACATCTATGACTTCAACACCTCCACTCGATGATTTTCTTGTAAGAATTTCATCACTGTCTATCTTAGGGGATGGATCATCCAACATCATAATCAACAAAGGAAAGAAATATCAAGAAACGAAAAATTACTAATCCTAAAAATTACTTCAAAACCTAGGTGATAAGGATATCCAATATACTAACTAAAACATCAAATCATCAAAGTAATACAAATATCCCAAAAACCCATAACAAATAAGAATAAAATCATCTAAATATTAAACACCAAATATGAAATAATGACAAAAAGAAACCCCTAACTAAAAAATTATAGTGTCCTTACTGCATATCATAAAAGCATAAAAGGGTTAAAGGGGCTTCCTAAAACTTCATGATGACTGCCATCACACTTTGTCTCCCCCCTCCTCATCATCATAATCTAGCTCCTCATCCTTGGACAATCTAGTTAGAATAGTATCATCAACATCTAGCCTCGCAAAATAAAGTTGCTCTTTTAGATTTAGGACATTCCATAATCCCATTACCACTTACCGCATCCAGGTGAAAATTTATCTTTCTAATTTTCCCTCTTTCTTATTTTAGCATAAGACTCATTCAGTTTTTGATGTGATTGGGACAAGGATGTTTAGGCTCGGTCCATCTATGATATGGTTTCCTCTGTGTCTTATGATCCTTGAGGATCTTCTCATACTTATTTTGGGAGTCAGAAGAAGTGCGAGCTATGAAAGATTCACCCAGTCCTATAGAACATTTTGACACCATCTCCCTTACTTTATTCATCTAGCTTGAAATCTCCTCAAATGGCCCTTCTGTTGTAGGTCTGCAAGAGTCAAAATCATCATCAACAAACTTCTATAAATTAATTTTTCTCTTCTTTTTCTTTGAAGTTACGCCCTCACTGCATATTTTTAAGGGCTAGATTGGTGTCTTCATATATATCTAGTTTTCCTTATGAAATTCCTCAAATCCAACTCTCCTGTATAACTCAGTGATCAGAGAAAGAAACATCAGCCTTCCTTGAGACTTGTAATTCCTTAGCTCTGAGATGACTAATATAACAATATTCAATAAAATATTATCTGGTATTCAAGATACTATATTTGCTCTTATAATAAGGATGATTATAATATTTGTGCTCGGGGAGACATGGTTACAGATGATTGTCATCCAAATCCATGCCTCCATCATGATATCCTTAAAGAAGATCCTTGTTTTTAGGGTTGGCTAAGGTTCCTCCCTTCTTGGGCACAGTTTTGTGTGTATCCAACTCTATAGAGCATAATCTTTCTCATGAAACTGCCTTCAATTTGCATTCAACAACACATACAAGTCATTAATCACCTTACATCAAAAATAGATGACCTTGCCCTAGATTTTAATAACTGGTTTGGAAAGTTTCATTGTTAAGAGACTCACATAAAACACCCATACCCATTATTTTTTGGAGCGATGTGTATCCAAGGAAAAAACATCCAACCTATCACCACCAATCTTTTGTAGAAGGCTGTGAGTTTCTACGCCACCTGCTCTAATGAGATGCCTAGCTCATGTAGCTGCTTCTTTTTGGCCAAATCATAATAATATGTGGCCTGGTATTCAGCTGATGAGAAGTTGGTTTGGAAGAATTTTTCCATGCTTAGATTGCTTGAAAATCCAAAGCCACACACAAGCATTAACCATCCAGATCATCACGTAAAAACAATGTTATGAGAATGATAAAATCTACAGATATGGCTCAAGGATCAAATTTAGCTTAAAATGAAAATTCAAGAATTTTGGAAGGCCTATAAGACAAGCCTCAAGTCTCACGAGCGCACTCTTCTTATTTTCGATTGTGACACCTGAAGGTCCTGTCAGGCAAGCCTCAGGTGTTATGATTACATTATGTCGAGTCACGATCATGGCACTTGAGGCTTCATCGTCCAAGGTTTGTCCAAGTTTAAATTTGCAATTTCTATCGAAATATGCATAAAATATGTGTAAAACTAAAAACATGGAACATACTTCATAATCACATAAAACTCTAAATCATGGAAAACTATTAAAGAACTCATTTAGGCATTTTATTAAACACTTGGCGTGCACCTAAATTACACTCATTTTGAATAAGTTCACGTACTCAAGAATTCCCTATATATGCCCACACTATAAGCACATCAACCACATAAGATAACTTCAATTTACTCACTAATTAATCCAAGAAACCACAAATTCAAGTTTACTCCCTAAGAGTGATTCAAAGAATAAAATTTAAGCAATAAAGAAGAGATTTAAAAGACATACCTGATGTTTGGATGCAAATAAGAATGATTAGCACAATCAAAACAATTTAGAAATGATAAAAAATTGATGGATTTTGAGTTTTTAAATAGGTTTGTGCAGTGGAACCATTTTGGAGACAGTTTCCTTTTTATAACATCTCTTGTCGCTATCGTGATCATCCATGGAGATCATGATCGCAGTCAGCCTTGTTAGTTGTAACGCCTAAGGCAATGTTGCACAGACCTGAGCCTCTGGATTGCAGTCGTGATCTGAGTATGCAATTATGATACTTGAGACCAGATTTAATTCCCCTATTTTTCTAGCTAGGGCATATCCAAAATCTATTTCATTCCACTTTTTGTCTCCTCACATGTTCAAATAACATTCTAAGTTCAATGATTTTTTGAACTAAAAAAAAAATCCTATATTTTCTTACAACAAAAATTCAATGGATACACACCACATATATGGCAATTCTGGGTCACCTCGCATCTAGCAGTTTATTTAATGTTGTGGCAAGACGTCCACTTAGGATCAATTTGGATTTTTTACTTGAATTGACCAAAGATCCAATTCTAGAGTATTGGTAACTTCCTCGTCCACCACATCAATCACTGACACCACTTGAAACTCTATCAGTTTCTTCTTAGTCTTACACATACTGAAGGAGACCTTATTATTAACTCAAAACTTAATCTCCCCACATTCCATATAAACGAGGGCCCTTTTGGTGGATGAGAATGGTTTATAAATAATTATTGGTATATCATTATCAATTTCATAATCAAGAATGAAAAAGTCTATGAAAAGGATAAACCAATCAAACTTTACAAACATATCATATAACACACCCACAGGCTTCTTAATTTAACAATTGGCTATTAAAAGCCTTATAGTGGTAGGTGTAGGAGCACCTAAACAAATATTCTAAAACACAACATATGGAATCAAGTTAATACTTGCTCAAAGTTCACACAACGCATTTAAAAACACATACACAAAGATAGTGCAAGGAATGAGGAATGCACATGTATCCTCTTTCTTTACCGTTATTGAGTTTTACATTATAGTACTACCACCATGAGTTACCCCAATAATTTCACAATTCACAAGTTTAATCTTTGAGTCTAAGTTCTTCATAAATTTAGCATATGTCGGTATCTCTTGAAGAGCTTCTAATAATGTAATGTTTATCGACAAGTTGCTAAACTTCTCAAGAAACTTCTAGAACTTTTTATTGCCTTCTTTTTTATTAATCCTTTGTGAGAATGGTGGACGAATATTAGTTTGTATCAATGGGAAAATTTGAAGTTTATTCACTTTTGTTGCATCACCATTGATTACTTTAGGAGTTTACTCATTTTCCCCCTCGTCTTCAACTACCACCGATTTCTCAATAATTATTTCATTGGACTTTAGAGCATTCTCAAATGGATTTTTTATACTCTTCCTTTTTAAACTTACTTGTTCATCAATTTTATTCTCCTTTGACTTCTCATTGATATCAACCTTATCTTAACCAAGGGTTCATCCACATCTATTGATGATGACCATAACATGAGCATTTTTTGGGGGGATTTACCACTGTGTCACAAGAAAACCCTCCTTTTTTCCTCGCATTAAGTTGAGGTGAGAGTTTGCATACTTGTTCTTGTAATTTCTTGATGGAGTCCTAATGAGAGGTCATGGTTTGGATTAGTTAAAAGATTTCACTTTAGATTCCCTAACTATTTTGCAGGTCCCTTCTTCACGTATTAGAATTTGGGATAAAACATCTTCATTCTAGAATTTTTATTGATCAATTGAGTTCAACTCCCTCTCCTTAGGTATTTCATAAGGGGGTATGTCCCAGTCATAGTATCTCCATTTGTCTCTCTACTCCTGATCTCTATCATTGTTTCTATCCCATCAATCTCTATCTCGATCTTGATCCTTCCAAGTTTGATTCCCACCTTACTATTGATAAGTAGGGCGAGAACCCCCAAATTGGTTTGACATGAATAGAATCTCCTTATCAATATTCTCCATTTATTCATCATCATAATCTCAATTACTCTTGGAATGAACAAACTTAACTACCTTAGGAGGAGCCCTCATTTCATGTTTGTTAAAAAGGTTAAGTTGGGTCATCCCCTAGGCCATATTCTCCTTTCTTTCCTCATACTTCTTTTCTTGCTCATTACTTACAAAAGATATTGTGTGGGACCCCGTGGATACCTCAATGTCCCTTGTATGCCATCCTCTATTCTATTTTATTACTTTCCCTAACAAAGCCGCCATAACACTATAAGATTACTTTACAAGAGAACACCCAACTACATTATCAACCACCATTTTGTTCAATTGATCCAATGCTCTATCAAAAATTTGAATTTGCATTTTCTCTAAACATCATGACTTGGGCATTGCATTAACTTATCATTTAAATGTTGCAATACTTCATACAATGGTACATAACTAAGATGGTGAAACTTGGTGATTTCATCCCTTAGTTGCAACATCTGGAAAAGAGGAAAGTACATATCAAAGAATGCATTCATGAGCTTAGCCCATGAAGTGATAGATCCCGTGGTCAACCATAATATTGCTTCTCCCATCAAAGATAATTGGAAAAGACGTAACCAGACTGACTCTTGAACGATGTGGGATATGTCAAATGGAGAACACACATAAATAAAATCCTTCAAGTGTAGATTATAATCCTAATGGTCTTTTCCCCCAAATAACCCTTTTATTTGAATAAAGTTAAGCATCACACTAGTAATGTGAAACACCTCATTTCCTTCCATCGATGGAATACAAATAGCACTTGCTCAACTTATATCTCCAAGATGATCCATATCATTAAGCCCATCAAAAGACCCATCATTACTACCGTGTTGACTCATTGTATCATCTATGATGTGATCGCTACTTGATAAAAGATAAAAAAAAACAAATAATGTAAACTAAAACACTATGGATAACCCTGGTCACTAACAACACCATAATAGTAAGAACTATGTTCACTTTCCGGTAATGGCACCATTTTTAACAATGCTTAGACTTACACTCAAATTAGGTGCAAGAAGGTCATTGTCAATATAATTACCCAACTATGAATCAGGGTGGAATCTACGATCAGTGAAGACGTAGAGTTCAAAACTTACAAGTATTTGTAGTTAACTAAGTGTTAATTCGTACTGAGGAATTAAACAACATAAGAAATTAAATTGAGGGCTTGGTTTGATTGATGTTAAAATAACAATAATTGGACACTATAATTATCTTAAAAGATCAAAGAGTGTTACCAAATGGAGAGGAACCCTGGGGTTATGCAATCCTAGCTTATTGTTCTATGGGTTTTTGCTAGGCTAGATTTTGGGGTATTGGTTTTAATTTTTTAATAAAACACCAAATCTCATAAGTGGGTTCTTTCAAACACCTCACAAGAGTATCAAATTTACCAATCCAGTACCATAATGGATATCTTTATTTCTAAGATGAGAGTATACTATGAGCTAACTCAAGTTATTGTTCAGAAATGTTCTTCACTCATATCCCCTCTTTCAAGGATGATATGGGTTCAATTGTTCCTCAACAATATCCCTTCTTTTAAGGACGATATGGGTTCAAGGGTAATTATGGTTTGCAACCCCCTAATTCTCAATTAAACATGGAAAAAAATAACCTACAACTAATAACTAATTAATTGGAAAATAATCAATACCCATACATTAATAACCACCTTATCAAGAATAACCCCAGGAGATAAATTTAGCTACTCATGAAAATAAAATGAGGATATATACAATGATTAACATTTAATTCGTCCAGCAAAATTTAAAAAAAATATAATCTAAAATCTTTAAATTCAATCAAAAAGACAAAATATCTCTTGGAAAAACACCTACATATTGTTTTTATTCAATAGTAATAAATTTTACTCTCAAAATTCAAAAAAGAATGTTAGAAGAGTGTAGGTTTGAGCCTTTTATATTTTTAGACTGAGGAAAGTTAAATTATAAGGCTGCTTCTAGAAATTTTGTGACCAGTCGCGATCGTATCCTAGTTTTCACGATCATGACATCTTCACTTTATTAGCTCCTACGATCTTGGGGCATTTGGTTGCGATCCTAATACATTTTACAGTTAATACCCTAGTGCAATTACGACTCTCAGATCATGATAGAAACATCTGAGGGACATATCTTTGAACTCCACTTTAGCCTTTTGTCCTACTTTGCTCATTTCTCCTTTTTTTCCTTTTTTGACTTTGTTACTCTTTCACAAAATTTATATACAATATCACAAACACTAGAAATTAGAGTATTTCATTGGAAAATTAGTGTGATATCATCAATTTAATCATCATAGTGAGCAGGATATTAGACATAAATAAGTGGTAAAATTCCACTCATCAACTAGACTACTTGGACTTTGAAGAAAAGCCCAAAGAATATACCAAACCAATGATTTGCCCTTCTGAGAAGTTTTTACAAGCTGCCATGCTATCAAAATCACAATTTACTAATCAAAGCAAGAACACTGATACACAGATTGTGTGATTCAGTCCTAAAATTAAAACAAGAACAATGATACCCTAATTGAATAATTGTTCTTAGGGTCTAATATTATGTAAAAGACCCATGAGAGGCCCACTTGAAGAGGGGGGCTTTAATAATAGTCATTACACCTCTTTATGTTGAAGAAACATTTACCCTAAAAAATGGGTCAGTTCTAAGCTCTAATGTTGGTCCAATCAAACCATCGATACTCTGTGAATTTTGTAAAAATATGAAGGATTTAATCAAGAAATATGTGAAATCTTACCAAGAAGTTTGAGAAGAAATACGTAATTTAAGTTTACAAATGATCCAAAATCTTCACCAATTATTCTTCAAGGTTTTCAAAATTTAGGGTTCTGTAATCTTGTAAATTGGTGAAAATGGGAGAAATTGGTCTTAGTCAGGTATGTATATTATTTACATATATATATGTGTCACTTAAGTGGACACAGGTCTGCTTAAGTGGTAGTTTCTTAAGAGAACAAGAATTGTTATAGCGAGAGTCACCTAATCTTCACATTTTCATTTAAGCGACCTTTGACTACTTAAACGGCCATTGCTTAAGCACCAAAGGTATTACTTAAGAGGTACCTGCTGAGAAATGCCAGGTTTCTTAAGCAAATGACTGGTCTCTTAAGTAGCTATCACTTAAGTGACCTAATGGGCTCTTAAGATATGCACCAGCACCAGCTGAGAATTTGAATTTTTCAAGTCTGCATTGACTTCTCGAGATTAAACCACAATACCATTTATGTAAATGAACTATGCTACCCTATCAAATTCAATGTTTCTAACACAATGGTGAAGTCAAAATGTTCATCTGAGGTAATTTATATAAAAAGTGGGTCCTACACCCTTGTGCCATTTCTCAAAATTCTATCCAATAGCCTGAAATGAATTTGGGAGACAGAGAACACAAACAAAGGATCCACCTATCCTAAAATTGAATTCTCAAAGCTATTGGATCTATCAAAATTAGAATATGAGGTCATATAACTGATGCTTTTGGATAGTAGACAATATTAACTAGCAAAAACATCAAAATAGGAACTTGACTCTACAAATCAGACGAATTGTCCAATAATAGAACTATCAGTTCTATCAAGTCATAAGTGACTGGTGGAAGCTATAGGAAATCTCTAAATGGTGAAAATGAGCGGTAATACTGAAAATGACCTAGAGGGCCATTACAATACATACATACATATATATATATATATACATACATATATATATATATATATACTTACATATATATATATATACACTTACATATATATATATATATATGTAAGCTTACGTGGTCTGACATGTAATATAGGACTTAAAAGTCCCGATATTGATCCTATGGGGAATTGATGAATTGACTGATCCTTTTAATTAAGACTTCTGTATTCATAAAATAAACTCAAAATAATAATGGTTATGAGATTACAAACTTATAACCCTCAAAAATTCAAAAATTATGAGAAAATGCATTGTGATGTAAGAGAAAATTGATGGATTAGGGTTTCTATGGTATGCCAATCTAGTTGAGCTATCCTTTAATTAGACTACTTGATTCCCATAGTAACTAATTATAGGGTCATATTTGCGATGTTGAGTACATTTCCTAAAAACTCCATGCCTACTCGAATATTCCAAATGCCTATTTTCTTATGGTCATCGATTGATAGTGAAGTTCACATGATTTATCTTTCGTATTGAATGAGCACTGTTAATGGGTATATTCTTATCTGTATTAAGGAATTACTATGTCTTCCCAATAGACTTCATCATCAAACTCTTTCTTTTCTTATTGTGAATATATGTTTTCCATTCCTATTCCAATCTACACCCTAAATATAGTATTTTAGAATTTTATGGATGATCAAATAAATAATCACAAGAAATGATAAATAACTCGATAATAGAAATAAAATGTAAGTTTTATTAACTTAAAAATTCAACCTTCATACTCATTAACAAATTGCAGAATCTATGAGTTTTGTTACTCAAGAATCAATCATATAATAGAAAATATTTAATTAACAAAAACCAAATCATACAAAATAGAAAAATATTAGAAAAATCTTGGATAGAAGACCCTATGAAATGTGTAGTGTATTTGTTATTTATTAAAATTCATTTGATATGGTTATATGAGCTATATCTGATATCTATCGAATAATAGTAGTGTGTGTATATCATACAAGTTTTTAATAGAATCTAATATTATCATATGGACATGCCTGTGGTGGCACCACAGGCCATGTAGGTAGACCATGTTTTTTTTGTCCATTTCACTTAGGAGGGGACCTAGGGCAGTGCCCAGGGTCCTTCTATAGTGATTTTTCTATATTTTTACTTTATTTCACCTTTGTTAATCCTATCTGGATCTACTACCCTTTTACATGCTCCAAATCACTATCTATAGCTAGTACTCAATCTTTAAAGCTCCATATCACTCCATTATGCTCTACATCGGTGCAAATTCTATCATTCTTCATCCTACATACCAAGACAAGCTATGTCAGTTTATTTAACCTAAATTAAGCTTAAAATAATATAAAAGTAAGAAGTATATGAGTAAAACTATAGTATAAAATCATAAATTTTAGTCTCAAGTAAGTTCTACCCTATAACGATGAATCATTAGTCTAACTTGGGATTTGTTCATTCAAATCAATGGGAATACTACTTTAAACATCCAGATTTTATTATATTTGTATATTTATTTCGTGTTCAAACTCTCAAAACCAATTCAAAGCATCCTAACCTCAAAAACCAACATATGTAAGCATACACAAAATCATAGAAATATCACGACATAGAAAATCAAACACTTCCAAGTGTATTTCACTAATCATGTACCCTCAGAACAAAGAAATGTCCTTTTAATATTGGGCATGGGATGAATAAAATACTTACGCCAAAAAAATTTTCACATGTGACTAAAGTTTAACCACAAGATTACCTTTTAATGTACTTTCTCTTCAAATTCAAAAAAGATCATGTATAGGACCAAGTAGGTTTTAATTTAGTTGTAATGTAGGATAAGAAATATATAAGAATGTTAAGGAAAAATATTGATTAATCCTCCCTTATTACTATTAATACATCAATTTTTAATATTTAGCACATTTAACTTCAACCAACCAATTTGTTAACTCTTCATTGTCTACCCCTTTCTCCATCCTTTGTTGCTACTACATACTTATGAATAGCAAGGATTATCTTTATGTATTTTTTTAATCCAATCCTATGCCATACTTTCTCATTGTAACCCACTATCATTAAACCCTCATTCTTTTTCAATACATGACAACTTCACAAATTCTCTCTTATTATTTTTTCTAGCCTCCTTCAAGTACTTCAAACTAGATCAAGAGTATCTAGGATATTTTTGGATCAAATGTTATGGTCTAAGGATAAAAACAAATCAGGATACGTATGAGGCTATCAAAGAATAGTTTAAAGTCTCAAACAGACTTAGTATGGACAATGTAATAGGGTAGGCATCAAATGAGGAAATAAACAGTGGCTAATAAAAGAAATGACAATATCACTTCCTAATACTAAATTTATTTTGCTTTACAACACATGCAAGACGAGTTATAGAAGCTAATTAAATGCATAATATTCAACAAAGCCCTCAAATGACACATGGCATATATTCAACAAAAATACACCATTACCTACAATCCTAGTCAATGGAACTCCAAGAATTTACAATCAAACATATGTAAACATGTAATACCTTGAGTTTTCATGTCTAAAACCACCCAATAAAAGGCCGCCAAGTTATCTTTCCCATGCATAAAGTCTAATCTCAATCTAATGTCATGGGAAAGAGTTGTGGAATGTTTCCCCTCAGGACTTGGTACACTGCTATGGCTACGACTAGGAAATAAGTTGTAACCACTCGTGATAATTTGTACTGAGTGAATTGTAGTAATTCCAGTGAAGTCCCGAAGTTTCATACCTGTGAACATAACTCTACTCCATGAATCATATTCAGACATTATGACTCATTGGGCAGGACTCATAGTCATAACAATGTTTAGCAAAAAATCAAGCCTTAGATAACGACATCACCCAAATGCTCCTAGTCAGTTATAATGAGTCATTAGGTGGAAAGTCATACTGATAGTATAAAGTATTAAAAATCTTGATATCCCAGGTTGTAACTCAAACCATGACTCGTAACTAGTCGTGAGGTGAGCCGTAATGACTGGGAATATGTTTTACTACATAGTTTTTCTAGTGGCTTTTATGTCTTTTCCCACTCCCTTAAAAGAAAAACCCATGTTGTTTTGTCTTTCTAAGGGGTTGTATAAGAGACTCAAAGCACCAAATTCATGAAATAATTATCAATTTCACTCAAGGAAATCAAGAGAGGAGGTTTTCTTTCTCCCTTAAGAGCAAGTTAGGTTTCTAAAAGAGCAAGACCAATCACAAGGATTTCATCTAAGCTTCTACTTAAAGTATGTGAGATATTCATCATTGGATCCCATTCACCCCTCTATTAGGGCATCTAAGGCTATTTTTCTACCTAGATAAAAATTCTTTCAAGTTTATTTCTTGCTTAGAAATTTCCAAAGCACCTTCACAGTAGCTTAATCGAATAACATAGCATAGTTTTCATATATAAATATTGGTAAATAATGTTGTTGTGTTTTTCTTAGGTTCTTAAGTCTATAAATGAGAGAATATGACCAAACGTGATTCATGGATGTTGAGTGTCAGTATCTGTATTATCCGACTTTCCCATAACTAAGTTACTCCCAAAGAGAGGCATCTACTTTGACAAGGTGTTGGAGAAGCTTCAAGACTTTCATGATCACTTAGTGGCTACTACGTGGAGGTGTTTTACCCCAGATTCATGCTAGGAAAATGAGCACTGGGTGAGAGAATTCTTTGCAACTCTCAATGTAGTCTCTATCTCAGACCTAGTTATGATGATCTAAGAGAAGAAAGTTCACTTTGGAGCTAAGCAAACAAATGACATATATGGACTACCAGATGCTGACATAAAACCATATAAAGATAATTTTTCTAAACCAAGGAGCTATCTCACTAATAAGTTATGTCCTAGAAGAGAGGTTCCATAGGCCTCTACGATGATGTGGATAACATTGCATGATTTTACAGTTGAAGCTCGTATTTGGTTGGCTATATTTGTAGTAGGCTTTCTTCTTGCACCAACATGGCATGTATACATAATGTGAAAGCCAGGATGATTGCATGTATTTTGGACAATATTTCTCTAAATGTTAGGCGATTATTCTATTAGACATGCGACATTTCTAGCTTAAAAATAACTCCTTACTTTTATTTCCATCCTTCATTACTAAGTTGTAAAGGAGATCCAGGGTTGAAGAGTACCTCACAGATACATAGGTTCGTCCAAAGACCTAAATTTACCCTCTTAAGATTCTAGGTGAAGGCACACCTAGTAAGATTAAAAAGAGGAAGATCAACTTAGGCAAGTCAATATGAGGACATAGATTCTTATAGGTCATCCACAGTAGGGCTATCTGAGGAAATCTCGATTGAGATTATCAAAATCAAGGAGCTTGTGGGTGGGTTGCCTATGGGTTCAAAAGATCCTTCCACCACCCGCATTTCTATGTTGCTCAGTCTGATTATGAGAAATACCTAAAGGGAAGAAGAAGCAGGGAGCCACTATTTCTAAGATTAAGAGGTCCTAGTCATCTTTGGGAAAGTAACATAGGGTTCTTTAGGATTCTTATAAGAAGATGAAGAAAAGGGAGAAGAAGAGAGGCAAATTCTTCATGATTATATAGAAGGGGGTAAGGGCCTTTAGAAGGTCCTCAAACCAAAAGACAAACTTCCTTCTCCTAGAGTCGATATTGATGATGAGGTCCCACCTCCAAGGTCAGATTTAGATGTTGTTGGAGGTGATGTAGAGATCTAGGGTGATGACAGTCCTTTATGCGGTTATAGGGAGCACCTTTTACACTTTTTATGCTTTCTTGATTAATTAGTGAGGTCACTACAAGCTTTTAGTTGGGGGTACCAGTCTCTGGGTTCATTTATTTTGCCTTCATCTATATTATTAAGACATTTGTTGGATGTTTTTAGGTTTATTTGGATGATTTTTATTTTGGATTACAATAATTGGGCACCCCGATGCTTCCTACAGGATTTATATTATATTTTTATCTTATTTGTAATGATGTCGGATGAGATTTTCCCTATGATATATTGAGTGATGACATTCTTAAGAAAAATCATCATTATTGAATTCAGAGCAATAGAGTCAAGGAAAGTCGAAGTACCCGTAATATTGGAGTTTTGGGATTGACTTTATACCTATGGTTATGTTTGAGTAGCCATGGTTTTCCCTCATGAGATATAAAATTATAGATGACAACTTGGTTTGGTTCCACCAATAGCAAAATTTTTGTGGTGTAATTGTGAAGCAAACACCCTCTCCATCAATAAATTTTTGAAAACCAAGGGAATGGACATGAATAATTTTAAAATAATACTTTACCTCTTTTTGTGACTCCAAAGTCCTTAGTTTGTAATATTTGGCAAATACTGCCTTTTATCTTTAGCAAAAATGCAATTGATCCTTCTTGAAAAATTTGTTGGCCAGGTGCGATGAGAGTAGTTCTTTAACACTCATTCTTTCTTGTATCATCTAGAAAATGCCTCATTAGTCTCTCAAGGATATTTGTATTTATACTTGGTTTGTGAAATAATCTTAGTTCTTCCTTGTGAACATAGGAACCTACTTTAGCCTAAATAGCCTGCTCGGACATAGAATGGCATCCCTAGTCACCCATTGTCAGCCTTCAAGCCTTTATTTGGACACAACATTACAACCTTGAAAAATTTGAATTTGACTCCTCTTTTGAACCCTACCCTCCTTGAACTTGAAATACAACTTAAGGATAAAAGCCTGTGTTGGGGGTGGTAAGTTTTTGAATTGGTTACCTGGGGCCATAATAGTGTCAGTGGATGCTTAAAAGCTATGAAAAGAGAGTAAATAAAAAAATATAAAAGAAATAAATCACCAAAAAAATGAAAAAGCATAGAGTGCACAAAAGAATTAATTGAGAAAAAAATGATTTCAAAGAGATGGGTGAATTAAGGCAGTGAAAGTAGGCATGTGTGGATTTGGAAACAAATAAAGAGGCCTATGGTGCAAAGTTTAGTTGAATAGTGGGATGTAGATGTTCAAGGAGGGTGTAGTAACTATGTTTCTAAATGATATAACACCCTTTCCCAAGCCTACATACAATCTTGAAAAAGACCTTTGGGATCTCTAACAAAGTGTATTCAATGTAGTGGTGATTGATAACAAGGGAAAGCATATGGTATGATATTTATGTGCATTAAGAGAATATTTATGAGGATGAGCACTTGCATTTTAATCCCTTTTTTCATGATAGATACTTTGGTGTGTGGGATTACCTTTTGTGAGGATGCATGTAGACAAATCGAGGTGGGTAAAATAGTCCTCATACTAAAATGAGGCAAAGAAGTATAGTTGAGTCGCTATCAATGAGGAGTCACTTCTATAGATTGAGTGATTGTTGCATTGTTGTTCTTTGAGGTCTTTTTCATCTTTGAGATTGTACTTCATGTTTAGGGGAGTTTTAAGAATAGCTTTGCCTATGCTTTATAGCTACTTGTTGGTGTAAATCAAGTTTGAAGTCATTGTGATCATTTGGTTATATAAATAGGCTTAAATTTGTAGTCTCTCATTGAGTAAGAAATAGTGTTTCTTTAAGACAAGAAAAGGTTTAAGTTGGGGATGTTGATGAATGGTAAATATACAACTCATATGCTTCCAAATTTGTGTAGACGACTATGATTAAATCATGTAAATGAGGAAAATTCACCATTTAAATACACTAATTACCATGGCTTGTAGGTTTACAAGTAAAGAGGAAGAAAATAAAGTTAAATGGGCTAAAAAGAGATCAAAAAAGGGAATGTAGCAAAAAAGATGGAAAATCTGGAGTTAAGATCGACCTCAGTTACAACAATCATGGTCTGAGGGTCGTGATCATGCTGAGTCAATGCCAGGTCAAAGCATTGGGATCGTGATAGGTTCTATGCAATCACATGATCTAGCTCTTTAACTTCAAAGGTGTATTCTTGGATTTAGATAGAAACGATGCAAATATGCAACTTGATTATTTTGTTGGGATCTATGCATTTTATACTATTCCTATAGTAGGCAAAAAGTCACTCAAATTGAGGTTGTTTCCCTTTTTTAGTGACTAAAGAAGCTTTTTTGTGATAGGGAGAACTTCTTAAAGGATTGATTGCCACTTGGAATGAGCTGCCTAGGCTATTCATAAATATTTTTTTCCTCCAGCCATAATATTCTAGTTAAAAGGTGAGGTATACAAATTCGGGAAGATCACTTCTAAGTTGATGTACAAGGCTTGATTTCAATTTAATAAAAATTTGAGCTTGGTGCCTAATCATCATATTTCAGGGACAAGCTTGCTGGAGATATTTTATAGAGACCTAAAAATTAGTTCACAACCCGTGGAATGTAGAATCATTAGAGTAGCATTCATGAGATTATGCTAGGAAGTTGCTTCTGAGGTTCTAGGCCAGATCTCTCTTACTAATCGAGGGTGGCATATTCGAAAGGATGAAAGGGATGCTGGAACTTATGTGAGCTTTTGGCGACCATAGTGTAGTGGGTGATTCCATGGCATAAGAAATTATGTAGATGAGGACTAATATTGGGTTTTTGACTAAGTAGTTCACAACAGTGAATTCTGAGAAGGTAAATTTGGTGGGTGCACAGGGTTCAGCCACTATAGCATAGAAGTCTATCTTAGAAGAGGATACTAAGTATCTTCATCAATAATTGGCTGGTTTCTAAGCTAGAGGGAAAGGAAACCAAGGCTTGAACTATTATAGATATAGATACTAAAATCACAGCTGGGAGCATAATGGTGATTGTAGATGACAAGATTACTACAAGGAAAAGAAAGATGGGTATGCTCATCAGGCAGCCATGATGGAGAATGGAGCCGTTGTTGTCCAAACTAGTGAAGGGTTATAAAAATTAGGAAACATACCTTAAGGAGATTATGGCTGATATCTCAGGTCTGACCTAGAAGGTTGAGTCTTATGTGACTGAAATTAAGTAGTCAGAGATGCAGTTTGGGCAGATGCTTACTACTCTAAATCAGAGGCAGTCGGGTACCCTTCTGTGCACATGGTTCAGAATCCAAAGACTTATATTCATATTATCTCTCTATTACCACTCAAAGTGGTAAGTCTAATATTGATAACCCATTATCTATTGTTGATGTGTTGACTAATGATAGTACTATAGTTGATGAGACACCTACCATGGAGTAAGACAAGGTGATAAGTGTTGAGTTAGTGTTGGTGAGGATAAAGGTAAGGGTAAGGTCGATGAGCCTGTATTGAAGCAAATTTCATAACTGACCCCACCTTTTCCTCAAAGACTGAAACAATAAAAAAATGAAAGAAAGTTTAAGAGATTCACTGAGATACTAAAAGATTAGAGTTTGAACATCTCTCTCTTTAAAGCTTTGGAGAATATGCCTGAGTATGCTAGGTTTATTAAAGAATTGGTGACAAAGAAGCAAGCAGATAGTTTTGAGGACATTGGTGGATTACACCATTGTAGTGTAGTCATTTCTAAGTCTCTGACCTAGAAGAAGGGTGATCTTTGAGCGCCTAATATCCAATATACTATAGGGACATCCAGATTCACCAAAGAATTATGCGAATAGGGAGATAAAATTAATTGATGTTGCCAGTTGTATTCAACCAATTAGGCATAAGCCCTCTATATCCGACTACTATGCGATTGTTAATGGAAGAATGGATCATAAAGGAACCTTTAGGCATATCATTTAATGTGTTGGTGAAATTTTATCACTTTATTTTTTGGAAGACTTTGTTATTTTTGGGTTGTGAGGTTTACTTCAGGATTCCCATCATATAAGGAAGACCGTTCATGGCCATGTGTAGAGTGATGGTCGATATTGAAAAAGGGGAGCTCAAGTTAAGATTCAATAATAAGGACTTCACATTCAACATCCAAAGAATTGTGAAGCAGCCTACCTACATGAGGGTGGTATCGGTTATTCATTGCGTTAATGATCCTGGAGGTTACTACATTGGATACCTTGTTGAATTTTGAGTAGTCAAGGTACCCACGTCATGCCGCAATATTCAATCAAGTGCTACATTGGAGAAATCCCATGGGCTTGTTGGTAAAGTTTGAGTAACTAATGTAGCCAAGACATGCTATGACATTAAATCAAGTGTTGGGTAGGAGGCAACCCATTATTTTATTGTTCATTTTTTTTTAATTTTTTTAGCTATAGTAACGTAAGTAATGTCCCAGAACACATTAATTCACTGTTTCATTAAAAATATTCATGGGAAGGGGACATTGTTACCAACTCATGACGGTCATAAGTCTCATGTGGGCTAGGAATGTTAGGCATTAAATGTTAAAAGGAAAGTTTAAGGAATTGTAGGGATTTTCTGGACTTGAACTTGTCAACAAACTTATAAGGTCATAAATACCCCTTGTAACTTTGTATGTAGTGCAATATGTTTTAGATAGAGAAGTCCAGAGTGTAGGAGAAAAGGTCAAAAAAGTGGCCCACCTATGGTCTATAGGTGGTTCCATAAGTGGCAACTTTTTGGGCCAAGATTTTTTTAAATAATATGAGCCCAGACCAATCCTTACTTTCCCTAAATTTCCACCCCCACCTCCAACCCCAAGCCTATTAAGCCCTATTTGTCTGATTTTTACCTATAAAAACACAAAATTCCTTCCTACCTCTTAAAATTCAAAATACCCAACTTCCCTACACTTGAGTAAAGTCTAATACATTCTTTTTGTCGATACCAACTTTTTGAAAAGCACCAAGTATGCATTAAAGCTTGGATTTCACTTCACTTTTTCATTTTTCACTTTTGATTCGTCAAAGAAAATGTGACATTCTTGGCTCCTAATAGTAGTATCTTGGGATAAATTTTAAATAAGTGAGTTAGTATGTTTATGTTCATGAAAAATATGTGGAAATCAACAATCTTATTTGTAGGAACCTTAAATTAACCTAAAAAAAATCCTAAAGTGATGCATTATTGTCAAATTAAACTATATGATCAAGCACAAACAAAAGTTGAAAATTGAAATATAGAGGAATACCAAAAGTTTGCATGATAGTTGTATTGAAAATGTTGATTCTAGTGGTATTTTTGCATGTTGGACTTGTTTGGATAGAGTACAACCTATAGGGATGTAAAAATTGAAGAAAAATTATTAGTTTTTCAATTGTAAGTGTTTCTTCAAGTTTTGTAGTCCTTACGATCATTAAACACTGACAGGAAATTAACTAACTTATTTGTAGGATCCTTGAATTATCCTTAAAAAATCCTACAGTGGTGAATTTTTCTCAAATTAAACTATTTTATCTTGCACAAAATAGAAGTTGAAAATTTAAATGGTAGATGAGTACAAAAAATTTAAATGCTAGTTTGTATTGAAGATACAGATTCTAGTGGTATATGTGCATATTGGACTTGTTTGGACTGAGTATAACCTATAAAGATGTAAAACTTGGAGAAGAATTTGATGTTTGTGAATTTTGAGTTTTTCTTCAAGTTTTACAATCCCTCACTATCTTTTAGACACTGAAGCTTGGTTTTTACACATGGCACCAAAGACTTCAAAGAAGAAGGTAGAACCTTCGAGCTGAAGGAATGACTACTCAAAAAATTGCAACTTGATGGAAAATACCCATTTACCTCATCTAACACAGCCCCAGCCAGAGTGATGAAACCATAAATTAGGGACAAGAAGTATGTTATAGAAAATACTACCATTAGAGCTACTTTAGGCATACAACTTATAGCCCATTCACAATAGGGAAGACGACCTACTTTTACTTGGCCTAGAGCTCAGCCAGGGCCCATAGCCCAGTACCCAGGCCTAGGATAAATAAGGATAGGATGTCACTCCATACTATCCTAAGTATGATGAGGGAGATAAAGAGGAATAGAATTATAAAAAGAGAAGTTGGAGCATAAGCCACTTCTAGAGGCAGCTACAAAGGACCCCCAATCTAAGAAAGGGTAACAGGATGAGAACAAGTTTAAAGAAGAAATTTAGGAGGAGTTATCAATAGTGCCGCAGTATATGGAGGGTACCGTAGTTTATTAGGATGCATCAAATGCACCCCAGTTTGAGGAGGGTAAAAACTAGGCTTTACATTAGGCACCACCATCACCACTACCTGCACTAGTCGAGATAACTCTACATGAGGATGATCCAGACATGGATACATAGTGTATCCCAGGTATTTCCTCATTTTCTTTCTTTACTGTATTTATAAGCCCTAGGTATGGTGCATTGCCTTTTAGTTAGGGATGAGTTAAACCATAGTTGCCAAGGGTTTTTATTGTTGTAATGTTTTCATATTTGTCATGGTATGGTTGTAGAAAAAACATGCTAAGGTTAAAATTTATGTCATATTGCGTTTTATTTCCTATTTTGTTTTGTGTCTTTGTAATTAGAAGATTCTCTAGTATATAGGGTAGTTAAGATTTTTTTTATTGATTTTGAGTAAAATGATACCCCTCTAAAAATTTGTCTTTAGAACTATGTGAATTTACATAGGTGTGAATAATGTGGATCTTGTTATGGAAATAGGAATAGAGTTTTGATAATCATAGCTAACTTGTGTATTTACCAAATAGGTAGTATTTTTTTATGTGACTCTGTGCCATGTGTGTGAGAGATGCTACTCAGTTCCCTTTGTTTGTTAAATCCAGAACTTACGCGGTTAGTCTTGCCTTTTTTGAAGGATAGTCAGTTAGGAAAGGATCATAGGTATATTTTGATATTAGTCCACTTTTTTCCTAAATGACATTCCATATGGTAATAAGTATCCCTTGATCCCAATTTTTAAGTATTATCGCCTCTTTTTGTGTTACACATTTAACCTATCCATTTGTGTTACAATGAATCTGTTTTAGCCCTGGTCCTCTTTGGACGTTATGTTCCTCAGCTCAGGTAATTCCCCTAAGTTTAGGGTGGCTATTATAGTGGTGCGTTATGTGAAGTGGGTTTGAAAAAGGGTAAACTAAGAGAAAAAATAGTAAGGTTAGGTAAGGCAAAAAAAGAATGAAAGAAACCATACCCAACCTTAATGTTCTATAAAAAAAAATGGGAGAAATAAGGGTGGAATAATAAGAGCATTGGTTGAGTTGAACCAAAATTAATTATTGTCATAAGGAGGATTACTTACTAAATATATCCATATGTACCATAGCAGCCCCAAAGCCTACATTAAATACTGAATAAAGTCTTAGAGTGATCCTAACTTTACTATTTTTAAAATAAGGTAATGAAAATAAGTGCAAGCCTATGGTAATTGATACACATTGGTGGAACTTCTCATGTGAGTATGGGTGTCTCGTGATCATCCCTGCATTGACATACATTTTCCCATATAATTAAGTGGGGCCTCTTTATTACGAGGGCACATAGGCTGTATTGATAGTTGCTTACTTGTCTGGGTAGTGTTACTTTTATATATGTATGTTTATGTATTTCTAATGTAATTCCATACCTTGTTTCCCTTGTTTCGTAATGTTGTGCTTTATGTATATACAAAGTTGGTTTGGAATTATTGAATAGGATTGGGTAATGTTTTACTGCTTAAAGTGTTGATTCTATTCCTTGGATAGCTAAGAGTAATTGTTTTATTTTTCTTTATGATATGCAAACGTTCTAAGTTGATGGTGTTAATGTGCTATGCATTCATAGCACTTTTAATGCTTGAAATAATGAAAATATGCCAGTTACTTAGGTGATTTTGTAAGATATGATGTGATTTTGTTATGTCTTTGTAGGAAATAAGGTTTTGGGAATATTCTATAAGGACGGAAAGTTAAAATTCTTGTCCATAAAAGTAGGAATCTATGGCCCAAATGTACTACCTACGGTCCGTAGGTGCCAAAGTAGTTCTCAGAACTTGCATATCCAGAGACTCAGAAGTGCAGGAAAAAGAATATGTCACTTACGAAGGGGAACCTATGGTCCATAGGTAATAAAGTAGGTAATAGATAGGCAAAGTGTAGAGAGTTTAAGAACAACAGGAGAAAGGGGGCCACCTACATGGACCACTTACGAACAGTAGGTGCCACCTACAGCCCGTAGGTGGCCTAGTAAGTAGCCACCAACCTTTATTTTACTAGGGTTTCATGTAACCTACATATACTTTTTTTGAAGATTTTAGTTAGTTTATGCATTTTATATACTTATAAACATATATTGGATTCGAGGATTTGATTTTGATGTTGGGATTACTTTGTTCTTGATTTTGGTTGATAATTTAGTTACAGACTTTGGGTTTTGTTATGTTAATATTGTGATTTTGTTTTCATGTCTTCAATTATTAATTCCTTTGTTCATTTCACAACAGTGAGTGTGTAAAATCCTATCTAGAGTTGTGGGAACCCTAGCAGGTTAACAAAGTAAGGGAAGGGCTAAGTTATTCTGAATCAATATTTTTTTATGTATTATGATTACATTCAGTTTAATAGATTTCTTAGTGGTTCCAAGCATTATTATCCCACCTAGTATATCATTAATTGCTTTAAAAGAGGAGTAGGGACTAGAAAAATATAAGCACAACAGTAATTTGAAGATAAATTATCGAGCTAGGCTAATAAGTACATTATATGTAGGACGGTTATGTATCATCTAATAGCTTGAGACGCAAAAGGTAATATTTAATTCGGATATAAGATAAGATTTAGTAATACAACATGTTGAGACTCAAAATGTAAAGGGTGAAATCAATCAATGAGTCCACAAGACAGTTGATGGTACATAACTTGTCAAATTCAACATACAAGATATCGGGTTAGTAAAACAAAGCAAGATAAACCTACTGAGTTGAGAAACCAAGGGGAACAAAGTCCTAGTGTTTGTTTCCAAATGATTACAATCAAAGTTTATTAATTTACTTGTTTGAGATTACTACTATAAACCCACCATTTACATTCTGCATTGCCAGTTATTTCCAGCAAATGAGAGATATAATTCTATATATTCCCTTGGGTTTGACCCCAACCTGAGTTAATTTATATAACTTCACAGTGATCACTTTATCATCAATTGGAAGTGTAGTTTAGGTGTTAATCAAATCATGAGGTACATTGGTAGAATAAATAGTTCCAACTTAGTTAACACATCAACATTGGTTCCATCAGGGTAGGTCAAAAAATTATCTGCCAACCACATGAGAAATATGGTAGGTCTTGGTTCACCAAGCCCCAAAGTATTGAATACTGAGGTTGGAATCAGTTTAATTTTAGAACCTAGGTCATAAAGTTCAATAACTATATCTCACACTCTAATGCTTATCAGAATTGCAAAATAACCTAGTTTTCTAAATTAGGTGGCAGTTCTTTATTATTCTTGAACTACAGTCTTCAGTGAGTGAAACAATCTCATATTTTTAGGAATCATTTATTATAAACTATACTACTCATGTTCTTGGTGTAATTTGGTACCTCTTGCTATAACTCCACAAATAGTATACATATAACTGCTACTATATGTCTAAAAACCTTGAACATGCATTATCAACTTTTAGCTTCTAAAATTTCATTAAGAATTATGGTGGTGTTTTAACTATTAAATCATTAGATTTCTAGTAAATATCATCACCATTTTCCTTGTTTATATCATCATATGGTATAGATATCAACTCTACAATCTATGTAGAGAATTAAATTAGCTTTCTAATGATACCACTTTCATCCAAATTCAATATCGGGGTGAGGGGTTATGACCATTTTACTGAGAGTTGTTGGAACCTCCTAGGTGTGACGGATGATCTAACTGACCATTGAGTTTGCGATGGACCATCACTCGTACCTTTGCAACCAAGGTAGTAACTCCCTTTCCTGGCCCAAGTGCAATGGCCAGGACGATGGACCATCAAGGATGGAACGTACCATCGCTAAGACCATCACCACTGAGGCAGTGTGGTCTCATCCTAGACAACATGTGATAGACGATCCAATGGACCGTCAACACTGCAACGGACCGCTGCTTCGAATATAACACCAAGGCAGTGTGTTCTTTTTCTGACTGACGTGCGACGGACAATCCGATGAACCGTTGCTTCGACTATCGCAGCCCCCGTTTAGTGTTTTAAACTCATTTTAAAAAGGGGTCTTTGGTCTTCTTTACTCTTTTATCAACTACATATATTCCAAACAAATAAAATGGCTTCATTCATCATCTAAAACACAATAGAGCTAGTATTTCTCCCTCAAGATTAAATCTAAAACCCTTCTCCAAGAAATCTAAGAACTCACCATAGATTCTACAAATTGAGTTGAAATTTGAGTTTGTCAAGTTCAAGGGTTGCAATAACCCTCTCTCAAGAGTGAGAAGAAGAGTTTAAATCAAGCTTGTTCATCCAATTTCATAATCCAAGGTATGTGGAGTTTTGAACATGGGTAATCCTTTCACCCTTGTGCCCAAAGTCTTATTTAAACTACAATTTTCTGCAACTTATGAGATTTTACATTAAATTGAATTAAGGTTTTTCACCCATTGTTATTGGTTGCAAGCTTTTGATGTTTCCTATGAATTGAGAGTCTAATGGCATAATTTTTACATATTTTCTTGAGAAATTGTAGTTGGGTTTATACCTCATGATTTTAATCCTTAAGTAGTTAATAGTTGCAAAGTTTGAGATATTGAAGTATATGAGTATGTTGAGATTTTGAGATAAATTGCTGTAAATTCCAGATTTCTACATGAATTATGAATCTATATACTATCTATTATGTATTATGATGAGTTTTAACTTGAGATTGAATTATGGGTCACTAAGCCCTACTTGAGACTTGCAATTTTATGAATTATTATGCTATAAGCACCCATTATTTGAGTATTTTGAGATTATTGAGAAATGTTTTAACCTAATGCCATAGAGTTTTGAAATCCACTCTACCACATGAGATTATAGATTTGATTATTGGGTTCTTATGAACCATGAGATTATTTTGAAAGTGGATTTCCATGAGATGAGCGAGATAAACTAAAGGGAGCAGTATTTAGCATCGAGTTGGGTAAGTTACCACAGTTTCTTACCCCAGAACTACGTGCCATCATAGGTTTAAGATTTTGGGCCTGAGGTCGAGATTATTGGGACTGAGGCCGAGATAAGTGATCACTGAATTGAGGTTATACTTCTTGTCAAGAGTGTAATGTCTCTCTCGAATGTGAGGTTTCTTCCTTAGGAGGACTAGACATTGGACTCTATATATCTTGGATGGTTTATGTCGGTTAGGAGAACCTCCCTAAACTAAAGTATTTTCCATTGAGATAGAATATTTTCCCTAAAGCTTTGAGATGAGATATTTTCTAAAGTAAACGAATTGCATTTGAGTATTTTCCAAAGAAGGAAGTAGTTTTCTCCACTAATAAGAGTTGATCATCAGTTTTTAAACAAAAGTCATATAATTCTAAGTTCCAAGTGTTTGAGTTCAAAAGAGTTATAAGTCCTTGAGAAATAAAGAAGTTTTACTCTCCATGAGATATATGCATGAGTTGAAAGTATTGTTTAAAGCTTTCTTCATCCTGTGAGTAATGATAATAAGAGGAGAGCACAGATTTTAAAGCCAAAGTATAATGACTCACGAGATTTGTTTAACATGCTTCATTCTACATGATTTATGTGCTTTACATTTTAGACTTATTCAAGTTATGTGAGTCATTACTATTTGCATGCATGATTTGATTAAAGAGTATTGATATTGTTTTATGTAAATTCATACACCCCCATATACTAAGTATATTCCCAAGTGTTGATCCACATATACGTCTATGTGATACATTGTCTTATAATGTAGGTTCAGGTCCTTAGTCCCAGCCTCATCAGTGATGCTCGAGTACCTTCGTCTACATTTCTACAATGGTGAGTCCTCATGGTTTGAGGACCTATCTTCAAATATTTTATTATTCTAGTGTTTATGTTATTACTTTCAGTTCAGTTTGATTCAGTTTGGGACCTGTCCCAACGGCTCTTGAGTTCATGGAGTAGTAGAGGCTTTGTCAGACTAGTTATTAGATTATGGTTGTGTTGAGATTTCTAGTATTATGGTCGTTTGGATCGAATATTATCTTCGTATTTCCTTTTATTTGATATGACAGTGCCAGTGTTTTGTATATTCCTTCTTGAATGAGTATTATGATAAGTGATAGGCTCAAAGGGTTATCTTAGGGCTACTTGTAGCCCTAAGCACTGTGTGATGTCCCTGGAGGTGATTTTGGGTCAGTACAATATCTCTGTTTACTTTCATCATGAGTAGATACGTAATTTAGTCTAGGGATTATGTTGAGCTATAGTGTAATTATCTATGGGATTTTTGTGTTTGCATGGATTTTAGTTGTTGAGTATGGATTCCAGCATTGTTTGAGCCAATGGGTTAGAATTTGATGGGTGAAACCCCCAAATCTCCAAATGAGATTGTTGGGTGAAAGCCCCAAACTCTAGGAAGCCTTTATCATACTTGAAAGAGAGATAAAGGTGAACACTAGGTAACCCTTAACATCCTCGAAAAGGGGTTATAGGGGGACAAAGCTTTGGTGGACAATTGAGCGTATGGTTTACTACCTTTTGATATCTTAGAAATAACTTTATTAGGAGCGTAAATTATGTCAAGAGTATCATCCTATAAATAGGGATTCTTCATTGAGGTCTTGGATGATTATGAATATGTGTACACTTGTTAGGTGCTCAAAAGAGCAAACGGGTAAAATCATTGTGGTTTTGTTGAAAGATTGACCCTGATGAACTGTAAACTAGCCTATCTTATAGTTAATAACTAAAGTTCATGATGAACCAGCATCAAACCACATGAATTACCTCTATGTATATATAATCCCAAGATTTCCCTTAATTCTTAAATTCTAAGAAAAAGTTTTATTTACCAAGTGCTTTTTAAAGTAGGTTATGAAGAATTCCCAAGAAACCCCCCCAATTTATTTCACATGTCATTTTTATTAGAATTGGGTAGTCTCTTAGTAATTTGAGAATCCATAGGGTTTGAAGTCTATAGTTCACTCCTCGAGATTTGACCATAAATCAAATTGGGTTACTTGACAATGACTGCCTCACCTCTAGTTATGGAGTGAGTTGAGCATTATCAAAATGGTGCCGTTATCGGGGTGTGAAATATAGATTTTTATTATGTGCTGTTATTGTTACTTGGGAGTATCTAGAGTGTCATACTTTATTTTCTTTGTTGTTTTTGGATTTTTTGCATGTAATCTTAGCATAACCGATACTATAAGTGAAGGAACCAATCTTGTAGAGTCCTTTGATGAACCCACTCATGGAGAAAGCACTTGAATGGTGGGAATCATATGAGTGAAAACCATATTCCACCTCACCATTGTAGTGGGTCATTTCATGTGACTAGTCTCATTCTTCATGTGTTCCAAGTAAAAGGAATGTACGGAGGCCAATCCCATGAGGATCCATATGTTCTCTTTGAGAATTTTTTGGAAGTATGTACTCCCTTCAATATTTCTCGTATGAATCAAGAGTCCTTTTGGATTTGGATCTTCCCATTTTCACTAACAGGTGAAGTATTGTTATGGTTTCTCACACTCCCTACGGCTTCACTCACTTCATGGAAGGAGCTCACAAAGGATTTTTTAGATCAATACTCCTCTCCATCCAAGGTGTGTCACCCAAGAGATGAAATCATAAACTTTAGACAAAGGGACGGGGAGACACTTCATGAAGTATAGGAGATATTTCATAGGAAGTTATCCAAATTCCCAAGCCACGAGATTATGTGGAAGACACTTCTCCAAATATTTTATCGGGCACTAGATCCTTTGAACCAAATGGTGGTAAATAATGCAGCAGAAGCTTCTCTATTAAACTTGCACTTCCATTTGGCAACCAAATTGTTGAGAGAGGTAATTAAACACAATCAAGAATGTTAGACTGATACATCAATATTTTAACTAGCCCTCTACCCAAGCCCATGATTAGTCGAGAACAAAGAAAGTGGGATGAAGATAAAGAGAAAAAAATGGAAAAGATCTTGACCCAACTTGAGCTACTAACCAAGTATGTCATGGGTTCACCTATGAAAATGACAAACCCTATGACACCAAGATCCCATTATGAAGATGACAAAGCTAGGAGAATGGAGGAAGAAATTTTATACCTAGCTAACCACTTGGGGGGTTCTCATTTGGCCTACCGCAGGCACGGCAGGAATCAGGGTTGGATAAATCATGGTGGTGGTCAAGTTTGGAGAGATCGAGAACATGAGTATTACCATTTTATGCCTCACCATGATCGTGATACTAACAAAGAGTGAGGATCCATTGACACCAACAGAGGTAGAATGGAGGATATTCTTTCAAGAATTTTAATAAATTTGAAGGAACGGACAAGTAGGTTTGTGAACTAAAAGAGGACTTTGTTTCACTCTGTAAAATAGCAGTCTCCCATTCGGTCTCTATTAAAGTATTAGAAAATCAAATTGGACTAGTCTATACACGTCTAGATGCTAAACCTAAGGGGGACTCTACTTTGGCACAATCGCAAACGTCCAAAATGATGATCAAATCTTGGCAATGTGTGAGGAGTGTAAAAATACAAAAAAATGCATGATGGAGGACTTGGGAGACAAGATACCCAACGTTCGATAAACAAAAAGGTCGTCCTTAAGTCTAATCGACAAAGAGAAGAATTAAGTAGAAAGCATTATTGGAAAGATAATTGATGAAGGGGAGTTTGATAAGTGTCCTGTGGAACCTTCTTTAAAAATTAATACATGCCAACGTCGTGCCACGATGATAACTAAGTCATTTTGTGGGACGCAATCCACAAATACCATGAGGATGGCTCATATCCTTTATATCATATTTTTATAGTACAAATGTTAGTTTTCATATATGAATAACTTATGTATGTGCGACACTTTGGAGTTCTTTGCATAAGCTTAGAAAGGGAGAAGTGTGCATAATTTTGAGGTAAAACAAATCAAAGGATTAATGAGCACCAAGTGAGCAGAGATGTTGGCCAAGGAAAAACTAAGGGAGCAGACATACCCTCGGTTATCGCAACCATGGTCCCCATGCACAATTGCGGTTACCCGTTTGTCCGTAATCGCGGTTGGTCGGCTACAATCATGAACACAAAAGCCAGTTCATTTACCAACTACCTCTCTAATTTCCTCACACACTCACTCAATTTCTTGCATGCGGAAGTGGTCAAACCTCAAGATAAATGGTGATGGTGAAAAACATGAAAAAGATAGTGGACTTTGATGGAGTTTCAGGGAGCATCCTTATCTATTTGATTAGTTTTTATTGTTGATACAGTAGGGATACTGTTACCTTTTTAGTTGGGGGTGTTTCTTCATTCATTTCATTTGATCTTGCATTAGTGATATTGGTGCACACTTTTCTATTCTTTGGAAAATTCTTAGCAAGTTTTTTATTTAGGTTGTAATATTAGGAAACTCTAATGGTGCACACATTTGTATGGATTAACTATTTTGTTCTTAGTTTTCTATTTTAGTCTAAATTTAATTAGATGAGCTTTGATTTGGTGATTAGGTTTCTATCCATAGGTGCAGGAGAAGTCTTACTACCCATAGCATCAAGGCTATAAATTACAAAGAAAGTCTGGGTACCTGTAGCATGGATAATTGGGGTTGCATTAAGATCCATTGGTGAATCCTGAGCAACCATATAGTGGGTATCACATGCTATGAACTTTAATGTAATAAGATAGCTTTGATGGTTGCCTCGATTAGAAAATTATATGTGGTACGGATGCAAAAGAAAACAACCCTCTTTGTCTAAAAATTTTGAAAAATTATTCAAAGGCATGGACGTGAGTAACTTTGTGACAAAACTTTTTCCTCTTTCTATGACTCCAAAAGTTCACTTCGAAAAATAATGAATACACTATCTTTTTCTCAAGAGGGTAAAACAAATGAATCCCCTTGACGACATTCGCATGTCATATGTGTGAGGTTAATAGTCTCCTTCTTATGTGTACTTATACTATCTGGAACTTTCCTCTTTAGTATTTCAAAGGTAATTTTTGAGTGTGCTTTGTTTTTAAAATGATCATAGGCCATCTTGTGAATTTGGAAGTTCACTTTATCCTAAAGATCCTACCAATACATAAGAGTTACTCCTAGTCACCATCTTCAAGACTTTGGACTTTTCTTTGGCAAATGCATTACAAGTTGTGACCATTTAATTCATCCGCTCTTGAACCCTATCCTCCTTGAACTTAAGAATATAAATTGAGGCTAAAAGCCTAAAGTGTGGGTGGTGGAAAGAGAAAGATGTATAGCTGGTCCACAAAATCTTAAGAAGGTTCCTACAATCTTGAGAAAGTGATGCTTTTTGGATTTAAATAAAGAAAAAATCCTACAGAGGAAAGAAAGGCTTTTTCTATGTACAGAAATTTATAGAAAAAAGTGAAAAAGAGGAAAGTGGGAAAATCAAGAAAAAACAAAGCTAGGCAAAAGAGTAAAGTGAAAAGAAGTGTCCCAATAAGTGATGCATAAAAATATTATGATTTAGAAGTTCAAGGAGGTTATAGCCTTGTTTTCCCAAATGATATTCCACCTCAACCCTAAACCTATATTACAAGCTCAAAAAGCCCTTTGTGATTTTCATCAAATTATGGTCATTATAGTGGTGATTGGAAATAGGGGAAAGGCTATGGCATGGTACTTATTAACATATAGAATTTCTTGAGAGAGTGAGTGGTTGCACTTAAAATTCTTTATTGTGTGATTGGTAGCTAGAAGTCTGAATTTCTCCTTTCTTGTAAGGAGACATGCCAACTAGTTGAGGTAGGTTATTTTGTCATCTTCTGCACAATGAGACAAGTGGAAGTTTAGAATGATTGTAGTCAACATGTTAGTCGTGTTTAGAGTGTTATTAATTTTTAGATAGTTGCTCCCCGACGTCTAGTGCATCCTTCACTATTCCATTTAATGATAAGGGGAGTTGTTAAAATCCTATTTGCCCGTGTGTAAGAAAGCTTTTTGTAGTACCAATCTAGTTAGTGTATTCATGATCATTGAGCGATAGAGAAAAGGCATACATATGAAATTGTCTCATAATAAATGGTAACATTTCTTGAGGACAAGCAAGGTCTTAAGTTGGGGTTGTTGATTAGTGGTGATTTTACCACCCATTCGCACTCATCATTTGTGCACATTACCTTCTTTTGAATGACTAAATAAAATAAAATAAAATATATTGATAGATGTATTAATATTTACTATTTGTTGGCATAAAGTTGAGAAGACTAAAAGATGTGAATTGGAGCTGAAAATGATAAAAATAGAGCAAGAAAGAGTGCAGCTGAAGACTTGGACTACATCAGCCTCGGTTACTATGATCGCCATCCTCTATTTGTGGTCACGGTCAGTCAAAACAGTCACAATAATATCATCGTGGCACACAACTACAGTCGCATGATTACGGTTATGGAAAATCATACGCGATCATGGTTAAGTGGGAATATTTCCAGGGGAAGATCTGTAAAAGCACTTGGACGCATCCCAAGCCATATTTAAGCTAAAGCACTTTCTTCTTCAGGATAGCTTAGCTCATAAGATATTTTGGAATTCAAGACTTGAAACCCTAGTCTTGGGAAAGTGTGCAATTAACTTTGAAGGATAAATTTCCTAGACTCTTTGTGAAGAAGGAATGCTTTGGATAATCCTTATGGTATATCTCTCTTTAAATTCTTCATGAGAAGCTAAGTAATTTAGTCTTTGGATTATGTTGAACTAGAGTGTAATTATGTATAAGTATTGTTTTGTTTTCATGAATTTTAGTTGTTGCATACCACCATTGCTTGAGCTTACAGGTTGGAATTTGATGGGTGACAACCCCAAATCTCGAAATGGGTTTAGTGGGTAAAAGCCCTAAACTCTAGAAACCCTTTAAAATACTCTAAAGAGGGATGAAGGAAAACATTAGGTAGCCTATAACATCCTCAAAAGAGTGTTATAGGGGGACAAAGCAATTGTGGACAATTCAACCTATTCTTTACTACCTTTGGGAATCTTAGAAATAAGTGTATGAGGAGTATAAATCATGTCAGGAGCATAATCCTAGATATAGGGATGCTTGATTGATGTCTTGGGGTGTACACTTGTTAGGTGCTCTAAAGTGCCATCGGGTGAAATCATTGTGATTTTGTTGAAATATTGTCCCCAATGTACTTGACCTAGCCTATACTTTAGTTACGAACTAAATTTCATGACGAACCAACATCAACTCGCATGCATTACCTCTATGTAGACATAATCCCAAAATTTCCCTCAAATCTTGAATTTAGACATAATTCCAAGATTTTCCTTAAATCATGAATTATAAGCAAAAGTTTTATTTAGCAAGTGCTTGTTAAATAGGTTGTTAAGAATTCCCAAGAAAATCCCCCCATTTTATTTCACTTGTCATTTTTATTTGTATTTTGGGTAATCTCTTAGTAATTTGAGCAATTATAGGGTTTGAAGTCTATAGTTCACTCATCGAGATTTGACCCCAATTCAAATTAGGTTATGTGACAACGACTGTGTTGCCCCTAGTTAAGGGAATGAGTTGAGCGTTATCAGGTAACCATTGAGTATTCTACAATACAATCTATGATACCATGGGGAATCTCTTCCAGTTATTAATATGGAGACGAGAAGAGTTGAGATGTTTCCTTGCTAGCATTGGAAGACAGTCCAGTTATCTATTATTCCTTATTTGAATTCATGGCAAAAAATAAAATATAAAAAATAAATGAAGGTAAATCCTTCTTATATTGAGAAAAATCTAGCTAATTATACTTCTAGGAAGATAAAAAGGCTTCCAAGCAAGTTGATAAACTCTGTATGTTAACAAACTACTAAGAAGAATGCATTTGAGAAGAAAGTGGAGAATCAAGAACATGAGATAATTGCGTTAACTTTCCAAATCTCTAAAACTTAAAAGTTGTTCACAAAGATAAGATCTGAAAATCTGAGGTTGATGAGTAATCTAAAGAAAGTAAATAAGGTAGATAGAAAAAGGAAGAAAGAAGATCCATGGCTTCAAAATGATCTTGAAAAGATTTGAGGGATTCTCCAAAACACCTTATGTCTGCACTTCATAAAAATGAAGAGATATAGAGGGACCGGGTCTACTTGGAGAAGATTTTTATAAATATCTTAAATGGATTACTTCTTTATAAATCACTTCTAATCTATTCTGTCATAGTGTTAATGATTGAAAGGGATTGGGATGTCAAGGAGAATTCAAACTTGTTGAGTCTAAAGAAAAGGCTGCTCATTATTTTGGAAGCACAGAGTATGAACTCTTGTATACTCACTATAGAGTATACTCAAGCTGAAAAAGGAATGTCATCACTTGTTGAAGGCTAAACTGAGAAGTACTGAATGCATTCAGTAGGAGAATTCATTTTCTAAGGTATTCAAGTCACCCAACGAGGCAAAGAGGAAGCTATCACTTCCTATATGGCCTAAAAAGAATTCGATCACACCATTATCCTCCTACTAGGAAATTAAACTTAAGTAGGTTCCCAAAACAAACTTGTGATCATGATTCCATGCATAAGAAAAGGGATTGCAGCCAGGAATAGCTCATTGATTTAAAGGGTTCAAAGCTTAATTATGAAAGTTCTAACTATGTTCTCGCTCTTAAGTCCCGTCAATATAGAGGTGTCTTATTGTATAATAGATAATTTTAAAGGACTTGGTCCCTAGGAAACTCATCTTAGAGAAAAAGCTTCACCAAAATGAATAACATGTTAATTGGTGTCACTCCTAAGAGTTGCAATGTTTAGGAGGCAGGTATCCATGATCATGTAGGTGCAGTATAATCTAACACAGTTTCTTACCTTTGCAAGTATACACATATGGGAACAACTTGGGAAGGAAATAAGTTAAGCTAACACAAAAGGTCAATTCAATTAAAAAGAGAGGGATTTGGTCCTATATCTCTATTTAGTAACAACAAGATGACTTAGTAATCATAAAATGTTGTCTAAAAAGCCATGTAATTTTCTAAGATGGTAATTCTTTTTCAAAATAAAGAGTTAAACTTATTAGGTTAAGACATGTTAGTTCAAAAGGAATGTTTTTTTATGAAATTAGCCATCCTTAAAATTGCTAAATTAGACCTTCTTGTCAGTACTCTTAATTAATCCATCTCATCTCCCTAAAACTAAAATCATCCCTAAACTAAACTATTTCATTTCTTTCTCAAAGTCCAATGGATTATGTTATTACTTTATCAAACTCTGTAAGAAATCCATTATCTACAATCGAGTGAATCTTCATTAAACTCTTCTCAACCTTAGAAGCTTATGCTCAGCCTATCATGATTGAGAATTCAAATCAATGGTTTAGATCACCAATAGAACAAGAAATTTCATCACTTGAAAACTCCCATTTTCTTGAGTTATTTAAAAAATCTAAAAAGCTGAAATCTCTAAAATACAACAAGCACCAGATTCTCCAACACCCTCGTACTCAACCATAATTTTGCTTAGTTATTTGGTGAAGAAATTTTAGTGAAAATAGTCAATCTTTCCTCCTGTGAGAACTTGTTTCTACATGTTTATGACACTAAAGAAAGATCAGTTAATGTAGTGGAACAAGAAGTTTGTGATAATAATGAAGTATATAGGGAAAAAGATATGTTGTTACCTCCAATTGAATAAAAATTACCTCTTAGATGGATTGTGAAGAAACTCAGGGGAAAAAGAAAAAGGAAGAATAAAAATACAAAAGTTGTGGAGGTTAATAGAGGAGAGAACTTGAAATTACTAGATATTGTTTCTATCAAAGAAGGAAGAAAGTATATCTCTATAGCTAAGAGGACTAGGTCCTCCATATCAGCATCTGGCAGCCCTACTATAAGTAGGAAGAAACACATAGTTGTGAAAAGAAAGAAGGCTTCTCAGGTACCTAGTCCCAATAAGAGAAAAACACAAATGCATGAGAAAGAATAGCCACATAGTGAGGCCAAAGGAATGCAAAAGGAAGAGGAAAGAAAGGAAATATCTAGAGAAAGAAGGATTGGAAACTTGAGAACACCAAAAAAAATTTCAAGAAAAGTTATTAATCCTAGAATTTATGAGAATCCTGGGATGGTGAAGTTGATAGAATATGTCAGGCATCATGGATGGTCATAACTATTTAAGGAAACAACACCAGTGTATTTTGAAAATGAGGTAAGGGAATTTATTACACCATGGAATTCTCAGATGATGAGCTAAGTTTGAAGACCCAGGTACGAGGTAATCTTATCAATATATGTAAAGAATTATTGGGCATGACCTTTGATTCACCTATAATATGTATGAGGACAATTGAGAACCAACAGCTCTCAACTAAGTTTATGATCGATGCATCAAAGGTAGGAGTGACTTCCACATCTCTATTGAAAAAAATCATGATAAGTGAATATCAAGTGGTATTTGAATTCATTAACAAGGTTTGGTTACCATGTTCTAAAGGAAGACCAATTTCTCTCGTGTTGACTTTTTCTAATTGAAAGCTCGAGCAAGTTTGAATTGATGTCTTCCTGTTCTTATGATAGACCATATATATAAAGTTGTGTATGAAAAAAAAAGAAGAACATGGAATGCCATATAGATATCTGTCGAACAAAGTGTTTAAATATTATGGTGTTTTTGGAACTAAGGGAACACCTGGAACAGCCTAGAAAATGATCAGCCTAACAATTCTTATGGAGAAAGAATGCATAAAGGTAAAAGATGGATCTATGTCTCAAGTATCTGAGTTGTGAGCTAATAAGGAAAGATTTTGAAAGGAAAAGAAGGAGTTAAGGGTAATGTTGGCTGCCAAAGATGCTGAAATAGTGCATTTGAATCAAAGATTTTCTTATGAGGGACCAGGTGCCTCCGATGAACTTACAACTGAAAATGAAAACCTCCGGGCAAGAGTAGTTGAAATGATTGGTAAAGTTCAAAAATTGAATGCCAAGGTGAAGGATCTTACAAAATAGTTGATGGAAGCTGACAATGCTAGAAATTCAAGAATAAAGATTTTTCTTAAGTCTATTTCTCCCAAACCTCTCTCTACCTAAGTCATATTACCCCTATTCTCAAATCAATCTAGTGTTAATTTCATATTTTGGACCTAGTGTTAGCTCTTGAAGATTGTGCTTTATGCGTTATTTTGGTGTGATTTTACTAGCACTAACTTCTATTTATGAATAATTGAATTATTATTGTGAACCTCATTAGTTTCCCTTATCTTAAAAATATTCTTTATGTTAGTGTAGCACCAGTGGACATGAGTTAATTAGCCTGTAGTTATCTTCTCTAATGATTTACTATTAATTTTTTCTCAGATGCCAAAAAATGGAATACTAATTTCATATGTAAGGACCATGTGTTTATGTCTGTTTTCATATGTGGTAATGCATAGTGACAAGGGGAAGTAAAAAGGTGTTTTTACAATAAATAAAAATAAGGGATCAGGTTCATATGTTGCATGATGTTGGAAACATAATGATAGGGGAACATTCATCTTCAGAGTGGTAATCACACTGATTAAATATGATGTATGTGCATTGATTCTCAAAGTTGTATGGTTGGTTTTACCTCATCAAAATAGGGGAAATTATTATATGTAGTTTTGATTATGAGTGGCTAACTACAAGGGACTAGGTCCCTGGATGTTCATGTAATAGTACCGCTGGCACGCGCGACTGCAGAGTTTTGTCCTCTAGTGTAACAAACTTGCAGGTGCTTATTGTACAAATTAGGATAGTTGGTCTAATGATATTTCATTCCTAATCATTACTCATCTGTAAAATAAAATAGATGCCTTTTCATCAAATGGTTTTTGCAAATATTTTGAAGCACTTAAGAGAGAAGAACTGACAAAAAATAAAATTTCAACATTTCTCAAGTTCACAGTAAGTGTGTGACCTAAAATATAAATTGTTCTTGAGTCAAATACTGATTTGCAATTGAACTACTCATGCTACAAGAGTAGTGTTTTATTTTGTTGAGAGAAGTTCTTAGGTAGAGTTAGCTAAGCTTGTTGTTGATAAGAGTCTACAAGTTTTTGTGGAAATCATCGAAGAGGTGTAAATGTGAGCTTGTAATAGAGGTATTGCAAGATGGAGGAACCTAGATTTATATTCATAGTCGAGTCTTCAATAAATAGGTTTATTATGGTGGACTACTTTGAGCTTATGGGGGCAGGCCGTGGTTTTCCCTTTCTTGAGTAAGGGGTTTCCACATTAAATTCATCTACTTTTACTCTTCTTGCTCTATGTGTTGATTCCTGGTTAACTTTCCATGTTTTGTTTTTGATTAACCTTGAGGGACTTGAGACCTCATTGTATAGCACAGCCTTCAGGGTTTCAACACAACCTTCTTCTCATGACTTTCCAAAGCTTAACTCCTTCATTACTCTACTTGTTAATGAACAATCATCCCTGGATCTTTAAAACTATTCTAATAGTTTATAGTGGATGAAATCTTGGTTGCAAAAAATCTCATTTTATTTTCAAAAAGCCTTAGAAAGAGTATAGTTGATCTCAAGAAAAACAATGACAGTAAAACACCTAGAATTCCAGGAAAATGGTCTAGAAGGTTTACTGAGAAGCAGCAAACTCTTGAGGGACCTGTTCTAAAAAGGAGAAAAATGGTTAAAAGAGAATCTCTCATAACTTATAATAGAACAAAGAATGGGGAGAAAGTAAGGTTGTACCCAAGGATGTGGGAAAAAGGTTCTTGAAGAATCAAAAGGTGTTAACTTGAAAGATTTTTTATTAAAATATGCTAACAGAACCTGGTATGGTGCAATTAGTTAACCTGGTAAAACATCAAGGCTGGATGCATCTCATGAAAGGACCTGTTCCCACTATTTTTGTTGAGATATTCAGGAAATTCTATTTCACTTTGGAATTCATTGAAGATAGGATGAATCTGATTACACAAGTAAAAGGGAATAAAATAAAGCTGAATAAAGGAACACTGGGAAGAATTCTGGAAGTTCTTATAAATAGGGTGAGAACTATTTCCAAGTAGCGAAATTTAATAGAACTCTTAGTAAATACATTAAGGGTCAAAGGGAAATCTATGGCTACAGTGAATAGGAACTCATTCAAGAGTGAGTTTCAATTGATTTTTGACTTTGTGAACAAGGTAATTCTACATGGTCATAAAAGAGAAACATTGTCTTAGCAACTAATTTATATCTGATGTAATACCTTAGTTTCTTTGATATTATTATTATACCTATATTAATGATAGAATTCATTTATAAAGTGGTTCTTGGTAAAAGTGGAAAGCATGGCATGCCTTATGGATACTAACTGAACAAAGTACTAGATCATTATGGCATTGTATATGATTCTGTAACCCAAGGACCTGTGGCTGAAATGTTTAGCATGTAAACACTGGTCAAAATTATGTGTGTCAAATTAGGTAGCATTTATCCAAGGTATTATGGAAAGAAAGTAAATGAACTAAAGGTCTATTCCGCTACCAAGTATGAAAAAATTAGCAAGCTTCAGGATAATTCAATATCTCTCCAAAAGAAGCCTATATGACTGTGAAATGATCATAACTGAGAATGTTAAACTATGAAATAGGGTGTCAATCTTAACTTATGAGGTCTTTATCTTAAATTTAGAGATAAGGCTTATCAACAACAACCAAACCCTACTTATTCAAACTGTTCTTCATAGTCCTTCACTTGTTAATCCTTCTTAATTCCTGTGGATTTTTTTAGAAGAACATTTACTTTATGCAATGTAATAATACTTATCCTCTACATATAAATGAGTTTTTTATTTATTTGTTACATTTGATACCTTTAACTTGAAAAGTTTTTCTTCATATTAGTGTTTCCCCAGTTGCCATGAGTTAACTAATTTGTTCTTAATCTACTCTTGGTTGATTGTTCTCACTTTAAAATAATTCCAAAAAGAAGATACTTTACTAAGTACATATAGTAGGGGACCAAGTGCCAGGTGAATGTGAATGAGATGCTAATAGGGGAAAGTATAAGTTGTGATGAATTTTAATAAAAGAGAGAAAGCATCTTGGTAGGGGGAAGGAAAAGATGTGCTAAATGAATGATAAGGCACAGTGATAGGGAAAGTAAACAAGATCATTTTTTTCAAATAACAATAAAGTACCAGGTCCATGTGTTTTATGATATTGGAAGCATGATGATAAGGGAACATTCATCTTAAGAGCGGTAATCACATTGTTTAAATGTGATGGATCTGTATTGATGCTCAAAGATGTATGGTTGGTTTGTCAACATTTAAAAAGGGGAAATTTCTATATGTAGTTTTGATGATGAGCATATAACTTCAAGGGACCTAGTCCTTAGATGTTCATTGTATAGAATAGCTAGCACGCGTGACTGCACAATTTTGTCCTCTTGTGTAAAAAACTTGCAGGTGCTTCTTTTTCTGATTTGGAACCTGGTCTAATGATATTTCAACCCTAATCATCACTCATCAATAAAAGAAAAGAGATATTTTTTTATCAAATAGTTTTTTTCCAAAATATAAAGGGTGAAGCGAGGCAGCAAAAACTTCATTTCAAGATTGTTCAAGCATTGCTCATGTTCTTATCTTTGTAGTATGCATAAAGAGTTAGCTAGTGTTCTTGAGTGTGTATTTGTAAAAGAATTCCCCACGCTTTAAGAGTAATGTCTTAATTTTCTTACGCTTGAGAGTGCTCAGGTAGAGTTGCCTTAAGTTTGAAACTAGTTAGAGTTAATTAATGGAGAGAATCCTTGGCAGAGTTTTAAAAGATGAGCATGTAGTAGAGTTATTATAAGTGAAAGGACCCAAGATTTAGGCTGAAATCGAGTCTATAATCAAGAGGTTGATTATAGTGGATTTATTTGGTGCTTGTGATGGCCTTCCATGGTTTTTCCCTTTCCTTGAGCAAGGGTGTTTTCCATATTAGAATCTTGTATTTTTACTCTTTCTGCATTATCCTTTGATTTTTGATTATTTTTATGTATTTTACCTGTGATTGACTTTGAGAGAACCAGTCCCTCACTATGTGGTACACCCCTAAGGGTTCCAATAATAAGTATAATTATCACAACATAACTACAGCTACTTGAACCTTCTTAATTTGACTTGAGATTTGGGTTGTTAGATACTTTTTCACCAAGTTAGAAAGTTGTCCAATCTCAGCACTCATGGTTGTGACTTTATCTAAGTTAAACATTCCTTACCTTTCTATAAATTTGAGGAGAATACTTTGTTTGGTTCTTGATAATGTCTGTTTTTTGCATACATAAGGTTGTCATCATAACTCTTACACAAGATATTCCCTTGAGTTGTCACTTCTAATAGTGACTTAGAGTTTGGTCTCACTACTCTTGAATGAAATTGTAGACATTGATCCTTTTAGGCTACTAATGATGCGGGCAATATTTGAGATAACCCTTGTACTTTTTTCGTGCCTATGGTAGTGAGTCATTATCTTTCTACACAATAAAATATCCTTCATCTCGTCTCTTTAGTTCATCTTATTAAAAAGAATGAAATTAGGAACATTGATGATAATCCATCCCAAGTAGTAATAAAACCTAAAGGTTCATTTTGTGACCACTAGTTTTCTTCCACAATTAGTATGAAAGGAGAAAAAGTCAAATTCAAATATTTATTTAACATATTTTTAGAGTGAAAATTACTGCTCAAACTGACAAATTTTGTTAAGTGCAATTTCCTTTCAAAATGGAAAGTGTTCTACACTAGTTGTACCATTCATTCTTTTAACACAAAGTTTTATATTACCTTCAAAAGTGAACCAGTAGAGTGCTCATGTTGTTACTGATCTTTTGTGGACACAATAGATCATATTTCCTTATTAGGTCATTTGTTGCTTTCACATAGGAGTATTTAATATATTTATTTGGCATTTAACAGGAAGCTATTTCTTTAAGAAAATATGTTATGACACGGTGGAATACTAAGCACAAAAATGTGGTTCACCAACTCATTACACATGCTACTCCTATAACTGTTTGTTGGAACCTTTCAAAAAATTGGTATAATAGAAAGAACTAGGGCAAATAATTCAACTCTAAAAGAGTCAAGTACTTAATTTTCAAGGACATTTCTATCCTATTTGCAACCGTTTTTCTTTACATATCTTAACCTTCTAACAAGACAAATTAGTGTACTTTGGTGAAGATGTATCAATATGAAACCAGGGTGATTATGGTGTAACCTACTTATTCCTTAGACAAGATAAGCATGGTTGGAAATGCATTAGAAAATTTGGGAAGCATCGATTTTGGTGGTATTGTAACTACCCAATTTATGAGGCATGATGACACTACTTTATCTCGCCAGTTGGAAAGCCAAACACTTGACCCAGGCTATAAGCAATTGGTTAACTTGGTGGAAAATGGCCTAAAATTTTGAAATCAGCAATATAAGACATAAAAAGTAATACGTAAATAATGTTTGTCTAAGAGATAGATAAAACATCAACAACCATTTCATGACCTAGTAGCGTCAGTATAAGAGCTACTAACAAAAGGAACATAAATACTAAGATAGAAAAAAAACACGAGTCTCAAATAGTAAAAGATTAGCATAGGATAATAGAAGGACAAAGGTCTACTCTGACTCCAAGAGCTAATCCTATCTCCAAAATCAACTCAGAACGATCATCACATCTACGGAGACCACTAGTACGAAAATCTCCATTAAAAGGGTACAAAAGTGTAGTATGAGGACAAAAACCATGGGTACTCAGTAGGACTCCTCGACCGATTGAGCTAAATAATGGTATAAATATGATAGGATGCAAGATAAATAAGCTAAGTCATGGTAAAAGGGGAAACAAGGAAATAAACTTCAACACTATAAATAAATAACCAGAAAAGATATAATATCAAAGAATACATAATTAGTACTAGAAGATTGTCCCCTATAAGATAGTAAGAGTCAAAAAGTAAATAACCAAATGCAGGATCCCATAAGCCGGAAGGATGCACTCAAAGAAACGTAAATAGCCGATGGTCCAAAAAAATACCAAACATCAAGCTTAACAATGAATCTATCCAAACTGTATCATATCATAAATAATATCTTAATGCCAGACTCAAGATGGAGCTCAATAACATTATCATCATCATTTGTTGGACTAGAGCTAAAACCCATATCATCATTATAATTATCCATTTGTCGGATCTGAATCAAAACTCACATCACTAATGTCATCGTCAATTTTCCATACTTCAATTATAACTTCAAATCATTAAACCACTGGGTTTTGCCAAAAGTTAGAACCCACTCACATGTACAAAACTATTAAAAATATCATTTATCTAATGTATTAAAGGCCTAAAATAAGTATTTCAAATGGCACAACCAACGTATAGACATCTACAAAAGATAACACAAATCATGGACTAAGATGGGTTGGAAGGGCTCACTCCTAATCCCCAAAATTTATTCTAAGGAAAATTCAACCCAGACCAGGCTAAGGTATATTAATCCACTTCTAGATATCAAATAAACCACAATTTGACCTAAGATACAAATTCTACCAAAATCATAAGCAACTAAGTCAATTTCAACTAAATTATGATTACTCAATAGGATAAACAGTCAAAATAATACTAATTATACCAAACATAGCTCCAATACATATATCCCATCCCATATCTACCATAATATCACAATTATACTATAAATTAGCTTAATCTATAATGAAAGTAAACCTACCCTACCTCGACGCTAAAGAAAAGAAAAGAGAATCTGCTAAATGTATGATTTCCCTTTTGAAGAAGCTTTTGCAAAATTCCATGCTATAAGTCATAATCTACTAAACAAAATAAGAAAAACAAGCCCATATTGCGCTTTTATGTTTCTTATTAAAAATTACTAAAAAAACCCATGTGGGGCTCGCTTGTAGAGTCATACTTTAAAACCAACAACACGTTCCTGTATGTTCAAAGAATATTTATCCTCAAAAATGTGTAAATTCCAAGCTCAAACGGTGCTACGATAAACCAACAAATATTCCAGAGATTTTGTGTAAATTATGAGAATTTAATCAATGAAATTAATGTAAATTTACCAATAATTAGGAGACGAAACACTTTATTTGAGCTTACAAACACTCCAAAATCACTCACTAATAGTTCTCCTATGTTTTTACACTTTTTAGTGTTATACACCTTGAATTGGGTGAAAATGGAAGAAAATGGGCTAAGTGGGGAATTTAACGTGTTCCCAGTTGTTTAGGTGTCATTTAAGCGGACACTTGGGACACTTAAGTTGCTAGTTGGTTAATGTCGATTAAGTGACCCTTAGCCTCTTATGCATCCATCGCCTAAGAATCTAAGGTATGGCTTAAGTAATACCTACTGGGAAAGCCAAGTTTCTTACTGGTCGTTTTAGCATCCTTCGCTTAAGGGACCCCATGGGCACTTAAGCGAATGCACCAGCACCAGCTGAAACTTCAAATTCTTTCGAGTCTCCATCGAACCCTAGGCATTCATCAAGGATAAGATAAATGTAAATGAACTTTTCTACTTTATCAAATTATATGTTCAAGACTAAAAGGCACACCAGAACTTTTCATCTAAGTTCATTCGATGAAAAGTGAGTCCCACACCTATGTGTATTTTTTCTTATATTTTGACTAATTGATCAAAATGTGTCTAGAAGCCTTAGAACCTAGTCAAAATGGATGATCCAAAGTTGTTAGAACTACCAAAATTGGAATATGAGGTCAATTGATTAAAGTTTTTGCTTGGAAGCTAATTTTAACCAGCAAATACTTCAAAAGAAGGAATTAGGTTTAAAACCAAATGAAATGCAGTATAACAAAAATATCAACTCCAACAAGTCATAAATGACTTGGGACAGCTATAGGAAAGCTTTAAATGGTGAAAATAAGCAGAAATTCACATAACGGCGGGGAGGGTCATTACAATATCATATACTAAAATAACTTTTATTGCAAAAGTAAGGAATTAGGATGCACTAGAAGCCTCAAATAGGTAAGGATACTAAGTCCACATCTCACTCTCGAGATCCTAAGTAGCCTCCACTACTAAGTTGTACCTCTACTAAACCTTAACCACTTGAATTCTCTAGTACACAACCCCTTGCCATCACTAGCTAATATGGGAACCGGCTTATCTATGAAGAACAACCACTTAACCGACTGAATTGCATCCTATATATGAACATAAGATGCATCGAGAATGTACTACTGCAACATACAAACATGGAAAATATAATGGATAATAACAAAATTTAAGGGCAAGACTAACTCATAAGTCACCTCATTAACTGTGTGAAGAATCTTAAAGGGTGTAATATATTTGGTGTTGATCTTTCCTTTCTTTCTAAACCTGAGCACACCCTTCATGGGAGATACACAGAGAGATACCCGATCACCAACTCCAAATCCTAAGGCACAAAGCCTATTATCTGCATAAGCCTTCTGCTTACTTTGAGCTGCCATCAACCTATCATAAATCATCATGACTATATACAATGACTCCTACAACGGGTTATAATCTCGGGCGGGTCTCAAACCACCTAATCTGACAACGACATCATCTACCATACAAAGCCTCAAAGGTCACCATCTTAACACTTGTATGGTAGCTATTATTATATGCAAACTCTACCAAAGCGAAGTGTTGCTCCCGTTGACCTCTAAAATCCATAACACAGGCTCAGAGCATATCCTTGAGAACATTAATAGTCCACTCTAACTACTCATCAATTAAAGGATTGAATGATGTACTAAGATCAACTGGAGTACCCATATCCTCTTGAAAAGCTCTCCAAAAGCTAAAAGTTCATACTAAAGCCCTACCTAAATAATATATATAGGGATACTGCAAATGGACTATCTCATGAATATATATATGGGCTAACATCTCAGGGCTGAAGAATATATGAATAGGAATGAAATATTTCAATGTGATCAACCCATCCAAAGTAACCTAAAAACCATTAGAACCACATGAAGTGCAAGGAACACCACTAACAAAGTCTGTAGTAATCTGCTTCTACCTGCACTCGGTAAAGAACAACCTCTTAATAAAGCCACTAGGACTCTGATGCTCGATTATCACCAACTTAAAACATAGGCAAAAAGATTCAAAGTTTGCCACATATATCTTTATACCACTCCACCAATAATACTTTCTTAAATCTCTATTAATCTTTGTTCACTTGGGTAAATGGAATACCTAGAGACTTGAGCCTCACACAAAATTATCCAAATAAAGTCTCCTACCCTTGGCACATAAATACGACTATTAAATCTCAAAGTATTCTTTGATTTTATGGTAGCCCTCTTGGACTTAAGACCCAACACCTGATCATGAATATTGTATGTCTTATTTCTTTAAACTGACGACTATGAATTTTCTCAAATAGAGAAGACCTCATCTAAATATTAGAAATAATACTATTAGTGTCTGAAATATCAAGTCGCACTATCAAGTTGGAAAATGACTAAACTTTGAGTGCTAACAATCTCAGATAAATTTAGATAGAAGCCAAACTACTCATATTTACTGCCTTCTGACTCAAGGCATCTGCTACCATGTTTGCATTGCTTGAATTATACAAAATAGAGATTCAATGACCCATAAGTGACTCTTTCAATCTATGGTACCTAGAATTAAGCTCTTGCTGAGTTATAAGACTATGATGATCCATAAAAATTTCATAATGTGGTCAATAAATATAATCTCTCCAAATATTAAGCATGAAAATTACTGTTGCCAACTCAAAGTCATGAGTAGGGTAGTTGTGCATGTGCACCTGATGTGTGATCTAATGCTAACACATTTGAGGCTTTTAGCCAGAAATAATTGTAAAGAATTAAGTAATTTTTATCGTTTTTGATTTGTCTCTCTTTGATAATGTAGAAAAGTCAAGATATAAAGAAAAAACAAAGATAATAAGTGTAAAAGACGTGAATTTGGAATAAGTGGACATAAAAGTGTAGTTGATGACTTATCTGATAAGTTACCAAATTTGTGATAAGTTATCAGAGTCATCATCAGCTGTAGAAAGTGTGAAGAAGTTGGTACAAAAGTGTGATGACATCTTTAATAAGTCGTCACAGTTTTGATGAGTCATCAAGAATACCGTCAGCCTAAGGCAGTACATGATATTTGAAGTAAAGAAGTGATGACATTATATGATATATCGTCAAAGTCCTGATAAGTCATCAAGATTACCATCAGCCTTTGGCAGTGTTCAGAAGATGAGTTGAAGAAGTAATGACATTTTGTGATAAGTCATCAGATCTTTGATAAGCCATCATACTTATTGTCTGTTGAAAATAGCAACATATTAAATATAGAGAGAAGTTGACGACATGTTGTGAGAAAAAGTGGAATGATGTTGTCAACTTCTCTCTATAATTGTCCCTTTATGGATATTACCACACAGAGTGGTAAGGTTTTATCAGGCCCTACTTTGGGTAAAGCTATTAATACTAAGGTAATCAAAGAAGATGTTGAGATTAAATAAGGTAATCTAGTGGAGTCTGAGAAGCTGGATGGAATTGATATCTCTTCCAATCATCAACAGGTTGATAAGGTAAATAAGGGAAAGAGAAGGAAAAGAAAGAAGTGGTAAAGACTCTCCCAAAACCACCACCTCCCTTTTCTTAGAGATTTAAAAAGAAGGTCGATGAAATTAAATTTAGTAAATTCATGGCAATATTGAAGCAACTAACAGTGAATGTGCCTTTGATCGAGGAACTTGAACAAATGCTAGGATATGCTATATTTATGAAAGATCTTGTGACGAAGAAAAGAGCGGTGAGCTATGAACCGGTGGATAAAATCCATCATTATAGTGCTATTTCTATAAGGTCCTTGGTACAAAAGAAAGCAGACCCAGGAGCATTCACTATTCCTTGTACTATTGGGTCTCTGGAATTCGCTAAGCCCTTATCTGATCTGGGAGCAAGAATCAATCTAATGACACTAGATTTCTATAAAAAGTTGGGTTTGGGATACCCCACAACTACAACATAAGACTAGTTATGGTGGATAGGTCTATGAAAAGGCTGATCAGTATGCTACATGATGTACTTATAAAACTTGTCGATTTTATATTTCCTGTTGACTTTGTGATCCTTGATTGTGAAGTAAACTTCAAAGTGCCCATAATTTTGGGCAAACCATTCTTAGAAACTGGGAGAGTGATAGTTGACATGGAGCTAAATGCAAAAGAAGCAAAATTTAAAATGCACCCATCCATGACACAGCAAAAGAAGATGAGTGTTTTCTCAATTATGGATGTGTTCTATGGGGATATAAAAGAGGTATCAACAAGATTTCTTGATGAATTATGAGTAGTCAAGACGATTGAGTCATTTTGTGACACTAAATCAGGTGCTATTGGGAGGAAACCCAAAATTTTTATGTTTACCGCAAATTATTTTTATTTATTTAGATGGTAAGTATAATTAACTGATGAGGTATATAGGGTTTGAGTTATAATTTATGTAGCAAGTTAAGTGATCCTGATGACATAGGTGATGAGCTATCACAATTGTTATAAGCCATCAGATTCATAGTCAGACAAATCAGATCTGAGGTATGTTCTGTTAAGGCTGACGACATTTGTGAAGGGCTATCACACTTATGATAAGCGGTCAGAAGTGTCATCAGAAAGCCCAAAATAAGCTATTCAAACACTCCGGGCCCAGTTAAACAAATCCAACCCGGCCTAAAAGCAAATCTTTTCACCTTCCCGCTTTTCTTTTTCCTTCTTTAGTTTACTTCTTTTCATTTTTAGTTTATTCTCTTGCCTTTTTGAATTAGTTCTTAGTAAGAAAAGAAAAATCCCTTTTATTTTTGCTCGATAGAAGTTAAGTTCAAACACAAAGTGATCTTTCTCCTTCATCTTTTCATCTTCTCTACCCTACTCAAGAAGCTAAGTCGCCTAACAGGTATGCTCTAAGACTCTCTTCTTCTCATTAAGTAGCAGTGATGATGATGTACACCTTGGTTTTCAAAGAGATTGAGTCAAGTTTAGCTTGCCATTGTAGTAAGATACTGAAACTAGGGTTTACTGTTATGCATCGAGCACAAAAAGTTAAAATCCCAGTTCAAGAAAGTAACGCCATGTTTTATGAGAAGAATTGGGATGGATGATTATGTTAAAAATGAGCTAAAGATCATGTTCTAAGCTGACGACATGCCTAATAAGTTTGTGATGGCTTATCAGATCATGTCGTCATAACTTGATAAAATTGTGTTGGTTCTATTTAAGGTTGACGAAATGTCTGATAAGTTATCACAAACGTGACGGCTTATCTGACCATATAGTCACAAGTTGAGAAAAGTGATCCTATTCTTCTCAAGGCTGACGACATGACTGATAAGCTATCACAGATATGATGACTTATCAGACCATGTTGTCACAACTTTGATCTGAAGCACTAATAAACCCCTTTAAAGGGATGTGGACTTCAATGACTGAACTTCTTGCATTATGTAATATCGGGTACTAAATAATTATGTTCTTCTACTATAGAGTTTATAAAGTAACCCAAGAGAGAAGGATCCAAATCAGCAAAGAAGGTGACTAAGGGGAGTGTGCCTCAGAGACTCTTTGATGAGTCTTTTTATGAAGATTAAGAGCCACAGCTCATAAGGAGAAGAAAGAAAAAGAGTCTGAAAATAACTTTACCACCTCCACAAGATGAGGAGATGAGTGAAGAAAGTGAATTTGAGGAACCAGCAATATCTCAACATATGCCTTTGAAACAGACAGCCTCTGAACAACCGATTCAGAGCAACCTGATTCAGATCAACCAAATTCTAAGCTACCCAATTTTGAGGAACCAACATCTAGGTCCCCTTCTTCTGAACAATAAGCTGACGAAGATTCTCTGATATAGGGAAATCTGATCAAATGTAAGAACCCTGGTATCTGAGGAAGTGCTACATGGAAAATTCATAGGGCAAAAAAGATTTTCTTTGATGGGATTCTCATAACTCAAAGAAGATCTATTAAAAGGCCATTTTTTGAAGAAATGAGAATCACTAATATCGGGTTGAGCATATATCCTTCAATATAGTAGACATTCCAAGACTATGACTTGGCATGGACTACAAATGGAGGTGATTCATTTTACCCAGTACTAGTCTGAGAGTTTTACGTGAACTACCAGGCTACCTTGGAGAAAATGTGTAAGCAAGGCAAAAAAGTAGCAGATCAGCCCTTGTTGGAGAAAGTTCCGATTAGGGCGTAATGGTATATCTCTCAGAAAGAACCATCAATAGATTCCTTCATGGTCTTGACTTTACTTCTCAGTCCACTTCCCCAATATTCTAATCTCAGTTAAAGAATCGTGACAAACAGCGTCGTTGGTTAGCAAATCTCATAGCTGAATGAGAACCGGAATGGTTGACCTACTTAAATGAAAGCATATTCAAGGCCTACTTAACTCAAGAGGCAATGTTCTGGTGGGCTGTAGTGCGCACCTGGATGATACCCATGGATGGAGATAATATTATTCATAATGATAGAGTAGTATTAGTTGCAAGACTCGTGGCTAAGCTTCAATTAAACTTTGGGGAAATCATTGTTGAGGAGATAAAGATTTAGGTATCAAGGCCCGACACTGCATATCCATTCCCATGTCTGATTACAAAGTTGTGTGAGGCAGCCAATGTACCTAAGGTTGCAAGCGTAGACCAAGATATTCCTGCTAGGAAGACCCACAACCCCATCGGGTATGACAAAAAATAGCCTAGATTTGTACTGTAAAAGGGAACATGGGTTGCCATAGAAACGGTGAGGGTTGCTGAAGTGCAACCAACTGGCACTGGCACTGAATCAGCACCTAATGTGAAGGTGAAAGATTCTAAAGCTGTACATCCAACATCCTCTGGAAGAGCAGATTCACTGCTTAAGAATGAAACAAACCTTTCAGTTGTTGTTTTACCAATAGAATTTGCCTTTAACCCACTCAATTTCAGGAGAGTGGAAAAATAAGTAAAGTGGTGCGAGGCATAGCTACAACTTTTTGCCAAAAAATTTGCCTCTATTGTAGACAAAAGGATTAAGGTAGCACTTGAATCCTTCTAGAATTTTCCTGGTCGGATTGATGAGTTGGAAAATCATTTTAATATATGGTTAAGAGAAATATCGGTCCCATATCTTACACTATTTAGAGCAACCCTGGATAAGGTAAAAGCTGATGTTGGAGTATTGCAGCAGCACCAACTTATGGTGTCTGTGGATCCAGTTGTTGATGAGTCTAAAGATGAAGTTCCCTTACTTGAACTCAATGGGGAACCGGTGAAGCAAAGGAAAAAAAAGAGTGATATGAAAGAAAAGGGTAAAATGAAAAGAGTTAACAGCGAGGATGAAAGAAAAGCAAAAAAAAGGCAAAAAATAAGGCAAAAAAAGCAAATATAAAAAGGGTGATACGAGCATCCAAGGTAAAAGTGGAGAGAAGAGAGGAAGAGCTATAAGCTAGGGCCGTTAGAGCATCAGCTAGTGGACTCATTCTAGAGGCTCTAACAGTTGTGCTAGACCAGCAGCGAATTATTGATGTAAGTATTCCAGTGAAAAACACCGCTATAGGTTCTGGGACCCATGGTTCCTGTGCTTGAGCTACTCCAGGTATACCCTAACCCTTAGTTCAGTTTCTCTTTGCATGTACATTAAGGACAATGCTTGATTTTAAGTTGAGGGTATAGGGTGATTTATTGTAAAATATTGTAGTTGACTAGGAGAAATACAAGTACCTTAGGCAGTTAACATATTTTTGTTGATTTTTTCAACACCTCTCCAATGGTCTATTTTATAACTGTGTAATATGCATTTATATGTGACCACTGTGTATCTTGTTATGGCATTAGTACTAGTGACATGATAACCATTTCTAAACAATTGCATGAACTGGATAGGTAGTAGCTTGTAATGTACTTGTGTGCCATGTGTGTGTAAGATATTACCTAGTTCCCTTTGTATGTTAAATTCAGTACTTGCCCAGTTAGTCTTGCCTTGGTTGTGGGATAGGGGTTAGGAAAGGATCATAGGCCGTTTTGAGATTAGTCCACTTCTAGCCTAAATTACCTTTCCTGTATGAATGATATCCGTTGATCCAATTTTTTAGCCTAAATGACTATTCTTTTATGATACCTATCACCTTCCCATTTGTATCACAATGAACTTATTTTGGACCCGGTCTTCCTTAGACAATGTGCACTTTGACTTAGGAAAATAGCCTAAGTTGAGGGTGGCTACCAGGGGTGCGTAATGTAAAATAAGTATAAAGAAAGGTATAATAAAAGAAAAGAATAAAAAGTTGGGTGCGGTGGAAAAAGAATAAGAAAAAAAAAGTTGTAAAAAAAAAGAAATGATTGCCAAAAAGACCGTACCCATCCGGAGTATGTGTGAACAAGAAAGGAGAGAATTAGGTAAAGGTAAATAAGTGAGAGCCCAAAAGTTAGAGTAGTACCAAGGAGGCTTAGTCATCTTAAATATTATCGAGTATCATACCAGCCCTTAGCCTATGTTACAAGCCGAATAAAAAGACCTATAGTGATCCTGGCTTACCTGTCTGAAAACCTTGGCAATGAAAATAAGGGCAAGCTTATGGTATTTGTCATACATTGACTGGAACTTCTTTTTGAGAGTGAGTGTCTATTGATTATCCCCATAATTATATATGTTATTTCTTAAATGAGAGAGGAGGGACTTCTTTGTCGTAAGGGCACACTGGTTATGTTTCTAGTTGCTAACTTGTTTGGGTAGTATAATATTGGTACATGCATGGTTTTTGTTGCTAATTTGATGCCATAGCTTGATTCTTTTGTGTTACATTGTTACTTTTCAGTAATATACATAGTTGAGTTTGAGATGGTTGACCTTAAAGTTGGTAAATATATTTTGAGCTAAAATGGATGATTGACTGTCGAATGTGCTTTGTATCCTCGTAGTTATGTTTAATTTGCTTGAGGACAAGCAATTGTTTTAAGTTGAGGGTGTTGATGTGTGAGCTAATGCTAACACATTTGTGGCTTTTAACTAGAAATAACTATAAAGTCTTCAGCAACTTTTGTCATTTTTGATTGTTTTCTCTTTGATAATACAGAAAAGTCAAGATATAGGAAAACCAAAGACAATAAGAGCAAAAGACATGAATTTGGAACAAGTGGCCATGAAAGTGTAGTTGATGACTAGTCCAATAAGTCATCAAATTTATGATAAGTTATCAAAGACATCATCAGCTATAGACAGTCTGAGAAAGTTGGAGCATAAGTATGATGTTGGAGAATAAGTGTGATGACATCTCTGATAAGTCATCCCAATTCTGATAAGCCATCAAGAATGCCGTCAGCATAAGGCAGTACATGAGATTCGAAGTAGAAAGTGATGACATTGTCTGATATGTCATCAAAGTCCTGATAAGTCTTCAGGATTACCATCAGCCTTAGGCAGTGTTCAGAAGTTGAGTTGAAGAAGTGATGACATTCCATGACAAGTCATCAGATCTTTGATAAGCCATCAGACTAGTCATTAGCTAAAGATAGCAATATATCAAATACAGAGAAGAGTTGACAACATGACTGATAAGCCGTCAACCCCCTAATAAGTCATCACATTTTGTCATCACCTGTATGAGAAAAAGTTGTATGCTGTGATTTGCTTCCAAAATTAGGTTAAGTTTTTAAGGAAAAGTTAAGGGTTTTCTAGGGAATCTTGAACTTTAGGAATTTCATTTGGAACTTCACGAACTTACACTATTTTCTCTCTAGTTTTCTCTGTAACATTACAATTAATTTTTGAGAGATTGTTATCTCTTGGGATTTCTACTGCAATCTAATCTGAGAAACACTTGTTGATATTCATTATTCTATAAGTTATCATTTATTGCATTATGAATACAAATTGTCTTGTTGCTTTTTACATTATGAGTACCTAATTCCTTCAACCTGAGTTGTGGGATCTATGGGTTTGGTTTTGTAAAGTAACTAGGTGTTGAAGATTCTAAAGGTAGTAGGAACTCATTGGTAATTCCTCTTTTTTACATATGTCTATTGGTTGAAAATGATAGGTCATGCCTACTAGTGATTTGCTTGAAATAAGAGATCAACCCTAGTAGGAAGTGAATTATCAATAGGGACTTGGAAGCATCAAACTTTCACTTAATAATTAACGTTGTAACAAGGTTAATTAACTTGAGACAACATCCTGTTATGAAATATAAATTCCCTAAGTTTGAAAGAATTAGGTAATTAAATGTCTAAATAGGTTGAGAAACATTTAGACATTACTTCGACAAGGATAATTTGTTATTCCTACCTACCACTAGAATCTTGAACCGTTACTAGTGTCTGTCAAATACCAACATTCATAGTGATCACAACTCTGGTTTTCCATATAATATTGATCACAAACACTGACACTGAATTGAGAAATAATTACTTGTTACCCTTTCAAAAGACCACATTTACAGGAAACTGCTAACTATCAGTTGATTGACTCACAGAAAACTCAAATTAACACCATATTCCTTGTAGGATTCGACCCCAACCTAGTTGGGTTATATATTTGACAATGACCATTTAATCTCTCATAAGATAGGTATAGTTTGATCGTTATCAGCACCTTCAAATGCTTCAATGCATATGCAATTAGGCAAACTTATTGCATCAACACACAACCCAAACTAACACTAAAAGAATCCCAATATGCAGTGAATCTATCACTCTTGATAGAAAGTTCCAAAATAAGATCTAAATTGAGAAATGTCTTGAGCTTTCGAATACTCAACTTTCACTTCTTGGACCATTGAAAAGGAACCTCTTTCTGTGTGAATTGGGTCACCAGTTCTTCAATAGTGGTGAATCTCTCAGTGTATCATCTATAGTAGCTGACCAATCCTATGAATCTATGAACCTCAAATGGAGATGTAAGTATATCTAAATTGTGAATAGCATCAATATTCACTTAATCCACCATAATCCCATCCTTAGACACCACTTGCAAAAGGAATATCACCCACTCAAGCTTAAACTCATATTTTGAGAATTTGGCAAAAAGCCTATGAACTCTAAAAGTTTGGAGAACACTCTTCAAATGCTCCATATACTCCTCTCTACCCCTCATACAAAATAATATCATCGATGAACACAATCATGAAAAAATCCAAAGAAAGCTTGAATACATAGTTCATCAAATCGATAAATGCAGCTGGGGAATTGGTCAACCAAAAAGACATCACTGGGAACTAATTATGACCATATCGGGTCCTAAAAGTTGTCATTGGGATATTCCCAGCTTTAATACTCAAATAATTGTAAACAAATCTAAATTCAATTGTAGAGAACACAATTTCTCCCTTAAGTTGGTCAAACACATCATCATTGTGAGGCTTCGGATATCAATTCTTCATCATCATCTTATTAAGCTACCTATAAACAATACAATATGCATAGAACCATCCTTCTTCTTCCCAAACAATATAGTATCTCCCCAAAGAGACACACTCATTCTAATGAAACCCTTAATAATATTATCAAGGAGTTGGGAATTTAGTTCCTTAAGCTCACAAGGAGCCATATGGTAAGGTCCCATAGAAATAGGCCAGGCGACTAACACAAGATCAATAACATACTCAATATTTTGCTCAGGAGGAAGACTTGGAAAATTGATAGGGGAAACATCAGGAAGGTCATCAACTATGGGAAAGAAATGAAGAGACAGACTCTCCTTACTGAATTATTTAATATAATTGGGAAAAGACTCAAAACACCTCACAATAAGTCTCCTTGATAAATTATAAGAAATAATCCTTACTGGCTCATGACTAATAGCTCCCCTCCATACAATAAAAGGTACATAGGGCATGGCTAAGGTAACAGTCTTGTAAAAACAATCTAAGACAATATGATAGTAGAATAACTATATGTAATGCCCCGAGTCTTTACCCCGGTTGCTACACGCTGCTAGCGACCCTGAAGGACCACCAGCTAACCCATGATTGGTACGAGCTGTGAGCACTGAATAATAATAACACTGCAATACTGATATTACTGAAACAAATACGGATGGTAGGCTAAAATTGACATAAGGTTCATAACTGAAATCAAATACTAAATACTGAAAATTGAATAATAAAATATCTATCTAAAATACTCTAATCTGAATGCCTCTAACTGTATGAATTATGGAGTTGATGGGACAAGCCCCCACTAACCTTGACTACTAAAAACTATATTAAAATCCTAAAATAATACTCTGTCCTCAGACTATGAGGACTCACCACTAAATATTCTATTGATAGGTTGGACTGCTAAGTATGTTAGGAGCCCATGCATCTGAACCAATGATATAAGACATCATAGAGAAAATAAAAATATGTGTTAGTGCTTTGAATGTACTGGTATGCTAAGTAAGGTATGTTGATATGCATTGGTTCATAAGCATGAACAATAATTAACTGAATAACGTGAACATAACTAAATGAGAGTACATACATGAATACATAAACTATAACTGAGATCATGTCAATACTGGTTACTGAGTTCTAAATATTAATTAACTGATATCTGAGTTTACTGATATTGTAATACTAATAATTGAGTGACTGTTCCTGAAAGTCCTGATTGATAATTGGGTGACTATTTTTGACAACCCTAATTCTGTAGAACTAAACTGAGTTCTATACTGAGTTGGTTGACTATATCTAACTGTCTTGATTTGGTAGAAACAAATAGGGTTCTATACTGAGACTGAAACTAAAACTGTGAAAGGTAATCATCTAACCAAAATGACCCTCTCTGAATGGATTAGGGTCCAACCTCTAACCCCAATTGGAAAAGTATCAATACCATGCCACGGACAAAGATAAGCTGTGAGTTAATACTCTTTAATAGGAAGCTCATTTGTCAACCCTCGCTGGCAGGAAAACTCGCATGAGATGGACTAACCCTAGTCTGGTAGAAAGACATCTCAACCTACGCTAGATATGTAGTTCAATAATGCAGGGATTGCTACTAAGGATCAAACCCTATACTGGCAGGAATGCCCCCATCCCTGGGTTCGCTCGGTGCTGAATACTACTCCAAACTGAATAGACACTAAACTAATTTCTAGTCCATACTAGGCTTGACTAAACTATTACTGATCAAATTGTCTAACTAAACTTAACAAAATTCACTGGGTTCTGCTAACTGATAAAATACTATTGAATCTGGTTAATTGACTAAGTTCACTGAATTTTGGACTAAATACTAAACTGCGACTGTGACTGATTACTGAGTACTATTGTTCATAAAACTACTGAGACTATTCTATAACTACTGTAGCTCTAGGTAAATAGCTAACTTTCTGAATATTAAATACCTCCAGGACTCGATAGCATGAAAAGTAAAGCATAGAGTAAACTTGAAAAGCAGATCACTGTGCACAGGTTCATAACTTATCCATAGAGATATCTTATCAAGCACCTGTAAGGTATAAGTTTACATATATACTAACATGCCATGAATTCTTCCCCATTTAACTCACAATGAGCATTTTAACAAATACTTGGGGAGCACAACTATGCACATGATACTAAAACAATATCTAAGAATCATAACATAAATTCCCAAATTCACAAATTCAATGGATATAACATGAATTCACAGTATACTACACACATAATAATCAATTCTAGATGAAACTTGTAATAGACCATGGATTTGAAACACAATTAACATTATTATCATGAATACACTTAAATCCAATCATGGAATCAATCTACTTAAAGTTTAAAAGTGTTTATTTGACTCCAAGGGTAAAAGGAACCCTTGGATAAACACTTCACATACCTTGGTACTTGAATTGACTAAGGTTGATGGCTAGCTCTTGAATCTTGAACCTTGAATTAGAAACCTTAGGGTTTTGTTTCTTGAGAAATTATGACAATAGTGAATGGATTTTTCCTCTGAAGTGGCTAAATCTCATGTTTTAGGGGATTATAGATGTGGGAAAATAACCCAAATACCCCTGAGGATGCATCTTTTTAATGATTGAAAACTGGCCTAGCAACGCAAAAACAGATGCACCGTGTCAAAGGAATTGATGCTATGGTTGACGCACTGCATCGAGTCTAAATTGTTTCATTGGAAATTACATTAGAATTTGAGGGAAATATTCATCGACGTTATAGGTAACGCGGCGCGTCAAGATCATATCAATACACTAGTTTGGACTCCCAAACGTCCTTCAAATGATGTTTAAAAAATTCAAAACTCATTCGAGAACACCTGTTGTCATTCTTGATCATGAAGAAACATAAAGATCAACATTTAATGGTCATAAGGGTCACAAAATAAGATCGCCAAATATAAAGGCTAAAATAAGTCTAAGTATGAATACTTAGCTAAAATTTTCTAAGTCTGGGACCACTTAATAAGCTTTAAAGGACTGAATTAAGCAAAGGATTTTGCGAGGTCTTACAATATCTCCCTCTTGGGAACATTCATCCTCGAATAAGATAACTAAGATGGGAGAACTGATAAACTGAAAGTACATACTGGACATGCACATCTGAACTATGATTTCATGGCTAATACAACTGATATACTGAATTATCATACTAAACATGCATAAATGATGCATGATTTCGTAATTGATATTACTGAGAAGCTAATTTTGTATACTGAACATGCATATCTAATGCATGAGTACAAGACTGAACTGATTTATGAATGCATGACTAAGTATGCAATATTACTTGATACCAAGTTGGTAACTACATCTGAACATAAAACTGAGTAAATTTAAGAAAAACTGTTACCTTGAGCTGAGTTTGAGTTTGCAGAGAAAAGGTAACTACTGACGCCGACCTCAAGTAGAGTTGCTAATCAAAGATCAGGGTGAGCTTTCAATGTTCGAAGTTGATCCTTCTCTTTTTTATTTAGTATTAGTACTATTTTTTATATCTGGAGACTACTTTGTATATTTTGGCACTTTTATAGTATTATTGTGTATAATAGCTCTTGTATCGATACTATTGAGTTTGGGGGAATTAATTTTGAGTATTTTGTTTTTTTTTCCTCTTTTGTATGGCATGCTTATATATGTATATGTGTGTGTGTATATATATATATATATATATATATATATATATATATTCCCCTTCTAGTTGATTTATATTATTGTTTTATCTTTGTTTCTCTCTTTTCCATCTGTTAGCCCATTACTCACCATTCTGGGCTATGGTTTCTGCTTACTTCTTGATGAGTTAAAGTTGCTTCCATCATGACCTTCATTTTTGGGTTGTAACATGAAATTAATAATGTCAATACTGTTCATATGCTTATACATTATATTCAGTATTATCTAGAAAATATGAGATATATATTACTCTATCCGTGCAAATTTATGTGGCATAGGTAGAATTTCCAGAGAGCTAATTTTCTTTGGATGAATTTTTATATGACTTTGAAATATCTTAAATTGCTAATTATAATAATTTACACCACTTTCTTCTCAAAATTCTATATGTATCACACAATGGTACATAGGATGTATTTACCCAACAGTGTGCTTAAAAATAATGTCATCATAACTAATCTCAATTTTAGTAATAGACTTTATTATGTATTATTTTGTAGATCCTACTAATGACTAATATATGTTAACAAATTTTGTTTTTTCAGGATGTATGAGATAACCAAGTGTGTGTTGTGAATTGGGGGAATACTAGAAAATCCTCCAATCTATGGTTTAGGGACACTATAACAATCTCAGTACCATCATAGCAGACAACTAACCACTACCGTTAGTTTAGTATCAAACTATAGTGGGACCACTGTAGCGGGAAGGGTACTACTATAACGGTTATCGGGCAATGTTAGTGCCTAATTTTTAATTTTTAATGTTGTTGTATTCCAAACATCCATATTTTTTAACTAAGGTTTCAGAGAGGCAATTATCTTCATTCTTGGGAGATTCCTACTTTGGAGAAAATATAATTCACTCTGCTAATGTAAGATTAACCCTTCTAATTTGTAGATTGCTAGAATAAGAGGTACGGTAAAATATATGGGTTTAAGCCCTAAGTTGATGACTAATAAAAATCGACTATAGAAAGTCTTAAAGAACTCGAAGAGGGTTCTAGGATTTTGAATAGTACATCTTAGCATAAAGTTCCTTTACTTCCTAGCATAGAATTCTTTCTCTTTAATGAGAATTATGGAGATTTGGAGTAAATGAATGGGTGAAAAATCTTGAATTGATGATTTAGGTTATGAACTAGGACAAAATTAGTGGATTTTAGTTCTTAATGTCTAAAATTGAAGAGTAAGTCATTGAATACACTTTATTTGTTGTTTGTTAGATAGAAAATAAACCAAAGCTGTGAGGAAGGTCAAGGCTCTTGCGGATTAGTTGCATTCGGACTTGTGTTTGAGGTAGATTATGATTTTATTGTAACTTTAGACTTGATTTAGACTTCATGCTTATTCATAAAATAAGTAATTTATGAACTGGCTTTTGAGCATACTTGTGATGGTTGAACTTGGTTGACGTCATTGTATGCATGATATGAATGGTATGAATTGACTAAGTCACTATTGATCATAACTCGTGTACTTGAGTTGTTGATGAATTGTTATACATCTTGATGTGATATTTATTATATTTATGATATTATGATATATGTAAGATCAGGTACCACACTGGTATAAATAACTTATTTATTCATACTTCAGAGGGTTGAGTACCATGCTAGTAGGGTACATGGACAAAGTTGGTCCCCTACATGTCATAACAATTGGGCAAAACATATGTCTCCTTAGTATGTATGTAAAAATTTTATTTCATATTTTATATTTCTTTTTACATATATTGGACTAGTTACTTGTTCATATAATATGCATAATATATTCTGGTAATCGAGGCAGCTAATCTTAAGCGTATTTATACTCCTAAGTGTCATTATCTATGCGTGTTTATCTTAGTTTGGAGAATGTCTTGGTGAACTTACTGAGTTATTAAGGGTGTAATTGTGTATTTATCTGTTTAATATCATTTTTAGAGTGTTTAACATCCAATTGAAATAATTTAAGAGTCAAAAAGATCAAATAAAGTATAGACGAGGAAACTAGTTGCACTAGCTTGAGCTATGCTTGGTTATAGTGTATTTTGATGAACTCTATTGAGTTGTATGAACTAATGATTGTAATTTTATGTCGTATGAGACCATTGTTGGTGTTTTGGAAGCTAATTTAAGCCTAAAAACAAGTCCTAAGAAGTTAGAAAATAAGAGCCAAACGCATGACGAGATCAGAGCCAAATGGACTAAAATTGGGAACTTTGGAGTATCCTTTGTGCCACACACCTCAAAGCAACAAAAATGGCGATGAATGATCCCTCACTATCTTGGCCTCACGTTGTGTATGCTCCATGACCCCAAATGCAAGTTTGAGGCCTTGTTTCACCCAAACGCACATGTCGTCTCACCAAGTAATGTAGTGAGGTTAAATAAAGCCAAATATCGACTCCTCAGAGACTTGTGTTAAACAACAATCCAATTCTAGTTTAACAAATGAAATTAACTAGTGCAACATAGCCAAAAGAGCATTGAAAGTTTATAAGCTAAAAGTAAACTAAAATAATGTGGGAAAGTAATGACTTTTGACAATCAATGGATAAAAACCCAGGGTTAAAGCACTACTAACAATCGTACTATTCTAATGAACTTCATTCATTTGATTACTTATTTTGGTTGTTGATTCGTAAGGTTTATAGTATGATCATGGTCTCCCGACCTCTAATCTTCTACATTCTTTGACACTAAAACTACATCGTTGAGCGGGGATGTAATAATCCAATTAGATGCATTAAGATATCATCCTGCGTGTGAACCAAACAAGTCTTCAAGGTATATCCCTATCCTATATGCTAATTCAAATTCCTTATTTCATAAAAGAATAAGAACCTTAATTTGCTTACCCCCTCGTTCTATCTTCCGATTCCACCTCCCGAGATCATAAGGTTGAGAATATATGTATTCTAAGGTTATCTACTCCTTAAAATATTTAAAATAAGTATAGACAAACAGCCAAAGATGATAACCAATTCAAACAAACTTAATTCAAAATGAAAGTAATCATGTTCTTGGCTTTAACCCCGGAAAGGGGGCGTTTAGCCACTAATCGACATAATAATCATCCAATTCAATGAATACATGATTAAATATATTAAAAATATAAATTAAATAATAATAAAACCTAATTTTCTTGTTAATAATCCTCCACAAGCTCCCAAAGATGTTACAAAGTTCTTAAGGTGTCATATATATAGTATGAGGGAAATTGGCCGTGTGGGAATAGAGGGGGCGTTGCCTCCTTTCGAACCCCAGATTGCTTGGGAAACCACAGGCCTTAGTCCGATGGAATGTAGGAGGCTTTGCCTATCTTATACCGTCGGGGTGGAGGGGGAATCACTTGCCCTCACTGGAATTGGCATTTCGCGTCTACTCTTGTCTCAAGCCTTTCTTCTTCCGTACCAAGACTCATGGTGTTGTTTCCACTAGATTTTTCACTTTTTTTATCATAAAAATCATATAAACAAGCATCATATAAGATTAAAAACCATGTATTAGAGCTCAACACAACAAACAATGCACAACGATGAACTAGTAACTCGAGCTAAGACTAGGCATGCCCATGTTGATCTTTAACTTATGGTATTGACTCTTGGCTTGATTCAACTGACCCTTGGACAATATAAGAAAGTTTTTACTCACACCATTACAGAATATTAACCATTACGAACTTATTTCCTAAATTAGAATCCATTGCGATAGACTAGAACACACCTTGCTCAAGCTAGCAAAACTAGTTTTCTCGTCTAGACTCTAAATGATCGATTTAAATTCAAACTTATTTTAAAACACCTTTACACATTGTAATCACATACTTAAACACTTATATGCTTATTTATATCATTATTAAAACATAAATAACATTAATTGTCCTCAAAACAAAGCTAAGTGAGCTAGGATAACAGCTCTAAAGTGTATAAATACACCCAACATCAACACCCCATACTTAATGCGTTGATCTTCCTCGAACAACTCTTTACTCTAAGAATCATAAGCCGAGGAGATTCTACACTTCTACTACAACAAAGAAACTTAAGCTAGTATGAAATTACTACACAGAATGCAAGTTTCTACACTAAGCATGCTACATACGCATTTAAAAGTTTAAGAACACTACTTCAAAACCATCCTAGCCTCAATAATTGACTCACCAAGTTAGAAAACTCATACATATTGTTCAATAAAAGAGATCATACAAATTACCCACATTCATCAAATATGTGTCCTCACAATAAGAGAGTTACCCATTATCACTCACATAAATGCAATTTATAATAGAATGGGTACAAGAATCGAGTTGTGCTCGCTCTCACAAATAATTCACAAGTTACACATAATGAACCATAAGATTGCCCTTATTTTAGTACTCAACAAATATCAGAATGTTAAACCTTAGGATCACATAGGTCTGTAAGGGTTGTAATGTAGGCAAAGGGATGGGTAAGAACAATTCTGGCTAGTAATAATGACTATCTTTCCTAAGAACTTTAATACATCACATTTTACAATCAACTTACCTTCAACAACCAATTTTCACCACTTTTTCCTACATACCTCTTTTGTTTTTCCCCATCTCATTAATCTCATTCATATACACATGGTGGGAGTGTTCTCTATTCACAACTTATTCAATTTGAACGAATTTTTATTCTTTTCATTACTCAATCCCAACCACAAGTTATAACAACTGTACACACCAATAACTATCACTTTGGGGTTTCAATTTCACCTTTCTCCTACTTGACTTTACAACTCCTTAACTTGATTAAATTTTCCCTAAAATTCTTTGGAGATTTTGGATCAAATTAAGGTCAATCAAAGAAGGCAATTAGGCTACATATGAGGCTGCCAAAGAATAAGTTAAAGGCTCAATAGGGTTTTACTAGGATTATGCACAAGGGTAGGTGAAAAGAGGGTATAAAACTTGGCTATCAAAGAAATGCATATATCATCTTCCAAACCCACTCTTTTTATTTTGTTTTGCACACACACCAGGCAAGTTCTAGACATCATATGCAACAAGGAATATACAAGCACCTCACACGCACATGGCACATTCCCAACTCAAGTGGGATCCTTATAGAATCTCAACCAAACAATAGAATGAATTCAACATTAAGACAACAAGTGAAAGGGTCATAATCAAGAGACTAGGAGTCTCAACAATAGAAATTCACACAATCAATATACTTTTTACCATCAAAATAGTTGCATCATGCAATCAAATATAGCACTAACAAGAATATCTCACTTATTACTAACACAAAAACGATTAAATTTACCCTAAAATGGGAATTTCCCCATCCCCATACTTAAAAATCTACTATATCCCAAAGTATACTTAAAAGTAGAGATAAAAAATACTCCCAGAGGCCTCTAGGCATAACTAGTAGCATATTTATCAATCAAAAGGGTCCGGGAACCCCAAATTTACTCTTCTCCATGCTCCTTAGCTTAGGTTTTTCAGTACTCAGACTTCCCATCAACCTGTAACTCAATAAAAATAAAAACTAATGGAGTAGAAACTAAAATACTAAAAATAAAACCTACCTTAACTTGGGTTACCTCCCAAGTAGCGCCGTATTTGGTGTCACGGTACGACCCAATCTACGACTCAACTATATGCAGCAGTGCCTAATTTAGTGTCACAGCATAACCCAATATACGATTCAACTATATTCCTTCATTATTTTTCTCATACTAGGATGCCATCTTGTTATTTGTTTCTGAACTCTTGAGTGTGAACTCTCTAGGTCAACAGCTTTTTGACTTTTAGCCTCTTCAAGCTCATCAATCTACATCATTTTGGGATTAGGTATTAGAGGCTTGGGTTGCTCAATGAGAAAGTCCGAAGAGGTATTTTGTGGAATAAACTCCACTACCCCACACTTATCCCTTTTAATCATGGTAATTATTCATAAATATTTATAGTGGGATAGTGGGTTGAGTGGTTTGTACACTTTAAAAACCGCCTCTTATCATCTAGCCTTATTGTGAACGTGCCCTCTCCCACATCTGGTAAAGCTCCTCCCATCACCAAGAATGGATGTCCCAAAATAACTTATACTTTTTCATCTGCCTAAAAAACTAAAACATAAAAGTCAACAAGAATAATAAACTTACAAAACTTGATCAGAACATCCTCCATGACTCTTTCAGGATGGGCTATGGTCCCGTTTCCCAGTTGTAGTAACACAGAGCTCGATCTCAGCTTCCCCAAGACCAAAATATTGAACAAAGAGAGGAGCATAAAATTGATGCTTTCTCCTAAGTCGCTGAGTGCATGCACCACCTCACCATTCTTAATTTGTATAGAGAGAGTGAACTTCCTAGGGTCTTTGAGCCTTTTAGGCATCTTTTGCTTCACCACAGCACTACACTCCTCAGTGAGTGCTACTGCCTCCACATCCTGTATCTTAATTTTATTAGAGACCACATCCTTTAAGTACTTAGCTACTTGGACATTCCCTGTAAAATAGAGGTAAGTTAATGTGAATCTCTCTGAATGTGTAAAAAAACTTCTTAAAGCATTCATTCTCCTTCGCCTTTATGAGCCTCTGTGGGAAAGGTGGTAGAGGTCTCTCCTTCTGCTATTTAACAACTTTTTCTTTTGAGTACTCAAACTTTCTTAAATTTTTAGCAACTTTGTCACATACCAGTGGGGGAATCAACTCTACATCTGCCTTCTTAGTTTTCTTTGGAGGAGCTTCATTCAGCTCTTTACCACTCCTCAAAGTGATTGCCATTACTTGTTTAGGATTTTTTGTATCACTTGGAAAACCACCTTGATGCCTAGTATTTTGTTCCTATTGGATCTTCCCCAACTGAAACTCCAAACTCCTTGTAGTTGTTTGCTGGTTCTTTATATCTGTAGCCAACTGTACCTGACCAGGTATAATGTTTTTCAACATCTTCTCAACATTGTTCGTTTGAGTAGTGGACTAATTACTCTGGACCTACGGCTACTAAAACTATTATTGTTGATTGTCCCAAATATGAATTGGGTGCTAAGTTTGCCATTTAAGATTTTAGGCATTCCCATAATTCTGCCTTTGAGCATTGCCCATGAACATTACAAACTTAGGATTTGCAGTACACATTGCCACTAAATTCCCACTATTACCATAAACCTCACACAACTTATAGTCTATTGGATTGCATTTGTTGTGGCTGCAGGCTATGCAGCTCCTACATTTATGTTGCTTATCTAATTTGCTGTACAGAAATCTGGGTGAATATATCAGTAAATTGGTCCACCTCTAATACACCTAAAACCTTCTTTGTGGTATTTCTTGAGTTTGAATGCCACTTGAGATTCCCTTGTGCAATACAGTTTAATAATATATAAAGCCATCATATGTCAACTCTAATGCTTGACCAACTGCAGCTAAATCTAGCAAAATTTTTGTGTTATGGTAAAGTACCATAACAAAAGTGTGAGCTGATACCTCGCTGGACTGCTGATGATGTGAACAGTCCCAAAAAAGGGATTTAAACCACTCCAAAGCATAATACAAATTCTCATCTGGCTTATGTTTGAAAAACACAATCTCTCTGCAAAGTTTTATAGTCTTTCCAGATAGAAAAAATCAAATAAGGAATTTTCGGGCTAAGCCATCCCATGTTGTGATTGAATTTGCCGGCTCGGTGTTTAACCACTGTTTTGCTTCCCCTAATAGTGAAAAGGTAATAGTGTCAGTCTTACATAATACATTGGCATACCCATAGGGATAATGTATCACTAATCTCCAGAAAATTCTGCAGATGGAATTATGGATCTTTATGTGAAAGCCCCATAAAATGTCCACTACTAATCAACAGTTGCACCATGTTTTGTTTTAGCTCAAAATTACCGCCAGCAACCAATTCCTAAAAAGGAAAGGTCAAGTTTATTGGAAGTGGGTTTGCCACTTCATGAACCATCCTGCAGGCTAATTGTTCTTCAGCCATGAGAATAGAATTGTCTTTTACTTCTTGAATCTGTGGGATATGGGGGGATAAGGATTGCTTCTCTCCTCAACTAATGAAACCATTGCTTCGGTTCGGGGCTTGGTTCAACCAATTCCCTATCCCTTGCTACCTTACTTACCTATAAACCTATTTTCTCCAAAATCAATCCCAATACCAAGAGTAAAGCACTATAGAAATCTAAGAAGTAAAACTAAAAATAAAACAATTGCCAAATTATAATTCCCCGACAACGGCGCCAAAAACTTGTTGTACCCAAGCTCACACGCAATTGTATGTGGTTTCACCAAGTAACATAGTGGCCTTAAATATATCCGAATATCGATCCCGCTAAGACCTGTGTCAAACAACATTTAAATTCAAGTTTAACAATTGAGATTAACTAGTGTAACTTAGCCAAGAGAGTTTTGAAAGTTTATAAGCTAAAAGTAAACTAAAATAATTCGGGAAATTAACAACTTTGGACAATCAATTGATGAAAACCCAGGGTTAAATTAATAATAACAATCATACTATACTATTGAACTTCATTCATTTGATTACTTATCTTTGTTGTTGATTCATAGGGTTTACCATATGATCATGGTCTCCCGACCTCTAATCTTCTACCTTTTTAACATTACAACTACATCATTGAGAGGGAATGTAATAATCCAATTAGATGCATTAAGATATCATCCTACTTGTGAACCAATCAAGGCATCAGGTAATCCCTATCCTAGATCCTAATTCAAATTCCTTATTTCATAAAAGAATAAGAACCTTACTTTGCTTACCCCCCACGTTCTATCTTACTATTCCCCCTCCCGAGATCACAAGGTTGATAATTTATGTATTCTAAGGTGAGATATTTATTAAAATAGTTAAAAAGGGATTAAAAAAAGCAACCAAAGATGATAATCAATTCAAAAAAAACTTAATTCAAAATAAAAGTAATTATGTTCTTGGCTTTAATCCCGAAAGGGGGCGTTTAGCCACTAATCGACATAATCATCATCCAATTCAATGAATACATGATTAAATCTATTAAAAATATAAAGTAAAGAGTAATAAAACCTAATTTTTGTGTTAATCATCCTCCAAAATCTCCCAAAGACGTCACAAAGTAATTACAAAGTGTTTAATGTGTCATAAATATAGTAGGAGGAAAATTGGTCGTGTGGGAATAAAGGGGGAGTCTCATCCTTTGGGATCCCAGACTAATTGGGGAACCACGGTACTTATTCCATCGAACTGGAGGATCCTCCTCCTAGTTTATACCTCCAGGATGGAGGGGCCGTCGCTTGCTCATTAGCCGGCCTCATAGAAATTGGCATTTCGCATTTACTCTTGTCTCAAGCCTTTCTCCTTCTGTACCAAGCCTCATGGTGTTGTTTCTACTTTATTTTTCACTTGTGTATCATCCAAATCATCTCAAAAAGTATCCTATAATATTAACATCATGGATTAGATCTCAACACAACAAACAATGCACAATGATAAACTAGTAACTCGAGCTAAGACTAGGCTTGCCCACGTTGATCTTTAACTTATGGTATTGACTCTTGGGTCTATTTAATTGACCCTTAGACATTATAAGAAAGTTATTACGTACACCATTACACAATATTAATCATTAGGAAATCATTACCTACATTAGAATCCATCATGATATACTAGAACACACCTAGCTCAAGCTAGCAAAACTAGTCGTCTAGACTCTAAATGATCGATTTGAACCCAACTGTTTAAAAACACCTTTACACATTGTAATCACATACTTAAATGCTTATATTCTTATTTATATCATCATTAACACATAAAGCACATGAATTATCCTCAAAATAAGGCTAAATGAGCTAGGATAATGACTCTAAAGTGTATAAATACACCCAACATCAGGCCTCGAGGGGTAATCTTGTCAGTTGATATATTTCATGTTAGTATACTCAAGGACGACCTAAAAAATTATTAAAGCATAACTTAGTCACAATTTCATACCTCCTCTGGAGAAATACATGAATTAGAGAGAAGCCAAGCAAGAAAAGGGATCAAACTAGGGTTCTTTATTCTCAAAGAACGTAGGAGTTGAGGCATAGAATAAATAATATAAGGGGTGTGGATCATGTCTTTAATCCTTAGAATCCAATTGTTAAATGATTATTAGAGGTTATGATAGCGGTATAATTAAATTTTTCACTTGGTTAATGAAATAGGAAGATAGTGTAATGCATCGAAATTAAAGACTCACATCCCCACACAACAATGTAGTTGTGATATTAGTTTGTGCAGATAACCTAGAGGATGACCATTCCCAAGTCGTATTATCAACTCCATAGTTCAACAATAATGATAAACACAAACACTAGCTACAAACCATAGTTACACATGAACATGTCAAAGATGCCTCAACCCTGGAAGCTCTTCTTATATTGTTTACAATCTAAAGTTCATACCATTGTTATTTCTTGTTACTTAGTTATACTTACAAAAATTAAACGCTCGTTTGGTTACTCTTACAATTATTTAATCTTATTAATAACACTTGAATTGGATAGTTTTTAATCACCAAGTCCCTGAGGAATTGATACTTGGCTCGAAAGGACTACTTTACTACTTGGGTGACCCTGTACACTTGTGAGTACACTTAGGCGCAATAAGTTTTGGCTTCATTTCCATGAACTTGTAAATGGGAAGCTATATTATTGTTAGTTTTGCTAATTTGTTTTATAAGTACTAAAAACTTGATCATAACTTCTTAATTTGTAGTTACAGATCTGAAACTTATGTAAGCTGGCAAGAGAAAGGGATTTGGTTGACCCATATATTGAACCTGAGTAACGCTTTGATGTGACATGGTTTTGTGGAACTTTCAATGCTTAAAACCAGAAAATATGTAAGTACTTAGGCCCGTTTGGTTAGATATGATGTGTTTTTATGTTTATTTTGCAGGAAACTAGGTTTTGGAGCTTAAAATAAGAAGAAAGTTGAGTTAGCAAAAGACTATACTTATGGGACCACTTATGGGTCATAAGATCCGGTTACATCCATTATATGGGGCCTCATAAGTATCAGGGGGAACATGTTCTGAGAAGCTAAAAGCTGAAGTTTATTCTGACATTGACAAAGGGCCATTTACGACCATCGTAAGTGGCCACACAAGTAGAAGAGGAATCAAGTTTTGAGACTCTAAAGTTTTTTGAATAGTTTGACTATTATGAAGGGGACACATATAGGGCGTATGTGCCACTTATTCTACTGTAAGTTCCATCGTGGGTAGCAAACTATAGCCTACTAAGATTTTTGACACTTACGACCTACCAAAGGCTTGTAAGTACAACTTATTATCTATAAGTAGGACCATAAGTGGTCACCGACCTAATTTTTCTTATTTGTTTTAGTTAGGATCTTTAGGTTATAAAACATTCTATAAATACCTTTTTTTTGCTTTTGCTTAGTTTACACATTCTTTACATTTACAAATACATATTGATTCTAAGATTTGACTTTTGATCTTGGGATCAATTGTTCTTGGTTTTATGGTTGATTATTTATTTTAGATTCTAGATTTTTTTCTTTAATTATTGTAAGATTATTCGTACACATTCTTTGATGAATTTTATGGATGTTCTTGCAAACATAAGAGGCTAAACCACCTAACTAGGGTTGTGGGAACCCTGGAGAAATAACAAAGTAGGGAAAGTATGAGGTCATTCTAAATCTGTGTTTATGAATATATTGTGGTATTCTTTGATTTTTTTGCTTTCTTAACTACTGCAAAATTTAAGAACATGCATGTATTTGAGATCCTTTTCACAAGAGAGGTTGAGATTAGGAAAAGAAGACCATAACAGTAATTTGAGGCTACCAACCCTTGTCTAATTAACTTGATACCAAAAAGGAGATAGTTAATCTAGGATCAAATACAAGGGTTAGTAAGGCAACACTCTGTGACTCAAAAGGTGAAGAGTGAAATTTACCAAAGACATTCACAAGACGATTGGTGATACATATCTTGTCAGATTCTACCTACAAGGTATGGAGATAGTCGAAATAAACACGATAAGCCTATAGAGTTAGGAATCCATAGGGAATATAGTCCTAGTGTTCATATCATATTGATTTCAATAAAAATCCATCAAGGCTTGTTATTACTTTATTATTCTTAACAAATCCCCCATTTACTTTTCTACATTATTTCAGCTACTTTTGTAAGTTCGAGAAAAATATTTAGTTTATTCCTTGTTGGTTCGATCCCAATCTCTATTGGGTTACTATAATTGACATCAATCGCATTTTATTTCTTGGAGTTGTTGTTTTGAATCATCAAATTTTGGTGCCATTATTGGAGAGTATGGTTACAGATTGATTGAAGTTGTTGAGGTTGTTGGTTTTTACTTTTCTATTATTCTTGAGGCGTACGTCAGTGTATGCCCAGTACTAGGATTCAAGTAAATCGCTTGATATTGACTGGTCCAAAGCTTTATAGAATTCTATGATAGAATCATAGGATATCAGAACATAATCGTGAAGCGCGTCATGAGCTGGATTAAAATGATCCACTTGCTTTGAATCCACCTCCTTCACCTAGTATTCAAGAAATAGCTGCAAAAACTATAACTCGATTATTATCTAAGGGGAAGAGGGAGGTTATCGCCCCTCATTTAGCTTAAAAAGCCAGAGTGAGACTGGAAGAAGAGAGTTGAGTACAAATCGATAAATCTAAATGAGATAGAGCTCAGGTACTCCCAGTGTTTTAGTACTTGCCAGCATATGATGATCCAAAGAAAGACTTGGGGCATGTTAAGCCTATAGATAATAGAGCTATTATCCCTCCTGATTTACCCCAAGGGGGTGAATTTTGATATCATAAGTGCTATGTTCAGCTGATTAATCTGAAAAGTGTGTTTGCCGATTTACCGAATGATGATACAAACAACCATATCATGAATTTTGTGGGAATTTTCACTTCATATAATATACTTGGGGTGAGTCAAAAATCTTTACGACTTAGATTTTTCCCATTTTCTCTAACATGTGAAGCAATATTATGGCTAAAGAAACTACCTCGTGGGTCCATCACTAATTGGAATGAGTTGCAAAAATAGTTTTTGGACCGATTCTTCCCGCCTTCCAAGATGTTGCAGTTGAAAGATGAGATTTATAATTTTAGGGATTTGCAGTCAGAACAATTGTACGAGGCATGGTTGGGGTTCAAGAAGAATTTGATGATGGTGCTCAATCTCAGGATTTTGCAAAGGAATTTGCTGGAAATATTCTATAGAGCCCTAAATATGAACTCCAAAGTTGTTACAGAAACTATTATAGGTGGATATTTTATGAGACTTCACTGGGATATAGATTTAGAAATCTTAGATTCGGTGTTTAATACCAATCGAGGATGGCATATTCAGTAGACAAAAAGAAGAGTCGATCTATCGGTGCTTCAAGTGAGTAAAGAATAGATGATATAATTCTCAAAAGGTTGCACAACTGATGATGGAGATTGGGCTACTAACTAAATAATTTACAATGATGAATTTAGAAAAGGTAAATATAGTGGGTGCACAAGATAAGGCTCTAAGGTCATATAATTCTAATGTTGATAAAGAGGCTAAGTACTTGGACAGAGAGTTTATGGGTTTCCAAGCTAAGGGCTAAGGGTCCAATCAAGACACTTAAAACTTGAGGCAGGGGAATCAAGGTTAGAACTACTATAGGGATAGATATAAGGATCGACGCAGAGAAAGGTATGATGACTAAAGGTGAAAAATGATTATAACGAGAAGAATAGTGCTTATGTTCCACTAGGGAACCGTAATTTTGCTTCGAGGATGGAACTATTGCTTGCTAAGCTGGTCAAGGGTTTATAAAATAAAAAGAAATTCCTTAAGGAGATTAAGTAAGATATTTTGGTACTGAGATAGAAATTTGAATTGCATGCTACCACGATTAAGTAGCTCAAGTAGTAGTTAGGTCATATGTCAGCTACTCTTAATCAGCATCAATCGGGCACTCTTTTGAGTAACAATATGCAAAATCCAAGGAACGATAATCACTGCTTAGCCATCACCACTCAGAGTGTGAAGGTGACTATTGATTCCCTTATGACTACAGTTGATGAGGTTTAGGATGATGTTGTTGATGTTAATGAGGCACCCAAAATAGAATTTAAGAAGGTGATGCCTAGTGGTGAGATATCACAAAAATCAATGAGTGAGAATAAATGAGTTGAGAAGGATAAAGATAGGGGGAAGGAATTTGTTCTAGTGTTGAAGACTATTCCATGACTTCCCCCACCTTTTTCTCAAAGGGTTAAATATTAAAAGGAAGAAGAAAAATAGAAGAAGTTTATGTCTATGCTGAAGGAGTTGAGTGTGATCTTTCTTCTTAATGCTCTTAAGCAGATGCCTGGCTATGCAAAATTTATTAAGTATTTATTTTCAAAGAAAATAACTATTATTTATAAGGATATTTGTGGTTTTCATTATTGTAGTGTGATTACATCTCGATCACTTATGCAAGAGAAAGGTGACCCCGGTGCCTTCACAATTCTTGTACGATATAGTATGACTATATGAGCCTACTAGAAACTTCTATTCAAATTTTTTTATTCTTCAAAAAATCATTTAAATATATTAATTAAACATTTCTTTGTGGAAAAATTTAGAAAAAAAAGAAGAAAAACATAAATACTTTTCCATTGGAAGAATATGATACACTTCTACTGAAAAATGAATGATGGTGGAACCTTATATACGCTGGTAAGGTGTATGTATACACACACATGCATATACATATATATATATATATACATACTATTAGATAAGTATTAATTAGAATATGGCTAAAAAGTAGGATATCGTTCCCATGATTGGGTTATCTAGATTTACTAGAGCTTTGCGTAACTTGGGTGAAAGCATTAACTTGATGCCACTGACAGTGTTCAAATAATTGGTCTTGAGACCTCCCAAACCAATTATTATAAGGTTATTGAAGGTAGATCATATGGTTAAAAATCCCTTGGGCCTATCATTTGATGTTTTAGTAAAGGTGGACAACTTCATCTTTTCGCTCAACTTTGTTATCTTGGATTGTGAAGTTGATTTTGAGATGCCCATAATTTTTGGGAGACCATTTATGGCCATGGGTAAAGCATTGGGGTATATGGAAAGAGAAGATCTTAAATTTAGGATGAATAATAAGAAAGCCATGTTCAATGTTCGCAGAACCATGAAGCATCCGACTGACATGAGGGTGGTTCTGATAATAAACTTTGTTGATTACCCTGAAGGGAAACCCTTTATATACCTTGATAAAGTTTGAGTAATCAAGGTAGACCATTGTGTCGTAACGTTAAATCAAGCATTGCTTGGGAGGAAACCCAAGGTATCTTATTCTTTTTACATTTATGATAATTCGTGTTAGTGTTATTGGCATCAAATCTGCACACCTAAGGTACCACAGGTATGTTCCTAACTCTCTTTATTTGTAGATGCCTAATGCATTGGGAACAATGCATGTCTATTTGATGGTAGTGGGGCTACTTCTGGGTCTAGATGTCCTCTCGAGATTTTTGTAGTCGTGTCTATTTTTCCTGTTCTTAGTAGAGTTGACATGTTTAGGTCATTTTGTGTTTGTGTTGTATATTTTTTATGTTTTCTTTATGTATAATTAAGAGAAAAATAAGGAACCTAAGGGTAGTTGATGTATTTTTTTAGTTTTTGTGTTTAAAAAAATGACAACCCTTCAAAAAGTTTTTATGAAATATATGATGTGAACGTCTGTGTGACTATTGTGAATCTATTTATGACATTAGATTAGGGACCAAATAATTATAGCTTAGTATTTGTATGAATTGGATTGGTAGTAGTTGGTAATACAACCTTATGACATGTATGTGTGAGATGATTACCTAGTTTCCTTTGTGCATTTAATCTAGAACTTGCCCGGTTAGTCTTGCCTAGATTGTAGGATAGTCGGTATGAAAAAGATCATAGGCCGTTGATCTAGTCCACTCTTAACCTAAATGACCATCCAAATGTGAATAAGTATCTCTTGATTCCTGTTTTAAGCCTGCATAGACCGATTTTCTTGATTTATCATTTCCCCTCTCTAGTTTAATTATAATGAACCTGTTTTTGACCTGGTCCCTCCATGGATTGTGCACCTCAACTCAGGAAAATTGCCAAAGTTGAGGATGGCTATCATAGGTTTGTGTAGTTCATAATTGGGTCTAAAGAAGGGTTTGAACAAGAGAAAAGAAAGTAGGATTAGGTATGGTAAAAATTTTGAAAAAAAAAGAATAAAAGAAACTGTACCTAACTTAAATAAGCAATAAACCAGAAAAAGAAAGAAATAAGGGAGAAACAAAATAAAAAAAGTAGTTAAGAAGTGGACCCCAAATGTAATTGTAGTGTCAAAGAGGGTTATTCACTAATTTCCAAATGTACTATACTAGCCTCCAAGACTAAGTAACAAGTCAAATAAAGTCTTGTAGTGATACTAGTCTGAATACACAAAAAACTAAGGTAAAGAAAATAAGAGCATGCCTATTTATTCTATGAACATTGATTGGAACTTATTTTTTGAGTATGAGTCTCATTATCATCCATGCATTGAAATGCATGATTTTACTTTAAGAGTGGAACTTCTTTGATATTAAGGTACATGGGTTGTGTTGCTAGCTGCTTATTTGTTTGGGCAGTATCACCTGTATATCATCTTTATTATTTGTTGCTAATGTAATGCCATATATTAATTCCTTTGTATCACATTATTGTGCCACATAGATCCACACAGTTGGTTTTGAAAACTTTAAAACAGGAAGGGGTGTTGTTTTTGAGCTGAAATTGAGTTGACTATAGTAGGTGCCTTAAGTTTCTCTTGGCTAACTATCATGTTGTGTTTTGTTGTGTATTTGTTGCCTGAGGACATGTAAATTTCTAAGTTGAGGGTGTTGATGTGTCATAGTTTCATGGCACTTTCAATGCTTAAAACCTAAAAATATGCAAGTACATAGGTCTGTATTGTTAGATATGATGTGTTTTTGTGTTTATTTTGCAGAAAACTAGGGTTTGGATCTTAAAATAAGACAAAGAGTTGAAGTATGTAGAGGACCCTACTTAGGGGACCACTTACGGTCCATAAGTGCCACTCATAAGTATCAGGGGGACATGTTCTGAGAAGTTGAAAGCTGAAGTTTGTTCTGACATTGTCGAAGGGCCACTTGCATACATAAATGCCACTTACGGCCATTGTAGTGGCCACGTAGGTAGCAGAGGAATCATGTTCGGAGAATCTAAAGTTTGCTGAATAGTCTAACAGTTACAAGGGGGACATTTACGGGGCGTAAGTACCACTTACGTTATCGTAAATGCCATCGTGGGTAACATACTACAACCTACTATTATTTTTGACACTTACGACCCACCAAGGGGCCTGTAAGTACCACTTACGGCCCTTAAGTGGGCCCGTAAGTAGTCACTGACCTATTTTTTCTTATTCACTTTGGTTATTAATTTTAGGGTTCTAATATATCAATAAATACCCTTTTGATGTTCTTGTGTTAGTTTACGCACTTTGCATTCACAAACATATATTGATTCTAAGATTCAACTTTTGATCTTGGAATCCTTTGTCTTGGTTTTACGATTGATTATTAATTTAAAATTCTGGGTTTTGTTCTTAAATTAATTTAAGATTATTCATGTGCTTTCTTTGATGAATTCTCTAGATGTTCTTGCAAATAAAAACAACTAAAGACCTAACTAGGGTTGTGAGAACCATAGAGGAATAACAAAGTAGGAGAAGTCCAAGGTCTTTCTAAATCAGTCTTTATGCATTTGTTGTGGTCTTCTTCAGTTTGTTTTCTTTCTTAACTATTGTAGAAGTTTAGAACTTGCTTGTATTTGAGATCATCTTCACAAGAGAGGTTGAGATTAGGAAAACAATGATCATAACATTAATTCGAGGTTGTCAACCCTCATCTAATTAACTCGACACCCAAAATGATATAGTTAATTTGGGGTCAAAGTCTAGGGTCAGTGAAGCAACACTCTCAAACTCAAAAGGTGAAGAGTAAAATTCACCAAAAGGCATTCACAAGATGGTTGTCATGACCCATTTTTAAGTCATGATGGAACCTACTAAAATCCACCAGTAGGTAACCCGACACCATAACCCAGAGCTAAGGCAATGGGTTACTTTTGTAGAAACGTCGAACATGGACAAAATATACAAATACAAATTTGAGCAACAGTGTTCCACACCAAAGAAGACACCCAATATACGAATACCAATCTCATGACCTGGTAATATCAGTACAAGAGCATCTAAGTTCGACAATAGGAAATACAACTCAAAGTCTAAATAGTCTTATACATTCATCTCGTGTACAAAAGACTGAATAAAGATAGGAGGAAAATGGGAGACTCAAACTCTAAGATCTAACCATGTCTCCGTAAGATCAACACAACATGATCTCAGCTCAGCGGCGATAACTAGTACTCGGGTCTGCACCAAAGAGGTACAGAAGTGTAGTATAAGTACCAAACAACGGGTACTCAGTAGGCATCATCAACCGACTGAGCAAAATTATGATATAAAATGATATAAAGTAATACTAAAGTATAAGTCAAGGTACAGAATAGAACCTGAAGCATCTTCATCATCACTTTACAAAATAACTAACCAACTAGAAAAATAATACGACATCTCATATCAATACAAACCACAACAATCATATGTAAAATAAATATTCAACCCGAAAGCATGAAGCAACATGTATATACAACTTCAATAGCATAAATACCATGTTTTACATGCAAACAACCCTTAGAGCATAGAGTAAGAGAACTTAACATGGCGTCTCATACCACCAGGAAGTAACAAAAGGAACAATAAAGTAAAAAACTCATCGCAACATCCCATACCAACGGAGAGTACATGAAAAGATCAAACCATTAAGTAATTACACATATAACCAACTCCTCATTATCCGAGGTTCACCACTTTTCATATCCATGGTTTCCACAATTCCCATCAAACATTATTTACTAAGATTCATGTTCATCATCAATTACCACAATTGAATTATCATACTCCAAGGTAATCATAGTCATATTAATATATCCATTTAGATATCTATGCCATTTTACAACCATAATTACTAGTTACCACATTTTAATTAAACAAGCTCCACTAACTAGCATTCTAGTATTCTAGCCATCAAGTCATATAACCACCGTATATAGACAACTAGTTATCACATAACCTATTTTACTAGGCGAAATTTCATAATCTACCCATTTATTCAAGCCAAATGTATACACTAGGTGAACTCTTAATTCTACACAAGATTACACTTACCAATTAGTCTTTAACTCATTATTCAGCATGTTCTACTTCTATTCACTAATTACATCAACAAGATCCACTCCACTTAACAAGTGATTAATTGTAGAGAATTACAGGCAACTTTCCAAGGATAACATCATATCCCTAATGCACATACGGGTGTAGTCACACAAGGGTATAACTACATGTATACACATATATTTATCTATGATTACCATACATAACATTACCATAAAATCAATATATCCTCCGACATTGTTGGGCGTCAACATGTCATCAATATATCATTCGGCCTTGTCGGGCATCAACATATCATCAATATATCCTCCAGCCTTGACAGGCATCAACATGCCATCAATATATCCTCCGGCCTTTTCGGCTATCAACATATCATCAATATATCCTCCGACCTTGCCGGGCATCAACATATCATCAATATATCCTCCGGCCTTGCCGGGCATCAACAAATAATCAGTGATTGGTTTTAATAAATCGACATGATTGGTTTTTTTTTAATAAAAAACGAACCAACCCAACCTATGTATACCCCTGCTCACATATATACAAAGAAATTATGATGAAAAAATATAGAATGAAAATAATGCGAGAAGATGAAGAATGTACCAAATATTCTTCACCCCATCTGAACATGAAATAGCCTTTCATACTAATGAAAAACATGGGATGGAGATAAGATGAAAGATGAAGAATGTGTCAAATACCCTTCATTCCATTTAAACATGAAATAACATTTCATGCTTTCAATGCTCAATAATTAATTTCGTTAATAATTGAAACTTTTTATTTGTCTTTAGAAAAAAAATTTAAGCACATTTAACAAACATATTTAAGAGAGTTAATACAGTGATTTTTTTCTTTGGACACATGAATATTTAAAATAACAAGAAAATTCAATTAATGTATAAAAAAATCACAAAAAAGATAAATAGGTTTAGAGGCCTCTAAGGCATGCCACATAAGATTGGCTAAAATATATTTAAGAGTTAATACAGTGATTTTTTTCGTTGGACACATGAATATTTAAAATAACAAGAAAATTCAATTAATGTACAAAAAAATCAAAAAAAAAAAGATAAATAGGTTTAGAGGCCTCTAAGGCATGCCACATAGGATTGGCTAAAACTCTCACTCCTTAATTATTAATTTTTCTAATAATTCTTACCATAAATTTTGTTGTTACCATATATTTTAGGACTCTTATTATACAATATTATATATCAAATTAAATAATAGTTTTAAAAAATAGTAAAATGACAGTTTTGTCTAAAACAGATACTTTAAATGAAGGAAAAAAAATTCAAACAACATTTATAAAGCCCTTCACACTTTTAATATTCTAGTTTAGTGTATGTGCTTTTCACGCGATTTTTATATCAATTAATAAAGCTATCATATATTACGTAAAACTTAATTTTTATATAAATAATTTGTTGATTTATGTTCTTTCTCATCACTTTGATTATTTTATTCTGATAAAAACTATATTTTAATACATTGTCACTGTAGTACACCATAATTAATTTATATGACTTAGTCCATGAACTCATATACAAACATTCTTCAAATTTACACTATATTAATTATGGCATTCAAGAAACAGAACGAAAATAGAGAAACCTTAACCTTTTGATTAAAACTAATTAATCCAATAAAATGAAAAATCATTTAGGATCAAGCTAATTAGAAATGGATATTATAGAGGAATAATTTCACAGAGACAAACCTCTCTGTTGTGTCAAAGAATTTTTTGATCTTATCTAGTAATTTGTGAACCCTGCAAATACGTTTGACACATTTACATTAATATATTGACTAATTTACATTTTAAGAGGAAGATAGGTAAATAAAATATTATCAAGAACAGCCCAATAATATTTTTTCAATCATATTTTAATCTTTGATTTTTCTTCTTCTTTTCGAACTTCTAAAAACACCTAATATATCACTTTGTCCAATTTCAAACAAAAGGGGTAGATAATGTAGATGCGTTGTGTTTCATATCAAAATTATTAACTTCAATATTATAAATATTTGAAAATCCTAATTGTTGTTACCCAATTAAAATGAATAATCTAATGTTTAATTAAATTTAATTGGTGCGTCTTGAGTCAATTCCTCAAATTACCACTCAACTTTTACCAATATCCCACTGAAGTTTCTTTTTGAAAAAAATTATCATTGAACTCTATCAAATTTTTCAAACAAGCTAAAACTAACGGAAGGGTTAAATAGTCAATGAAAGTATCTCTTTTTTAAGGATCCATGTTTTAACCTAATACCTATTACTTGATAAATGATAGTAAGTAATTACTATTAGAAAGTGCTAGTAAACATATCTTTCTTTATTATTTTACTTTCTCAATATCAAAATTATTTTATCTTTATTTTAGGTTTTAAAAATTCTCTAATTTTGCCTTATTAAATAACCTCCTCTATGATTATTTAAGCCGAAAATTAATAAGTTCTAAATCGAAAGAATAGACAATAACCATTAGTAAGCATCAAATCGAAAGAGTCGATTACAACCCTAAATTTATAGGTTCACCATTTAAATAAAAACACTGCATATCAAGATTCCCTATAAACGTATATTTCAAATTCAACAAATAAGTTTAGTTAAAGATGCAACTATAATACTAACGAATAATATACAACAACAATAATATACCCATTTTATTCCTACCTAGTGGGACTAACGAATAATATATAAAAATAAAAGCTTAATCACATAATCGTAACGAAGTCATATTTAAACAAAGAAAGAAACTAAAGAAAAGAGATAAACCTTTGACCTTTATTGGCTACTTTATTCCGCAATAATATTTTTATCGCTAATTTTTCGATCACAAATTTTCAACTAAAAGAAAAACACATAAATTATCAAAAATAGAGAATTCAATGTCAATTATTAATTATGTGTAATTCATATATAATCTTTAAAACTATTAACTAAAAGAAATAAAGAAAGGCAGCACTGCAAAAAACAACTTGAGTTAATACTAAAATGTAAAGAAAAAGTAAAAATAAAAGTGAAAGAAGCGTATGCATGCTTCTTGTAAATTTTATTTCAAAATATTACTTATATAGAATGTAGAAATCCTTTTTTGTTTAAGGTAAAATTTAAATTGATTTAGAAGTATTACATATTACTAATTTGTATATAGATTAAATAATCAAAACTAAAGAGTTATAAATGAAATTAATTATGAATTGTTTTATATCCCAAAAATATGAGAAAAAATGCACTATATTTAACTAATATGATACATCAAAAAGTTGAAAAAGAACATTTCAAAGTCTATTAGCAATTTGGGGAATCTTAGTAGCTTAGTTGGTTAGTTACCTCAACTTCCACCTTATTGGTAGGGGTTTGATTCTCCATATTGTAATCTCCTCCTCCATTCCCTTTCCCCTACCCTCATTTTTTTTTTATTGAAAAAAAGAAGTAAGTCTATTAGCATTTTCAAAGTCTAATAGCATCAATATATCTTAGACGAAAATATCATTAGGAAATTTGAAAGTAATACTCCCTCCGTCCCAAATTATGTATTTTTTTTGTCCGTCCCAAAAAGAATGTTGTCTTTCCTTATTTGGTAAGTTTGTAAAGACACAATTACAATTTTACCCTTAATGGTCCCATTTGATTTTAAATACTATTACTTCTTTTTTTATTAGTTTTTTCAATTAAAAGTGGTCCCACTTGATTTTAAATATTATTACGCCTTTCTTTAAGAAGGATAATTTTATAACTTTAACAAAGTCAATACTTATTTCTTAAATATCATGTCCGGTCAAATAACAACACATAATTTGAAACGGAGGGAGTAGTTATTAGAATTTTATCCAAAATTCTATTAGTATTTTTCTCTTATTTTTCTTACCATGTATTTTAGGATTTCTCTCTTACCATATATTTGAAGACTCTTTTTCCATTTATAAAAGAAAAAAAGTACCAATATTCGTACTCCATATATTTTGCCCTTACCATGTATTGTAGGATTCTTTAATTTCTTAATAATTTGTTGAAAAATGGTAAAAAGACTATTTTATCTATTGTGGAGTTTTTATTGAAGAACAAAAATTTCAAATCATTTTTCTAAGATCTTCACACTTTATATATATATATATATATATATATATATATATATGTATATATTACAGATTATACATTATAGATTATAGATTTAGATATACCACAAATCAAGGTTCTAAACCGATTGTAAGTATGATTATGCTAAATTTCAAAATTATTACAAAAATAGCTGAACAAGATATAACTTTGGGAATGAAACAATAAAAAAATACTGGCTCGAAAAAACATATGGAAGAACACAGTTTGAAAAAGTTGAAGTCAAAATAAGAAAAACACGTAGAAGAAAAACCTACTTCTGTCTCTCGCGCTCAAACAGAGATTGAAGTTTCCTTAGCTTTGAAAGAATTATGCATGATATATCATTCTCAAGGTTCTCCATATGCTGCCATATATTCACAATTGTATATGCATAACACTGGATAGAATACAGATTATAGCATGGCGTGTAAAAGTAGAAACGATACATCAAATATATAGCATAAATTTTGATTAAATAAGTATTGACATTACTATATAATTATTGAAAATCAACGCTCGTTTTTCATATTACTTTCCCTTCATCTTCACCTTACAATTATACTAATAAATAAATCCGCGCTTCGCTCGGTTATAATAATTAATAATAAATCTCAATATAATATTATGTGAAATCTTGAAATTAAAAAACAAATTATAAAGAAATAGATATATAATATATATTAAATCTACTATATATGTATATAAAAGTTGTTCTATAAATTTGATCAAATTTCAAATTTAGTTTTGATAGTATCAATAGGTGTAATTTCACTACCTCAAGTGCCATAGTCTTCTAAATGGAAAAATCTTGTAATGTAAACTTGGTAAGCATCTCATAATCAATTAGCTCATTTTTAAAAAATAAAAATAATGAATTTCTTATCCTTACAAACAATGATGTCTATAACTATTGATATATTTAATATATTCTTTTTTATTATTTTTTAAAAACAATTCAATTTTTTTCAATAAAGCAACAATTTTTTCACTTTTTTTTTTTTAAAGAAAACAAAGATATGTGAAACAAAATAAATAAAAATACAAAACAAATAAATCTACACCTTTTGGCCATTCTTATTTTCTTCACCTTTTTAAATTTTTTTTTTTAATTTTCCACTCTTTATTAGTAATATTTAGTAGCAGAATGATACTTTTTTCTCCTTTTCTTTTATTTCTGTGATCTTCTTTGGTTTCGTTTTTTTTTTTTTTTTTGGATTTCTCATCCTGTGTTCAGTGCTCGCGTTGGAGCCCCGACTAATTTGGATCGCGTGTTGCAGGGCCTATTAAGGTGGCAGCGCTCTCAACAGAGTTTTCTCCATACCCAGGGTCAAACCCTCGACCTCTGATTAAGGGTGGAGCAACCCCATCCACTGCATGAAAAAAATTATAACTTACATATTTTTATTTTGAGAATCAAATCATATCATATAAGTGTAATATTTACATGAGCAGATGAAATAAAAATAAATAACATAAAATTGGTTGCATATTATTTTAGGCATTTAAAGTTTCTAAATTATTAAAAGTGAAAAATCATTGCTTTATTAAAAAAGAACAAACTTTGATAAGGGAGAAAGAATTTTGTCTGCCCATATATGTTATTTATTTCACTTCTCATATTTATTTCTCTTCTTTTGCTTTTTGATTTTTTTACTATCTTATCCGTTTTGTCTTGAGTATATTTTTCTTTAATAATAAAGATGCAACTTAAATCGTACGACCTTATTTCTTTAAATTTTTATGTAGTTTTGTGACACCTCCATCACTATATTGCTCTAACTTCATCTCATGCACTTCATCTTATTGAATTTTGCATAACTTCATTTTTTTTCTCCATCATCAATTGTTTTTTTAGAGGAAAACAACTACAAATCTTAAATTTCTTCTAGTTATGATTTGTTCATTATTGAAAGATAATATGAAAACTTTTATAAAATTTAAAAGAGCACAAAAGAAAGTTTAATTCCTCCCAAAAGTTTAGTGACCGATAATTCACATAAATGATTTTTATAATATAAGGAAAATAAGTTTCTTATACAACATTTAGGTAGATAGTTTTCCTATTTTGTTGGAGACTTTTTCTGCACAAAGGAAGGGGCTCTTTATTTGTATTGGTTGTTTTGTTGTTATGGAAATATTTTACAATTGTTACAAAAAAAATATGACAAAAATACCACATTCATTATATAATAAATTCTTAAGAAACATAGATTGTTCAGATGTCCATTATTAAGCATGCACTAATGAAGATACAGTTTGACATTTTATTTTATAAGTAAAAAATAAGGGGAAAAAATGAGTACATTTAAATCCATTTTATAGAATTTCTAAAGTTATTGTGAATATTTAAATCCATTTTTGCATAAACATATAAATAATTTTTGTTATATTTTTGTTGTTCATCTTCCATCATCAAATCTTAATTTTGAATCTCTTTTCCCAATCTTTTTCATTCTTATAAACAAAATTCACTTACAAGTAATCCGAATAATATCCCTGAAAATATGTTTATCATTTCAATTAGAATCAGCATAACTTAATAAACAAAATCGACTAATTACAAATGATGAATACGAAAGAAATCCTCAAAAGAAAATACTTAAAATCTCAACTTGAAAAATTTTGATCACTTGCCACAACATGGAGACTGCAATATATATTATTTATTCTAATATTAGTTTTTTTTTTCACGTGAAATTAAATTTGTAGATGAAACCTTTTTTAGTCGAAAAGAAAATAACTTGTAGATTCATAAATTATTTTGATCAATGAGAAAGGTAATGGTATATTTATTTAACATTTTTTCATGATTCCAAGAAATATTAACTAAAGACAACTTAATAATATCTCCATATTCAAACGATATAACTACGCACATCAATCAAGTAAGTTGCAAAAGAAGTACAAAATTAAAACTAGTGAGACAAGAAAGAAGTCATAATTTAATACACTATACACAATTGATATTCTTGTATCTTACATTTTAAGCCAAAAAAATAAATAAAAAAAGAACTTCAAACACAATTCAACAGCACAATATTTTCAACTTCGATCAACAAAATCAAAAGAATAAGGAAAAAATATAAAATAAATAATAGAAAAAATAAAATGATTGGGGAAAAAATAAATAAATAATAGCATCTAGCAGAAAGAAAATTAATAAAATTTTAAAATTGGTGGTAGCAAAATGAGTTCCTGTGCTAGCCATAAAATTTACGACAACAATCTTCAATTAGCAGAATTTATATATTCATCACATGGAGTAAGAATTAATTATGAGAATTATGAGAATTATGAGAATTGATTCTTTGTTATTTAATTATATATCTTTTTATTGCTAGAAGATAAAAAGACATATATATTGTAACAAAAAGCTTTTAAAAGTGGAGATTAATAGCATTGATGTAGAGAAATTAAATAAGGCTATCTTTAATATTTTAAAAAAATTTAAAGTGTATTTTTTCATCTTTTAAAGGAGAAAAAATGTCAAAAAAATCACAAAAAAGACAAATAACTTTTCAAGTCTTAGAGAGCGCCACATCACCAATTTTATATTTAATTTATCCTTTATTATTATATACTAGGAATCTTAGCCGCGCTTCGAGCGACCATGAAATACGTTATTAAATATATATTTTAATTTATTATAATATGTTAAATATAATCACATAACTGTAAATTGTGAAACTTAATAATGAAATGTTCTAATTGTATACAATGATATCAAACACATGTAGTATCATATCAATATATATATAAAAAATAATTTTTTCATCCTATAACCCTCTTTCAGTTATCCTTGTAATCGTTGTAGATATATAAAAAAGGAAAAACTCATCAAAAAAATCAAAAAGAGTTGTGGTTGATTTCTAATTGTAAATATGTAGTTTTTAAAAGTAAAATAGCTTAAAAAAGAAAGTAATCCGCAAAGTGTGCGAGTAGTAAACCTTGAAAAAATTGATTGAGTAGAAGCCTCTCTAGACGCTTTAATTTTAGACGTGAAGTTTCAATCAATTCTAGTAAAAAAAAACTCGCTCAACTAAAGAAATGCACTTTTCTGATTTCTTTGGATTATTTTTTTAAAAAAAAATTATTGACGTTTCACTCATTAATGGCTAGCAAAATCATTTTTTAAAGGAAAGTACCTATAAAAAGCAGAAAATAATCATTCAAATGAAGTAAATTAAATTAAAAGTTGAACTTACTGAACATATAGCAGTAACTAAAGGCATATATTATAAAAGCCCCAACAAAATATTTATATAAAAGATTCCTAATATTCTACAACTACATGAAAGATTCCTTTCAATTTCTCATTAGTTGAAACAAATATCTTTCAACTTCTACGTTAAGTTTCAGAGTGTTGGGTTCGAAATCGAAAGGGCATCATGCGAAAACTTAAAATTTGCAAATCAAGATAGTGATCATTCAGATGACAAATGAAAAATATATTTAAAATATTATATTATTAATATATTTGTTCAAACGACCTAAAATGAAAAGTGAATATTGAAAAACATAAAACCTATTGGGAGAAAATCTCCTCCTAAACAAAAACTCTTAAACGACTACATTATGGATGTTATTGTGTTATGATATGAGAAGGGGCTCATCTATTTATAGAGTTCCAAAACCTTTCCTCTAAAAAAGAGGTTAGTCAAATATGAAAAAGTTTTATATTTTTCTTTTAGCAAAAGTAAAAGTATTTATGGTTACTTTTATTTTTCTTACAAGAAAAAATAAGGAATTTTTCAATATAAAAATAATATTGAAAAAACTTAAAACCTATTGGGAGAAAATCTCCCCCTAAATAAAACTCTTCAAACAACTCCATTGTGAATTTTATTGTGTTATTGTGTTATGAGAAGGGGGTCATCTATTTATAGAGTTCTAATACATTTTCTCTAAGAAAGAAGTTAGTCAAATATGAAAAAGTTTTATATTTTCCTTTCAGGAAAAGTAAAAGTATTTACGGTTACTTTATTTTCCTTACAAGAAAAAGTAAAAACTTAATTTTGGTAAAAATCAGGACAAAAATCCTAACACAGAGAAAAATAACAGTAACAACATGTTGATGGAAAAAAAAGTTTGTGGTTAGGATAATAAAGGCATGTAACTAAAAGAATTAAGATAACTATAAACTTGCATGAATATGTATTTACCATGGGTTTACTCAATCATACCTCATAATAATTCCTACAATTCATTAAAAAACTTTAAATATTATATTTTGAAAAAATCAATATCCCAAAAGTGTATAGAGCGAACTTGAAATGCACAACAACAATTAAATTTATATTTCCAAATAATATGAAAATCAACTTTCTTCTTGCATTATAATATGTGTCGTGTAGAGAAAGCTCTATTAAAAATAAAAGGAAGACTAAATTTGAAAAAATAATATCAATAAATTGAAATAACAGAAATAGAAAAAAAATAGAAAATATTCATCTAAATATGATTAAGGAGTCAAATTCACGAATCGTGAATGAATTACAAAAACAAGAGTAAACCAAACATTTAAGCTAATGAAGAAAATTAGGACGATATTAAGCAGCTCATATTGAATAATGTGAGGCAACTCTTTAACTTCAAAAATTTTACAACTTCCAATGTGAATTTACTAATATTATCAATGACTTCAAAAATTTTATAACTCCCAATGTGAATTTACTAATATTATCAATGGTTCATAAACCAATGATATACATTGTATCCTTAGTTAATTGGGTAGTGAAAAAGGCTCTTCATGAAATTATTAATGTACATAGTAGAAGTTGGAAATTTTATTTAAGTAAATGTGCATAACTTTTGTTTTTGAAACTGATAATTAAAGTTGCACCATTTTAAAAGTCCAAATTTATTTTGTATAGAATTTTAAAACCATTTTAAAGAAAAAAAAATATCAAATAAATCACACACAAAAAAAAATAGTATTGAAGACTTCTAAGGTATGCCACATACGATAGATTAATATGAAAAGATTGCTTTTTTTTTTCCTTGATTATGTTTATGGCATATTATTTGTAGATCCCTACTCTTTTTTTTTTCTTAATTTTTACTAAAAGAATTCACTCTTACTGCAATAGAATACTGATAATTATCAATTACAAAATTAAATCTACAATAATAACTGATACAAAATCAAACCATCAACACCAAGAGCTTCAAGTAGGCTCGGATTTCAGTCCAACAACACAAGAACAACAAGTTTAAGTTTCGGTTTTTCAGCCCACAACACAAGAACAACAAGATAGATAACAATGCTAGTGAATCGAAAAGAGCCCCACACGGCTTCACTAGACTTTAAGATAACAAAATCAACAACAACAACAAGATAAAGAAAGATAGATAACTTGACATATAACATTCAAGAAACTAAGAACCCTAACATCAAGAGAGGACCCTAAGTCTAATGAATATAAACACCAAGTTCTTACGAGGACCAAGAGGCACTCAACGACCTCAAAACCCTTGTTTCTAGCCAAAGAGACAACACAAGTATCCCTCTACTTGTGAGATAATAGGGGCGGCTTCTATGAGTGGAAGAGAGAGAAAAAGTTTAGTGTTCTTAGGTTACAAAAATCAGCATTCAAAAACTAAGGAATAACTCTCTAACATGTTCTATTTATACTACAAACAAAAGGGGTAAAATGACCCATCCGTCCTTGCTTCTTGTGCCAACCTTGGAGAGTAGTTTATTACACATTAGGACCTCTCTTCACACATAAAAACGTTTAGGTCCTTGGTTGGTTCAATCACCAACTCACACACGGCCATTTGCATGAACAAAGCTTGGAGTTTTTGTAATTCCCGAGCTTGGCTTCGTGTGAAAGGCCGTGTACCTGTGGAGGCTGCCCTAACCGTATCATCCTCTCCATCTTGAGAGGAATTTGACCTCAAATTCAGCATTTGTTCATCTTCAGCCGCATCCACGAGGGAGAGATCACCAACGTTGAAAGTGTTGTGCACTTGATATTCCGGTGGAAGGTCAATCTTGTAGGCGTTGTCATTGATTCTCTCAAGTACTTGGAAAGGACCATCACCCCTTGGCAGCAATTTGGACTTCCTTTGAGCTGGAAACCGATCCTTTCGAAGATGCACCCACACCCAATCTCCGGGTTCAAGCACAAGCCGTCTTCTCCCTTTGTTTACCCTTTTTGCAATCTCTTGGTTCTTCTTTTCAAGCTTGATCCGCACCGTCTCATGCATTTTCTTCATTGCCTCGGCTCTTTTATTTCCATCTAAGCTGATCATGAGATCACTAGACAAAGGAGTGAGATCTACAGGGGTAAGGGGATTCAGGCCGTAAACACATTCAAAGGGAGTCATTCCCGTGCTCGAATGTATTACCCGGTTGTATGCAAATTCCACCAAGGGTAAGTGATCTTCCCACGGCGTCAGTTTACCTTTAACCATAGAACGTAGCATAGACCCCAAGGTTCTATTTACTACCTCCGTTTGGCCATCGGTTTGTGGGTGACAAGACGTGGAGAAAAGTAACTTCGTTCCAAGCCTACTCCACATGGACTTCCAAAAGAGACTTAGGAACTTGGATTCCCTATCGCTCACAATAGTCCTCGGTACCCCGTGAAGCTTTACAACATGTGCAACAAACAATGAAGCTACACTACGAGCATCCTCGGTTTTAGCACATGGAATAAAATGAGCCATTTTAGAGAATCTATCAACAATAACAAAAATGCTATCTCGGCCCTTTCTAGTCCTTGGCAGCCCCAAAACAAAATCCATCGAAATGTCCAACCAAGGCCTAAGGGGAGTAGGGAGTGGGGTGTATAATCCTTGAGGTAGGAGACGAGATTTCGCACTCCGGCAGGCCACGCATTGACTACAAATTTTAGTGACGTCTTTGCGCATTTTGGGCCAATAGAAGTTCTCCTCTAAGATTCCGAGGGTCTTGTCTACCCCAAAGTGACCCATGAGGCCTCCGTCATGGGCCTCCCTCACAAATAATTCCCTCCAAGAACTAGAAGGAACACACAACCTCCTCCCCTTGAACAAATACCCATCGAACCGAGAGTAGGAGGAATGGTCATTCTCCTTAAGCCAATGGTCCCTTCCCCACTCTTCGCATTCCCTAAAAATAGGAGCAAAGGTAGGATCCTCGGGATAAAACAACCGCAAGCTCTCAAAACCCATCAATTTCGAAGACAAGGTAGCAACAAGCACATGCTTCCTAGACAAGGCATCGGCAACGACATTTTCCTTTCCCCTTTTGTAATGAATTACATAAGGGAAAGTCTCGATGAACTTAATCCACTTAGCATGACGCCTATTCAACTTGTCTTGGCTCTTAAGGTGTTTCAACGACTCATGATCCGTTCGTATCACAAACTCCTTAGGCCACAAATAATGTTGCCAATTTCCCAAGGCTCTAACAAGGGCGTACAACTCCAAATCATAAGTTGAGTAATTAAGAGTTGCCCCTTTGAGCTTTTCACTGAAATAAGCAACGGGCTTACCTTCTTGCATCAAAACAGCCCCGATGCCAACCTTACTAGCATCACACTCTACTTCAAACATCTTATCAAAATCGGGCAATTGCAATAAAGGCGCCGAGATGAGCGTAGCTTTCAAGGCCTCAAAAGCCCTAGCCTGCTCATCACCCCATTTAAAGGGTCCGTCCTTTCTAATTGCCTCGGTCAAGGGGGCTTCTATGGAACTAAATCCTTTGGCAAACCTCCTATAAAAGCTTTCCAACTCGTGGAAACTTCGGATTTCTCCAATAGTTTTAGGGGTCGGCCAACTTCGAATAGAGTCTATCTTGGAATCGTCCACTTCCACACCCCTTGAGGTCACGACAAAACCCAAGAATATAACTTTATCAACACCAAAAGAACACTTCTCCATGTTGGCATACAGCTTCTCCTTTCGGAGCACATCAAACACACATCTCAAATGCATTACATGATCATCAATAGATTTACTATACACCAACACATCATCAAAGTAAACCACCACAAACTTTCCAATATAAGGCTTCATTACATGATTCATTAGCCTCATAAATGTGCTAGGAGCATTGGTAAGGCCGAAGGGCATGACCAGCCACTCATATAGACCGAATTTGGTCTTGAATGCGGTCTTCCACTCATCACCGGGTTGCATGCGAATTTGGTGATAGCCGCTCCTAAGGTCCACTTTAGAAAATAAACAAGAGCCGTGGAGCTCATCTAACATATCATCTAGTCTAGGGATTGGATGACGATACCTTATCGTGATTTTGTTGATGGCTCTACAATTGACGCACATGCGCCAAGTTCCGTCCTTCTTTGGTACCAAAAGCACCGGAACAGCACACGGACTCATGCTTTCCTTGATGTATCCCTTGTTGAGAAGCTCCTCAACTTGTCTTTCAAGCTCCTTAGTGTCCATGGGATTGCTCCTATAGGCCGGTTTGTTTGGAAGTTGTGAACCCGGCACCAAATCAATTTGGTGCTCAATTCCCCGAAGTGGGGGCAATCCTTGCGGAAGTTCTTGAGGAAATACATCTTCATACTCCTGCAGCACACAAGAAATCAAAGGGGAAATGGAAGAATTAGTGGGGTTAGTATTAAAACAATGGGCCAAAAGTAACATCGGCTTGTTTTCATCATGGTCCAAGAAGAGTTCTTTCCTCCTAGCCAACATCACTACGTTTTCCATCTCCCTTGTCGTTGGGACAGCCTCGGATGTCCCTACTTCCTCACCTACGGCATCCCCCCCTTTTCTCCCTTTCCAGATTCCTTCCCCCTTCCCTTTAACTCTCTCATCTTTTGATTCCACTCATTTACTTGGGAGGGTGAAAGAAGGTGAAGTGTGACCTTTCGGCCATCCTTCTCAAGCGTATACCGGTTGGACCTCCCATCGTGTTTAGTGGACCTATCATATTGCCATGGCCTACCTAACAACAAGTGACATGCTTGCATTGGGATCACGTCACAAAGCACTTCATCGTGGTAGTTTCCCACCTTAAACCGAATCACACATTGCCTTGTGACCTTTAATTCACCACAATCGTTCAACCATTGTAGCTTGTAAGGACTAGTGTGTAGTGTAGTTGGTAGCTTCAAGAAATTTACCATAGCATGGCTCGCAACATTTGTACAACTACCACTATCAATCACCAAGGTGCACACACTCCCCTTTACAAGACACTTAGTATGGAATAGATTTTCCCTTTGACTCGGGTCATCCATCGCCTTACTAATCATGACACGTCTAACCACAAAGTTTGGAACCACACACTCCCCTTCTTGTGGATAGACATCTTCACTACCATCTAATTCATCATCATTCGGCCCATTTTCAGCTCCCTCTCCATCTTGAGGCTCGGCCTCATCCTTCCCCCTTTCGGAAATCACCTCCTCACCAAGGTAGTACACTTTCCCTTCTCGTAGGATCACATTGCGCCGGTTCGGACATTCATTGGCCTTATGCCCCCAACCTTGGAACTTGAAGCATTGGAACCCCTTTGGGTTGGGATATTTGTGAGCCTCCGGTTTCGGAGGGAACTTAGGGACTGTTTTGGACTCGGGCAGCTTCGTAGGGGCGGGTTGGTCCTTTTTTTTGGGCCAACCCGAGGGGGTTTGTACCCTTGCCTTGAAGGTTGATCTCTCCTTAAGTTCCCTTTCAATCTCTAGGGCCGCTTGGAATATACCGTCTATGGTTTCAAACCGGTGAAGGGTCAAATGAGTGGAGATCTCTTTGTTCAACCCACACTTGAACCGGATGATGTCGTGACTGATTTGCTCCCCACGATGATCAAGTTTCAACATGAGTTGTTGGAACTCGTCAAAATAGGCCATCACACTCTTGCCTCCTTGCCGCAAGCCATATAATCTAGCGAGCAACTCATGACGATATCTCTCGGGAAGGTATCGTTGTCTCATCAAATACCTCAACCGATACCAAGGTGGTGGCTGCCCATCCACTAATTCATTACCAAATCATTTAACATACTCCCACCAAGTGTTAGCATAGCCCTCGAGGTGAGCTATAGCGTAGCAACTCTTCTTTTCTTCCGAGATGTCATTAACTTGGAAAACTTTGTCACAAGCTGATTCCCAAGTTAAGTATGTCTCGGGGTCACTTTCACCCTTAAAGATGGGTAGGCTCAACTTGATGGTGTTGATGCCTACGTCTCTCTCTTGGTGTCGGTTTCCCCTATCTCCATACCCCCGGTATCTCCTAGGTTCTCCTCGACCCCCTCTTAACTCCTCCTCCCTCATATAAGCATCATCAAAGGCTCCATCTCCTTCATACTCCTCTCTACCGTATCCTTCAAAGTGGGCTGGCCGGCCTTGGCCGTTTTGATTCGGAGGATTTGGAATTTGCGGTATTTGGGTTAATGGAGCTTGGAATGGAGGGTTCGGAATTAGTGGAGGTACTTGGCGTCCAAATCCCTCTTGTGGAATTGGAGGGGCTTGGAAATGTAGTGGTCTAGTGGAGTCTCGGTTTGGAGGAAAAGAGGTAGTTTGGCTTGTGGTATTTAGTGGAGCTTGGGGTGCATTTAGCATTTGGTGGACTGTTTCGGGGGTGATGGTTGCGGAGGACGTCCTATCATGACCATTGGTAGATACATGTAGAGGAGTAGAAGGACGAGAGTTCCTTTGACTCTCCACTTGTTCTAATCTCCCACTAATAGTCGACACTTCCCCCTTGATTGCTGCCAAGTCCCCTCTCACGGCCCCAAATTCCGAATTCAACCTTTCAAGTGTCCGGGTAACGGCCTCAAGAGTGACCCTCATAGAATCAAGGGCATTAGTATCCACATTATGAGACGTAGCTCCTTCCATTGTCAAGGTATTATCCGCTTTAGTTCACCACAAGTTCGTGTTCCACAAGTGTTGTATAATTGGCTAGTAACCGTGAGATTTTTAAGGTATGAGTAAGCTCTTATCCGGAATGGATTCTTGTTTGAAGACTCAAAGAATTCTTGTCGGACTAGAGTCAAAAATCAGCAATTCGTTCAAACGAATAAAAGCACTCAAATAATCGTTGACACCAACAAACGGTTCAAGGAACTAGTTGACAACCTAGTAGGAAGGTACTAGTTTGTTAATTAGTTCTAGGACCAAGTAAGGGAAACCAAGGATCAACAATTAGCAACCAAAGAATATCCTAAGTTGAGCTTATAGCGACGTGGCAGCATGCAATGGTCCCACACGTTCTTCTTCTCTCTCTCTCTCTCTTTTTTTTTTTGTTTTGTGTTAATATTCACACAACTTGTTATAGTTTGCAAAGTGTTTTGGTGGGAAAAATAAAATCTTGTAGTATTTCACCCTTTTCAAACTCAAGAAAGTGGGGTTTGGTTGGCTAATCCCACAAAACAAGGCTCCTTGAATTAGGGAAAAGTGATTGACAAGACTAAAAGGTGATGGGTGCAAGTCTTTCACAACAACTTTATAGCTTGTCTTACCACTTGAGCACACAACAAGATGAACAAGGTGAACAAGTTCAAAAGATGAACACCTCAACAAACTTCATCAACTTCTTTAGCACATAAACACACAACCATCGATTTTTTTTTTTTTTGGTTATCAACAACATACAACTTTCGGCCACTTCAAGTCACTACACAATGTTCAAGTTTTCAAGCTCAACTTTTGGATCTAGACACTTTAGTGTTGGTGAGAAAGAAACCAACACTAGCAACTCACTAAACAAGCAAAATAACACCTAGATCTAAACATACAACATCATTCTTGGTTTCAATTTTTAATGGACAGATTTTCAGAATTTCTTTTTGGTGTAGTTTGTTTAAGCCGTGAACTAGCCCAAGATGGGTTATGTTGGAACACAACCGGTCTTGCTTTGATACCAAATGATACAAAATCAAACCATCAACACCAAGAGCTTCAAGTAGGCTCGGATTTCAGTCCAACAACACAAGAACAACAAGTTTAAGTTTCGGTTTTTCAGCCCACAACACAAGAACAACAAGATAGATAACAATGCTAGTGAATCGAAAAGAGCCCCACACGGCTTCACTAGACTTTAAGATAACAAAATCAACAACAACAACAAGATAAAGAAAGATAGATAACTTGACATATAACATTCAAGAAACTAAGAACCCTAACATCAAGAGAGGACCCTAAGTCTAATGAATATAAACACCAAGTTCTTACGAGGACCAAGAGGCACTCAACGACCTCAAAACCCTTGTTTCTAGCCAAAGAGACAACACAAGTATCCCTCTACTTGTGAGATAATAGGGGCGGCTTCTATGAGTGGAAGAGAGAGGAAAAGTTTAGTGTTTTTAGGTTACAAAAATCAGCATTCAAAAACTAAGGAATAACTCTCTAACATGTTCTATTTATACTATAAACAAAAGGGGTAAAATGACCCATCCGCCCTTGCTTCTTGTGCCAACCTTGGAGAGTAGTTTATTACACATTAGGACCTCTCTTCACACATAAAAATGTTTAGGTCCTTGGTTGGTTCAATCACCAACTCACACACGGCCATTTGCATGAACAAAGCTTGGAGTTTTTGTAATTCCCGAGCTTGGCTTCGTGTGAAAGGCCGTGTACCTGTGGAGGCTGCCCTAACCGTATCAATAACAGATACCTCATCATTATAGAAAAAATAAATTACATAACAATCTCTCTTCTACTAAAAGACAATAAGAACACATGAATGCTAAAACTAAAAATGTATTACATGTTAGGATTCTACTATATATATATATATTGATGCTTTGAGAAAAAAAAACTTGAGTGCCAAAAAATAGAAAAAGCAAAGAGCTATGAGAAGATAATATTTGTTTAAAGGGAGGTGACGAAAATGGAGAAGGAAGCAGAGGAAAAAGAAACGGTTATTTATCTTTACAAGCAAATGAAAGTTGCTAGATAGAATTCTATATATCACTATGCTAAGCCTGGAACATAGATAAAAGTGTTTTAGTAGATAATGATACACAAACATTTCAGAGAGTATTTACATCTCAATAGACCTCAATAAAAACACTATTATATTGTTCATAATACAAATAAGAAAAATTAAGATTGAAACTAATGCCTGCTAAAGGCAAAAGCATCTCAACCGATAAGAGTAGGATGAAGAATGAGCAAAAACGAGTGGAATAGCATCAACTACTCGTGAACCACTGCTTCGGTACAATTAAGTTAAACAGTATTTCACTATAGTATGTACCTACTTGTAGGGGAGAAATGAAGTACTAAAATCAAAGTACAAGCATTTGGTAAATTATTACATATTTGTGGAGTTGATTCAAGCCAATTATGCGAATTAAATACACTTGAGGTCTATTTATATTAGAGGTTAATAAACAAAAGATAATACAAATTTCAGCACTAATGGCCTTTGATTTATGAGGGGAGACCATAGGATTAAAACGGCTAAAACTGAAGTCATAATACTTGTAACTTTTCATAGACATTGATTTTTGTAACAACAATTTATCAATTATTTATGATTTTACTTAACCACCACTTGCTTTTGCTTACTGAATGGCATATCACTATATTCATCAAAATTTATTGGAATTGATTAATAGTATTTTATGATTTATAAATGAGAAATTTTTTTAAAAAAGTTTTAAAAAACCACCAAAAAGATAAATAATTTTTCTTAATTCTTAGACATACCACATAGGATGGACTAATAGTCTCCTTTATATATATATATATATATATATATATATATATATATATATATATATATATATATATATATTGATTGAAAGTTGAAACATCCTTTATGTTTATTAAAGTTGAAACATAAGCACGATTCATCCCTGCTTATGTTTAAGTCACGTTAATTAATAATGATAATTATTTTAATATATGAATTGGTCCTCAGCAGGAAGGGTGCATGTATTATCATGACTTGGGAGAATTTTGAATCGTGACAAATCATTACGTAACAATTCATCTATATCACATAAGAATCGAGATTATTCAAGCAATTGGTAATATTAAAATAACATTTATTTTCAAAATCCAGATTAGACTCCATACATGTTTAACACATTCATTATGGAAGTGCTATTTTATCATCCACAATTACAAATATTTAAGTAGCATCTCTTATGCAAAGGACAACTTGGTAGTAAATGATCACAATCCTTATCTTTGAAGCAGAACAAGTCCCGGTTGCATATGCACAGCCTATTGTAACAGAATGGTCTCCATACCACCTTGCAAATGTTCAAACAATCTTCATCATTATTACAATGTACAAAAGCTACATTCCTTGCTTCAACCACAAATGGAATACCTATAAAAAATAATGTTTCATTAGATAAGAACAGATATAATTTTAAATTTTTAATGATAAAACAAATATATGAAACAAGAAAGAAATTAGAAAACAACACACTGGTGGTATAACTTCAAGGCTTTAATTGAAAATTCTTGACACAATTAAATAGTTTAAGCATATATATGCATATATAGGTAAATTTATGGGTCGATTTGGATCGGTTATTGATGAAAATCAAAATCAAATCCGTATAATTGATTTTTAAATTATTAAAACCAAACCAAACAAAAAATAGTAATATTTATTGGTTTGGTTATTATTTGTCCAGTTCGGTTCGATTTGATTTGATGTAATTGTTCGGTTATTAATCAAATAGAAAAAAATAAAAGAAGCGATTCATTCAAAATAAAATAAAAGACAACTATTTGTTCAACAAGAAAAAATAAATCCCTAGATTATCACATACAACATTACATGTCATATAACGGTTTGATTTTGTTTGGTTATTAATGAAACACGAAAATAAAAAAAAATTGGCTCATTCAAGAGGAAATAGAAGACAACAATTCATTCAAATGAAAAGAAAAATCCCTAAATTATCACATAAACATAACATGACATATATCTAATACAAAATATTTAAAATATAAATAGCTTTTGATGAAAACATATATAAGATAATATTGTTCTTAAGAAATATATTATGTATATATAAATTTAAAAACATGCATATAATTTATTAGCTATGTTCAATTATTTCTTTGATCCTTTTGAACAAATCAAAATCAAACAAAATATCTTCAGTTTTTAGAAATATAAGATCAAAACAAATAAAAAGATTTAATCAGTTTGATTCAATTTTTTAATTTGAAACAATTTTTATTCAGGTCGTGAATACACCTACCATATTCAAGAGAATATAAATAAAAAAGTTAGGGATAGGACAGGAAGATGTAGAAGGGAAATACATTAATCAATTCTAGGCAAGAATTTCATGATAAATCTTGAAGGATGAAGAAACATATGGAGACTTACTAGCACTTATAGCCCACAACATGAAGAGTGAAATTAAAACTTTGAAAGCCATCCTAGTTTGAAAAACAGACAAGGGTACATGTCTTATTTATAGGAAAAATATCATGACTAATATGTAATAATTAGATTACTACGTATGAAATAATACATGTTGGAAAATTGAGATAAACAAAATAAGTAAATAAAATTAATTGAACTTTTCTGATATCAAAGAGTAATGTACAGATAATAAAAGAATTATATTTATAATTGATGAAACGTTGTAGAAAGATAATAATGAATTTATCTTACAAAGATAGAGATAAATCAAAATAGTGAAGAAATCAATTATATTATGAAATATCTCAATTATTAAATAATATAATACTTTATATGATAGATATTGACTATTTTAATATGAGATTTGCATGATTATAAATGGTAGTACATTTGACCGAAAATAGTTATGCGCAAATAACATTAAATCTCAATAGCTTGGAGTTTAATTATAATTTTATTTTTTTTGATATTTTGCATAATAATTAAAAATCTTGATTTTGGATTTGTCAAGATACAAAATTAGCTCCCCATACATCCAATAAAGATACATTTTTTCTTTGAAAAGATATATAATTAGCTTTTGATACATTTTTTTCGATTTTGGGTCTATCCAGATACATAATACGTCCAACAAAGATTCATTGTTTCATTCGTAAAGATACATAGTTAGTTTCTGATATATTTTTCTCAATTTTGGGTCTGTCGAGATACATAATTAGCTTCCGATACATCCAACTAAAATACACAATTAGTTGTGATTTTTGTACTTTGTAAGGGTGGAAATTTGTGTAAATATGATAAGTTAGGGTGTATATTTATATTTATGTTATTTTTCAAATAATTAATGAACTAAAATGGTAAAAGAGTATTAATTGAAATTTTCTGATATCAAAGAGTATAATAGAGACATTAAAATAATTATATTAATAATTAATGAAATGTTATAAGAAGATAATACTGAATTTATTTTACATAGATTGAAATAAGTTAAAATAGGGAAGAAATCAATTATATTCTTGGAATATCTCAATTATTAAATATAATAAACAAAATAGTGAAGAAATCATTTGTATCCTTAGAATATCTCCGTTACTAAATGCAGTACTTTATAAGATAGATATTGACTATATTTACATGAGATTTTTTATGATCTTAAATAGTAGTACATTTGATTATAAAAATAATATTTTAAATGGTAAAAAGGTATTTGCATCCTCAGTTCATTCCAATTTATTGTTGTTGGTTTCAAGTTGCATTTGACATCAAAATATAATTTAATCAGTTTTTGAATATATTTGAATTCAAAATTTAGTCAAGTCTGACAGTGAACTACATGAAAATATACATAGTACCCGAGACCAATAAGAATATAATAATATATCTAATTGACAAGGAAAATGAAATAATTTAATTTTCCCTCTATGGATTATTATTTTGGGTGTAGATATTGTTGGGTTCAATTGGTGTGAATGGAAAATGAAAAGTTTCTTGAAAGGGACAACTCTTCGAGTAAAAGACACACTATTTCGGAAAAAGGTATCATTGTTTGGATGGTTGTGGCTGTTCGGAAAAGACACACTCTTTCAAATGGAAAGACATGACTGTTCAGAAAGGATACACCTATTCGATGAACCATTGCCACCTTTCGAAAGGGGCACTTAATGTCTATATAAACCTGCATTTTTTCATAGGTTTAATATGAATTTTCTGCACTTGAAAACATTTCTTGTCTTCTAAAATACTCCGTGTGGTCATCTAACTGTTGAGTGAGTTTAAAGAGAATCCGATCGTTTGAGGTACCACTACAGCCGGATTGTAAAGCCATTTTATCCTGAGAGGAAAATTCCGCAACCTCGGGTACTTGAGGGAAATTATTTCCTTAAGGACACTCTGTGAATTCGGAAGACTTGACTTTTTTTGCTTCATCTAATTTTCTTTAAAATACTGAAAACACACTTCTTGAAAGGTCGTTTTTGATCTTGTGTTGAAGGTGTTGGAAACTTCATAAGTGTTCTTGATTTATTCTTGAACTTGTGTTGAAGTTGTTTTGCCAAAATACAGATTTTTGTGTACCCGAAAACAACAATCTTAAGGAAGTAAGTGAAAAAAAAATATTTTTTTCCTTGTTTGGTGAAATTTTCTTTTCACTAAAGTTTTTTTTTCCATAATCTGTATTGTTTGGTTTTTGGAGATTAAAGCTTTAATCTTTCTACTCCGTTTGAATTAACAATTGATTTGAGGAAATAAAATCTTCATCACAAGTTAGAGGTCATTCGGTTGACGATTGAAAGTCATAAAAACTTCATCGTTAAACTAGAAACAAGGGGTCTTTAAAATTGCTACAACTTTATAAGTAGTATTTTGATATACTAAATTTACTGTCTTGGTGTGATAGAAAAATGACTTCTGATAGTTAAGTGAATGATGCTGCAACGACTGTGGAAGCAACTAATGTTGCCACAATGAGTCGTACAAATGCTCCATGGGCAATAGCACTATCAGAGAAATCCAAAAAATTCACGGCTGTTGATTTCAAAAGGTGGCAACAGAAGATGTTCTTCTACCTTACAACTCTATGTCTTCAAAGATTCGCATCTGAAGGAGCTCCAGAGGTGCCCAAGGGAACTTCAGACCAGGAGAAATTTATCGTAATAAAGGCGTGGAAACACTCTGACTTACTATGCAGGAATTATATTCTAAATGGCCTCTAAGATGAAATGTACAATATGTGTATAGAGGAATGATGACGGAAAAAGAGTTGCACGGTGCGCTAGAAAGAAAATATAAGACTGAAGTTATTGAAATCAAGAAGTTCTTCGTTACAAGATTCTCTTGAGTTTAAAATGATTGACAACAAGTCTGTTATATCTCAAGTCCAGAAACTGTAAGTGATCATCCATGATCTCCTCGCGGAAGGTATGAGTTTGATGAATACCTTAGTTGAACATATTAAAAATGTTCTTGATGTTCACATACACTTGTTGTAGGTTTTATTGTGAACGAGACGTTTCAAGTCGTGGAGAAAATAGAAAAGTTACCACCTATGTGGAAGAAATTCAAGAACTACTTGAAACATAAGCGAAAGGAGATGTCAGTCGAAGATCTTATAGTAAGACTGCGCATTAAAAAAGACAACAAAGCCACAGAAAGAAGGTCGAAAGGAAACTCTGTAATAAGTGGAGCAAATATTGTATAAGACGACCACAATAACTCCAAAAAATGGAAGAAAGCTGGATAGAAAAGCAATTGGCCTAAAAAGAAATTCATGGGAAAATGCTTTAACTGTGGAAAGATTGACCACAATTCAACGGATTGTCGTGCCCTAAAGAAAGGCAAAAAGAAGGACCAAGCAAATATGACTGAATCCAAAAAAGAAATAAACGATCTGTGTGCCATGCTGTCTGAATGCAACTTAGTGGGAAATCTTCGAGAGTGGTGGATGGATTCCAGTGCCACCCGTCACGTTTGTGCAAATAAGGTGTTGTTTGCTATTTTTTCTTTGGCTCAAGGTAAAGAGAAGTTATATATGGCCAACTCCGCAACTGCAAAGGTTGAAGGAACTGGAAAAGTCTGCCTTAAAATGACATCAGGTAGAGTGTTGACTTTGAACAATGTCCTGTATGTACCGAAATTACGGAAGAACTTGATTTTTGTATCACTTCACTAGACAAAAATGGATTCAAATGTGTATTTATTTCCGGAAAAATTGTTCTTAGTAAAGGAGAAGTGTACGTAGGAAAAGGCTACCTCACTGAGGGCCTATTCAAAATGAATGTAATGAATTTTGAAATCAATAAAAGTTCAGTTTCTTCTTACTTGCTTGAATCTAATGATTTGTGGCATAAACGATTAGGACATGTCAGTTACAAAATATTATGAAAACTGATTAACTTAGAAGTTTTGCCAAATTTTGAGTGCAATAAATTAAAATGTCAAACATGTGTGGAATCAAAATATGCTAAGCATCCGCATAAGTCCGTTGAAAGGAATTCCAATTCCTTAGACGTAATACACACTGACATTTGTGATACGAAGTCAACACCATCTCGTGGTGAAACAAGTATTTTATAACTTTTATTGATGATTGTACTAGATATTGTTATGTCTATTTGATAAATAGTAAGGATATAACAATAGATGCGTTTAGGCAATATAAAATAGGTTGAAAATCAGTTAGAGAAAAAGAAAAAAAATATAAGAAGTGATAGGGGCGGAGAATATGAATCTCCCTTTGTCGAAATATGTGTAGAGAATGGAATTTTTCATCAAACTACGGACCCGTATTCACCCCAATCTAATGGAATTGCAGAAAGAAAAAATCAAAATTTACAGAAAATGATGAATGCCTTACTTATAAGTTCAGGTTTACCAGAAAACTTGTGGGGGGAAGCTATCCTTACAACTAACCGAATACTCAATAGAGTGCCCCATAGTAAGACACAATCCATTCTTTATGAAAATGGAAAATAAGAAAACTCAACTTGAAATATTTCAAAGTGTGGAGGTTCCTAGCGAAGGTCCAAGTTCCTATACCTAAAAGGGTAAAAGATAGGACCTAAAATGGTGGACTGCATATTCATAGGATATTCTAAAAGTAGCAAAGCATATCAGTTTTTGGTTCATAAATCTGAATAATCAGATATCAATAAAAATACGATAATTGAATCAGATAATGTTGAATTATTTGAACACATTTATCTATATAAAACTAAACGTGAATAGTCTAGTAGGAGGTCTAAACGACCTTGAGATGAACCAAGTGAGGATGTACATAATGATGAGAATCCAAGACGTAGTACACGTCAAAGAACGTTTACTTTGTTTGGATCAGATTTTGTAATATTTCTCTTAGAAAATGAGCCCCAAATATTTTTAAAAATGATGTCATCGTCAGACTCATCCTTTAGGAAAGAGGCAGTCAATAGTGAGATTGATTTAATCTTAAGTACCCATATGTGGAAATTGGTTGATCTTCCTCCAAGAAATAAATCTTTAGGTTGAAAATGGATCTTAAAAGGAAAATGAAAGTAGATGGTACTATTGACAAATACAAGGCAAGACTTGTAGTAAAAAAATTCAAACAGAAAGAAGGCCTTGATTAATTTGATACATACTCGCCTGTAACAAGGATAACATCAATTCAAATGTTAATTGCCTTGGCGGCGGTAGCAGCGGTATATGGTCTTAAAATCCATCAAATTGATGCAAAAACAACATTCCGGAATGGAGAAAGAAATATATATGGAATAACCCAAGGGTTTTGTCATTTCAGAAAAGAAAAATAAGATGTGTAAACTTGTTAAGTCATTCTATGGACTAAAACAAGCACCTAAACAATGACATGCAAAGTTTGACCAAACCATGTTGGAAAACCGATTCAAGATAAATGAATGTGATAAATGTGTATACATTAAAGACACTCCAAATTACCAAGTCATTACTTTTTTATATATGGATGATATGTTGATCATCAGTAGAGATATTTCTAACATAAATGCTACAAACGAATGCTCTAGAGCAAGTTTGATATGAAACACCTTGGAGTTGCAGATGTGATCGTAGGAATAAGAATCCATAGAACTCTACAAGGGTTGGCATTGTCAAAGTCTCATTATACTATAAAGGTACTTGATAAATTCAAGTATTTGGAATTTGGAATTGCCAAGACTCCATTGGATGTGAGCTTCGCACTTCAAAAGAATGAAGGAGAAAGTGACTCACAATTGGAGTATGCAAGTATTGGGATTGGGATGTTTAATGTATATAATGAATTGTACACAACCATACATAGCATGCGATATTAGTAAGTTGAGTTGGTACATAAGTAATCCCAACAAAACTCATAGGATGACAATGAAAAGAGTTTTGGTGTATCTTAAATACACTCAAGACTATGCTTTGCATTATACTAAATATCCCGCGGTACTTGAATGGTATAGTGATGCAAATTGGATCACCGGATCAAATAAAATAAAATCCACGAGTGGATATATATTTATAATAGGTGGAGGAGCAGTATCTTGAAAATCATTCAAATAGACATGTATTGCTCGCTCGACGATGGAATCAAAATTGATCGCATTAGATAAAGTTGGTGAAGAAGCAGAATATATCCAGAATTTCTTAGAATATATTACTTATCAGCCTAAACCATCGGCACCAATATGCAAATACTGTGATAGTTGAGCAGCAATAGGTAGGTTAGGGAGCATGATGTACAATAATAAATCTTGTCACATAAGATAGAAACATAATGTTGTTAGAGAACTTCTCTCTAGTGGAATTATCACTATTGACTATGTGAAGTCAAAGGATAATATGCCGAATCCACTTACAAAAGGACAAACTAGAGAAGAAGTTGAGAGGACATCTAAGAAAATGGGTTTACGGCCTAAGACAGATCAGCATGGCGGTAACTCTACCTAGCAAACTGGACATCCCAAGATCTAGGTTCAAGGAGATAAAAAAAAGTTGTGTCTGACAGGTTCAATATTGTCAATATACCCAACCCATTCTCATAATGTAGATAATGTTTAGTAAACAAGGACAAGACTTATGGTATGAAGTGTTTTAATGATTATCTAAATTTAATAGATTTGACCAAATAGTTTAAAATATAGGATTAAATGTTTATAAATCACCTATGTGAGGGAGAAGTGGAAACTACTTCAAGGAGAATATTAGTAAAGGCCTATTCTCTAAGCTCTCATGAGACCGAGATGTGTTTATGGATGAAACTAATAAATCTGTGAGAACCATAAACAGTAAAAGGCTGGTTGTGTGACATATGTTGTCTAGGTGTACATTAAATCTCGATTTTTCAAAGATATCAAACTACCGATTGACCAAGTGCATTCAAAGGGAAACCCACTTATCCAGATACAATCAATCTTTTCTTAATGATCACATACTTGTCCATAAAGTTTTACAAAGAGTATCCATTCCCCATTCATGTAGGGGATTGTTGGGTTCAATTGGTGATAATGGAAAATAAAAATTTACTTGGAAGGGACACAACTCTTCGAGCAAAAGACACACTATTTCGGAAAAATGTATAACTGTTTAGATGGTTGTGGCTGTTCGAAAAAGACACAGTCTTTTGAATGGATAGACATGACTGTTTACAAAGGATACACCTTTTCAGTGAATCATTGCCACCTTTCAAAAGTGGCACTTAATGGCTATATAAATCTGCATTTTTCACAGATTTAGTATGAATTTTTCTGCACTTGAAAATATTTCTTGTCTTCTAAAATACTCCATGTGATCATTTAACTATTGCGTGATTTCAAAGATAATCCGATCGTTTGAGGTACCACTACAGTTAGATTGTTAAGCCATTTTATCCTAAGAGGAAAATTCAATAACCTCGGGTACTTGAGGAAAATTATTTCCTTAAGGACACTTTGTGAATTCAGAAGACTTGACTTTTTCTGCTTTATCTAATTTTCTTTAAAATACTGAAAACACACTTCTTGAAGGGTCATTTTTTATCTTGTGTGGAAGGTGTTGGAAAATTCATAAGTGTTCTTGATTTAAACACAAAAAATATCCAATTATCAGATAAACTCTACTAGAATACACAATACAACATCAATATTTCCATTATTAACAGTGGCAAAGACACCTAGAACAATTTGTTTTACTATATATACATACACTACAAGAAATATAGAATTAGCTAAAGAATTTGTCGGTAATCCTCAGCTAATTCATCGCAAAAACATTCTTAGCTAATTGAATTTTCTTATAATTTATTGCTAATCTCTAACTAAATAGAATTAGCATGAAAATTTTAGTGTTTAGCTACGAGATTTCGTCGGTCACTAATTCCTCATTTTCTAATAGTGATAAGTATATTACTTTTTATTCATTATGTGCCACAGTATTTTTTTCCCCCAAAAAATGACATATTTTTATATATTCAAAACAATTTAACTTTAAATTTCACGTTTTACTATTAATGATTTAATGTTATAGTTATAATACTATTAGGATATATTCAATTAAACAATGATCAAACTTCAAATAATTTTTACTTTCTTCCAAAATTTTATTTCCATCTGTAGTGATCCGTTTTGTTGCTATTGAAAATATCTAGTTAAAAGCATAATAAACTTTTTCATGATAAGTTAGAGGATTAATTCTTTAGTATGGGAGTGCATTACAGATGAACTAAGGTCATACAATACCCCTTGCACAAAGTTAAGTTGGAAATATTTTTACAGATTGAGTTTGAACTAAGTTTAAACTAGGCTCAAATATAAATAAGCTTAACTTCTAGAATATAGTGATTTATGGGGCTCAATACCCACTAAATGAAAGATCTTTGAGTCTTCTTTTCAATTCATCTAACCGTTCATTAATTGACCTTCAGAGTAAAAGGTTATGACTATTTTACTAACATGTCCGAGCTAAAAAAATGAACCACCACAGCAGTACCGCTACAATGGTAGATCTGCTACTGCAACAGTAAATGGTTAGGTTTTAAGTCAGTCCTAGATGGGGTTTTAGGTCTAAACATAAAAACTTCATTCCAAAGCCCAGAGGGTGGGGTGGGGGTGAGGGTGGTGGCATTTTTTTAAGTCCTTGAGTGAAAATTCTCTGTTGAGGTAAGTTCTTCCATCATCTTCTTCATGTTTTAATTGTTTAACATCCTAAAATTATTGAACGATCATTAATGGAGAAATTATTGGGGATTTGAACCCTAAGTTCATGTTATTTTAGGAAAAACCTATAGATTGGGTTAATATCACCTAGAATTACTTCTAGATTGTTAAGTAATGATTCCTAGCATGAATTAGTTATTCTAAAATATGAAATTTGATATTTGAAAAATGAAACCTTTATCTTTGAAACTCCATTAATGGATATGAGTTGAGTATGATTCAACTAATTAATGGTTAATTAACCTTGACTAATAATTCAGACCATGAATAAGGATAGAATTAGTGGGTTGAATTTTCTAAGTATATATTTAAAGGAAAAATTCTTAATTACTTCTATAATTATTTGATTTCTAGATGATTGGGTTAATGGAGGCATAGAGGGAAAGAAACAACAATCTTAATGTGACTTTCTTTCTCCAAGATCTTCATTGGGGGTAGGTTATAGTCTAATGTGCAGGAGACTTGGATTAGTTGCACGTAATAACTTTGGTTGATGGGAGATTTCATGTATAGACATACAAGCATGGAGTTCATATAGATAAAACAAGAAAGTAGTATAATAATGATATAGTTGTGTGTTATTGTGTTCTCTATGGATCTCTTGATGGGTACTTGTATTTGCATGACTTAATTGATGATTTGTAGAGTTTAATACATGAATGTTGATGAAAACTTTTAGAGTTTCTCCGTACATTAAGGGACCAGGTCCCTTAAAATCAATCATATACAATCAAACAATAGAGTGAAAAAAAACTAAAGACAGTGCAGAAAGAGTAAAAGACATAAGGATTTTTACGTGGAAACCCAAGATGGAAAAAATTATGGCTTGCCCTCACAAGCACCAACGAAATTCAGTATAATCAACCTCCTGATTACAATCTAGATTTCTTCTTAACTCTAGGCTCCTTGCGCTACTTGGTAACTCTACTAAGGACTATCTTACACTAATTAGTTCTAATCAGTCTCAAGCTTAGAAAATTCTACCTAAGCAGCACTCTCAACAAGAAAACAAGACATTACTCTTATAACTTTGAGTAATTCTTTTACAAATCAACACTCAAAAACACTCACTCTATCTTTATACAAAGTACAAAGTTAAGAACACGAGCAATGCTTAAGAAATCTTGAAAAAGAGTTTTTGCTACCTCACTTCTCTCTATTTAGAATTAGAAAAAACCTAATTATTAAGGAGGTATCTCTTTCCTTTTATAGCTGTGTGATGATTAGGAATAAAATATCATTGGACCAACTGTCCAAGTCGGTACAAAATAGCATCTGCAAGTTTGTTACACCAGAAGACAAAATAGTGCAAATACTGTGTACCAGCTGTACATTACTTTGCACGCCAGGGACCTGATCCCTTGCAGTTTAGTTGCTCATCATCAAAACTACATATAACAATTTCCTTCCTTTTTTATAATGACAAACCAAACCATATAATTTTGAGCATCATTACACATTGATCACATTTAACTAGAGTGATTGCCATCCGAGGATGAATGTTCCCCCTATCATCATGCTTCCTCTAGCATGTAACACAGGGACCTGGTCACTTGTTATTATTTTATAGCAAAAACTTCCCCTTGTCATCGTGCACCTTTATTTTATTTGGTACCTTTGTATTTACACACTTTCCCCTGTCTATATGGCTCTCTTCCGGTTGTATCTCAATTTACCTAGTGCGTTGTCCTACAACATAAACTCAGTATTCCCCTTTTTGACATCATTGAAAAGAATTAACAGTAAACCAAGAGTAAAGATAAGCATAAATTAGTTAACTCATGGACACTGGAGCAACACTAACATGTAGAGCAACTTTAAATAAGGAGACAAATGAGATACACAAACTAAAGATTCATTCACTCATAATATTCATGTAATGCCCCGCAAAATCCTCTTCCAGTCTGAGCCTTAGAGCGTATTTGGTAAAGCAAAAATCTGAGTCAAAATGTTTAAGAAATAGAGGTCCCCTAACTTATGAACGAGTTGAAAACTTTCCTATCATTCAAGTTTTAGTAATCGTCAAAATTTGGGTCAACTTCAATTGACCATAACTCATTATATATTAGAACAAGTGGTTTTCTATATATCAAATAAAAGATCTTTAAATTATCTTTCCAAAAATACCAATTTTGCCTAAATCTGATATTGGAGAAAAGAGTTATGCCCATTTTACTCCAGCATGTCAAGCTGAAAAATGGTAACGACGTTTCTGATGGGCTATCACATTTCTGATGCCCTTTTTGACGACGTCGTCACATTCTGATGACATTTCTGATGACGTCGTCAGCCCTGGGCAGAAAATCAAGAATTTGGACCCTTTTTGTGATGACCATTCGTGACGGCCTATCACGAACCTAACAGCCTGTCATGGATGACGTCAAGTATATTTTTTCAGTAATTCAAGGGAGTTTTTGCAAGGGTATTTTGGTCATTTTCCACCCTTTTTGAGCCTCTATAAATATGAGGAACCCTTATTCAAACCCTAATTCAATAATTTTATTTTTCAACTCTCTCAAGAGAGTATAACTAGGGTTTCAATCAAGAACCCTAATATTCCAAAAATCATCCATAAATCTTCAAGGTTTCTTCAAGAATCAAGTTTCTCATAGTGTGAGCTTCAAGAATTTATTTATTTCAAGTGTGGATAAAGTCTCAAGCACTAATGTTCATCCAATTTCAAAGGTTAAGATATGTAGATGTTGATTCTTTGGCCCCTTTCATCCAAGAAGCTCAAGAACCCTTTTTAAAACTAAAAGATTTTTATGTTTTTGAGTTGTAAATGATTTGTATGAGTTGAAATGGATATTTAATGTGTTGTTGAGTTTTGATTTATGTTTTCCTACAAAATTTATGAGCTTTGACCCTAGTATGTGGAATTCATGTGATGTTTGTGATAGACCCTCTTGAAGTTATTTTTACATATGATGTGTTCATGACTTTTGGGTGTAGAAATGGTTGAATAAGTGAAGAACGTTCCCCATAGGTTTGATAAAGAGCTTAGGTGAAGCATAAGGGCCTCTATAGTATGTTGAATAGGAAACTCCAAATTGTAAGCTAGTCCACGCATGCCTAGTGTTTGATAAAATACCCTAGTGAGTGAAATGTGCCAAGATAGCATGAAATCCCCAAGTAGGTATAAAATCGGTCGTGTCTAGTGGTTGTTGAAAGAACCTAGTGAACAAGTTAAGATATGATGGTTGTAAATTCCCCGATTTTATGCTCTTTGATATATGCTAAGCTTTTAATACATGTCAAGTGGTTAGCAAGTAAATAATGACGTGTTAGTATGAACCTTCCCCCAAATCAAGTGATATCCAAATACGTGTCAAGACCGATATAGGTATGAAGTACTTGATGTAAGATCTCATTGAATGGGGTATAATCTAATAGCATGTCTTACCTAGGCTAGTATATGATGGTCAACCGATGTTGATGATCCTTAAAGGTTTGGAGTGACCTTTTTGTGGTTGTGATGATGAATAGAGGTCTATGTTTCCTAAATGCCTAATGCAATGTCCTAAGGATCTTGAAAGAGAAAGTATGTTATGATGCCCAGCTACTTAAAGTGATGCTTTAACGATTTTGATGATACATAAATGATTGTAATGATGAATGAATACTTATAATGATGAATGAATGGTGGTAGTAATGAATTATAATGATGAATGAATGCTTGTAATGATTAATGAATGATGGTAGTGATGAATGGATGGCCGTGATGATGCATGAATGATTTGTGATAAAAAATGATTATCTTACTTTTATGTTATCGAGTCCTGGGGGTATTTATACCCGAAAATAGAGCTGATGTCTAGAGCCTGTGTTAGTTTATCAATAATTCCAATCGAGCCATGATTCTCAGAACTCAGTGAACTATAGAACTCTGTTTCCTCAGAAAAAGGGCAAAGCTTAATAAAGTTCAATAATCTCAGTTATCTCTGTAATCTCTGTATTGCTAACAACCTAGCCTCAGACCTGTAATTAACTCAGTTCTAATAATATTCAAGTGATTCAATCCTAATATTAGATGTGATTCAAGTAATCCATTCAAGATATGTATCATCAGTCAGATACCATGATTCGATATCTTTTCTGTCAGATACGAAAACAAGTGATTTTAGCATAACTCATTTGGACCTTTTGAGTAATAGGATCAGTGTCAGATTCAGTTCAACCAGTGTTCAGTTGAGAATTCAGTTCTAAGTCTTTCAGTTGGGAGTAGAAACTAGCATTGAGCGAGTTCAAGGATGGGAACTCACCTACTAGTAGAGGGTGTGATTCTTAGAAGCAATCCTTGTGCTCAGAACTACGTAGCCAGTATAGGTTGAGACATCATACCTGTTAGTTGAGGGTGGATGGGAGACATCATACCTACTAGATGAGGGTAGATGAGGTGGCTTGACCTGCTAGATAAGGGCTCCACCATTCTTGTTTGAGGACCTGCTAGATGAGGGTCACATAGAGTTGTCTTTACCAGTGACGCGGTAATGACGCCCTTCCAACTGGGGCATAGGTTAGAACCCACATGTAGTAGATTGAGGCATGTCGGTTAAGTGACTATTTCCCATAGTTTCAGTTTAAGATTCAGTCTTAGTTTCAGAATTAATCTTTAAAAATCAAGACTGTCAGATACAGTCATCTATCATTTTGAGGAACTCAGATAGTTCCATTGATTTATGGGCCATCTCATCATATAGAATTGGTCTCACATACAGTTATTTGATATTATATTTAGAGATATGCTGTCAGACAGGCTTGATCACAGTATCAAATTTTTATTGAGTATTTTTGTTGTCAGATTCAGATATAATTATATTTTTTATCATTGCTAAAGCTTTCAAAATCATCTGTTAGAAAGGTTGATCTCTAATCCTTTCAGTCGAAAGTAGTAAGTCCAAGAATTTAGTCATTGATGTAAGCACATCCAGATCCTCAGTTATCAATATCAGATGAGTGAGTAAGTCAATATCTCAGTGTCAGTAGTGAGTTCAGTCTGCAGTAAAGTGGTATCTGAGTTTTAGTAGCTAGAGTTACAATAATTGTGTTCATGTTCTTTGCATTCATGTATGTGTTCTCATGCGGCATTTTCATGATTATTCAGTTTAGATATTTTGCATGCATGAACCCTTGCATTGGCCTACCCCGTCTACATACTTGGTACATTTTTATACTGATGCATTTGCGCTATGGTGTTTTATTTGACACTATAGGTTCAGAGGCACAAGATCCAGTTTATCCTCAGTGGTCTGGTCCCAGTCAACAACAGTAGCAGTGAGTTCTCTTATTTTGAGGATGAGTGTCAGTTTACTACTATTGTTTTAGACTTTGTTTATTTTCTATTGACGGAGTTAGTTGGGGACATGTCCCATCAACTCCACAGTTTAGACAGTTAAAGGCTTTTCAGACGGATGTATTAGTATTCAGTTTTTAGTTTTGAGTATGTATAGATGTGTTGAACCTTATGACAAGTTTCCATATTTTTTAGACATTGTGCAGTGTACAGGTACAAATATTAGTAAAGGTTAGCTTGTGGTCCTTCAGGGTCATAAGCACATATGACATCTCGGGATGAGATCTCGGGGCATTACAAACTTGGTATTAGAGCCTAAGGTTCAAGAGTATCCTAGGGATTCTGGCTGCATCTAGTAGATTCTTGTACATGGGTATGTAGCGCATCATATTTATGTACAAGAGGCTAAAGGATGTTCTTAGGAGTAGTTCCTCTTCTTTCAGTGATCATTTCATGCGAGTGAGCATGAGCTCAAGTTAATCCTCAGTATAATCCACTTTATTCTTTCATTTACAGAGTATGCCTTCTCGCAAAGACTTTGTCCATAGGGTTGATGATCAGCCCCCTCAACCATTAGATCCTGAAAATGAGAGTGTGTCATATGCAGAGTTTCGGGCAGCTTTCCAAGTGCTAGCCCAGGAAGTGACTAATGTTCATGGCAACCGTCAGGCTGCAGTCCCACCTCAGCAAGATGAGAATTTTGCCGCAACCAGGATTAGAAGCTTCATGAAAATAAACCTGCCCGAATTCTTTGAGTCACTAGTAGGTGAGGATCTGCAGTTGTTTCTTGAGGAGGTAAAGAAGATCACCTAGATCATGCATGTGTCAGAGAAGGAGTGTGTTGAGTTAACATCTTATAGGTTTAAAGATATTGCTCATGATTAGGTAGTGATGTGGGAGAAAAGTAGAGGGGTGAATGGAGCTCTCATGACTTGGCTAGAGTTTCAGAGTTCCTTTCTAGATATGTTTTTCCCTCTAGAAATGAGAGAAACTAAGGTAGAAGAGTTTATGAACCTAAGGCAAGACTCCATGACAATGAAAGAGTATTGTCTTAGGTTTAACCAATTAGCTAAGTATGCTCCTGACTTAATAGATGACCCTATGATGTTAGGCGTATTTACACGCCTAAAGCACCTTAATTTACCCATATTTTAGCTAAGTTTTAAGGACAAAATATATAATTCCTGCACTTTTAGTCCATTTTCCTGTAAGTGAGCTAACCAACGTGATTAGCATGTTTTCAGGTATTAATGATGAAGATTTCAGCACTTTGTGGACCTTTCGGTAGCAAGGGAAACTTCACATAAGAGGGAAGGCAGCTTCTGGAAGCTTGTGGACTGAAAGTGATGCATGGAGACTTGTCCCGGGCAAAAACAGTATTTCTAAAGACTTGGGGAACAACAGTAACTTAGTAGGATTAGGACAAGGATGCAGTAACTTAGTAGGACTAGGATATGGATACTATAAAAACCCTATTTTGCTGAATTTTCCAGCATTCCTTTTCATTAATTCGTTATTGACATTAATTCCCTTTTACTCGACACTTTTAGTATTATTCAGTTTACAAATTCTGTAAGTACAATAGGGAAAAATGCTACTCTTGAGAAAATCGGTCAAAGGCAAAAACGTCATTCTCCTTCTTTGAGGCCAATCTCATCCTCAACGTGAGATCATTCAAGCTTTGGTACGATGATGATGCTTATTGCGAATTCCGTTGTAATCATGAGTAGCTAAACTTCTCTGTTAGGGTTATGGAAGCCTTATGATATATTATCTATTGTTATGAGTTTGTGAATTCTTGATATGCATGCTACTTATATCATTACTCTCTTCATCTTAATTAAATTCTTGTGGTTGCAAACATAAAGAATACGCCATTATAGCATTAACTTGTTCGAGAGAAAAGTTACATGTTTGGAAAAGAGAGTGTGACAAGGAAATAGGGCTACCAACCCCTCTTTACACGTTAGTGCCTTAACCGGATTAACCTCTTGAGAGTTTGTACCGTTAGTTATACACTTTAAGCTCGAGAGAGTTAAAGTGAAATAATCCTGGATGGTCGAGAGACACTAGGATTTACCATTAGAATACGAACCTCTATAAGTGGATGCATGTCTGAATTCCTCATTACTCATAGTTAATAGATACGTAGAACTCATAAGGTGGACATAACCCTAACTTATTTTTCTCTGTTATAAAATCCTACTACACAAATCGTTTCATTCATTACTTTGTTTACATTAATTCACGCCATAATTCAAATCCCCCCTTTTCATAGAATTTTCGACCAACAGTCTACTAATAGTTGCATACTTAGTGACCAAGTATTCCCTGTGGGATTCGACACCCAACCCAGTTGGGTTCTATATTTGACTGCGACCGCTTACACTCTTACGAGAGAGTTGTAGTTTGGGTGTTGTCAAATTTTGGCACCGTTGCCGGGGAATACGGTTGTCAACTAAGTTTGTGATAGTTAATAGACCCTTTGGTCAAAAATTCTCAGATTTTACTTTTAGTTGTTGTTTTTGTTTTATTTAGGTTCTGTTCAGTACATGCCAAATACTCAAAGTTATGGTCAGCCATTGTTACCCATAAACCCTGAACTACAACTTATTGCCAGAATGGATGCACAACATGACATTGAAAGAAGGGCTGCTCAACAGGAGCAGGCTAGATTAGTTGCATTGGCAGCTGCTCAAGTGCACCAACAAAATATTGATAACCTAGGACGGACAACAAATCTGGATGATGAGGACCTGGGTGATGATGAGTTACTGAATCCTAGATGTACTGATGAGGTGGCGACACCTATGCATAGGAAAGATCGTCAAGCTAGAATGAGACCTGACCGCCGAGCTGTGCAGATTCTTTTTGATGATGATGATGACAATCCGGATGGAGCTGGTGCCACAGGTGCTATTATTCCTCTGCCCTTGGCTCCCGGAGCCAAATTTAATATCACTAGCACCATGATTCATCTATTGCAACTCAAAGGGTTATTTGGCGGACTTGCAGGAGACGATCCGAATATGCATCTGATTAATTTTATCTCAACATACAAGGCTTTTGATAATCTAGGGGTTGGACAGAATGCAATCCGTCTACGCTTATTTCCATTGTCTCTATTTAGAGAGGAAACTCTATGGTTGAATGGGCTAACTCCTGACTCTATCACTAATTGGAGGCAACTAAAAGACGCTTTCCTAGAAAGATTCTATCCGTCATCCAAGAGAGCACAATTAAGAGATGAGATCAGCAATTTTCGACAGCTTCCAACTGAAGCTCTCCACGAAACATGGGAGAGGTTCAAGAAGAAGCTTATGAGGTGTCCAAATCATCATATGACCAATGTCCACTTGATGGAGATATTATACAAGGCTCTGAATTCGGTGACTAAGCCAGTGGTTGATAATGCTGCGGGTGGGTCATTCATGGACCTTACTTTTAATGAGGCAAGTAGTATCCTAGATCGGATGACAAAGCAGAGTAGAGCTTGGCATACCAAGGATTCTGAGGTAGCAAGCTCTACTATATCTATTGGCATGACTGTAGAACAAAGGCGAAGAGAAGAGGAACGTGATCAGGATATGGAGCACATGAAAATGCAGATGGATCTTCTTACCAAGCATTTATTATCAGGGAAGACCAAAAAAGTTAAGGCCGTTATAGCACATGGAAGAGATGAATCTGATTCTGAGGGAGAAGCCAACTACTTGAATAATCAGGGGGGTTTCCGAGGCAATGCCTAAGGAAACCAAGGTCGAAACTATTATGATAAATCTGGAAACAAGGACCGTGATCAAGGTAGTTGGAAGAATAAGACTACCAGGAGTGGTTTGTATGTTTCTCCTGGAAATCGTGAGGCTGTGGCGTCTGGCTCTGGGAAAGTTTTCATGGAAGATATGATGGCTAAGCTGTTGAAAGGAGTGAGGCAACCAACACGGGAGTAACTGAGGTAGTAAATGATTTGTCCTCAATGAAGCAATTGGTTGACTCGCATTCTACTACAATAAAACAGATGGAGCAACAATTGAGTCAACTATCAGCAACATTCAACCAAAGAAAGGCTGGAACGCTACCTAGCGACACAGTGCAAAATTCGAGGAATGATAGATCATGTATGGCTATTACTACCCGAAGTGGTAAAGTGTTAGATAATCCGTCTAAAGGCAAGCAGATGGTTGATGATATAGCAGATAATGTTATTGATGCAGATTGTGATGATTTTGTAGAAGCTGAAAATCTGAATAAGAGCATTCATGAGAAAACTATTCCCCTTCCACCACCACCTTTTCCTTAGAGAATGAAGAAGAAGGCAGATGACACTCCTGAAAAGGTTGATAATCGGAAGCAAGATAAAAAGGAAGTGGTGGAGAAAAATATTCCCCTTCCACCACCACCTTTTCCTCTGAGACTGAAGAAGAAAGCTGATGATACCAGGTTCAATAAATTTATGACTATGTTAAAGCAGCTGACTATTAATGTTCCTTTGGTGGAGGCGCTGGAACAGATGCCTTGGTACGCTAAATTCATGAAGGACCTTTTGACAAAGAAGCGGGCAGTAAGCTATGAGCCGGCAGATAATGTTCATTATTGCAGTGCGATTGCCACAAGGTCTTTAGTACAGAAGAAGGCAGATCCTGGTGCTTTTACTATTCCTTGCACGGTTGGATCTATGAATTTTTCTAAGACATTATGTGATCTGGGGGCTAGCATCAATTTGATGCCGTTATCCGTTTACAAAAAGTTGGGGTTGGGTGATCCTACACCAACCAATATGCGACTTGTGATGGCAGATAGGTCAGTAAAACAAGCTGTCGGTATCTTATATGATGTGTTAGTGAAGGTTTCTTCCTTTATTTTTCCTGCAGACTTTGTTATTTTGGATTGCGAGGTGGATTCTGAAGTTCCCATAATCTTGGGACGCCCTTTCCTCGTAACTGGAAGTGTGCTTATTGATTTAAGAGCTAACGAGCTTTTATTTCAGCTGAATGACGAAGTGGTTCATTTTGATGTGTGCAAATCAATGAAGCAGCCCAAAGATATGGATGTGTTCTCTGTAGCTGATGTGTATTATGAGGATAAGAAAGAATTATCTGTAGAGAAGCATCTCACTGCTGAGCCATTGTCTGTTGTGCTGTTGATATTTTGAGCGTAAGGAGGTTGAAGAATATGAAGAAACCGATAGTGCTCTAATAGGGATAGGGTCCTATTCTCATGCCCCTAAGAAGATGGACCTTGATCTTAAGAATCGACCTTCACCAACAGCGAAGACTTCCATTGCAGAGCCATTAGTGCGAGAATTAAAAGAGCTGCCCAGTCATCTAAGGTATGCGTTCTTGGGAAGTGGAAATACACTTTCGGTGAGTATTGCGGCTGATTTAGGTGAACAACACGTAGAGAAGAGGTACAAGAGAGCTATGGGTTGGACTATTGATGATATAATTGGTATCCCTCCTGGGATATGTATGTACAAGAGTCATCTCGAAGAAGATTGCATGCCTACAAGTAAGCATCAGCGTCGTCTGAATCCATTCAGAAAATGATTCACCATCTATCTCGATGAAGTCTAAGTAATTGAGATAATTATGTCGTACCGTGACAATAAATCAAGCACTACATGGGAGGCAACCCATGGTTTTTAATCGTTTTGTTTTACTAAGAGTTTGTTTTTGTTAAATAAAAATCCAAAAAGAAGAGTCGATCCACGACCAAAACTAAGGCGCTTGGTGGGAGGCAACCCATAGTTCTAATCGTTTTTGTTATTTTTGAGTAAGTGTAGGTGCAAGATGTATAAGGGAGGAGATTGGTCTCAAATTTTGATTTGGAAGCAGTTCATGTTGAAGGTGGTAAGTTAGGAATGAAGAAGTAAAGGCTATGGGTTAGGCATTGCCTATGTAAATCTAGGCAACGAACAAGGCAAGGCCTATGTAAATCTCGGCAATGAACAAGGCAAGGCCTGTGCTATGGCCTAAGCTCTCTGAATCTACAATGCCATAGCATAGGCGCCGCCTATGCTCAACTAGGCAAAGCATTAGGCGCCGCCTATGCCAATGCCTTTTGTCTCTAAATCTACAATGCCATAGCATAGGCGCCGCCTATGCCCAACAATGCCGTAGCATAGGTGCCGCCTATGTCCAATAAGGCTTTACAAAATGCGCCGCCTATGCCAAGCATAGGCAAAGCATTAGGCACCACCTTTGCTCACTTTTTGGTCTCCTACCCCAATTTTAAATAGGTTAAACCCGACCTAAGCCTTGGGCTATAAATATAACTTCATCCTTCAGATAAAATCACATTGTTCACTCAATCAAAGCGCCGCCTACCTCTCCAAAATCTCTCAAATTTTTTCTTTTTGCTCTTCTAACATTGCAAGATCATCTTCCAAAGGCCATCACCAAGTAAGTACTTCTTTTATTTTCCGTAGTTATTACAATACTACGTCTATAATGATTTGTTAAATCTTGAAATAGTGTTGGTGATTTGAATGTGATTGGTTTGTTATGATACATCTAGTTGAGTGAAAGATTACGTATGGGTGTTCTAAACTTTGTTCCATTTTGTATTTGATTGTTATACACTGTCATCTTGTTGTGGAATCGAAATGGTAAAGTTAAGCACATAATCGTGTAAGTCGAATGTTGGAATGTTTTGAATGACTCCTTCATCAAGATAAAAAGCATGATTGAATACAAGCATGATATGTTGCTATTATTTCTATGCCATAAACTTGATTCAATCTCTATGTAGTCGTCTTGTTCCAAAAGTGCAAAGTATTGTCAAGATTACATGACATAGAGTTGAAAAGGATAGTTAAAGACAACATGAAAGTATGACTGTGCTAAAACATATTGTTGGAACATATCACCTATCCGTATGTCGATGAAGTCTGAGTAATCGATATCATTCACTTAATTAGTTTGTACCAACAAATTAAGTTTGGGGTGGTGCCACTATTGTTGCGTGTCGATCAAATCCTCCAAGATAAGCTAACATGATTTTATTTTAATCTCAGGTACAATGGCACCAAAAAGTCGACTAGGAAAGAAAAAAGCGACCACCTCACAGAAAGGTCAGAAAAGGGGACGAAAAGAGCAAGCTGAATCCTCTTCGCTGCAAATACCTCACCGCATGTTTGGGATAAAATGGGTCCTAGAGTAGGAAGGAAACGAGTGGTACAAGAACAACAAAGTAAGAAAATATGTTCATGTGGAGTTGATACAAAAGGAGAGCCTAGCAAAGAAAGAACCTCGCATTTTGGCTAAAATCATGGCGCTACATCTTGATTTCATTTTCCGAGATATGGGAGAATGCAATCTTGATCTAACGCGAGAATTTTATGCCAATTGGTCCCCAAAAACTACCGGAAGTGAAGTGAAGATTTGGGGCCAGGTCTTACAACTGAATGCAGAGTTCTTCAACTCTTTTCTGGGCTTGCCATCTATAGATCCATCAATGCTCAAGGAGCTTTATCAAAGACCTCCGTAAAGGGCAATCAGACACACACTGTGCGGAACTAGATCAATGGCACATTGGAGTCGTCAAAAGGACACCGGTCGGCACAATACCTTCCCGTATGCTTCCTTGAACAGAGCAGCTCGGATATGGTTGAGGATAGTCAACTCTTGCCTGATTCCAGGGACTCAGTACACAAAGATCACATGTGATAGAGTATGCCTGGTGTACGCTCTGATGACTAATATTCCCATCAACATTGGTGCGGTGATACGGTCGGAAATGCGTAAGGTTAGGCTGCACAAGAGGTCCCACTTCAGCTTTGGCAATCTGTTGACTGCGATATTGAGGAAGGAGGACATTGAAGAGGAACCTGCTGATCATAAGCTTCCGCATAACCCGAAGAAGGTTGATCTGACAAAGGTTAAAGATGTTGAATCTATGCATGGCGTCAACCTAACCACTGCAGAAAGACATGCTCGCGATGAAAGATTCTTCCACCATTTATATGGCATGACGAGGTTTACCATGATGAGAGGGGGTCGTGTTCTAACTACTGCAGAGCTCCAACAGTTGGATTATGACTACTGAATGAATGAGCATGCGAGGGCTATGTGTGGAGTAGGTGTATATTTTGAGGAACCTCTTGACGATGACGTGCCAACCGATGATGATCACCAAAAACCAGACTCAGACGTGGAGGATAATTCTGATGCCGATGACTCCGATGATGATTCCGATGCAGGGGGTATGACCCCAGACATAGAGGAGGAGTCCGACTAATCCAGGTTTTCCTTATTTATTTTCCACTAACGGTAGTGTGTCCCACCTAAGTGTGGGGTGCTGGTATTTGTATGTTGTGTTTCTTTGCCTACCTTCATTTATTTATGTTCATTTGTTTGATTTTTAGTAGTAGTTTAAATTTTCAAAAAAAAATTTCTCTAAGTTTTTTTAGATTTTGCATGAAGTGCATGAAATTGTTCTGATAGGCGGCATGGTATTATGACAAAAGTTTGTGCTAAAATCATTACTATTGAGACATTTAGGCTCTAGGTGCGACTCACTATGTGATAGTTGTGTGGTTTGATTCATTCATCTGTTGGGTCAAAGTCTATACTGCTCCCAATAAAGTTGACCATGTGCCTTGTGTGTGCGAGGATATAGTATATTCTGTGTTGTGGCTAATGCTAGAACTTGCCTGGTATGTGTGTAAAGCGAAATAAAGAGCGTGAGTTTAGGAGATCATTTAGGTATTTCTTTGGCATCCTATAATTGTTTACCTTCTTTTTACCTACCCATGTACATTATCCTAGATAAACCCCTTTGAGCCTTTAGCTATTTTCTTTGACAGCCTCATATGTAGCCTCATACTCTATTTTTTTTCAAGACCATAATTTGATCCAAATTCTTAAGCGCTTTACATTGTAAAGTCATGTGACAAAATAAGAGAAAATTGGGTGAGAGTGATGCCTTAGAGTGTATTGGTACTTGAATTTGTTATGAAAAAGAGTGGCTATTATAGAGGTGTGTTATAAAATGAAATAAAAAAGGAAAAAATAAAAAGTTAGTTTTGTTTATAATTGAATAACAAAATAGGTGAAAAGGGGTGGTAGATGAAAGGAAAGTAGAAGGGTTGTTTAAAAGAGAGTGTTAATGGCATAATGTGATGTATTAAAGCGCTTAGGGAACTTAGTCACTATTTCTGGCCAAAATAGTCCTACCTGTCCCTTAGCCTACATTACAACCTGTAAAGACCTAGTTGATCCTAAGCTTAGCATTCTGATATTTAGCGGAGCATTACACTAAGGGCAAGCCTATGGTCATCAGTTACAACATGTGAATTCTTTGTGAGAGTGAGAGCAAGGAGAATCTTATACCCATGTTTTGAAAAATGCAATACTTGTGAGAGATTATGGGTGAAATCTTATGTGAGACACACATGGTTGATGAGTTTTGGGTAGTTTTGTATGATTCTTTGTGCCTTAACTTGTGGATACAAATTAACCATCATCATGAGCCTATGTTGGAGGTTGAATTGTTTCTAGTAGTGATCAGAAAACTACTCTTTGTTAATAATGGTCGTGCCTATCTTGATGAATATTTTATGTTGATGCTGCGATATTCTAAGTAGATTTTTGCATGGACGTAATATTTTGTTCGAGGACGAACAAAGCTTTAAGTGTGGGGTGTTGATGTTAGGCGTATTTACAAGCCTAAAGCACCTTAATTTACCCATATTTTAGCTAAGTTTTAAGGATAAAATATATAATTCCTGTACTTTTAGTCCATTTTCCTGTAAGTGAGCTAACCAACGTGATTAGCATGTTTTCAGGTATTAATGATGAAGATTTCAGCACATTGTAGACCTTTTGGTAGCAAGGAAAACTTCACATAAGAGGGAAGGCAGCTTCTGGAAGCTTGTGGACTGAAAGTGATGCATGGAGACTTGTTCCGGGCAAAAACAGTATTTCTAAAGACTTGGGGAACAACAGTAACTTAGTAGGATTAGGACAAGGATGCAGTAACTTAGTAGGACTAGGATATGGATACTATAAAAACCCTATTTTGCTGAATTTTCCAGCATTCCTTTTCATTAATTTGTTATTGACATTAATTCCCTTTTACTCGACACTTTTATTATTATTCAGTTTACAGATTCTGTAAGTAAAACAGGGAAAAATGCTACTCTTGAGAAAATCGGTCAAGGGCAAAAACGTTATTCTCCTTCTTTGACGCCAATCTCATCCTCAACGTGAGATCATTCAAGCTTTGGTACGATGATGATGCTTATTGCGAATTCCGTTGTAATCATGAGTAGCTAAACTTCTCTGTTAGGGTTATGGAAGCCTTATGATATACTATCTATTGCTATGAGTTTGTGAATTCTTTATACGCATGCTACTTATATCATTACTCTCTTCATCTTAATTAAATTCTTGTGGTTGCAAACATACAGAATACACCATTATAGCATTAACTTGTTCGAGAGAAAAGTTACATGTTTGGAAAAGAGAGTGTGACAAGGAAATAGGGCTACCAACCCCTATTTACACGTTAGTGCCTTAACCGGATTAACCTCTTGGAGAGTTTGTACCGTTAGTTATACACTTTAAGCTCGAGAGAGTTAAAGTGAAATAATCCTGGATGGTCGAGAGACACTAGGATTTACCATTAGAATACGAACCTCTATAAGTGCATGCATGTCTGAATTCCGCATTACTCATAGTTAATAGATACGTAGAACTCATAAGGTGGACATAACCCTAACTTATTTTTCTCTATTATAAAATCCTACTACACAAATCGTTTCATTCGTTACTTTGTTTACATTAATTCACGCCATAATTCAAATCCCCCCTTTCCATAGAATTTTCGACCAACAGTCTACTAATAGTTGCATACTTAGTGACCAAGTATTCCCTGTGGGATTTGACACCCAACCCAGTTGGGTTCTATATTTGACTGTAACCGCTTACACTCTTATGAGAGCTGTAGTTTAGGCGTTATCACCCTAGAGCGAGTATGAGTAAGTTTTTAACTGGGGTATCAAGTGATATATTAAAAGAGTGTAGATCTGTCATGCTCAATAGAGATATTGATCTTTCTAGGCTAATGATTCATGCGCAACAGATTGAAGAAGATAAGATAAAGAAGAGTGGGAGAGTGAGTAAGAGAGCCAAGATAGGTAGTCGTGGTTCCTTGCAATCAGGGTCTCAAGGTGGTAGTAGTTCTCAGTATGGTCGGAGATTTTTAGTTCCAACTCCATCTTCATCTAGTGTACTCGTACCTGCATTTGAGGGTGTCAGATTTGAGGGAGAGCCAAGCTCCAAAGCCCAGAGTAGTACTAGTGGTGTTCGTACCTACCCGTTGTGTGAAAAATGTGGTAAGAATCATAAGGGTCTATGTAGAGTTGGTAGTAATGTGTGCATTGGATGTGGTGAGACCAATCACAAAGTTTGAGACTATCCTAAGCCAGGTCTCCGAAATCAGCGTAGTCATCCTTTAGCTCATAATAGATTGTATGCACTTCAGGTTCGCCTACCTGGGGAAAGATCCTCTGAAATTGACCCGGGTATATTATGATCCCTTCATCTTTATGTTATGCATCGATATATCCTTTGCTCTTATTTTGAGCTTATATGTTAGCACGAGTCATGCATAAGTTTCATATCTTGATCGGTCAATTATGACCCAATCTATAGGTGCCCCGCGCACCGCTCCAGTATTTTAGCAAAGTGTGTATAGAGGGACATAGAGTATCAAGGGGGAGATACCCCATGGTATTATGATGTTGCATTCTATTAGATTCATCTCGATGCATGTTCAGATTTTTCTTATAAAGTTAGCATCAATTATTGTTGCATTGTCTAGTCGTGCTTTTAAAAGTCAGCTTAGCCAGACATTCATGCATTAGATATGCACATTCAGTAGAAAAAGTTTAGCTTGTCAGCATGTGTTCAGTCATGTATTCATGAGATCATCCCAGTTATGAGTCCATTCATCAGATATGCATGTGTATTATGAGAATTCAGCTATGAGTATCATCAGTCGAGTATTCCATGCATCATATATGCATGCCTAGTGTGAGAACTCTATATGTCAGTCATTCCGGTTATGTAGTCCTGATCTGATATGTTTCCATTTATTGAGTAAATTTTGTTGATCTGTATTCTCAGTTTATCAAATGAGATTCGAGGATGAATGTTCTTAAGGGGGAGATAATTAATGCCCCGCAAAATCCTCTTCCAGTCTGAGCCTTAGAGCATATTTGGTAAAGCAAAAATCTGAGTCAAAATATTTAAGAAATATACTCCTAAGTATGAAATACTTTGAAGTCGTGTGGGAATCTATTTGAGCATGAATTAAAATCATAGAGGTCCCCTAACTCATGAACGAGTTGAAAACTTTCCTATCGTTCAAGTTTTAGTGACCATCAAAATTTGGGTCAAATTCAATCGACCATAACTCGTTGTATAATAGGAACTGGGTGGTTTGCTATATATCAAATAAAATATCTTTGAATTATCTTTCCAATGATATAAATTTTGCATAAATTCGATATTAGAGCAAAGAGTCATACCCATTTTACTCCAATATATTAAGATGGAAAACGGTGATGATGTTTCTGATGGGCTATCACATTTCTGACACCCTTTTTGACGGTGTCGTCAGCCCTGGGCAGAAAATCAAGAATTTGGACTCTTTTTGTGACGACCATTCGTGATGGCCTATCACAAACCTAACGGCCTGTCACGGATGGCGTCAAGTATATTTTTCTAGCAATTCAAGGGAGTTTTTGCAAGGGTATTTTGGTTATTTCCCACCCTTTTTGAGCCTCTATAAATATGAGGAACCCTCATTCAAACCCTAATTCAATTATTTTCTTTTTTAACTCTCTCAAGAGAGTATAACTAGGGTTTCAGTCCAGAACCATAATTTTCCAAAAATCATCCATAAATCTTCAAGGTTTCTTCAAGAATCAAGTTCCTCATAGTGTGGGCTTCAAGAATTTATTTAAGTGTGGATAAAGTTTCAAGCACTAAAGTTCATCCAATTTCAAAGGTTAAGGTATGTACATGTTGATTCTTGGGTCCCTTTCATCGAAAAAGCTCAAGAACCCTTTTTAAAACTAAAAGATTTTCATGTTTATGAGTTGTAAATGATTTGTATGAGTTGAAATGGATGTTTAATGTGTTGTTGATTTTTGATTTATGTTTCCCTAAAAAATTTATGAGCTTTGACCCTAGTATGTGGAATTCATGTGATGTTTGTGATAGACCCTCTTGAAGTTGTTTTTCCATGTGATGTATTCTTGACTTTTGGGTATAGAAATGGTTGAATAAGTGAAGAACGTTCCCCATAGGTTTGATAAAGATCTTAGGTGAAGCATAAGGGCCGCTATAGTATGTTGAATAGAAAACTCCAAATTGAGAGCTAGTTCATGCATGCCTAGTGTTTGATAAAATGACTTAGTGAGTGAAATATGCCAAGATAGCATGAAATCCCCAAGTAGATGTAAAATCGATCGTGTTTAGTGGTTGTTGAAAGAACCTAGTGAACAAATCAAGATATGATAGTTGTAAATTCCCCGATTTTGTACTCTTTGATATATGCTAAGCTTTTAATACATGTCAAGTGGTTAGCAAGTAAATAGTAATGTGTTAGTATGAAATATCCCCTAAATCAAGTGATATCCATATACATGACAAGACCGATATAGGTATGAAGTATTTGAAGTAAGATCTCGTTGAATGGGGTATAATCTAATAGCATGTCTTCCCTAGGCTAGTATATGATGGTCAACCAAAGTTGATGATTCTTAAAGGTTTGGAGTGACCCTTTTGCGATTGTGATGATGAATAGAGTTCTATGTTTCCTAAATGCATAATACGATATCCTAAGGATCTTGAAAGAAAAAGTATGTTCTGATGCCCAACTACTTGAAGTGATGCTTTAATGATTGTGGTGAGACATGAATGATTGTAATGATGAATGAATGGTTGTAAGAATGAATGAATGATGGGATTGATGAATGGATGACCGTGATGATGCATGAATGATTTGTGATGAAGAATGATTATGTCTTACTTTTATGTTATCGCGTCCTGCGGGTATTTATACCTGAAAATAGAGTTGTTGTCTAGAGCCTGTGTTATTTTTTTGATAATTCCAATTGAGCCATGATTCTCAAGACTCAGTGAACTATAGAACTCTGTTTCCTTAGATAAGGCAAAGCTTAATAAATCTTGGTAATCTCAATTATCTCTGTAATCTCTATATCGCTAGTAACCTAGCCTCAAACCTGTAATCATCTCAGTTCTAATAGTATTCAAGTGATTTAAACTACTTGCCACAGTTTCAGTTTCAAATTCAGTCTCAATTTCAGAATTAGTCTTCAAAAATTAGGACTGTCAGATACAGTTATCTATCATTGTGAGAAACTCAGATAGTTCCATTAATTTATGTGCCATCCCATCAGATAGACTTGGTCTCACATACAGTTATTTGATATTATATTCAGAGATAATCTGTTAGACAGGCTTGATCACAGTATCAGATTTCTATTGAGTATTCTTGTTTTCAGATTTAGATATAATCATATTTCTTATCATTGATAAAGCTTTCGAAATCATCTATTAGAAAGGTTGATCTCTAATCCCATCAGTCGAAAGCAGTAATTCCATGAATTCATTCATTGATATAAGCACATCTAGATCCTCAGTTATCAGTATCAGATGAGCCAATGATTCAGTATCTCAGCGTCAGTAGTGAGTTCAATCTGCAGTAAAGTGGTATCTGAGTTTCAGTGTCTAGAGTTGCGATAATTGTGTTCATGTTCTGTGCATTCATGTATGTGCTCTCATGTAGAATTTTCATGATTATTCAGTTTAGATATCGTGCATGCATGAACCCTTGCATTAGCCTACCCCGTCTACATACTCGGTATATTTTTTTACTGGAGCATTTGCACTATGGTGTTTTATTTGACACCATAGGTTCAGAGGCACAGGATCCAGTTTATCCTCAATAGTTTTGTCCCAGTCAGCAGCAGTAGCAGTGAGTCCTCTTATTTCGAGGACGAGTCTCAGTTTACTACTATTATTTCAGAATTTGTTTATTTTCTATTGACGGAGTTAGTTGGGGACATGTCCCATCAACTCTATAGTTCAGATAGTTAGAGGATTTTCAGACGGATGCATTAGTATTCAGTTTTCAGTTTTGAGTATGTATAGATGTGTTGAACCTTATGGCAAGTTTTCATATTTTTTTAGACATTGTGCAATGTACAGGTACAGATATCAGTACAGGGTTAGCTTGTGGTCCTTCGGGGTCATAAGCACCATGTGATGTCTCGGGATGAGATCTCGGGGGGTTGCAATTCAATACCAGTATGGTAGGATAAAATAATTATCATAAGATACCTGTCTTTAAAGACTTAAGAGAATGACATACTTGGTTTTGATAAGAGTGGCTCTTTAATTTGCAAATGAATTGACAATTTTTATGAGGGAAGGAAAAGATACATGGCTTTCTTAGATAATATATTTTATGATTATTAAAGCATACTGTAGTGATACTAACCTGAGAGATAAGACCAGATCCCTCTTCTTTAAGTGAATCTTCAAGGTTGTGCTTGTCACTTTAGTCCACTTCCTAAGCTATTCCCATGGGTGTATACCTGCAAGGGTGTAGTACTAATTTAGACTAAAATGCACCTACCTTATCAAGGATACCTATCTCCTAAACATATCTAATTTTGTAGAGAGATATTGATTCATATGTTAGGTTAGGTCAATTTGAATCACTGCTTCCTTCAACCTTTTTAACCTCAGCACACTCTCCTTTTGAAACTTTGTAGAGATTCGCCATTGGTTCTGAGAATTAGGCACAAGTCTTTGCTTCATTCATACTACTTCGAGCTCCTTCTTTTGATATGAATTCCTTTGGGACCAGGTCCTTGAGAATGCAATCTTAAGTTTATGAGAATTTACTGCCACTGAGGATTAAATAGATTTTTTGACTAATCAGGATCTACATGCACTTTTTTTATTAGTCGACAGAATTCTTTTCATATACTTTCTTATTGTATATCATCTTTTCATAGTAAGACACCTTTACCTGAAGTATCTTGAGAGAGAGAACATAATCAGACATTCCATGAATGAGCTTTGAACTCTTTCAATCAATAAACTATTCCAGATTGTAACCCCCTTCTTATGCCTAAAATTATGATCACTTGTAAAATTTAAGAACCCACTTGAGTCTGAGTTTCCAGTAGTAGGATAATGGAGTAATCAAATCTTTATCGGCCCATCCAGGTAGAGAGTTCCTTTTGACCTTTCTTAAAGGCTCGTAGCCTCTACGATGAGCACTCTCATGTTGAATATATTTAGTATTCGTCATTTTTGCCTTAATTCAGTGCTAACATCTTTCCTTTAAATGTTCATCTCTTTCACAGTGAGTGCACAAGAGTTTGTACCTTTTGCTTCTATCACCGTGAGTATCCTTTCCTTTAGACTCATTGGGTTAGAGTTTTCCCTAGTAGCGTAGACCTCTACCATCATTAACACTCTAACTAGTTAAAGTCATAAAGGATTAGTTATAATGTAATCCATTTAAGAGACTTGTTCAACTCTTCTTTTAGATGGACCAGGCCGCTCTCTAATTCTTTATTTCTGTGAAGTGCTGCCATGAGATATTTTGGGAGGCTTTCAATATTTCCTTAAGATCAATCTTAAGCCTTGAGGCTTTCTTCTTCCCTTTACTATATACACCATTTACTTTCTTCAAATTAGCTATTTGACTTTGATTTTCAGAGTTCACCCTAGTGATCAACTCTTTAGTTTCAGAAATTTTCCAAGTTAAAGCAATCAACTCATGCTCTTGATTCTCTATTTTTTCTTCTAAGGCATTTCTTTCAGCAGTTAGTTCACATACAAAGTCTATTAGCATACTTGCAAGTATTTTTTTCTTTTTAGCAGAGTAATTATCTAGATTCTTTTTACTATCAGAAAATGTTACCTCTTTTTCTTAATGGTACCATAAGCATGCAGGATTACCCTGGTGACATCTAAACTTTGATATTTTTTTATTTGCACTAGTTAATATTTAGATATTTGCACTACTCGGATTCAACGAACAAGTTCGATGGTTCAACTGGTTCGACGGACATCGGTGGTGAAGGTGGAGGAGCCAGAAAATCCAGGTGGGGGTCTCTACCGGATATTACAACTACTATCTAGATTTGAGCCGACAACTTTCTGGTGAAGTGATTTCGGCGACCCAATTTGCCAGGTTCCAGCACAACAAACAAGACCAGATTACATGATATACGTATTTCGGTGACTTCTAACCCTTGAACTTTATTTTATCACACGATTTTTTGATATTTTCATTGCCTGTAATTTGTGTGGGATTTCTTATATGTTATTTGGATTTCTAGTAGTTGTTGTTCTTAAAATTTGGATATAGTGTGTGCTTTGAGGGTGTCTTTATTGTCTTGATTTTTTTGAACCTCTTATGTTGCTTCATATTATTTATCATACTATCTCATGTATCTTGACTTACGTGTCTGTTGTAGTATATTCGTGACTTGCATCGCTCCTTATTATTTATTTGGCTGTCCTTGGTGCTAGGTTATTAGTGTGCTCTATTTTTCTTACTGTTAGTATTGTCCTTACCTTGGTTTTATTTTTTCTACCTATTTGAGTTTAGTTTTGTTTCTTGATTATTTCTTCTAATTTGTGTGAGCCTTGTATTTCATGTTGCTGCTTTGTTACTACCATTGTTTATATTTTCTTATATTTTCTTGTAGTAGTGGCTGTGGGCGTTGATAGTTGGTAGGGTCATGCCTGAGGAGGTTGGGTTGGGGGCTGTTGTGGGGGCGGGGGAAGAAGAAAGAGTGGGGGTGGGAGGACGACCAAGGTTTGGCCTCAGGAGTGGTAGAGGAAGACGTGTTGATAGAGTTGGTAGGCTGAGGGTTGGGTCTTGGAATATAGGGACTCTTTAGGGTAAGTCCATAGAGGTTGTGAAGATTCTTAGAAAGAGGAGGATTAATATTGCGTGTGTTCAAGAGACCAAATGGGTAGGTTCTAAGGCTTGGGATGTGGATGGTTACAAGCTTTGGTACTCTGGGAGCGAGAGACGTAGGAATAGAGTTGGCATATTAGTAGGTGAAGAGCTTAGAGGTCAGGTAGTAGAGGTAAAGAGGATCAGTGATAGGTTGATGACTATTAAGTTAGTCATTGAGGGGTTTATCCTGAAAGTGTGTAGTGCTTATGCGACGCAAGTGGGCTTGGATGGGGAGGAGAAAATGCAATTTTAGGAGGGTTTGGATGAGGTGGTGAGAGACGTGCCTAGATCGGAGAAGATTATTATAGCAGGTGATTTCAATGGGTACATCAGGGCGTTACAGAGAGGCTTTGGTGATGTGCATGGTGGTTTTGATTTTGGGGAAAGAAATGAAGAAGGGGCTACTCTATTGGATTTTGCGAGGTCCTTTGGGCTGGTGGTGGTAAACTCGGGCTTTCCGAAGAAGGACGATCACCTGATCACCTTCCTAAGCGCGATATCCAAGACCCAGATTGACTTTTTGTTGCTTAGAAAAGAGGATAGGGTGTTGTGTAAGGACTGTAAGGTCATCCTGAGTGAGAATATTTCTACCCAGCATAGGCTCTTTGTTATGGATTTGAGTATAAAGAAGGATAGGAAGAGAAGGGGTGAGGAGTATAAACCTAAAATTAAGTAGGGCGACTTGATGCCAGTAAATGTGTGAGAGATAGGGGAGAAGTTGGCGGGAATAAAGGTGTGGGACTGTAGGGGGGACGTGGATAGTATGTGGGATAGGGTGGCTAGGTCCATTAGGGAGAATGCTAGTGAGGTGTTGGGTGTTTCTAGGGGCAGGGTCGGGCATCATCGGGGGGATTGGTGGTGGAATAAAGAGGTTAAGAAGAAAGTGGAGACCAAAAAAGGGGTGTATGCTAAGTTGGTTGAGAGTAAGGACAAAGAAGAGAAATGGGTAAATAGGAAAGAGTACAAGTTAGCTAGGAAGGAGGCTAAGTTAGTAGTTACGATGGATAAGACGGCTAAGACGGCAGCATTTGAGAGCTTGTATGAAGGGTTACAGGAGAAAGGAGGGGAAAAAAGTTGTTTAGACTCACTAAGGCTAGGGAGAGAAAAGGTCGTGACCTTGATCAGGTGAAGTACATTAAGGGGGAGGATGGTACAATATTGGTGGAGGACGTCCACATTAAGAATAAAGGGCAGTTGTATTTTTATAGGCTCTTGAATAACGAAGGGGATAGAGATATTGGGTTAGGGGAGCTGGAGCACTCAGAAGAGTATCGGGATTTTAGTTATTGTATATGTTTTAAGGAGAGGAGGTTAGAGAGGATGTTCATAGGATGCGAAGGGGTAGGGCGACGGGGCCTGATGAGATACCTGTGGATTTTTGAAAGTTTTCTGGCGAGGCTGGTTTAAGGTGGTTGACTAGATAATTTAACAGAAATTTTAAGATGGCAAAAATGCCCGAGGCTTGGAGGTGGAGTACTATGATCCCTCTTTATAAGAACAAGGGTGACATTCAGAGTTGCAATAACTACTATTAAGTTATTGAGTCAATCTATGAAGATTTAGGAGAGAGTGGTCGAGGTGAGGCTCAGACAGATAGTGTCTATTTTGGTGAACTAGTTTGGATTTATGCCTGGCCGCTCGACGACGGAGGCAATTCACCTGGTACGGAGGCTGGTGGAACAGTATAGGGAAAACAAGAAGGACCTGCACATGATGTTTATCGACTTGGAGAAGGCATACGACAAATCCCCCAGGAAGGTGCTTTGGAGATGTTTGGAGGTGATTGGAGTCCTGATGGCATATATCAGAGTAATTAAGGACATGTATGATGGAGTTAAAACTCAGGTGAGGACGGCGAAAAGAGACTCAGAGCATTTCACTGTCTTGACAGGATTGCATCAGGGATCTACTCTTACTCCCTTTTTATTTTCTTTGATGATGAATGTGTTGACGTGACGTATTCAAGGAGAAGTGTCTTGGCGTATACTTTTTACATATGATGTAGTTTTGATTGGTGAGATGCGGGGGGGAGGGGGGGGAAGGGGGTATGTGAATGATAAATTAGAGGTTCGGAGACAAACTCTTGAGTCTAAGGGTTCAGGTTGAGTAGGAGCAAGACAGAGTATTTGGAACACAAGTTTAATGAAATGAGGTTGGAGAATAAAGTGGTAGTAAAGTTGGAATCATAGGTGGGGTATGTAAGAGGGATAGTTTCAAGTATCTTGGGTCCGTGATTCAGGGTAATAGTGAGATTGGCGAGGATGTCTCACACCGTATTGGGGCGGGATGGATGAAGTGGAAGCTCACTTCGGGGGTGTTGCATGATAATAAGGTGCCGCCCAAGCTTAAAGGCAAATTATACAGGGTGGCAGTCTATTCGGCCATGTTTTATGGAGAGGAGTGTTGGCCAATTAAGAACTTCCACATTCAAAAAAGGAAGGTGGCGGAAATATGGATGTTAAGTTGGATGTGTAGGCTGACTAGGGGGGATAGAGTTCGGAATGAGACTATCAGGGAGAAGGTTGGTGTGACTCTAGTGGAGAATAAGATGTGGGAAGTTCGATTGAGATTGTTTGGATATGTGATGAGGAGGGGCATGGATGCCCTAGTTCGTAGGTGTGAGAGGCTAGCTTTAGATGGTTTTAAGTGGGGTAGGGGTAGGCCGAAGAAGTACTGGGGAGAGGTGATTAGGTGGGACATGGAGCAGTTACAGCTCACTGAGGACATGACCCTAGATAGGAAGATCTAGAAGACACGAATTAGGGCAGAGGCTAGGGTCAGTTTGGGTTGCTAGTGTAGAGAATTACTTGGTGGGAGTATTACTCTTGTTATGATACCTTGTTTTATGCTTTACTATGAATCTATTTACTTTTCACTCTTTACTATTACTTGTGGGTGTCATATTTATGTTATGCCATCTTGTTCCATGCTTTACTATGAATTTTTTTAGTCTTTCATGTCTCGAGCCGGGGGTCTATCGGAAACAACCTTTCTACTTATTTAGAGGTAGAGGTATGGACTGCGTACATCTTACCCTCCCCAGACCTCACTATGTGTGAATATAATGGGTTTGTTGTTGTTTTTGTTACCTCTGTTTCTTCTTCATCTTCTTAGCTGGCCATAAAGAACTTCTCATCTTTATCAGATTCACTGTAAGAATCTCACTATGCAGCCAGAGCTTTCTTCACATCATACTAGCCGCTGCCTTCCTTCTTGAATTTTTAGGGACCTGATCCCTATTTTTTCTTTGTCATCTCCAGTTTTGAGGTATCCCTGATAATCCACTTTAAACAATGGTCAATCCTTAATGAAATGCTCAAGGCTTCCACATTTGTGACGTGCTTCTATATTACCTCCTCTTTTGATGCTGCTTATTTTTCTTTGGAACGGATCACTCATCTTCATGCATCTAACAATCCTACTTGCCAAGTAGGCAACATCTGTATTTCCTTCACTTGAATCATGTTTTAAGGCCTTCAAAGCAGGAGATTTTTCTTTTTTTACTTCCTCCTTCTCCATCTTTTACTGTTTCTTGAGCTCATGGGTCTTTATATTACCAATGAGTTTATCTATGGTGAGAGTTTTGAGGTTGTTTTCCTCAGTTATATCATCCACTTTACTTTTACAAGACTTTGGAAGAACACCCAAAATTTTCCTTACTTCCTTATATACTGGAATCACTTCTCCTAAGCAATGAAACTAATTTGTGATAGAAGTGAATCTTGTAAGCATTTGTTGGATAGTTTCTCCTTCTTTCATGGTGAAGGTTTCATACGGAGTGGTTAGAATATCTACTTTAGAATCCTTCACATCAGTAGTTCTTTCTTTTGCGGTCCTTAAACAATCCCAGATCTCTTTAGAATTTTCACAAGCTGAGATCCTATTGTATTCACCAGGACCTATCCCTCAAACAAACAGTTTCTTGGCCTTATAATTTTTCTCAATCTTTCTTCTATCTTTATCATTGAACTCCTTCCTATTTTTGATGACTATTCTCGTCACATATTTTTATTTGAATGCTCTTATAGGTACAGAGGACCATCAAGAATAAAATCTATAATCTGACCATCCTTAACTATAATGAAGTCAAACATTTTTGTTTTCCACCACCTATAGTACTGTCCATTGAATCTCGGTGGTCTAGTTGTAGATTGCCCTTCTTTTAGATTAGATGGAGCAACCATGATAATCAAGACACTATAGGTATGAACCTTTTATATTGACCAGGCTCTAATACCAATTGATAAAACCCTTTGGGGTTGCTCCGCACAGTAAGGGACCAGTTCCATCAGAATTAATCACAGATAATCAAATAATAGAGTGCCATAAAACTAAAGATAATACAGAAAGAGTAAAATACACAAGGACTTTTATGTGGAAAACCAAGATGAAAAACCTTGGCTTGCCCTTACAAGCACAAAAAAAATTCAGTATAATCAACTTCCTGATTACTGTCTAGATTTCAGCATAACTCTAGGATCCTTGTGTTAGTAGGAACTCTACTACCAACTCATCTTGTTAAATCTACCAAGGACTCTCTTTACACTGATTAGCTCTAATTAGTCTCAAGCTTAGGAAACTTTACCTAAGAAGCACTCTCAATATGAAAACAAGACATTACTCTTACAATTTTGAGTGATTCTTTTACAAATCAACACTCAAAAACACTCACTCACTCCTTAAGCAAAGTACAAAGTTAAGAACATGACTAATGCTTGAGCATTCTTGAAATGGAGTTTTTGCTGCCTCACTTCTCTCTATTTAGAGTTAGCAAAAACTAATTATTGAAGAGGTGTCTCTTTCCTTTTATAGCTCTGTGATGATTAGGGATGAAATATCATTGGACCAACTATCCAAGTCAGTACAAAATAGCACCTACAAGTTTGTTATACAAGAGGACAAAACTATGTGGATACCGTGTGCCAATTGTACAGTACTTTGCACGTCCAGGGATCGGGCCCCTTGCAGTTTAGATGATCATCATCAAAACTACATATAGCAAATGTGTATATTAATAATGAAAGATTAGGTGACCTTCTAGTCTATAGATCTAGTCTATAATACCTTAAACAGGGTGAATACAATATTGTACGTATTTGAAATATGAGAAATTCTTGTTAGAATATTGTTAGGAGAAGATGTTGATATAACTTAAGAATCTAATGCCATGTTTTTCTAAGTTCTATACATTAAGATGTGTAAGTATGTATGACTCGAGCTAGCCTTGTAAGCAGAATATAGATGAATGTTTGAATGATTGACTAAAGGGGAATATGTCTTGAACTTAATGATGACTTGAATGTAAGGTTTATTAGTTAGTCACTGAATATCCTATTTCAACATGAATAACAGAGAGTTATATTGGTGAAATAAATATGATGACAAATTAAAGTGTAGATATTAATCATGGTGGAATGTTGCAATGATCCTTTCTGTCATTACGGTTACTTCAAGCATGCCAAAATTTGGGTTAGGGTATTCCCTAAATTAGGAGTTAGAAATTTCAAGCTTGAATATTCTTGGATAAAATTCAAGTAAGTAGTCTAGAAAAATTTGGGACTAGATTGGATAAATTTGCAAGGATTTAATATATTTTTATGTTAGCTATGATGATAAGAAATCCTTTAGATCTTTCAGAAGTGAATTTAGGTAAGTACAACTTTCGATAACAAACTTGACCGAGGGGTTAGTTCAAAAGTGTCAAGGTTTGAGGATGCATTGCATAAAAGGCTAAACTAGGAACACTCCAGATTTTTTGACTTGCCACACCCGCTATAGCTGGTGGTAGGTGTCTACCACTGTGCTTCTATAACATGAATTTTCTTACTATATAAGGAGTTAGACTTGATCAATCCTTCCATAACAGGCAGATTTTGCTATAGTGTTGCTGCTATAGAGGGATAAGCATGTTTTAATGCAAAAAATACCCCTAAAATATCACATTCATTCTAAACATGTTTAGGGAGAGCTCATGCAATTCCAGAGCATTCCACTATATTTTAATCAAAACTTTTTGTAAAGGTAACTTATTTCTTTCGTGAATCCATAGTTTGATTATTAACTACTAGAAACACTAGTTTTTGAGCTTTTGGAGAGGATTAACTTAACCTAGCTAATTATCTGGTATAATAAAGTGAACTGGATAGAAAATCCTTGGGTTTTGATTAAATTTTTTTTTCTTTTTTGGTTTAAACCACCTAGTGTTCGGTACCCGCTTTTTAGGAGTCCGACTATATCCGGATCCACCTAGTGTCAGGCCCCATTTGAGGGGAGAGCTCCCAACAGAGTGTTTGTCAATACCCAGGGTCAAACCCTCCACCTCTGGGTAGGTTAGGGCAGCCCCTTTCCGCCGCACCACCACTGCTGTTGGTGGGTTTTGATTAAATGTTACTAATTCACTTTTGTTGGCTAATAATTCACTACTGTAACCATGAAATTGGTAGGATTATGGTGGAATTATGATAGAAAATCCTAGAATAAAAGGAATGGTTATGAAATTGACCATGGAGTTCAAGAATAGGTTATAAATCTTTGATATTGTTAGGTCTTTTGGTTGATTAGGTGTTATATTTATATGTTTAGACTACAATAAAGATGAGGTTACAATAAATGGCAAAGTGTAAGTTCGTTAGATCATTTTGGACTTGCATTAAGGTAGGTGATGATTTAATATTTTTGAAATTCAACTTATTTTATATGTGCATGATAATTGTTCCTTCGTAATATTTGTTATAATGCATGTTCAAGGAAAGTGACTAACTATTGATATCCTAAGTGTTAATCACATGCAATGAACTTATATGAAGAGCTTGTTGGTCTTACAAGTGTTATTGTTCTTATCATTGTCGTGGTAATTGTTATGATATCTATTGATTATTGTAAGATGCACTGGTATTTGGAGATCTTCACGAAATTGGTGATATAAGGATAGAGGAAACTTAGTGTCTGAGATTTGATATATAGAAATGAACATATCTCCTACAGGTCAAGGCTAGTGGGTGACTAGAAGACTCTTAACATATATATACAAGGTACATGTGAGTGTGATAGTTTTTTGAGTGAACCGAGTTTATGTGTTTATTTGTTATTGGTTCCTTGAGTGAACCATTCTTAAGTTTTGACCTATATTTGGTTTCTTTATGTAAATCGATATTCATGATTATTTCCATTGTTGTTATTATAATGGATCCTTGAGTGGTTTGAGTTAAATTATAAGTTTTGGCATAGCATTTTGTTGTCTATTTACTTATGTTATTGAGGCAGGGTTGATATATTTGATTGAGTCAGGATTTATGGACTTGGAGTCTTGTCAGTAGTCATGCTCTTGACTTGCTTTGTCATTCGTTTTTTACTTGTATTGACTGAATTCTGAAATGTTGTTGAATAAGGTTATCATAAACATGGGTAAGATTACATGGTAAGTGTTCATGTTTTTTCTTGCTTTACTAAGTTATGATTACTCGTTCATATATCTTATTTTAGGTTGGTCGATGACCCTACCAGTATACTATTATTTTTGTGTACTGATACTATAATGCTCTTTTTTACTAAGTACAGAGTATATTTCGGAGATTGTTTCAAGACCTCAACTGTAGAGAGGATAACATTCAAACTCAAGGGTGAGGTATATATTTCATCCGTCTATGAGTTCTTGACTTAGTTTTTGGTTTAATTTTTCGTACTCGAACACCTTTCGATTGTTTTTGGGTGGGACTTTTTATTGACATTGTTGTCTTTTGGTACAATGACTTTCAGATTCTAGGGGATCGTTTAGGTGTTCGTTATTTTCTCATGGTTATCATTTATATTGTTGATGACATTATCTTATTTAACACAAAATATCTAGTTTGCCTTATTTTGGCTAAGTGTTGGGTTTGCACATTTGGCGAAAGATGGTTCTCCCACCAGAAGTTAGTATGGATGTCACCATGATGGGCTTAGGTTTTGACAAAGCTAGTATAAGAGACCTAGGTTCGTTGTCTCGTTGTACCAAAATAGGTCTAGTTGAGTCTTGCTGAACGATACGAAGACATCTATGCTTTTCTTTGAGAGGTTATATGATCTTACAAAACTATCATTTCTTTCTACTTTAGTGCTATAACTTGATTTCACTTGGTATCTAGTGATCCAAATTAGTATCTGACTCTCTTCATTATTTTGTTCACTGATGGTGAATGTCGCGCCTTATTTTGAAACGGTCGAAACAATATACAACATGTGGTGGCTTGTCGTGACTCTTGAGTTTTGAAAATTTATTTTAGAGACGCCACCTAACTTTGTAGAAAATTATGAAAAAATAATTTTATTGTAAAAACTCTATTTGGTCTTTCGAAAAATATTTTGAGATTTTGAGTAAGGATTTTGGTTATCTGAGGGGAAGGTGTTAGGCACCCCTCAGAGCCTATCCGAAGATAATCCTTATCCTAATTTAGAAAAATTCATTTACTTTGTTATTTGCTAAAATGGTGGTAACTACACATATGTTTATCAAATTTAAAGAAAAAACACACAAGGTACATAAACATATTCTTATAATACACAAAAAAGTAGCATAATTTATTATCAAAATAACTTGCATATTTTTTTTATAAAAGAAACATGAAAGCGAAGTGAAAAAGTTAACATTAGCACTTTTGTTATACTAAAACTTAAAGTTTTATAATTTATACAGTTTCATGATGTATAAGTGAGTAAAAAGAAAAATATTTATGAAATAAAAGAGAGTGTCATTTAAAGTATGTAAAATATGTTTACAAACCATCATGCACATATGAAATGTTATTTATTTCGAAAGTAAAATTATACGAAGTGCGTTTCTCAAAAAGAATAAATAAATAAAATGTATAAAATACATCAACGTATTAATTTTGGGATAAAATAGACTTGCTTATTCTTAAAGTATAAGAAACCATGCGATTGTTTGTTTATTTTTAAATATTTTAAAGTAGTAGTTAAAGTAGATAAAATATGTATAACTATAGTTGGAACAAAGTGTAAGTAATAATAATAATAATAATAGTAATATTTTATATTAAGAGGAATAAATAAATAAAATAGCAATGACAATATTCCGTATATAATAGTGTATGCTTTTATGTGTACCTTGTGTTTTCGGGGATTTTTAAAATCTAAAAATTTGAAGTAGAATTAGAAACAAATATGAAATATAATAAGCACTCAACTTATAAAAATACATTTTTTGATGAGTAGGTTACTTGCGACAGGCTTGATCAATTAAAATCATCTAGTGACTCTTCTTAAACATTTAATCTAGATGATAAAAGAACAACCCTTGATTAGTAATTTAGAAAAAGCGAAGGTTGTGGCAAACCATTTTAATACTTTTCAAAAAATATATTCTCTTAATTTTGAGATTGTACATAAAAATTAAAACATGCTTCTTTTATTCTAATGAGTTGTTAACGTTATACTGTTATTATATTGATGAGCGTCGAATGAACAAGAGATTGATCAAATAAAATCAATTCGAGATAAAAAATATAAACAAGTTAAACAAAGTAAAGTTAATCAAACCACAACAAAATATATACTTAAAGTGATACAAAGTTATTAAAATAAACGAGAATAATAAAGCAACGAGGAAAGTAGAAGACTTGATACAATAAATTTTCTATAAAAAGAATCGACTTCTAGCGATTCAGACCCCGAGCATTGTGAACTTATGGCGTTGACCCAATGTTTGGGTCAAGATGAGTTCCATCGCGGAACTACAACTCCCAAAGTGTACATATAAAAGAAAGAAAAGATAACAAAATTAGTAAGACAATCCAACCCACATAGAACCAAATGAAAGTTTCATAGCGAATAGAACATTCGAGAGACGAGTCATGAAAGCGCTGAAAGAGATAACTTTTGGACCAAACTTCAATTAGCTAAACCTTAACACGTGTTTTATGCACAAGTTACATTTCAAGTCTATAAAACTCAAGTTGCGGTGAGTTCACTTCCTCAAAGTATACAATATGAATTGTGACCTGTGCACTTTAAAAGAATTCTAATAAATCTATTTTATAACCTAGTTATCCGCATCCCCCCTACAAATGGTATCAGAGCACAGTAGTTTAAAAAGTATGGAAGTGAGATATATGTTAGAGTTAGAATTGAATTAACTATGAGAAGACCATTTAAAAATATAAAAGCTTTTAGAAAAATTAAAGAATCTTTAACTAGCAATTATTCAGAATATATAAGTCTAAATAAAACAAAAGAAAATCCAGAAAGATTAGCCTATCTAATTACATTAATATCAAGTATTGAAGAAAAATTAATAATCCATTTAAAATCTAGAAGAATGAGACACATACCACCTAATTATGATAAAATTAGATTTAGATATCCACCAAGTTATTATAAATATAATTTAAACGAATAAAGAGCAAAAATACAAAGAATTAAAACAATTTATTTCTGAAAAATGTAAAGAATTAAAAATAAGAAAAGAAAGACTACATTATAATATATTTGCCGGAGTTAGTAAAAACTCAATAAATACACAAAAAGATGAAATATCAAAATTAGAATCACAAATAGATAGTTTAGAATATATATACCAACATGAACTATTCACAATAAAATGAACAAAGAAGAATTTATAATAGATGAAAAAATATATGAAAATCACGAAGGATCAAAAATAAAAATAGTATTTTCTAATCTAGGAAGAAGATATAAGAAAATAGGTGAACATTTATACCTAATGTTAGAAAAAGAAGAATTAAATTAGAAGATAAATTAACAGCAATGGTAAGAATAGAAAAAGAAAATGAAGAAATAGACAGAAAAAAAGAAATAGAAAAAATTAAACAACAAACTACGGAAGAAATACGAAAAATAGAAGAAACTAAAAATTGTAGAATTGCTGAATTAGAAAAAAAAACTACAAATGTTAAAAGATTTGTACGAACAAAAACAAAAGGAAAAAGAAGAAAAAAATAGAGAACAAAACTTACTAAACGAGATAAATCAATTTAAGGAAAAATTAGAGATAAATAATATAGACGTTGAAGAAACAGATAATTATGATTCAGAAGATAGTGAAACATATACGAAAATATTAACGAGTACAAAAAATTTTGAAATTAACGAAAAACAAGAAATAATTAATGAAGAAAACTTAGAAAATACCAATACAGAAATAAATACTCTTGATAAAAAAGAAGATGAAAATATAATACCTAAAACAACAGAAATAAGAAAACCTGTATATTATAAAAGTAAATTTAAAAGATATAATGAATATGACAAATGGACACCAAAACAAATAGTTAATAAAAATTATAACTTTTTAGACCTAGACTGTGTAATAGATACAGAAAAAATAATACAATTATGGATAGGATATATGACAAAATAATTATTAGATAATAATATAAACATAACAGATGCACCAGAATATATAGAAAGAACACTAATAGTATCGGTAAAACTATGGTTTTCAAACTTAACTGAAAATAGTAAGAAAGTATTAAGAGCTAATAAACCTATGGAAGGAACATCATCAACAACAACTAAACTGACACCTATAGAGTTATTGGAAAAATATGAAACAGCTATAAAAGATGAATTTGGTAGTATGACAACAATAGAAGAAGAACAAGATGAAGAAAAAGATACAAATAGGAATTTAATGTTAAAATTAGCAATATGTAATATGTGTTATATAGACGAATATACTTGCGCATTTAAAGAATATTATTATAAAGGAGCATATAGTATAGAAGAAAGTAAGGAAATAAGAAAATTATATTTTAATAAATTACCCGAACCATTTAGTTCAAAAATAATAAAAAGTTGGGAAGAAGCAAAAATAGTAGATACGTTAGGAGCTAGAATAAAATTTTTACAACAATGGTATGGAAACTTATGTGAAAAATATAGAGAAGAATTAAAAATGGAAAAAACATTAATAAGAAATTTAGCATGTTGCAAAAATAAAATAGCACCCCAATTTGGATGTGAAGAAAGATACTATAATAAAAGAAAAAGACATAAGAAATATAAGAAATATAAAAAATCAAAATATAAATATAAGAAACCAAGAAAAAGATATTATGTAAAAAATTATAAAAATAAAAGACCATATAGAAAGAAAAAATCTATAAAAGAATGTACTTGTTATAATTGTGGAAAGTTAGGACATTTAGCTCGAGATTGTAAATTACCTAAAAATCCAAAAAATAAACAAATATCAGAAATAAAAATAGATAATACAGAATATATACAAATAGATTATATAGATTATGAATTAGAAAGTGAAGATAGTATATATGAAATCTCAGAAAACAAAACAGATACTGAAATAGATAGTGAAATAGATGAATCAAATAACTAAAGATGATATAAAAATAATAACAAAGGAAGAATAATTAAATGATGAAGGAACGGAACAAAAAATAATATTTGACAGTAATATATTTGATGAAATAAAAGGAAAAGAATTAGATTTAAGTGTAGAAAAAATATTTAAAATACCAACAATAAAAAATATCTTTACTAGGAAAAAAGATGAATATTATGTAGTATGATAGAAAGAACATGTAATAGACTGTAGATATGCAAAAGGTAAAGCTAGTATACTACTAGTAACAAAAAGAATAATTAATAAAGAGATAAATGATATAAAAAGTAAAGGAGATCCAATAAAATATGTACACCTTGGAGGTACAGAAATATTAATAAAAGCATGTTTTAGAGAAGGAATAGATACACCGATAGAATTATATCTAGCAGATGACAGAATAATAAAACCTATATATCAAAAAGCATAATAACTGCCGTAAAAGGAAATTTAATATACCAAAAATTTAAATTCATAATAAGTGCAAATTATTCCGTAACGGTAACAGATAGAAATATAGATAAATCACTAGTATTATATTGGAAGATACCAGGAATAGAATTAACCCCAGGAAGTAAAATATTTACAGTAAGGTGCAAAAATTTATATGTATTAACAACAAAACATAAAATAACAGAAAAAAATAAGATTAACAAGATACGAATAGAAAACCCATTTGAACAAATTGTAAAAACAATAGATTATAATGATTATAGCTATAGAGACATAGATATAGAAGAAAATTTAGAAATAGTAAATGATTGAATAAGTACAACAAAAAGAATAGCTAATGAAAAACCAGAATCATCAAGCTCATCAAAAAGAACAAGTTATGAAACAAATTCAATAAGTAATTTAAACCAATATTACATAACAGGAAAAATAAATGAAAAAGAATATTTAATACTCTTAAATACAGGACAAGAAGAAAATTATATAGTAAAATATCTAGTAAAAGATGAAGAAATAAAAACAGATAATGATATGTGCCCAGATTTACCAAGAAGTTTAATAAATAGTAAAAATATAGCAGAAAAAAATAATAATAGGAGTTAGAAAAATAAAAATAGAATTTGAAGTAAAGGAAGAAATGCAAAAAGCAGATATAATATTAGGAATAAAATGGTTAGAACAAGTAAAATCATATAATATAGAACATACACAATTAACCTTAACATATAATAAAGAAAAATTATTCTTAAAAAGAGCCTTAACATAAAATGAAAATATACGTATTAATGAAGATAATAGTGGAAGGATATTACAGTAGATATTATACGCCTATGATAGAACAGGAGCAGAAGCTAATTTATGTAGATATAATTGCTTACCAGAAAGCAAATGGGATAAATTAAAAACACCAATAGTAGTTAAAGGATTTAATAATGAAGGAAGCTTAATTACTTCTAAAGCTAGGAATGTAAAAGCACAAATATGGGATAAGATATTAACAATAGAAGAAATTTATAATTATGAACTAACTTCAAAAGATATACTTTTAGGAATGTCATTTTTAGATAAACTATACCCACATATATTAACTAGAAACGACTGGTGGTTTACAACACCATGTAAACAAAAAGTAAGAGCAAAAAGAGTTAATAATAAAATAAGAAAGAAAACTGATTGGATAAAAGGAAGTGAAAAAATTACACAAAAGTTAGAAAATATAAAAGAAACTGAAGATACAATAGAACTAGTGGTATTTTCAATAAATAAAACAGAAATAACTATATTTTCAATAAACCAAGATAATCTAAATAACACCATTAATTATTTTTCTAATTTGGTTTCTATAATTAATTTCGTTATTTAGATTATCTTGGTTTTTCCTAGTTTTTCTAATATATTCTAACATCCTTGATCTGAATAATATCCTTCTGGGTAAATTTCTTCGTATATCAGTTCTAGCGAATTTATGATTTCAATTTCGTAGTCTATTACTTTTTCTAATATTATTTTCTTGATATCTACAATTTCTATATCTTTAAGTATATATAAGATTAAAACTTTAAGATAGTCTAAATGATATATTTTTTAAAATTGATATTTTATAGTTGTTTGTTTTAGCCTTAGTAGTTTTTGCATATTTTTATTCATAGATTTATTTTTATTTTTCATGTATTTGTCTATATTTGTTTTTATCCGTTTTTTTAGTAATTGTATATTTCGCATATCTTTTTCTAAAAATTCTATGTAATTTATCATGACAAGTATTTATAAGAGTAGTTAAGTAGACATGGTATATAATTTACTCTAGCCATGTAATATTCACCAAATGCTTTTTCTAATATAATTTTTCTTATATCTGCTACTTTTATATCTCTGAGTGCATACAAAATAAGTATCTTAAATTTATCTACCATCACATCAGATAAATTATCATTCATTTTCATAAAATTGCTTTTTCAAAATATTCCCTTCAACCATGTAATAACAAAATATGGTCATATTAGATCACTATATACTAGATTATTCTTAAATAACATGTTCTTCGGTCAATATTAGCATGGTAATTCGGATACGTTTTCCCTTAAACAATGCCTCGACTCTGGTTACTCCCCGCCACGGTTTCTTGCCTCATTGGTTTCACCTTTAGGATGGCATAGTTCTTAGGGATTTTTCTCCGTTTTCACTTTGCTAATAAACTTCTTAACATATTATTCTTCAAATAATTCTACTATAAAGTAACTAATATGAATTTATTTTATCATATCATGATTGTTGGGAACTATGAATTTAGCTATTCATAATCATAAATAGATATACCTGTTCGGGTAGTTTTGATATTTCTGAAGTTTGTTTCTCCATAGTTTTTTCCATTGAAGTATGTATATTTAATTAACTGGGCAAAATATTTGTATTGGAATGGAGAGAGTTTTTGATTTTGCGTGAGAAGGCTTGCCTTGCAATGCCTTCTGCCTTCTTTATTTATAAAACGAAAGAATGCATCTTTACATTTGTGTACACGTTTTTTTAATGTCTACAAAAAAAAACAAATAAAAGTCAAAAAGCCTATATGGCTAAAAAGTGACCTAGGGCCTAGAAAGTCTTATAAAATACAAACTACATTTAATGCTCAATAATGCTACCCTATTATCTTTTACGTAAATACTTTAAAATTTATACAAATTCATACAATAAGATCAAATATCTTGATATCTTGTCTTCCGTTTGTTGTCGTATCTGTCATATCTCCATTATTGTTTCTTATCTTATCTTCCAGTTGTCATCTTGTCTTCTTGATTTTTTATTCTAGATGTACTTCTGGAATAATATTATCTTCTCCATTACACCTCGAACATTGGTGATCTTCATATTTATGTCCAATTATTTTACAATATCTTGTTAGTAGTCCGTCAGAAATAAATCCTTTTTTAATAGCTCTTGCTGTAGATGGTTTCTCTGGGTTGAGTAGTGTCATTATCCATTGTCTTACATCCTCCATATCTGTTGGTCGTAGCTCTTTTGAATTAGAGTAAATCATTTGGTGATCTCTCGAGTAGTAGCTCCATAATGGATTTCCATTTGTATAGTTATTTGCTAGTTCTTGTATAATCGTAGATAGTCCAATAAGTCTTTTATTTGCGTAGAACTCTGGTATCTCGATTCTAGGTAATTCCGGTTGCTGCGCAATATCTTGTGGTATAATCATATCTCTAGTTAGTCCTATCTTTACGACTTGTATAACTGGTTTTATCTCGTCATATAATATCTCCGCGGGTGCAGTATAACACTTTATATAAAATAAAGTGCCTTTCGTTATTCTTTTATAGGTTGTGAATATCTTGTATAATTCTTCCATAGCTGTCAATTCTTCTCCGTTTTGGGTGTATATGATGTTTAGCCGTCCGTAGTCAAAACATATTTTTACTAGGCTTGGGTTAGTTTTTGGTAGTGCGATTAGCTTGTTGTATCCTTGTAATTTTTGGGTTATATAGTTGGTATTTGGTTCTTGGATATTTGTAGCTCTTGAGTTATGGTTTAGGAAGGTTTGTACTCTATAGATGTTTTCTATATATTTCTGGGCTGTGTAATTATAAACTTTTTTGTCTTGGTTTAGGCTATCTCTGTATGTGTTAACTTGTGGGGGTATGAATAAATGGTCTTTTTGTATTTTTGGTGTAAATGATTTTTCAAATATTTTATTCATGTTCGTCTTTTGGTATCTTGGACGACTAACTCCTTTGCTTGTATCTGTAGAAGTAGATTGATAATGAATAAAAATACATGTATGCCAAGACCGTGAAGAAGAAATACATGTGGGTTCATTTACTATGAAAAGAGGTGGATATATATAATTTGCACTACATTTGTAAGCAAGCAAAATAACATAACTCATAACTGACTTTGCTTCAGTTGAAACATACTTAGGGAGCTTATGAGTTATGGAAGTAAATGTGAGTCTAAAAGAGCTAGCAACATTCTGGAGGAAATTATTAAAATGTATTAACTACTTGAGAAAAAGAAAAAATAACTTGAATTGGCAAGTACGTACCCAATATTCACTCATTTTAGCAGACAGTTTTTCTTATGTCTATATGACAATGAAGAGTTATTAGTTCAACGAAATAATTCAACAAAATATGATAATGTAATATTTTACTCTACATCTAGACAAATCCAAACATTTGACTCACCTTGCTTTTGGAGTATTTATATCAACGTGTTGCTACATGGAAAGGCATGAGCCCCAAATTTCTTATCCGGGAGAGAACATTAGACACGTAAAGAGAGTAATGAACAGGATAAATTGATGCAACTTATAGAGCCCGGTAAGGTCTCACAACAAACATAGTGTCTAAAGACGAGACCAACAAACACCAACCTAATAACTAGAGAACGAACTCAAAATAGCTAAATCATAATACTTGTCTCTTAAGCACAAAAGATAGTCCATAAATCCAAACACCTATAAATTGCAAAGATGTACTTTTCTAGAACAAAGAATAAACCGAATCATGGTTCTAAGAGACTTTCACATGCCATTAGTTTAAATTTGGAAGAAGGCTTGCACACAGGACACAACTAATAGAATAGTAAAGGGTTTTTATAAACAAATGTTTGTATGTATATAAAAGAGCAGGTAATCATGGGCTTGAAAGGATGCAAAAAATGTATGTAAACACTTGATCACATTTCCAGCGGGTAAAATAAAATGAGTACATGACCATACAAAATTCGTTGTTTTAGGCTTGGGATTAAAAGACACGATAGAATAAATTATTACAAAGAAATTTGTAGTATTACAACTACTTTAGGATAAAGATGATAAACTATGAAATTTGCAGTATTACAACTACTGTAGGATAAAGATGATAAACTACGAATACTTAGAATATTGGAGAAAAAATATGGAGGAAATAAGATTACCAGAAATACTTATGAAAGAGAATCTACTTGACTACCTAAAAACTAGATATATGGAACATATAGAATACCTTAAAAATAATATAGAAGAATTAATAAGGTTAAAACAAAAAACTAAGGAATACTATGATATAGCATTTCAATTAACATGACAGAACTAGTAAGTACTAGTTATCTATTAGTTATCCACGCAAATTACCCAAGTTATCCGCACCCCCTACAATTGGTATCAGAGCCATGTTATTTAAAAAATGTACAAATAGATATGTGTTAATTATGAAAAAAATTACAAAAGTTAATTTAGTCTTATTTATTAATTATGAGCTATTATTATTTACGTTGTTTTTGTTAAAAATGAGAAGACCATTTAAAAATATAAAAGCTTTAAGAAAAATTAAAGAAACTTTAACTAGTTACTATTCAGAATATACAAGTTAAATAAAACAAAAGAAAATCCCCACAGATTAGCTTACTTAATTACCTTAATATCTAACAATGAGACAGAATTAATAATTCATTTAAAATCTAGAAGAATGAGATACATAGCACCTAATTGTGATAAAATCAAATTTCGGTATCCACCAAAATATTATAAATATTGTACAGATGAATAACATAACAAAATTCCAAAAATATAAAGAACTAAAACAAATAATATCTGAAAAATGGAGAGAATTAAAAATAAGAAAATAAAGACTACAATATAACATTATTATAGGAGTATGTCAAAAATCAGTAAAAGCACAAAAAGAAGAAATATCATATTTAGAATCACAAATAGACAGTCTAGAATGCATATATCAACATGATCTATATACTATCAAGTAGATAAAATGAAAAAAGAAGAATTTATAATAGATAAAAAAACATATGAAAACCATGAAGGATTAAAAATAAGGATAGTATTTTTCAATTTAGGAAGAAGATCTAAGAAAATAGGTGAACATTTATATTTAATGTTAGAAAAAAAAGAATTAAAATTAGAAGATAAATTAACAGCTGTGGTAAGAATAGCAAAAGAAAATAAAGAAATAGATAGGAAAAAAGAAATAGATAAAATAAAACAATAAACTACAGAAGAAATACGAAAAATAGAGGAAACTAAAAATAGTAGGATTGTTGAATTTGAAAAAAAATTACAAATGCTAAAAGATCTGTATGAAAAAAGACAGAAAGAAAAAGAAGAAAAGGATAAAGAACAAAAATTATTAATTGAGATAAATCAATTTAAAGAAAAATTAGAAGAAGAAAATAAAAAATTAGAAACTAATGAATTAGAAATAAACACAATAGATGCTGAAGAAACAAATAATTATGATTCGGAAGATAGTGAAACATATACAAAAATCTTAACAAATATAGAAAAATTAGAAATTAATGAAAAACAAGAAGTAATTAATAAAGAAAACTTAGAAAATACAAACACGGAATTAAATACTCTTGATAAAGAAGACGATGAAAATATAATACCTAGTACATCAAAAATAAGAAAACCTACATATTATTATAAAGATAAGTTTAAAAAATATAACCTAAAAATGAATATAACAAATGGACACCAAAATAAATAATTAATAAAAATTATAACTTCTTAGACTTAGACTGTGTAATAGATGTAGATAAAATGATACAATTATGGATAGGATATATAGCAAAATAATTATTAGACAATGGTATAAATGCAATAGACACACCAGAATATATAAAAAGAACACTAATAAGAACAACAAATTATGGTTTTTGAATTTAACTGAAAATAGTAAAAAGGTATTAAAGAATGATAAAGAAACAGAAGGAACAACAGTAACTAAACTAACACCTATAGACATATGGGGGGTCTTGGAATGACAAGATGGGTGTAGTTCGCATAGGGTGATAGGCATGGCTTCGATAACGCTGCTATGACCGCCTATGATCATTATTTTTGAAAGGTAGAAGGGAAAAGGAATAGGAGAGAGGAGGAAGGAGGGGTCTTGATTTTACGTGAGTTTTGTATAACGGGAAGGATGACCTATTGGTGGTATGGGGAAAGAAGAAAAACACGTGATTCTGATTTGGGAGTGAGAAAAGCCATATTATAGGCTAGTTTGGTTGACTCAAATTTGGACCGTACAGGTTTTGGATCAATTTGGAGTTCTTTGAGTAATAAGATTTAAATTGGGTTATTATTGTCCCGAATATTTTTTTTACTGAAATTACTTTTATCGATACTTCCTGCTACCCTAAAATTATTTTTATATAACATCTAAAAGTTATATAAATAATTCAGTACACGCATTCGATTTAACAATTTATAATTTTAATTTTTTCATAATACTAACACAATATATATATAATAAGAATACAATTGAAATACGTGCATATATGAGATTATAATAAAATATATTATGTTAATAATTATATGTGAAATTATAATAAAATATAAATATATGCATGTAATAAGAGCATATATATTATAAAATATGTATAGTCACAATATACGTCTGGGAAAAATTAAAATTAAAAAAAATGCGAATAGATTATCGAAGGATATTTAAAATTTTTGATGTTAATATAATTATTTATATTTAATTAAAATGTTTTACCATATGATAGAAAAATTAATTCTCTTTTTTTATTTTAAAAAAATATAAATTTATTTTAAAAATTATTTAGGGTCAAGAAGCATTAAAAACATAATTAAAAGAAAAAGAGAGGGCCAAAATTGGGTGTCAACAGTGAATACTTGATCAAACAAAGTTAGAGCCATAGTCTGTACAACCCAAATGGCTGTGAGTAATACCTACACTAATTTGAGGTTTTGTTGGCCGAAGGTCAACCGTGATCAAGCTTTACTTTATTAAGATTCATGACCCAACTAATCAATAAAATCACTTTCGAATACCTGAAGAATCCATAATATCCATCCCCGTAAGTCATAATTCATGTATACAAACTATGAGGAGAGCTAAAATAGGAAAGATAAGTAATATTCAAAAAATGACCAAGAGGGTCGTTACATAAAGTACCAATAAAACAACCGGTCTTTCCTGAATGGGAAAATAAGAAATAAGAAGGGGAAATAAGTAATTACTTGAATCAACAAAAAAATACAGATGCTTGCTCCCTATGTTCGCTTCGGTATACTATGTGGCCTCCTTAACAAGAGGATTCTTTTACTAGACCTTTACAGATGCAATTTCCTTAGTCTCAACTTACGGACTTTTATATAAAGAATAACAATAGGTTCCTATTTATAAGAGAGATTTTCATCTAATAAGACTGAACCCCAACAGCTATGTGGTTATCCTTGCCATAAAACTTCTTCAACATAGATACATGAAATACGGGATAAACTCCCAATAAACTCAGAGGCAATGTCGACCTATGGGTCACCAGCCTTAAATGCTAAAGAATATCAAATGGTATAATATATCTTGGACTAAGCTTACCTCACTTCCTAATATGCATGACACCTTACATGGGTGAAATCTTGAGAAACACTTGCTCACCCTCCATAAAGTACATATATCTTACTTTCTGATCGACAAAATCCTTTTGCCTACTTTGAGCTACTATAAGTTTCTCTTAGATAAACCTAACTGATGTGCTATGGTTTCATAGAAGTTTTGACGCTTACAATTTTGAAAATATGCAGTTACTTAGGTCATTTTGTTAGATATGATGTGTTCTGTGTTGTGTTTTGGAGAAAACTAGGTTCTGGGAGCTAAATTAGATAAAATAAGAGAAAACTTAGGTTTTGGACCACCTATGTGGGCACCTACATCTTGTAATTACTACCTACATGGCGTAGGCACCAGAACAAGTGTTAGAGAGCTGAGAAACAGAGATTCAAAAGCTGAAAAATTTGACCTTGCTACCCACGATGGGAACCTACAGATCGTAGCTTTTAGAAGTTGAAGTTCAGAGAGTCCTGCAGGAGTTTTAGATGTCTGGAACCTATGTGGGGCCACCTATGTTCTGTACATGCCACCTACAATCGGTAAGTGGCTCCATACGTGGCCACTGGCTCCAGTTTTCCTCTTTTGTTTTGGAAAAGTTTCCTAGGATTTCCATGTAATCTATAATTACTCTTTTGACATTTTTTAGTTAGTTTAGACACTCTTTCTATTTTCAAACATATATTTTGATTCTGAGATTGGATCTTGATCTTAGGATTCTTGTGCTCTTTGATATTTTATTATTAGTGATTTAAAACTTTAGGTTTTCTTCATCTACTATTTTGATATTGATTCTATGGTTTTAATTATGAATCCCATAGATTGTTTGACAAGTATGAGCGGCTAATTACCTTAGCTAGGGTTGTGGGAACCCTGGTAGATTAACGCGTAAGGAAAGTGTGCAACACTTATAATTCATTGTTTTTGCATATATTGTGGTTTTCTTCTCTTTAATTTATTAACGATTCTAAATATCAGGAACCTGCCTGTATTCCCTATAAAATCGAGAGAGGGTAAATACTGGGAAAAAATGATCATAATAGTGATTTGAGGCTATCAACCCTCGTTTAATAACCTGAGACCGAGAGGAGATGGTTAAACTGGGTTCCAAGACAAGGGTTAGTAACATGACACTCTGAGATTGAGAGGTGATGAGTAAAATTTACCAAACATTGTCGAGAGGTTGTTGGTGAGACACAACTTATCAAATTTGACATACATAACAGTGAGGTAGTTGGGTAGGAAATGATTGTAACGCGCCGGGAGTCCACCCTGGACTCCACACGGTGCTTATGATCACAAGTGACCACAAGCTAACCCATGAGCTGGTACCTATTGTGAGCACTAAATAATAATAACAAAACAACATGTGCGAAATATATGAATACGCCATAAGATTTTAAATACTAAAACATTTCTGAATCATAAATTTGAAAACAACTGTCGGAAAATAATTGTCTAAAAATTGATAAAAATAATGAAAAACTGACTGACTGTCTAAAGTGTCTGAAAGCCTCTAAAACTGATGAATAAGATTTGATGGGACAAGACCCAACTAACTCCTACTTACTACTGAACTAAAATCATAGAAATAAATATAACCGGTCCTAGAAATATAAGGACTCACCACGGATGCTACTGTTGATACACTGGAATGTCTAAGTGCAGTCAGGAACCTGAGCATATGAACCTATGATATGAGACATCATAGATAAAAAAATAAGTATACGGTTAATACTTTGAATGTGCTGGTATGCTAGATAGGGTTAGGCTGATATTCATGGGCTCATGTACATAAATAATAACTGACTGAATAGCATGAGATAAATGAATAACTGATATAAAAACATGAATACTGTAAAATCTGAGAGTGCATTACCAAACATATGACATGATTCTGAAATAGTCTGTAAACTAAAATACTAAAATCTGGTAACTGAATAACTGATAAACTGTATGCCATGGTCAAGCAAAATTGAGCTAAGTTCTGAAATAAATACTAAAACTGTGGGAGGTATTATCTAACCGACATGCCCCAAAGCTGAACTGATCGGGGTCTAACCTGTGACCCTAGTTGGAAAGGTGCTAGTACCATGGCACGGGTACTACCAATAGCTGTGTCAACCCTAAACTAGAAGGTAGATATCTTGTCACCCTAAACTATTATAAAGACTCATGAGATATGTGTCAACCCTAAACTAGGAGGAATGCATCTCAAACCTACGCTGGCTACGTAGTTCTGTAACTCAAAGATTGCTACTAAGGGTCAAATCCTATACTAACATGAATTCTCCCATCCCTGGGTTCGCTCGATGCTGAATCCTATTCCCAACTGAACTGACATATGGGATTGAGCTAAGTTTAACTGAAGAAAGAACTGACCTAGATTACTGAACTGATCTATGTTTGACTGACATGATAACTGACTGAACGACAATGCTCATACGTGTCTAAACCATTCTGAGAATAATGATACTAAATAAACAACTAAATTTTGGGTATTCAAAACCCCAGGACTCAATAACAATAACAACAAGGACAGATGAAAGCTTTAAAACCATGGAAGGAAATCATTTTTCACAATTATTCACTTAAGCATTTCATCAAACTCATAAGGGTCAAAACTTTAACATGGGGGTGCTTTTAAACATGATAATTTAGAACGATCACATGACCAAATCCTAAACTGAGAGTTTTATTATGAATTTGCATGAACGTGATATGGAAACCACAATATTTAAAACATACTGTAATGCATTCCACGTGAAAACAATTGAAATTATAACTTGAAACCAAATTAACAAGGTATAGATAAACATACTTCAACTTTCAAATGTGTAAGAGATCTTTCTATCAAATCTCTTAGAAATGTAATACATGATCGAGATTCATAAGAGTTTCATGGAGGTAATTCATTGTACACATGCAATTTCTTTGTAAACATGTAATAAGTAGTCATTATTCAAAACCCAATCATTTAGACATTTCATCAAACACATAGGGGTCATGAATTAAAGAATGGGAATGGTTTAATATGTAGTACTAACATAATTGAAATTCTAAAACCATGGGTTCAGGATTTGATATGGAAAAATCACCAATCAAATGTGTCATGAACAATTCCAATGAAAACAACTTGTAAACATGATATATACATATGTATAATCAAAATTTATGAATTTTCATGGATATAATTCATAATAAGATGTAAATATCATACTTTTTAAACTTGAAAATGGATTCTTGAACTCCATGGGTGGAAAGGACCCATGGATGAACACCTAACATACCTTAGTTGGCGTTTTTGAGAAAGTTCTTGATGAATTTTTGAGGATTGATCTTGAATATTTAAGAGATAGGGCTTATTATTGAAAGGGAATGCTTTAAATTAGGAGAAATTTTGAGAATAAAATAGAAACTTATGATTTTAGGACCCCAAATCTCCTATTTTAGATTAGTTTGGTGAAGGGAAAGGACTGAAATGCCCTTGAAAAAACGTGACTGAAAGCTGCAAATTTTGGGAGCGTGCTATGGAGCATGCGTCGCATGATATGGAGTGGTAGAATAGAGAGTGTGCCTCATACTTCATCGCATGCTCCCTCAAGGGTGAAAGGGAGCATGCGTTGCGGGCTAATTATGCGCCCTCACTGCCTCTCTCACGAAAATGGCTATAACTTTTTACTCGGGTATCAGATTAAGGCAAAGTTGGTATTGTTGGAAATATGAATCATTTATATACAATTTGGTGGGTCTTGAGATACAAAATTCTATGCATATAAAAATTTATACACATTCAAAGTAAACTCTTGTAGAATCGAATACCAAACTTTGGATGAATCAAAAGATCTTAGCTTAACTTTGTTCTAACTGATTCTTATGAACATTTTTTACCTCGAGATCACTTCACACACTAGGATAAAGATCATGACACATGTATTTAAAAGAAATTCATGAAATTAGAGTCAACACATGTAAGAACAATGCTTCAAAGTCTAGCCCAAAAATATGGGGTGTTACAACGATAAACTTATGAAGTTAGAAGTCAGGGGGAACACAAGTTTAGTGTTCATTTTAGATTTCTTACGACTAAAAGCATTTAAGTTTTGTTACTTCCTACTATTAAAACCAAATCCCCCTATTTACTTTTTGTACTGCCCAACTATTTCAACAAGTTTGAGAGATAGTTCTGATGTATTCCTTGTGGGTTCAACTCCAACCTAGTTGGGTCACAATATTTTTTATGCGACCATTATATAATCTTAGAAGTGAAATTTTGAGCGACATGATAAACCATTTTCAGTGACTCTCTTAATAGATTAGTACACCATTGAAACACCTTAGATTTTTGCCTTTGAAAATGTTTTATGTTTTGAACTTTTTGCCCTGGAAATGACTCACTTGACGAGTCATAATATGTCATTGCAGGTCACAGGACCTAGATAATGAGTCCATGAGTCTTTGACTAAGTCACTGCTTTGATAATGACTAGACTTAACGAGTCATATAGACTCCTAACGAGTCATAAAAAGGGAATTCATGATGTTCTAGTGTTCATGCAATTAGGTTTTTCTCTGACTATGACTTGGACCCTACGATTCATAGGGTCACGTGATAAGTCGATTGACTGAGTTACAAGGATAACAATAGGTAGGGATCCTAGAGACTGTTTTGGTTACGACTCGTGGTGACGAGTCGTAAGGTGTGGTTATGAGTCAATGGGTGACTCGTAGCCAAGAATGATAGTTTTTTAGTTTTTAAGTTGAGGAAACTTTGGTCATTTCCCACTTTAACCTTTCTGACCCCATGACTTAAAACCATTTTTGGGACTTCATTATCATATTATTCCCAATCAAACACTCTCATATTCTCTATCAAACTTTTCTTTCAAGTCAAGGCTAGGGTTTTAAAAGAAGTGATCACCTAAGGTCCTAAGGGTGATATCTCCTCTAAATTTTATGGTATTCAGGGGATGTTACTCTTTCCTCATTGTTAATTTTTTAAAAGTATGTAACTTAAAGTATTGTTTATGTGATATTCATACTGGTTTTATAACAAGGGTTGAGCGTTTGAATACTTATTGCTAAACAATGTTTTCCCATGGTTTAATTATGATTATTCATATTTAAACATTACTTTGAACTTATGGGTGCATGGGAATGGTGTTTAAACTAAGGGGTCAGGGTTAAACCCTAATTTAATAATTTTGCCTTGATTATGGTTATGGGAAATTGTAAGCCCTCAATATGTTTGTGAAATTGACAATGAAAAGTGTTTTTGTAAAATAGTTTAGTTACCCACTTGTAATATTGCATTGGCATAAAAAAGATAATGAAGTATTCATGTTTTTCTTGAATGGTCTTGGTGGTCATGTATTAATGGTGGAATTGGAACCTTGCAGGTTTGGTTGATTAAATGGGCTCGAGTTTCGAATGATTGATTATTTGAATATCTTTTGACCTATGGATTTGACTCCCAATTGGTCATGTAGATTACATGATGATATTAGCTTGCAAGCGAGGTTGGTATTACAATACCAATGGGAAGTCTTGGTGTGTAATTGGTTTAATTAAGATGGGAATATGTGTTAAATATTTTAATTGGGATTTAAAGAGGGTTGTGTAGCTAACCGTAGAAGGTGGAGATCCTGAGGGAACCAACATTGGATACCACGCTAGCTAGTGTGGGGGTCGTCATGGCTTGAGGTTTTGATTCCCATTGCTAAGACCAGGTGGTTCGAGTCTACCTTATTATTATAATTATGATTGGAGGGTTAGAATCCACCATATCATAATTCACGATTAGGAGCTTAAGTCACCTTAGTATATGATTGGAGGGTTCTAGTCCCCCATGCATATATGTACGATCTTTCTTCGATTTGTGTAGCTATATGCACTGGGGACTTACCGGGGGTGAGAACTAGGGCCTATATATCCTATGGGTACTATTATTATGAAGTTTAAGCTACACAACCCAGGTTAAGACTTTCAAACATTTATGTTGAGCCTTGTTCCCTATCGTGACATATGATATAATAATATGTATGTGAATTTAGTTATGTGCAATGGATTTTGAATGTTGTTAAACTGTTGATCATGGTATTATGTTATCCTTACCCCTGAGTGTCATGCTATACTTTACCCCGCTAACCATCTTCAAATGCGGTATCTCCATGCGCTACAAGGATTGACCATACTTCTACTTCTCTTGCACAGTGATTCAGATTTGGGGTTAGTTCATGATTTAACATTGAAGTGGTGAGCTTCTATATATTGGAATTCTATATTTCATGTTTTGGTCTCTTAGGTCTTAGATTATTTAGATGTGTTTTGGCTATAGTCGGGGGCATGTCTCGACACCTTATTGGTATTTAGTTTTGGTACTTTATCTAGAAGACTTTGTTGGATTACCATAGATTTAGGAGATGTTGGTCGTCTATTGGTTATTAATTATAGAAGTATCTTTTGTTCTCTGAATTTATCTTGTTTTATGCTAGAAATCCATCCGGCAGGGGCGATATTATGGTGGTTTGTTAGGTGTAAGGGGGTGGTCTCCGATCCCCGATGAACTTGACATACCCGTCATGGATAGACCTTGGTTTATGTCATGAAAAAGTGGTATCAGAACCTAGGCTTGGTGCCATTGGATGTCCAACAAAGCCGTGTCAAGTATAGTCTCTTTTATGGGTATGTAGCGCACCATACTTATAAAGGAGAGGCTACGAGGCTTTTAGGAATGTTTCCCTTTCTTGTGATCTAGTTTTAGAGTTATAGAGTCTAAGGTCATGAAATCTCATCTAATTCCCATATGTTCACTTTTCAGATTCCTCACATAAGTCTGATGCTTGTAGAAATTCTTTTGTCTTATCGGAGGACAATATCGATGGAACTCATCCTACCCCTGGGGTGATGACCTAGTTTAGGTTTGATTTTTCTAATTTTCTTAGTGTAGTTCCATCGGTTCCCCCTAGTTCTCCTTGGACACCTTAGGACAAAGTGTCCAATGTGGAGTTCCTTCATTTTATTCATCTGTTAACCTAGATAGTAGCGTCTCTATCACAGCAGTCTGGTCTTCTTAGTGGGAGAAGGAATTAGGCTAATATAAGGGAGATGTGGAAGAAGTTCAGATATTCAAAGTGGGGTAGAGTAGCAATAGACATAGGAGATAGTGGACTAAGTAAGGGAGCAAGGGAAATTTTGGTTTATACCCATTGGCTAGAGCCCCTTACCCAAAGCCACTCGGTAATCATTATTTTAAAAAGTGCATAGGTCTTATGACACATCGTGCCCAATATAAGTCTAGTAGTGCTTGGTTAGTCCGTCTCTATCCTTTTTGCTAGTTCTGTGGTCAGTGGAATCATGGATTTTGTTGTGTGGTAAAGAATCAATGCTTCAAGTATGGTCAACCCGATCATATGCAGCGACATTGTCCTTCAGTCTCTATTTCTACTGGAGCCAATAAGATTTTAGTTCCTATCTCTTCAATTTTCATACCAAGGGGTGTTACTTTTGATACTGACACTGGCCAAAATTATCTTTATACTCTTTCTACCCTTCCAGAGTCTGAGGCATCACTAAATGTCATTACTGGTTTATTTTAACTCTTTCCCTGTGATATGTATTACTTTTTTGATTTGAGGTCTTTTTTTTATGTGACCCTTCATGTGGATGTTTATTTTGGTTTTAATCCTGAGTGTACTTTGGATTCATTTTTCTGAGACCACCCCAATGGGTGACTCCATTGTGCCTAGAAGGGTCTATAGGGGTTGTGTTATGCCGGTCAATGGTATGGAGACCTTGGTTGATCTAATAGAGTTGGACATGATAGAATTTGATGTGATTCTAGGGATGGATTGGTTGTATTCATGCTATGCATCTTAGGATTATTGGACCTGTAGGATCAATTTACATTTCCCAAATGAGCCGGTGATTGAATGGGAAGGTAGTTACCTAGTGCCTAAGGAAAGGTTCATTTTGTATCTTAGAACCCCAAGAGTAATTTCCAAAAGCGAGCCTCTATCATCTCATGCATGCTAAGGATTGTAGATCTGAACGTCCTTCTTTGCAGTCTGTGCCTACAGTCTATGAATTTTTTGAGGTGTTTCCTGATGATGTTCTTGGTGTTCCTCCCAATAGGAAAATTGGTTTTTAGCATTGATCTCCTTCCAAACACCTATTCTATCTCTACCCTTTTTTACGAATGGGTCCGACTGAGTTGAAATTACTTGAGGAGTAGTCGAAAGATATTATTGGTAAGGGTTTGTTCGCACTAATATTTCTCTATAGGGTGCTTCTATTCTTTATACGTAAGGAGGATGGTTTTCTTCGAATATGTATAGGTTATCGACAAGTGAATAAGGAATTTAGGGTGACCTCCTTGTGGGGTGGACTATATATATATATATTTTACACGAGGTACTTTATTAGTGGTGTATTATTGTTGATAGATACTAAGTTTGAATCATAGATGTTGATTTTAGCTAAATGAGTATGTTAGCTTTAGGATTACAATGTCTGATTTGTGATATTAAATTGGTGGGCTTGACGAGGTGTCCGAAAGAGAGGAGGTTGATAACTTAGGGAATACTGGAGTGGGAAAATTGTGATGTATAGGCCAGAGATCTAGGTTTCACTGATGGATTAAGGGTTAAGTCATTTGATGGATTGGGACATGGAGTTTGTATGAATATGCTGAACCCCAGGTAGCCTCTCGATAAATGAGGTTTTAAGTATAAGAGAGCCAAGTGTCCTAGTACATGTCCTTGGTGATATCCCTTAGAGAAAAGTGTTGTGCTTATAGGTGTGATAGAATGGAGATCGAGGGCTAGTCTTAATTTTTCACATAGCAGAGGGCTTTAAGGGAGAGTCGGGGTAAATTTACTCCTATTCTAGCGATTCTCTCCTATTTTAGTTAAGAGGGCACTCTCTAGTGTTGTATGCATTCTAATAGTGCTTATGCCTAAGTCCTGTATTCTACATGCTGTGTATGCCCATACTCCATCCCCTGAACTAAAGGAAATAATGGTTCTCAGAAATCCGAGCTTCCAAGTGTTCAAGCCCTATGTCATGAAGCTCATGATCCATAAATTCATGTCTCACATTATGCCTAGTTCCAAGCAGAAATCCTTGCTTTGTTCTATGAATATGAATTTCGGCTTTATGTTATATTACCCATGGTATATGTAGTTGTGTTTCTCCTGGTGCCGAGTCTTAAGGACTCGTGATATGGTATATTTATGTCGAAATAAACCTCTATTTAAAACCTAGGTGGATACTACAAAGTACTTTATGCCTATTGTACCGTGTCTCATTTTACAGGTCTCACCTTGAGTAGTACGACAAATAGGAATTGTAATTAAGAAGTAACCCCCCCCCCATTCTTGATACTTGTACTCTAGTTCCTCTGTGATCCTTCCCCCCCTCCCTATTCTTGATACTTGTACTCTAGTTCCTCTGTGATCCTTCTTATGTTAGGATGGTAGTGGCTATTGAAGTGTAGTAATGTTTTGGATGAGAGAGTAGATGTGCACTATTGTAATTTTTTTTGGGGTGACTACTCAGGCTAAAATTATAGATAAATTGGAAGAGTAAGATAGACCTTTGTTATGTGAAATAGTTAAGAAGAAGGGGTGTGATGAAATCCACCTCGGTAATAATGAGAGTTTCTAGTTTTGGGTGGTAGATTCGTAAACCGCGGGTAGAAAAGCAGGCTTGAATATGCGATTGATAAATACACAAAAACATTGTGTTATAAGGTTAGTACTCCTAGATTGAGACCCGAGATTACCTGAATTATTATGTTAAGATCGAGTAGTACTATTGGAGTGGTGTAAAGTATAGGGTCCCATGGCTTACACTAGCACCTTTAACTTTGAGTAGTCTTTAACATGGGAGGGAGATACAACAATGCTTAGGTCTTTTAGTTAAGTGTTTTGTGCGGGAGGTAGGAGGTTGAAATGATGGAGTGTTGTATTTATAGTTGAAAGCTTAGCGGAGAGTATGGTCATATTTAAGGATTATTAGATGTACTGTTTAGGAGGAAGGAGCTATATGGGAAGCTAGAGAAGACATAAAAAAATATAAGTACCCATTCTTGTTTTCCGTCTCTAATAATCTTTCTTAAGGTATGTTATTCTGAACATCTTTGTTTCTTAACTTTGTTAAAGGAAATTATGATTACTTGATATTTTTTTTTCTAACTTTGTTAAAGGAATTGTGATTCCTTGATATCTTTGATTCCTGACTTTGTTAAAGGGAAGTGTGGTTGTTATTTGTATTAAAATTGTGCTTGTAATTTGCTTGACTGATCATTCGAGGATGAATGATCCAAGTGGGGGAGAACTGATACATCCCAAATTTTGGCCCTTGAAAATTTTGTTAGTTCTGAGCTTTCTGGCGTGACGATGACTCACATGATGATTCATAATGTGTCTTTATGGGTCATAGGACCCGGTTATAATGAGCCCATAAGGATTTGCCTAAGTCACTGCTTTGATAACAATTAGACTTAACGAGTCTTAAGGAGGGTATTTCGTAATGTGTTCAGTGTTCACCCAATTGGGTTCTTCTCTGACTTCAACTACTCATAGGGTCACATAACGAGTCAGTTAACTAAGTCGTAAGAACAATAGCAGGTGGGGGTCTTGGATATTGTTTTTGTTACGACTCGTGGTGACGAGTCGTATCGTGTGGTTACGAGTCGATGGGTGACTCATAGCCAAGGGCGATATTTTTTCAATTTTTAAGTTGAGGGAACTTTGGACATTTCCCACTTTTACACTTCTGATCCCATGACTTAAAAACCATCTTTAGGACTTCATTATCATATAATTCCCAATCAAATACTCTCAAATTCTCTCTCAAACTCTCCCTTCAAGTCAAGGCTAGGGTTTCAAAGAAAGTGATCATCTAGGGTTCTAAGGGTGCTATCTCCTCCAAGTTTTGTTGTGTTAATGGCATGTTACTCTTTTCTCATTGTTAATTTTGTCAAAGCATGTGAGTTAAAGTATTGTTCATAATATATTCATAATGGTTTTATAACAAGGGTTGAGGGTTGTAATGCTTATTGTTGCAAAATGTTTCCCCATGGTTTAATTATGATTATTCATGTTTTAAACATGTCTTTGAACTTGTGGGTGCATGGGAATAGTGTTTAACCCGAGGGGTGAGGGTTAAAGCCCAAATTGATGATTTTGCCTTAATTATGGTTTTGGGAAATTGTATGCCCTCAACATGTTTGTGAAATTGACAATGAAAAGGCTTTTTGTCACACAGTTTGATTTACCCACTTGAAATAATGCATGGCATAAAAAGGATAATGAAGATTCATGTTTCCCTTGAAAGGATTTGGTGTCCATGTATTAATGGTAGAATGGTAACCTTATGGGTTCGGTTGATTAAATGGGTTTGAATCCCGAATGATTGATTATTTGAATATCTTTTGACCTATGGGTTCGATCCCCAATTTGTCAAGTAGATGACATGGAGTGAGGATATTAGCTTGCAAGAGAGGTTGGTATGATGATACCAATGGGATGTATTGGTGTGTAATTGGTTTAATTAAGATGAAAATAAGTGTTAAATATTTTAATTGGGCTTAAAAAAGGGTTGTGTAGCTAATCGTGGAAGGTGAAGATCCTGGAGGGACCGACACTGGAAATCGCGCAAGCCGGTGTGGGGGTAATTGCAACTTAAGGGTTTGAGTCCCCTTGCTAAGGCCAGTTGGTTTGAGTCCACCTTATTGTTATCAGTATGATTGGAGGGCTCCAGTCCCCTTTATCAAAATTCATGAACGAGTGATTAAGTCAGCTTAGTATATGATTGGAGGGTTTGAGTCCCCAGTGAATCTATGTATGATCTTTCTCTGATTAGTGTGACTACACACACTGGGGTCTAACCAGTGGGTGAGAACTGGGGCACATATATCTCATGGGTACGATTATTATGATGGTTAAACTACACAACCTAGGTTAAGACTTGCAAACGTTTATGTTAAGCCTTGTTCCCTATCCCGACCTATGATATAATATATATGCATATATATTTGGTTGTGTGCATTGGATTTTTAATGATGTTAAACTATTCATCATGGTATTATGTTATCATTATCCCTGAGTATCATGCTAACTTTTCGTTCACTAACCATCTTTGGACTCTTTCCCACACGATACAGGAATTTGCTATACTTTAACTTCTCCTGCACAATGATTTAGATTCGGAGTTGTTCGTGAATTGACATTAAAGTGGTGAGCTTTCATACATCGGAAGTCTACATTAATGTTTTGGTCTCTTAGGTCTCAGATTGTTTATATGTTTTTTTTCTATAGCCGGGGACATTTCCTGATACCTTATTGGTATTTAGTTTTGGTACTTTGTTTTGAAGGCTTTTTTGGATTACTGTGGATTTGGGCGATGTTGGTTGGGTGTTGGTTTTTTATTATAGAAGTATCTTTCATTCTCTGAATTTATCTTGTTATATATAGGGGTGGTATTGCAGTGGTTGGTTAGGTGCAAGGGGGTGTTCTCCGTTCCCTAGCGGACGTGAGATACCCATCACGGCCAGACCCTGGTTCGAGTTGTGACACATATGGCCTCACCTTAAAGGCATCAAACCACCTAATGGTAAATCTACACTCCTCCTGTACAAAGCCTTAAATGGACCATGTAGATACTAAAATAGTAATTGTTATTATATACAAACTTTGCCAAATATAGGTATTGATCCCAATTACCTTTAAAATCCTTCACATATGCATGAAGAATGTCCTCCAACACATGGATCATTCACTTGCACAACCCATTGTTCTAAGGCTGAAAAGTTGTACAAAGGTCAACCTAGCACCCAACTCTTTATGCAATTTCTCCTAAAATCTAGAGGTAAATTAAGTTCCTCTATCCAAGTAATAGAAATAGGGACCCTATGCAATTGAACAATCTCCTTAAGGTAAATCTTGGATAGCTTTGTTGCATTATAAGTCACCAGTACTAGAAAGAAATGTGCCGACTTAGTCAGCCTATCTAAAGTCATCCTATCTGCAACAACCCATATAGAATCGTACTTCCCCAAAGTCTTGATAAACCAACAATAATATCCATAGCTAACCTCTCTCATTTCTATTTAGGAATGGGCGTCCTTTGAGAAGTACCACCAGGCTTCTGATGCTCATACTTTTTCTACTAGAAACTCTGGCATTTAGAAATAATATCAACTATGTCCCACTTCATATTACCCCACTAGTAATGCTACTAAAAATCACGTTACATATTGGTCACACCAGGATGTATAGAGTATTTCAAACAATGAGCCTCAACTAGAATAGTAGGAATTAAATCATCAACAGGGGCACACATACCCACCGCTTAATATACAATATACCCTCACTATCAAGAATGACCTCCTTGGCCTCACCCTATAAAACTTTATCACAAATTTTTTTCAACTTTGAATCCTCAAACTATTTATCCTTGATATGATCAACAAACATATACCTTGCCTATATGATAGCTATCAATCCTCATCCTTTAAGAACTTTAAGCCATATGAACTTGTTAGCTAGAGTCTGAATCCCTCTAGCCAACGGATGCTTGGTAGCATTCAAATAAATCAAGCTACCCATACTTGCTAACTTTCTGCTCAATGCATCAGTCACATTAGGCTTTCCCGAATAGTATAAAATGGTGATTTCTTAATCTTAAAGCAACTTTGTTAATCTAAGTTGTCTCAAATTCAAATACCTCTATGTGAACATATGCTGTAAACTATGGTGATTAGTAAACACTACATAACAAACCTCACACAATTAATGCATCCATATCTTATGAGAAAAAACTACAACAGATGACTGCAAATCATGGGTTGGATAATTTCTCTCATTAATCTTCAACTGACTCGAAGCATAAGCAATCACTTTCTTTTCCTACATCAAAACAACATCTAAACTGGAACATGAGGCATCACAATAAATAATAAATTCCTTATCCTTTATAGGTAGAGTAAGAATAAGAGAGGTAGTCAATAAGGTTTTGAGCTTTTGAAAGCTTTCCTCACACTCTTCAAACCAAATAAAAGGTATATACCTCTGAGTTAACATGTCATATGAGTATAAATATAGGCAAACCCTTTCATGAACCTGTGATATTATTTGGCTAACCCTAAAAAATTATGATCTTCTATCACTGAACTAGGACTAGCCCTATTCTTAACCGTTTCAATCTTCCTAGGGTCTACTATCACCTATTCTTTCAATACTACATGCTCTAAAAAAGATTACTGAATCCAACCACAATTCACACTTAGATCACTTGTGCTTAAGCTTTCTTTTATTTTAACAAAGAAAGAGCAATCCTTATGTGATACTTATGTTCCTCCTTACTCTTAGAATAAACAGATATACCATCAATAAAGACAATGATAAAATAATCCAAGTAGGTCTTAAATCCCAGGTCTTAAGCGCCCCATTCATTAAACTCATAAAAGCAGCTGGGGCATTAGTCATTCCAAAAGACATCAAGAAACTCATAGTGCCCATACTTGTTTTAAAATGCAATCTTATGAACATCGTCAACCCAAATCTTAAGTTGATGATATCAAAACCTCAAATCAATCTTGGAAAGCATAGATACACCTGCACTAGTCAAACATATTATTGATATGAGGTAAAGGGTACTTGTTACAAATAGTAACCTTATTCAAATACCTATAGTGTATACACATACAAAAGCTTCCATCCTTCTATTTTAGAAACAAGATAGGAGCACCCCACGGAGAGACACACATATGGAAAATCCTTTTACCAATAAATCCTCTAACTAGGCCTTTAGCCTTCTCAACTCGGCTAGAACCATCCTATATAGGAGAATAAAAATCAGAAGGGTACCCAGCTCTTGATCAATATAGAAATCACTATGACAGTCTGATGGAATGCCGACAAATCTGTAGGAGACACCTCTTGGAACTCACATTCTACAGGAACTAACTTAATAGGTGGGACCTCTGTAGTAGTGTCCCAAAGATATGTTGGGAAGGCCAAAAAACCCCTCCCAACAAACCTCTTAGTATGAATAAATGAAATACATAACATTATAGTAGGACTATAATCACCTCCCAATCAAGTCTATCCGTCCCCAACATACGGTCACTATATTAGCATGACAATCTAATATACCATGATATGGAGACAACCAACTCATCCCCAAAATTATGTAAAAATCTACCATGTCTATAATCATAATATCTGCCCAAGTGTATACTCCATAAACATAGCAGAACAAGAGCAATAAATCTTATTAGCATTAACAAAATCATTAACAGGGTATACAAGTTAATAGAAAAGTAAAGTAGATATCACATCATGTCCAACCTCACAACAAAACTAGGAGACATATAAAAGAAAGTAAAACCAAGATCAAATAATATAGTGGCCATCATGTCATAGATAAGAATAGTACTTGTAATAATAATATCTAATGCCTCTGCCTTAGGCTTGCCTTAAAAAACATAGAAATGGGCCCTATCACTAGTCTGAACATTACTCCGACCGAGCTGAGAACCACCTTGATATGGACAATTACCACCCCTTTGTGCCTGGTGACCGCTACACCTATCCTATAGATAACTGCTACTATTACCACCACCTTCTATACCTAACGGAGCTAGAGATTGGGAAGCCTGCTACTAACAAAAATAGCCATACTACATGAAATTAGGACAATATGTAACCAACCCTATCTCACTCAAAACATATATGATCCAAGGTGGGGCATTGAGATGAAAAAGATAAAGTGAGCTAACCCCTAAAATCTAAAGATGAATGGCTAGACCTTAATAAAACCGTAGTATATACCTATATCACTGACTGAATATGGTGGATAGGTTATCCATGTGGACCCTGACCCCTAGAATAGGAACCACTAGACTGTCCTCTTAGGGCATTCTTTCTGCTACCTTGACATAATCAATTTCCCTTACACCCTTTATGTCCATAATGAAATCAATCATCTCTTGAAAAGACTTACTTAAAGAAGTTATCTGAAGAGCAGAAATCTGGAGACCTATGTTCATACCCTTCATAAAGAGATGCATCATCTCATCCTTACTTTGCAGTAGTTGAGATAAATACCAAGATAATGAATGGAATTTAGCCTTATAGGCCACAAATGACATATTCCCTGCTCAACATGAGTGAACTCATCCTTTTTTCTATCCCTTATTATACGAGACATTTACTTCTCTAGAAAAACTAAGTAAAAGTAAGTCTAAGTAAACAAAGGCAAATCTATAATCCTACACTCCATATAAGCTCTCCACCATATCCTAGTATCTCCCTAAAATTAGAAAAATAACTAATTCTACACCATACCTCTCAACCACTCTCACCATGTGAAGTCACTCACAATAGTCAATAATGAACTCATAGGCATCCTCAAACTCCATGCCACAAAAAACTAGAGGATTCATCTTGATAAAATTATAGAACAAATTAGGCTTATCTCTAGCCATCACTGGACCCACTACCCATGTTAAGAAAATACTTGACCTTGAAGCGTCTTCCAATCGAGCAGCTATAGAAGCAATATATTGCACCCAGGATGTTGAATTATAGGTATACCGGCATAGTCCTATTTTTGCTAACACTCTCAAATAGCTTAAAACTTACTAAATCTCAGAACTTGCTGAATTATGTCGAAAGAACTGAAATTAGAGAAACACCACTTTGAATTGGTGCTACCCTATCATGAACCAATATCCCCCTCATCCTGTATCATTATTGCTCCATTCTCGTCTATTATAGTTATATCCTTATATAGTGAAAAAGTTACTGGCCTCTTTTAAGTCAGTCCTATGGCCTGAGCCCTTCCTCACCAGGTGTTGCTCTCTTTTCTTTACCTTGTCCTTCCCTCACCCATCCTCTGCCATAAACTACAACCCCAATGGCCAGTTTAGGCATATCTAGTCTTATTTCATTTGCTTATACTCTCAAAATCTATGAAAATAAAAATTAAAAAGTTAGATATCAATTTGTATCACTAAAAGCCAATTGAAATTAAGTAATAACAAGAACGAATGAAAATTTGAATTTTCCTAGTGTCCTGCAACCTATTAAAGAAATGTATAGATATCTCTGTACCATTTCACAAGACGCTACTAGACATGAACTTGTATGATAAAATTGACACACCTAGGACTCTAAAACCAACTTTTCCATAATCTAAATAGTTGTTAGTGGTACCCTTGATAATATAAGGTCGTATTAACCAAAGTTTGACGTAATCAAACATAATTTTATTAAAACTCAAGAACTTAATTAATAACTTAAACTACTTTTGAACACCTCAAAAATTAGTACTACCCATCTGTGTAAGTCATATATCACATATACAAAGTATAAGGAGATATAAAATGGGAAAGATAAGTAAAATTCACAAAATGACTATGAGGATCATTAAAACGCACGTACACCAACAACTCCAACTATAGAATCAATTGTTTGAGGATGAGAAAAAAGAAGAGGTAGGGGAAGATGAACATAAAGAGCAACACCCACTAGGGTGAAGCTTATGTAGAAAATTCCAAGGCTTATTTATGGTTAGTGAAACTTTTACCACCCTAGGGTCATTATTAGATGGTTAAGAAGATGAATGAGAATGTTGTAGAGAAGGAGGAGGTGACACTAGTTAGGGGTATAACTCTTCTCTTAATTTTTTATGAGATAATTTACTAGGAGGAGATGACACTAGTTGGGGGTATAACTTTTCCCTTAATTTCTTCTGAGATGATTTACCTAGTGCTTTATTTTTTAAGTGGCTTGGCTGGCATTAAGGCTATTCCTGATAGGCCTACTTCCTAAGTTCTAGGTGTTCAGCTGATTACTATACCTTCTCCTAGTATGGCTAAGTCCATGAGGACTAATATTTTCCCTTTTCCGATGTTAGGTCCTATCATGTCTAGGACTGAACATGATATACTGACTAAGTTCCTGAAGATAAAACTTCCTACTTTTCTTGGCTCTGAGGTTGACGATTTATTTGAGTTCATTATTGATTGTTATGAAGTACTGCATAAAATAAGTGTTGCTAAGCAACACGGTGTTGAGTTTGTTACCTTCTAGCTATAAGGTGATGCCAAGTAGTGATGGAGGGCATATGTAGAGTGTCGATCACCAGCTTTGTCTCCATTGATATAGGCTCAGTTTTATATTTTATTTTTTGGAGAAGTATGCACCCAATAGTTTTCTTAATTGCACGAAGGATGAGTTTTTTTACCATTGTGCAGGGCAATATATTTATAGCGACCTATGAAGCTAAGTTTCACGTATTATCCCATTAGGCTACTTGTTTTGCATAAAAAATTTCAAAAATCTAAAAAAGTTTCAAACTTAATTTTTAAAATAGAGTCTCCACTTAATTTGATTAAGAAAAATTAAGAAAATCTTGAAAGCTATTTAAAAGTCTAAAATAGAAATTCTTTTACATTTTCCAAAAATCAGGTAAGGGTTCAAGTTAAATTCGAAAGAATGTGCTAGGCACATTTGAAAAATCCACAAAATGTGGGTCCTAATGGATTCATTTATTGGCTAAACTCAAAAATTTATTAAATCACCCTAGAAAATAACTTGAAATCATTTTTTTGAGAAATCACAACGGGTAACATGATTTAGTTGAGATTAATTCATCCCAAATAATTGAAATAATCAAACATCAAAGTTTCAAAATAATTGTAGCTTTTAACACTTTTATGCAAGTCAAATTTTGAAATAAATAGTTAGCGCAAACTCATAAATGTGGATTCATACTTCCTAATAGCTATGAAAGAACATAGAGAGTTCTTACGTTATCCTTGAAAGCTTAAATTTTCCCAAAAGGAATTTGCACTTGGATAAATGATTTTGAGATATTAAAAAAGTCTTGCTAAATTTATCTGTTTAAGAAAACTCTAGGGAATTCATACTAAGTTAAGACCAAGATTAGATTTAATTACAAATAGGTCATCAGATATGAATTATAAAAAAAGACAATAAAGAGAAAGTTGAGATTTGGGCCCCTTGTGGCCCATCTTGATTCTGCCCAGCTTTGATGTATATAGATTGTTTACTTAGCCACATACACTAACATTGATCTTTAGTCTTCTACCTGTATACTAGTTTCCTTTACATATATTTTTATTGTATATCACCTATAAACCCCTAATATTTGTAAGACACCACAAAGTTCCCTCGTAGTCCAATCCTTAGAGTGTGTCAAGTGAGGTGTAATTTTGGCCTCAAAAGATTCAGAAGTGACTTCCCAAGTGATTGGTGTTTAAACCATATAGAGTTTTCTCAAATTTGACCTTTTGTCATGTGGATAATTGAATTAACTTTCCAACAATACCAATTTCATCTAAATTCGATATCAGGGTGAGAATTTATGGCCGTTTTATGAAAGTTGTCAGAACTTCCCAGGTACGACGGACGATCAAATGAACCATCGAGTCTGAGATGGACCGTCGGTCGGCCCAACACAACCAAGGCAATAACCCTTTTTTCTAAACTAAGTGTGATGGGACATCAAGGATGCAATGGACCATCGCTGGGACTGTCGTGTTGAGACAATGTGGTCTCACCCTAGCCATTGTGTGATGGATGATTTGACGGACCATTTGACTTGCGATGGACCGTCACTCCAACCTTTGCATTGAGGCAGTGTGTCCTATTCCTGGCCAACATACGATGAATGACTCAATGGATCGTCGGACTTGAGATGGACCGTTGCTCCGACCATTGCAGCCCCGTTCAGTGTTTTTAACTCGTTTTAACAAGGGGCTTTTTGAACTTTTCCATTTTAACCCTAATATATATTCCAAACGAACTTGAAAACTTTATTATCTCCCAAAATATCCAAAGGATAGGGTTTCTCTCTCAAGATTAAATCTAAATCCCTTCTCCAAGAAATCCAAGAACTCACCATAGATTCAGCAAATTGAGTTAAGATTTGAGTCCGCAAGTTCAAGGGTTGCAAGAACCCTCTCTCCAGAGTAAGAAGAGGAGTTTAGAGCAAGCTTGTTCATTCGATTTCATAATCTAAGGTATGTGGGGTTTTGAACAATGGTAATCCTTTCACCCTTATGCCCAAAGACTTATTTAAATTGAAATTTCTCTACAATTTATGAGATTTTACATGAACTTAAATTGGAGTTTTTCACCCATTGTTATTGGTTGTATGCTTTGGATTTTTTCCTTGAATTGAGAGTCTAATGGCATGATTTTTACATGTTTTCTTGAGAAATTACAGTTGGGTCTAATAGTTGAAATGTTTGAGATATTGAAGTATATGAGTGTGTTGAGATTTTGAGATAAATTGCTGAAATTTTCAGATTTTTACATGAGTTATGAATCTATATGCTATCTATTATGCTTTTAATGAGTTTTAACTTGAGATTGAATTATGGATTATTAAGCCCTACTTGAGACTTGAAATTTTATGAACTCTTGTGCTATAAGAACCCATGATTTGAGTATTCTGAGATTATTGAGAAATGTTTTGACCTAATGGTCATTGAGTTTTGAAGTCCACTCTACTAAGTATTTTCCATTGAGATAAGATATTTTTCTTTAAAACTAAAATACTTTCCCTTGATATGAGTATTTTTCCCTAAAATCTTAAAATGAGATATTTTCATAACGTGAATGAAATGCCTTCAAGTATGTTGCAAAGTTATGTAATTTTGAATTCCAAGTATTTGAGTTCAAAAGAGTTATGAGTTCTTGAGAATTGAAGAATTTTTACTCTCCATGAGACATATGAATGAGTTGAAAGTATTATTTAAAGTTTCCTTTAGCCTATTGGTATTGAGAATAAGAGAAGATTACTAATTTCAAAGTTAAACTATGATGACTCACAAAATTTGTGTTAAATGCTCCATTCTACATAATTTATGTGCTTTACATTTTATAATTATTCAAGCCATGTGAGTCATTACTTATTGCATGCATGATTTGATTAAAGAGTATTAATGGTTTTTTATGTAAATTCATGCACCCCCACATACTCAGTATATTCCCAAGTGCTGATCTATATATACGTCTATGTGCTACATTGTCTTAAATGTAGGTTCAGATGTTCAGTCCCAGCCTCGTCAGTAAGTTTTGAGTACCTCTATCTACATCCCTACAGTGGTGAGCCTCATGGTTAGAGGACCTATCGTCAGATATTTTAGTATTTGAGAGACTATGTTATTACTTTCAGTTCATTTTGAGTCAGTTGGGGACCTGTCCCAATGGATCTCTAGTTCATGGATTAGTAGAGGCTTTGTTAGACTAGTTATTAGGTTGTGGTTGTGTTAAGATTTTTAGTAGTGTGGTCGTTTGGACAAAGCATTTTCTCCGTATTTCCTTTCATATGATATGACTATGCTAGTGTTTGAATTATTTTATCTTGAAATGAGTTATTAGTAGAAACAAGCTCAAAGGGTTAGCTTGGGGATACTTGTAGCTTTAAGCATTGTGTGACGTCCTGGGAGGTGATTTTGGGTCATTACAAACTTGATATCAGAGCCTAAGGTTTTAAGGAGTCCTAGAGAGTCTGACAAGCCACGTTGAGTAGAGTCTTGATCATCGGTCTGTAGTGCACCACATCTACGAGCAATAGGCTACAAGACATTTTAGGAAAAAGTTGTTTCTTTTTTTAGATTCTATCTTGCCTACAGTTGTCCCTCTCATCTAATAATTTGTGCTTTTCTATTTTTAGAAAATGCCTTCCCGAAGAGCAAATGTCTGTGGAAACAATGATGAGTAACCCCCACCTGTTGATACTTTGAATGAGACGGTATCTTATGCCGAGTTTTAGGCAGCCTTTTAGAAGTTAGCTCAAGCAGTCACCGTCAATGTTTGAGCCAATAACCATGCTGTAGTTTTTAATCACCAGGGAGGTGATGTAGTCGTGGCTAAAATCTAAGATTTTATGCGAATGAATCCGCTAGAATTTTATGGGTCTAAGGCAGATGAGGAACCACAGTTGTACCTTGAGGAGGTGAGAAAGATCAAGCAGGTTATACATATTTCTGAGAAAGAAAGTGTTGAGTTGGCTTCCTACAAGCTGAAGGACATTGCTTAAGACTGGGTTTATCATGGAGGAAGGGTAGAGGTGAGAATGCCGCTCCTAAGACTTGGAAGGTATTCCAAGATGCATTCTTGGACAAGTTATTTCCGCTTGAGATGAGGGAGGCAAAGATTGAGGAGTGTATGAACTTGAGGCAGGGCTCCATGACTGTGAAGGAGTACTTCTTGAAGTTCAATCAGTTGGCTAAGCTAGTATGAGCAAGTTCATGACAGGTGTTTCTGGTTTGGTACTGAAGGAGTGTAGGACCGCGATGCTACATAGGGATATGGATCTAGATAGGTTGATAATGCATGCCCAGCAAATAGAGGATAATAAGATTAGAAAGAGAGATAAAGTGAGGGGTAATAAAAGAGCTAGATCTAAGCAACCTGAGTTTAGCCATCCTAGGTTTAATGGAGGGAACCACCCTCAATTTCTAAGATGTTCTCTATGCCAGCGCCTTTATCAGCTAGTGCTCCCGCGCCTAGAGGCAGGCAGGAGCAAGGGGCAGGTATTTTATTTCTAGATCACAGAACAGTGTAGGTAACCGGCCACGTTATCCTCCTTATGCTAAATATAGTAGAGATCATCCCGATAAGTGTTCCATAGATCTAAGGGGTTATTTTGGTTGTGGAAAGTAGGGTCACAGACTTAGGGATTTTCCTTATGCTAGACAGGGGAATAGAGGTGCCCGACCTTAGGCACCGACTACCAGTGCACCAGCTTCTGTACCCCGGCCCACCCCTTCTCAGGGCACTTCATATAGCACTGCTGGTGGCTAGTATCAAAATAGATTGTATGCCTTACCAGCCCTTCAGGAGCAAGATGACTCTCCTGATGTTGTTACTGGTATGCTCAATGTCGTTTTCTTTGATGTATATGTGTTGTTGGACCCTGGGTCAAGTCTCTCTTAGGTGACCCCACTTGTGGCTGTGTATTTCAAAATGAGTCTCAAAAAGATTCTTGAGCCTTTCCTAGTCTCCACCCCATAGGGGAGTCAGTTGTTGCTAAACAAGTGTAAAGAGAATGTCCTGTTACTATTCTTCATAGAGTCATACTTGTGGATTTGATACAGTTAGACATGGTGGATTTTGACCTTATTCTACGTATGGATTAGCTTCATTCTTGTTATGCGTCTATAGAGTGTCATACCCGTGTGGTCATATTTCAATTTCCTGATGAACTAGCTTTTGAGTGGTCTGGGAGTTCAATATCTCCCAAGAGTCATTTTATCTCCTATCTCAAAGCCAGAAAGCTAGTATCCAAGGGTTGCATCTATCACCTATTTAGAGTCAAACATACTAAGTCTGAGGCTCCTACTATTTAGTCATCAATATTATTAATAAGTTTTCTGATGTTTTTCTAGAAGATCTTCTAGGGGTACCTCTCAATAGAGAGATAGAATTTGGGATTGACCTTCTTCCCGATACTCATCCCATTTCTATTCTACCATACTGTATGGAACCTGCTAAGCTTAAGGAGTTAAAAGAGCAACTCATAGATCTTTTAGACAAAGGTTTCATAAGGCCCAGTATTTCTCCCTGGGGTGAACCTATCTTATTCATGCAAAAGAAAGACGATTCTTTGAGTATGTGCATTGACTATCGTCAGCTTAACAAGGTCACAGTAAAAAATAAGTATCCTCTTCCAAGAATTGATGACCTATTTGATCAGTTGCAAGGTGCAAGTTATTTCTCCAAGATAGACCTTAGATCTGGTTATCACCAGCTTGAAGTCGAGGAATGTGATATTCCAAAGACAACTTTTCGAACCCACTATGGTCACTTTGAGTTTCTAGTTATGTCCTTCGAGCTGACCAATGCCCCAGCAGCCTTCATGGACCTCATGAACTGAGTATTCAAGCAATATCTTAATATGATTGTCATTGTCTTCATAGATGACATCCTTCTATACACCCGTAATGAGAATGACCATGCGAACCACCTTAGAATTGTCTTGCAAACTCTTAGAGATCCCCAGTTGTTCGCCAAATTCAGTAAGTATGAATTTTGGCTAAGGTCTATATCCTTTCTAGGTCATCTTGTTTCAGCCGAAGGTATTAGAGTTGATCCCCAAAAGACAAAAGTCGTAAGAAATTGGCCTAGACCTATCTCTCCATCTGACATTAGGAGTTTCTTTGGTCTAGTGGGCTACTACCACCATTTTGTTAAAGGTTTCTCTTCTATTGCGTCTCCCATGACCTGGTTGACTTAAAAGAAAGTTAGGTTCCAGTGGTCAGATTCCACTGAGAAGAGTTTTCAGGAGTTGAAGACTCGACTTACTTCAGCCCTTGTGTTGACTGTTCCTGATGGTATAGATAGTTTTGTGGTGTATTGTGATGCCTTTAGAATTGGTTTGGGTTGTGTGTTGATGCAAAGAGGTAAGGTTATATCCTACGTCTCTAGAAAGTTAAAGCTGCATGAGAAGAATTACCCAACCCATGATCTTGAGTTAGCTGTTGTGGTCTTTGCTTTGAAAATCTAGAGACACTATCTTTATGGTGTTCATGTAATGTGTTTACTGATCATAAGAGCCTATAGTATGTGTCTACTTAGAGAGAGTTGAATCTTAGGCAGATGAGGTGGTTGGAGTTGTTAAAAAACTATGATACGAGTGTGTTGTATCACCCGAGAAAGGCCAATGTCGTGGTAGATTCCCCTAGTAGGTTGTCTATGGGTAGTGTTACCCATATAGTAGAAGGTAAGAAAGCGTTAGCTTGTGATGTGCATTATTTGGCTAGATTGGGTGTTAGGTTGCTTGATTCAGCTAAGGTAAGTACTTTGGTGCAGAGTAATTTCAAATTCTCTTTAGTTTCGGTAGTAAAGGAGAAGCAAAATAAGAATCCTAGTTTGGTCAGACTAAAGGAGGCAGTTAAAGACCAAAAGGTAGAGGTTTTCTCCCAAGGGAGAGATGGCGTGTTGAGATTGCAAGGTAGATTGTGGGTTCCGTATGTTGATAATATGAGGCAGAGGATTATGGCTGAAGCGCATAGCGCTCAATATTCTATTCATCTCGGTACTACCAAGATGTACCGTGACTTGCGGGAAATCTGTTGGTGGAATAGTATGAAGAAGGATATAGCAAAATTTATAGCAAAGTGTGCAACGTGCCAACAAGTTAAGGTAGAGCACCAAAGACTTGGTGGTGTGATGCAAGAGTTTGGTATACCCACTTGGAAGTGGAAGGTGGTGAATGTGAACTTCATGACCGGGTTGCCTCTTTCTCATTATCATCATGATTCGATTTGGGTTGTTGTTGATAGGCTGACTAAGTCTGCACATTTATTGCTCGTGCATACATCTTATACAACTGACGGTTATGCTAGATTGTATATCCAGGAGTTAGTTAGGCAGCATGGAGTTCCCTCGTCCATCATTTCGGATAAGGTCAGTCAATTTACTTCTCAGTTTTATAGGACATTTCAGCAGGGTCTTGGTACCCAAGTTCTTTTGAGTTCTACTTTTCACCCACAGATAAATGGTCAGGTTGAGAGGACCATTCAAACCTAGAGGATATGTTGCGGACATGTGCTCTTGATTTCAAGGGTATTTGGGATGAGCATTTTCCATTGATAGAATTTGCCTATAATAATAGTTACTATACTAGCATCGAGATGACACTATTTGAGGCCTTGTATGGTAGTAAATATTGATCACCCGTAGGTTAGTTTGAAGTGGGAGAAGGCTGTGATTTGGCCTGATGCAGTGTTTAAAACTATGGAGAAATTTAAGTTGATTAGAGAAAGGTTGAAGACCGCCCAGAGTCGTCAAAATTATTAAGCTGATGTGAGGAGAAGAGATCTTGAGTTTGAAGTAGGTGATTTGGTATACTTGAATATTTCACCCATGAAAGGGGTGAAGAGGTTTGGTAAAAAAGGAAAGCTTAGTCCCCGTTATATTAGTCCATATAGAGTCTTGAGCCGTGTTGCTAAAGTAGCCTATGAGGTTGAGTTGCCTGCAAAGTTGTCAGTCGTTCATTCTCTTTTTCATGTTTCCATGCTTAAAAACCATATTATTGATTCCATTGTGGTAGATCCTTCAGAGATTTCTGATACTCAGAATAGTCTTTCATTTGATAAGATTCCTATTGAGATACTTGACATTCAGATCCGTAGATTGAGGAACAAAGAGGTTTCCTTGGTCAAAGTTTTATGGCAGAACCAGTCAGTTGAGGGCGCTACTTGGGAGGCAGAAGTAGACATGCGAGCCAAGTACCCGCACCTATTTTCCGTGAGTTCAAATCAATATGAAGGTATTATTCCTTTTTAATTCAGCCCTTCTAATCGAAAGTTTTGCTATATGTATCTATTCTTGCATGAGTTCTTGCTATTTTTGAGATGTTCAAGAGTTTAGAGATATTTTGATCCGTTTAGCAAATTGCTTCAGCTATATGTACTCTATTTTTCCGATGTTCCTAGTCTAACTAGCGATATTCGAGGACGAATGTTTTCAAGGGGGAGATATTGTAAGACCCTGCAAAGTTCCTTCGTAGTCTGAGCCTTAGAGCGTGTCAAATGAAGTGTAATTCTATCCTTAAAATATTGAGAAGTGACTTCCCAAGTGATTGTTGTTTAAAGCATATAGAATTTTCTCAAATTTGACCTTTTGCCATGTAGAGAAATGAATTAGCTTTCCAACGATACCAATTTCATCCAAATCTGGTATCAGGGTGAGAAGTTATGACCATTTTACCAAGAGTTATCGAAACCACCCAGGTGCGATGAACGATCTGAAAGACCGTCAAGTCTGCGATGAACCATCGCTTGGACCATCAAGGATGCAATGGACCGTCAAGGATGCAATGGACCGTCGCTAGGACCGTCGCATTGAGGCAGTGTGGCCTCGCCCTGGCCATTATGTGATGGACGATCCGACGGACTGTCGTATTTCTGATGGACCATTGCTTCGACTGTCGCATCGAGATAGTGTGTCCCATTCCTGGCTAACATGCGATGAACAACCCGACGAACCCTCGGACTTGCGACGGACCTTTGCTCTGACTGTCGCAGCTCCTATTTAGTGTTTTCAACTCATTTTAACAAGGGTATTTTGGGTATTTCCATTTTAACCCACATATATATTCCAAACGAACTTGATAGATTCATTATCTCCGAAAACATCCAAAGGCTAGGGTTTCTCCCTCAAGATCAAATCTGAAACCCTTCTTCAAGAAATCTAAGAACTCACCATAATTTCAACAAATTGAGTTGAGATTTGAGTTCCCCAAGTTCAAGGGTTGCAAGAACCCTCTCTCAAGAGTAAGAAGAAGAGTTTAGAGCAAGCTTGTTCATCCAATTTCATAATCCAAGGTATGTGGGGTTTTGAACAAGGTTAATCCTTTCACCCTTGTACCCAAAGACTTATTTAAACTATAATTTCTCTACAATTTATGAGATTTTACATGAAATTAAATTGGGTTTTTACACCCATTGTTATTGGTTGCAAGCTTTTGATGTTTCCCTTGTATTGAGAGTCTAATGGCATAATTTTGACATGTTTACTTAAGAAATTGCAGCTGGGTCTATACCCCATGATTTTATTCCTTGAGAAGCTAATAGTTGAAATGTTTGAGATATTAAGGTATATGAGTATGTTGACATTTTGAGACAAATTACTGAATTTTCAGATTTCTACATGAGTTATGAATCTATATACTATCTATTATGCTTTTGATGAGTCTTAACTTGATATTGAATTATGGGTTATTAACCCCTACTTGAGACTTGAGATTTTATGAACTCTTGTACTATAACCCCACATGATTTGAGTATTCTGAGATTATTGAGAAATATTTTGACCTAATGGTCATTGAGTTTTAAAATTCGCTCTACTACACGAGATTACCGATTTGATTATTGGGTTCGTGGTGAACCATGAGATTATTTTAAAAGTGGATTTTTATGAGATGAGCGCAAATAATCTAAAAGGAGTAGTATTTATCACCGAGCGGGTAATTTACTACTGTTTCTTACCCCAAAACTATGTGCCACCATAGGTTGGTCCTAAGGCCGAGTTTATGATTATTATTGGGCCTAAGGCCGAGTTGATACTAGGCCTGAGGCCTAGTTTATTTAGTGATCACTGGACCTAGGTTATACTCCTTGGCAAGAGTATGACGCCTCTCCCCAACGTGAGGTCTCTTCCTTAGGACTTCAAGACGTTGGACTCCATGTAGATTGCGTGGTTTATGTCGGTTAAGAGAACCTCCCTTGACATTTAAACTTCAAGATCAGTTACTCCATAAACTAAAGTATTTTCCATTGAGATAAGATATTTTCCTTTTACAGTAAAATACTTTCCCTTGATATGTGTATTTTTTACCTAAAAGCTTTAAATGAGATATTTTCCTAACGTGAATGAAATGCCTTCAAGTATGTTCCAAAGATATATGATTTCGAATTCCAAGTATTTAAGTTCAAAAGAGTTATGAGTTCTTGAGCATTGAAGAAGTTTTACTCTCCATGAGACATATGAATGAGTTGAAAGTATTTTTTAAAGTTTCATTTAGCCTATGGGTAATGAGAATAAGAAAAGATTACCGATTTCAAAGTTAAACTATGACGACTCACAAGATTTGTGTTACATCCTCCATTCTACATGATTCATGATCTTTACATTTTATACTTATTCAAGCCATGTGAGTCATTACTTATTTCATGCATGATTTTATTAAAGAGTATTGATGGTGTTTTATATAAATGCATGCACCCCCACACACTCAGTATATTCCCAAGTGCTGATCCACATATACGTCTATGTGCTACATTGTCTTATGATCTAGGTTCAGGTGCTCAGACCCAGCCTTGTCAGTGACTTTTGAGTGCCTCTATCTACATCCCTACAGTGCTGAGTCCTCATGGTTCGAGGACCTATCGTCAGACATTTCAGTATTTGAGAAACTGTGTTATTACTTTCAGTTCATTTTGAGTCAGTTGGGGACCTGTCCAAATGGCTCTCTAATTCATGGATTAGTAGAGGCTTTGTTAGACTAGTTATTAGGTTGTGGTTGTGTTGAGGTTTTCAGTATTGTGGTCATTTGGACAGAGCATTTTCTCTGTATTTCCTTTCATATGATATGACTATGCTATTGTTTGAATTATTTCATCTTGAAAAGAGTGTTATTAGTAGAAGCAGGCTCAAAGGATTAGCTTGGGGCTACTTGTAGCCTTAAGCACCGTGTGACGTCCTGGGAAGTGATTTCGGGTCATTAAAATATTCTCTGTAAACCAATGTATACAACCATGATCTTTCACTAATCAATCTATTTTTGGCTTTGCTCGGGTTTTGCTTTGAGGTATTGGGCCTTGTTAGCCAATGAAGGTATTCATACAAAGAAAATAATGTGAATTAGTCACTAGTGCAAAAAGTAATGGAATCAAACTTTGAATACAATTCAAAAACTCAACAGGCTATTTAGGTACACATGTGCACATAACAATCTCCTAGGCAACCATTTAATGAAACCAAATGAGATACCCACTTATAGAAATTATCAAAGCCTTATTATTTTCATTCTAACTAAGCTATGCTTATGTAATACACCTTTGAGACTAAACACGCAACTCATATAATATCCATCATCTATTTTCCCTAAGAAAGAAAATCCCATAAGGTGCTACCTGGGTATACAATAATGATGAACAATGTCTGTAATCTATACCAATGCTACAGCTAGTATGGATTATCTTGTAAGATAGTTGGGAGCCCAATACACAACACCATCAACTTAACGATTTCTCCCCAAGGTGTCCATGTAATTAGTGATGAAACCATATCGTTTCCAACTCAAGAACACTTCTTCTACTGAGAAGACTATCTGAATTTCCAATGAGAACTAAAAATCAAGGTCAAGGGTAGAAGAAACCACTATCAATTGTCAATGGGCCATCATCCAGACATCGATCAACTTTAATCTATCTGAACTAAAGAATAAAAAATAGGTTACTAAAAAGCAGGATTAGCTATCTTATAAGTGAAATCCTAACTGAGACAAATCTTAAAACAAAGGTTGTACCCAATATCTACAGCTCCCAATTGAAATGTCAACACCAAAGTATAATCGCTCAGTCCCAACTATCCAAACAAGTCATATAGATGGTTAAGTAATCATGCTCCAAATCTAGCACAACTTCCAAGTAGCCTATCACAAGAGTCAAAGTCCAGGACTTGAGCCAACAAGCCTAAACCAAAGCCAAACACCTAATTACCCTCATTATCAAAGATTATGCATATCCCTACTGGATCCTTCCAGAGTTGAAAGAGAAATATAGTTGAGAACTAAAATCCAAATAGAGGAAAAACTACAAGCTGAAGTCACAAGAGATCAACTGTAATACCCAATATTTTTTACAGTTTCATTTATCTCCTAGTGTGTTAAGGGTTAACTTTAAAAGTGAATAACTATTGATACGTGTAGAATTAATTGAATCAGCTTTCCAAAGATACCAATTTTTCCTAAATCCAATACTCGAGTGAGAAGTTATGACACTTTTAGTGAGAAATAGTAGGCCAACGCAATAGCACTGCATCACGATGGAGGGCAGATTTGCAATCGTCCTCTTTCCACTAAAGTACCATGATTACACTGTGTCACGGTGAACCCTAAAATCCCATTTGTGACTTTCCAGTAGCTCACCTATAATACCCCATACTTGTACCTAGATTGAAATCATTGTAAGAATGTTAGAAACTTACTTTGAAAGATAAATCTCTTTTTGTACACGTGGAATTTCTAAGATTTTCACTTTTTGTTGAGTGGGAAATTTAATAAGCTTTCCATCGATACCCATTTTATCAAAATCCAGAATTGGGGTAGAAAGTTATGGCCGAAATATAGAAAGCAGTCAAAACTGCCCGGTGCGATGGTGAGAGCCGATAGACCATGAGCTAGCGATAGACAGTTTCCTAAGCCGTCGTAGTAGAGACAGTGATACCATATTCTACCTAAGAGCAGTGGCTCATGTCGATAGACCATCGAGCTAACGACGGACCGTCGCCTAAGCCATCGTAGGAGAGGTAGTGAACCCCTATTCTTCCCAGGTGCGACAGTCAGGACTGACGAATCGTCAAACCAGCAATGGACCATCGTACCCACCGTCGCCTATTTTATTTAGTTATTTTAATTTATTTTTAAAAAGGTCTTTTATCATACTTTCTAATACCTAATAATACCAGATCAAGGCTCATAAGTTCATTATCCATCTACAACAACAAATTAGGGTTTTCTCTAAAAGATGATCCCCAAGAACAAGATCCAAATCCTTCTTCAAGAAACCAAGAGATTCAAGTTCTTCAAGTCCAAGAACTTCAAGAAACTCACAATAAAGGTATGTCATGTGTTGATTTATGGGTCTTTTTCACCCATAAAGCTCAAGAATCTCTTTTCAAAATACAGGATTTATGTATTTATAAATGTTCATGATTTAAATTGAATTGAAGTTCATGTCCATGTTGTTGTGGGATTTTGATTCATCTTTTAAATTACATATTCCAATGATTGACCCTAGTAAATGATGATTTACATAATAATCATGATAAACCCTTTAAATTTGCAAATTTATTTATGCAAACATAAAAATTAGATGCATTGATGATGGTATAACCAAAGTATACTCCCCATGTGTTTGATTAAATGCCTATGTGAAGGAAAAGTACCATACTAGTATGAAAATATGAAATCCCCATTCATGTACGAGTTTATGCATGTCAAGTATTTGTTAGAATGTCTTAGTCAATGAATTATGGATATATGTACAGCCATTGTGGTGCATTGGAACTTGTACCTAATGAAATTTTGAACTTATTGTATTATGGATTATGATATTGATCATGTATTCAAGAAAGTCATTCTTTGTCAGTTTCCTTCTATCAAGTCCTAGGGGTACTTGTACCTAAAAATTTAGCTGTGTGCCCAGAATCAATGTCATGTTTTCAAGATACTCTCAGTCAAGCCATGGTCCATAGAATTGAGTTCTTATTAACATGATTACTAAGTTCATGATAGTATAGTTCATGTATGTGAACCCGTTGCATTCAGCCTACCTCATATGCATACCAGTACATTCAAACGTACTGACTCATTTACACTATGGTGTTTTATACCATAGGTTCAGAAGCACGAGCTCCAGAGCATCAGTAGCATTGCAGTCTCAGCAGTAAGAGTTAGCAGTAAGTGCTCATCCTTCGAGGACATGACCATTACTTTATTATCTCATTAATTAAATTATTTCAGTAGTTGGATTTAGTTGGGGACATGTCCCATTAACTCCTTATACAAAAAGTTTAGAGGCTTTCAGACTAGCAAGTTCAGACAGTTATCTCAGTGGTTTTGGTATTGGTATACCGTATCTTCAGATGTTATGTTTTATCAAATCTTTGAACCTTATGGCCTTAAAACCTTTATTTTTGCATTATACAATATACTATGCAGTTTTTAGGAACAAATATCAGTCATAGGTTGCTTATTGTCCTTCGGGGTTATGAGCATCGTATTGTATTTTGGGTACCAGATTCGGGTAGTTAAAAACTTAATATCAGAGCCTAAGGTTCAGTAGAGTCCTAGTAAGTCTAAAAGTCATATCTAGTAGAGCTTTTTGCAAAGGTATGTTGCGCACCACATTTATGTACAGGAGGCTGTAAGATGTTTTAGGAATAATTTCCCTTCTTTCAGTATTCATGTCGTGCCAGTGAGCATAATCTCTAGTTAATCTCTCAGTCTGGTCTAATCTATTTCTCTCTTTCTTCTACAAAACATGCCTCCCAAAAGATAAAATGGGAATCAGTCAGCCCCTCATCCAGAAGAACCTTTGGGAGAACATATTTCTCATATAGAATTCAGAGCTGCACTCACTACTCTTACTCAGTCAGTTGCTGCTCAGACTGAATTACTAGTTGTTATTCTAGCTAGCCCAATGTCCAATTTTGCTACAGCCAGGATTTGGGACTTCACCCAAATGAATCCTCCATCCTTTCTTGGGTCTAAGTTAGATGAGGACCCTCAGGAATTCATTGATCAGGTTCAGAAGGTTACAGACATCATGAGGGTTACTTCTAGTGATAGTTTAGATCTAGATATATATCAGTTATAGGACGTTGCTCACACTTAGTTTAAACAGTGGTAGTCAGAAAGGCCAGATGATGCAGGGACTATTGAGTGGGAGGAGTTTGTCACTGCATTCTTAGATAGATTATTTCCCCAAGAGATGAGAGAGGCTAAGGTGATAGAATTTATCAATCTCAGGCAAGGCAAAATAATGGTGAAAGAGTATTCTCTTAAGTGTACTCAATTAGTCAGATATGCCCCTCATGTGGTTGTAGACAACAGAGCCAAGATAAGTAAGTTTGTTTTTGGGGTGAATGATAGTGTGGTTAATGAGTGCAGGTTTGTGATGTTGAATAGTGACATTACTTTAGCCAGGATTATGCCTCATGCTCAACAGATAGAAGAGCAGAAGATTAAGATGAGGTAAAATCAGAATAAGAGGGCAAAGATAGGTAGTTTCAACTTTGCTCAGCCCAAATTAGAAGGAGGAAACCGTTCTCAGTTTCATCCTAAGTCATCAGTTTTAGCTCTTTCTTTTGCTAGTGCTCCAGCTCCTAGGTTCAGGGATGGTAACACAGATAGAGTGCCAGGCTCTAAGTCTTAGAATAGTGTTAGTAGTGCCCACACCAATCTTTTTTGCCAGACTTATGGCAAGAACCATCAGGGTATTTGCAGAGATGGCAGTGGTATTTGATTTGGATGTGGCAAGCCAATCCATAGAGTCAGAGACTGTCCTCAGCCTGGTCCTTAGGGTCAGTAGAATCATTTCTCAGCTCATTCCTATTGCCCAAACCAGCAAGGTGCCACCTCCAGCGCTACTAGTGGGCAATGCCCAAATTGACTTTATGCTCTTCAGTCCTGAAAAGATTAGGAAAATTCTCCTGATGTGGTTACTGGTACATTACAGATCTTTCATGTGCATGTTTATGCTTTTCTAGACCTAGGAGCATCTTTGTATTTTCTTTTTCCTTATAGAGCAGGCAATTTTAAAACCAGTCCCAAAATCCTAGCAGAGCCCTTCTCAGTATCTACCCCAGTGGGTAAAACTATCATAGCCCAATGGGTATACAAGAACTATTCGGTTATGATATTTTAAAAAGTCATTTTAGCAGATTTAGCCGAATTAGAGAAGATTGATTTTGATGTCATTCTCGGTATGGATTGGCTTTATTCCTGATATGCCATAGTCGACTGCTGAAACAAAATAGTCCAATTTTAGTTTCTGAATGAACCTATCCTAGAGTAGAGGGGTAGCACTTCATCTTATTGTTCGAGTTAAGGAATCTAGTTCTGAAACTCCCAGTCTCGAATCAGTCCTAGTTGTGAATGAATATTAAAATGTCTTTCCCAAAGATCTTCCAGGAATTCTTCTCGAAAGGGAAATAGACTTCGGTATTGATCTCCTTCAAGATAATCAGCCTATATCTATTCTTCCATATACAATAGCACCAGCAGAACTCAGAGAATTCAAAGAGAAGTTGAAGGATCTCTTAGATAAGGGATTCATCAGACCTATTGTGTCCCCATGGGGAGCACCAATCTTATTCGTACACAAGAAAAATGGTTCTCTCTAAATGTACATTGAGTACCATCAGCTCAATAAAGTCATGATCAAGAACAATTATCCACTTACTAGAATCGATTACTTGTTTGACCAACTTTAGGGTGCCAGTTATTTCTCAAATATAGACCTCAGATTAGGCTATCATCAGCTCAGAGTCAGAGAATGTGACATTCCAAAATAGCTTTTCGTACTCGGTATGGTCACTTCAAATTCCTATTCATGTCCTTTGGTATTACCAATACCTCAGTAGCTTTCATGGACTTGATGAACCGCGTGTTAAAGCATTACTTAGACATATTTGTCATAGTCTTCATAGATGAAATTCTGGTGTATTCCCGCAGTGAGTGTGATAATGTAGACCATATTAGAATTGTACTTCAAACTCTCAAAGATCATAATCTATTTGCCAAATTTAGTAAGTGTGAGTTTTGGCTAAGGTCAGTAGCATTCCTTGTTCATATCATTTCTAGTGATGGCATTTGGGTTGATCCTTAAAAGACCAAAGCGGTAAAAAACTGGCCTAGACCTGTCTCTCCATCAGACATTAGGAGTTTCTTGGTTTGGCTGGCTATTACAGACGGTTTGTTGAGGTATTTTCCTCTATTGTATCCCCTATGTCTAGATTGACTTAGAATAAAGTAAAGTTTCAGCGGTCAGATCCTTACGAGAAGAGTTTTCAGGAGTTGAAGACTCGAATCACCTCAGCTCCAGTCTTAGCTCTTCCAATTGGTCCAGATGGGTTTGTGGTTTATTGTGATGCATCCAGAGTAGGTTTGGGTTGTGTCCTCATCCATCATGGTAAGGTCATAGCCTACACCTCCAAATAGCTTAAACCCCATGAGAAGAATTATCCTACTCATGATCTTGAGTTAGTAGTCGTAGTCTTTGCCTTGAAGATTTGGAGGCATTATCTATATAGAGTTCATATAGATGTGTTCACAGATCTTAAGAGCCTTCAGTATGTCTTTTCTCATAAAGATATCAATCTTTATCAGAGAAGGTGGTTAGAGCTTTTGAAAAATTATGACATGAGTGTTCATTATTATTTGAGCAAGGCCAATGTAGTGGCCCATGCTCTCAGTAGACTGTCTATGGGTAATGTTTCTTATGTCGAGGATAGTAAGAAGAAGTTAACTCAGGAAGTCCATCAGCTCCTAGTCGATTTAGAAGAGGGTGATATATGGGTTTAGAGTAGTTCAGAATCATCTCTAGTTTCTAAGGTGAAAGAAACACAAGATAGAGATCCCAGTCTAGTCAAGTTGAAAGAGTCGGTCAGGCATCAGAAAGTAAAGGTTTTATCCCAAGGGTGAGATGGTGTTCTGAGTTGTCAAGGTCGTCTGTGTGTTCTAGGTGTAGATGACTTGAGGCAATGAATTCTTTCAAAAGCGCATGGTGTGTGCTACTCTATTCATTTAGGGGCCATAAAGATGTACTGCGACTGATAGTCAAGCATAAAGGAACATTCAAACTTTAGAAGATATGTTGTGAGTGTGTGCAATTTATTTCAAGGGCAGTTGGGATAACCACTTTCTTTTGATTGAGTTTGCATACAACAATAGCTATCATTCCACTATTCAGATGGCTCCATTTGAAGCTCTTTATGGTAGGAGATTCATATCTCCAATTAGTTGGTTTGACGTTAGTGAGGTCTCAATCATAGGGCCTGACTTAGTATTCGATGCCTTAGAGAAAGCCCAGTTGATCAGAGAAAGACTTTGGCTGCTCAAAGTCGATAGAAGTCTTATGCAGATGTGTGCAGAAAATATCTCGAGTTCAAGATTGGTGATTATTTCTATCTAAATATTTCTCCCATGAATGGAGTGAAGCAGTTTGTCAAAAATGGAAAGCTCAGTCACTGATATATCAGTCCCTTCAAAATTCTCAGTCATTTCAGCAGGTAGCTTATAAGCTCGAATTACCTTCAGATATAGCCTCAATTTATCTAGTCTTCCATGTCTCTTTGCTCAAGAAGTTCATAGGTGATGCAGCAGTTGTAGTCCCTATTCATAGCATAGATGTTCAGAACAACCTCTCTTATGAAGAGATTCCAGTCAAAATCCTACACTATTAGACTAGTAGATTGAGGAACAAAGAAGTCCCTCTAGTCAAAGTTCTTAGGTGAAATCAGTCCATTGAGAGAGCTACTTGGGAAGAAGAAGCAGACATGCGTACCAAGTGTCCTCACCTCTTCTTCACTAACTCAGATCTTTCTTAAGGTAACTGTTCTCCTTAAGCTTTTCAGTTTCATGTTCAGATTTCAGTTACAAGCTTGGCATCTATTTCATGTTCAGAATTCCATTATAAACTTGGTATTAACAACCATTGCATATTCAATCATGAATTAACGCACCAGTTAAGTTATATAATCATGCATCAGATATGCATTCTCATTGTGAGAAACTTAGTTCCTCAGAACACTCAGTCATGCATTCATGAATCAATTACACATGCATCAGATAGGCATGTTTAGTATGATTATTCAGTTATCAGTCATGTCAGTCATGAAATCATGTTCTAGTCATTAATGTTATGTATGTACATCAATTTATCTTTCTCCTCTCTTGCTCAGTGTAATTCGAGGATGAATGTTCTCAAAGGGGAGATATTATATTACCCCGTACTTCTACCTAGCTTGAAATCATCCTAAGAATTTTAGAAAATTACTTTGAAAGATGAATCCATTTTTGTACACGTGGAATTTCTAATATTTTTACTTTTTGTTGAGTGGAAAATTGAATAAGCTTTCCATTGATACCCATTTTGTCAAAATTCAATAGCAGGGTAGAAAGTTATGGCCCAAATATAGAAAGCAGTCAAAACTCCCCAGGTACAACGGTGAGAGCCGATGGACCATCGAGCTAGCGATGGTCCGTTGCCCAAGTCGTCGTAGTGGAGACAGTGATACTATATTCTGCCTAAGAGCGATGGCTCAGGATGACAGATCGTTGATCTTGTGATGGATTATCGCCCAAGACGTTGTAGGAGAGGCAGTGAACCCCTATTCTGCCCAGCTGCAACGATTAGGAACAATGGACTATCGGCCTAGTTACGGACAATCCCACCTACCGTTACATATTTTATTCAGTTATTTTATGTCATTTTTAAAAAGAGCTTTTTGGTCTTGACCACCCTTTCTAATACCTAATAATATCAGATCAAGGCTTATAAGTTCATTATCCATCTACAATATCAAATAAGAGTTTTCTTTCAAAGATAATCCCCAAGAACAAGATCCAAATCCTTCTTCAAGAAACTAAGATATTCAAGTTCTTCAAGTCCAAGAAATTCAAGAAACTCACAATCAAGGAATCTCATGTCTTGATTTATGGGTCCCTTTCACCCATAAAGCTCAAAAATCTATTTTCAAAATACAGGATTTGTGTATTTCTGAATGTTCATGATTTAAATTGAATTGAAGTTCATGTCTAAGTTTTTGTAGGGTTTTGATTCATGTTTTAAATTACATATTGCAATGATTGACCACAGCATATGATGATTTGCATAATAATTATGATAAACCCTTCAACTTTTCAAATTTATTTATGCAACCATAAAAATTAGGTGCATTGATGATGGTATAACCAAAGTAGGCTCCCCATGTGTTTAATTAAATGCCTATGTGAAGGAAAAGTTCCATACTATTATGATAATATGAAATCCCCATTCATGTACGAGTTTATGCATGTCAAGTGTTTGTTGGAATGTCTTAGTCAATGAATTATGGATATATGTGTATCCATTGTGGTGCTTTAGAACTTGTACCTTATAAAATTTCCAACTTATTGTATTATGGATTGTGATAGTGGTCATGTATTCAAGAAAGTCATGCTTTGTCAGTTTACTTCTATCGAGTCCAAGGGGTACTTGTACCCAAATATTTAGCTGTGTGCCTAGAATCAGTGTCATGTTTTCAAGATACTCTCAGTCAAGCCATGATCCATAGAATTCAGTCAGTCTTATGACTTAGGAAAACTCAGTAAACTTAGTAATTCTAGTAATCTCAAAATCTCAGGACTTCTATAATCTCAGTAGTAGTCCGTCGGTCAATGGAACTCAGTTAACTCAGTCCAGTCAGTTTAGTTAATCATGTTCAGTGTCTATTCCGATGGGAGTACAAATTAGGACCGAGTGAACCCAAGGATGTGAAGCCACCTGTTATATGAGGATGTGATTCTTAGAAGTAATCCTTCCTTTCCAGAACTACGTAGCCAGTGTAGGTTGAGACATCATAGTCTTTTATATGAGGGTAGATGAGGTGGCTTATCCTGTTATATGAGGGTTCCCACCATTCTCACTAGAGTTACCTATTATATAAGGGTTACTCACAGATTATCCTTACCAGTGGTGCGGTATTGACACCCTTCCAATTGGGGTACAGAGTGTACCCCAACTCAACTATATTGCATTATTTGGGGCATATCAGTTAGATGACTACTTCCCATAATTTTAGTTATAGATCATGACTGTCAGATAAAGTTATTCAGTCTCAGTAATAAAACTCAGATAGTTCTATAAAATTCAGGACTGTCAAATACGGTCAACTCAGAATAGTACAGAACTCGGCTAGTTCTATCAGAACCTAGACTATTAGATACAGTCGCTCAGTATCTGTTATTTAAGTTACACAGTTATCAGTATCTCATGATATCAGTACTCAAGCTCAGTAATTATGTTATCACAAACTCATTTACATTTATTATGTATTCATGCATGCATTCTCACGTTCATATTATCCAGTCAGTTAGTATAGTTCATGCATGTGAACCCTTTGTATTCAGCCTACCTCACATGTATACTAGTACATTCAAATGTACTGACACATTTGCATTATGGTGTTTTATACCATAGGTTCAGAAGCACGAGCTCCAGAGCATCAGTAGTATTCCAGTCTCAGTAGTTAGAGTTAGCAGTGAGTCCTCATCTTTTGAGGACATGATTATTACTTTATTATCTCATTAATTAATTTATTTTAGTAGTTGGAGTTAGTTGAGGACATGTCCCATAAACTTCTTATTCAGATAGCTTAGAGGCTTTCAGACTAGCATGTTCAGACAGTTATTCAGTTATTTTGGTATTGTATACCATATCTTCAGATGTTATGTTTTATCAAATATTTGAACCTTACGGCCTTACAGCTTTTAGTTCCGCATTATCCAATATATTATGCAGTATTCAGGAACAGATATCAGTCATCGATTAGCTTGTGTTCCTTCAGGGTCATGATCACCATGTAGAGTTTCGAGTACTAGATTCAGGGCGTTACATCATTGCAATTTGCCAATATCAAACCAGAATTCTCGATGGAACAGACACCGCATCGCGGTGGAGTGCAAATTCGCACTCGTCCTTTTCTAATAATGCAATACAATAGCACCGCATTGCGCCATAGTGCAAAATGATTCTCGTTTTTTTTCTAGTGACCCACTGCAATAGCTCTGCGTCGCGGTGAAGTGCAAAATTAGGATTTCCAATCCTGGACTAATTTTTTCAAAGGGCAACTTAGTCTTTTCCCAAGCCACACATCATTAAAAACAGAGAATTGAACCTATTCTAAGCATTATACACTCATTTTTCATCAAATTTCTCTCCAAGAAACCCTAGAACTTCAAACTTTAAACCCCAAGAAATCCAAATTCCACCATTCTTTTTTCAAGATAACCCAAAATTCAAGATTCCCAATTCAAGATCTTCAAGAAAGAATCTTCAAATGCACAAATAGGAACTCAAAGTTCAAGCTTCTTCATCTAATCATCAATTAAGGTATGTAGGGTTATGAACAAGGATAATTCTTTCATCCTTGTTCCTAAGTTTGGTTTTAAAGTTGTTTTTTTCATGAAAATTTATGAATTTCAGTCTAGAGTTTATACCCACTCATCCCTATTTGAAGATTATGAGATTACAAGTGATTTAGATGTTGAATTGCATGTTTACTTTTATATTTTTATGCGTATGACATTAATTTCTGGATTTAGAATTGTATTATCAATACTTTCATTACTAAGCATGAACTATATGATTATTTGACATGAATTTGATGCATGGGTTATCAAGACCTAGTTGAATATTGATATTTCAAGATTGATTGCGCTTTATTAACCCTATGATTAGTATATTTTCGAATTTTGATCATGATATGATCTTTTAATCTTACATAAAATATGAAATTCACTTTATAGTTTCAGCTACAGTTTAAATTAACAGATACATAATTGGTTTTATTATAAACCCTTATACTAGTTTTAAAGTGGATTTCCTACAGAAAAAGCATACAGATTAAAGGAAGTAGTATTTAGCACCGAGTTGGGTATGTTTACATGCCCAAGAACTACTAGTCATCATAGGTACAAATTATTCAGATTATTTCCATTTCTATATGGTTGACAGTTACAGATGTGATCACTTAGCTTAGGTTATACTCCTTGGCAAGAGTATGACACCTCTCCCCAACATGAGGTTTTCCCATAAGGGAACTACATGTCGGACACTATAATATCTGACATAGTGTATGTCGGTTAGAAGAAACTCCATACAGAAAAGAGTAATCCTAATTGAAAAGATTTTAGAAACTAAGAATCCTAATAGAAAAAATTTTAGAAACTAAGTGTAAAAGCTCACGATTTTATTCAGATATTGTTTTACATAATTCATTAGCTATGAGATTTCAGCTTTCAATAGTTAAAGATAGAATTCAAGTACAACTTTTAGAACTAAGTGTTATGACTCACTAGATTCATACAACATGTTTTGCTACTCATGATTATGATTCTCAATTTTCAATTATTCAAGCTAATATGAGTCATCTACACTTAGCATGCATTCTTTTACAAATTTATAATAATGTTGGGATATTATTTAACTTATGAATTTACCCCCACATGATCAGTACAATCTAGAAGTACTAATCCACATATACGTTTATGCACTACATTGTTTAATAATGTAGGTTCAGGTGCTCAGTTTCAACAGCGTGAGTGATTTTGAGCATCTCCATCTACATCCTGATAGTTGGTGACTCTTCATAGTTCGGGGACTCAGTTATTTAGTTTTTCAGCTTACTAGAGTAGTTGATTTAATAATTTTTTCAGTCGGTTTGAGTCAGTTGAGGGTTTGTCCCAGTGACTGTCTAGTTGTTAGTAGTAGAGGCTTGTCAGAATGCTAGTTATGATTTAGATTTCCAGTATTTATTGTCTAGATGTCTAAGTCTAGTATTTTTAGATTCATGCCTAGATAGTTTTAACTTAGATCAGACAGACTTCCATATTGATTTTATGTGTATATTTCTCTAGTATGAGTTTTAGATTTAGTAAAATGCTTATAGGGTTAGCTTAAGGCTACTCGTAGTCTTGAGCACCATGTGACGTCTCGAGACCCATTTTTGAGGCGTTACATCAACACACATCCACTAAAGAGAATAATGCACTAAGGCATACCCAAGAACTCACCAAGGCTTCAAGAAGTACTAGTGAAAACAAAAAATCTAGCAACTCAAAGAAATGCAACCTTATTTGGAAATTGAACAAAGCAAATCAAGCTAACGAAGTCCCGATTGACCAACTCAAAAAGAGGTCAAAGGAAATAATCATCCATCTTCACTACCCTTAGCTTAACTGGACAAAGACCCCATCACAGTAAGAATGGGGTATCCAACTTAACACCTATACTAAGATCAAACTATCACCACGAGAGGAACTAAAAAAAACTAAAAGGCAAGCCCAAGACCTCTCAATATCCATATTAAAACTATCACTGGGTGATGAACTAGACGAATTAGAAAAATGGATCCTAAACTGGTCAACCTAAAAAATGGCCTATAAAAAGAGGGATAACCAATGCTAAAATCTCTTAAACATAGAAGGCATGTCCTAGAATTTCAAACATAGAAATGATGATGAAACCAAATTACCAAACTCCAGAACCATAACAGAACCAAGGAAAGCTAACCTACCTTCACTTTCATAAATGGCATAATCACCCACTCTAAATTCACCCATAGAAGAGGAAAAAACTAGTGTCACCTTACTATAAGATAGAAAACCATCCAACTGAGCTAGATTCCTAGGCCAACAAACATAAACTGCGAAGAAGAAAATTCTAACTAGATAATTCTAGTCTAGCCCTCTATAAATCTAGGATCAATTAGCATAAAAAATAAGAATAATAACAATAAAAATAAAAATACCATTATAAGGAGTAGGTGGTACAAAAAATAAAAATCAATAAGAAGTACCACTCTAGGGCTGTAAGAAGGCCAATATGCCAAGGTAAATTTGACTCGATGCTACAACTCTAATGAAACATCAATACTGATATACTCTATCCACAACTAAAATAAATCATCTACGTAGGTAGTCACATAATCATGAACTCTACACCAAGGTACACACCAATCAATATAAACCTACTAAGGAACATAATCATCGATAGGTACAAAAACTCCAATACTCTAAAATGAAATAGAAAATATAAGAAACAAAAGGCCCACTTATCAAAATGGAACCTGGAGTCACATGATTGATGTGCTTAAAGGAGTATGAATCTAAGTAGGTCCAAACTCGAACTTAGCATCTGAATTACCAATCATGGGGCTAAGTATACCACCTCTAACCCAGGGTGTGACATTTCTACTATACTAATTTAGATGAGGTGAATGAATAATAGTCCCATACCGGTGACACTCTTTGGACCAATGACGTGTCTCTCTATAGTCGTAGAAAATTCCTAAAGCCTTAACCTAAGAAACATAAGCTGACCTAACTGGTCGACCAACTTATGCAAGGGGCATTATCTGCTAGAACGACCATCCTCCTTATAATAATAACATACCTTAGGAGCCCTAGGATAACAAGAAATATTTGATGACCCATCTGAATATCCAACTTGTGTCTACGACATTCCATATCCCAGTGGTCAATCTCACTAAAACCAAAGTAAGCTCTAAGAAAACTATAAAGTATTGCACCCACTAATCCAGAATGGCCACCACATCATATAGATCCATTTTGAGTACTTTGCAAGGTCTGATGAGAACTCTGCCTGTTGTGATCACCACAATTAATATGAGATCCACCTATAGATGAATGTACTTCGCATGAATGTACCAAAATCTATAGATGCCATCACTAGTACCCAAATAATATAGTCATGATTTCCAAGATTGTAAAGACTAAATCCATATCCTTTATAAGTATACAATACTCACTAGGAGTACAACTGTTGTTCTAATCATGGCCTTAGGACCAATAGTACATAACTAGCATTCATAAAGGCATACTGTAATAATGGGAAAATCATGATCCACTCTAGTAAGTCAAGTAATAAACCTTCTAATAAAGGGTCCTTAGCACCAACTATGATCAATATGCTAATAACATAGGGTGATAGGATCATATAGCTGTAACAAGTATTTCATCATAAGGATTAATTCACCCGTGTATCCCCAAAATCCTAAATTAGGATATGTCATGGTATTCTATCCATAATTATATCCTATCATCCTTACCTAGCCTTTAACATATATACACACACACACACACTATCTACTAAATAAAAGTAGATCGAAACATATCTCTATGCCATACCGTAAGTCTAGGGTCATCTACAAATTTCCTGCCTTTTTTTCCATGATCCTAAATACTAAAAGGATATCAAAATATTCATCTACTCTTCATTAGGGGTAAAAAAAACTTATATTGATACATAAAGAGTTAAGTCAGAATATCGGTTAAGAAGGGGCCCATGGAGCCCACAAATGTATCCATCACGAGGTTCATTGAAGGAGAAGGAATGTGTACTCATAAATTAAGAACAAATGGTACATAAATCAGTGCCCAAATCAATTGCTAAGTTCTAGGGATTTAAGACCTAATTTCTAAAAATTAACAAAAAAATAGGATAGAATTGAGGGGTAAAATAATGAAAAACATCCAAGGAGTGTTAGGCTAACTTACCTTAGCTTCAATGGATGATTCTCCACTTGTTCCCTGTATCAATATCCCAAAATAATGTAAAATACTAAATAAAAATAATGAAAATCGGATGAATAAAAGAGTTTTAACAATCCTAGGTGAAGCTAAACCACCTAATGATTGCTTAAGCGAACTATTTTTGCAGAGAAATGATCACTTAAGAGATTTCCCCATAAATATTTGTTCTTCTCTTTAGAGATACTCGATAGCTTAAGCGGTAAGCCATTGTTTACTCGATTGGGTAGGGTCCAAGAATAATCATTGAAGTGATCCCCTGGTTGCTTAAGCAACCAAAGGTTTGCTTAAGTAGTTAGACCAGATAATGTTAGGCACCCAATTTCTCTAAGTCCAAATGGACTTCGATCAGGTGCTTAAAATTATTTGGAACCCCTTGCATGCTAACAAACTATGATACTAAACCAAATTCAACATTCCAAATTCAATGAAATAATTAAAATTTTCATCCGAGATTGTTTTGACTAAATATAGGCCCATACTTATAATTCAATTTTTCATATAATCTACCCAATAGACTAAAACATGTTTATTAGCCTCAGGACCTTAACCAAGGGTCCCCACTTCCTAAAATTAATATTACAAAGATGATGGCACTATAAAAATTCTCATCTGAGGTTGTTTACCAGGAATTTTGTCTCAAGACCAATTATTAATAGCAAAAGATACAAAACAAAAAAATGAGCCTAAAACCCAAATGAACTGTCTGATAATTTATAATACCTCACACCTTTCCTAGCTTAAATTCATACCTAGAATATTAAGGGATTGCTTCAAAAAATAATACTATTTATTTGAAATGGAATTCCTCATACTTAGACTTCCTATTGCATAGGAAATTGAATTATCTTTCCAACGATATAAGATTCACCTAAATTCGATAACCGAGTAAGAAGTTATGGCTATTTTAAATTCCAGTCGTAAAACACCCTCGTTTGGACCCTTAGCGCATCGCAGATCAGTGTAAATTTCCTATTATACCATTCCAGTGGCCCTCTGTGATATTAGCGCATTGTGAAGAGGGTTAATTTCCCATTTTTCAATTTCTAGAGGCCCTCACGATATTAGCAAATTGCGGAGAGGGTCAATTTTATGTTTGTCAATTTCCAGAGGTCCAACGCGATAATGACACATTGTTCCATGTGATAAAAATGGAATTCCAAAGGGGCATCGCGATCTCTCTGTATCGCGGAGTCTGCCTAGTTTCTATTCGTCAATTTCAGTAAGCCACGCGGTAGCGGCGCATCGTGGTGGCCACCCAGATCGAGAAAATGTACATTTTCCAATTTCGTATAAATATTTAAAGAGGGTATTTTGGTAAATCTCCAACCCCCAATCCATCAAAAAACTAGAGAATAATCATAGTTCAAGCACTTTATGCTCTTTATTCATCATTCTTTTCAAAAAACAAAACCTTAGAAATCAAAAGCTTCTTCTCTAAGAACCCCAAATTTCTCCTTTAATTTTCTAAGGAAATTCAAGACTAAGGATTCCCAATACAAGAACTCTACGAATTCATCTCCAAAGCATTAATAGGAATCAAAGATTCGAGTTTCTCATCAAATATCATTAATTTAAGTACATGGGGTTTGAACAAGGATAAATCTTTTATCCTTGTGCCCCAAACTTTACTTTAATTACAAATTCAATGCAATTTATGAGATTTCCCATGAAATTCAAGTTACGTTTTATATCTAATGTCATTACTTGCAAGAATGTGAGATTTTCATTGATTTAGAAGTTGAAATTATATGAATTTATTCATATTTCTATGCATTATGCAGAAATTTTTAGATTTTATGATGAATTTTTAGATGTTTTAACATAGGATTAGTGCATGAGTCGTTAAGACCCAATTTAAGATTGGTATTTCAAGATTTTTTATGCCATGAACACCCTCAATAAGATTATTCACAGATTTTGATAAAAATTTGACACTTTGGTCCTAAGCTAAGATAAAGAATCCACTTTGTTCAGATAATGTGAGATTTAAAGAAAGAAAAGCATAATTGGTTTTCTTGTAAACCCTTGTGTAATTTTTGAAGTAGATTTCTTAAGATTTTGAGCATAATAATAGGAGTCATATTTAGCACCGAGATAAGTAGGTTACTATGGTTTCAGACCCAAAACTACGTGCCATTATAGGATTTAGATTTATTCCCACTTCTACGTGGATGACTCAGATTGTGATCACTAAGATAAAAGTTTTATTTCGATGAAAAGGGTAGAATAACCCTACCTAATGGGGGCCATACATGGGACTCCATGGACGCTCACATGGTGTATGTCAGTTAGAAGAATCTCCCAAAGGATGTCCCCTTCTCATCAATAGTTTATTGATTTAAAGCTTTAAGATAAAAGCATATGTTTTAGAAGTTATGGTTATATGATTCTTAAGCTTTTAGATAAAGTATTTTATATATTTCAGAACTAAGTGTAATGGAACACCAGATTAACGTTATATGTTATATCATTTATGATTTATGATCTTTAGATTTCAGATTACTCAATTCTTTATGAGTCATTTACATTTAGCATACATGATTTTATAAACTGTGATGATAAAGTTAAATTATTGCATGGACCCCCATATACTCAGTACATCTTGAAAGTACTGATCCATATATATATTTATGTGCTACATTATCACATAATGTAGGTTCAGGTGCTCAGTCTCAACAACGTGAGTGATTTCCGAGCATTTCATCTACATTCATGTAATTGGTGAGTCTTCATAGTTCGGGAATTTAGTTATTCATACTTTCAGTTTAGTAGTAGTTTTTTATTTATTCATTTAAGTTAGTTTGAGTCAGCCGGGGGCCTGTACCAGTGACTTTCTAGATTTAGATTGTAGAGGCTTATCAGACTACTAGATTCAGTTTTAGATATTTGATTTAGAATTCAAATTTTTCATTATTGTTTTACCAAGACTTCTAGCACATTTCAGATAATATTTTCTGTATTATTATGATTTCATATTCAGCTTTCCCCTATGTTGAGATCCAGACTTAGTAGAAAGCATCTAGGGTTAGATCAGGACTACTTGTAGTTCGGAGCACTGTGTGGAATCCCAGAAACCAGATTTTGGGGCATTACAAATTGGTATCAGAGCCTGAGGTTTAGAGAGTCCTAGGGAGTTATACAAGCCGTGTTACATTGCGTCTTGATCATCGGTGTAAAGCGTGCCTCATCTATGAGGAAGAGGCTATAGGGTATTTTAGGAAATCATCTCTTCTTTCATGATCTATCGTACATTCAGTGTCTCTGTCTGCTTCTAACTCGTACTTTTATGTGATAGAAAATTCCTCCTCGTCGAGCTAATGCCTGTAGAAATAATAATCAGCCACCTCTGCCCACAGACTCTTTGAATGAGAATGTGCCACATGAAGAGTTTTGGGCTGCCTTTCAGGCACTAGCCCTTGCTGTGACAGCTAATGCTCAGGGCAACCATTAGGCCGAACTCCTACCTCAGAAAGATAGGGACTTAGATGCATCCAAAATCTAAGATTTTATGAGAATAAACCCATCAAAACTCTTTGGTTCATAAGCAGATAAGGAATCACAGCTTTATCTAGATGAGGTGAGGAAGATCACCCGAATCATGCATATTTATAAAGATAAGAGTGTAGAATTGCCATCCTATAGGATGAAGGATATTGCTTATAATTGGGTGATGATGTGGAAGAAAAGTAGAGGAGAGAATGCAGCTCCCTTGACTTAGCAGATATTTTAGGATGCATTCTTAGACAAGTTCTTCCCATGTAAGATGAGGAAAGCTGAAATAGAAGAGTTTATGAACCTAAGGTACGGCTCTATAATAGTGAAGGAGTATTTTCTCAAGTTCAACCAGTTGTCTAAGTATGCCCCTGAACAGATGGCTGACCCTAGGTCAAGTATGAGTAAGTTTGTGACCGGTGTGTCTGGGTTAGTAGTTAAGGAGTATATGACTGCTATGCTTATTAGAGATATGGATCTTCCTAGATTGATGATTCACGCTCATCAGATTGAGGCAGAAAAGGAAAAGTAAAGAGAGACAGTGAATAAGAGAGATAGAACAGATTAGTTTGATTATGGTATCATTTGTAGTTTCAGAATCGTTCATCTATGTTTTTACCTTCTTCAGCTAGTTCTCCTATACCCAAAAATAGGCAATAATAGTAGGGTAAGTATTCTATGTCCAAATCTCAGAATAGTGTGAGTGGGAATCCTAATCATCCCCCAAATGCTAAGTGTGGTAAGAATTATAGAGGTGAATATCTGTGGGGCTAGAAGGGTTGTTATGGTTGTGGCCAGTAGGGTCATGGAATTAATGAGTATCGGTATACTAGATGGGTTAATAGAGATGTTCATCCTCAGACTCAGGCTAATAGTGCACCAGCTCCTCCTCGGGGTGCATTATCTAGTACCGGTGGCGGTCAGTGACAGAATTAGTTTTATGCCTTACCATCCCATCAGGAGTAGGAGAATTCACCCAATGTTTTGACTGGAATGCTTTGTTTATTTAATTTTGATGTTTATGTATTGTTACACCCTGGGTCGAGTTTCTTTTACGTGACCCCATTAGTTGCTGTGAATTTTGAGATAAGTTCTAGAAAGATCCCTAAGCCCTTCTTGGTGTCTACTCTAGTAGGTGAGTCAGTTGTTGCCAAACAAACTTATAAAAAGTGTCCTATGACTATTCTTCATAATGTCATGTTAGTAGACCTAATAGAGTTAGATATGGTTGACTTTGATCTTATCCTTGGTATGGATTGACTTCATTCTTTTTATGCTTCGATAGACTATCACACCCGTGTGGTGAAATTTTAATTCCCAGATGAGCTAGTCTTTGAGTGGTGAGGTAATTTAGTGTCTCCTAAGATTCATTTCATATCTTACCTTAAGGCCATAAAGTTGATATCCAAAGGTTGCATTTATCATCTAGTTCGAGTCAAAGACACAAAGTTTGAGACTCCAACACTTCAGTCCATTCGAGTGGTTAATAATTTTCCTGATGTTTTTCTAGCAGATCTCCCAGGGGTACCTCCTGATAGACCTTAGATCCAGCTATCATCAGCTTAAGGTAAGGGAATATGATATTCCAAAGACAACCTTTAGAAATAGTTATGGTTATTTTGAGTTTTTAGTCATGTCTTTCGAGCTAAACAATGCCTCAGCAGCTTTCATAGACCTCATGAATCGAGTGTTCAAATAGTATCTTGACATGTTTGTCATATTATTCATAGATGACATTCTTGTGTACTCCCATAGTGAGGATGACCATGTAGATCATCTTAAAGTTGTCTTACAAACTCTTAGAGACCATCAATTGTTTGCTAGATTTAGCAAGTGTGAATTTTGGCTAAGATCAGTAGCCTTTCTCGGTCACATTGTCTCTACCGATAGCATTAGAGTCGATCCCTAAAAGACAAAAGTTGTAAAGAATTGGCCTAGACCTATATCTCCATTAGACATTAGGAGTTTCTTGGGTCTAGCTGGTTATTACTGCTGTTTTGTTGAAGGTTTCTCTTCTACCGCTTCTCTTATATCTAGATTGATCCAAAAGAAAGTTAAGTTCCTGTGGTCAGATTCCTACAAGGAGAGTTTTCAGGAGTTGAAGACACGACTTACTTTAGCCCCAGTTCTAGCATTACCTAATAGTACCGATGGCCTTATTGTTTATTGTGATTCCTTTGGAGTTGGTTTGGGTTATGTGTTGATGTATAAAGGTAGGGTCATAGCCTATGCCTCTAGACAGTTGAAGCCTCATAAAAAGTATTGCCCAACCCATGATCTCGAAATAGCTATTGTGGTGTTTTCTTTGGAAATATGGAGACATTATCTGTATGGTGTGAATGTTGATGTGTTCACAGACTACAAAAGTTTACAGTACGTGTTTTCTCATAGGGAGTTGAATCTCTATCAGAGAAGATGGTTGGAGTTGTTGAAGACTATGATTTATGTGTGTTATATCACCCAGGCAAGGCCAATGTAGTGGTAGATGCCCTTAGTAGGTTGTCTATGGGCAGTGTTGCTCATGTGGAGAATGATAAGAAAGATTTAGCTCAATAAGTTCATCATTTGGCTAGATTGGGTGTTAGGTTGGTTGATTCAATTGAAGGGAATGTTTGGGTTTAGAGCAGTTTCGAATCTTCTCTAGTTTTGGAAGTGAAGGAGAACCAAGATAAGGATTCTAGTTTGGTCAAACTAAAAGAGTCAGTTAAAGACCAAAAAGTAAAGATTTTCTCCCAAGGGGGAGATGGTGTGTTAAGATACCAGAATAGATGTGTATGCTTTCTGTTGATGAGTTGAGATAGATAATTATGGATGAGGTGCATGGTTCGTGTTATTCTGTCCATCCAGGAGTTACCAAGATCTACCACGACTTGCAGGAAATCTATTGGTAGAGTGGAATAAAGATAGATAGAGTGAAGTTTGTAGAAAAGTGTGCAACTTCTCCATATGTTAAGGTGGAACACCAGAGACCTGGTAGTATGTTGCAAGAGTTTGGTATCCCCACTTGGAAGTGGGAAGAGGTGAATATGGATTTTGTGATTGGTTTACCCCAATCGTGTTGTCATCATTATTTGATTTGAGTTATTATAGACAGATTGACTAAGTCAGCACATTTCTTACCAGTTCACACGTCTTATACAACTGAGGATTATGCTATAAGTTGTATATCCGAGAGTTAGATAGATTGCATGGGGTTCCCTTTTCTATCATCTCAGATAAGGGTACTCAATTTACTTTCCAGTTTTGGAGAGCTTTTTAGAAGGTTCTTGGTAACCAAGTCCATCTTAGATCAACTTTTCACCCTCAGATAGATGGTCAAGCAGAGAGGACTATCCAAACTTTAGAAGATATGTTAAGGACATGCACTTTTGATTTCAAGGATAGTTGGGATGAGCATTTGCCATTGATTGAGTTTGCTTATAATAACAGTTAACATTCTAGCATTCAGATGGCTACATTTGAGGCTCTTTATAGGAGAAGATGTAGATCACCCATAGGTTAGTTTGAGGTGGGTGAAGCCACTTTGCTTGGGCCTGATATGGTGTTTAAAGCTATGGAAAAGGTTAACTTGATTAGAGGAAGATTGAAAACAGCCATAGTTATCAAAAATCCTATGTGGATGTGAGAAGAAGGGACCTCAAGTTTGAGGTTAGTGATCTAGTGTATCTGAAGATTTCACCCATGAAAGGGGTGAAGAGATTTGGCAATAAGGGAAAGCGAAGTGCCCGATATGTTGGCCCTTTCATAGTTGTGAGTCATGTTGGGAAAGTAGCTTATGAGCTTGATTTGCCCGCAAACTTGTCAGCCATTCATCTCGTGTTTCACGTCTCTATGATTAAGAAGAATATCGATGACTCCACTGTTGTAGTTCCTTTAGAAAGCTCAGATATTTAGAATAGTATTTCTTACGAAGAGATTCCAATTGAGATTTTAGATTATCAGATTCATACACTAAGGAACAAAGAAGTTCCATTGGTCAAAGTTCTTTGGCGAAATCAGTCTGTTGAGGGTGCCACTTGGGAAGCAGAAGCAAATATGCAAGATAAGTACCTTCACCTTTTCTCCTTAAACTTAGATATAGCTGAAGGTAACACTCTTCCTTGATTCAATTCTTTTCTAATCATACGTTACATTTAGCTATATTGTTGTCCTCATGTAAGTTCATGCACTTGTAGATTACTCAGAAGCTCAGAATGAATTAGATTTAGACTCGCAGTTTATGTCAGTTGTATATGCTACCTTATATTCTCAAATTCCTCAAAAATTTTAGCTTAAATAGCCATATTGAGGATGACTATTCCCAAGGGGGTGATATTGTAATATCCTGCACTTTTCCTAGCTTAAATTCGTCCCTAGAATGTTAAGGGATAAATTTAAAAATAAATACTATTTATTTGGTATGGAATTCCTTAGATTTAGACTTTTCATAGTGTAGGAAATTTAATTAGCTTTCTAGTGATATAAGATTCACCGATATTCGATTACCGAGTAAGAAGTTATGGAGAAGTTATGGCTATTTTAAGTTTTAGTCATAAAACACTGTCGTTTGAACCCATAGTGCATCGCAGATCAGTGTAAATTTTCAATTATCCCATTCCAGTGGCCCTCCGCGATATTGGCACATCGCGAAGAGGGTCAATTTCCCATTTGTCAATTTCTAGAGGTCCAGCACGATAATGGCGCATCGCGCCATATTCCAAAATGGCATTCCAAAGGTGCACCGCGATGTTTCCACGTTGCGGAGTCTGCCCAATTTTCATTCGTCGATTGTTAGTGAGCCACCGCGATAGTGACGAGTCATGGTGGCCACCCAGATTGGGAAAATATACATTTTCCAGCTTCATATAAACATTTAAAGGGGTATTTTTGTAAATCTCCAACCCCCAATCCGTCCAAAAACAAAAGATTACTCATATTTCAAGAACTTTATGCTCTTTATTCACCATTCTTTTCAAAAAATAAAACCCTAGAAACCAAAAGCTCCTTCTCCAAGAAACCCAAATTCCTCCATTAATTTTCCTAGGAAATTCTAGACTAGGGATTTCCAATACAAAAACTCTAAGAATTCATCTCCAAAGCATCAATAGGAATCTAAGTTTCGAGTTTCTCATCAAAGATCACCAATTTAAGGTATGTGGGGTTTGAACAAGGATAATTCTTTCATCCTTTTGCACAAAACTTTACTTTAATTATAAATTTACTGTAATTTATGAGAGTGTCATGAAATTCAAGTTATGATTTATACCCATTATCATTACTTTCAAGATTATGAGATTTCCATTGATTTAGAAGTTGAAATTACATGACTTTATTTATATTTCTATGCATTGTGCAGAAATTTCCAGATTTTACGATGAATTATAAGTGTTTACATTATTAAGCATGAATTTTTTAGATGTTTTAACATGAGATTGATGCATGGGTCGTTAAGCCCCAATTTAAGATTGTTATTTCGAGATTATTTGGGTTATGAGCATCCTCAGATAAGACTATTCACAGATTTTGATAAAGATTATACCTTTTGGTCCTAAGCTAAGATACAAAATTTACTTTGTTCAGATAACTTGAGATTTAAAGAAAGAAAAGTATAATTGGTTTTCTTGTAAATCCTTGTTCTATTTTTGAAGTGGATTTCTTACGATTTTGGGCATAAGAATTGGAGTAGTATTTAGAACCGAGATGGGTAGCTTACTACGGTTTCAAACCCCAGAACTACGTGTCAACATAGGATTAGATTTATTTTGACTTCTACGTGGATGTCTCAGATTGTGATCACAAAGATAGATGTTATATTCCAATGGCAAGGGTAGAACAGCCCTACCTAATAGGGGCCAGACGTGGGACTCCATGGATGCTCGCATGGTGTATGTCAGTTAGAGGAACCTCCTAAAATATTTCCCCTACTCTTCAACAGTTTATTGATCTAATGCTTTAAGATAAAATCATATGTTTTAGAAGTTATGGTTTTAAGATTCTTAAGCTTTAAGATAAAGTATTTTACATGTTTCAGAACTAAGTGTAATGGCTCACCAGATTTACGTTATATGTTTTATCATTTATGATTTATGATCTTCAGATTTTAGATTACTCAAGCCTGTGTGAGTCATTTACATTTAGCATGTATTATTTTATAAGCTGTGATGATATTGTTTACTTATTGCATGCACCCGCATATGCTCAGTACATCCTCAAAGTACTGATCCACACATATGTCTATGTGCTACATTATCTCTTAATGTAGGTTCAAGTGCCCAATCTCAACAGCATGAGTGATTTTCGAGCATCTCATCTACATCCCTATAGTTGGTGAGTCTTCATAGTTCGGGAACTTAGTTATTCATACTTTTAGTTTATTAGTAGATATTCCTTTATTAATTTCAGACAGTTTGAGTTAGCTAGGGGCCTGTCCCAGTGACTCTCTAGATTCAGATAGTAAAGGCTTGTCAGACTACTAAATTCAAGTTTAGACATTTGATTCAGAATTTAGATTTTTCAGTATTGTTTTACCAAGACTTCTAGCATGTATCAGATATGATTTTCCACGTTATTATGATTTCATATTCAGCTTTCCCCTATGTTAAGATCCAGACTTAGTAGAAAGTAACCAAGGTAGACCTTATCAGCGTGTTGGCCTTCTGCATGTACCTGTACTCAAGGTAGATAGTTAGTAGTCATAGTGTTGCTCTTGCTGGTGACCACAGTCAAGCTTTATGAAAATTTGAATGATAAATACTCAATAAAATCATAATCTGAATGACTTAGTCTGCTATTGATCTTCTATTTTCATGAGAGTGTTTTAACAACAAGTCTATCGAATGTAAACAATAGGTGAAATCTCCTATTTGGCTACAAATCAAATACCATTTGTAAATGTTATACTTTATTTTGCCTTATAACGGATATTGATAAAGTTATCTTTGTTCTTCTTCTTATTGGGTGATCCTTTTGATCTCTCCATTGTTGTGTCAATTCTTTTGAATGAACTTTCACTCGATTTAAATATTTATTAGGCACAAATTAGCTTCTGCTAGCAACTATTTTTAGAATTTTTTGAGTAAAATATTCATAATGAGGACAAGACACCTTTGTTTGTCATCATACTATCTTGAAATGAGTAGAAAAGTCGAAGGGGTCTTAATCCTAAATGGGCGATTGAACCCATCTTTAGAGATATCCAAATATGTTGTTCTTGAGCGTTATATGCTTTGGTGAAATTCTTGATTTGCCTAGGGGACTTTTAAGGGTGACACTATCTTCTCATGGTGATTCCTGGAGCCAGAGATAAATTGTTAGTTTAGGGTGAAACAACTTCCCATTGACCTTCTTCGATCTTTCATTTTCTTGTTTCCGTTTTTCTAGCGCTTTGTCATATTTGAACTTCTACCCTGACTCCCCATTTAGGTAGATGTAAGGAAAAGTTAGTCAAGAAGAAAATGTGTATATATTTTCAAAATTAGTTTTAGTTTTTGAAAAATATAGTTTCAAAAAGAAAAAGTTTTGTTAAAGCTTGTTAGAACATCTCTGCCAGTCAAATCTTGTGCTATCTTAATGAATTTCTTCCATTTGAGGTTAGACTATGTCTGGAACCAAATGAAGGATCTATTGAAACCAATCGTCATTGTTCGGGAGTTTAATTTCACAATCTTATAAAAGTTCTACCATAGTTGAGATTTAGTCTATCTGGATTTTGTTGCTACTGGTGATTTCTAAAATTAGCTCTGATAACCTAGTGTAGGGGAATTTGGAATTCATTCTAAAATGTTAGTGGAAATTATAAGGTCCTCTTTGAAATTTTTACCCAAGTTAGATATTAATTTGATGATCTCGTCTTGTGGGGATCTCGAGGCTTTCTTTCGAAGTCCTTGCTGGTCTTTATTATATTAGTTAGAAAATCCTCGTTTTTAGAATTTTTGAGAGGCCTTCTAAAAAATTCTACTTTAGTTTCTAGCTTTTAGAGTGATATGGTCGATTCATTCATGCGTCTACGTATCTCACTGAAGTATGAATCAGGTCAAATATAGTTTAGGACTATGCTAGAGAGACATAGGAAAATCCAAAGAGTTGACTAAAGACAACATAGGTCGTCTGCGTACCTCATTCTTGAAAATTTGGGTCAAACATAATTTGTACATAAAAGGAAAAGATAGATTTTCCTAAGTGGTTGACCAAAGCCAACATAGGTTGTCTACGTATCTCATTCTTGAGAATTTAGGTCAATCATAATTCCTACAACAAAAAGGAAAGATGCATTCCTAATGGGTTGACCGAAGTCGACATAGGCTGCGTACATATCTCATTCTTGAGAATTTAGTTCAAACATAGTTTGTACATAAAAGGGGAAAGATAAATTTTCATAAGGGATTGACTAAATTTGACATAAGCCACAAACATATCTCATTCCTGAGAACTCAGGTCAAACGTAGTTCATATATGAAAGGTATGGGAATTTTAAACTATGTTAAAGAATGAAATGTTACATTAAGAAAATGTGTTGATACAAGAAAATGTCCATCTTCAGATATTGTATCTATTCACTGCATCAAGGTTAGATGGCCTGAGATACTCGTGTCCGTCCCACTCAAATAGAATTAAGGCTTCTCTAAATAGCAATTTGTGAATAATGTGACACCTTCATTGCATTTATCTTGATGAAATGCAGAATCAACTATCCACTTTTATTTGAGAGAATTGATAATATTCCTCTTTGTTATTTATTTCTAAACAGACATTGACCCTGGTTTTCTTAACTTTGTCATCACCTTCTTGGTTAACTACCTCAGTTTCTTTTAGGCTAGGATTTTCTTGATTCTTGAACTCTTGATTCTTCTTTTTGGGTGTTCTAGGACCATTGTCTCCCATTAGTCATTATTTTTCTTGATTTGTTCATTCCAATCTTAACATAACTTGACATTGGTAGGTTTTAGATTTTTATTACTTTTTTCAAAAAATAAGGAAACTTACATAATAATAAGTAGATAAAAATAATAAGAAAAAGAAGATTTTTGCGATAGGGGAGACCTTCATAAGCTTTTTGCATAGACCGCATGAGTGTGGCTCTATGCCATTTGGAAAGCATAAAAAGAGAAAGAGAAGTAAATAAACTTAAAGGGTGGGTATCGGTCCTCATATGTACTACAATTGATTTTTTTTATATTAATTTTCATCTTTTCATCTACAACATTGATCGAGGAGTAATATGTGGGATGGAAGCCAAGTTCAATAACTTTTTCGCTAGTTTAGCTTCCTTGATTTCGACTATCTCAGGGAGCTCTTCCATGGTAGCATCACACTCTTCAAATTCATTCCCTATTTCATTCTCAAGACCATTACTTATAGATTTAGGAAATGACTAGTAGTGTTCAGGCAGTTTCTGAGATGAATCTTAATCCTTCTACTTTGATTCCTTTTCATACTTTTCACTTGGAACATACTCTAGCCCATACTTTAATAGTCTTTTCGAGATCACAATTGGCTGATTGAATTTTTTAATCCTTTTTTTGGAAACATCTAGATGTAACACACCTTTTTTAGCATAATGGCGACCAACATCTTGTAGACCGAAGGCATTAGCTTGTGAGAAGTTGGTTCTCTCTCTATGACTTTCACAATCTCCACTATGTAGCAATCTCTTCCTCTTGGGCATCTTCAATATTGGCAATATACTTCTTAGGCTAGCTCAAGTATTTTTCTTCATCATAGATGACTATTTCTTGGTTTATCCAAACAAACTTTAGCAATTGGTGCAACGTTAGAGGAATGGTTCCTGTTTCAAAGATCTATGGTTTTCCAAAGAGCATTTACATCTTTCAATGTTATCTATCACTTGAAATGTATCTTGTAATTTTAAAGGCCCTATTAGGAGGTACAACTTGACTTTATTCTAGCATCTCTCTGACTATAAAAAAGTCATGTATTGACTTTTCCTTGACACATTTAACCACATCATAATCCAATCGAGTACAGAAATTCAGACCTAATCCATCATTAATATATGACTTGTTAATTATCTTATCCTAGAATTGATATTAATATGTAATTCCCCAATGTACATAATTCACTCAAAGAGCAACTCGTCATTACTAGAGCTCATGCAATGATTCTCTATGGGCATATAGTCTCTATTGAAAACTTTTATTAGAACCTATCTGTGATTCTAGGAGCTTATAAATAATGACTAAATAGGGATCTAAGTTGAGATCTTTTCTAAGTGCTTCTTAGTAGAATATTCTGTGTAATTTTTCATTCTCCCAAATTCTTCACCTTCATCTTTAGCAATTGGTTTATTTTTGAACACTCGTCCTGTAAGTATCATTCGCTAGCTCTTCAGGAGTGTAACCCTTTTCTAATCTAGTCTTTATGTGTACAACAATGATTTTTACCAAAACCTTCTTATCCATAGGCAACAATGCCAAGGCCTGATGTGGTGCCATTAGTATAGAGAAGCGAGTCTTTTCATTGACATTTGAGGTATCCATAACTTTTTTTATCTTATTTTTTTCTTAGGACTCACCGGTACCATTGACTTATTTATGGGCCACTCTTTTTTGTTACCTCTATAATGACTCCCCCATGATTCGAAAATGTCTATTTAGTAACATTTGGTTTCTCTTGTTGAAGTGAGTCAGTTTCTTGTCAATCAAGTCTTGTATCTTATGCTAGTTTCTTGTCGATCATGTCTTGTATCTTATGCTTTATATGGACACATTCTTTAGTATCATGCTTATCTACTATAGAGTGATAAGCGCAGTATCGATCAACTCTGAAGAACTGAGAGTTTATATTACCTAGTTTTGGTGGAGTAAGCTCAATAAGTCCCACTACCTTCAATCTTTCAAATAATTAAGTCTTAGTTTCAGTTAAGGTGGTCAAATTTCTAGGAAGTTTCTCTTCAAAATTCATATGAGAATGGTTATGGTTATTCTGGTTGACAAGAGAAGGGATTGGATGAAACCTTTAATTAACTGGAGCCCTTCGGTAAACTTTGGAATTTCTATGAGGAGCGTGGTAAATAGGATGATAATTTAGTAATGGATCTTTGTAATTTGGTTGATTAATTAGATAGTCTAGCTGTGAAGTTATGTGACTAAATTGGGTACAAAAAATAGACTGAGGGTTTTAAAGAGCTGGAGAGTAGGTTGATGGTGATGGCGCGTCTTGAAGCAAGATGATGTTTGGTCAATTAAGTCATGGAACTTGTGCTTCAAATTTATCCATTCTTTCATAGTATGCCCAATACCTTTTCAATAGTAAGCATAATGTTGATCAAATTTATAATATTTTGCATGAATGTTGATAGTTTTTGGGACGACTGTTTGGATTAGTCCAACTGTTTGTTGCCTTTCATAAGGTTGTGTTTGAGTTTTGGCCAAAGGGGTAAACACCTGAGGAATCTTCTTCTAATGAGAGATTTTATTTTGGTATATTGGGGGTCCATTTGTGGGTATGTTTTTGGATAGAAAGGATTCAAAAATCTAAAGATTTAATTAGAAATCTTGGTATGTTTGAGGTATTTGACAATCTGGAGGTAGAATTTTGTAATTTGGTGGAGGAATTGGACATTTAGTTTGGACATAAAAGATAGGATATGAGTTTTATGTAGTTGGGGGCCTAGAATCGTCCAAGATCGGAGTGTTAGGTGTAATAAAAACACTGCCCATACCTTTTTCTTATTGTGCTCTTTCGCGGAGTTCTTCCAATTCTTAGTGAATTTGGAAATTCTTTCACTTTGTGTCTTTATTATATGACACTAGATAGTAATATTGGCCAGAGTGTCTCCATTATCACTATTAGTCATTTTTTCTTCTCCCATAGTGAAGCAATGGTCAAAAGGAGAAATTTTATTCACTCTGGATCTAGTAAACTAGGGATGTTCTATTATTTTATGTCAACAATGAGTAGTTCTATTACCTGTAAAGTAAAAACAACTCAAAGACCGATGTTTTAGATCTTGTTTAATAATAAACAATGGAAGATAATAAAGCAGGAAGAAAGCATAAAAAGTCATTTCTCATTGCAGACGAATTGATCCATAGGGTAATGATGACAAATTGATCCATAATGTACTGATGACTCAGAAATTTCAATGAATAGGATTTCAATTGTTGATTTGTCTAAGTGCATTCTATCTGGAAGGTGAGACGCTTCTTCTTTTGTTCTTATACATTCTTTCACCAAATATAGAGACTTATAAAGTTTTTAAAGATAGGGGCCATACTGAAAGGATGTTTACGTATTCACAAAGGAGAAATTAGGCCCTAGATAGGTTGAACTTGAATAGACATATTTATTTCATTTCATGCCATTCTATAGCATTCATTATATTGGGGGAAAACATAAAGACAACAAAATTTTCAAGTTTAAAGTGCACTTGCTCTTTCTAGCTTTCTTTTACTTCATGGATGGTCTAGCACAACTTCAAAGGGGATTGTTCCAACTCTGACAAGTGATCCAAACAAATAGGAAAGCACAACTTATCAATGGCATGTCCTTTGGTTCTATTATGATAATGATAGATATCATCACTTTTCCTTCAGTTTGCAGACTCTTTCTTTTCCTTTCTCTCGATTGGGTAACAATTTTTCTTGAACGAACTTGGAGTAAATAAATTTGTAATTATCCTTAAAAACTGTAAATTCCAAATGACTAATTGTGAGATCACTACTAAGGGGCACTCTCAGTTCAATCCTATCATATGTTAGCAATTATGTTTGGTACATACAAATGAATAATTTTTCTTCTATTGGTCAAGTAACATATTTTGTCTATCAACACATGACATTTATCTATGGTATGACCTTTTTGGAGTAAATGGTAAGTATCTTTTATAAGTATTCATGAGGTCACATTCCAGCCCTTGAGTCTTAATCAAACTCAAATTTCCATTAGCATGAATAATTGGTAAATGTCTAGATTTCCACTATTTTTAGCTCTCTTAAGTAACTTTGTAATACCCCAAAAATTCAGACCAATATTAGAACCATGCTTCAAGATCATGAATAATAAATTATATTACTTTTTTAGTTTTAAGAGTGAGTTTTATTTATATTAAGGCCTCAAATAACTCCTAGCTATTAGACGAATCAAAATATCCCTTACCGATTGAGTTCTTGGGAAGGATGTTGCTATAGTCAACTTCAATCAAGGATATCTTTCGTATTACTAAGAATTTTTGAGATCATGAGTTAGATTTCCAGTGATACCAATTCTGTCTTAATTCAATATCGGGGTAAATAGTTATGCCCATTTTACTAGAGAGTTGTCTGTCTACCGAGGTGCAACGGCCAGGGTGATGAACCGTCAAGCTAGTGATGGACCATCAAGCCAGGCCATCAACCTCAGGAAGAGAGGTTGTTCTCTAGATATAAACTGACGATTTGAGTGATAGTCAGTCACCAGAGTGACGATCCATCAGCTAGACTATCAACCGGGCCTGTTAAGCGATGTAATGACAATTTTAATGAGATTTTTTGGGTCTTTTCCCACCCTTTTAACCCATAGTTCCATCAACTTAAAAAAACATAACTTCTCATTCACTCTCAATATCAAAATAAGGATTTTTTTTCAAGATCATTCCCCAAGATCAAGATTCAAACCCTTCTTCAAGAAAACTCAAGAATCCAAGTGTCACCATTCAAGAACCTTCAAAAAAAGTTGTTCCCTTTCAAGATTAAAGATTTAAGGTATATGTGATGTTCATCCATGGGACCTTTTCACCCATGAAGTCCAATAATCCATTTTTTAAGTTTAAAAATCATGACCTTTATATGTTATTATTAATTATATCCATGAACTTTCATGAATTTTGATTTTATAACATGTTTACAAGTAATTTTTGACTGAATTAGCCTTACATGTTTGAATGATGGAAATTTCCATGTTAAATCCCCAATTTATGGTCTTAGTATTGGAATTTTGTTATTTTCACATGTTTTGACCATTTCCATGCTTTAATTCATGAACTTCAAGTGTTTGATGAAATGCCTAAATGATTGTGTTTTGATCAAAGTGTACTTATTATGCTTTCCAAGCTTCAGTATGTCCCTATTATTGTGCGATCGAGTCTGGAGGGTTATGAATACCCAAAAAAACTTAGTTGGTTACTTAGTATCAACATTGTTAGTATGGTTTTAGATAATATATGAGCATTATCAGTTCAGTTAGTTATCACATCAGTCAACTTGGATCAGTTCAGGAATCTGAGTCAGTTCAGTTGTGAGTAGGATTCAGCACCGAACGAACCTAGGAATGGGGTCTTACCCGTCAGTTAGAACTGGGTCCTCAAAAGTAATCCCTAAGTTCTAGAACTATGTAGTCAGTATAGGTTATGAGATGTCACCCTCCAGTTTAGGACTGATCTCAAGAGCCATCTACCAGATTAGGATTGACTCCACAACCATTGTTAGTACTCGTGGCATAGTACTGGCACCCTTCCATTTGGGGTCATAGGTTGGACCCCGATCAACTAAGACTGGGGCATGTCAGTTAGATGATAGTTCCAACAATTTTAGTTTCAGTATTCAGTTTAGAATTCAGTTCAGTTTGTGCTTGAACATAGCATACAATTTATCAGTTATTCAATTATCAGATTTCAGTATTTCAGTTTGCAAACTATTTCAAAATCATGTTATATGCTTGGTCATGCATACTCAGATTTTACAGTTTTTATACAACTTTGCATCAGTTATCTCATGCTATTAAGTCAGTTAGTTATCAGTCTTGTACAGTCAGATTTTAGTATTTTGCGCATGTCTGTTATTACTATTTTCATGCACATGAACCCATGCATTTAGCCTAACCTCATATCATATAACAGTATATTCAAAGTACTAATCACATACACTTTTTTGCACTATGATATATTATATCATAGGTTCAGACAATCAATTTCTTGACTGCTCTTACACAGATCCGCTTATCAGTAGTGGCAGCAGTAGTGAGTCCTCATACTTCGAGGATGAGTTTATCTTGGTTCACTTATTACAGTAGTTCTGTTATTAGGTAGTCAGAGTTAGTTAGTGGTTTGACCCATCAACTCCGCATTCAATTAGTTTTAAAGTCTTTCAGATACTTTCAGATAGTCAGTTAGTTATCAGTGTTTTATCAGTCTATTTTAGTATATTTTAGACATTCATACATATGACTCGGTAATTTTTTAAGCATTTAAACCTTTGGCATCATTCAATTATTTCTGGATATTTGTATCTTATTACCATATTATTTAGTGCTCATAGCAGGTACCAGTTCAAATACATCCAGGGTGTATTTCTGGGGTGTTACAAACTCCTTGAACTTGTATTCAGGGTGATTGATTCATCTCCTTACCGAAACCTTAAAGGTAATAATGTCTTATCTGTGTCTTACTAGTCTTTCATTTTACTCATAAGTTCTTCGAGGGTCATTGGTATTCCTTCTTGCATGAGGTTCCCATCTTCTAGTTATTTACCTTTGTATTTCCCTACCATATTTCCAATCACCATAGCGGCTACTTTGAATTCCATGGATAGTTGTTTAATTTCTCTAGCAAGGTCCTTTACTAGCATTTCCTTACCTCGTTTTATAATATTCGGCCCAACATAACAATATTTACCTTGGTTATGGTGGTTTGCTCCTCCAATTCCCAATATTTTCCATGACAACATCCTCTTCTTAGGTAATCAACAGATTGGCTTTGGCAATATTTCTTTTGAACACAATGATCTTTTTAACCATTTTCTTAATTTCCACCTTTATCATCTCATTCATTTGGTGTAGCTATCATCACCGCCTCTTGGCTTGAGCAATCTCTTATCGCTCTATTCAGTTCTTCCTATAATGAATTTCTTTGAGTATATAGTCAACCTTCCTAGAATGGTAGGAAAATTTTTAGGAATTTTTATGAGCGGTTGCAAACTTTTCTAAGAGTCTTGGAGTATTTTAGTTGAATTTTTGTATAGTGGGTATATATATTTGCTTAAAAAGAACTCCTGCAAAAGTAGGAGTGGATCAATCTGCCTTTGATTTAAATGACAAAACACATATAAGCCCATAATAAAGTTTATATCACAAAAGCGTAATAATGTGCACATCCTCTTTAAGGTACCTTTTTTGATCCAAAGGTGGACCCAAAATTGTTCGGTAAAACATATGTGTTGTTTCAGAAGCATTATATTGCCCTAAAATAGGTAATATTAATATTAATAATAATAATAATAACAACAATAATAATAATAATAATAATGTGCACATCTTCTATAAGGTACCTTTTTTGAGCCAAAGGTGGACCCAAAATTGTTCGGTAAAACGTATGTGTTGTTTCTGAAGCATTCTATTTCCCCAAAATAATAATAATAATAATAATAATAATAATAATAATAATAATAGGGGCCAGATGGTCATATCTTGTCTTTGCCTTTCCATTTCTTGATGAATGCTTCAGCTTTTTCGAAAATTTTATTATTTTCTATCAGAATATCTGGAGGTTGAGAATCTATAATATCTTCATTGTTTGCTTCGGCACTGTTCATTAAGATATCTGAGTTTTGCTCAACAGTTTAAAGTAATTTATCTCTCACTTCTGATAAATATTGTTCTATCATTTGCATTTTATTTCCATCATGTGCAGATATCTCCTAGAAGCATAGTTAAGACTTTTTTTTTCAACTAAAATTGATTTCTTGGGAGTCTTTTCATATTCAGCAATTTTTTTGACTACATCTTCTCGTTGATCATGACCATAGGTGAGTTTAGTAGCTGGATCTTTTCAAAGTAATTTGTCCCAGAAATTACAATAGAATACTCGATATATGGCAGGAATTTGTTGGGTATCATAACCTATTTCTACTGACCATCAATGGATCCATGGGATAGAGAATTCCATGTAGAATTATATTTGGTCAATAGTATCGATCTTACAAATATGTTCTGAAAGGTATTATTTAGGAAAGGTGAGGATTTTTTCCATGAGTGGTAAAGAAAGGAATATTCTGGAGGTAATATTTTGATTGTGGGTCCATGCTGAGTCCACCATTGGATAAACCAATTTCGAATAGGCTTTTCAAATACTTTAGCACAAATTTTTATAAACCAAGTGTGTTTGTGCTGATAATTATTATAATATAATACTTGAGAGAATGTTTTAATGTAATCCCAATAGGTGAAATTTGCAAGTGTTTGTCCCATTGGCATGGATTTTTGAGTCATTGATGAAATACCCTATTCTTCAATAGGAATAAGTTTTTTAATCACTATTTTTGGAGTATCCATGTACTCCTGGGGTAGATTTTCCGAGGGGACTAAGATCAAAAGTCGCACTGAATGTTTGAACTAATATCTGTTCATAATAAATCCGGGTTTTATATGATTCTCTAGTGAAATAAACATTGGCAGTAAGATAATTTTTGAGTATTCGCCATGCTTCTTCAGTATTTTCTTGACCAGGAATATGCTGATCCTCAATATATAATATAAGTTCTCTAGCATCCAATTTTTCATATGAAGGTTTATCTTCAGAATTTTCTTGAACTATAGATGCAAAAGAATCTACAGTTGTTTGTTGATCAGATATATATGATTGTAGTTGTTTATACAATGGATGGTCTTCAGGAATATCTTCCAGATGTATGGAAGAACCAATATTCGGAGTTTTTGATGATTATGATTCATCTTGAAGAATTTTTGAATTAATTAAAGTCTTATTTTTTTATTCGATCAAAATATGAAGGGTTTGTTCATCCTCCTGGATAGGAAGTGTTTTGACTTCTTCCACCTCTTCCTCTTCCTTTGGCTATTTTCCAAATAGGATCCATTCTGCATCAGAAATAAAGTGGAGTCTGTCAATTCCTCCCAGTCATCCATATACCAGTCCAAATATTCAGATATATCTTCGTAGAGTGTATGTTTTGTAATGAAACTAGTAATGACTTTTCGTAGAATAAGCATATGTATGTCGGCATTCAGGGGGGTTGCTTTTATGAAAGTGATTAGAAATTTATGAGAGAAGAAATGGAGGAAGAGCTTCATTATTGATTTTTTTGTATCCTGCAAAGATTAGTCACTTAAATCAATATCGAACCAATAGATATTTTTGACAATGAATTGATCGTGAGTAGAGATAAACTCTTCTTTAATTATTAGACTAATCAAAGTTTCTAATATAATATAATGAAGATCTTCATTTAAAGGAAGAGATTTAATTATAGAGATGACTACCTTGTCTGAGAGAAAGTAAGTATAAAAATTCATTAATATTTTAAATATTCTCTAGAGAGAAAATCTGGCAAAGAATTTTCACTTCCCTTTTTATACTAGATTTCAAAATCAAAAGGGGTTAACTAAGCAAGCCACCTGGCAAAGATTAGTTTAGAAGCATCATGTTTGAAGTCTTTATCAAACATATCTATTACAGATTAAGCATCAGTTCTGACTATGAATTTTTGTTCATACAAATCATCTTGAAATTTTAAGACACATTTTACAATAGTTAACATTTCATGAGCTACTGTGGCGTATTTTTTCTGGCTTTCAGTCCATTTAACAGAATAAAACCTAATCAAACATTATATTTTTGTATGGGGATTAACTTATTTAAGTATTCCTCCTTACCCAATATTCAAAGCATCATTTTCAACAATTTTTAACTAGTTAGAATTTACAAGAGATGTACAAGGAAGAGATTGAACTAGTTTTAAAATTAATTTTACCAAATCAGTGTGGACTTGAGTCCAAGGCATTTTATAATCCTTTTTAAGTCTATCATATAAAGGAGCTAAATCTCTAGACAGATTTTTATAGTCTAGATTTTTATAAAAGGAGAAATATAATTAAGACTCCCCAGAAATCTTTGCAGCTGTTTTTTGTCAGTAATAATATCGGGAAATTTTTCAGCAAATTCTAAAACTCTTTGTATAGGCTCAATAGTACCATGACAAATGTTGTGTCCTAAAAATCTAATATTTTTTTGGAATAAAATTATTTTTGGTTTAGAGATGACCAAACAATTTTGTATAACAATTTGTTTAAACATATTTAGGTGTTTAAAATGTGATTCAAGGGTTTTTGAAAATACTAAAATATCATCAATATAGACAATGATAAAATTCATATAAGGATTGAAAATGCCATTCATAATTTTTTGAAATTCAGAAGGAGCATTTTTTAAACCGAATGGCATAACATTTCATTCATATTGTCCAAAGGGGACATTAAAAGAAGTTCTATAAGTATGTTATTTATCAATTTGAATTTTTCAATAACTAGATTTTAAATCAAATTTAGAAAATATGTTAGCATCATAAAATCTTGAAAGCAAGCCTTTTTTATTCAATATAGGATACCTAATCTATTTTAATACTTTATTTAGAGGTTTATAATTGATGACTAGTCCAGGCATCCCCCATTCTTTTTCAACAACATTATTAACATAAAAAGCAGTACAAGACCAAGGGGACTTTGAAGGTTTTATAAACCCTTTTCCAATAGACTGTCAATCTCTTTTTTATAAAATTCTACTAACTGTATTCATCAGGTATGTCACTCAGCCTGCCAGACCATGTAACAATATCAGATTATGCAAAAGTTGGAAAACCGGACCAAAGCACCAATCGAAATATAAAATAATTTTAAATAGTTTAATGATTGTATGGAATCTTTTATCCAAATAAGGGGCCTGTCAGAGTTTTAAAAACCTTATGTTAAAACCATGTGTCTAGAAGTTCTAATTGTGTAAAAGTCACCCTTTTCATATCAGTACAAGAGTCTAAAGAGGCACTAATTACTAGACGTAGTCACAGAGACAAAGCTAACATAAGTTTATTAAACTCGACTGTACCACCGTTTTGAAACCAAGTCAAGAAACTATAGAAAAATTTCTTTATATATTGATAGAGTCTAGATCTTTCATAGTTACCAAGTAAACGAAGTTAGATCTTCAACATAGATATAAAAAGTCTTTTAGCCTAACATAGTCACAGCTGGACGAGGGTAGAAGTTGTATTAAATGCACACAAATAAGAAAGTAATATGTACCTTAATAGTCGAAAGAAAGGACGGAATAGTATTAAACAATGGCTTCTTATTTATTCTTCGAATATATTACAAAGAGAGATGTCGAGAGAGGGGAGAGTGTATAGAGAGAGAAACAAAAGAAGAGAACTCCAAGACTTCTGCCTCTCTAACAATAATGAGATGTCAATAAATAATAAGAAAGAGAATCTTGCACAATATTAGATGGGTCCCTGTGTACAGTGATTTTACTGTTACATAAGTCTTTATCAAGCATATAAAAAAATAGTAAAAGTAGAGGGGCCTGATGTCGAGGTCAGATGGTGGGCGATAAGGTTATTTATTTCAGAATTAGTTATTTTGCCAACATCCTCATCAACAAACTTTTAAAAAGTAAAAAAATTCATTTTAGTATTATTAGGTAATATGAAGGAAGACTGAGGAGGATACATGGCTTGAGTAACTGTAAAATCAGAATTTTGAAAAGATCTTTCAATAAGTTTTATATAGGACGGCAGATATGCAGACATAAAACATGGCACAAAAAAGATAATTTTATTATGTAAGGCACATATTTCATAGAATTCTTCAGAGATATTTCGTAATTCATTAGGACTATAAGTTTCAAAAAAACATGTCCTAAAGGTTTTTTATTTTTCAAAAAAAAAATATTTTTGAATATATTTTCTTGCCTGAGAACCAGGACTAAAATCAATAAGTTGTGTCATTATAATTATACAGAATTAATATCAAAATCCATCTCAGATGGGGTAGGATTTTCATAATCTTGAACAAAATTTCTTTTAGGATAGATTTTAATTCTTTCTACATTTCTAGGTGAATCTGCAGAATTTAAAGTATGTAAGGATGTAACACGATTTTGAGCTAGACCATAAATTGGTTCAACTGGAGAAATATGATGCATAGCAGGCAATATTTTAGGCATGGAAAATGAATTTCTAGGCAAGGGATTTCTATATGTAGAAGTATATTCATCAAACTGAAGACAAATTTTTCTATCACTACTCTTAGTTACATGAGTTAATTCTGAGTTACATGAGTTAACTCTGAGTTTGTCACCTCTTCCGCAAGCTGTGTCAAAGAAATGACTGAATTTAAAATCCAATTTTTTGGAAAATTAATTTCATCCCATCGAATAGTTCTCCTGGTAGTGAGTTTAGCTTTTACAAAATTAGTTTCAATTAACATAGTATAATCTGAAGCATTATTAATTAATTTACAACGAGGATTTATAGTTGACAACAAATGATAATAAATACAATAAGATAAGCTTATAAGCTCAGATCCAGGCGCATAATTATAGCCATTAGTTTTTACATTTAAAGTTAAAGCATCAGTGATATTAACATCAATCAAAGATAAAGTTAAATTGGGCAGAGTATTAAAATAGACAATGCCATAAGCAAGAGTAGATTCTATAGATCCCATAAGGGATTGTCTAAAGTTTAAATTTCTAGCATCACGAAGTACAGCTAAAAGGGTTTCAGGAAGACCTTTCAAAGTTAATGGTTTAAATGCAATTTGTACTAGGCCAAAATGTAAGCAATTATATTGTTTTTTAAACATATCAATATCATCTTGTTTGATCGATTGAAGAGTTTTTTAATCAGCATTCAGAGCAATAGATTGCTCTATAGTCTTTATAATCTGTTTGTGTTTAATTTTATCAAATAAACCATATTCATAAATAGTTCTTAAATCTACTTTTGGAATTGTCCATTTATTTAATAAATCCATATTCTGAGGTAAATCTATTTCTTCATGTTTAGTACTTTTGGTACTAACTTCGCCCATATCCATGATTATAAAAGTCTTATACCTATGCTGAAAACTTCACCACACTTAACATAATTACTATGAAAGTTCCTAGGCTCTGATACCAGATTTCTATATTTTTATAGGTAGCCTTAAAACCATCCGCATCGATATGTGTGTAAGAATAAATAGCATTTATAAAAGGTATTCCTAAAATAATAAAAGGATATAACTAGTTTTTTACCCAAAAAATGCAGAATGCAAACCTTATTTTGACATATATGAGTATACGATAATTTAAAATTGATGTCAAGATTATGACCAGATGCAGACTTAATTATGTGAGTAGTTTTTTCAAAATATTTGGTTGGAATTAAACCTTTCTGAATACAGCTGACATCAGCACCACTATCAATCATAGCAATATTAGTAATAGAAAATACTTTATTAATCAGAATAGTGCAAATTATATACCAATTATGAGTAGTAACTAGTTGCATCATACCTAAGAAATAATACCTTTTCAAATCATCTTTTCGACTTAGTTTATCCATCTCAGAATCTTCAGAGTTTTCAAAATCCTTTTCTTTTCCTTTTGAAGTAAAAGAAATAGTATTTTCAGGAATGTCAAAAAAAATTTCTTCAATTTTCAAAATCCTATGATCGGAGATCATTTGTTTTTGTTTTGAAGAACCAATTTCCTTTTTTAATTTTTCAACTTCTATTTTTAAATCATCAAAGGTAGTATCTCTACCTGGAGTTTGACTCAATGCAAGACGTCGATTAACCTCAGATAAAGAATAAGACATATGATAATTATCTTGATAATTATCGTAAGTATTATCTTTAGAAGTACTAGCTGTATTAGTAGAAGTTTTTTGAGTAGCAAAATTAATGATTTTTTCACGTTGTTTTTCATCTGTAACTTCCTTCAGTAATTCAAGGACATTATCAGCAGTAAGAGTTTGAATATTTAAATCAAGATCTTCGAATTGAGCTTGTAGTTTATACATCATCTCATCACAATTACAAGTATCATTATCACAGTCATCGTATTTATTAACCTGACCTGGTGCACTATCAGAATTAGGTAGTTCAATATCTTTTTTAGATGCAGAATCACAATTAGATTCAGAACCAGAAGTATATAATAAACCATAGACTTGGTCATGCATTTCATCAGAAAGTCCTAAAGACTTGAGTTTTTGTAACTTACAGTTTGGAGCTATATGAATATATTGGTTACACCTATAGCACTTGAGTTTTGCTAACTGTCTTTTGGATCTATTTTTCATGGATCTGGTAGACTTATGATAGGTTTTTCTTGTTTCACGTTCTTCTTTTGTTCTATGTCTAGAGCATTTCTTTCTATAGGATTTATCAGACTTAGAATATCTTTCGATTTTTCTTGCAACCGATTTATCCATACCAAATTGTTCACAAAAATCTCCTAATTGGGATTTTTTGCTGAGTTTGTCAAGCTTAATCTGTCTGGCTAATTTTAGCTCGTTACAAGGGCCTAACCCCTCTTGAGTACAAGCCTCAATAAGCTGACCATAAGTTTTTTCTGAATATTGGATCTCGCCATAAGATCCTCTAAGTGTTTTTCTAACTCATTCAACAAATAAAGAGGGAAGACCATCAATGAATTTTTCTTTCCAATGCTCATACTTAATTTCAAGTAAATCCATAGCCCTATCAAGAAAGGTGTCTTTATACCATCTGAGTTCTCCTAAATGTCTGCATTTTAAACCACTAAGGAAAGTTCTAATGTTTTCATACTGATTGGTAAATCTACCTTCAAAATATTCAATTATTGTAAGCATAAGGGTATAAACAGCATCTGGTCGCCCTTCCCGAAGCGTTCGACCTAAATTATCTTTACCAGGTTTATCATTAGTGGCATTAAAAATAGCCTCACATTTATCATCTTCTAGAAAATTATCCCACCAGCCTCGAAGCTGGCCAGTAAAACCCTCAACAATTATTTTGTAAATTGTTGGGTCAGTATGATTTGTGTGATTCTCTACTGATGCAGTAGCTGTGGCAATAGTAGAGTACATTGACATACGGTGGCTAAGAATAGAGATTTGTCGATCTGATAATCCATTAATATTCCATTGATAAATAGCATCCCCACTATAAGAAGTATTTGTTTGATTCTAATCCCTTTCCTCTATCAGAACATCTTGAGGAGTTGGTCGTGGATAATACGCAGTAGACATGCGGGGAATGTCAGCATATTTTTTCCCTCGTTGTTTTCTAATCATACCTTTGAGCTTATTTAGCTCGAAAAAGATAGTATAACTTACGTTTTGAGTAGATTCTATATTATCAGCAAAATTAGACTCGAATTTTTGCACAAAATCATCAGATACATCAAGAGGTCATAGGTTTAAACGAGAGAATTTTTTATCTAAAAGTTTTTCTAATTGTTCTAATTGAGAAATTTTTTCAAATCCTTCAATTTTAGGCGGTCTTTGAATACAAGGGTTAGATAAAATATATCATTTTTCTTCTTTGGTTTCGAAAGTAGAAGGAATGTTAGAGGAATCCATCTGCTCACTAAGTTTTTTAACTAACTCAATTAATTCGTCAAGTTCTTTTATCAAGAGATGAAATATGTTCTCTTAAAACTTTAACATTAAAACTCAAATAATTATTTTGGGCGATAAGGTTATTTATTTCAGAAATAGTTATTTTGCCAACATCCTCATCAACAAACTTTTAAAAAGTAGAAAAATTCATTTTAGTATTATTAGGTAATATGAAGAAAGACTGAGGAGGATACATGGCTTGAGTAATTGTACCATCAGAATTTTGATAAGATCTTTCAATAATTTTTATATAGGATGGCAAATATGCAGACATAAACCATGACACAAAAAAGATAATTTTATTATGTAAGACATATATTTCATAGAATTCTTTAGAGATATTTCGTAATTAATTAGGACTATAAGTTTCAAAAAACCATGTCCTAAAGGTTTTCTATTTTCCAAAAAAAAAATCTTTTTGAATATATTTTCTTTCTTGAGAACCAAGACTAAAATCAATAAGTTCTGTCATCATAACTAAATAGAATTAATATCAAAATCCATCTCATATGGGGTAGGATTTTCATAATCTTGAACAATATTTGTTTTAGGATTGATTTTAATTTTTTCTACATTTCTAGGTGAATCTGTAGAATTTAAAGTATGTAAGGATGCAGCATGATTTTGAGCTGGACCATAAATTGGTTCAAATGGAGAAATATGATGCATAGCAGGCAGCATTTTAGGCATGGAAAAAGAATTTCTAGGAAAGGGATTTCTATATGTAGAAGTATCTTCATCAAACTGAAGACAGATTTTTCCATCACTACTCTAAGTTACATGAGTTAACTCTGAGTCTGTCACCTCTTCCGCAAGCTGTGTCGGAGAAATGACTGAATTTAAAATCTAATTTTTTGGAAAATTAATCTCATCCTATTGAACAGGTCTCCTGGTAGTGAGTTTAGCTTTTGAAAAATTAGTTTCGATTAACATAGTATAATCTGAAGCATTATCGATTAATTTACAACAAGGATTTAAAGTTGACAAAAAACGATAATAAATACGATAAGATAAGCTTATAAGCTCAGATCCAAAGATAATGTCAAATTAGGCTGAGTATTAAAATAGATAGGGCCATAAGCAAGAGTAGATTCTATAGATCCCATAAGGGATTGTCTAAAGTTTAAATTTCTTGCATGTAACAATATCAGATTATGCCAAAGTCAAAAAACTGAACCAAAGAACCAATCAAAATATAAAAGAATTTCAAATAGTTTAATGACTGTATGAAATCTTTTATCCAAACAAGGGGCCTGTTAGAGTTTTAATAACCTTATGTTAAACCCATGTGTCTAGAAGTTCTAATTGTGCAAAAGTCGCCCTTTTCATATCAGTACAACGGGCTAAAGAGATACAACTTACTAGACGTAGTCATAGAGACAAAGCTAACATAAGTTTATTAAACTCGACTGTACCACCATTTTGGAACCAAGTCAAGAAACTATCAAAAAATTTCTTCATATTTTGATAGAGTCTAGATATTTCATAGTTACCATGTAAATGAAGTTAGATCTTCAACATAGATATAAGAAGTCTTTTAGCCGGACATAGTCATGGCTGGACGAGGGTAAAAGTTGTATTAAATGCACACAAATATGAAAGTAATATATACCTTAATAGCCGGAAGCAAGGCCAAAATAGTATTAAACAGTGGCTTCTTTTTTATTCTTCAAATATATTAGAAAGAGAGATGTAGAGAGAGGGGAGAGTGTATAGAGAGAGAAACAAAAGAAGAGAACTCAAAGACTTCCGCCTCTCTAACAAGAATAAGACATCTATAAATAATAAGAAAGAGAATCGTGAACAGTATTAGATGGCTTCCTGTGCACAGTGATTTTACTATTACATAAGTCTTTGTCAAGCATATAAAACAAAAATAATAAAAGTAGAGGGGCCTGATGTTGAGTTCAGATAGTCATATCTTGTGTTTTCCTTTCCATTTCTTGATGAATGCTTCAACTTTTTTGATAATTTCATTATTTTATATCAGAATTTTTGGAGGTTGAGAATCTGTAATATCTTTAGTGTTTGCTTCGACATTGTTCACTGAGATATCTAAATTTTGCTCGACAATTTGAAGTAATTTATCTCTTACTTTTGATAAATATTGTTCTATCATTTGCATTTTATTTCTATCATGTGCAGATATTCTCCTAGAAACATAGTTAAGACTCTTTTCTTTAACTAAAATTGATTTCTTGGGAGTCTTTTCATAGTTAGCAATTTTCTTGACTATATCTTCCCGTTGATCATGACCATAGGTGAGTTTAGTATCTAAATCTTTTTGAAGTAATTTGTCCCAGAAATTACAATAGAATACTCAATATATTGTAGGAATTTTTTGGGTATCATAACCTATTTCTACTGACCGTCGATGGATCCATGGGATAGAGAATTCCATGTAGAAATATATTTGGTCAATAGTATTGATCTTATAAATATGTTCTGAAAGGTATAATTTAGTTAGGAAAGGTGAGGATTTTTTCCATAAGTGGTAAAGAGAGGAATATTCTGGAGGTAATATTTTGACTGTGGGTCCAGGATGAGTCCACCATTGGAGAAACCAATTTGGAATAGGCTTTTCAAATACTTTAGCATAAATTTTTATAAACCAAGTGTGTTTGTGCTTATAATTATTATAATATCATACTTGAGAGAATGCTTTAATGTAATCATAATAGGTGAAATTTGAAGTGTTTGTCCTGTTGGCCCCATTGACATGGATTTTTGAGTCATTGATGAAATACCTCATTCTTCAATAGGAATAAGTTTTTTAATCACTATTTTGGAGTATTCATGTACTCCTGGGGTAGATTCTCCGAGGGGACTGTGATCAAAAGTTGCACTGATTGTTTCAACTAATATCTGTTCATAATAAGTCTGGGTTAATTATGATTCTCCAGTGAAATAAACATTGGTAGTGAGATAATTTTTGAGTATTCGCCATGCTTCTTCAGTATTTTCTTGACCAGGAATATGTTGATTTTCGATATATAATATAAGTTCCCTAGCATCCAATTTTTTATATGAAGGTTTATCTTCAGAATTTTCTTGAACTATAGATGCAAAAGAATCTACAGTTGTTTGTTGATCAGATATATATGATTGTAGTTGTTTATATAACGGATGGTCTTCAGAAATATCTTCCAGATTTATGGAAGAACCAATATTCGGAGTGTTTGATGATGATGATTCATCTTGAAAATTTTTTGAATTAATTAAAGTTCTATTTCCTTGTTGTAATACAGGAAAATTAGAACTTGCAGAACTATATGTAAAATTTTTTCTTTGATCAAAATATGAAGGGTTTGTTCGTCCTCCTGGATAGGAAGAGTTTTGACTTCTTCCACCCCTTCCTCTTCCTTTGGCTATTTTCCAAGGAGGATCCATTCTGCGTCAGAAATAAAGTGGAGTCTATCAAATTCCTCCCAGTCATCCACATACCAGTCCAAATATTGATATGTATCTTCATAGAGTGTATGTTTTGTAATGAAATTAGTAATGACTTTTCGTAGAATAAGCATATGCATGTCGACATTTAGGGGGGTTGCTTTTATGAAAGTGATTAGAAATTTGTGAGAGAAGAAATGAAGGAAGAGCTTCATTATTGAATTTTTTGGATCCTGCAAATATTAGTCACTTAAATCAATATAGAACCAATAGATATTATCGACAACGAATTCATCGTGAGTAGAGATAAACTCTTCTTCAATTATTTTACAAATCAAATTTTCTAATATAATATAACGAAGATCTTCATTTAAAGGAAGACATTTAATTATAGAGATGACTACACTATCAGAGAGAAAGTAAGTATAAAAATCCATTGATCTTTTAAATATTCTTTAGAGAGAAAATCTGGTAAAGAATTTTCACTTTCCTATGATTTGGCGTAAATTCTAAAGTTTGACTAGTCATCAATAATAAACCTCTGAATAAAGTTTTAAACTGGATTAGGTACCCTATACCGAATAAAAAAGACTTTCTTTCTAGAAAATATGTTTAGCATCATATAATCTAGAAAGCAAGTCTTTTTTATTCGGTATAGGATACCTAATCCATTTTAAAACATTATTCAGAGGTTTATAATTGATGACTAGTCAAGGCATCCCCCATTCTTTTTCAGCAACATTATTTACATAAAAAGCAGTACAAGACCAAGGGGACTTCGAAGGTTTGATAAGACCCTTTTGCAATAAACTATCAATCTCTTTTTTACAGAATTCTACTAACTCTGTATTCATCTAATAGGATCGAGATCTTGTGGGAATTTTTTCTTCACTGAAACCATCTTCATTAGGAAGAGAAATAATATGCTTCTTGCGGTTCCAGAAAGCATTTGGGTGATCAGCACAAATATCAATAATCAACTGATTAAAAATTATTTTTATTTTTTCTTAGACCTTTATAGAATTTAGTGTTTCAAGAATATTAATACTCATTATTTCTAATTGTAAGAAATTAACCTGCCTTTACTTCATACTAATAAGAGCATTTATATCTCTTGTTACAGGATCAGTAACAAAAGGATAAGAGATTTCTTTATTTTTATAGGTAGCCTTAAAACCATTCGCATCGATATGCGTATAAGGATAAATAGAATTTATAAAAGGTGTTCCTAAAATAATAGGAGGATATAACTATTTTTTTTATCAAAAATAAAAAATGTGGAATGCAAACCTTATTTCAACATATATGAGTATACGACAATTTAAAATTGATGTCAAGATTATGACCAGATGTAGACTTAGTTATGTGAGTAGTTTTTTTAAAATATCTAGTCGGAATTAAACCTTCCTGAATGCAGCTAACATCAGCACCACTATCAATCATAGCAGTATTACTGATAGAAAAATCTTTATTAATCAGAATAGTGAAATTTATATACCATTTATGAGCAGTAACTAGTTGCATCATACCTAAGAAATAATCCCTTTTCAAATCATCTTTTAGACTAAGTTTATCCATCTCAGAATCTTCAGAGTTTTCAAAATCCTTTTCTTTTCCCTTTGAAGAAAAAGAAACAGTATTTTCAGGAATGTCAGAAATTTTTTCTTCAATTTTCAAAATCCTATGATCAGAGATCATCTGTTTTTGTTTTAAAGAACTAATTTCCTTTTTTAATTTTTTAACTTCTATTTTTAAATCATCAAGGGTAGTATCTCTACCTGGAGTTTGACTCAACGCAAAAAGTCGATTGACCTCAGATAAAGAATAAGACATATGATAATTATCTTGATAATTATCGTAAGTATTATCTTTAGAAGTACTAGCAGTATTAGTAGAAGTTTTTTTAGTAGCAAAATTAATGATCTTTTCTAGTATTTCTTCGGGATCTCCCTTAGTGTATTGGCTCCTCCAATGCCATTATCAAACTCAAGAACTGTGATGTTGTACAAAATACATAAACCACTAGGCCCCATCTTATGTTAATGGTTCGAATTCAACACATACGTCTTTTTGAATAGCACATAGTTCGATATAGTAAATTTGTTGCCATGTGACTAAAAGATCATGGGTTCAAGCATTGAAAATTGCCTTTTGTAGAAATGCAAGGTAAGGTTGCGTACAATAGGCCCTTGTGGTGGGGCCCTTCCTCGAAACCTGCACATAGCAGGAGCTTTAGTGCATCCGGTTGCCTTTTTTACATAGTTGGATGCAGAGTCATCAAGTCGTGAACCCACTTAATGCATTTGGCATTTTTTCCAATGGACTTAATATCCCTTGAGATATTAAGCGATCCTTGGCTAATGCTTAGTCATTTAGGATATGGTTTTGTTCTATCCTAGTTAACTATAGTGGTTTGTTTGAATTGACCAAAAATTAAAATGAAAATATTTAGCTAGAGTTGTTTGATTGAATTGACCACAAATTTGAACTGAAATTTTGGGCTAACATACCAAGTAACTATAAACCGACTCAAATAAATTACTTTACTTGGCGGTTCAAACAAAGTAAAGGTATTATCCGGAAGGGCGGGTGCAGATAACCACAAAACCACCCTTTTTTCTAATGATTATTCCTTTGTCAGAGGTGACAGATATGCTATGATTGCAATAATTAATAATAGAAAAAATTTAAACAAGTAGGCAAATTAAATAAAAAATTATTACAAATTCAAATAGTTAGTCAACTAGGCAAACAAAGTTAGGAAAAAGTTGGTTAGAACTTAGCTAAATCTCCAACAGAGTCACCATTTCTGTTTTGCATGAAAAATTTTGAAAACATGGAAAAAAGTTTCAAACTTAATTTTGAAAATAGAGTCACCACTTAATTTGATAATGAAAATTTTTAAGAAAAACTTGAAATTTATTTAAAAAACTTAAGACTATAAAAAACTTTTAAATTTTTCAAAAATCGGGTAACGGTTCACGTTAAATTCAAAAGAAGATGTTATGCACTTTTGAAAATCCACAATGTGTGGTTCACAACAGATTCAACTTATTTGGCTAAACTTGAAAATTGGCTAAAACAGATTTAGAACAATGTTGAAACCATTTCTTTTAGAGAAGTCACAAAGGGTAATAGAATTTATTTAGGACTAATCCATTTAATTTATTTCAAATAATTGAAATAGTTAAACATCAACGTTTCAAAATAATTCTAATTTTTAACACTTTTATCTTTCAAAATAATTCTAACTTTTATCATTTTTATCTAAGTCAAAATTTTGAACTAAATGGTTACCTCAAACTCGTAAAGATATATTCATACTTCCTAATAACTACAAAAGAACATAGAGAGTGCTTATGTTATTCTTGAAAGCTTAAGTTTGCGTAAAAGGAATTTGAACTCGAATAAAAGATTTTGAGATATTTAAAGCAATTCTTGCTAAAATATAAAAGTTTAAGAAACTCAATGGATTCGTACTAATTTAAGATCAAGATTAGAGCTAATTACAAACAAGTTATCAAATATGCAATATAAAGAAATACAATGAAGAGAAAGTTGAGATTTGAGCCCCTTGTGGCCCATCTTGAATCTACCCAGCTTTTGGACTTAATTTCATTGACTTTGGCCCATTTTCACCCTTGGTATACCAGATATATATCCTAACACATTTCACTCATTTTCTTGTATATATGGTGTATACATGTTGTTTATTTAGCCACATACACTTGCATTTTCTGTTTTCCACCTGAATACTAGTTTCCTTTACATATATTTTTGTTGTATATCACCTATAAAACCCTGATATTTGATTTATACCAGTGTATGCAACTATGTGCTTTCACTAATCAATCTATTTTCGGCCTTGCTTAGATTTTGCTTTGATTCAAATAGAGGTTTTAATGCAAAGAAAAGAGTGCAAATTAGTCACTAACGCAAAAAAGTAATGGAATAAAACTTGTAATAAAATTCAAAAAGACAACCAGCGTATCTAGGTGCACATGTCCATGTAACAATCTCCCAGGCAAGCATTTAATGAAACCAAATGAGATACCCACTTATAGAAATTATAAAAAGCATTGTCTTTTTTCATTCTAACTAAACTCCTCTTATGTAACAGAACTTTGATATTAAGCTCACAACACATATGAGATCCATCATCTATTTTTTCCAAGAAACAAAAGTCCATTTACTATTATGAATAGCTAAATTCATAAATTCCTAACAATCATGATATGATAAAATAAGTTCATGGTAGTTGCTTTATAGTAGAATTATTCGAAAAATAGCTTGTTAAGAAGTTTATTAGCAAATTGGAAAAGGAGGAAAATCCCTAAGAACTATGCCATCCTAAAGGTGAAACCGGTGAGGCAAGAAAGCCGTGATAGGGGAGTAACAAAAGTAGAGGCGCTGTTTAAGGAAAAAGTATCCAGATTATCATGCTAATAGTGATCGAAGAATATGTTATTTAACAATAATCTAGTATATAGCAATCTAAAGTGATCATATTTTGTTATGTGCATGATTGAAGGGAATATTTTGAAAATAGCAATTTTATGAAAAATGGATAATTATTTATTTGACGAAATGATAGATAAATTTAAAATACTCGTTTTATATGTACTTAAGGATATAGAAATAGTAGATATAAGAAAAATCATATTGGAAAAAATATTTGATAGATATTTTATGACTAGAACTAATTATATACCACACCTACCGAAGTACTCTTATAAATAATTACATACCAAACCCACACACTAACTATAATAAATTATGTATATTTAGAATTTTGGAAAATGTGAAAATATAGAAGAATTAATGAGATTAAAACAAATGGATACCAAAACAAATAGTTAATAAAAATTATAACTTTTTAGACTTAGATTTTGTAATAGATACAGAAAAAAATACAAGTATGGATAGGATATATTACAAAAAAATTATTAGATAATAATATAAATGTAACAGATGCACCAGAATATGTAGAAAGAGCACTAATAGAAACAGTGAAATTATGGTTTTCAAATCTAACTGAAAATAGTAAAAGTGTATTAAGAACTGACAAACCTACCGGAGAAACATCATCAACAACTACAACTAAATTAAACAACATATTCTTCAAATATATACTACTTCCATAACTTTAAACAGTATAAACTCTGATACCAATTGTAGGGGGATGCGGATAACTTGTGTGGTAAAATAGATCTATTATAAGTAGAATGGATCTATTTTTATTTGTGCGTGGATATTTCTTAACTTCTCTAAATATTTTTATTTTGAGTTTATTTATGTCAGTTTTATCGATATTCATATCTTGGGGGCTGATTATATGGTAATTAGTTAAATGCTTTGATATAGTATTCTTTATTTTTTTTTCTTATTTTTTATAATTCTTCTATATTATTTTGAAGGTATTCTAAATATTCTATATCATTTGTTTCAAAATATCTAATTAGATTATCTTACATGAGTTTTTCTAATAATATTATTTCTTCCATATTTTATCTCCAATATTTTAAATATTCATAGTCTATCATTTTATCCTGTAGTAATTGCAGAGTTACAAATTTCTGTATAATAATTTATCCTAATTGTACTGTAATGTATATCTAATTTTAAATTTTCAATGCTATTTATTATCTTGTGTTGTTCTTCTCGTAGCGAGTTTTTAAATTATATAAACTATCACATGCACTTTTTCCTAAATTTTTTAGGGTTCCTTCTATCCATATTAATTTTTCCTTTAGATTTTCTATTATTTTTCTAATTCGGTTTCTATAATTAATTTCTTCATTTAGATTATCTTGATTTTCTCTAGTTTTTCTAATATATTCTAACATTTCTTAATCTGAATAATATCCATCTGGGTAATTATCCATGTATAACTGTTCTATCCAATTTATAGTTTCAATTTCATAGTCTAATACTTTTTATAATATTATTCTCTACAATTTCTATATCTTTAAGTATATATAAGATTAAGATTTTAAGATTATCTATCATTTAAAATTGGTTAAATACTTTATTATAATATTTTTTAGTTCTTTGTTTTAATCTCATTAATTCTTCTATATTTTCACTAAGAAATTGTATATATTTATATTTCCAAAATTCTAAATATACATAATTTATCATAGTTAGTGTGTGGGTTTGGTATGTAAGTATTTATGAGAGTAGTTCGGTAGGTGTGGTATATAATTAATTCTAGTCATAAAATATCTATCAAATATTTTTTCTAATATAATTTTTCTTATATCTACTATTTCTACATCCTTAAGTACATATAAAACGAGTATTTTAAATTTATCTACCATTTCGTCAGATAAATAATTATCCATTTTTCATAAAATTGTTATTTTTAAAATATTCTCTTCAATCATGCACATAACAAAATATGATCACTTTAGATTGTTATATACTAGATTATTGTTAAATAACTTATTCTTCGGTCACTATTAGCATGGTAATCTGGATACTTTTCCCTTAAACAACGTCTCTACTCTGGTTACTCCCCTATCATGACTTTCTTGCCTCACCGGTTTCACCTTTAGGATGGCATAGTTTTTAGGGATTTTTCTCCTTTTCCACTTTGCTAATAAACTTCTTAACATGCTATTTTTTAAATAATTCTACTATAAAGCAACTAACATGAACTTATTTTATCATATCATGATTGTTAGGAATTTATGAATTTATCTATTCATAATAGTAAATGAATATACCTGTTCTGGTAGTTTTGATAATTCTAAGCTTTGTTCCTCCATAGATTTTTCCATTGAAATATACCTATTTTTTAAATAATCAAATTATTTTTTGTAGACAAGAGAGAGTTTTTTGCTTCAATCGTATGAAGGCTTGCCTTCCTCTGAGCAAATGCTCTTCTATTTATATTTTTAAGAAAACCCGTAAACGTTTTACATTTTTACATCTGTCCTAATCTATTACCTACCTACTTTACAAAAGTCTTTACACCTATCTATAAAAGTAGAAAAACTTTACAAAGGTCCTAAATTATTTCTACAAAAGGACAAAACTTAGTAATGGCATTTTGCCAAAACGTCAAAAAGTAACTAATAATTTACGTAAATGAATTAAGAAAGATATCTAATCTTCCATATGTCATTTTCTAGCATTAACTTGTCTTCTTTATGTCACTTTATTAACTTGTCTTCTTTATGTCACTTCATTAACTTATCTTTTTTTTATTATTGCTCCGTCTTCTTTTTATTGCTCTGTAACTCCATTATTGCTTCATATCTTGCATCTTCCAGATGTTGATTTCTTCTTCTATTCCAGTTGAACTTCTGGGACAATATTATCTTCTCCATTTCATTTTGAACATTGATGCTCTTGATATTTATGTCCAATTAACTTACAATATTTGGTTAATAATTCTTCCAAAATAAATTTTTCTCTAATGGCTCTGGCGATAGGTTTTTTATCTGGATTAAGTAACGTTAAGATCCATTGCCTAATGTCTTCCATATCTGCTTCTCGTAGTTCCTTTGAATTTGAGTATACTATTACATTACCTCTTGAATAATAACTCCATATGGGATTTCTGTTGCGATAAGTGTTTGTTAACTCTTGAAGAATTGTGGATAGTCCGATAATTCTCTCATTTGCATAAAATTTGGTATCTCAATTCTAGGTATTTCTGGTTGTGGAATAATATCTTCTGGTATAATCATATCTCGAGTCATTCCTATTTTTACAACTTGTATAGGTGATTTAACTTCATCATACAATATCTCTACTGGTGCTGTGTAAAATTTTATAAAAAAATAGGTTACCTTTGGTTATTCTTTTAAAAATGCTAAATGAATCATATATTTTTGGTATATTGGATATTTCATTTCCGTCTTGGGTATATATGTTATTAAGTAGTCCATATTTGTAACAGATTTTAACTAGACTTGGTTTGGTTTTGGGTAAAACAATTAACTTATTGTATCCGGCTAGCTTCTAGGTTATGTAATTCGTATGTGGTTTTTGGATGTTTATAGCTCTGGGGTTGGAATTTAAGAAGGTTTGTACTTTGTAGATATTTTTTATGTATGTTCGGGCTGTATAGTTGTAGGTCTTTTGTCTTGGTTTAAACTATCTCGGTATGTGGTAATTTGTGGGGGTACGAACATAGGATCTTTTGGTGTATTTGGAATAAATGGTTTATCAAATAGCCTGTTTAGGTTCATATTTGTGTTTTTCCTAACTCCTTTGCTTATACCTGCAGAAGTAGATTGATAAACGTTATGGGTTTTATAGAGTGTCCCAACGTCTTCTTCTAGCTCTGGAATTTTAATATCTTTCAATCGACATAGCTCTGCACACTACTGAGTTAGCTGATTTGTAGCTATAGACTTCAATTTAACTTCATTAGTCTTTAGCTTTTCTATTTCATTACCTATATTGTCCACTTTCATTGAAAGCGTAGTTAGGGTGTTGAATATCTTTTCTAGAGTATCCTCTTCTATTATATCAGTCTATGTAGCTTTGTCTTGATATGTAATCTGTAATAACATTTTTGTTAGTACTAATTACTTCAATTGTAAATGTGAAATTTAATATATTCAAGACGAGTCTCCGAATCTCTTTTGTTGTAACTGAATTTTGTATTTTCTTTGTTAGCCACCAATGTACCTGTGTATTATCTGTTCGTACAATAAACTTGTTATATACAATATATGACTCAAATACTAATAAACATTTATATAATGAGCATAATTATTTTCTATTTATTTCCCATTTTATTTCTGTTTCATTAAACGTACCTGAGTAGTATCTACAATGGTGTTCTAATTTTTCTTTTTCATATCTATATTTAAGTGCTCCTCCATAACTACATTTACTAGCATCTGCTTCTACTATATATATAAATTTTCTATTTTCGTCTGGAAATTGTAATTTTGGTAATTCTTTACAAAGTATTTTTATTTTCTAAACTTGTTTTTTTATCTTCTTTGTTATGATTATATTCTACATCCTTTTTAAATTTTTTCTATAAGGGCTTTAGATTTTTTTGCTAATTTTGGTATATATTCTCTTACTTGGTTTACCGATCCTAAAAGTGATTGTAATTTCTTTTTTGTATCTAATTCTTCTGTTGAATTTATTATTTTTTGTACTATATGTTGTTGCATTTTTACTCCATTTTTATCTATTTCTATTCCTAAAAATTTTATTTGATTTTTCATAATTTCAGCTTTCTTCTCATTTAAACTTATTCCCTAATTTTCTATTATATCTGTAAATTGTTCTAATAACTTTAAATGTTCTTCTTTTGTTTTTGTATATAATAGTATATCATCTATGTATACTATACAATTAGGTAATTGTTTAAAATAACTATCCAAAAAATGTTGATATCTACCTGGTGCATTTTTATATCCAAATGGTAGTACATTCTATTCATAAAATCCTTGTGGTACCTTAAATGCAGTTAATTCCTTAGATTCTTCTACTAACTTTAAATGGTAAAATCCTGATTTACAATGAAGTTTACTAAAGTAGTTGTATCCTTGTATTTGTCTTATTTTTAATATCTTATTTGGTATTAGGTAATTATATGTCATAGGTTTTGCATTTAAATTTCTATAATCAATAACCATTCTAGTTTTTCATCTTTTTGGTTCACTATGTTTATTTACTATAAATGCTGGGCTATTATGTTTACTATTACTTTTTTGTATGTATTGTTTTTCTAATAATTCTTCTATATGCATTTTAAATTCTTTTAAATCGTCAAAATTATATGTTAATGGTTTCTGAGTTATTATGCTATTTTTATCTTCCCTATAACTTATACTCAGCCAAACATATCCAATATGCACACATACTATTAGAATCGAATTTTTCAATACAAACTAGAATGCAAACTTTTGGGATTCCTCTACCTTTTCAACTTTCAACTTCCATTTAGGGCATGATCATATAGTTTATTTCTAGAACAATGCACCACTGTAGGACTTTTAGGTTAATTCAAGGATTCTACAAATAAGTTTATTGATTTCCATATATTGTTTTTGAAAATAAATATACCAACCACTTATATTTAGTTTTGAATAATATAGTACTGTCAGGAGCCAAGAATGCTACCATATATTCAAAGAATCGAAAGTGAAATATGAAAAAATTAAGTGAAATCCCAGATTGAATTAGTAATTGGGAAAGTTGCTACCGAGGTCAAGGCATGTTTTTAGCCTTTTATAAAGTGTGGCAAAATAGGGAAATTAGAATTTGAGAGGGAAAAGGAAATTTTAAAATTAAATGAGATTGTAGAGGCGGTCTAGTACCTTGATTACGAGAAATTAATCAAGTTACCCAAAGGAGTAGTCTCTAGGATCATTAACAAAATGAATACTCGACACCACTCTTATGTCGTTTGGCTACTTCATAGTTCTTTGGACGTTGTATGTGACTTCTTCATTATTAACATTAAACTTGAGCTCCCCCTTTTCCATATCAACCATTACTCTACACATGTCCATGAATGGTATTCCCAATATGATGGGAATCTCTAAGTCAAACTCACAATCTAAAATGACAAATTCAGCCAGAAAAATAAAGTTATCAACTTTTACCGACACGTCAAACGATATGCCCATGGGTTTCTTTACTGTGCAGTCTGCCATCAACAATTGCATAGTCGTTGGCTCTGGAGGGATCAATCCCAATTTCTTGATTACAGCCAACAATATAAAATTAATGATGGTTCGAGAGTCATATAATGCCCTGGCAAATCTAGATGCAATGATAGTACATGAGATTTTGAACGCTCTAGAATCACTATTCTTTTGGGCCAATGACTTAGAAGTAACTGCACTTCAATGGTGCAACCCACCAACATCCTCAACACTAGATTCTCTCTTCTTCGTCACAAATTCATTCAAAAACTTTGCATACCCATGCATCTACTCTAAAACCTTAAGGATAGGCATGTTCAAACTCAAATCAATCAGCATCTTAATGAATTTCTTGAACTTCCTTTCCTCCTTCTTCAATTTTAGTCTTGAGGAAAAAGTGGGGACAGTCATGAAATTTGCATCACTATAGGATCATCATCCTTTCCCTTACATTTATCCTTACTAATATTAACATTAACACTTATCGCCTTGTCCCACTACACAATAGGTTTCTCATTAACCATAATACTATCATTCTTCTACAAATCCACAGTATGCAATGGAGGATAAATACTAGAATTATAACCCTGAGAAAGAAAATGATGATCATTGTTTAGTTTTAGAATCGTGTTTCTCGGAAGGGTAACCATCTGCCTCTTATTTAAAGTCGAAAACATCTGCCCAAATTTCTACTCTAATTGTTCGATTGCAGTCGCATGAGACTCAACCTTTTGGGTTAGACCTAAGATATCAACCTTAGTCTCCTTAAGCATGTTTTTTGATTATCTTTACCCTTCACCAGTTTGGACAACAATGCCTCTATTCTCAATTCAATATCACGGCTTCCCGGTGGGATATACCTTTCTCTTTCTCCTTATAGTCGTCCTTTCTTCTCCAATCACCATTACGCTCCCTACTGAGGTCTCTTTATCTATATCTATAATTGTTTTGAACTTACTTTCCCTTTGACTTTTTCTCAAAAACCTGCTAATTATCGATGAAGATATTTAGCATCCTCTTCTAAGTCAGACTTATAATGCTCTAAAGGTTGCACCATGTGAACCTACCGCATTTAACTTCTAAGAATTCACTATTGCAAACTGCTTTCTCAGCAACCCAATATCAGTTCTAATATGCACAATTTCTTGTATTACAGAACCATTACCAACACTATGGTCATTGAAATCCCCAATGACATAAGTGCTAACACTACTCTCTGCCTCCCGAGTATGCCACCCTTGGTTGGTAAGATAGATCTAGTCTATAATATCAGATGCTACTTTTCATCATAAACACATGAAAGGTCCTCTTGTGATTGTATCTACCATGGCTCTGGAACTAATGTTCAGTGTTCTATAGAATATCTCTAATAAGTTTATCCCTAAAATGCGTTGATCGGATGCCATGCTCAACTTGTTCTTAAACTAGAACCAAGCCTCGTACATTGACTCATAATATAGATGTCTTAAGTTATATATCTCATCTTTTAGGTACAACATTATGGATAGAGGAAAGAAGCTATGGAAAAATTGCTTGTACAACTCATGCCAAGTGGTAATCGATCTCCTAGGATATTTCCCCAACCATAAAGAAGCTTCTCTAGTCAATAAAAAAGGGAACAACCACAATATGAGTTCCTACGAGTCTACCCCAGGTATGGTGTAACAAATGCAGATGCCAATAAAATTAGCAAGAAACATATTTGCATCATTTGCAACCAAACCTGCTAACATACCTTTCCGATTTAACAGCTGGATTATAGCACTTGTTATGTCGAACTTAACACCTTATGGTAAAGCAGGAGGAATGATAGATCATATTTTTGTTGGATCAACATATCTAAATCCTTATCATCATCGTTTGGCTGAATGTTCTGGTACGTTGGGATCACTTGAGCTCGACCACCTCTAACTCTATCTCAATTACGTCGAGTGCTTTTAGACATCAATTATTGGTCTCTACCTAGCTAGCTCTGCCTCCCAAGCGACATACTAAAATTTAGAATCCCTTCTCTGATTAGCAGCTATGTCTACTAACAAATATTCTATTTATTGATCAGTAATGTCCTGAACTCTTATCGGAGGAGGTGGAGGCACAACATTAGGATCATCCCAAACCCCATGCAGGTACTTGTTCTGATATCGTATGAATAGGCTATATGATTCTCTATAGGTTTAGATGTATTACGAGTAAGGTATTTCATTGAATTCTAGTGTTAGGCATACACCGGTGTACACCCAACTAAAAATAGAAAACAAAAACCCAAGAACTTTAGTAACTTCAATCAACAACTCAACACCATATTTCCCGACAACGGCATAAATTTTGATCAACACCCAAACTACACCTTCTATTAAAGATAAAGAAGTCACTGTGAACTAAAGTAACCCAAATTAGGTTGGGGTCAAACCCACAAGGAAAACTTGAACTCATCTCTAGTTTGCTGGAATCAACGAGAAGTACTAAAAGTAAATGAAGGGTTTGTAGTGGTAATCTCAATTAAGTACTAGAATTGAACTTTGGTTGTAATTAGTCAGTAAAGAACACTAGCACTGTGTTCCCTTGGCTTCTCAACTCAGTAGGTTTATAGTTCTTTGCTGAACCAACCCCATATCTTGCATGCAGAATCTGATAAGTTATGTACCATCAACTGTCTTATGGAATCATTGATAGATTTCACCAGTTACCTTTTAAGTCTTAGGATGTTCCATTACTAAACCTTATCATAGATCCCAGTTGACTAATACATTTTGATTCTCAAGTTATTAGATGATATATAGCCATCTTAAGTAGGTGATGTTGATTAGCCTAGATCGGCAACAAATCTTCAAATTAATGTTGTGATTATCTTTTCCTAATCTATGAAACTCTTGTGAATTAATTAATGGTATACTAGGAGGGATTTTAACAGATTCAATCGCTAAGAAAGCTATTAAACTGAAGTTAACCACAATACATGCAAGAATATCGATTCAAAACAACTTAGTACTTCCCCTACTTCGTCAATTTTCTAGGATAACCACAACCCTAGCTAAGAGCTTTAGGCCCTCATTATTGTCAGAAGATCAAAGAAATTTATAATTGAAGAGATTCAAACAATATCATAGTAAGAAATGAATAAAAACCAAAGTCTTTAATTAAATTCTCAATCAAATTTAGATCCAAGTAATACCAAGATCAAAATTGAATCCTAGAATCCAATATATATTAGTAAGTAAATATAGTGCATAATGTAACCAAAGAATGCCAAAGGTGTATATATAGGTTACAAGGAATCCTAGGAAACAACTCCCAAACAAAGATGGAAAATCATGGTCGGTAGCCACATACTGGACCACCTACGGGTCGTGGATAGAACCTACGGACCGTAGGTGGTCCCACATAGGTTCCATGGTCCACAAACACTAAAGAAACTCTTTGGACTTTGCTTTTATGAGACCTATGTTCGCACCTACGGACCGTAGGTGGCACCTACGAGTTGTAGGTGCCATCCATTAGTATCAGGGTTTTCTTTTATGAACTTCTGAGTATCTAGATCTTAATTTCTGAGATCCACTTTGGCATTTACTGACCATCGATATCACATACGGGCCACAATTGCCCACCTCTATGGTCTAAAACTTCAACCTTTATTTCATTTTTCAAAAATAGTCCCTAAACCTAATTTTCTACAAAACATAACACAAAACACATCATATCTCACAAAAAAACAAACTAACTTGCATATTTTCATTGTTTTAAGCATCGAAAGTGCTATGAATCTATAGCACATAATGATCTAATTCATAATATGAGTACAATAAGATTTGAGATAGTAAACCAAAGTCCAGAAAAGAGAAAACTAGGAATAGTGCTCCAAAAAATAAAAATAAACAATTGAGGAAATAGTATCTAAAAAGTGAACTGAATATAGTCTTACTAGACCCTCATAATCCAGAGGCTTAAACAATACAAATAATCCAACAAGTCCCCATAACCCTGATGGGTGCAATCAATATTCCACACCGATTGTAGCACTCATAAAAAATTTGATCCTTATAATTCTAATCATGAAACTGTCATGATCCGAACTAGGAGGTGGCCATGACGGGAATCTCAAGCCCACTGTGGACCGAAGACCACCCTCTTTGCCTAGCCAAATAGTATTTAACACACCTAGCAGCAGCTAAAATCTGAACATATAATACAATAAAAGAGTAACAAACTCAATGACATTAAGAATGTCAACATTAATACCTAATCCACATTAACATCATAAGGACTCTAACAATTAGAATACAGTCTAAGTCGGGACATACCCGGACCTTGACAATGACAATGTTAATGTGAACTCTTTAATTCTAGTTTATCAAAGGAAACCAAAGAAATGATCAATTCTTCCAAAAATGAAAGCTCACGACTTTACCATAAATGTCCAATGAACCAAGCCAATCCACCTAGAACTGCACAAGAAAAGTAGGATTGCCTTTGAACCCTGTATCACATGGAGACACAGCGTATGAAGACAGTTAGTGGGTTAAACACTAGCATGTAACTAAGGGATAAGGAAAGTAATGGTAATTCAAAATCCAGTCAAACTCAATATGAATGTTCACATACATATATGTATACATATATATACTTATATAAAATGTTGGGATAGGGAAAAAGTCTTAACATACACTTTAAAACTTTAGCCTAGATTATGTAGCTTAACCATCATATATCAGTACCCATGGGCTATATGGTCCCATCTCTCACACCCTGGTCGGGCCCCAGTGCCTGTAGCTGCACAAACTGGAGAACAATCTTATATATATGCACCTAGAACTCGAACCTCCCAATTATATACTAAGGTGAATTAAGAACTCGATCATGTAATGTATTATGGGGGACTCAAACCTCCCAATCATATAATAACATGGACTCAAACCACTTGGATGAAAGAAAAAGGACTCGAAGCCCAAGTCATTAAGATCTCTGCACCGATAAATACAGTTTTTATGTTTTGGTCCTTTAGGACCACCACTTTCATGGTCTAGCTACATAACCCTCTTTAAGCCCTGATAAAAATAATCACACATTCACATTCATTGAATCACAATACATGTTTAGGCATGCACTTTTGGTATCATCATACCAGCTACAATTGAACGGTAACATCATCATGCCATCATAATTTCATTAACTTAGGAAAGCAACTTCTTTTGTTCATTAATACAAAGTGGGGGAAACTGACTCCATTTGTTAATTAAATTAAACCATAATGTTTTAATAACCTCTTTATATCATATGATTGTTCCAAAAATAGTTCAATGCAATTTTACTTGTACTGAAAATCACTTTCACAATTTTATTAGGGTTATTACCAATTCAATTTTCAATATTCACAAAATTTGGGAAAATCACAATCCTGTATATTATTTACCATGCCCATGTATCAAATTGATTTCAAAACCACAATTGAAAACATAAAAAACACATATGTAAACATGAAACAACACATAAACAACAATCATTCAAAACCCTCAACCCATGCTCCAAAACCAACATCAGAAACACATGGAGAATCATTTATAACATAATCTTACACAAAGTAATAGTTGGGGAAGAGTAACATACCTAAAATATCATAAGTTCTGGAGAGAATTTGCCTATGGGAGCTCTAGTTGATCAACTTCTTATAAACCCTAAGTATCTTTCTTGAGAAAATTTGATAAAGGATGAAAGGTTATTTCCATTTGTTTTGGAGTACTAACAACATCCTAAAGGGGTTTTAAGTCGTAGGTCATGATTTATGGAATAGGGGGATTATCCAAAGTTCCCTTAATGAAATGGTGAAAAATTGTCACTGGTGACTATGAGTCACTATAAGACTCATAAGGACACATTACGGCCAATCACAATGAGTCATAGTCAAGATAATAGCTGAAGAGCCCTTCTCTTCTAATCCCACGATTCACACCATACGACTCGTCAGGAGACCCTATGACTCGTAGGGTCTAAGTCGTAGTCAAGATTGAAAATCTTGTGACACATACAACTTTTGCTATGAAGAGGACCATACGACTCGTTTAAAGTATGTTTGACTCATTAGGAGCCAATCATAACCAGGATAGTGACTTGGGCCACCTTTACAATAACCTTACAATTGGGGTCTTATGACCCGTAATGACATATTACGATTTGTAGAGTGAGTTGTAGTCAAGACAGTGAGTTTAATACTCAAAATTTTATGATGGCCAGCAACTGGGCTATCACTTTCTCCCCTCCTTAGGATCATTCATCCTTAAATATTGGGTTAAGGCATCTATTAGCAGGATTTAAGATAGAAAAACCCATACTTATAATAAAGATATGAAACAAAAATGCTAAGATTAACATGTACCTGTAGCAGGATTATATGGAATGGGGAATAAAAATAGGTATTTGAACTTCATATCCTTTTTAGCTTCCCAAGTAGCTTTTTCAAAAATTTGGTTCCTCCATAAAACATATACCAAAGCCACAACCTTTGTCCGTAACCAACGGACTTACTGATCAAAGATCTTAACTAGTACCTCATCATATGATAAGGAGTCTAAAATACCAATAATTTCTAATAGAACCACCAGGGAAGGATCACCTATGCACTTTCTTACCATCAAAACATGAAAAATTGGGTGAACAGAGCCCAAAAATGTGTAAAATATAACTCATAATCCACATTACCCACCATCTTTAAAATCAAATAAGGGGCTATATAAGGGGGATTAAACTTTCCCTTCTTTCAAAATTGCATCACTCCATTTATGGGAGACACCTTTAAGAATACCCAATCACAAGATCCTCTCTCGCACCCTGTCAATATTGGGAACACACAATCTACCTTGGTATCTTAAGATACCATCACCGCCAATCTCAAAAACTATCACTTTCTACTTGCCATTATCATCCTTGATCTGCATAAAGATCAGATCCAAAACCTGCTTCCCTTTCACCTCAGCACCATTTGAAGACTTCAATACCTCTTACACTATCATACCACCATTCTCATAGTCTAAGTGATGAACTCAACGATTATCCAACCTATGAATATTTGCTACCAACTCTCTTTTTTCCTCATCCATATGAGATAAGCTTCTCATAAATAACCTACTAAGAGCATCAACAACCAGGTTAGATTTACCTAGATAATAGTAAAGACTTATATCATTATCATTAAGAAACTCAAGCCATGTCTTTTTCTTGAGATTCAACTTCTTCTAGGTAAACACATATTGCAAGCTCTTATGATTTGAGTAGATGTCAACATGAACCCTATACAAATAATAACACTAAATATTCCATGGAAAGACCACAACCAACTATTCTAAGTCGTGCATTAGGTAATTCTTTTAATAAACTTTTAACTGACTAGAAGCATAGGACACAACCCTACTATATTTCATCAACACACAGCCCAGTCCTATCTGGGATACATTCTAATTAACCACAAGACCCTTGGTACCCTCAGGTAGAATTAGAATCGGGGTACCCTTAAACTTCTCAAAACTGTCCTTACAAGTATCCGATAATAAAAATATTACATTTTTCTGAGTTAACTTAGTGAATGGGGTAGCAATATAAGGAAACATTCCACAAACCTTCTATAATATTCGGTCAGGACCAAGAAGCTCCAAATATTTGCTAGAGTCATAGTCCTAAGCCACTTGTTAACTGCCTTGACCTTTTATGGATCTACCATGATCCCCTCACTCAACACAACATGACCCAGATAGGTCATAACATCTAAGCAAAAATCACACTTAGAGAATTTAGCATATAATCGCTTCTCCTTGATGCTCTACAACACTATATGGAGATGATTGACATTGTAAGACCCCATAAAATCCTAAGTTTAATTCAGTCCTTTAAAGATTGTTAAGGGACCCCAGAGTTAGAAAATTTTAGCTAAGTATTCATACTTAGAGTTATTTTAGCCTTCATGGTTGACGATCTTATTTCGCGACCCTTATAACCATTAAATATCGCTCTTTAAGTTGCTTCATGATCAGGAATGTTAGTAGGTGTTCTCGAATGAGTTTTGGATTTTTTAAACATCATTTAAAGTATGTTTTGGAGTCCAAACTAGTGTATCGATGCGATCTTAAAGTGCCGCATCGCCTATCCCATCGATGAATATTTTTCACTAGATCTTAGTGTAATTTTCAATAATTCGATGTGGGCTCAACATGATGCGTCGGTCATAGAATTGATACCTTTGACGTGGTGCATCGGTCTGTGCATTGCTAGGCCAATTTTTAGTCATTAAAAAGCTACATCCTCAATGATATTTAGGTCATTTTCCCACGTCTATATGCCCCTAAAGCACGAGATTTAGACACTTTAGAGGCAAAATACATTCACTATTCTCAAAATTACTCAAGAACAAAGTCGTAGGGCTTCTAATTCAACGTTTAAGATTCAAGAACCCACCATCAACCTTCATTAATTCAATTACTCAGGTATGTGAAGTTTACATCCAAGGGTTCCTTTCACCTTTGGAGTCTAAGAAACTCTTTTAAAACTTAGAGTAGGTTAATTTCATGATTTCCATGATTGGATGTAAGTGTATTCATGATTATAATGGTAATTGGATTTTTAATCCATGTTCTATTACAAGTTTCATGTGGAATTTCTTATCATGTGTGTAGTATCATATGAATTCATGTTAAAGCCATTGAATTTGTGAATTTGGGAATTGATATTATGATGTCTATATGTTATTTAGTATCATATGCATATTGGTACTCCCCAAGTATTTGTTAAAGTTCTCATGTGAACTAAATGGGGAAAAATCATGACATGCTAGTATATGTGTAAACTTATGCCTTACAAGTGTTTGATTAAATGTCTCTATAGATGAGTTATGAATAAGTACACAGTCTTATGCTTTTAATGTTTACTTTATTCTTTACTTTTCATGCTATCGAGTCTTGGGGGTATTCAATACTAAAAATTTTTGTTATTTACCTAGAGCTATAGTAGTTATAGAACAATCTTATTAGTGTTACAAATAGTAGTACTCAGTAATCAGTCACAGTCTCGATTTAGTATTTAGTTCAGAACTCAATGAACTCAGGCAGTTAACCAGATTCAGTAGTACTCTGTCAGCTAGTAGAACTCAGTGAACTCAGTTATTTAACCAGATTCAGTAGTACTCCATTAGTTAGCAGAACCCAGTGAACTCAATTCTGTTCAGTTAGATAGTATGATCAGTAAAAGTTCAGTCAAGCTTAGTATGAACTAGAAATTAGTTTAGTGTCTATTCAGTTGGGAGTAGAATTCAACACTGAGCGAACCGAGGGATTGGGCCATTCTTACCAACATACGGTTTAACCCTTAGTAGCAATCCCTACATTATAAAACTATGTAGTAAGCGTAGGTTGAGATATCTTCCTACCAGAATAGCGTTGATACATCTCATATGAGTTTTCCTGCCAGTGAAGGTTGACAAAAGAGCTTCCTATCAGAGAGAGTTAACTCACAACATGTCTTTACCCATGGTACGGTACTAACACCCTTCCAACTGGGATTACAGGTTGGCCCCTAATCCATTCAGAGAGAGGGATATCATTTAGATGATTACCTCCCACAATTTCAGTTTTAGTTTTAGTTTCAGTCTTAGTATAGAACTCAGTTTAGTTCTACAGAATTAGGAATGTCAGATAAGTCACCAAGCTCATTATAGAACTTAGTTCAGTACTACAAAATTAGGACTATCAGAAATAGTCACCAAATTATCAATAAGGACTATCAAAAATAGTCACACAGTTATTAGTATTACAATATCAGTGTTCTTAGATATTAGTTTATCGGTATTCAGAACTCAGTAACCAGTGTTAACATGACCTCTATTATTGTTTATGTATTTATGCATGTACTATTATTTAGCTATGTTCATGTTATTTAGTCAGTTATTGTTCATGCATATGAACCCATGCATATCAGCCTGCCTCACTTAGCATACCAGTACATTCAAGTAATGACGCATACCTTTCTTTTGTTCTATGATGTCTTATATCATAGGTTCAAATGCACAAGCTCCTGATCGTACATAGCAGCCTATCCTATCAATAACAGACTTAGTAGTGAGTCCTCATAGTTTAAGGATAAAATATTATTTTTGTTTTTTAGTACAGTTTTTAGTAGTCGAAGTTAGTTGGGGGCTTGTCCTATCAACTCCATAATTCAGACAGTTAGAGGCTTTCAGACTAGTGTATTTCAGACGTGTGTTTCAATATTTAGTATTGGTTTGAAGTTATGAACCTTATGGCATTTACAACCTCACTTCTGTATTTATTTTAGATAGGTTGTTATTAAAGTATAATTATTATACAGTGCTCATAGCAGGTACCAGTTAAGGGGCGTGTCTATCATCTCATTCAAGTTAAAGATTCTAGTTTTGATACTCCCAGTATTGAGTCAGTTCTAGTTGTATGTGAATTCCTCGATATGTTTCTCAAAAATCTTTCGGAGTTTCTCTCGAGAGAGAAATTGACTTTGGAATAGACCTTCTTCCAAATACTTAGCCCATATCTATTCTGCCAAATAGAATGGATCCAGTAGAACTCAAAGAATTAAAATAACAGTTGAAGAATCTCCTAGATAGAGGATTTATCAGACCCAGCATATCCCCTTAGGGTGTACCAGTTCTATTTGTTCGTAAGAAAGACGGTTCTCTCAGAATGTGTATAGACTACCGCCAGCTAAATAAGGTCACGGTCAAGAACAAGTATACAATTCCCAAAATTGATAACATGTTTGACCAACTTCAGGGAGCTAGTTACTTTTCTAATATAGAGCTCAGATCAGGCTATCATCAGCTCAGATTTAGAGAATATGACATTCCAAAGACAGCTTTCAAAATATGATATGGTCAATTCAAATTCTTTGTCATGTCCTTTGTTCTTACCAATGCCCCAATAGCTTTCATGGACTTGGTGAACCGTGTGTTCAAGTAGAACTTAGATATGTTCATCATAGTTTTCATTGATGACATTCTTGTCTACTCTCATAGTGAACATGATCATGCAGACCATCTCAGAATAGTATTATAGACTCTCAAAAACCATTAGTTGTTTGCCAAATTCAGTAAGTATGAATTTTGGCTAAGGTTAGTAGCTTTCCTTGGCCATATAGTTTCTGGTGATAGCATTAGAGTGGATCCTAAAAATGTCAAAGTAGTAAAAAACTGGTCCAGACACATCTCTCCATTAGATATTCTAAGTTTCTTGGGCTTGGCCGGTTATTACCGATGGTTTGTTGAAGAATTTTCATCTATTGCATCCCCTATGTCTAGATTAACTCATGAGAAAGTAAAATTTCATTGGACAGATTCTTGTGAGAAGAGTTTTAGGATTTGAAGACTCAACTCACTACAGCTCTAGTTTTGTCTCTACCAGATGGTTCAGAGTTTTATGGTATATTGTGATGCTTCTAGGGTTGGTTTGGGGTGTGTTTTGGTATTGATATGGGCCTATGCCTCTAGACATCTTAAGACCCATGAGAAGAACTACCCCACTCATGATCTTAAGGTAGCAACTGTAGTATTTGCCTTACAAATTTGAGGCACTATTTGTATGGGGTGCATACTGATGTGTTCACAGACCATAAGATCCAGCAGTATGTGTTCTCTCTAAAAGACCTAAACCTATGTCAGAGAAGGTAGACAGAGTTGTTGAAAGACTATGATATGAGTGTTCTGTATCACCCAGGCAAGGCCAATATAGTGGTTGATGCTCTCTACAGGATGTCCATGGGTAATGTTGCTTATGTGGAATATAATAAGAAGAACATAGTTCACAAAGTTCATCAACTTGTCTGAATTGTGTCCACTTAGTCGATTCAGCAGAACGTAGTGTATGGGTGTAAAGTAGTTCAGAAACATATCTAGTTTCAAAAGTGAAGGGAAAGTAGGACAGAGATCCTAGTCTAGTTAAATTGAAAGAATCAGTCAGAGATCAGAAAGCAGAGGTTTTATCTCAAGGGGAGATGGTGTATTTCGTTGCCAGGGTTGGCTATGTATGTCAGGTGTAGATGACTTGAGGCAATGGATTCTTGTAGAAGCACATGGTGCATGCTACTCTATTTATCCAGGGGACACTAAGATGTACCGTAACTTGCGAGAAGTCTATTGGTGGAGTAGGATGAAAAAAGATATTGCAGAGTTTATAGCTAAATGCTCAACATGTCAGAAGGTTAAGATTGAACATCAGAAACCTAGTGGGTCCATGCAGGAGTTCAGTATTCCCATATGGAAATAGGAAGAAGTAAGCATGGACTTTGTGATGGGTTTGCCCCATACTTGTCGTCAGCATGATTTAGTTTGGGTTATCGTAGACAGGATGACCAAGTTAGCTCATTTCTTACCAGTCCATTCCTCTTATTTAACCGAGGATTATACCAAGATTTATGTCAGAGACTTTGTCAGACTGTATGGAGTTTTGCTATCTATTATCTTAGATAGAGGTACCCAATTTATCTCTTATTTCTGGGAAGCCTTCTAAAAGGGTCTTGGTACCTAATTTCACCTCAGTATAACTTTTCACCCTCAAACAAATGGTCAAGCAAAAAGGACCATCTAGACTCTAGAAGATATGCTAAGAGCATATACCACTGACTTTATAGGTAGTTGGGATGACCATTTGTCATTGATTGAGTTGGCGTGTAATAACAGTTACCATTCTAATATTCGGATAGATCCATTTGAGGCGCTCTATGGGAGGAGATATAGATTTCTTATTAGTTGGTTTGAAGTGGTTGAGGCCATAGTGGTAGGGTCAGACTTGGTATTTGATACCTTAGAAAAAGTTTAGTTGATTTGGGAAAGGGTTTAGATGTCTCAGAGACGATAAAAATTGTATGCTAACGTACTCAGAAAGGATATCAAGTTCGAGATTGGTGACTATGTGTATTTAAAACCCTCCCCTATGAAAGGAGTGAAGAGGTTTGGGAAGAAGGGGAATCTCAGTCCTCGATATATCTATCTTTACCAGATTCTCAGCCATTTCAGAAAGGTAGCTTATGAGCTTGAGTTGCCTTCAAACTTAGCTTTAGTGCACCCAGTGTTTCATGTCTTCTTTCTAACGAAATGCATAAGTGACCCAGCAGTTGTAGTCCCTGTAGAAGGTATAGATGTTCAGAATAGCCTCTTTTATGAGGAAATTCAAGTCGAAATCCTTGATTATCAAATTTTCAAACCGAGGAATAATAAAGTACCTCTAGTCAAAGTTCTTTGGCGGAATTAGTCCGTTGAGGGAGATACTTGGGAAGAAGAAGTAGATATACGGACCAAGTATCCTCACCTCTTCTCCGCAAACTCAGACTCAACTCAAGGTAAGACTTTTCCTTATATTAACTTAGTTTCATGTTCATATGTAGTTACTAACTTGGTATAAAGTAACGTTGCATACTCAGTCATGCATTCATGAATCAGTTCAACCATGTACTTGTTCATTAGATATGCTTGTTCAGTAAACTAATTTAGCTTATCAGTAATATCAATTCTAAAATCATGCATCAGTTATGCATGTTCAGTATGATAATTCAGTATATTAGTAGTCTCAGCCATGAAATCATGCTTCAGTTGTGCATGTCTAGTATGTACTTTCAGTCTATCAGTTCTCTTAGCTTAGTCTCATTCGAGGATGAATATTCCCAAGGGAGAGATGTTATAAGTCCCCGCAAAATCCTAAGCCTAATTCAGTCCTTTAAAGCTTGTTAAAGGGTCCCAGCCATAAAATGTTTTTGCTAAGTATTCATACTTAGAGTTATTTTAGCCTTCATGGATGGCGATCTTATTTTGCAAACCTTACGACCATTAAATTTCAATCTTGAAGTTTCTTTATGATCAGGAATGTCAGTAGGTGTTCTCGGACGAGTTTTTGATTTTTTGAACATCATTTGAAGTAAGTTTGTGAGTCCTAAATAGTGTATCAATGCGATATTGATGCACCACATTGATGAATATTTTACCGTAGCTAACGGTACAATTTCTCGTGAACCGATACGAACTCAAAGTGGTTCGTCAGCCATAATATTGAACCCTTCGACGTGGTGCATAGGCCATAGTATCAATCCCTTCAACGCGGTGCGTTGGTATATGCATCATTAGGCTAGTTTACAGTCATTAAAAAGTTGCATCCTCGGGGGTATTTAGGTCATTTTTCCACGTCTATCATCCCCCAAAACATGAGATTTAGCCACTTTATAGGCAAAATTCATTCACTATTCTCAAAATTACTCAAGAACAAAACCGTAGTTTTTCTAATTCAAGGTTCAAGATTCAAGAACTCACCATTAGCCTTCATTAATTAAAGTACTCAGGTATGTGAAGTGTTTATCTAAGGGTTTCTTTCACCCTAGGAGTCCAAGAAACACTTTTAAAACTTTAAGTAAATTGATTTCATGATTTTCATGATTGGATTTAAGTGTATTCATGATTATAATGTTAATTGGATTTCCAATCCATGGTCTATTACAAATTTCATATGGAATTGATTATCATTTATGTAGTATCAAGTGAATTCATGTTAAAGCCATTGAATTTGTGAATTTGGGAATTTAGTTGGTAGTAGAATTTAACATCGAGAGAACCCAGGGATGGGAGTAGAATTTAGCATTCCTGCCAGCATAAGGTTTGACCCTTAGTAGCAATCCCTGCATTACAGGACGATGTAGCCAGTGTAGGTTGAGATATCTTCCTTCCATACGAGTTTTCCTACCAGCGAGGGTTGACGGAATAACTTTCTGTCAGAGAGGGTTAACTTACAACTTGTCTTTACTCATGGCACGGTACTAACACCCTTCCAACTGGGGTTACAGGATGGACCCTAATCCTTTCAAAAAGGGGCATGTCAGTTAGATGATTACCTCGCACATTTTTATTTTCAGCCTTAGTATAGAACTCAGTTCAGTTCTACAGAATCAAGACAATCAGATACAGTCACCCAACTCAGTATAGAACTTTGTTTAGTTCTATAAAATTAGGACTTTCAGAAACAATCACCCAGTTATCAATCAGCACTATCAGAAATAGTCACTTAGTTATCAGTATTTAGTATCAGTAATCTCAAATATCAGTTAATCAGTATTGAAAACTTAGTAACTAGTGTTAACATGACCTTAGTTACAGTTTATGTATTCTTGCATGTACTCTCATTCAGTTATGTTCACGTTAATCAATCGGTTATTTTTCATGCATATGAACCCATGCATATCATCCTACCTCACTTATCATACCAATGCATTGAAAGTAAAGACACATTTCTTTCTTTTGTGCTATGATGTCTTATATCATAGGTTTAGATGCACGGGCTCCTGACCGTACTTAGAATCCCAGCCTATCAGCAGTAGACTTAGTGGTGAGTCCTTATAGTTTGAAGACAAAGTATTATTTAAGTATTTTAGTATAGTTTTGAGTAGTTGGAGTTAGTTGGGGGATTGTCCTATCAACTCCATAATTCAGACAGTTAGTGGCTTTTCGACTAAAGTATTTAAGACATGTGTTTCAATATTTAGTTATAAGTATTCAGTGTTGGTTTTATTTATGAACCTTTAGGTGTTTACAACCTCACTTCCACATTTATTTCAGACAAGTTGCTATTACAGTATTATTAGTATACAGTGCTCACAACAGGCACAAGTCATGGGTTAGTTGGTGGTCCTTTAGGGTCGCAGCACCATGTAACGTCCAAGGTAAAGACTCAGGGCGTTACAGGTATGATTCACCTTGCTCTTAGAATAAACTAGGATGTCATCAATAAACATAATAATGAATAAGTCCAGAAAATGATGGAATACCCAGTTCATAAGATCTATAAATATCATCAGCGCATTAGTCAAACTGAAGGGCACCACCAAGAACTCAAAATGACTATATCGGGTTTGGAAAGCGCTCTTAGGGATATCCACCTCTCTAATTTTCAACTAATGATAACCTAATCGATGGTCAATTTTAGAGAAGTACTTAGCACACTGAACCTGGTCAAATAGGTCATCAATCCTGGGAAAAGGGTATTTATTCATCACCGTCACTTTATTAAACTGAGGTAATCAATACACAGCCGTAGGGACCCATCCTTCTTACACACCAAGAGCACAGGGGTACCCCATGAGGAAACACTAGGATGAATAAAACCCTTAAATAGAAGGTCTTTTAAGTGCTCAATTAAGTTCTTTCAACTCAATTGGAGCCATTTTATCGTGAGGGATAGAGAGAGGATGAGTGTTCGCAAGAAGCTCAATCCCAAAATCAATTTCCTTTTCATTAGTGAAACTAGGAAGATCATTAGGGAAAATTTGGGAAACTCATAGACCACTAAGACAGAGTACAATGAAGGACCCTCGGAACTAGAATCTTTAACATGAATTAAATGGTATAGACACCCTTTGGAGATCAACCTCCAGGCTCTAAGATATGTAATGAATCACCTCTTAGAAACTAGTGAACTACAGTCCCACTCAATCACTAGATCATTTGGGAATTGGAAATTGACACTTCGGGTCCTACAGTCAAGAGATGCATAGCGAGAGTTCAACCAAACCATCCCCAAAATCACATCAGAGTCTAACATGTCCAACTCTATGAGATCTACTAACCTCTCCCTACCTCGGATAGATACCATATAACCCCTATAGACTCTTCTAGGCATAATAAATTCACTCACAAGAGTAGACAGGAAAAAGAGATCCAGAATACACTCGGGACCAAAACTAAAATTAATAGCCATTCAAGGGGTCACATAAGAAAAGGTTGACCCTAGATCAAGCAGACAATACACATCACGAGAAAAGTATTGTAATGTACCAGTGACAACATTCAGAGAAGACTCAGATTCATTGCTAATGTCAAAATCATAAATGCAATTTTGACCAGTTTCAAGGACATTAGTACCACCCTTTAGTGCAGGAAATGAAGATGTGTCAACTGGAAACTTGTTAAGCCTAGTAGTGACCCCAACTGATGGACAATCCCATTGTAGGTGGCCGAACCGACCACACATAAAGAATTTATCCCTCCTCTTCTTACAAAATCCATAATGCACTTTCCCACAGAATTAGAAAGGAGGATAAGATCGGGCTGACCAAGCCCAACTAGCCTGAGACTGGGCACCCTATGCTATGATTCCATTATTACTATAAAAATAATGGTCATCGGATGACTTATGATATGGAGCACTAGTCGTAGAATAAGAACTAGAATTGTTCCACTTCTTCTTAGACCATTTTCCAGCATCTCTACCACTTTATTTTTGACCTCCACCCTAATTTGAATACCAAAACTTCTTATTCTATATCTCCCTAATTTCTGCCTGCTTTATTTTTTTCCTCCTCGACCTTTTGCATATGCACAACAAGATGAGGGATATCCATATCCTTGTTTAACAAGGTGACCTTGATCTCTAAAATTAGATCATGGGATAAGCTAGAAGCAAACTTCTTCATCCTCTCTTTCATAAAAGACACTAGATCAGGAGCATGACAAGACAACTGGTGAAACATCAAGGCATACTCCTTAACATTAATCTTGCCTTCGCTTAATTTCATAAACTCCTCGACCTTTGCTTCCCTAAGCTCCTGAGGAAAGAAATGATCTAGAAAAGCACTTGAGGATTCATCCTATAGTTCCAAGTCTGCATCATCATCACTAGTTTGATCCCACTCCTCATACCACTGATATGCCATATACTTCAATTGGTATACAGTAAATTTCACACCCTAAGATTTAGAAGGATGCATGATAACACTCAATCTACAGCTCTCGTAGGAGTGTAAAGCGGTCGTTAGCAAATATAGAACCCAACCTGGGTTGGGTATCGATCCCACAGGGAATAGCTTGGCCAACAAGTAAGTAAAATTACTAAACTTTTAGTGCAAGTCTCGTAAGAGGGGGGATTCTTGTCGTGCAAGTAATTAAATAAAGTATCAAAATAAAAGCTGAAAATAATAAAGTAAGAAGAGAGTATTTCGTAGGTTGTGAAACAATGAGAATTGAAGCGTTGGGGTTATGTCCACCTTCAGAGGTATACGTCTCTATTGGCTATGAGTGTGTAGAGTCTTGACATGCAATTGCTTATAGAGAATTGTAGTCGATGGTAAATCCAAGCGTCTCTCGACCTAAACAAGGACTATTTCACTTTAACTCTCTCGAGCTTAAAGTGTGTCTAGCGGTACAAATTCTCCAAGAGGTTAGTCCAGTTACGGCACTATCTTTTTAATAGGAAAGGGTGTCCTACTACCTTGACATTATCTCTTTTCCAGACAAATAACCTTTCTCTCGAACAAGTTAAATGTTAGACTGGCGTTGGTCTATGCGTCTTCTTTTCTAGACAAATAACCTTTCTCTCGAACAGGTTAGATGTTAGAATGGCGTGTTCTTGTTTTTGAACCGCAAAGGATGTAGATTTAAGATGAAGAGAATAATGATATAAGCAATATACGTGTCTTGAACTCACAAGCTCATAGCAATAGATAGTAACTCATTCGGCTTCCATAACCCAACTAAGAGGTTTAGTTACCCATGAATGCGAAGGATATCACGTTTTGCATGGTGGATGGCGTGAATAGTAGGTGTTTGGCGTGTGGTTTTAGTGATTCCGTAGCAAGTAACGATTCTCTTGTTGTGGAATTTAAGAATAGAAGAATAGATTAGAAGTGTTTGTAGTGGAAGATGAGAAAGATGGAAGAAAATTAATAGTTTAAGAATGAATTTCTTAAATGAAGGGAGGAGTTGCCTCCACTAAGGGAGGACTTGATTAAAATCTCTAGCATGATAGGGTATTTATAATACTCCTATCCTACTCCTACTATGCTAATGAAATAAATAACCAAATCCTACTAGACTAATGAAATCCTTAACCCAAATGTACTAGGGTAAGGTTACAATATCATAATCCAAGTAGAATAGTGAAATACATAACCTAATTGTACTAGGTTAATGTATCTTTCTAAAATTCCAGCTTTGTGTCTGTAAGTCCCCAAAGTCTTCAGAAATGCTGTTTTAGTCCTGGACAGATTTTCCATGCAGTCCCCAAAGTATTCAGAAATGCTGTTTTAGCCCGGGACAGATTTTCCATGCAGCAGATTTGGTCCTTTAGGCGTCCAGCTCCTTTCTACTTCGTTTGTGAGCTTTCTTTTGCGTCAAGTAAGCCATAAAATGCTGTATTTTGCATCATGTATACCTGAAACTTTCCTAATCATGTTTGTTAGCTCATTTACAGGAAAAAGGACTAAAAGTGCATGAAATAGATAATTAGTTCTCAAAACTAGGCTAAAATATGGGCAAAATATATTGATATAGGCGTGTAAATTCGCCTATCATCAATGCATAACTCACAAGATCTTTATTTCATTTATGAATCCTTAGGGATCCTCCTCAACCTCAGAGCCAGTCTAGGTCAGAGAATCGAGCTTCAAAAACTTCCCAACTCGAGCAACCTCAGAAGAACTAATAGTAGTACTAGCAGGACCTAACTGCCTTGATGGAGATGTCACTAACTGGGTCGACATATGAATAGACCGGTGAAACTCAACATTAGAAACATCTCCCTAGGGTAGTGGGGAATCATCATCATCAACCCGAGAGGCCCAAGAAGAACTGGTAGAGACTTTTAGAACTCCATATAGGGCAGTACAATTAGGAGCTAGATCTCTAGACTGGGTCAAAACTCTATAATTAGAATGAGCTCCATTGACATTGCCTCAGATAAGACAGAAGGGTTTCCACGTGAATCATATCTTCTTGGAGGTATTACGTATAATGTGAACAATTGGAGATTATATGAGGTTAAAGACCTTAAACTCTATAACCCAAAATTGAACAATAAGTAATTGAACCTTTCCTAAATGTCTCATAGACTTTCCTTTATCAATATGACACTCTACACACCCATAAAAGATACCCTACTTGACACGTCTTTGTTGATCTCCAATAACAAAAACCCTAGGCTTTGATACCATATTTGTCCCGACTCAAAGCAAGTCTTGGCTATGACAAGTTTCTTAAGTCCACTAATCACTAAAGACTACCCCATTTGCCTAGCCAAACAAGATATAACACTCCTAGTAGCAATTGAAATTCGAACATAAAATAAGATAGAAAGAGTAATAAACTAAAAGACATCCTAAAATGTCAACATCAATACCCAATCAGTAGTAACAACCATAATGCCTATACTAATATGAATATAATCTAAGTTGGGAAATGCCTCCAACGCTGACAATAACATATTAATGTGAACTCTTTTATTCTAGTTTATAAAATAAAATGGAAGGAATGATCAAGTCTTTTCGAGACTTAAATCTCTCCACTTCACCGCAAACAATCGACAAATCGAGTCGATCCATCTAGCACTATGCAGGAAAATTAGGATTGCCTTCAGACCCTGTATTGTGTGGGAATACATCATTCAGAGATTTTTAGTAGGTTGAGAACTTGCATGAAACTCAGGGATAATGATAAATTAATGACAATTCAGAAATATAGTTCAACTCCATGCACATGTTCACATACATATGTGCATACATATATACATATATAAAATGCTAGGATAGGGAACAGGGCTTAACATGCACTTTAAAATTTTAGCCAAGATTGTGTTGCTTAATCGTCATGTATCATTACCCATGGGTTATATGGGCTCCAGCTCTCTCCCATTATTGGGCCCTAGTGTGTGCAACCATATGAACTAGAGAACAATCTTATATATATGCATGGGGAACTCGAACCTTCCAACCATATACTAAGGTGACTAAAGCACCCAATCAATTAGTGAATTATGGGGGACTCAAACCTCCTAATAATATAATAAGGTGTACTTAAACCACCTAGTCTTAAGAAAAGGGACTCGACCCCAGGGCATTTAGATCCCCGCGCCGACAAACACAATTTCCAGTTCTTGGTCACTGAGGACCAATACTTTCGCGGTGTAGAACACAACCCTATTTACGCACCAGTAAAAATTTATCACACATTCCTATTCATTGAACCACAATCACATTTAGGTACACACTGTTGGTATTATTATTCAAACTACACTTGCAAGGTACCATTAATATGCCATCACAATTACATGAAATTGGGAAATTAACTCCTTTTGTTCATTATTACAAGGTGGAGGAAACGAACTCCCTTTGTTTATTAAATCAAACCATCATGTTTCAATAACCTCTTTAAATCATACGATTGTTTCAAAAATAGTTCAATATAATTTTACTCGTACTCAAAACCACTTTCACAAAATTGGGGGATATTACAAATTCAATTGTCAATATTCACAAAATTTAGGGAAATCATAAGACCCTAGTTTATTCATCATACACATTCATAAAACAGATTTAAAAACTACCATTTAAAACATAAACAAAGCATATGTACACATGAAACATCACATAAACCATAATCATTCAAAATCCTCAACCCATGTTCCAAAACAAACACTAAAACCAAATCCAGAATTATTTAAATCAAATTCATTGACAAAGTAATAGTTTGGGAAGAGCAACATGCATGAAATAGCAAGAGTTATGGAAAGAATTCTCCCTTGTGAGCTCTAATTGATCAACTTAATAGAAACCCTAAGTATCTTGCTTAAGAGAATTTAATAGAGATTAAAAAGTTATTTCCATTTCTTTTGGAGTGGTAATGTCACCCTAAAGGGTTTTAAGTTGTGGGTCATGTTTTGGGGAAAAGGGTAAATATCCAAAGTTCCAATAATTAAAAGCTGAAAAATTATCGGTCGTGCCTACGTGTCATTATACGACTTGTAAGGACGCATTATAGATTATCACCATGAGTCTTAGTCAAGACAATAGCTGAAAGACCTTTATCTGGTGAACCTGTGATTCACACTATACAACTCTTAAGATGACCCTATGACTCGTTGGATCCAAGTCGTAGTCATGAAAGAAATAATTTGGGCACACACTAGTTTTTCTATGGATGGGACCATACAACTCATTTAGAGTCTTTACGACTTGTAAGGAGCCATGAATAATTAGGACAGGGTCTTGGGCTACCTTTACTAGATACCCTGCGATTGGGGTCCTACGATCCACAATGACACCTTACGACTAATAGGGTGAGTAATAGTAATGACAGTAAGTTCAAAACTTAAAATTTTGCAATGGCCAACACCTGGGTTGCCATAGAATCCATCCATAGCACAAATAACAAAGTCAAATTGATTCCATAACCATCATAAGTAATCCATTAATGCTGGACTCAAACTAAAAATAATATTATCATAGATGACGGACTCGAGTCGTTCTTAGTATCATTATTGTCAAACTCAAAGTGGTCTTAATATTGGTATTTATAAACTCAATCGAGTCCTAATATCATAATTGTCTGACTCAAACTAGTCTTAATATCATAATTACCAGAGTTGAACCAGATTTTATATAAATTAATAGTACAAGTCTAATTATCAGCCAAAAATGTCTAAGTCTTTCCTAAGGCTCAAAATAATAAATGAGATAACAGGAAAGAGCCTCTTAGGTCTACAAGTAGCTATTATAATATTGGCCTAAAGTGGGTAGGATGGGGCACACTTCTAACCCTCGAAAGTCAATTCTAATCTAGCTTCTACCCCAAGATAGACTAAGGTTCCAAAGTCTCACTACAAGGTGATAAATATGTCTTATTAAGTCTTAAGGTAGCCCTTCAACTCGAAGAATAGGTAGTTAGGTCAACTATTCCTAAATATGACTCACTAACCGGCTATATTATTTAAATTTTGCAATCTATGTGATCAAGTTGTAATTCCCAGCCTAAGACTAGCATAATGTCATACCTATTGAATAATACAGCTGAATATATGAGAATATTAATCCTATCCTACCTAGACACCAAATAATTCTCAGTAAAGTCTACTAAATTAGAAATTTTCCCTTCCAAAAATCCTTCGCATGATGCAAAGCTATAAAATTAGTTTTCTACACACTAGTACTAGAATAAAAATACCCATATTGCATTTTAATGCTTCGGGTCCTAAATGATTCAAAATCCAATATGGCGCTTGCTTGCATAAATAAAAATTTAATGATCGTCAACACATCTCCTAATTGGTACGGATCATTTATCCAAAAAAAATGAGTGAATTTTCCGCTCAAATGACACAATATTAATACTTAAGAACCAGGGGATATAAGACCAATTTTGAGAATTAAATCAAGAATCATATGAAAGTATAGAAGGATTACGATGAAAAAACAACTTTCCCAAGTTCACTAACACCCCATGATCACTCATGGATCAAAGTTCCAGTTTCCTAAGTTCTATAGGGTTTATTGGGACTTGGAGAAAATGGGAGAAAATTAGGTGAAGATGGGAATTTAATGCCTCTATAGTTACTGCTTAAGCGGACACTTAACCGCTTAAGTGATAGATGTTAAAGCAATATATGGTCTCTTAAGCCACCGTTGCACCTAGCTAACCTCAACTAAAGTTGACAAAAAATCACGTAAGTGATGTATACAAAAGCGGTCAGAACTCAAATAAAGCAATAGGGTTGGGTACCGTCTTAGCCTTTAAAGAAACTCTTGCACCGCTAAAGCAACCAAAGGTCTTGTTAAGTGGTTGCACTAGATGAGTCCATACACTATATGAAACTTAGTTTTTTCCAAGTTCCATTAACCCCTTTGGGATTCGTTTAGAATCGTATAAATGCAGACAAACTATGCTATCTTATAAAATTAACATTTTAGAATCAACAACACTATAAAAATTTTCATCTAGACTTGTCTCGATGAAATATGGGCCTCATACCCAAGGGCCACTTTTACCAAAATCCATCCCATAGACTAAAATAAATTTGGCAGCCTTAGGACCAAGTCAAAGGTCCCCCTAGCCTAAAATCGACATTCTAGAGCTTGTGGAAATATCAAAATTGGCATACAAGGTCATTAACCTAAAGTTTGCACCCGATAGCTAATCCTTAATAGTGAAAACTTTAAAATAGAGAATTAGCTCTAAAAACCAACTGAACTAGTACATAGTAACTGAATTGTAAGCTCCAACAAGTCATAAATAGCTTAGATCAGCTATATGAAAGTTCTAAATAATGTAATGTGTAGAAATTAAGAAAATGATATTAAGGGTCATTACAATATCTACTATTTAAAGGACTTTCGTTCGCAATAGTAAAGGGTTAGGATGTACCTGTAGGCACAAATGGACAGGGATACTGGGCCAGGATATCACTCTTGATCTTCTTAGTAGCCTTTTCTAAAGGGCAGTATCTCAACTAAACTTTACCTACTAAACCTCCATAAAGTGCAACCGTCTGACATCCCTGCTAATATGAGAATTGGCTCCTCCATAAAGGTCAATCTCTTATCCAGCATAACTGAATCCCACTAAAGAACATGTGACTCATCGGGGATACAACTCTATAGAATAAAAACATGAAAAACTGGATAAACTGTGGAATAATTTGAGGGCAAGGCCAGCTCATAATCAACCTCTCCAAATGTGTGTTGTATCTCAAAAGGCTTGATATATCTATGTGATGAAATGTAAGATAGTTGCACCAAAAATTGAGTGACCAAGTCCCTTAGAGTCAATCGCAGGAAATAGATTAGTAGAGAATTAAGGAACCTAAAACTTTGTAGGAATTAAAGAACACAATGATTTAATGTGGAAATCTCCTTGCTCAAGGGAGGAAACAAACACAACTTGACCTCATAAGCACTCAACAATCACCTATCATCAAACTTTTTATTACAAACTTCAATAAACCTAACTCTAGGATCCACTATTTTGGAATAATTCTATTACAAACCTACCTTAATAACTCTTCCAAGAACACACCTCATTCTGATTAACTCTAACAAATATTGAACTCAGGTAACTCTACCTAAGCACTCTAAAGAACACCAGAAAAAGCATTAAGTTCTAACATGAGTAATTCGATTACAGACTCAAGACTCTACTCTAGAATACTCACTCTTGTAGTACATACATAAGTCAAGAACATGAGCAATGTTGTAAAATTGATTTTTTTTCCTCTTTACACTTTCTATATTCTAATTTAGTAAAAAAATCACCAATTGAGAATCATTCTTTTCCTTTTATAGTAAAATAATGATTAGTGTAGAAATCTGATTGGGCCAGGTGTCTTAATGGTACATATCTCACCTGCACTATTTGTTACACTAGAAGAAAAAACTTTGCATGCCATGTGACATTTGTATATTTCCATACAAATTCAGCGACCTGGTCCCTTGTTGCTAGCTTATCATCATTAAAACAAGATATAATAATTTCCTCCTATTTTGATGATGACAAACCATAAAACTTGACAACAAAACTTTGAACATCAAATTCATTCACCTTATACATTCAGAGTGATTATCACTACTGTTAGTAAATGTCCCCCTATCATTATGCACCATGATTCCCCCTATAAATATATCATGCAACATAGGGACCAGGTTCTTTATTATCAATTGACATGAAGAACTAATCCACTGCATTTTAATATTTTTCCTGTCAATATACTTGCACTCATTGATGTTTATTCAATTCATTTTTCAACCTACATTTTTCAATATTCTTCCTTTATTATTATGCTATCATTCTTACAATCAACAGTCATTCAACACATAGCCACTTGGTACCTGTTCCCTAACATATAATCATAGTTACCTTGTACCATCAATATTTATTCAACACATATTCACTGGGTACCTGGTCCTTAATATATCATTGTAGTAACCTGGTACCTGGTCCATAACATATCATGCATCACACATACACTTGATCACACCTAGTTCCTACCATATGAATTTAGTATTTGCTCTTTTAGCATCATTGCAAAGTAATAACAGTAAACCAAGAATTAAATAAGCACAAGATGGTTAAATCATGGCCACTAGGTCAATACTAACATGAAGAATATTTTTTAAAAATAAAGAGAAAATAGATGAAACACACAACAAGAAATTCATTCATTATTAAGAAATATCAGCACCATTACAATATACCAAAACACATAAAACTATTGTCTTCAAAAACCATAATAGAAATTGGGACTAGAAATAGACATTGGAATGACAAACTAATACAGGGATGATAAAGCTCATGTAGAGAGGGGCTTGGGAGAGAGGCATTTGAGAAATAACTCCATTCTAGAAGCATCAGCATCATGAGCATCCAACAAATATCTATGAGGGTCTTCACTTCTACATTCAGCCTTTGAACCTCATAGTAAGATCTACAACCTTGCCCTAGAGCTTTGTATTTTCTGTTGAAAATTTTTTAATGGCATCAGACACCTTGAGGATAACTTCTGATTCTGCATCTTCAAGTGGACTATCTCAACATCCTTAATAGCTAACTTAATCCTCGTCTCTTCTATTTCTTTATTTAAATACTTTTGAGTGGACAATAGCTCAGACCCTTGGGATGCAGTTCCCACCTTTCCTTTAATGTAGTTATTTTCCACCAATATTGTTAGACTAAAATTTTTTTACTATTCTTGGAGTCCATTTACTCCCAACAACTCCAATGTTATCAAAAACCCTACTCAAAAAGTACCCATAAGGCATTTTATGTTTGCATTCCTTCTCACGAATGACCTTATGCATGTTCTCTAACAATAGAGCAGGCAGACATATCAGCTTAAATTTTCTCAAACACTTAATCAGTAACAAATCCACAATAGAGGAAATTTTTCTTTTCTCTGACCTGGGCAAAAAGGATCTTGCACACAAATTCAAATACTAACTGAAACTCACTTGCGAGAAATTTCTTTCTTATACTAGCTTTGATGTTCCTCCTACCTTAGAAGCATACATCATGAACTCGGTTAAGTCTTGTTGCTTTACAACAATCCTCACCACTATAATAGAAACATCTAGGATTTTTCCTAGAGACTTTTCATTTAGTCGGATTTGTTTTCCTTATGCTTGGGGAGTCAAGCTTAACCTGTCATTTGTGAAATCCATTATATAATAGAATTCTCTTATTTCCTCTTCAAAAATCATAGGAGTTAGTTCATCGAGAAGGTGTAGCCATCCCTAGTGTTTGACATATTCCAGCAACTCAATAATGTTATGTTTCACATAAATCTTGGAATCAAACACAATCCTAGACAATACTTTTTGAGTTTTCAAAAATTTATTCCTTTGATCTCTAGACCCATCATTCTTTTCTACCTCATTTATTTTTCTTTTGGAGTCACAACTTAATTTTTTTTCAACAACTTTTCTCTTCTTGGGACCAAGTACCTCAGAGAATTTCTTGATTTTCACAACAATTTGTTTCTTTTTTCTTCCTGCAGGGCTACATGAGTTCTTGCTGCAACAAAAATTTCTTTTCTTCTTTTATTTATTGTCGTAGTAACATTAGAATCAAAGTTCTCATCCTCTCTAACCTCCAAAACTTTAACATTCTTCTCCTCCTCAACTATAGCATCTTGCTTATGTTTTCTTCTCTTAGTGGTCAAAGACTTGATTGCCATCATTGAATCCACTAATAGCTTCTTTTGAAATCCCCTTGTAGAATAAGATTTAGAAAATTTTACATCAGAATCAATAACTTTATCCATGCCTTTACTACCACACTGTTTTTTCAAAGGATAACTCAAAGGTGGTTCATCCTCATCCTCCTCATTTAGAGGTAGCATAATTTCTCCATCCTTTGTAATATATCTTTTTCTACTACTATTTTCTCTTGTACACTAACAGAGTGTTCAATGGGATTATATGCAAGTAGAAATAAATTTTCAGCTACCTAATTTTATATTTCAGGAAAGATCAGACCTCTTCAATGGTATTTCTTCATCACACAATTGGGAAAACATGGGGGTTGACTTAAAAGGAGTTGGGGAACTAGGCACTAGTAGGATTTATGAGAGTTTCATATTTTTTAGTTCTTCAAAAAATAGGTATTTGAGAGTCTTTATGTAATTTAGTTCTTCTAAGAAAGGAGGAATATTAGGCTGAGAAATTTCATGTTCAATTGGTGAACTAAAACCTTGATTTTAATCCTCTAACAAGTTTGATTCAGCAAAAATTTTAATGGTTGACAATGTTTCAATAGCGACAGACTCAATTAGGGGTTTTTGAATTTTAAGAGAGGATACAGAAGATAGAGTTGACATAGTTTCTTATTAAGGACTTAAGGAGATGTCTTTTATGGATTTAGGTGTTAAAGGATCAGAAGTTTCAATTTGGGATTATTCTGATTGATTTTTGGGAGCTTTATTGACTTTAGGATCTTTAATGGGGGTTAAGAAAAGGGGAATATATTAAAATTAAAGATTTTGTGAGTGAAAGAGAAAGGGAAAAGTTCAATTCAAGGATGAAGGATGATTGGAAATGATGATTTGTTTTAATTTTTGGAAGAGAATAAAAGGATTTACATTTGGTTTAGTGATTTAAACGTGTTGACCATTATCATTAAAAATGTTCCTTTTTGGAATTATGCACCTGACTTTAATTAGTGTGACTCTTCACATTACTTATAAAATGACAACTTTTCCTCAGATAAGAAAATATACGTGGCTTTTTAGGCAGAATTTTATGATTTTTAAAGCACATTGATTTGGTACAAACCTGAGAGATCAGACCAAGTTCCTCTCCTTTATGAGTGAATTCTCCATAAGTGTTTGCCTCAACTATTTTCCTTCAAAACTATTCCCAAGGGTGTATACCTGTAAAGGTATGGCACCGAGTTAGACCAATATGTAGCTACTTTACCAACCTTTCTCCTGATCATAAATTTTTTTAGGAAAAATAAATTATTCACTTAGTAGGTCGAGCTAATTAAATCAATCCCAGCATTAACTTATTTGTTTTATTTCCTCACTTATTCAAAAATTTGATATCTCAATAGTTCTGAGGACCAGGTCCCACACTTAACTTCTTTCTAGATAATGAATCTTCTTCTTTATTGCTTTAATATAGTCAACATTTTCTAAGATTCTTTTACATTTATGAGCTTAATTTGAGTCAAGAAAGCTGAGAATGTTAAGAAATTTCTATTTTGAGCCCTTTTTGGACTCCAGTCCTTAGAGGAGAAGTTAGATTATCAAGGGATGAAAAGATCTATGTCTCCAGTTTTAACCTTCTAAGATGTGTTTCACTAATACTAGGCCCCTATGAATTTTTACTTGGCCATTTTTGTTGGTCTTCTACTGGAGTTGGGTTCTATGACTGTAATCCTTGATCACCATCACTTTCATCATTCATATCTTGTTCTATGTAAATTTTAACTATGGCATGCCACGGACTAGGTCCTTTGAAATCAACTTGTTCAACAAAGAGGAACTTACATGTCCCAGCCTTCTATGCCATAATCAGCATCATCATTTCAAACACTTAAGCAAGCTAATTCCCGTCAGCCACAGACTAAAAATCAGCCACATACATATTTTGGATCCTCTTGACTTTGAGAATAACTTTTCTAGACTTCAATCTTGATAAAGTACAACCATCGGCAGAGCATTTAACCTCATTACCTTTGTTATAGATTTGAGACAATTAGAAGACTATACTTGAACCCAATCAAAAAGTACACATCTTCTATAGTTAGATGACATTATTTTCTAAACATTCAAACACTATGGTTATATCCCTTGTTTACCATTTCAACATGATACACCCCTACCTTGATATGTTTTGAGAGAGAGAATACAGTTAGACCTTCTAGTCATAAGCTTCAAATATCTACTATTAATGAACCAGTTCTGACTACAATCCCTGTCTTCTACTTGTAAACAAAGTCATTTGATTGATTTGAGAACCCACTTGAGTTTGAGTTCCCAGTAGAAAGATAACGATGTGATCAAATATTTCTTGGCCCATCTAGGTAGAGAGTTCTTCTTCATATATTTTAAGGATATTAGACCCTTAGGATATGAATTCTCCTTCTGGAAGTATCGAACACTGCTCCTTTTATCTCTATCCTAACTTTGACAATTTTCCTTCAAATGCCAATCTCTTTCATAATAAGTACATAGAGGTTTTTAGACCCTATTTCTAATACCATTAACAACTTTCAATTGAGACTTAAGTGATTAGGTTTGATACTGATATCCAAGCCCTTTATAATTATTGACGCTTTGAGCAGTTAAATTAGAAAGGATTTTAGTGTATGTGGTCCATTGTAGAGATTTGTTGAGTTCTTCTCTTAGACAGACCAGGTCCCTTTCTAACTCTTAATTCTTATGGAGTTCAGTCAAAATATGCTTTTGAGAATCCTTCATCATTTTTAAGCTCAATTTGAAGCCTTGGGGCTTTTTTCTTCCCTGTACCATAAGAATTATTTTCTTTCTCTAGTTGACTCATTAAACTCATATTTTTATATTTAAACTTAGTAACTCGTTCCTCAATTATAGATATTTTGAGAGTAAAATCAATCAATTCAAGCTCGTGGTTCACTACTTCCTCTTCTAGAGCATTTTTCTTCCTTTTATCATCCACTTAATTTAATTTCTCTAGTTGACTAACTAAACTCAGATTTTTAGATTTTAACTTAGTAACTTGTTCCTCAGTTTTAGATATTTGGAGATTTAAAGCAATTAACCGAAGCTCCTGAATTTCTAATTTCTCTTCTACAACATTTCTTAGTAGTTAGTTCACACATAGAATCAGTCAACATATTGGCTAGCTTCTTTATCTTTCTAGTAGAGTAGTTATCTGAGTTTTTCTTAGAGACAAAAAGATTTACCTCATTTTTGTCTTTAAATTTAGTGTTTTCCATAAGAGAAAACCGGGAATCATTATTAAATTCACACTACTCCACAGCCAGCATAGACACATCTTTAGCTTTTTTAACTTTATCAAAATCACTAGAAGAATCTCCCCATACTGCTAGGGCCTGCTTCACTGGATAATCAGCTGCATCCTTTCTTCTTTACTTACAGGGACTTGGTCCCTATTCTTTCCTTTGTTGCCTCTATTCTTGAGATATTCTTGCTAATTAATTTTGTCATTGAAAAGGATTTAATGAAATGTATAGGACTTCCACATTTGTGACAAACTTTAACAGTGCCTTCCTTCTTGCTGTTGCTTTCTCTTCTTTTAAAATGACCACTTTTCTTCATTGCTCTAACAATTTTTTTGTGAAATAGGCAACATCATTGTCTTATTTACTTGAATGTGACTTAGAAGCTTTTAATGACAGAAACTTTTCCCTTTTAATTCCTTTTTCTCTTGCCTTTACTGTTTCTTAATTTCATGTGTCTTCAGATTACCATTAAGTTCATCCATAGTGAGAATTTTTAGGATCCTTGCCTCGGTGATAACATCTACTTTGCTTTCCTAGGAATTAGGTAGAACCCTAAAAACATTTCTCTCCTGTTTGTACAAAGGAATGACTTCTCCTAAGCAATGCAACTCATAATTTATTGAAGTAAATCTTGTGTGCATCTCTTGGATAGTTTCTCCTTTTTTTCATGGTAAAGGTTTCAAACTAAGTAGTCAACACATCAAATTATGAATACTTTTGATCAGTGGTTCCTTCATGAGCAGTCTACAAACATTCCTGAATTTCATTAGTATTTTTGTAGGAAAAAATCCTATTGTATTCATCAAGCCCTATTCCACAAACTAGAAGTTTCTTGGCCTTTAATTTGTAATACCGCGGGAAATTTTTCGTTGAAATTTTGTGTGTAAACGTGTTGGGCTCTATATTATAAAAATAATTATAAATTGTCCATGTGGAATGTCTTAGATTATGACCCACCATTACATAGAGTATCGAATAAGCTTTCCAACTATATGTGGATCATCCAAAACGGACACCCGAGCGACAAGTTATGAACATTCTGATCGAACTGTGAATAATAGAGAAGAATAAAACGTGCAGGAAAAAGTACTGAGGCCTGGCTTATTTTTTCTCCAACTTTAAACGATCATAAATCCTTGTACATAATGATCTAGGTGATCTACTATATATCAACGAAAATCTCTGCGAGTCCTCTTTCCAATGAAATTGGTTTCATCTAATTTTTTGATTAGAGTAAGAAGTTATGGTCGATCTACTTTTTCCTATCAAAAGCAAATTTTTGGGTCAACTTTAAATGATCATAACTCCTCGTACATAATGATATGGGTGAAATACTATATATCAACGGAAATATATGAGAGTCCTCTTTCTAATGAAATTAGTTTCATCCAATTTGGATATCGGAGTAAAATGTCATGGTTGATCTACTTCAGACTATCAAAATAGTCCACCAAAGTATAGATTCGAGAATTATTTGATTTTTAGGAGCGTTTTAGCCATTCCCCCTCACCCAAAATCCATCCAAACCCTATATTAAAGCCTATTAGAAGCGTTTTATATTATATTTCATCAAATTCCCTCAAAAAGAAAACCCTAATCTCCTATATCCAACTTCAAGAACCTCCAAAGTTCACCATTATTTTTGCAAATTTATTCAAGATTCCAAGTTCCTAGTTCAAGAACTCCAAGAACCATCATTCAAAGGAACGATTAACATCTCAAAAATGAGTATCGATCTAAAGTTCATCATTCAAGGTATGTGAGGTTTTTCAACAAGAACTCTCTTTCATTCTTGTGCCCAAAAGTAATTTTTTTTATAAGGCATGATTTTTACTTAATTTTTATGAATTTGAAGCATAAATCATATCTTATGATGATTGTTATAAAATCTTGATGTTTATGATTTTGAAAGATGAATTTATATGTGTGGAGATATAAAGCATGAATCTTGAATGATATTTATCATGATTTTGATATTTGGGTCATGAATCCCCATTGGAAATTGTATTTTGTTTTGAGAAAGTATGTGTTATAAGCACGTTGATGTTGAATATTTGAGATATTTTAAATGATTTGACCTTTTGGTCTTAATGGAGTTGTTTTAAACTCGAGTGTGAAAGAAATCCACAACGTAGTTGATTTTGATAGATGGAACGCATTATGGCTCCCGATGTATATTTATATATTACTGAAATTGTTTTGTTGTGGCTTGTCTTTGAAATGATCTGAGCTAAGTTTGGGAAAAATCTTTAGCATCGAGTGGGACGTATAAAGCGACCTTACTTCCCTAGAACTACGTGACCCCGTAGGAGTGAGCCTGAGGCTAATTTATATAGTGATCACTAGTTTGTGTGGATTTGATATTGCTAGTCCTACTCCAATGGCAAGGATAGGATGGCTCTCCCCAACGTGGGTTATATGTTAGACTCCATGTAGCTCACATGGTTTATGTCGGTTATGGGATCTCTCAGTGTATGTGTGTTTCCTTGTGTCTATGCTAAATGGTGAAGTGATTTGAAAGTGGAATTGTGAAAGTTATTCTTTTGAAAGATTTAAATGATATTTACATTATGAGAATTGATATTCTTGATGAACTGAAAGTGATTGACAAATTATATGATGACTCACATGTGTTATTGTACTTATTTCATCCTCTCATGATTATGATGATTTTCTTTGGGCTATGTGAGTTTTTCATACATCCTGCATATTTCTTATAAATATTTAGGATAATGATGTTTATACAACTGCATACACCCCCATATACTCGGTTTCTTTCCATGGTACTGACCCATATCTTCAGATGTGGGCTACGTTTTCTCGGTATGTAGGTTTAGGTGCTAAGTTCCAGGTTTGAAAGTGATTCTTCGAGCACACTATTCTACATCCTTTGTCGTGGTGATTCCTTATGTTTCGAGGATGTGATGTCTGATGTCGGTTTCATGGAATTGTTTACATTTGATAACTGAGTATAAGTTAGTTGAGGCATGTCTCAATGGCTCATTGGTTTTATTGATTTTCTTAGAGGCTTGTCAGACTAGTATAGATGTTGGGAGTTGACTAATAAGTCGTATTTTGTTATCTTTGTAAAATTCTTTTATTCTTGGATGATGATTACTCTGTTGATATTTGAGGTTTATTTATGGAACCCCCATTGATTCGTGTTGAACTGAATGAAAATGGCTCAAAGGGTTAGCTTGGGGCTACTCGTAGCCTCAAGCACCGTGTGATGCTCTAGGACCCATTTTCGGTGGTTACAAACTTGGAATCAGAGCCTATGGTTTTAAGGTATCCTAGGGAGTCTGAAAATCAGAGCCTAGAGTTCGGGCTTGATCTTCTTCCCGATATTCAATCCATTTCTATTCCTCCTTACTGTATGGCCCCTGCAGAACTTAAGGAGTTGAAAAAGTTCAAAGATCTACTAGATAAGGGTTTCATAAGGCCCAGTGTTTCTCCTTGGGGTGCTCCTGTGTTTTTTGTGAGAAAGAAAGATGGCTCTTTGCGTATGTACATTGATTACCGCCAACCGAATAAAGTCACAGTAAAAAATAAGTACCCCCTTTCAAGAATAGATGATTTGTTTGACCAATTGCAAGATGCAAGTTATTTCTCAAAGATAAACCTTCGTTTTGGCTATCATCAACTCAAAGTTAGGGAGTGTGACATCCCGAAAACTGCTTTCCGAACTTGTTATGGCCATTTTAAGTTTCTTTTTATGTCTTTTGGGTAAACTAATGCCCCAGCAGCTTTCATGGACCTCATGAATCGAGTGTTTAGAGCATATCTGGATATGTTTGTCATAGTGTTCATCAATGATATACTGGTGTACTCCCACAGTGAGGATGAACATTCTGATCATCTCCGAACTGTCTTGCAAACCCTTAAAGATTACAAGTTATTTGCCAAGTTTAGTAAGTGTGAGTTTTGGCTAAGGTCAGTTGCTTTTCTGGGTCATATCATTTCTTTCGAGGGTATTAGAGTTGATCCCCAAAAGACCGAAGCTGTTAGAAATTGGCCTAGATCTATTTCTCCAACTGATATCGGAAGTTTCTTGGGTTTAGCTGGCTATTACCGCCGTTTTGTTGAGGGTTTCTCCTTTATAGCGTCTATTATGACTCGGTTGACCCAAAAGAAAGTGAAGTTCTTGTGGTCTGAATCTTTTGAGTAGAGTTTTCAGGAGTTAAAGAATCGACTCACTTCAGCCCCTATTTTGACTTTGCCTGATGGTGTTGATTGTTTTGTGATGTACTGTGATACTTTGAGAGTTGGGTTGGGTTGCGTATTGATGCAGAAGGGTAAGGTGATAGCTTATGCTTCTAGACAGTTGAAACCCCATGAGAAAAATTACCCTACCCATGACCTTGAGTTAGCTGCTGTTGTGTTTTCTTTGAAAATCTGGAGACACTATTTGTATTATGTCCATGTTGATGTTTTCACTGATCATAAGAGTCTGCAGTATCTGTTTACCCAAAGAGAATTGAATCTTAGGCAGAGACAATGGTTAAAATTGTTAAAAGACTATGATATGAGTATGCTGTACCATCCGGGCAAGGCCAATATTGTGGCGGATGCCCTAAGTATAGTGTCTATAGGTAGTGTTTCGCATGTGGTAAAAGGTAAGAAAGAGTTGGCTCGTGATGTACATCATTTGGCTAGATTGGGGGTTAGGTTGCTTGACTCTGGTGAGGGTAGTATAGGGGTTCAGAGTAGTTCCAAATCCTCCTTGGCTTCAGAAGTGAAGGAAAAACAATACTTAGATGCTAGTTTGGTTAGACTGAAGGAGTCAGGCAAGGACCATAAAGTAAAGGTTTCCTCCCAAAGGGGAGATGGTGTGTTGAGATTGCAGGGTAGATTATGTGTCCTGAATGTTGATGATCTGAGACAGAGGATTATGGCTGAAGCGCATGGGGCGCTATATTAAATTCATCCTGGTGCCACCAAGATGTATCGAGACTTGCGGGAAATCTATTTGTGGAGTGGCATGAAGAAAGGTTTACCAGCATTTGTAGCTAAGTGTGCAACATGCCAACAGGTTAAGGTTGAACACCAAAGACTTGGTGGTATGATGCAAGAGTTTAGTATTCCCACCTACAAGTGGGAAGAGATAAATATGGACTTCGTGATTGGTTTACCTCTTTCCCGATACCATTATGATTCCATTTGGGTTATGGTTGATAGATTGACTAAGTCTGCTGATTTCTTGCCTGTTCATACTTCATATACTACTGAGGATTACGCTAGATTGTATATCCGAGAGCTAGTCAGACTGCATGGAGTTCCCTTGTCTATCATTTCGGATAGGGGTACTCAGTTCACTTCGTAATTTTGGAAAGCTTTTCAGAAGGGTCTTGGTACCCAAGCGCTTTTGAGTTCTGCTTTTCATCCGCAGACCGATGGTCAGGCTGAGCGGACCATCCAGACCTTAGAGGATATGTTAAGAGCTTGTGTACTTGACTTTAAGGGATGTTGGGATGGTCACTTACCATTGATAGAGTTTGCTTACAATAACAGTTTCCACTCTAGTATTGGCACGGCTCCATTTGAAGCTTTATCTGAGAGGAAGTGTAGATCACCCATAGGTTGGTTCGAGGTGGGTGAAGCGGCTGTGAGTTATCCTGATTCAGTATTTGAGGCTATGGAAAAATTTAAGTTGATTAGGGAAAGGTTGAAAACTGCACAGAGTCGTCAGAAGTCATATATGGATGTTAAAAGGAGAGACCTTGAGTTTGAAGTTAGTGACCTAGTGTTCTTGAAAATTTCACCCATGAGGGGGGGGGGGGGGTGAAGAGATTCAAAAAGAAGGGGAAGCTTAGTCCCCTTTATGTTGGTCCTTACAAAATTCTTAGCCATGTTGGTAAGGTAGCTTATGAGGTTAAGTTGCCTTCCGAGTTGTCCTCTGTTCATCCAATATTCCATGTCTCTATGCTTAGAAAGCATATTAGCGATGTTGTGGTAGTGGATTCCTCTGTAAGTGCTGGCATTTAAGAAAATCTTTCTTTTGATGAGATTCAATTGAGATTCTTGATTTTAGTGTCCAAAGACTAAGGAACAAAGAAGTTCCCTTGGTCAAGGTGTTGTGGTGAAACCAATCTGTTGAAGGTGCAACTTGGAAAGCTCAGGCGGATATAAGATCCAAGTACCCGCAACTATTTTTTGCAAACTCCGATCAAGCCAAAGGTACCGTTCTTTCCTAAATCATGCACTTTTGATAAAAGTTGCAGCCGTTCAGATGTCATTTATTATGCGTTCAGCTGTAGTTTCTTGAATTTATACATTCTATGTTGCATTCGGAGTGAGAAATGATGTGGTGATGAGTCTAACGAATGGTTTCATCTGTATGCTCTATTCCCTATCTGATCTTGGCATGTATAGCGTCATTCAAGGACAAATGTTTCCAAGTGGGGGATGATGTAATACCCCGGGATGTTTTTCGTTGAAATTTTGTGCGTAAACGTATTGGGTTCTATCTTCTAAAATGAATTATAAATTTTTCGTGCTGAATGTCTTATATTATGACCTACCATTACGTAGAGTATCGAATCATCTTTCCAACGATATGTGGATCATCCAAAACGGACACCCGAGCGACGAGTTATGAACATTCAGATCGAATCATGAATAGTAGTAAACAGTAAAACGTGCAGGAAAAAGTACTGAGGCCTGGTGTATTTTTTCTCTAACTTTAAATGATCATAACTCATTGTACATAATGATCTAGGTGACCTACTATAAATCAACAGAAATATCTACGAATCCTCTTTTTAATGAAATTGGTTTCATCCAATTTTTCTATCGGAGCAAAAGGTTATGGTCGATCTACTTCAGCCTATCAAAAGTGAACTTTTGAGTCAACTTCAAATGATCATAACTCCTTGTACACAATGACCTGGGTGAGATACTATATATCAACGGAAATATATGAGAGTACTCTTTCTAAGGAAATTGGTTTCATCCAATTTGGATATTGGAGTAAAACGTTATGGTTGATCTACTTCAGACTATCAAAAAAGTCCACCAAAGGATAAATTCGAGAATTATTTGATTTTTAGGGGCATTTTAGTCATTCCCCCTCACCCAAAATCTGTCAAACCCTATATTAAATCCTATTAGAAGCATTATATGTTATATTTCATTAAATTCCCTCAAAAAGAAAACCCTAAGCTCCGACATCCAACTTCAAGAACCTCCAAAGTTCACCATTAATTTTGCAAATTTATTCAAGATTCAAAGTTCCTAGTTCAAGAACTCCAAGAACCATCATTCAAAGGCACGATAAACATCTCAAAAATGAGTATCAATCTAAATTTCATCATTCAAGTAATATGGGGTTTTTCAACAAGAACTCTCTTTAGTTCTTATGCCCAAAAGTAATTTTCTTTACAAAGGCACGATTTTTACTTGATTTTTACGAATTTGAAGCATAAACCCATATCTTATGATGATTATTATGAAATCTTAATGTTTATGATTTTGAAAGATGAATTTATATGTGTGGAGATATAAAGCATGAATCTTGAATGATATTTATCATGATTTTGATATTTGGGTCGTGAATCCCCATTGAAAATTGTATTTTTTTTAGAAAGTGTGTGTTATAATCATGTTGATGTTGAATATTTGAGATATTTTGAATGATTTGACCTTTTGGTTTTAATGGAGTTATTTTGAACTGAAGTGTGAAAGAAATCCACAACATGATTAATTTCGATAGATGGGAAGCATGATGGCTCCCGATGTATACTTATATATTACTGAAATTGTTTTGTTGTGGATTGACTTTGAAATGATCTGAGCTAAGTCTGGGAGAAATCTTTATCACCGAGTGGGAGGTATAAAGCGACCTTACTTCCCTAGAACTGCGTGCCCCCATAGGAGTGATCCTGAGGCTGATTTATATAGTGATCACTAGTTTGTGTGAATTTTATATCGATAGTCCTACTCCGATGGCAAGGATAGGATGGATCTCCCCAACGTGGGTTGTACGTTGGACTCCATTTAGCTCACATGGTTTATGTCAGTTATAGGATCTCCCAGTGTGTGTGTGTTTCCTTGTGTCTATGCTGAATGGTGAAGTGATTTGAAAGTGGAATTGTGAAAGTTATTCTTTTGAAAGATTTAAATGATATTTACATTATGAGAATTGATATTCTTGATGAACTGAAAGTGATTGAAAAATTATATGATGACTCTCATGTGTTATTGTAATTATTTCATCCTCTCATGATTATGATGATTTTCTTCGGGCTATGTGGGTCTTTCATACATCCTGCATATTTCTTATAAATATTTATGATGATGATGTTTATTCAACTGCATACACCCCCATATACTCGGTTCTTTTCCATGGTACTGACCCACATCTTCGGATGTGTGCTGCATTTTCTCGGAATGTAGGTTCAGGTGCTCAGTTCCAGGTTCGACAGGGATTCTTCAAGCACGCTGTTCTACATCCTCTGTCGTGGTGAGTCCTTATGTTCCGAGGACGTGATGTCTAATGTCGGTTTCATGGAATTTTTTACATTTGATAATTGAGTATGAGTTAGTTGAGGCATGTCTCAATGGCTCGCTGGTTTTATTGATTTTCTTAGAGGCTTGTCAGACTAGTATAGATGTTGGGAGTTGACTAATAAGTCGTATTTTATTATCTTTCTGAAATTCTTTTATTCTTGGATGATGATTACTCTATTGAAATTTTTGGTTTATTTATGGAAACCTCGTTGATTCGTGTTGAACTGAATGAAAATGGCTCAAAGGGTTAGATTGGGGCTACTCATAGCCTCAATCACTGTGTGACTCTCTGCAACCCATTTTCGGGGTGTTACATAATTCTTCTTAACTTTCCTTATATCTTCATCATCATACTCTCTCCTTCTTTTAACAACCATTCTAGTTATGTATTCTTATTTGACCTCTCTAACTAACTTATAAGGACCATGAAGTATTACATCTATCAGCTTACTGTCCTCAACCATAATGAATTCACACATCCTTATTTTCCACCACCCATAGAACTACTAATTAAATTTAGGTGGTCTAGTGGTAGATGACATTCTTGTAGATTAAGTGGAGCAGCCATACAACTTATGCCTCATAATCCTAAGTAGAAAAAATCTTGTCACTAACTCTAAATTATTAATAAGGTAATTTCATTGATGAACCTTCAGCTTCCTCGATGCATAAGCAATTAATAGGCCCTGATGTATTAAATTACGACCCAACCAAACATCATAGGCATCACATTATATGATAAACCCCTCACCTTTAAGAGATGATTCAATATAGGTGTGGAAGTCATAAAAACCTTGAGCTTCCAAAAGCTCAACTTGAACTCCACAAACCACTACAAAGGAACCTCTTTTTGAGTTAATCTAGTCATCGACGCTGCAATAGTAGGAAAACCATCAATGAAACCCTTATAGTAGCCAATAAAACCAGTAAAGCTACGAACCTTGATTGAGATATAGGTTTGTTCCAATATCAAAGAGACTCAATCTTTGTTGGGTCCACCATAACAATTCCAAGACACCATATATCCTAAGAATGTTACCAATTCTAGAAAGAACTCATACTTTGAGAATTTGAAAAAAAAACATAGGATCTATTAAAGTCTAGAACACGATCATCAAATGTTGCATATGATCCTCCCTACTTCTCAAATACACAAGTTTGTCATTGATGAACACAATCATAAAAGAGTAAAAATAATGGCTAAACATGCAATTCATCAAATCCATGAACGTAATTGGGGTGTTGGTCAACACAAAAGACATCATCAGTAACTCATAATAGCCATAACGAGTCCTGAAGGTTGTCTTTGGGATGTACTCATCCTAAATCCTCAACTATTGGTAATTGGTAATTGGATCTTTGGTCAATCTTAGAAAATATCGTCGCTCCTAAAAGCTGGTCAAACAAGTCATATATGAGGCATAGGATACCTTTTTTTCACAGCCACTTTGTTCAGCTACCTATAATCGATACAGATATGCGAAGAACCATCATTTTTCTTTACAAAAAAGATATAAGAACCCCAAGGCGACACATTCATCCTAATTAAATGATACAAGATAAATAGCTCGACTCTTTTGGGATTTATGCTTCAAGGACCAAACCTAAGGATCTACGACTTGATCATCCCAAAGAAGAAAATACGTGATTCAAGGATAGTTTGGAGCACAAGAAATGCTTTATTTGATGATTTCATCCTAAAGAGTACTGAGCCATGGCTCATTTGGATGATTACATTGAGACTATGAGGTCGACAAAGCCATGGGAGAGCATGGTCACCACATAGGTCCCATTTTCATTATTTTTTTTCTTGGGCCACTTTTTGGCCCAAGTTTTACTAACGGCCTTTTGGCCCCTAGATATCTAAGTTTTCCTTCATTTTAGATAGTTGATGAATGATTTTTTGAGATATACTTGCGAGTGTTTTTAATTGAAGCTTGTTGGGAATGTTATGGATTTGTAAGAAACGTGGGTTGCTCAGAAATCTATTCTTGTGGGTTCCTCATAAGATGTTGGTTTTTATCGGTGATTGACAGGAAAGTATTAGGGTTTAATATACCCTTTGGTTTTCCTCTCTTTATCGATTTATTTCAATCTATATATCTTTCCATTCCTTTTATTTCTTTTTGTGTTTGTCTCATTTTTCCCTTATTTTTATGTTTTTGTGTTTTTTTCACTTTTGTATTTTTGCTTTGTATCATTTGCTTTCAGAGATGATCTTGATTTCGTTCCCACAAAGTAAATCTTGGGTCTCATTATGTTGAAAAATCAAAAAATGACAAAAAAATCATTATTCCTATTTTTGTCCTTAGGTCAACTTTTGAGTTTTTGATTTTTGTATTTTTTGTGTGTGTGTTTTTGGAATTATACTCTTATTCTATAACACTATTTGAGTCAAAATAACAAAGTTAAGCTTATTCTAGTGAGATTTGAGTCATCTACCATTGTTGGAGCTGAAGTTGAAGAAAACATGAAGGTGCGTTCTCAAATCAAGGATTTGTTGGTGAGAATTTGAGGCTAAAAACATTGGTACTGTATTTGGGAGTTCCAAGTGAGCTTGGAAATCAAGTTTTAATAAATTTTGAGGTCATTTGCTTGAGGGTCTAATTTTGGGTATTCTTGTGTTCTTCATAATCTTCATATTTTACTGTAGAAGAACATTCAAAAAGGTTGTGTTTAATCCAAAAAGGTGCAAAACAAAGGTTTTTGTACTTGTTTATTCCTAGGAATATTCCATTATTCATAAAGAAGAAAGGATAAAGTTAGCATCTAAGGGAAATATTCAAAAAGAAGAGGGGACAAGAATAGAGTACAAGGGGGGACCATAATCAAATTCAAAGTTTCTTGAGCTTGAACAAGTCATTGAGGGTCCTCCCAAACTTGTTAAATTCATCCCAAAAAGAATCCTACAACAACTCAACAATTTATAACTCAATCTTCCAATGAGTGACGACTTCATTGATGAGTTATTACTCTAATCGTCAACCAGGTGATAAGTTATTACTCTAGTCATCAACCAGGTGATAAGTTATCACACTTGTTGTCAACTAAGTGACAGCCTATCACTCTAGTCATCAACTAAGTGAAGATGTATCACTCTAGTCATCAAATAGGTGAAGACCTATCACCCAAGTTGTAAGCTAAAATAGTACCCAAACCCCTATTCTGCCTAAGATTGACGGTAAAAGTGACAAGCCATCAGCTAAGTGATGACATGTCAACCAAATCTTAAACTAAGTGACTAATTTATCAACCTAATGGTTAGCTAAAGGCAGCCCCAAACTTCTACACTGATTAAAGTTGACAACAAGGTTGACAAGTTATCAACCAAGAGACGACTACCATCCTTGTCGTCAACTTAGTCATCAACTTGCACAAAATATTTGTAAGCTCAATTTTGATTTCTAGTTTCTTTTCTTGATTCATAAATGTCTTTTCTTTAATTTTTAAACACTAATTAACAACTAATAATTGGTCTACTAGTTGATTAATTGGTTCTTGACACATTTTCTTTTTTATTCTTTCTTGTGTGTGTTTTTATTGTTTCTTTCTTCGTCAACTTCATTGAGTCAAGTCTTTTACCGTTAAATTAGTCATCCATAGTTTCTTAATCTCATTCGTCCATGTATTTTGATACTCTAATGGATTCTATCATAGGAATGTGATGAGAATGGAATGGGAAGTTGTCAAACATAGATCGTGGATTGGAAAGTATCGAGGGTAAGTTGGCAAACCTAGGGGGACACTTAAAGACCTTTAATCCTATCCCTATACCCCATGTCCAAACTCCCTTAAACCTACCAAATGGTACACAAGGTCCACAAGACATTTTTCAACCAATCCAAATCCAAATTCAAAAAAACAATTCCAACTTGGAGCCTTTATTACTTGCTAACCATGGTGCTAGAATTTTACCTAGCACCACTCCTTCATTTTTGGTAAGTCCATGAACAAATAATATAAAAGGAGGATGCAGGGAGAATGTCGTATAAAAATAAGCTTTAAAGCCTAATGGAGTTCATACCAAATGATCTAAGCTTAGGAGGTAAAATGATAAGTTGACAAAAGAGTTGGATTCAAGGACAAAGCATCTTCAAGAAATGGAGGATGATACAAGCCAAATTGTCTCCACTCTTTTGGGATCTATGCTTCAAGGACCAAACCTATGGATCCATGACTTGATCATTCTAAGAATGAAAATACGTGATTGAAGGATAGCTTGAAGCATGGGAAAAGCTATATTTGATGATTTCATCTCAATAAGTATTGAGCCATGTCATGATTGGAAGATAACATGGAGACTACGAGGTCCACAAAGCCATAGGAGAGCATGGGTGCCAAATAGGTCCCATTTGTATTATTTTTTCTCTTGGGTCACTTTTGTGCCCAAGTTGCATTTAGGGTCACTTTTGGGCCCAAGTTGTAATAAAGAAGTATTGGACTATAAATAGAAAGGTTTTACTTCATTTTATATATTTGATGAATGATGTTTTGAGATGCACTTGCGAGTGTTTTTAATTGAAGCTTGTTTAGAGATTTATGAATTTGCGAGAAACGTGGGTTGCTCGAGAATCTATTCTCATGGGTCCCTCGTAAGAGATTGGTGTTTATCGGTGATTGATAGGAATGTCTTAGGGTTCAATATACCCTTTGGTTATCCTCTCTTTACCGATTTGTGTTAATCTATCTATCTTTCTATTCCTCTTATTTCTTTATGTGTTTGTTTCATTTTCCCCTTATTTTCATGTTTTTGTGTTATTTTCATTTTTGTATTTTTTGTTTGTATCATGAAACCCTTATCCAAAAAATCCTAAATTTGAAAAATTATCTCCTTAAGATCGACAGGATCCATAAAGTAATATGCCATAGAAATAGGTCGGTTGCTAGATGTAAGATCAATAATAAATACAATATCACGCTCAGGAGGAAAGACAGGTAGGTTGGCTTGAGATACATAAGAAAAAACATAGACTATAAGAATATAATCGAGTAAATAACTCTTTGGATAAACATTAGGAATATAAGTAAGATAAGACTCACAACCCCTAGATACGAGTCTCCATGACAGAACATAAGAAATAATCCCTATTAGTGTGTGGCTAATAGACACTTGTCGTACAATCAGGGGTATATCATGCATGGCTAAGGTAACACTCTTGGTGAAATAATCCAAAACCGCATGTGTAATGACCCTCTAGGTAATTTACTCAATTTACATGAACTTTTAGTGTTTTGAGCCTTTCCACAATTAATGTAGGTCATTTATGACTTGCCAAAATTGTCAGTTTGGTTATCGAACAGTTAGTTTGGGTTTTAGGATCATTTCTATGTTTTAGAGCTTTCATTATTTAGGATTTGGTGTCATGACCTAAAATTAGAGGGTTGTGATGGAACTTGTGGTGACGAACCTTGACAAGTAAGTCTAATACCCCAACCAATACAAATAGGGAAAAATGCAGAAATACCCCTAAGGTAAGGCTTCTAGAATAAAACAGAACCATATAAGTATAATAATTGCAGAAAGAAACATAAACATGCGTAACTCCCAAAACCAAGTGTCAACAGTATAAGAACATATCTAGTACAATTCAAATAAAAAAGAAATACATTAGATATCCAAATACAAGAGAAACTCTATCTCTGAAATAAAATTAAAGACATAGTCTGTAGAGAAAGATAGTAGAATACATCTAGACATTCGAAGGTCAACCACTACCTTGAAGGTACCAAATATCACCTTAATCAACCAAGTTAGGGTGCACTCTAACTAGGACCTCTATCAAAAGGGCGCAGTAGGCGTGTGGACAGTCTACTTGTACTTAGTAGGTATCATAGGCCGATTGAGCAAAGTTGAAAATAAGACATACAAATACACACAAAGGGCACGTCACCTGCAATCAGAAAATGTCCCACAATGGTAGACCACACCGCCTACACTTACAATTCTAATATATCACATATGTTGCAACAAACACAGAAAAGACCACAAGTATACAATTCATCATGTACTTGTAGGAAAAGAAAGGACAATACACTTACAAGATCACAAAGTACAAGTATTAGAAGATGGAAAAATTAGGTAGGTAATAATTCAAGCAGAAGTACAATTACATCACAACCATAATAAATCAAACACAATAAGTATGATGGTGATGATATATGATGTTATCGCACAACCTCTGCACACACCCACGGACGTAAGCCTTCACAATGCGGGACCCATGGAGCATTCGTCAACCTGTATACAGCCAATATCCATGACTTTTATATGGTATAACCTTTGAAGGAGGTCTATAAAATCTGATATTCCTAGTACTTTTAGTATTTTTGGTATTTCTATATTTTTAATAATTAAAGTATTTCCTATATTTATATTATTTTAGTATTTTCAGAGCACATACACATCATAAGGCACAAATAAAGTACACATTCAAAAACAAAAAGTATGTGTGCATATTTATATATATAAAACATATAGCAAAAAAGTGAAACTATGGATAGGATGCTATGAGGATGATGATGAAATGTTCACAAACAATCACAATGAGTAATTCCACGACCAACCGCATGATATATTTGCACAACCAACCACAATGATATATTTCTACAACCAACCCAATGATATACTTCCACAAGTACATGAGCCAATATCCCTTCATTATTTCCAACATGAGCCAATATCAGTTCATTATTTCCAACATGAGCCAATATCCATTCATTATTTCCACCATTTATGAAATCTTATATGATTCATATTCCAATAAAGTATTAATATAACACAATACACCAATGGTACCACAATAGTCATTTTAACAACATTGAAACACCTAGACTTTGAAACATAAAAAAATTCTCCAATTAATGTCACTGGGGCAGGTACGACTAGGGGCATGAGTCATCTACCTTGAATATGAGTTGTACACTTCTTCCCCTCCCATATCCTATCCTAGTCAGTATGGTTACGGTTAATCATTGTCTTAGTTATGAGTGACCCCCTCCTCAATCATACCCTAAGTATACTAGTCGTACCAAACTTGATCGTATAGAGGGAAGTCCTAACTTGAGTGGACTATTTTTGGTATGGATTGTGTATATGAGTTAGGGGATGATTTGTAACCTATGGATATAACTCAATGGTGTTTTATCATACCATTAACAGTATGGTTCACCTAGGAAAAGTCTAGGGTACGAGTTAGGGTACCACTCATACCGTAGGGTACGGTTCATAAGTTGATTCTTACCCCTACATGGGTTTATTTTACAGCATTTAACAAAGTATATTGTGGTCATTTACCATGATTTAATACCTAAGTCACTCAACTATATGAGTTTATAAGGCGTCCTTAAACACACTTTTAGTGGATCAACTATCCAAAACTCTCTCTCAAGCATAATTTGTGAAGGATTAGAGGCTAAGGTTCAAGGGTGTCCTTCTAGGAGCAATGTAAAGTCAATTTTCTTTGGTGAATAAAGTTTTATAAGGCTTGTATCTCTTAGCCATGTTAAATAACTCTAAATCCATGTATTTTAAACTTGGATTAGTTAGTGTGCATAGTGATTTTTTAATCAAATGAAAAGGATTTTGTTTCCTAATAATGAATAATATTGACTTTTTCTTAGACTTACATTTATACATGTTAATGATAATAATTTTCATATGTGGGTACTTTCTGTGTGAGGTTAACATGAGGGTATTGAGTATCCCTAATCTTGATAATTTCTACCATGAAAATAGCCTTGTTAAAGGTATGCACATATGGTGTTTGTGGAAATGACTAAGCAAATTGTCTAGTCATATGTAGGTGATGTTTTGAACTAGGAAAATGGACCAATATACATGAATGATATGTTAAAAGTATTGTGAGCTATGTATTTTATAATTTATGACCACGTTGGGTTAATTCACTAATAAGGGGTTGAAGTCCCCAAACATGATAATGTATTTGACTTGTGTGTTAAACTAAGTGTGGTGAGAATGTGGTATAAGATGGATAATAAAATTTTAATATTTATTAGGGTATTGATGACCATAAATTGAATGGTATGATGGATTTAATGAAGGCAATTTCCTATTGAAATGGTTGATCAATGAAGGCTCCCATAAGGACCATAGGGTCATGTATAGTGTTGAATTAGCTATATGTTTAAAGTCCTTAAGTGTTGTATGGAATGAATGTTGATGCATAGGAAAAGTATTAAAGTCCCAATGTCAACTAGTGATAGTTGTGATGGCTTGAGGTTGAAGTCCATTGCCTTATGGAATGGACTGAGGTTGGATTCCCTTGCCTAATGAAATTGCTTGAGGTTAAAGTTTCTTGCTTAAAGAGATTTCTTAAGTTTGATGTACCTCTCTGAATAAAATGGCTTGTTGTTAGAGTCCCTTGGCATGAAGTTAAAGTCTCTTGTCTAATGAATGGGAATGAGGTTGAAGTCTCTTTCCTAGATGAATGTGTGTGTGGTTAATGTCCCTTGTTTGAATGATTGTGTATGTGGTTAAATTCCTTGGCTAATGAATATGTGATCATGGTTAAAGCCTTTTGTCTAATGGTATGTGATTGTGGTTAAAGTTTTATGCCTAAATAGAATCACCGAATCTAAGTATGGAAGGTTGGAGTCCTCCATTTCTTGTCTAATGAATGAATTTTCAAAAATGTTGTCAAGCCTTGATTACTTGGTTAGCATGTGATATACCTATATGTAAGTATAAAGTGTATGAATATGATTGAATATGATACATTGACGTGTTGTTGAATAATGATGCTACTTTATCCTTATCCTTGAGTTATATGCTAGCGTTCCAACCGCTAACTATCTCTTGACGTTATGTCCATACGTGACGTAAGGACTGGAAGATCTTCTCTTCCTGCGCAGTGATTAGCTGAGCGAAGAGGTTCGTGCGTTGACTCCGGAGTGGTGAGGTTCTTTATTTCGTAAGACATTCATTCTTGGTCTCACATCTTTAGACTTAGTTTTATTTTATTTAGTCTGGCTATTGTCTGGGGCTTGTCCCGACATATACATTTCTAAACATCGGTCTATATAGAGATATTATGGATGACTGTGGACTTGGGTATATTGTCTAGTGTGTTGATATTTATGAAATGGTTAGATATTTCTAAGTTACGACTTGTATTACTGTTTACGCTATCTTCTTATACGGTCGGGATTCAACCAACCCTTGAGATTGATATGATGATTGAGATAGGTTATCGAGCGACCTCCAGTTCATGTGGGCTTGAGGTGGCCATTCGATATGGCCCAATTTTTGGTCGTGTCAAACATAGTACAATTATTCACATATTTTTTAGGTTATCAACATCACATGGACACCACATGGTTATAATATCACATAATATCTCAAATTCAACCATTACATCTGATATAGGCCCCCACACGGGCAAAACATAAAAAGAGACATATTTCATGATTAGTTCCTACCTTAACATGCATCTTGTAAAAAATTAATTACCCAGACTAAGTTTGAAAGAGTTAAGCCATACCTACCTTGAATGCCCAAATCGATCGTCTATACTTTGATCCCAAAGTCCTACTCTTTAAGAATAATCCCGAATTCAACTAAACTCAAGAAATATGGATTCTACACATCAAAACTAAGCCAACAATACCTATATTGCCTACTTTTTATTTGGGTTCAAAACGGACCCTCGAGATCAATATTCAAAAAACAAGGGGAAAATCAGAACTTTATTACAAAATCATGTTTCCCATGTGTTTAGGAATCTAATGTTGAAAACCCATGTCAAATCGAGTTAAAAAACAAGGTTCAAATCAAAGAAAAACTATTTTAACCTTTACTGGGTAAAATCTTTGAAATCCATCAAAATCCAATAATCCAAGTTGTTTTGAAGGTTAAATTAAAGAAAATAAGTGATTATAGGATTAGAAACATGATTGAAGTGAAAAGCAGTGAAATTTAGAGATTAATCATGTAATAAGATTTTTGGGGTTTTGAATAATAAATTAAGAATTAGAGTAAGAAAAGTATGAAATCTCACCTTAAAGCCGTAATAGAATCAAGAAATAGACGTTAATCTAGTTTCTCAAGCACCCACAATCTTCACTTTGAAGCTCTCACATTATTTTAGGGTTTATCTCTCAAGAGACAAGGTGGAAAATGGGCCAAAACACGACCAAAGGGGCGTATTTATAGCCACTTCACATATCCAGGTAGTGCTATCCCACTCCCTGGTATGAAATTGAACTATTTGACCTAAAAAGCAGATATTGTGATTGCAATCACCCCTTGTGTGATCGCACTATCCTCTCCGACACCAGATATTTGTTGAAACTTTGAAAATTTTCCAAGCTTTCACTAATGCCTAGATATTCACTTGGAATTTGATTTATGAAAATGAACTATGTAACCTCACTAAATTCGACATTCTGAACACGTTGCCGAAGTTAGATTTTCAAAAAGACATTATTTTTCAAAGTTGACCCTTGAAACCCAAAATCAAAATTTACAAAATGGGGGTTGAAATGAGATTAAGAAGCCGTAAAACCAAACCAAGCATGTTACAACCCTAACATTGACATTTTGGATCTGTTGGCGTTGTTTGTTCAATCATCCGTCGCATAGATCAATAGATAACCACTTAGGTCCATAATAAAACTTTCAAAGCCACCAAAAACAATAATATCACATAAAAGGCACCAAAATTCATCGGGAACCATGCCAATTACCCCACACCCCATAATACCACAAAGCAACTACCGAGATAGGTAAAATAATCATTTCACACAAAAGCATATATTTCACATATTTCATCGAATTTTTAGGTCGTTACATCATCCACCACTAAAAATCTAATTTGACTTCGAACCAAGGAAAATAAATACACGAATCAACAAAAATATCGGGATAAGAATTACGCATATCAGACTCGACCTCCCAAGTGGCCTCATCTACAGGACGATGACGCCACTGAACCTTAACAACACAAATAACTCTAGAGTGCAACCATCTAATATCCCTAGACAAAATATGGACCGACTCCTCAATGAAACACGAGCGCTCATCAAATTTAACCAACTCCCAACAAATGACATGAGACTCATCAAGAATGTAACGGCAAAGCATAGAAGCATGAAAAATCTAGATGAATGGCCGATAAATTAGGGGCAAAGCCAACATATAAGCTACATCACCAACAGTGAAAGAATCTCTAATGGACCAATATACCTGGGTAAAAGCTTCCCCCTAATCCCAAACCTCATCACGCCCTTAAAGGTGAAATTATAAGGAAAACATATCCACCTACACTATATCTCAAGGAATGAAGCCTATGATTATCAGAGCACTTTTGCCTACTCCGAGCGGCTCTAAGTCTATCCTGAATGATCTGAGCTGTATCCAAAGACACACAAAGCAAGTCCATACCTCGAGGTCTAACCTCAAGAACATCAAAACAACAAAATGAAAAGCGACAATGTCTATCATACAATACCTCAAAAGGAGCCATATCAATACTACAATGGTAGCTATTATTATAAGCAAACTCTGCTAAATCCAAATGCTTCTTCAACTGCACACTAAAATCCATCACAAAATCACAGAGCATATCCTTTAAAGCTTGGATAATCTGCTCTAAATAACCATCAGTCTGGGGGTGAAATGCTAAGCTAAGATCAACTCGAGTGCCGAGCTCATCTTGAAAAGTCATCCAAAAGCGCAAAGTGAACACAGAACCACGATCAAAAGTATAGATACCAGTACATCATAAAGTCACACAATTTCACAAAAATTGATATGGGCAAGTCTCTCAGCACTCTAAGAGACTTGCACAAGAAGGAAATACAAAAACTTAGTCAATCGATCTATGATGACCCAAATATTATTATATCATAGGAAGTGTGAGGTAATTCTATCATGAAATCCATGGTAAACCGCTCCTATTTTGACTCGATAATGGGTATCCTCTGAAGAAGTCCTCTCCTTCATAACTATTTCATATGACAACATTCATCTCATTCTTCTATCTACACTCATAACTATAGCTCTAATAGTCACCCCAGAATTTCACAACAAAGGACATTTACTCTTTCATCTAAAACATTACTATGCTCCTAAGGTTACACCATCCTAACATAATAAAGGTCACTGAGGACCTAGAGTATAAGCATCAAGAAGTACGGGGGGTTATTTCTCAGTTACACCTTCTATTTGTCGTACTACCCATAAAGAGGCCTGCAAAATTAGATATGGTACAATAGGCACAAGGTATCCAAATCAACAACTTAGATTATAAATAAAGGATTCCTCAAACATAAACACACTATAATACGAGTCCCTAGGACTGGGAACCAAAAGCAATATGACTGCATATAACATTAGTAATGTAACATAATGCAGAGATTCATATTAAAGGAAAAAAGCAAGGATTTATGCTTGAAACTACCATTTTTTAGAACTAGGCATGACATAAGACATAAATATACGAATCATAAGTGTCACTACTTAGATCTTAAACACTTAAAATCTAGGATTTTTAAGAACCATTATTGCCTTTGGTTCAGGGCTGGAATATGAACATGCACGTCATGTAGAGTGGAAATCGTAGACATAAGTACTATTAGAGTATGTGCAACAATAGTAGAGTGCCCTCTTTACCAAAATAGGAGAGAATTGCTATAATAAGACTAAATTCACCTTGACTTTCCCTTCAAGTACGCCTCTAGGAATAAATTTAATATTAACCCTTGATCTTTATCTCACTACACTTATAAACACGACACTTTGCTCTAAGAGGTGTCATTATGGACATGTACTAGGGAGACTTGGCTCTCTAATATTTAAAACCTCATCTATATAGATTCTACCTAGGCTCCAGTATATCCTCACAAACTCCATTCCCTAGCCCATTCAATGAATTAGCCCTAATCAATCAGTTCAATGTGGACATCTGACCTATATATCATAATTTTCCAACTCTTATATTCCCTAAGTCATTAACCTTATTTCTTCTGCTCACCATACGTAGCCTATCAATCTAACCTTAAAAATTTTGCATTGTTATCCTCAGACTAACATTGCATTGTTATCTTCAGACTAATATACTCCCTTCACCCAACATCCATATCTAAGGTTCAAACACAGTGTCTATCAACCATCAATCAGTACAAATCAAGTACCCTACTCAAAATATAAATATATAGTCCACCGTACGAGGAGGCCACCCTAAATTTCATATTGACCCGCTTGTAAGCTATACATAGCTGGAGAAAACCACCCCGTTATGCACAAAAGAATGAAAGTGCCCCACAGAGAAATGCTAGGGCAAACAAACCCTTAATATTAGGATACTTAAACTGCACCTTAAGATCCTCCAACTCATCTGCGACCATTGTATACTAAAAAATAGAGATAGGACGAGTGTTCAGAATAAAATCAATTCCAAACTCAATCTTCCTATCGAGAGTGGGGGGACGACAGCAGAAAGGTTATCAAGGAAGACCTCAGGAGATTCACACACCACAAGGATAGAATACAAAGAAGGACCCTCTGAGTTAGAATCTTTAACTCAGATCAAATGGTAAAGACACCATTTGGACTTTAATTTCTGGGCTCTGAAATATAATATGAACCCCCCTTCTTCGAAACTAAGGAACTACCCTCCCACTCAATAACTGGCTCATTAGGGAATTTTAAAGACAACTATATCGGCACGATTGTCTAGAGATGTATAGCACGAGTGCAACCAATCCATCCCTAATATGACATCGAATCTCATCATATCTAATTTAAACAGATCAACCATGGTTCTATTACTACAAACAGATACCACATTCCCCCTATAGACTTTTCTAGCAATCACAGAGTCACTTACTGGTGTAGACACAAAGAAAGGATCTGAAATACACTCAGGACTAAAAGCAAAAAGTGGATCCCAGATCAAGTAAATAGTATATATCATGGGAAAGGATTTTAAATATACCAGTAATGACATCAGGTAATGCCTCAGACTCTTGTTGGGTAGTAAGATCATAGGATAGCCCTAGCCAGTACAGAGGCTAGAAGTAGCACCCCTTGGTGTAAGAGCTAGAGAAGTGGAAATCGGTATTCTATTTGCCGCAGCGGCAATCCTTGAGGGACACTCCTGTTGTATGTGACCCAACTGAACATAACTAAAACATCAATTCCTCCCTTTATAGCAATAACCACAATCCCACAGACCACAAAACCAGTAGAGAGGATAGGGTAAGGCTGACTAAACTCTACCAACCCAAAATGATATTCACCAGGAGACTGAGGATAGGGGACACTAATAACCACATGGGAACTCCTCAAATTCTATTCCTCAGACCACTATTCACCACCTCTACTACTATTACTATGACCCCTCCCTAAGTGTAAATATTGTGACTTCTTGCTCCCCCTATTTGTCGACCTTTCCTTATCCTTCCTTATACTAATAGGATCATACTTTCATGAAAAAGATGTCACTATTTGGGTTAATAGTTTAGTAGAACATTAAAACTCAGCATTGGTTATATCTCCTTGGGGTAATTGAGCATGAATGTCACCTTTCGGAGTAGGGTTAGTGGAGATCGATGGAACTCCACGGGGAAAATCAAAAGTAGTGAACCTTAATTGGGTTTGTACCCCATGTGTTAAGTGAGATCCATCCACATTGTCCTCGGGTGCGATGGATGATTTTCCACAAGGTTTAGATCATCAGAAAGATATGATCTTAAAGGCAAACAAAAAAGGATTTAGGGGAGAGTTCAGGACCCTAGACCCTATTGCCCAAAAATCAAATAAAAAGAAAGTGAAACATTTCAATATGTCTTGTTTCCTTTCCTATATAAGTGTGGTGTGCTATATAACCATAAAAGAGACTCTACTCAACATGACTTTATGGACACCCTATGATACCGAAACCTAAGTTCTAATACCATCTTGACACGACCTGAACTAAGGCCTTATCATAATGGGCGTCTCAAGTCCAACCAGGATTGGAGACTAACCTTGATACCTAATCCAATCAACCAACATATACCCTGATTCGAATGAATTCAAAACATATAACAAGATAGATTATTTAATGACTTTGGGATAAGTCTATATTCGAGACCAACCCAATAAAGTAAATTCACCCATAACCAACAAACCAAAGCAATAACCTGAATCTATATTATAATCATCCCATATCCAAGTTCATAGTTGTCCACACAAAGCCTCTTAATAATATTCAAGATTATCTACTCAGAACTTGCCCCCGACCATAGCACAAAACAAATGTCAAGGTTATAGTAAAAGCATAAGATAAACAATAACATGAAATGGGCCTTCCAAATAATAGAAGCTCAGAACTTTAGTCTGACTCAAGTAGCCCCCGAACCACCAAAGTTACTAAGCAGGAGGTGGTATAGTATAGTGAATTCCTATATCATATGGGGATACAGCGCCCGTAGATGGTTTAGCAAGTGAATTCTAGCATGTACTCAGGAATAAAGATAAAGTAATGTCATTATTTAAACCCAAAGTAAATAATAATATACAATCACATACATATATACATATATACCATATCGGGAAAGGGAACCAAGTTAAGCATGCATTAAAAATCATTAACCTAGATTATGTAGATTTACTATAATGATCCATCAATGGGCTATATGGGTCCAGTATTACCCCTTGGGTGGGCCTCAATGACGTGTAGCTGCACGAACTGGAGATACCATGGATGGCTGGGGATTCTCTTATAACCTTTGCCCTCTATGATATATGTGTACGTGTATATACTTAGGGGATTGCCTTGTGCCCCACTAGTACATGGTCATCAACACCAATCCTTATGTCGGCAAATATGATTTTCTAGATTTAACTTTTCAGACACACACCTTTACGACTATCTATCATATCACCCATTATTGCCCAATTAAATTATTTGACACATAACCAAACCATCAATTCCTAGAGTCAATTAGTAAGGCCTTTATTAGTGGTATCATCATACCGACTATTAGCGTGAAAGCAATGTCATTAGACAACACATAGGGGATTCCAATGTACCCGTAGACTGCATTATAAAAATCACTTAGGGCATTCCAGTTTACCCCACAAGATTTTCAAAACAAAAGTCATGGCCACCAAGGCCTTTCCAAGTAATTTAAGACCAACCAAACCAATTTAGGTTCCATTACCATATTGTGCAATATAAAGATTTCAATAATAGTCAAACTATGTGACAAAAATATTATCACTGGCATTTTGTCAAGCATATTTGGGGCATATTGATTCAAAAACCAAAACCAAGTAAAAATTTAAAATTCCCAGGCAACCACATGTTCAAACCACAATTATAACTTGAAAGCCATAAGAAAAACATGGAAAAACATTATCCAACCAAGAACAACCAAAACCCCCAGAACATATTTTAAAACTGAAAATAATATCACAATTAAAACATGAAAAACCATTCATTAAAACATGAATTTAGTTGAACTAACAATAAGGGAGGAGTAACATTCCTTATTTACAATGATTCATAAAGATATTTTAATCCTTAAGCCTCTAGATGATCACTTTGAATAAACCATAGTCCAATCTTCTTGTGGGAGTTTAGAAAGAGTTTTAGGATTATTTTATCTTTCCAAGTGACTTACGAGAGGCCACAAAATATTATAAGACGTTGAATCTTATGGTTTTTGGGGTGCAAAATATCAAGAATACCCTCAGCTTAAAAGCTAAAAAATTAACGCATGAGGGTATGACTAGACCTACCAAACCATACCCCTAACATATGAATGGTCTCTTCACTCGAACCGTAGAATGCAAGATGGACTCCAACACTGTCCAACATCTGACAATAAGGTCCAACTCATATCCATAACATATGATTGGTCCTCTCAAACCATACCCTAGGTAGCCTACCAAGGGCTTGAACACTGAGAATCATACAAATCCATAACCTATCTCATACCATCTTATGCGACTTGTGTGATGTCCACTGATACCTTGGATAGAAAAAAACCAAAACTACACTAAGTAACATACGACCAAAGGCTTGAACACTGAGAATCATACAAGTCCATAACCTATCTCATACCATCTTATACGACTAGTATGATGTCCACTCATACCTTGGATAGAAAAAACCCAAAACTACACTAAGTAATATACAACCAAGACCCCTAAATCGTAGCCACATCATATGACTAGTAAGCTCAAGTCATATAATGACTAGAGAGTTCAAACTCAGGAAATCTCTAAGGGTCAAAATTCAGAATTTTCATTAATATCATAATTGTCAAACTTGAAATGATCTTAATATCAATTTATGGTACAATTCGAATTATAACTTTGAAATGTCTAAGTCTTTTCTAAGACTCATAAGTATAAATGAAGTGGCATAAAAGGTCCTTAGTTCTATAAGGATCTACTTAAAATATTGACCTAAAATGGTCTGGAGAGGGCCCGCTTCTAACCTCAAAAGTACGTTCTAAGGAAATTTCCACTCTGAGCTATACAAAGTCCCTAAAGTCTCTTTGTAAAGTGCTAAATAAGTGTAATTAAGTACTAAGGTAGAAATTTAACCTGAGAAATGGGTAGTTAGGTCAACTCTACCTAAATACAATTCATTAATCATCTAAATACTCTAGATTTTGCTAACAATGCAATAAATTCATAATTCCTAACCTAAGACTAGCATAATCTAATCATATACCTTAATAAATCCCAATATATAAGGAGAGTACTACAAGCCTACCTAGATGCCAAAGAAAGCCTGATAAATTCTGCTAAATAATATACTTTCCCTTTTGAGAAGCCTTCACATGATGCCATACTATAAAAATAGCAATCTACATATTTTTATGAGAATAATGATACCCATATTGCATTTTAATGCTTCGGGTCCAAAATTTAAGTTAAAATCCCATATGGGACCCGTTTGTAGAAACCATAATTTTGAAACTATCTATACCTCACCTTATACTCAGGGATAATCTACCCTAAGAATGAGTGAATTTCTATCTCGAATGATATTAAAATTTATCCTTTAAGAAACTCGAGATTTAAGATCAATTCGGATGATTAAATCAAGAATTAGATGAAAACTTACAAGGAATATGGTGAGGAAATTACCGAGCTCACCAACACCCCATGATCACCCAATGATCAAACTCCCAATTTCCAAAGTTCTTTTGGGTTTTATGTAACTTGATGTAATTCCCCGAGGGTACCTCCTGGACGTTACACGAAGCTTAAGACTATGAATAGCAAAGCTAACTCGTGATATCTACTCAGCACCAAACTCTCATAAATGTAAACTTAAAACATCAGCCAAAAATGAAGAAAAACATAAAGCAAAATTCAAATAGATGAATAATCTCAGCTAAAAACTCTATAACATGATAACCTTCAAATGTGTGGAAACTAAAACAAACATAATCTAACTAGTCTTGACAAGCCTCTAATCTAATAATGGAAGAGCCACTGAGATAGACCCTTGTTGATCAAAACTGATAGCTTACTAACTAGACTAACTCTATCAAACATCTACAAACATCAAAAACTTGGGCCTTGAACTATAAGGACTTACCAACTATCTGACTATAGGAAATGGACATATATATGATCAGTACATCTGGAATATACTAAGTATATTTGGTTGTGTTCATAAGTAGAACTGAGTCAGTGCATAATCATAAAATAGCATGCTAAGTGTAAATAGACTTACCAAGAGACTGAACTAAACTGAGAACTAAAATATATTAAAACATGAATAACAAAGCGTAATATGATAAACATGGTGAGTTACTACACTAATTTTTTAAAACATTCTTGTGTTTGGGAGATTATCTTAAATGACTTAAACCATGAGAGATAGCTGACCTATGATGAGGAAGGTTGTTCTATCCTTTCCATTGGAATAGAACTTGAACTAAACTGGAGTGATCACTAAAATGAATCCATATTGGGCAAGAGGTATGCATTTCTAGAGAGTCCCCTAAACCTATGATAGCACATAGTTTCTAGGAAATAGAATTCGATGAGCCCACACTTTTCTTTCAGAGCTTAATGCTACTCTCGTAAAATATATACCATATTCTCATACTAATGAAATTCTCATTAAAATAAGCATATGAGTTTATAAATTTAATAGTCAATCATGCTTCTACTATTAACTCATAATCATGAATACTTTGTGAATTTCATACCATGTATGAGATCGTAAGACAAACTGAAATCTTAATCATACTATAGTAATCTCAGATAGTAAATTTGAACTTCTTGTAAACTGAGAGAGTCATGATAAATTCATATGCTCTTATTTATAAACTAATTGAATCAAGATAAAAATCATGCATATTTATCAATTCATGGGAATACATGTCAAAATACTAAAATTCATCTCATAAGAACAATAATGTAAAAAAACTTGAGTGAAGGTAGATTCTTGTGCTAACTAAACTTCAAATCAAATGATAATGTTATAATTTCAAAAACATGGAAATTGGGTATGAACCCTAATTAAAATCTCATAAATTAAATTCAAAAACCAAAGTTTTTGGGCGTATTGATGAAAGAATATCCTTGTTCAAATCTCACATTTCTGAATTTCTTGACTTGTTGAAGGGAACTTGAATTTAGAGCCTTGGGAGATAAATTCTTAGAAGAAACCCTACCCTTTAGTTATTGGGAGTGGGAGAGAAATGGATTTTGTTAACTGACTAAAAAAGGGGCAAATAATGCCTATTTTATCTTTTAGGCCATGAGTAGGGAGTTTAAAGAGGAGAAAAGACCAAAAATCCCATCACCCTTAAATGAATAAAATAAAGGTTACACAGTTTTTACCCCTCGGCGTGGAATGCTTCTTATCGTGGATACTATCCTCCATTCCATGCCGATATTGCGGAGACTATCCTCCATGCCATGGAAATATCATGGAGGCATACTTACTTTGTGACATTCTAATATCACCAAGGGTAACCTCTATGACACAACAAAAATGCAGAGACTTACTACCTTCGAATTAGAAAATGACCCTGAACCTCATCTAAAAATTTCAAAACTCTTCTGAAACACCTATTAACATTCATAAACATATTTTAAGTAAAAAATTTGATCTTTCAAATACGTAAAGGCCAAAAATAAATGCTCAAAATTTTTAGGGTGTCACATTATCTCCCTCTTGGAATTATTCTTCCTCAAATAAGAACTAGGATGAGGATTTTGGGAAAAAGATGACATTTCCTCACTGAGCTGATAACCAAACTTATTACTAATTCATGTACTTAATAACTCAAGAATGCATGATAGGATTTGAAAACACTTTGATAGTGATAGCTTCATGGGTAATAATTATACTATTGAAGCCCTAAGAAGACCTTCGTCAAGGCCTCAAGCTCAGATTATTGGGCTTCAATGTGAAATCAAGAAGATTCTTATGATGGAAGAAAAGCTCAATATTGGGTCCAAGAATTATGGAGAATAATGTTCAAAGTGATTGCACATATTTCATGATTCTAGTCCAAGTCCACAAGGAAGAAGTTTGGGCCCATATGGGTTTTGAGTAAATTGTGAAACTTTTCCTTATTTTCTTAGGGGAGAATTTCTGGTATTATTTTTACATTCTTTCCTATTCTTAGTAGGATTTTATTTATTATATCAATAAAGTTAGATCCGAATCCCATTCTATTTGGGATAGCTTTTTCCTAGTCCTAGTTAAATTTGATAAAGGTAGATCTCTATCCCATTCTATTTGGGATAGTTTATTTCCTTATATATATGGTTGTATTTTGTTATTTTTTAAGACAACATTATTATTAAGTGAGATTTTCTCTTATTTACATCTTTGTGTATGGCTACTTGGGATTTATCTTGTAACCTTATAAGAATGAATCTTTAGGAGGTAAAATTAATTATTAACTTGATATCTTTGATTTCTATTAAAGTTAATTAAGGAAGATGATTAGTCTTATACTAATTTTTTCCTTTAATTTCTTCGAAATAGGGTTCTAGATCACCTTTGGAGCTAAGTTTTTGAATTGACTCTATTAGAATCATAATTAGTCTTAATCCACTAATTTTGGAATACCAAGATCAACTAGGGTTTTTAGCACTTAACCTTAAAATTGGGGATTTATTCTCAAAATTCATCTAACTTTAATTTCTTGTCATTAATCTTAGGGTTTTCACTTCCTCATTATCTTCTTGTTTATTTACATAACATGATTCTTATCAAGAGCTATCAGATAGGTTCTATAAAGGTTCAGTTCTTTATAATTCTTGGGAGTTTCATAGCCCCCCAAACAAATCTCTTTACTTTTTCCCTTTTAGTAGATTTAAAAAAAGGTTGCTTGTAAATCAAGAAATTCAAAATCTAGAGTGTTTCTTGTTTTCCAACATCATGAAGAAAAATCAAGAAGAGGGGAAAATTTAGATTTTTTTTAAATTTATTTGGTCATTTTTCTTGTCTCACGAAACCTAATCCATCTAGGAGCTAGTAATTTCTTTTTCTCTCTACATCTTACTTTGAAAAGTTATTTCTACTAGTGGGGTTAATACGTAAATCTTAAAGGAATTAGTCAAAGGTTGTAATTTGAGTCAGAAAAGGCAAGAGTGACATAAAAAATTCAACTTGAGAGATTTATTTCTTCAACTTTTGGAGATGTCTCAAGAGGATACTGATGTTGGGATGCAAAAAGAATGACATAACCAAGGCACATAGATGGATTTTTGCTCAACTCAATGCGTTAGATGTCACCCAAAATCCTCCTAACATGGGTGAACATGGTTGATATAAAGAGATTATATGAAAACCCGATGACTCAAGTTAGGAGACAAGCGGTGCAAGCTCCCTAGTTCCATAATTATGAGAATCCATTTGGAGACTATGATGATGCACTGGAGGAAGCTAAACAAAAGAGAAATGAAAAGAGAACACCATGAGCTAGGGTTGAAGATGAAAATATTATTAGCATTACGATGAAGATGTTTGATTTTGAAAGAATGAGAGATCCAAACTTATATCTTTTTTGTGAGAGAGATGGAGATTATCTTTAACAGTTATAACTACTCTAAGGTTCTGAAGGTTCAACTTGTTATAATTAAGTTTTCAGACTATGTTGCTAGTTGGTGAAAGAAATTTAGAAGAGACGGATTAGACAATGGAGAGCTTCCTATTGTAACATAGGACGAGATGAGGAGGGTTATCAAAAATAGCTTTGTTCTATCAAACTTTCAAAGTGATTTGTATAAATACCTTAAAATTTTAAGAAAAGGCTATATGCCCGTGGATGTTATTTTAAGGCTATGGATATGGTTGTGATCCATGCAAATTGTAATAAGGAAAAGGAGGCCACTATGGTTAGCTTTATTAATGGATTAAATAGAGAAACTGGCAATGTAGTAGAATTTTAATAATATGTTGATTTAGACGAGTTATAGAGTTGGCTACAAAGGTAGAAAAACAAAATAAAAGGAAGCAACAAACTAGGTAATAGAAAAATTAGTTTACTATAACTCCAAGGAAGCCATGGAAATCTATGAGGATAAAATTATGCCTAAATTATAAGATGATAAGGGCAAAGGTAAATTGGATGCCAAATATGAAGTTAAAGCTTTTGACTCAAAAACTTATACTCTTTCTAGTGCTATAAAATGTCACAAGTGTCAAAGGATGGACATAATATATTGAGTGTACAGATAGAAGAGTTATCATCATTAAATAAAATGTGGAAGGTGAGAATAAAAAGAGTAAAGTAGAAGTAGAAGAAGAGGAAAAAGAAGAAGAAGGTGTTGGGAGTAAGGGCGGAATCTATGTAGTTGCTCATAATGAATGAATATTTTTGGGGGTAGTTAGGCATCTTATGCACATTAATATGGAAGAGCTTGATGAGGGACAGAGAGAAAATATTTTTCATACATGATTTGGGATAAAGAGTAGAATTTGATCAACGATTATCTACAATGATAGTTGTGCTAATATGGCAAGTGCATATGAAGTAGAGAAATCACGAATTATGTGCATGAAATGTAAGGGAAATTACAAGCTCCAATGGTTTAATGAATGCAAAGAGATCAAGGTGAGAAAACAATGGTTGATTTTCTTTTCTATTGGAGAGTATTCTGATGAAGTTCTATATGATGCTATACCAATGCAAGGTTGTCATATTTTGTTGGACGATCCTAACAATATGATAGATATGCCATCCATAATGGGAGGAGAAATAATTACTCTCTTAAACGTAAAGGGAAGAACTATATTATTGCACCCTTAACTCCCTCCCAAGAGTATGAAGAGCAACAAATATTGAATGAAACAATTGGAAAACATTGGAAGAGACACCAAAAAAGAGTAATAAAGAAGAAAGAATTGGTGAGAGGAAGAAAGGAATGGGTGAAAAAAATTATTTGTCTTTTGAAAGCCAAAGAATATTTACTTGTGAAAAGATAGGGGATGTCTATTATCCTACATACTTATAGGGAAGTTGTGATCAACGCTAACCTTCATTTCCTAGTGTTGTTTCAAGACTTTTGTTAGATTTTAATGATATATTTCTTGAGGATATACCTAAAGGTTTACCTTCTTTGAGGGGAACAGAAAATTAAATTGACTTTTTGCCTGGATCATTACTTTCGAATAGGCCCTCTTATAGAAAAAGTCTTGATAAAATAAGGGAACTTCAAAGACAATTAGAAGAGTCGCTTGAAAAAGGATTTATGAGAGAAACTATGACTCCATGCCATGTTTCTGTGGTCTTGGATCCAGAAAAGGACGACACTTGGAGGATGTGTATAGTTTGTCGTTCCATTAATAAAATAACAGTAATGTACCATCATCCTTTTCCTCATCTAGACGATATACTTGACCAATTTCATGTCTCTAATATATTTCCTAAAATTTATTTAAAAAGTGGATACCACCGAATCTGAATGAATCCGGGAGATGAATAGAAAACTGCTTTCAAATGGTTTGTTTGAGTGGTTTGTGATGTTGCTTGGATTAACTAATGCACCTAGTACTTTCATTAGGTTAATGAACCATATCTTCAAGGATTTTCATGGAAAATTAGTGGTGGTATATTTTGATGATATTTTGATCTTTTCTACCTCTCTTAAAGAAAATTTAAAACCCTTCAGGTTAGTTTTTCAAGTACTAAAAGATCAACAATTATATGCTAATCTCACAAAATGCACATTTTGCGTTGATAAGGTAATGTTTCTTAGTTTTATTGTTTGCTCAAATAATGTTGAAGTTGATGGAAATAAAATTAAAGCAATAAAAAAATGGCCTACACCTAAGAGTGTGATAGAAGTTAGGAGTTTTCATAGTCTTGCTAGTTTCTACAGGAGATTTGTGAAGGAATTTAGTACAATAGCTTCACATTAACTAAAGTCATTAATAAGGATAAGAATTTTAATTGGGGAGAAGTACAAGAACATGTATTTTATGTCTTAAAAGATAAGTTATGTTCTGCTCCTTTATTACAAATACCTAATTTTGCCAAATCTTTTGAAATTTAATGTGATGCTAGTAGAAAGGCATAGGGGCCATTCTAATGCAAGATTCTAAGAATATTGTATATTTTAGTGAGAAATTGAGTGGATCTGTATTGAATTATTATATGTATGATTAGGAGTTATACACCTTGGTAAGGGCTTTGGCTACTTGGCAACATTACTTGTGGCCACGGGAGTTTCGGATACATGCTGACCATGAACCATTGAGATACTTAAAAATCCAAGATAATTTGAGTAAGAGACATGCCAAGTGGGTGAAGTTCATTGAGAGGTTTCCTTATATGATTTCATACAAACAAGGTAAGGACAATGTAGTGGTTGATGCATTATCTAGAAGGTATGTTCTTGTTTCTACTCTTGCTTCTATGCTAATGGGATTTGATCACGTTAAAATTCTATATGTTGATTATTTAAACTTTTGAGTTGCTTATGTTGCATGTTTGAAGGGGCCCTTTGAGAAGTTCACTCTGCGTGATAGGTTTCTTTTCAAGAAAAGTAAATTTTGTGTGCCAATATGCTCATCGCATGAAGTATTTGTAAGATAAGCACATTATGGGGATCTATGGGACACTTTGGAGTGCCAAAGACCTTAGATATAATTGCTGAAAAATTCTTTTGAACTGTCATGCACAACGATGTAGAAACATTTTGTGCACAATATTTTGAATCTAAACATGCTAAGTCTAGGGTCTTACCACTTAGGTTGTAGACACCATTGCCTTTTCCAATTTCACCTTGGATTGATATCTTTATGGAGTTTGTTCTAGGTTTATAACAACCAAAGTATGATAAAGATAGCATTTTTCTTGTGGTGGATAGATTCTCTAAGATTGCCCGCTTCAATCATGCTTGAAAGCTAATGATGCTTCTTATGTGGATGATCTATTTCTTAAAGAGTTATGAAATTACATGGCATACCAACAACTATTATTAGTGATAGATATATTATGTTTTTGATCCACTTTTGGCGTGTTATTTGGGGAAGGTTGGTAACCAAATTGTTTTTTTCTACTTCTTGTCACCCATAAACTGACGAGCAAACTGTGGTGGTGAATAGAACACTATGTGACATATTGAGGGCTGTTTTTAAAGGTAAATTAACTTCTTAGGAGGATCACTTTCCACTGGTGGAATTTGCCTATAATAGAAATCTTTATTTTTCTACTAGGTCTTCTCCTTTTGATTTAGTGATCCTAACAATATAATAGATATTCCATCCATGATGGGTTTAATCACCTTACACCACACCCTTGATTTAATGAAATTACCTACGAATCATATTGCTAGTCTTTATGGGAAGAATATATCTAAGATGTTGAGAAAGATACATTAGTAAAATAGATTGGACATTGAAAAGAGGAATAAGCAAGTTGCTTTAAGAAGAATCAAAAGGCAAAAACAAGTCATAGTTGATCCTATGGACTTAGTCTGGATTCACATGCACCAAAAAAGGTTTCCTTCAAAATGAAAGTCAAAATTGCATCCTAGAGCTGATGGAACCTTCAATGTGATTGAGTTAATTGGAGACAATGCTTATAAGCTTGATCTACCCAGTGACTATTAGGCAAGAGCTACTTTCAGTGTTGCTGACCTATACTTGTTTGATGGAGGATAAAATTCAAGGATGAATTCTTTTCAAAAAGAGGGGTACGATAGATCCATGGGCAATGTAATGCTATTAAAACCCTATGAAGACTTTTGTCAAAGAATCTATATAATACCCCATAAACGTCTTAGCTCATATCAGCTCTCAATTCCATGCATAAGGGGTCCAAAGCTTTGAAATTAGCCTAAATATTGGGACTTAGTCATTTTCAATGCCCCTAAACTTAAATGATTTTACTTTTGACCTTTCCGACCTTAGAATGTCGATTTTTACTTTGATTCATGATCAGAATTATTCAAGGTGTGTGTCAGGTGAGTTACAAAATTTTTAGACAAGCTTAGGGGCATGTTTAGAGAATTAAACTAGTGAAGGCGCTGGGATAGGCCTGTGGCACGAGGCTTTTCCTGTCGGGCTGTAGCCTGTGGCATTGGGCTTAGACTTCAAGTATAGAGCCTACGGTGCCATTTCCTTTTTTATCCATCTTTAGTTCCTCGTTATTTAAGGGCATTTAGGTCAATTCCCCTTACCCAAAATCATCCATAACATAAAATTTAGGTCCCCAAGGAGCACTAATTGGCCCCTTTATTCATAAAATCTCTCTAGAAAACCATCATCCACCTCAAGAATAAACCTTAACCCATTCTCAAGGAATTCAAGCTTCAAACCTCAAGAAATTTCCAAGAATCTTCACGAATTCATCTAGTGATGTATGTGTATGGTTCATCCATCCGTTACTTTCACCCATGGAGTCCAAGAATTCCTTTTTGGTTTTAAATTATGAGTTTTTCATGTATAAGTTGAAATATCTCCATGAATCTTCTGTGAATTCAATTACAAGTTATGTTTATTAGTGTTTTTCAAGTGCTATGAGCTATAACATGTTTTAAATATGGTAATCTTCACATTAAATCCCTAAGTTATGATTTTATTCTACTAATCATGTTTTTCTCGCAAGCATTACACACTTCCATACTTAAGTTCATGAATCTCATGTGTTTGATAAAATACATAAGTGTTGGGTTTTGAGCAATGATCCCCTACTATATTTTTAATGCTTTTATATGGCATTATTGTTAATTCCATTCGGTATTGGTGGGTTACGAACACCCGATACTTATGTGACTTATATAAATTAAGCTTTTCATGTACTCAGATATCTAATCCATGACTCTTATCATTATACTTACATGTTTATAATTATGATGAGCACTATCAGTTATAGAATAATTTTTATTCTAGTTCAATCTATTCCAGTATCATTGTCAGTTTAGTTGGGAGTAGGATTTAGCATTGAGTGAATTCATGGATGAGGGCTCACCGTATAGTAGAGGGTGTGACCATTAGTAGCAATCCCCAAGTTCTAGAACTATGTAGCCAATGTAGGTTAGAGATGCCTACCTGCCAGTTCACGGTTGAAAAAGTATTTACCTGATAGTTGAGGGTGACACATATATCTTTTAAGCACCTTCTAGGTGAGGAAGTCTCATTAGTCCTTCGGGACACCAGTTTAGTGGATCCACATGGCCAGTCTAAGTACCTGTGGCATGGTACTGAAACTTTTCAAACTAGGGTTACAGGTTAGACCCCGATTAGCTTAGATTGGGGCATGTCAGTTATATGACACCACCCACAATCTAGGTATACTATTCAGTATAGTTTTAGTTTAGGTTTTCTTGACCAAAGCATACAGATTCTCGGTTATTCAGTTATCAGATTTTAGTCTTTTAATTTATAATTTTTTTTAGATATATGTATGTGCTTGTTCTTGCATTCTCAAATGTTATAGTTTCATGCATTTATGTTCAGTTCTCTAATTCTATTCAGTTAGTCCATATTTTATATGCACAGTACCTCGTATATAATAGCCTAACCTTATCTAATATACCAGTACATTAAAATTACTAACCACATACTCTTTCTTTCTATGATGTCTTATATCATAGATTCGAACACACAGTTTCCCGATCATAGTTAGACAGCTCAGCATAATCTAGTAATCATAGTGGAGAGTGCTCAACCATCAAGGTCATGTTATGTTTATTAAATTATTTTAGTTCTTCTTTTTATTCAGTTAGTTGGAGTTAGTTGGGGGTCTATTCTATAAACTCCTCAGTTAGTTTAGAGATTTTCATACGTTTAGGATAGTCAGTTAATTTAAGTTTTTATCAGATGTTTAGGACTTATGATTGATTTGGTATTTTAGCATTCAGATTTTTATTTTTTTCTCAGTTTATCTTCTGCACAGGTGTTATGTTCATATTTATTCAGTGCTCACAGCAGGTACTAGCTCATGGGTTAGGTTGTGGTCACTTGTGACCGTAAGACCCATTATTGGATTATGGGGTAGCCCCAAGTCATTAAAAAATTTGGTATCAGAGCCTAGAGTTATAAAGTGTCCTAGGGAGTCTGAAAGCTGCATTGAGTAGAGTCTTGTTCATGGGTGTAAAGCACGCCACACTTATGGACAAGAGGATATAAGAATTTTTAGGAAAACTTTCCCTTCTTTCAGTAGTCATGTCATGCGAAAGGGTATGATCTCTACTTAAACACCCTTTCTAACTTATCCTTCATTCTATTTATAGATAATGCCTCCCAAAAGTAATAACAAAAGAAGGAAGGAGAATTAGCCCGCACCGCCGCCTTTTTAGAAAGATCCCATGAATAAAAATATTTTCCATGCTAAGTTGAGAGCTGTTTTTACTACCTTATCTCATTCAGTAGCTACTCATAACAATTAGTGAGTTGTTGCCCCATCCAATCAAGTGGAAAATACAGTTACATTCAGGATTTGGGATTTCACGTAAATGAATCCCCCTTTGTTTTCGAGATCCATGTCTGAAGAGAATCTGCAATAATTTTTTGATATGGTTTAGAAAGTGACAAATATTATGGGGGTAATGTCGAGTGAGAGTGCAAAGTTGCTGCATATCAGTTGCAGGATGTAGCTCACACCTGGTTTAAGCAATGGAAAAAGAATAGAGGTGCTAAGACAGGGCCTGTAGAGTGGGAAGAGTTTGCCACGTATTTTCTAGATAGGTTCTTCTCTTTTGACTTGAAGGAAGCTAAGGTGCAGGAGTTCATCAATTTGAAACAAGGTAATATGAGTTTGAAGGATACTCGCTTAAGTTCACTCAGTTAGCAAGGTATGCTCGTTTGATAGTGGCTGATAATAGGTCTACAATGAGTAAGTTTGTATTCAATGTTTCTAATAGTGTGGTGAAGGGGTGTAGGATTGTAATGTTGATTAAGAAAATAGATTTATCTAGATTTATGGTTTATGCTCAGCAGATTAAGGAAGAGAAGCTTAAGGAGACACAAAGAGAGAATAAGAGAGCCACAATAAGTAGTTTTAAATTTTTTCAACCAAGGTCAGAGGGTGTAAACCATTTTTAGTTCTATCAGAAGTCTTCAACCCCAGCCTCATCTTCAGCTAGTGCGCCAGTGCCTAAGTTCAGGAAAGATAGTTGGGATAGAGCGCTAGGCTCTAAGTCCTAAAGTAGTTTGAATAGTGTTCACACTAATCCGCTTTGTAGAAAATATGGCAGGAATCATCAGGGTTGTGTAGAGCCGGTAGTGATGTGTGTTTTGGATATAGAAAGCCAGGCCACAAAGTTAGAGATTTCCCAAAGGCTGTTTAGTAGGGTTAGTCTAATGGTTCTCCAGTTTCAGCTAGTCACCCGACTCAGCAGGGTGCCACTTGCAGTGAAACCAGTGGTCAGCACCAGAACATATTGTATGCACTCAAGTCTTGACAGGATCAGGAAAATTCTCTTTATGTGGTTACGGGTATGTTATAGGTCTTTTACCTTGATGTTTATGCTTTATTATATTCCGAAGCTTCACTCTCCTTTATAGTACCTTATATAGTAGTTGATTTCAGTGATAATCCCAAATCTTTAGCAGAACCTTTCTCAGTGTCTACTCTAGTATGTAGCTCCATTTTAGCTAGGCAGGTATACAGGAACTGCTCTATCAGCGTATCCTAGAAAGCTACCTCAGTTGGCCTCATGGATCTAGAGATCACTGATCTTGATGTCATTATCTACACAGATTGGCTTCACTCATGTTATGCCTCGGTTGATTGCAGAAATAGAGTCGTTCAGTTTCACTTTCCCAATGAACCAGTTATTGAATAGAGAAGTAGTACTTCAGCGCTTAGGGCTTAGATTATTATATATCTTAGAGCAAAATAGATGGTATCTAAAGGGTGCGTTTACGATCCTATTTGAGTCAAAGACTCTAGTTCGGAGACTCCAAGTCTCAAGTCAGTTTCAGTAGTAAGGGAATTTCTAGACGTGTTCTCTGAAGACCTACCCAGAGTTCCTAGGTAAATTGACTTTGGAATAGATCTTCTTCTAAATATCCAACCTATCTCTATTCCACCCTATAGAATGGCTACAGCTAAGCTTAAAGATTTGAAAGAACAGTTGAAATATCTTGTAGAAAAGGGATTCATTAGGCCTAGTGTTTCCCCATGGGGCGCTCCAGTTCTATTCATTCGTAATAAAGATAGTTCTCATAGAATGTGCATCGATTACCTTCAGTTGAACAAAGTCACAATTAAGAATAATTATCCACTCCCCAGAATTGATGACTTGTTCGATCAACTTAAGGGTTCTAGTTATTTCTCTAAGATAGCCCTCAGATTTGGAAATCATCAACTTAGAGTCAGATTTGTGTTTAATTGAGTAATTTAGAGTTCAACTCGCAAAACTATTTTTACTAACTTGAACTAGGTGTGTGTCTAGTTGGTTCCAGTGGATTCTAATGTGTTTAATTTATTCAAAATATTTTAATGGTGTAATTATGAGTGGAATAACTTGTTTGTAATATGCAAAGTTTAATTTGATTAAGAAGAGTCTAAATAATAAGTGAAAGATCAATGCGAATTTATCTTATCCTAACTCTTGTTTTGATTTATTATTGAGAAAATTGTATTGTTTTGATTTTAATATTTGGTGTATGATATTGTAGGAGGCTTTGTGAACTAAATGCGGTGATATATGAATTATTTAAAAGGTTTGAAATTCATTGGAAATACACTACAAATGGCATGGACAAACTGAACTAAATTTTTAAACGCAAATTCCAGTGAGACGACGCGAAGTCAATGCATCACAAGGATGGGCCAACGCATTGAGCAATGCATTGCGTAGATATTTCATGCACAACAAATTTAAAATGTTGCCGACATATGCGTTGGGTTGGTCCAACTTGAAGTCAAATGGCATTTAATTAAAGAAAAGGCTTGGAGAGAATCTTTTAGGACTAGTAGGAATCCGTGCCATATTTTTTAATCCCACACTAAGGGTGCTAAGTGGGCCAGGTTAACCCAAAACTGGCCCATTAAATTTAACCGATTTATGGGTCGGGCTGGGCTGGGTTGGGGTTAAGTGGGCCGAGCCAATTCTGGGTTAAACAGTAAAATTTTTAAAAACAACCCAGACCCGGCCTACTTAACCCAATCCGGTCTAACCCACCTAAACCCAGTCAATCCCAATTAAAAAACCGATCAAATTCGGTCAAAAAAATTCTAATATATACTATATATACCCACCTATATATATTTTAAATATGTTAAACAATATATATACACTATATATATAGTTTATACTACATTAGAATTTAAAAAATATATACACATACACAATTACACATATATACGTAACATTCAATATATATGACTATACGTACTACTTTAAATAAAACATATATTACAACATATATATAATACAATATATATAAGTATGTATATAGATTTATATACTAATTTATAAAACATATACACATGTATATGTTTAATATATACGTCTATAGAAGATATATACACATATATATGCATCAGTCAATATATATGTACTACTTTAAATAAAACATATACTACAACATATATATATACATATATAGTACAATATATAAATAGTTATATACTAATTTATAAAACATATACACATGTATACATTAAATATACATGTCTGTAGAAGATATATACACAAATATACGCATCATTCAATATATATGTACTACTTTAAGTAAAACATATACTACGATATATATATAGTTATATACAAATTTATATAACGTATACAAATGTATACATTAAATATATACGTCTATAGAAGATATATACACATATATACTACAATATATATTTGTTAAATATACACGTTTATAGAAGATATATACACAAATATACGCATCATTCAATATAAATGCACTACATTAAGTAAAACATATACTATGATATATGTATATACTATAATATATATATATATATATATAGTTATATACTAATTTATAAAACATATACATATGTATACATTAATATACACATCTATAGAAGATATATACACAAATATATGCACCATTCAATGTATATGTACTACTTTAAATAAAATATATATACATTACAATATATATATATATATATATATATATATATATATATATATATATATATATATATATATATATATATATATATATATATAGATAGATAGATAGATAGATAGATAGATATAGATATAGATATAGATATATATAGTTATACTAATTTATAAAATATATACACATATATACATTAAATATACACGTCTACAAAAGATATATACACACATATACGCACCATTCAATATATATGTACTACTTTAAATAAAATATACTACAATATATATACATTACAATATATCTATATATATATATATATATATATAGTAATATACTAATTTATAAAACATATACACATGTATAGGTTAAATATACACGTCTATAGAAGATATATACACATATATACGCTCCATTCAATATATATGTACTATTTTAAATAAAATATACTACAATATATATATATATACACACACACTACAATATATATATATATATATATATATATATATAATTTATAAAACATATACACATGTATATGTTAAATATACATGTCTATGGAAGATATTACACATATATACGCACCATTCAATGTATATATACTACTTTAAATAAAATATACTACAATATATATACATTGCAATATATATATAGTTATATACTAATTTACAAAACATGTACACATGTATATGTTAAATATACACATCTATAGAAGATATATATACACATATAGCACCATTCAATATATATGTATTACTTTAAATAAAACATAAACTATAATATATATATATATATATATATATATATATATACACTACAATATATATACAATTTATAAAACATATACATATGTATACATTAAATGTACACATCTATAGAAGATATATACACAAATGTACAAAACATATACTACTTAATATAATAAATTAATAATACTTGATAGTAAATTAACAATATATTAGAAGTAAGTTTTTAATTTAAAGTAGAAATTCAATTTAAATCATTAAATGAAAAAAATTACAAAGTAAGGACTAAGGAGTGAATGAATGTTGAATTTTATTTATTGCAAAATGATTCAAAATTTATAATTTACATGAATGAAAAATCTACAAATTATGCATCATTTTTTCCAGCTCATTCATGTTGATATTAACGGGAACTTGCAAAGGATAGTCAAATTCAATGGGGGAAAAACCATGCATTGGCTATGTATGCCAAAATGTTACAAACAGTAGGATAACAAGCACCAAAAAATTCAACCGTAGCTACATAAATTTTTTCTAAAAACTTAAAAATAGCATTAATTACAATTCAATCAGACTCATGTAGCATGGAATCAACAGAATCAGCAAATAAATCGCAATGTTAGTTAAAAGCTAGTGTAATAGGAACTCTATATTTTTAACAAGTTTTTAAAAAATCATACGTAGAATTCCATCTAATATCAATTTCCTCAGGCATCAATATTGGTGCAAGTCCATTTTCTTGACATTTAACTTTAAATTCTCTAATTTTTTTTCTTCGATTATTTTCTTGAATAAAACCAACAGCAAGACGGATTTTTTCAATATAAAGGTCAAAAAACTCAAGACCATCTTTTACAATTAAATTATATATATATATGACATGCACACTTAATATAAAAAAATTTAGGCAACGATAGAGATAGCTTAGATTTTAATTTTTTATAGCAGTCTTGTTATTAGAAGCATTATCAAAAGCAATACATAAGATTTTATTTTTGGATACCATAAAATCCGACAACTTTAACAATAGAATCAGCAATAAAATCTCCAGTATGTTTACGATCTTCATCATATAAAAAAGCATGAATATATTTTTTCATCACAAAATTACTATCCATCCAGTGACAATTAACGGTTAAATAATTATTTTTATTTACAGCACTACCAAGATCAGAAGTTAGGGATAATCTACATTGAATATTTTTTAACAATGTTGATAAATAAAAATAATATTGTGAATGAAGTCTAAAAATATCAGATCGATAAGTACTTTTAGGAACACCATTAAACATAGGATTATAAATTTCTTGAATATAATGAATAAAGGTATCAGAAGAAGGAAAACTAAAAGGCAAACAACCCGCAGCTACTATTTTAGCTATTTCTTTCTGGTCCATCAATTTATTATACTTCTTCGTTACCTGACCGGTTGCTGGATCCATTCTAGTTTGCATTGGCCCACCAACATCCCCACCACCTCATGCAATATTTAACTCTCTTTCGTGAGCATCACCTATATATCTCATTAACCTACCCGTACCCCCTTGTTTGCCTCCATTTTTATTCTTATATATTTATTGAAAAATATTGCATTGCACCTCAGTATCTGATATACGTTTAAAAAATTGTCATGCAATACTAGTTGTTTTATGAGCTCTTGGGGCATGGGGAGGACGGGAAGAGAGATTAACTGATTTAGATCTAACGCTAGCATTTTCTACTAGGGGTGTTTCACCAATATTTTCATCATCTTTGTCTAAATTAAGCGCATCTACTTCATTTTCTTCTTTTATACCGTAATTTTCCTGAGCTTCTACATAATCCATATCGTGAACACCTACACCTAAAGGTACACCTACTTCTTCCTCAAAAGGTTGACTAAGTGGTGTCGGAGGCACACGGGTATATCTACTACTTGAACTACCTCTACCGCTAGTAATTCACTTTTTACTACCACTACCGCCTCCGGGACAAAAAATTTTAACACTTTTAGTAGAGAGGTTTCTTAATTTATCAATAAAATAAATTAAACTAAAACAATTCAAAATACACAATTATAATAAAATTAAATATTCAACAATTAATACACTAAATAAAAATTAAACGTAAGAGATGGAATGACAGTACCAAATTTTAGAAGTATCCGAAGGTTGTGACTTTAGAAACTTTCACTCATACTTTGTAATCGCAAAATTAAAAAATTAAAGTGAGCACTTTAGGAAATTAAATTTATAGACTATTTGAGAATTGAGAATTGAGAGAGAATGAGATTTGAGAGAATTAAAAATTGTGTGAAAAATGATTTGAAGGTGTAAGACATTTATAGAAAATATTTTAGGATTAAAAAATAATTTTAAAGTAAAATTTCTTTTTTTTAATTAATGGGCCCAAACTAGCCGTTTGGACCCAAAAACGGCTATATAGTCGTTGGACCAACGGCTAGTTTGGCCCAAAATCTAAAAATTAAAAAAAAAATTTAAAACCAGGCCGGGCCAAGCCAGTTAACCGATGGCCCCCAAACTGGTTGGGTTCGGACTGGGTTAATCATGCCCTAAACAAAAAAAAATTGGCCAGGGACCCGATACCCTAAAGCCCTTGCGCTTATCGGGCTAGGTCAAATCGGGTCGGTTTCATTAAATGGGCTGAGTTGGGCCGGGTCAACCCGACCCGTTTGACAGACTTATCCCACACAAATTAGGACACAACTGGACATTAGAGAAACAGACATACATATATATATACAATTTGGACCTTAATAATTTTTTGTGGGGGTCAACACGTCAGTGACCAATACAAACATACGCTGGGCACAATTTTGGAGAAAATACGGAGGAGCTGCTACACGATTTATTAAGTTTTAATTTTATTTTTATTCTTTAATTTTTATATCATGTATTCAATTATTTGGATTGTGATTATGAATATTAGTGGTTAAAAACTCTCCTTCCGGGGTTAAAGCCAAGAACATGATTACTATTATTTTGAATTAATTTCAATTAATTTTTTCTTATCATATTTGGTTGTTTGTTTATTCTTGTTTTAATTATTTTAAGGATTCACGATCCTTAGAATATATATATTGTCCATCTTTTGATCTCGGGAGAGGTAATAGAGAGATAGAACATGGAAATAAACAAAGTTTGAGTTTTTATTCTTTTATAAAATAAAAAATTAAATGTAGCGTCTAGGACAAGGATGTACTTAGATGTCTTACTTGATTCATATGTAGGATGATAGCTTTAGTCCATTTAATTAGATTATTACATTCCCGCTCAATGATGTAGTTGTAATGTCCATACTAGCTAAAAGATTATAGGTTGGGAAACCATGATCATGCAATTAACCCTACGAATCAACAGCCACGATAAGCAAGTTAACGAATTAATTTTAATAACATAGTATGATCTTTCAAAGTCTTTAACCCTAGGTTTTCTTCCATTGATTGTTCCAAGAATTTAATTTTTGCATTATTTATTTTAGATTTAATTTACAAAAATTACAAACTCTATTCTTATTTATTTTTACTCAGTTAGTTAGACTAGAATTAGATAGGTGGCGAATGCAAGTCCCTATGAGATCGATACTTGGGCTTCTTTGAAGCCACTATATTACTTGATAAGACCACGTACACTTTTTTGTACGTTGTTAAGTTTTTGGCGCCGTTGTCGGGGACTTGTAATTAGGCAACTATCTTATTTTTATTTTAGTTATATTGTGTTGTAAATAATTTTTTCTTAGTTTATTTTTATTCTTTTTATCACACTTCTTGATATGGAAGCTTGGGATAGATGGTTTTCAAGTGATGACGATTCTTGTTGTTTTTGTGGGGGACCACATCAAGCGGCTTATTATCTAGATTTTGATGGAAGTGCATGGATGGGACCTTCACAATATGAAGCGGATAATTCGAGAAAGTCTGAGTACTCAAAAACTAAAATTGTTGAACAGGTTGAGGAGATACTACTGCAATCATGTCTATAGTGGATAAGCAAAGAAAAATATGAGGAGGATATTAGCTAATGTGTGGAGCAAACACAAGAATCGCAACCACTCGATTGTCATCTTTATCTTGAGACTAAAAGTGAGAAGGTGAATATAAGTGAAGGTGGAGTAGATTGTGTAAATTTTACAATAGGATTGGTTGGGCCTCACTCGAAGAACTTTTCTACATTATGTTTAGATGATGTCTTGTCTGTGGAATCATTTAAAATAGTGGAAGAGTGTGAAGATGAGGAACAAGAATCCTATATTCTTGATTTTGCACCGGTTATGCAATATAAAAACACACCACACTTTAAGGCCGAGTGGTTTACCATGCACGTTTCATTACTCGGTTCCTTAATGTTTGTACCACCTCCATATGAGCAAGGCAAGAAGGTGGATGCGATATTGGGAGTGAAATTTATATCCTCAAGGTGGAGGAAAAGATTGATTGGGTCGTGCCGCGACACTAAATCAGGCGCGTCTTGGGAGGCAACCCAAGTTAAGTAGGTATGTTTTCTTTTTAGTTTTTATTTTTTATTTCACGTAGTTTTTAGTTTTGGTTGAGTTACGGTTTAATGGGAAGTCTGAGTACCATAAACCTGATCTTGAAGCATCGCAAAGAATGAGTGTGGAGTCCCATGGATCTCCTTTATGTGTAAAGATGCTACTAGCTAGGCCTAGAGGCCTTAAAGAGTATTTCTATCTTTTACTTTTAAATTCACTTTGGGGACAAAGTAGATTTTTAAGTATGTGGTGGGGAAATTCCCAATTTTTGGCTCAACTTAAAAAAATTTAGGTTAGGAATAGGTGAGATATTTTTGTTGGTGCTATTTTTGATTACATGATGCAAGTAGGTTTGTTTGTAACAGCATGTTGATTGAGCGAATTGCTATTTTTTGACTCTTAGGCTCTTGTTTGTGACTCTAGTATTTATTGGCTTAATTTTGAATTTATGCTATTGTTGGCTGGGGAGTCTATGAAGATCCTATTGAGTCGAGCATGTGCCATATGCGTGTGAGATTTTTGTATATTCCTTGTTGCATGTGATGTCTAAAACTTGTTTGGTGTGTGTGTGAAATAAAATAAAGAATGTGGGTTTAGGAGATGATATAGGCATTTCTTTGATAGCCTTGTTTTATACCTTCTTTTTATCTGTCTTTGTGCATTATCCTAGTTAATCCCACTGATCCTTTAGCCTTTTCTTTGGCGACCTCATATTTAGCCTAATTCCATTCTTTAATGGACCATAATTTGATCCAAAATGCCCCAAAGTGCTTAAAAAAATTGAATTAGTAAGGAGTTTGAGAAATTGAAGAAGAAAAAGGTGAAATTGATGCCTCAAGGTAATAGTTATTGGTGTTTATAATTGATGTGTGGTGGATTGATGTAATATAATTTATAGTAAAAATATTGTCATGATTATGAAAAAAAAAAGAAAAATTGATTCTTGTAGTAGTAAACTATGTGTCCACCAAGTGTTTGTAAAAATGCTTAAAAGAGATAGGGAAAAAATAAAAGAGGTGCTAGACAAAAATGGTGTAATTTGATTGTTAGATATTGGTGTTAATTGTAAAAAGAAATTTACTAAAGTGATTAGAGAGGTTAGTTACTATTCTTGGTCAAAATAGTTCCTACCCGTCCCTTAGCCTACATTACAACCTACAAAAAGTCCTAATTGATCCTAAGCTTTACATTCGACTATTAGTGGAGCATTACACTAAGGGAAAGCCTATGGTCATTATGTGTAACTTGTAAATTCTTTGTGAGAGTGAGCATAATTTGATTCTTGTACCCATTATGTGATAAATTATAGTATTGTGAGTGTTTATGAGTAACTCTCTTGTTGTGAGGGCACATGTATGATGAATGTAAGTGATTTGTAAAATGTCCTTGATTGAATAATATGCACGAGTTTTCCATGTATTGAGTCAATTCTTGAGGCTAGGATGTTTTAGAGTAGTGTTCATGAGCTATCAATTATGTAAATAATGTGCTTTGTGTAGAAACTTGCATTTCGTATAGTCATTATAGTACTAGATTGAGTGTCTTTATTTTAGTAGAAGTGTAGCATTACCTCAGATTTTTATGCTTAGACTAAAAAGTTGTTCGAGGATGAACAAGAGTTTAAGTGTGGGGTGATGATCTGAGGTGATTTTATACACTTTTGTATCATTATTCAAGCTTATGTCGCCTTGGTTTGAGAGCAATTTGTGTAATTAACATTTTCATATAGATATAAATAAGCTTTTAAGTGTCCAAGTGTGCATTTACCATGTCCAAGGTAGTTTTCAAACAAGTTTGTGCTTAATTGAGTACTTTAGAGTTCAACCCAAAAAACTAGTTTTACTAGCTTGAGCTAGGTGTGTGTCTAGTTGGTTCCGGTGGATTCTAATGTATTTAATTTATTTTAAATATTTTAATGGTCTAATTATGGGTGGAATAACTTGTTTGTAATGTGCAAAGTTTAATTTGATTAAGTCAAGAGTCAAAATAATAAGTAAATGATCATTGCGAATTTTCCTTATCCTAGCACTTGTTTTAATTTGTTATTGAGAAAATTGTGTTGTTTTGATTTTTAATATGAGGTGATGATATTGTAGGAAACTTTATGAACAAAATGCGGTGATATATGAATGATTTAAAAGTCGTGAAATTCATTGGAAATATACTACAAAAGGAATGGACAAAGGATAAAACGTTCCACACTTAACCAAAATTTTAAACGTAAATTCCAGTGAGACGATGCAAAGTCAATGCATCGCATCGATGGGCCAACACGTTGAGAAACGCATCGCGTTGATATTTCATGTACAACAAATTTAGGTCCCATTTGGTGATAATAGGCATATTTACACGCCTATAGTGCTATAATTGACCCATATTTTAGCTAAGTTTTAAGGACAAAATATATAATTCATGCACTTTTAGTCCTTTTTCCTGTAAGTGAGCTAACAAACATGATTAGCAAGTTTTCAGGTATAAATGATGTAGATTTCAGCATTTTATGGATAACTTGACGCCAAAGGAAGCTTCACGAAAGAAGGGAATGAGAGCTTGGACACCTAGGACCAAAAGTGACGCATGGGAAACCTGTCCCGGGCAAAAACAACATTTTCCAAGACTTTGGGGATCAGCAGTAACCTATGAGGATTAGGATAATGATGCAGTAATTTATTAGGATTAGGATAAGTACGCAGTAGCCTAGTAGGAACAGGATATGGGTATTATAAATACCCTATTTTGCTGCAGTTTTTAACAACTTTCATCATTATTCTCATCATTCACATTCTAATTCATTCATCTACAACTCTAAACAATTTGCTTTCAATTAATTCTTATTTACTTTCTCTTCATCTATTCGTGTTAAATTTTCACAACAAGAGAAACGCTACCTGCAAGGTCTTCACGCCCCAAAGCCCTACCAACACATACTACACGCGAGATCCTTATATTGGTATGATGATAATGACTATTGTGATTTCCATTGCACTCATGAGTAGCTAAACCTCTCGGTTGGGGTTATGGAAGCCTTATGAGATACTATCTATTGCTATGAGTTTGTGAATTCTTGACACGTATGCTGCTTATATCATTATTCTCTTCATCTTAATTTAAATTCTTGTGGTTGCAAACATATAGAATACGCCATTATAGCATTAACTTGTTTGAAAGAAAAGTTACATGTCTAGAAAAGAGATAATGTCAAGGTAATAGGGCAACAGCCCCTGTTAAAAAGTTAGTGTCGTAACTGGATTAACCTCTTGGAGAATTTGTACCATTAGATACTCTTTAAGCTCAAAAGAGTTAAAGTGAAATAGTCCTTGTTAGGTCGAAAGACGCTTGGATTTACCATAGAATACAATTCTCTATAAGCACATGCATGTCTAAATTCCGCACAACTCATAGTCAATAGATACGTACAACTCAGAAGGTGGACATAACCCTAACTCTCCATTCTCATTGATCAAAACCAACCAAACAAACCATTTTACTCTTCTATTTTCTGTTCTTACGTTATTATTTTGTTACGCACGCTACAATCCCCCCTTTTTACGAAACTTTCACCAAAAGTCTAATAATCTTCGCTTGCTTAGTGACCAAGTATTCTCTGTGGGATTCGACACCCAACCCAGTTGGGTTCTATATTTGTCAACGACCGCTTACACTCTTACGAGAGCTGTAGTTTGAGCGTTATCAAAAATTGGTGTCGTTGCCAGGGAATATGGTTGTCTACTAAGTTTGTGATAGTTACTAGACCCTTTGGTCAAAGATTCTCGTACTTTACTTTTAGTTGTTGTTTTTGTTTTCTGTAGGTTTTTATTCAGTGCATGCCCCATACTCGAAGTTCTGGTCAACCTTTATTACCTTTCAATCCTGAACCACATCGTATTGGCAAAATGGAGGCTCAGCAGGAAATCGAAAGAAGGGTTGCTTAACAGGAGCAGGCTAGACTAGCTGCTTTGGCCGCCGCTCAAGTACATCAACAGAATATTGATAACCCTGGGCGAGCAACAAATCCTGATGATGAGGAACTAGGTGATGACGAGTTACTAAACACGAGGCGTGATGCTGAGATAGCGACACCTGCCAACAGAAGAGATCGTCAAGCTAGGTTTAGGCCTGAACGCCGAGCCATGCAAATACCATTCGATGATGATGATGATGATCTTGATGGAACTAGTGCCACAGGAGCCATTATTCCTCCGCCCTTGGCGCCTGGAGCCAAGTTCAACATCACTAGCACCATGATTCAGTTATTGCAACTCAAGGGACTATTCGGTGGACTCGCAGGTGATGATCCGAATATGCATCTAATCAACTTTATCTCTACTTGCAAGTCGTTCGACAATCCTGGCGTTGGAGAGAATGTAATTCGGCTGCACTTATTTCCACTATCTCTGTCTGGGGAGGCAACTCTATGGTTGAATGGGCTAACTCCTGATTCTATTACAAATTGGAGGAAATTGAAAGACGCTTTCCTTGAAAGATTCTTTCCGCCATCCAAAAGAGCACAATTGAGAGATGAAATCAGAAACTTTCGTCAGCTTCCAACTGTAGCCCTCCAAGAAACATGGGAGAGATTCAAGAAGAAGCTTATGAGATGCCCAAACCATCACATGACCAATGTCCACTTAATGGAGATACTATACAGATCCTTGAATTCGGTAACTAAACCTGTGGTGGATAATGCGGCTGGAGGATCGTTTATGGACCTCACCTTTGTTCAGGCAAGTGATATGCTAGACCGGATGACAAAGCAAAGTAGGGCGTGGCACACTAGAGATTCCGAGGTAGCAAGCCCCACTTTATCTATAGGCATAACCGCAGAACAAAGGAGAAGAGAAGAAGAACGTGATCAAGATATGGCGCACCTGAAAACACAAGTGGATCTTCTTACAAAGCATCTATTATCAGGGAAGAACGAAAAAGTTAAAGAAGTAGCGTCAAAAGGAAGAGAGGAATTCGATTCTGAGGAAGAAGCCAATTACGTGAACAATCAGGGGGGTTTTCGAGGCAATGCCCAAGGAAACCAAGGTCAGAACTATTATGATAATTCTGGAAACAAGGACCGTGATCAAGGTAGTTTGAAGAACAAGACTGACAGGAGTGGCGTATATATTCCTCCTGGACGACGTGAGGCCACTGCATCTGGTTCGGGAAACATGTCAATGGAAGATATGATGGCTAAGCTGCTGAAAGGAGTGGAAGCAACCAGCACGGGAGTAACGGAGGTATTAAATGACTTGGCCTCAATGAAGAAATTGGTTGATTCACATTCCACTTCAATAAGACAGCTGGAACAACAATTAAGTCAAATTTCAGCCACATTAAATCAAAGAAAAGCTGGCACCTTACCGAGCGACACAGTGCAAAACCCAAGAAACGATGGAACATGCATGGCTGTTACTACTAGGAGTGGTAAGGTGCTGGAAAATTCATCCCAAAGCAAGCAAGTGGCCGATGATATCGAAGGAGAAGATGACGCCGTCGAAGCCAATAAAGACGCTTATGACGTCATACCTCGACGTCCACAGCCTGAAAAGATCTCCGAACTAAAGCATTATGAAAAGAAAGTTGTGGAGAAAACAATTCCCCTTCCACCACCTCCTTTTCCTCAAACATTAAAGAAGAGAGCTGATGATACCAAGTTTAATAAATTCATGTCAATGTTAAAACAGCTGACCATTAATGTTCCCTTAGTTGAGGCACTAGAACAGATGCCAGGCTACGTAAAATTTATGAAGGATCTTCTAACAAAGAAGCGGGCAGCAAGTGGTGAGTTGACAGATGCTGTTCATCATTGTAGTGCAATTGCTACCAGATCACTAGTTTAGAAGAAGGCCGACCTCGGTGCCTTCACTATTCCGTTCACTGTCGGATCTTTGAATTTTTCCAAGGCATTATGCGATTTAGGAGCCAGCATCAACTTGATGCCATTATCCATTTACAAAAATTTGGGGTTGGGTGATCCTAATCCAACCAATATGAGGCTTGTGATGGCTGATAGGTCGGTAAAACGACCTGTTGGTATTTTATGTGATGTATTGGTGAAGGTTTCTTCATTCATCTTTCCGGCAGACTTCGTTATTTTGGATTGTGAGGTAGACTCTGAAGTTTCCATAATCTTGGGGCGCCCTTTCCTTGCAACAGGAAGTGTGCTTATTGATTTAAGAGCTAATGAGCTTCTATTCCGGATGAATGATGAAGTAGTCCGCTTTGATGTGTGTAAATCAATGAAGCAACCCAAAGATCTGAATGTGTTCTTGGTAGTTGATGTTTATTTTGATGATGACAAAGATCTACCTGTAGAGGAGCAGCTTGTTGATGACCCATTGGCGGTTGTGCTTATGAATGTTGAAAGTAAGGATGCTGAAACTTATGAAGAAACTATTTCTGCTCTAACGGGATTAGGGTCATATCCTCATGCTCCCAAGAAGCTGGACCTTGATCTCAAAAATCGACCAACACCACCAGCTAAACCATCTATTGAAGAACCACCCACGTTAGAATTGAAGGAGCTGCCTAGCCATTTAAAATATGCATTCTTAGGAAGCGGTAACACACTTTCGGTTATTGTGGCAGCAGATTTGGGTGAGCAGGAAGTTGCAGCTCTCACGGCTGTGCTTTGGATGTACATAAGAGCCATAGGTTGGACCATCGCTGACATTATTGGTATTCCGCCTGGGATTTGTACACACAAGATTCAGCTTGAAGAAAATTTCACACCCACTATTGAACATCAAAGGCGTCTTAATCCACCTATGCAAGAAGTGGTGAAGAAAGAAATTATTAAGTGGTTAGATGCAGGGGTTGTGTATCCAATCTCCGATAGTAAATGGGTAAGCCCGGTACAATGTGTTCCCAAGAAAGGAGGCATGACGGTAGTTGCAAATGAAAAGAATGAGCTTATTCCACTCAGACCCATCACAGGATGGAGAGTATGTATGGACTACCGTAAGCTGAATTCATGGACACTTAAAGATCACTTCCCAATGCCATTTATAGACCAAATGCTTGATCGATTAGCAGGGAAAGGATGGTTTTGTTTCCTAGATGGTTATTCCAGTTATAATCAGATTTGTATTGCTCCAGAAGACCAAGAGAAGACAACGTTTACATGGCCATATGGTATGTTTGCCTTCAAACGTATGCCATTTGGACTATGTAACGCACCCGCCACTTTTCAACGTTGTATGATGTCCATCTTTTCTGATATGGTGGAAGACACTTTAGAGGTATTCATGGACGACTTTTCAGTGATGGGTGAGTCATTTGATTCGTGCTTGGAAAATCTAAGTATGGCGTTGCAAAGGTGTGTTGAATTCAACCTAGTGCTGAATTGGGTGAAGTGCCACTTCATGGTGAAAGAAGGGATAGTGCTTGGGCATAAAATCTCCGAAAGAGGAATTGAGGTGGATCAAGATAAAATCGAAGTCATCGAAAAACTACCACCCCCAATCTCGGTCAAAGGAGTTCGTAGTTTCCTCGGACATGCAGGTTTCTACCAAAGGTTTATCAAGGACTTCTCCAAAATTGCTAGTCCATTATGCAAACTTTTGGAGAAAAATGCAAAGTTTGACTTCAATGAAGATTGTGTGAAGTCATGTGTGAAGCTAGCGGGGTAGCTTTGGGTGCTGTACTTGGCCAGAGAAGAGAAAAGTTATTCCATCCAATCTACTATGCGAGTAAGGTCCTGAACGAAGCCCAGAAGAACTATACTATCACAGAACAAGAACTCTTAGCAGTGGTCTATGCATTTGAAAAATTTCGTGCTTATTTGTTGGGAACCAAAGTGGTAGTTCATACATACCATGCGGCTCTGAGATATTTGATGACAAAGAAAGATGCAAAACCAAGGCTAATTCAATGGGTATTGTTGCTGCAAGAATTTGATTTCGAGGTAAAAGATAGAAGAGGTTGCGAAAACCAAGTGGCTGATCACCTATCTAGACTCGAGAACGAGCATATAGCACAACCTGATCTAGAGATTGATGATGCATTCCCTGATGAAAAGATCTTAGCCACGATGATAAAAGAGTTACCATGGTATGCAGACTTTGCAAACTTCGTGGTAAGTGATGTGATGCCTACGAATCTATTATCTCATCAAAAGAGGAAATTCATGCATGACATGAGACACTACTTCTGGGATGAGCCATATTTGTTTAGACGATGCGCGGATGGTATTATCAGGAGATGCGTATCCCATGTTGAGGTGCCGAATATATTGGAAGCATGTCACACTTCCCAAGTTGGGGGACATCACACAGGTAATCGGACAGCAAGGAAGGTATTGCAAAGTGGTTATTATTAGCCTTCGATATTTAAAGATGCCGATGACTTTGTGAGGAGATGCGACCAATGTCAGAGACAAGGTGCGATTTCAAAACACCATGAGATGCCCATGTCGAAAATCCTTGAAATAGAGCTCTTTGATGTATGGGGTATCGATTTTATGGGCCCATTCGTGAATTCATTTGGAATGAAATATATCCTAGTTGCTGTAGATTATGTTTCAAAATGGGTCGAAGCAGTAGCATTGGCTGATAATGAAGGAAAACGCGTTGTTGCATTCTTAAAGAGGAACATCTTATCTCGTTTTAGGGTACCACGTACTATCATAAGCGATGGAGGATCGCACTTTTGCAACAAGCTGTTCAAATCCGTGTTGGCAAAATATGGTGTCAAGCAACAAAAGGTAGCCACGCCTTATCACCCTTAAACTAGTGGACAGGTAGAGGTTTCCAATCGAGAGATCAAGCAAATCCTTGCTAAGATGGTGAATGCTAATAGGAAAGATTGGTCTCGGAAGATGGACGATGCACTATGGGCTTATAGGACTGCATTCAAAACGCCAATTGGCATGTCCCCGTACCAACTAGTTTATGGGAAGGCTTGTAACTTACCTATTGAGCTCGAGTATAAGGCATTATGGGCGCTGAAGCAACTAAATTTGAATTGGGATGATGCTATGAGTCTGAGGTTGGAGCAGCTGAATGAGATGGATGAATTCCCTCTACATGCATATGAAAGATCAGACCTCTACAAGGAGCGGATGAAAAAGTATCATGATCAGTGGATTGCTCAACGAAACTTTCAAAAGGGTGATATGGTACTTCTTTTCAACTCCAGACTAATGCTATTCCCAGGTAAGTTAAGGTCCAAATGGTCCGGTCCGTACAAGATTAGCCAAGTCTACTCGTCTGGAGTAGTTGAGCTAGAAGACAATAATGGTGTTGTCTTTAAGGTGAATGGCCAACGAGTAAAACCATGTATTGGTCCTATTTACTCGATAAACTATATGGCCACCATCTATCTCAACGAAGTCTAAGTAATCGAGGTAACTATGTCGTGCCGCGACAATAAATCAAGCGCTAGATGGGAGGCAACCCATTGTGTTTTTTTGGTTTCCTTTGCATTTGTTTTACTAAATAAAAATCCAAAAAGAAAACTCGAGCCACGACCAAAACTAAGGCGCTAGATGGGAGGCAACCCATCGTTCTAATCATTTTTATTGTTTTTGAGTAAATATAGGTGCAAGAAGGAGATTGGTTTCAAATTTTGATTTGGACGTATTGCATGTTGAAGGTGGTAAGTTAGGAATGAAGAAGCAAAAGGCTATGGGTTAGGCATTGCTTATGAAAATATAGGCAAAGAACAAGGCATTGCCTATGTAAATCTAGGCCACGAACAAGGCAAGGCCTATGCTATGGCCTAAGCTCTCGGATTCTAGAGTGCCATAGCATAGGCGCTGCCTATGCTCAACTAGGCTTTGCAAAAGGCACCGCCTATGCCAAGCATAGGCAAAGCAATAGGCGCCGCCTATGGTCACTTTTTGTTCCCAAATCCGATTATAAATGGGTCAAAACCCGACCCAATCTTGCCCTATAAATAAGAACTTAGTCTTAGAACAAAAATGCATTGCAATTCCACCCTAACGCGCCACCTACCTCTCCAAATTCTCTCCAAAATTTTCTTTTTGCTCTTTTACTTTGCAAGAAAATCTTCCAAAGGCCATCAACCAAGTAAGTACTTCTTTGTTCTTCTTTTATATTCCGTAAGTACTACACTACTACGTCTATAATGAATTGTTAAATCTTGAAGTAGTATTGGTGATTTGAATATAGTTGATTTGTTGTGATACAACTAAGTGAGTGAAAGAATACGTAAGGATGATCTTGACTTGTTCCCAACCTGAATTTAATTTTGATGCACTATCATACTTTTGCGGATTTGACATGGTCAAGAAAATTGCATAATCTTGTCAATAGAAAGCTTACATGTTGGAACGACTTGTTCATCGAGATGAGAATCATGGTTGACTACAAATATACTATGTTGTGATTATTTCCAAATGTTATAACTTGATTCAATCCTTATGTGGTAGTCATTACTTAAAAGATACATCAATCCAAACATGAAAAGTATTGCCAAGATTTCATGAAATCAAATCAAAAAGGATAGTTAATATGACAAGAAATGTATGACTGCACTGATTATATTGTTGGAACATCATACCTGAACGTTTATCGATGAAGTCTGAGTAATCGACATCATTCATTTTAATAGTTTGTGCCAACAAACTAAGTGTGGGGTGCTGCTGCTACTGCTTGTTTGTTGATTGTATCCACCGAGATGAAGCTAACATGACTATTATTTCAATCTCAGGAACAATGGCGCCAAAGGCAAGACAAGGAAAGGAAAAAGCAACCACTTCACAAAAAGGCCAGAAAAGAGGACGTAAGGAGCAAGGTGAATCCTCTGCACTGCAAATACCTCGATGCATGTTTGGAATTAAATGGGTCCTCGAAAAGGAAGGAAAGGAGTGGTATAGGAACAATAAAGAGAAGAAATATGTTCATGTGGAGTTGATACACAAAGAGAGCCTAGCAAAGAAAGAACCCCGTATATTGGCCAAGATAATGGCTTTACATCATGATTTTATCTTCCAAGATATGGGAGAGTGCAATATCGATTTAACACGAGAATTCTATGCCAACTGGTCACCAAAAACTACAGGGAGTGAAGTAAAGATTCGGGGCTAAGTTCTACAACTAAATGCGGAGTTCTTCAACTCCTTTCTAGGGCTGCCATCTGTTGATCCATAACCACTCAAGTAGCTGTATAATAGACCTCCATATAGGGCAATTAAACACACATTGTACGGAACAATGTCTATGGAACGATGGAGCAGACACAAGGACATCGGTCGGCATAACACCTTCCCATATGCTTCCTTGAATAGGGAAGCTAGGATATGGATGCGAATAGTCAACTCTTGCTTGATTCCAGGGACCCAGTACACAAAGATAACATGAGATAGAGTGTGCTTGGTGTACGCGTTGATGACGAATGTTCCTATCAATATTGGGGCAATTATTCGATCTACAATGCGTAAGGCTAGGCTGCACAAGAGGTCCCACTTTAGCTTTGGCAATCTGTTGACTGCAATATTGAGGAAGGAGGACATCGAAGAGGAACCAGCTGATCATAGACTCCCACACAACCCAAAGAAGGTTGACCTCACAAAGGTTAAAGATGCTGAAACTACGCATGACGTCAACCTTACCACTGCAGAAAGGCATGCTCGAGATGAGAGTTTCTTTTGCCATCTTTATGGCATGACTCGATTTACAATAATGAGCGGAGGTCGTGTTTCAACTGCTGCAGAGATCCAATAGTTGGATTATGACTACCCAATGAATGAGCATGCAAGGCAAATATGTGGAGTAGGTGTGTACTTTGAGGAACCTCTTGATGACGATGTGCCAACCGATGATGATCGCAGACTGCCAGACTCCGACGTGGAGGAGAATTCTGATGACGACGACTCCAATGATGATTCCGACGAAGGGGGTATGACCCCAGACATAGAGGAGGAGTCCGACTAACCAGGTTTTTCTTATTTATTTTCCACTGAGGACAGTGTGTCTCGTCTAAGTGTGGAGTGCTGGTATTTGCATGCTATCCTTCTTTATCTGTATTTGCATTTATTTATGTTTGTTGTTTTGCCTTTTTAGTAGGTAAATTTTTGTTTTTTTTTTAGTAGTTAAAATTTTTTGCATAAAATTATTCTGATAGGCAGCATGATATTATGATAAGATTTTGTGATAAAATCGTTACTATTAAGACGTTTAGGCTCTAATTGTGACTCACTATGTGATAATTGTGTGGTTCAATTCCTTCATCTGTTGGGTCAAGAGTCTATACTACTCCCAATAAAGTCGACCATGTGCCTTGTGTGTGTGAGATAATAGTATATTCTATGTTTATGGCTGATGCTAGAACTTGTCTGGTATGTATGTAAAGCGAAATAAAGAGTGTGAGTTTAGGAGATGATTTAGGAATTTCTTTGGCAACCTATGATTGTTTACCTTCGTTTTATCTACCTATGGACATCATCCTAGATAACCCCCTTTGAACCTTTAGCCTATTTTCTTTGTCAGCCTCATATGTAAGCCTAATCCATTTTTTTCAAGACCATAATTTGATCCAAATTCCTACGTGCTTTAAATTGTAAAGTCATGTGACAAAATAAGAGGAAATTGGGTGAGAATAGTGCTTTAAAGTAAATCGGTACTTGAATTCATTACGAAAAAGAATAGTTATCATAGAGGTATGTTATAAAAAAAAGAGAGAGAAGAAAAGAAAAAGAAATAGAAAAATAAAAAGTTAATTTTGTTCAAAATTGAAAAACAAAAGAGGTGAGTAGGGGTGGTAGATTAAAAGAAAGTAGAAAGGTTGTTTAAAAGAAAGTATTAATGGCATAATGTGATGTATTAAAGCGCTTAGGAACATAGTCATTATTTCTGGCCAAAATAGTCCTACCCATCCCTTAGCCTACATTACAACCTGTAAAAGACCTATTTGATCCTAATCTTAGCATTCTGATATTTAGTGGAGCATTACACTAAGGGCAAGCCTATGGCCATCAGTTGCTGCATATGAATTCTTTGTGAGAGTGAGATCAAGGATAATCTTATACCCATGTTTCAAAAAATTAAATACTTGTGAGTGATTATGGGTGATATATTGTGAGACACACATGGTTGATGAGTTTTGGGTAGTCGTGTATGATTCTGTGTACCTTAACTTGTGAATATGAATTAACCAACATCACAAGTCTATGTTAGAGGGTAAATTGTTTCTAGTAGTGATCAGAAAACTACTCTTTGTTAATAATTGTTGTTCCTGTCTTGATGAAAATTTTGTGTTGTTACTATGAAACCCTAAGTACATGTTTAGAAGGACAAGATATTTTGTTCGAGGATAAAAAAGCTTTAAGTGTGGGGTGTTGATAATAGGCGTATTTACACGCCTATAGTGCTATAATTGACTCATATTTTAGCTAAGTTTACAGGACAAAATATATAATTCATGCACTTTTAGTCCCTTTTCCTGTAAGTGAGCTAAAAAATGTGATTAGCAAGTTTTCAGGTATAAATGATGCAGATTTCAGCATTTTATGGATAACTTGACGCCAAAGGAAGCTTCACGAAAGAAGGGAAGGAGAGCTTGGACGCCTAGGACCAAAAGTGACGCATGGAAAACCTGTCCCGGGCAAAAATAATATTTTTCAAGACTTTGGGGATCAGCAGTAACCTATGAGGATTAGGATAATGATGCAGTAATTTATTAGGATTAGGATAAGTACGCAGTAGCCTAGTAGGAATAGGATATGGGTATTATAAATACCCTATTTTGCTGTAATTTTTAACAACTCTCATCATTATTCTCATCATTCACATTCTAATTCATTCATCTACAACTCTAAACAATTTGCTTTCAATTAATTCTTATTTACTTTCTCTTCATCTATTCGTCTTAAATTTTCACAACAAGAGAAACGCTACCTGCAAGGTCTTCACGCCACAAAGCCCTACCAACACATACTACACGCGAGATCCTTATATTGGTATGATGATAATGACTATTGTGATTTCCATTGCACTCATGAGTGGCTAAACCTCTCGGTTGGGGTTATGGAAGCCTTATGAGATACTATCTATTGCTATGAGTTTGTGAATTCTTGACACGTATGCTGCTTATATCATTATTCTCTTCATCTTAATTTAAATTCTTGTGGTTGCAAACATATAGAATACGCCATTATAGCATTAACTTGTTCGAAAGAAAAGTTACATGTCTGGAAAAGAGATAATGTCAAGGTAATAGGACACCAACCCCTGTTAAAAAGTTAGTGTCGTAACTGGATTAACCTCTTGGAGAATTTGTACCATTAGATACTCTTTAAGCTAGAAAGAGTTAAAGTGAAATAGTCCTTGCTAGGTCGAAAGACGCTTGGATTTACCATAGAATACAATTCTCTATAAGCACATGCATGTCTGAATTCCGCACAACTCATAGTCAATAGATACGTACAACTCAGAAGGTGGACATAACCCTAACTCTCCATTCTCATTGATCAAAACCAACCAGCCAAACCGTTTTACTCTTCTATTTTCTGTTCTTACGTTATTATTTTGTTACGCACGCTACAATCCCCCCTTTTTATGAAACTTTCACCAAATGTCTAATAATCTTCGCATACTTAGTGACCAAGTATTCTCTGTGGGATTCGACACCCAACCCAGTTGGGTTCTATATTTGACAACGACCGCTTACACTCTTACGAGAGCTGTAGTTTGAGCGTTATTATTTGGCCATAAATTTTTATCTCTTTTTCTGGATTTTTTTTTCACTTTTTTCACTTTTCCGGAAATTGTGGTGTTTGACCATGAAAATTCGGAAAATATTCTAGAGTTGGATTCCAAAATGTGAAAACAACTTTTTGTTGTTTTCACAATTTTCCACTTCCATTTTCATCTTTTATTATTATTACATATAACCCCAATCTTTAAATTTTTACATAAACCCCTTTTATAACTACAACCAACAACCAAAAAAATTATTATTTATTTTCTATTGTACAGTATCATTTTTTATTGTTACAAATATTCTAATCTCTTTTTCTTCTTTTAATCAAAAATTACTAACGTGAAGTAAATGGCAATGTATGGAAAAAATATATCAACTTTTGTTTTGAATGAACTATATTATAGAAATATAAGGCCTAGTACATTATGTTATTTAAAAATGATAAATTTAATATTTTTTTCTTGTCATTCTAATTTTCTATATATGTCATATAATAGCTATTATGATTTTAACAAATTATTAAAAAGTGGTTGATAAAGTCGAATATCAAACATAATGTAACGATCCATATTTATGATACAATAATATTCAAGGAAAATCAATATCATCAATAAAGAAAAAGCAAAAAAATTAACAATAATCTATTCAGAAATAATTCATCCGTAAGTTTTTAAAAAACATCAAATTCAATAAAATAATTAATTCAAGTGAAGGTAATTAAGAATTTTCATCAAAAATTTAAGAATATAAAAAATTATATTTATATCCATCAATTATATTTATCAAAATATATTTTCTCTATTCAATCGATTATGGTTAGAAAAACTTATTTAGCTCGTTCTTGTGATATTTTTGTTCAAATTTTAGAAGAATAAGAATCATAATAATTAGTTTGTTGTTAATTATTTTATCAATTGAAGAAATATAAATTATTTTCTAAACATTTGGTTGTATGTTAGTAGGTAAATTAGTAGTTGAGTGATTTTGATAATTTTTAAAAGTTGAGGGCATGAAATCATATTTAAAAAAGATTTTTCAAAAGTTAGAAAAAAAAAATTCAAAAAGACATGGTCAAACATAACTCCAACTCCAACTCCAACTCCGAAAAAAAGTAATTTTCATGGCCAAACAACTACTTAAAATGTTGCCGAAACAAGCGTTGGGTTGGTCTTTTTTTATTTTATTTTTTAAAATTGGGGTAGAGAAAAGAAAATAAGGGAGGAAATTATAATGTGAGGAATCAAACTCTCACCAATAAAGTAAATGTTTAGATAAGTAACCAACTAAAATATTAAGATTCTCATGCGTTGGGTTGGTCCAACCTGAAGTCAAATGACATTTAATAAAACAAAAGGCTTGGAGAGAATCTTTTAGGACTACTAGGAATCCGTGCCATATTTTTTAATCCCACACAAAGTAGGACACAACTGGACTTTAGAGAAACATATATATATATATATATATATATATATATATATATATAATTTAGACCTTAATAATTTTCTATAGGGGTCAACACGTCAGTGACCAATACAAACATATGCTGGGCACAATTTTGGAGAAAAAAGAGGAGATACTACACAGTTTATTAAGTTTTAATTTTTTTTTTAGTCTTTAATTTTTCATATCATGTATTCAATTATTTGAATTGTGATTATGAATATTAGCGACTAAAAACCCTCCTTCCGAAGTTAATGTCAAGAACATAATTACTATTGTTTTGGATTAATTTCGATTAATTTTTACTTATCATATTTGGTTATTTGTTTATTTTTGTTTTAATTATTTAAAGAATTCGCGACCCTTAGAATATATATATTATCGACCTTTTGATCTTGGGATAGGTAATAGGGAGATAGAACATGGAATAAACAAAGTTTGGATTTTTATTCTTTTATAAAATAAAGAATTAAGCTTAGCGTCTAGGACAGGGATGTACTTAGATACCTTACTTGATTCATACGTAGTATGATAGTTTTAATTCAATTAATTGAATTATTACATCACCTCTCAATGATGTAATTGTAATGTCCATATTAGGCAAAAAATAATAGTTTGGGAAACCATGATCATGCAATTAACCCTACGAATCAAAAACCATGATAAGAAAGTTAACGAATAAATTTAAATAACATAGTATGATTGTTCGAAGTGGTTTAACCCTGGGTTTTCTTCCATTAATTGTTCCAAGTTAACAAAAATTACAAACTCTCTTCTTGTTTATTTTTTCTCAATTAGTTAGACTATAATTAGATAGGCCACAAACGCAAGTCCCTGTGAGATCAATACTTGGGCTTCCTTGAAGCCACTATATTACTTGATAAGACCACGTACACTTGTGTGTACGCTTGGGTGCTGTCAGGAAGCTATTGTGTTTGCTTTGAAGATATAGATACATTACCTTTATAGGGTCATGTGGATGTGTTCACTGGCCATAAGAGTTTGCAATACATTTTCTCACAAAAAGATCTGAATTTTCGTCAAAGAAGGTGGCTTGATTTGCTGAAAGATTATAATATGTGTGTGTTGTATCATCCAGGCAAGGCCAATGTAGTGCAAGATGCCCTTAGCAGGTTCTCTATGGGTAGTGTTGCTTATGTTGAGGAGAATGAGAAGAAGTTAGTCAGTGAGGTTCGTTAGCTTGCTAGATTAGGTATCCGGTTAGTTGATTCAATAGAAGGTAGTGTATGGGTTCAGAATGGTACGAAATCATACTTGGTTGCAGAAGTAAAAGAAAAGAAAGACAGAGATCCTAGTTTGGTTAAGTTGAAGGAGACGGTTAGAGATCAAAAGATGGAGGTCTTCTCCTATGGGGAAAATGATGTACTTCATTATCATAGTAGTTATATGTTTCGTGTGTGATGACTTGAGACAGCGAATTCTTACAGAAGCGCATGGTGCGCGATAATTTATCCACCTAGAAGCCTCTACGATGTACCGTGACTTGTGGAAAATCTATTGGTGGAGTGGTATGAAGAGGGATATTGCATAGTTTATGGCTAAGTATTCTAATTGTCAACAGGTTAAGGTTGAACACCAAAGTCCTAGTGGTATATTGCAGGAGTTCAGTATCTTTACTTGGTAGTTCAAAGTGGTAAACATAGATTTTATAATAGGGTTACCTCGTACGCATCGTCAGCATGATTCGATATGGGTCATTGTAGAAAGATATGACCAAATCAGGTCATATCGATTTGAAAGCATGGATGTTCAGGATAACCTTTCTTATGAAGAAGTCCTAGTTGAGATTATTGATCATGAGGTTCGTAGACTAAGGAACAAAAAAGTTCCCTTGGTCAAAGTTCTTTGGCTAAATCAGTCCGTTGAGGGAGCCACTTGGGAAGCAGAAGCAGATATGCGAACTAAGTACCCTCAACTTTAATCCGCGAACTAAGATTCATCTTAAGGTGTCAATTTTCCTTAGATTGACTCCTTTTTGTTCTTAGTTTCAGCTATGTAATCCATCTAATGTCATTCCATACATTTAGTTCAGTTCATGTATCATGTTTCAAACTCAGTTATGCAATCATGTTTTCATTCATGCATGTTCAGTTTATGATCTTAGTTTCCCCAGTTTTCTTAGCTAACTAGTCTAATTCAAAGATGAATGTTTCCAAGGGGGATATATTGTAATACCTCGTAAAAGTCTTAGTTCATTTCAACTTTCAATTGCATGAATAAGTCATCCAAAGTTTGGAAATTAGCCTAAATGTTGGGACTTAGTCATTTCCAAGGCCCTTAAACTTTGATGATTTTATTTTTGACCTTACCGACCCCAGAACATCAATTTTTAAGTTGATTCATTATCGGGGTTATTCAAGGTGGATCTCGAGTGAGTTTTGGATTTTTCAAATAAGTTAGGGGCGTGTTTGGAGTAGAAAAATAATAATGGCATCGGGATAGGCCAGCGGCGATGGGGCTTAGCCCACCAAACTGGATCCCGTGATGCGGGGCCCCCTCTTTTTTTTCTAGCTTTTGTTCCTCTTCATTTAAGGTCATTTGATTCAATTCCCCTTACACAAAATTGTCCATAAGACAAAATTTAGGTCTTCAAGGAGAATTATTTGCCCTTTTATTCATAAATCTCTCAAGAAAACCATTTTCCACCTCAAAAACAACCCCTAACCCATTCTCAAGGAATTCAAGCTTCAAACCTTAAAAAATTCCCAAGTATCTTTATGAATTCATCTAGTAAGGAATGTGTCATGTTCATCCATGGGTTCCTTTCACCCATGGAGTCAAAGAATCCATTTTTGGTTTTAAATTATGAGTTTTTCATGTTTAAGTTGAAATATCTCCATGAATCTCGTGTGAATTCAAATACAAGTTATGTTTATAAGTGTTTTTCTAGTGGCATAGGCCATTACATTTAAAAAAAATATATTGTAATCTTCACTATAAATCCCGAAGTTATGATTTTAGTCTTGTTGTCAAGTTATTCTCGCATGCTTTACCCATTCCCATGCTTAAGTTCATGACTCTCATGTGTTTGATAAAATGCCTAGGGTTGGGCTTTTAATAATGATCCTCTAAAATGGTTTTAAAGCTTTTATATGGCATTATTGATAATTCCATTCAGTGTTGGTGTGTTATGAACAACTGATACCTATGTGATTTAAATAAATTTAGCTTTTCAAGTACTCAGATAGTTAATCCATGACTCTTATCAGTATACATACATATTTATAATTATTATGAGAACTATCAGTTATATAATAATGTTCAGTCTATTCCAGGATCAGTGTCAGTTCATTTGGGAGTAGAATTTAGCACCGAGTGAACTCAAGGATGAGGCATCACCTGACCGAAGAAGGTGTGACCTTTGGTAGCAATCCTCGAGTTCCAAAACTACGTAGCCAATGTAGGCTAGAGATGTCTACCTGCAAGTTGACAATTGACAAAGTATTTACTTGCCAGTTAAGGGTGACACATATATTTTTAGAGCACCTACCAGTTGAGGGTGACTCATTAGTCATTCAGGAGACTAGTTTAGTGGATCCACATAACCAGTGTTAGAACCAATGGAATGGTACTGACACTATTCAAACTAAGGTTACTGGTTGGACCCCCAATTAGCTCAGATTGGAGCATGACGGTTATATGACACCTCCCACAATCTCAATACAGTATTCAATATAGTTTCATTTCAGGTTTTCCTAACCAAAGCATATAAGTTCTCAGTTATTCAGCTATCAGATTTCATTCTTTTAGTTTATAGTTTATTTCAGATATATGTATATGCTTGGTTTTGCATTCTCAGATGTTACAATTTTAATGCATTCATGTTTAGTTATCTCATGCTATTTAGTTAGTCCTTATTTTATATGCACAGTGCCCCATGTATATTAGCCTAACCTAATCTTATATACCAATACATTCAAAGTACTGACCACTTACTCTTCTTTGCACTATGATGTCTTATATCATAGGTTCGGACGCACAGTTTCCCGACTACAGTTAGACAACTCTACATAATCTAGTAGTCGTAGTGGTGAGTCTTCATCCATCGATAATATGTCATGTTTATTCAGTTATTTCAGTACTTTATTTTATTCAATCAGTTGGATTTAGTTGGGGATCTGTCTCATCAACTCCTCAGTCAGTTTAGAGGCTTTCAGACTTTCAGACAGTCAGTTAGTTACTTTTAGTTTTTATACGATGTTTTGGACTAATGATTTATTTTGTATTTCAACATTCAAATTTATATTTCCTACTCATTTTATCTTCCACACAGGTGTTAGGTTCATATTTATTCAGTGCTCACAGCAGGTACCAGCTCATGGTTTAGCTTGTGGTCACTTGTCACAGTAAGTATTGTTGTTGCAACTAGGGGGTAGCCCAGGGTCGCAACACTCTAGCTTATATTATTTGGATTCAATGTACAATTAGAAGACTCTTATGATGGAAAAAAGTTCAAAAACTAGTCCATGAATTATAAAGAAGAATGGACCAAGTGGTAAACATATTTCATGATTCACCCTCAAGCCCCAAAATTAAGAAGATTGGGCCTATATGGGTTGTGAGTAAATTTATAAACCTTTTCTTATTTTCTTAGGGGAGAATTTTTGATATTATTTTTAAATTCTTTCCTAATCCTAGTAGGATTTTATTTATTATTTCCATAAAAGTAGATCCTAATCCCATGTTATTTGGGATAGCTTTTTCCTGTCCTAGTTAGATTTGATAAAGGTAGATCCCAATCCCATGCTATTAAGGATATTTTTTCCCCCTATAAATATGGATGAATTTTTTTATTTTCAAGAGAACACTATTATTAATTGAAAGTTTCGCTTATTTATACCTTTGTGTGTGGCTACTTGGAATTTATCTTGCATCCTTATATGAATAATTATTTAGGAGGTAAGTTTAATTCATAACTTGATATCTTTTGTATCTATTGAATTTAATTAAAGAATGTGGTTAGTGTTATACTAATTGTTGTCCTTAATTTCTTTGAAATAGGAGTCTAGATCACCTTTGGATCTAAGTTCTTGAATTAACTCTATTAGAATCATATTTTGAATACTAAGATCAATCATATTTTGAATACTAAGATCAATTTGGGTTCTTAGCATTTCATTTATCTTTAATTTCTTGTCTTTAATCGTAGGGTTTTCACTAATGCATGATTTTCTTATTTATTTAACATTATTCTTACCAAATGGTATAAGAGAAAATGAAACTTACTTAAGGGAGAAACAATTTAACTCCCATAGGGGCCGAATCGGAAGAAGAAAGGTAAGGGTACTTGGTCATCATGTCTGGCTCTACTTCCCAAGTATCTCCTTCAACTAATTGGTTGTAACACCCCGTATTTTGCCTACACTTATTCTATTTATATGGAACTTCTTATGACCTTGCAGTATAGGTAACATACGAGATTTGTTATGTGAGTATTAATAGTGTAGATGGAGTTCTAGATACTTCCCATACCTTTTAATGTGACGCGATTAAGTTACCATCAATACAACTATTTAACTTGGAATCGTATGCAGGTATTTGAATCTAAAGTTTAAAGTAACCAAGTGTGTACAAGTTGAAATTTAGATTAAAGAGATTAGGTGCTGCAAATGGAATAAAATATTGAGGTGCTTGCTTCACTTAATTAAGCTAGTAGGTGAGTGACCTACTTAATCTATTTGGACCAAATTAATGGACCCATCACTATGGACCAGATTTGGCCCTATACTAACATACTCATTTGGGCTCAAATTGAATAAAAGAGGAAGAAAAATAGAAAAATGACCCAACACACAAATCTGCCAAGGCCTAAATATAGTGAGCCAACTAAGAAATTAAGTAAGTAGGTACATCCCTTACTTTGATCCTTTTTAAAAGGTTAATCTCTTTAAGTAGGTATGTACCTACTTAGACCAAATTTATCGAATTTGAAGCCAAAATTGCAGCTAAGTGGATGGCCAAAAATAGGGCCTTTATAAGAACAAGTTGCTGGTCATATTTCCTCATTCTTAAGTCACAAAAAAGGTTATACTTCACAAATTTTCTCTACTTTCTTTTAAGAAACTAGGAGTAGCCTTATTTTTCTTTCTAGGGTTCTTCAAGAAACCCCAACCTTTGCAAACCAAGGTAAGTGAAAACACATATGGTTTAGCTTAATTATCTAATGGAAGATTAGGAAAACATTTTATAAGTGATTAATTATTAATTCATGGCAGAATATAGAACAATCTTCTTGCTCAATTTTTCTTTGTTATTAAGTGATGTGTTTTCTTCTTTTGTTTAAAGTGTGAAGGAAAGTGGAAGTTGACGTTCTTGAGGAGTTCAAATTTAAAGGATAAGTTGTAGAATTTAGGTAAGGTGACTGCCCCATTTTGTTCTCCTTATATATGAATTTGAGAGAGAATTATAGATGTGTTGTTATTGAGAACTCAAAAGATGATGAGTTCAATAATTGATTGCTACAATAAAAGGGATTTGAGACTGTTGTGTGGACTGTTTTGTATGTATATGTTATGGGCTACGGAGATAATTTTGGAGAAAGGTGTGACTAGTTTGAATTAAAATATAGAAAAAAAATGGCGGTACTCCATCGAACTAATCATTGCATATGTTTACTGCCCAATCTGTTTTGCATATTATTTGGAGGGTGTAATAAAGCCAAGGTGGTTTCAGTTAATTTATTAAAACATGTATGTTATGTTGGTGTAATTGGAGGAGAAAAGGGTTAAAATAACACCCTTGATTGATAGATTAAGGGCTTAGTACCCAGTTACTATTTTGGTGAAGTTAAATAGCCCAAATATGTCTATTGGTTGGTAATATTAGTTTACCAAATATTCTATTGTAGATAAGTATTCTAAAAGGTGGGAAGTCAAGTTGGATTAGTTTCGGAGTTATATGACCAGGTATGTAAGGTATACTCTATTTTGTACTCTTTGGCATGAGATTAGACTTGTTCCATCAAGTAAGCTTCCAAGGTTATCCTATAACAAGTGATACATAATAGTAGCGTATTATATCGTATGTAGCCAATGACCTTGTTACCACTCTCTAACATGTTAAAACACCTCAATAAATGCTTATTATTAAGACTACATGTCTATTTTAACCAGAACACTTCAGGAGTTCTCTGTCTACTCAAATAAGTTCCATGTGTTATTTCAGCTCCTAAACACTTCATTTGTGTGCCAACAGCTCCCCACCTCATTGTTGTTGCGTTAAGTGACCATTTACATGTCTCTTATTGGTAGATTATTGTTTGAAGGTACCATAATATTATGACCACCAAAGTAACAATCTTAACAACTAAATAAACTAAATAATGCAAGTCTGTAAAATGAGTGGCAGCTCAGGGCATAAGCCTAGCATGGGCCGATCTCGATACCTTTATATGTGGGTGGCAGCTCCGGGGAATAATCCTAGCATAATCCAATCCCAATGTTCATATGTGGGTAATAGCTCAGGGGCGTAAGCCTAGCATGGGATGATCCTAATTTATCTATTTACCACTGATCAGTTAGTCATCTGCATTATATGGATTACAAAGATTATGAAGTAAGAAAGGTAAAAATAAAGAAAATAATTTAATGTAATGTACGTAGTCCCACAAATATATATAAAGGTGGTCTACTAGTACTACTTATACACTTGTATCTGATTTCTCTTGAGCTCTTTTATCATGTGTTGTTACCTTCAGCCTTACATATTTAGTACATATTTTCATAATGACGTCCCTCATGAGGGACCTGTATTTCATTCTTCAGGCATAGGGGCTTTCGCTAATACACCTCACTAGTTGGAGCATAGGCTATTCAGTGACTATTAGTGAGCTCCAGGTTGATTCGAGGATTTTTGAGTCTGTTCCATATATTTTGGTATTGTGTAGCAGCCAAGAGTTGGACGGGGGTTTGTACCGACCCTAACTAAGTCTATGTATCTTTTAGAGGATTTGTAGACTAATATAAAGTTAAAACATGGTATTGTTTTGTCTTTTAGCTATTGTGGCCCCAATGACCAAGTGTTGTAGATATAATTTCGTTCTCGTCTACGTAGTTATTCTTATCGATACATGATATCATATTTCTTAGATCCTTTGGTTGTTATAGCTACATGCATGAGAAGTACAAGGTTATGGATTGGTTCTCTCGGGCCTTCACGAATATGGGTGCCTGTCCGCCCTAATAGGATTTGAGGTGTGACATTGGTTTCTCCAAAGAACCTTAACTGATGTCGCCTCCTTATTCTTTAGCCTTCGACTTTCCTATCAAGAATTTTTATTGATACTTCCTTATAGGACAAGTCATCCTTAACTCTAATACATTACATGGTGACTATTAGGGACATATCCCTAATGCACTTCTTTAACGTGAAATCATGGAAAATTGGATAGACAACAGCTAATACTGGCAAAAGACCTAACTCGTAAGCAACCTCTCCAACACGCCTTACTATTTCATACATACAAATGAATTGGGGACTCAAATTTCCTTTATTTCCAAATATCACTATCCTTTTCATGGGAGACACCTTCAGGAATACCCAATCGCCCACTTCAAACTTGAGTTCTCTCCTCCTCATGTCTGCATATGATTTCTAGCGACTTTGAGAAGTTCTCAACCTTTCACAAATAAACTAGGCCTTTTATTTAACCTCAAAAATAGAGTCAGTCCCAATTAAAGATTCTTCACCATCCTCAAACTACCCTATTGGAAATCTATATCTACACCCATACAATGCTTCAAATAGAGCCATCTGGATGTTGGCGTGACAACTGTTATTATAAGAAAATTCGATCAAAAGTAAATAATCATCCCAGCTTCCCTTAAAGTCTAATAAATATGCCCTCAAAATGTCTTATAATGTCTAAATTGTAAGATCAGCCTGACAATTAGTCTGTGGAGGAAAACAACACTAAGCTTAACCTTTTTACCAAGGCCTTTCTAAAATGACTGCCAAAGTTGGGAAGTGAATTGTGTGCCTCTGTCTAAAATAATGGACAAGGGATCCCGTGAGGCGTTACTAACTCACGAATATACCTATTAATATAATCTTCCACTATATCTAAATCTTAACGGGTAGGAAATAAGCTGATTTGGTCATTTGATTGACTATGACCCAAATTTAATCATTTTGATGTCTTGTACGAGGCAATCCTATGATGAAATCCATATTCACTACTTCCCATTTCCAAGTAGGAATGCTGATCTCCTAAAGAAAACCCCCCGGCATCTAGTGCTCAACTTTAACCTATTGGTGATTGGGACACTTGTCTACAAACTCTACTACGTCCCTCTTAATACCATTCTACTAATAAATTTCTTGAAAGTACTAGTAAATCTTTGTAGAACCAAGGTGAATCAAATACTTCAAACTGTGAGCCTCTACTAATATTCTTTCTCTCAAACCATCCACATTGGAAACACAAAGCCGACCTGGATAGAAAAGGACACCATCTCCTTCTTAGGAGAAAACCTCAAACTCTTGTTACTGAACTGCATCTAATATCTAGCTAAGTATAGGATCACTATATTGCTTCCCCTTCACTTCCACCACTACGGATGATTTTGAACCGTTCTTGACCACTACTCCACTATTATCCATGTCAAGCAGACAAACACCCTAACAAGCTAATCTCTGGACTTCCTTTGCAAATCCTTCTCTTCCTTCTTTACATGATCCACACTGCCATAGACAACCTACTCAGTGTATTTTTCATAATATCTGCCTTACTTAGATGGTAAAGCACATTCATATTGTAATCTTTCAACAACTCCAACCATATTCTCTGATAAATGTTCAAATCCTTTTCGATAAATACATACTGAAGACTCTTATGATCAGTGAAATTGTAAACATGCACACCATATAAGTAGTTCCTCCAAATCTTTAAACCAAACACAATAGCCGCTAATTTTAAATCATGGGTTGGATAATTCTTTTCGTTGCATTTAAGCTATCTGAAGGCATAGGATATTACCCCCACATTTTATTCATCAAAACACAACCTAACCAAACTCTGGAAGCATCACAATAAACCATGAACTATCCAGCCTCACTGGCAAGGATAACACAGGAGTCGAAGTCAGTCTATCATTATACTCTTGGAAAATCTTCTAACATTTATCTGACCATATAAACTTCACGTTATTTTAAGTAAACTTAGTCAATGGTGCAACTATTAAGGATAAATTCTTAGCCAACCTTCTATAGCAACCAGTAAATACAGAAAGCTTCGAATATCATATGGAGTAATAGGTCTAGGCCAGTGTTTCACTGCATTCATCTTCTAAGGGAAATGAATAGTAGCCCCCAAAATAACATGACCCAAAAATATAACAGACTTTAATCAAAATTCACACTTAATAAACTTTACATAAAGCTAACGATCCTTAAGTATCTGCAACACTATTCTCAAATGGTTTGCATGATCCTCCTTACTCCGAGAATATACAAGTATGTCATCTATGAAAACAATAGCAAATATGTCTATGTAATGTATGAAGACCCTGTTTATCAAATCCATAAATTCTACAAGAGAATTTATTAGTCCAAAAGAAACTTAAAATCTAAATGACCATACTAGGTTCTAATGGAAATCTGTAGGATGTAACACTTCTTGACCTTCAACTGGTGATACCCCGACCTGAGATCAATCTTGGAAAACCACCAGGAACCCAGAAGTTGATTGAACAAATCATTAATTCTAGGAATGGGGTACTTATTCTTGATGGTAACCTTGTTAACTTATATATAGTACATACACATTATGCGAATGCGATCCTTCTTGCACACAAATAAAATTGGCGCACCCCATAGGGAAACACTGGGTTTGATGAAACCTTTATCTAAGAGATCCTTAAGCTGCTCTTTTAATTCTTTTAGTTCGGATGGAGTCATACGATATGGAAGAACGGAGATGGGTTGAGTATCGGGAAGGCAATCAATACCAAACTCCATTTCTCTATTGGGAGGTACCCTCAAGCAGAGCTTCTGGGAAGATCTCTGGAAATTCATTGACTACATAGACTAACTGAATGGGTGGGGGTTCAAACTTAGTATCTTTAGCTCAAACTAAATAGTAGATACATACTTTTGATATTAAATTTTTGGCCTTAATATAAGAGATGAAGCAACCTTTAGGAGGCATCGAACTACCCTCTCACTCAAGGACTGACTTATTGGGAAATTGAAACTTTACCACGCTGGTGTGATAATTGATTGATGCATAATATGAGTGGTGCCAATCTATGCCTAAAATAATATCAAAATCTATCATATCTAACTCTATTTAATCAACTAAAGTGACCTTTTTGATGATGGTAATAGGACACTTTCTATAGACTCGCCTAGCAATTACTGACTCACCCACTAGAGTAGAGACTGAGAATGGCATAGAAAGATCTTCAAGACTAATGCCAAAATTTACTGCAACAAGTGGGGTCATATAAAAGATGTTTGATCTATTTTCTAACAATACATATATATCAAAGTGAATGGCACGAAGTGTCACAGCTTAAATCCCATAGGGAGGATAGACACCCATAGCCGTAAAGGCCCGAGAGCACTAACCTATGACCCTGTAAATCTTATGTATGTAAATATGATAACCAAAGGTACTACCAAATATGATAAAATTCATTGATGAGAATAACCGCATGGGTAAGAACAAAATTATATATAAAAGACTTGGCAGTTAGGGCCACAACATCTAATGGACAAGATAGTATAATGCTTAAATTTACATTGGTTTACAAAGCCTCTAAAAGATACATAGACACTTAGTTAAGGTTGGGACAAACCCTCTCCTTACTCTTATCTATTATACAGTACCAAAATATATAAAATGAACTCGAAAAGCCCCGAATAAAACTAGAACTCACCAATCATCAGTGGATATCCCTGCTCCTATTAGGAGGTTTATTAGCTGAAGTACCTATGTTTGTAGCATAAAATACAAGTCCCCCATGAGGAAAGTAAGTACAAAAATATGTAATAAAGTTGTAAGCCTAAAGGTGCTACCATAATATAAGAGCTCAATAAAAATTAGGTACAAGTGTATAAATAGTACTAGTAGACCACTTTTACAAATACTAGTGGGATCAGGTACATCACACTCTTTTTTTCATTTTACCCCTAATACTTTATAATATTCGTAAGCCATATAATACAAATGACTAGTTGATCTGTAACACCCCAATTTTCTGAACTGGAATGCTACATGGTGCTCATGATCTCGAAGGACCATAAGCTAACCCATGACTGATATCTGTACCTATATACTGTAAAATATATCATAAAATATGAAAGCATAAACATTAAAGGCGTAACATGAGAGAAATCACCATAGCGCAAATGCGTTAATACGTTTGAATATACTGAGTATACGAGTGAGGTAGGCTAAATATGAAGGGTTATATGCATAAACAATGCTGACTAATATGAACGTAAAAATACATACATGCATACATAACTGTAACTGAACTCATGGAGATACTAATTACTGAGTCTGAATACTGACAACATGAGTGTACTAATACTGAGATACTGAATAGATGAACGACTATTTCTAACAGTTTGGATTATGAAGAACTGGTCTGGTTGACTATGTCTAATAGTTCTGAAGATGAATATTGATATCATGAATTCTAATAACTGATATGACTGATACATGAGTAAACTGATATAACTGATATAACTGTGATAATCAACCTAACTGGTGTAACTGATACTGAGCGACTGTATCTGATAGTCTAAGTTCTGATAGAACTATCTGAGTTATATTCTACTTGGAGTAACTAAATCTAAGATCAGTCCTATCTAGAGGGTAATCATGAGTATACTGATAATAAGGATGATTTGACTTAGTCTGAGAGCAGTCCTATCTAGCGGGTGATCTTTAAATCTAATGATTCTGATACTGATTAATCAGAGTTAAGATCAGTCCTAGCTAATGGGCGATATTGAAGTTTATTTATAATTAATAAGTATTGACTGTATCTAACATTACTGAATCTGTACTACTGAACAAAATTGAATGTATCTGACAATCCTGAATCTATAACTGAAACTGTGAGATGTATTCATCTAACCGACATGCCCTAATAAAGAGAATATAGCTAAGTTGGGGTCCAATCTCTGCCCCGACTGGAAGGGTGTCAATACTGTGCCACTGGTAAGGACAAGCTGTGAGTATCCCTTATTTGGTAGGTACTCAAAGTGAGAATGGTGGGAGCCTAAACTGACAGGTTAAGCCACCTCATCAACCCTAATATGACAGGCTAAGATGTCTCAACCTACGCTGGCTACGTAATTCTGGAACACAAGGATGACTACTAAGAATCACACCCTAAACTGGTAGGTGTGTTCCCATCCCTGGGTTCACTCGGTGCTAACTTCTACTCTTATCTGAAGACACTGAACATGAATAACTGACTGTACTAATTAACTGAAGTAAACTAATTTTGAGTTTACTGAGTTCCATAGCTGATGGATTAATACTAATATTTAATAGCTAACTGAGTTTATGAGATTACTAATCTTATAGAGTACTGAGTTCATGAGATTACTAAGAGTACTGACTTATAGAGATTACTAAGTTACTGGGTATTGAGATTTTTGATATTAACCGAGTACTGAGATTTTTGAACTACTGAGATTACTAAACTGCTAAGACTGCAGCGATTTCTGAGTTTTCCTGAGTCACATGACTGACTGAATTCTATAGATCTTGGCTTGACTAAGTATTGTGATAACATGGCATGGCTCTAGGTACACGGCTATATTTTTTGGGTATGAATACCCCCAAGATTTGATATAAGGAAACTGACTCACACATGACATGACTTGATCACAAGATTGGAGTCCACAATTCACAATATCAGAAGTAGGGGTTATTATACTTTATATATTTATTCAACATCTGAAACATGGTAGGAAAAGCATGGATAAATTTCATGAACATAATTCATATCTCCATTATCATACATGCTTCATACCACAACAATAACAACACATAAATAGCATGGAATTTATATTAGAATGTATAACTTACATGGACTTGTCATCTAGATATCATGGAATCATGTGAATAGGAACTTCTAGCATCCTAGGCATTTTATCAAATACCTTGCATGCATTCTTTAAGGCATAGGTGGATTTCATACTTGCATCATATAAAACCACCTAACGTTCATGTTTTTTCAACTAACAACCATATATATTCCATGAAAATACCTTTAGATATCATCTTGAAACTTAAACAACAATCATCAATATGTACATACTCATATCACCATAAAAAGTTTATAAAATAATATTTAAAACATGGTTCTTGAGCTCTATGAACGGGTTTGATCCATAGATGAACACTATGCATACCTTAGAAAGGAAACCTTGATGGTTTGCTGGAGAGTTCTTGGATTGGGAAACTTAATTCTTTATTATCTTGGAAAAAGTCTTGAATCTTTCTTTTGAGAGATGAGTTTGATAGAAACCCTAATCGTGTGGTTGAGAGCATAAGAGAGGGTTTTTTAGATGCTTAACTGAAGAAAAATAGGAAAAATTATGCCTCTTTAGGGTTATAAGTCATGGTAAGTGAAGGAAAAAGACCAAATTACCCTTATGAAATAAATTCCCAGTTGCTGAAAATAATAGCTGACGACATTTGTGACAAGGCATCAAAAATATGGTAAGCCGTCAAAAATGTCGTCACACAGAAGCTGAATTCTGCCTAAGGCTGACGACATTTATGACATGGCATCAAAAATGTGGTAAGATGTCAAAAATATCATCACACAGAAGCTGGATTCTGCCTAAGGCTGACGACATTTATGACATGGCGTAAAAAATGTGGTAAGCCATCAAAAATGTCGTCACACAGAAGCTGGATTCTGCCTAAGGCGGACGACCTTTGTGACATGGCATTAAAAATAGGTAAGCTACCACTAATATCGTCACTTAGGAGCTGGTTTCTGCGTAAGGCTGACGACCTTCATCATAGGGCGTCACAAATGTGGTAAGCTACCATGAATGTCGTCACACTATTTCTAGCTTGACATGCTGGAGTAAAATAGGAATAACTCTTTGCTCCGATATTGGATATAGGTGAAATTGGTATCGTTGAAGAGATAATTCAATTATATATCTTTTGATTGGTCATGATCTCAAAAATTTCAAGTATAATGAGAGATATGGTCATTTGAAATTGACTATACCAATATCCTTCTTAAGAATTCACTCGGTAAGGAATGTTTTGATTCGTTTGATAGCTGGGAGTTATTTAAAGCCCTAACATACATCTAAATTACTCATAAAACTATAAAATAACCATGATGTACTATGCATGAACTATGTACATGGCTCTAATATTGGTTTGGATTTTTTGGGGTATTATAATATCTCCCCCTTGAAAACATTCATCCTCGAATGATGACTGCTTGAGAGGGAATAAAGATAAAATGATGCATATATAACATGAATGACTGATCATGATTTCATGGATGACATGACTAAAAACTGAGCATATCATACTGTACATGAATATCTGATGCATGGGTAGTTGATTTATGAATGTAGGACTGAGTGTTCTGATAAACTGAGTTTCTTAAACTGAGAATGCATATCTTATGCTTAACTGATAAGTTGAATCCATGCATATCTGATGCATGATTATATGACTTACATAATATGTGAATGCATGACTGAAAGTACTGATAAACTGACCACTCATATCTGATACGTGAATACATGACTGAACTGACTTATGAATATGTGATTGAACATGTAATGGTAAAGATACCAAGTTTGAACTAAAAACTGAGCATGGAACTAAATACCATGTTTGTACTAAAATTTAAACATGAGAATGAGTAAGCTCAAAGAAGACTGCTACCATGAACTGAAAATACTAATGAGTATGAGGTTGATTACTCAATATGTATGAGCGGAAACATAAGAACATAACAAAATTTGGAACTTGATGCATGAACTGAGCTGAGACATTGAGTACATGGCCTACGATTGAGTTTTGAGGCTAGAGGGTCGGCTCATAAGTAACACTTCCTCCAAGATATATTCATCAAAGAAAATGACATATTTAAATCATGGAAGTTTAGGGGCTATAATGTATCTCCCCCTTGGGAAACTATGTCCCTTTAAGGATGCTGGACTGACCTTGCTGAGATATTAAGGAAGTTTAGGCGATGCACAAGGAACCTAGGTATGAAATCGTGATTGATTATCTGAGATATAAAGCTGAAGCGTGATGCACGAATGTATAGACATACTGACTTATCTGATTAACTGAGTAACTGGTAACTTAACGCTGGGTATGCAAGAATGAATTGCACTTAATCTAAGTAGATGGGCTGAGGCCATAAAGTATTACGCATATGATGAAAAACTAACTGGGTAACAAGAGGTAACTGATCATGGATTTCATGAAAGCTATATTGTCTGAAAATGCAGGACCAAATGTATTACATGATTTGGAAACATTCCATAGAATGAGGTATTAAAATACCTATAATTGAGTAGCTGATAACTGTACACTATGGTCAAGCAAGTCTAAAATTGAACTGAATTTCTAAGCTGAATACTGACCTAAAGATGACACTATAACTTAAGACTGTAATGGGGATCCATACTGGATCTAAATTCTGGGTCTTGATAATTGAATACCGAAACTGAGGTTTAAACTAATGCTGAAGTGCTTAATTTTGAGACTGAACACTAATTACTGAGTACTGAACTATAACTGAGATAGAAACTGAGTTATGATAGTTGCACAATAAATGCTGGCATAAGTTAAGGGTCTGAATATATATTCACACTCTGAACTTTCCAAATTTCTAAATATTACCTCTTGCTAGCCCTTTGCTTACATACTAACAGGATATTCAAGCATATCTTCGTAGCTACACCCTTGTATAAAACATGCATGCAATAATCTACTCTTAACATGAAATATTAACTCTCTCCCCATCTAAGCAATTTCTCAACACTACACTATTCTCATAAAGAGAGCTCATGAGGGGTTAAATTAGGAAAACCTGAAACATAAATGGATACTGACTGAACTTGACACATGACTGTAACCTGAGGAATAGAATATCAACAACATATATTTACCTAAAAGGTCTGAACTAAGTATATACATGATATAGTCTGAATTTATCTGATCAGTGAAGGCGTAGCATAAGTCATGGAAACTGAGTATACTGGGGAGCATGATACGTGTACATGAGTCACGAGCTGCATGACCTAAGTCTGGAATTTCTGAGTTCATTAAACATGATTTATAACACTGAGTGATCTATAACTAAACTTCCTATACTGGTAAGTGAAAGCACACATGATTCTATGGAATGCGTGTGAACATAAGTTGTATTCATTGAATTTGAGACATGAAGCATGCATAGGCATTATGATGACTGAAGTACAAAGCTTTACGCTGAGATAAGGATGGGTTGGGAGTCGTCTTCCTTAACTGCTTTTCTGTACATACTGGCACAACTACTGAAATCTGAGATCCTGACTTGGGTACTAGATCTACCATCTCCCCCTTGGCTTTAAGCCATCATCATAAGTCTGTGAACACTAAATTAACCTCTGAACTAAACTGCAATCGTAATCACATGCTTACATTCTGATTAAAACATGCTTGACTTACTAAACACATCGTCTGCCCCTATTTCCCTCACATACTACTAATATCACATTCACACCTTCATGCTTAATTTTAAGTCAATAAACTTAAATTTCTAACTCACTCTGTTCAAGCCTACTGATTCATTCTGTTATAACTATCCCTATGAATACAGAGTTTGTTCAATATGGATATCTTCATCCCAACTCTACTACTGCTAAACTCCTGAGTTCGTGCTTCTAACTCTGGGTTACATGCTATTATAAGATTCTAAGAAGGGATCGGATTTGATGGCATATCTAAATATGGGTTCGAGAATAAGTTCTCATGATCACGAATAAAATCTTTACAACTTTGGAACATAACTTAACTAATGGGATGTAGTAAGAGAAAGCCCTATCTTTAAGACTTGAGCTTTACTATTTCAATTACCTTAAAAATAAGATAAAGTTGACATGAGGGGAGCATGATGTGAATCTGCAAGGGTTCCCTAGAGAACCTTTCTATAGGACGATCTAAGACATGAAAAAAGGGAAACTGTTCCTAAAACATCTCATAGCCTCCTGTACATAAGTGTGGTGCACAACACACGCATGTATAAGACTCTACTAGATGTGGATTTCATACTTCCAGGACTCTATTGAACCTTAGGCTCTAATACTAAGTTTACAACACCCCAATTTTCTAAACTAGAATGCCACACGGTGCTCATGACCCCGACGGACCACAAGCTAACCCATGACTGATATCTATACCTGTATATTGTATAATATATCATAAAATATGGAAACATGAACATGAAAGGACATAAGGTTCAAACTTAATAAACATCTGATAACAAAATGTCTGAAAAAGGTATAACAATACCAAAATAAGTCATAAATACTGAAAATAATGAGATCTGGATATGTAATCTGACATCTAGTCTGAAAGCCTCTAACTGAACTGAATAAGGAGTTAAAGGAATATGTCTCCAACTAACTCCATCTAGCAACTAAATAGTAAATATAGCAATAATTATATCGTCCTCAAATGAGAAGGACTCACTGCAAACTTTGAACACTAGAATGCTACTGCTGATCTGGAGCTCGTGCCTCTGAACGTATGGTGTAGCATGAGAGAAAGCACCATAGCACAAATATGTCAGTACATCTGAATGTACTGAGTATACAAGTGAGGTAGGCTAAATGCGAAGGGTTATATGCATGAACAATGCTGACTAATATGAACATGAGAATACCTATATGCATCCACAACTGTAGCTGAACTCGTGGAGATACTAACTACTGAGTCTAAATATCGACAACATGAGTGTACTGATACAGAGATACTGAATAGATAAATAACTATTTTTGATAGTTCAGATTATGAAGAACTGGTCTGGTTGACTATGTCTGACAGTCCTGAAGCTGAATACTGATATCATGAATTTTGATAACTAATATGACTGATACATGAGTTCAAAAAATTAATATAACTAATATAACTATGATGATCGGCCTAACTGATGTAACTGATACTGAGCGACTGTATCTGACAATCTAAGTCCTGATTGAACTATCTGAGTTCCGTTCTACTTAAAGTAACTAAATCTGAGATCAGTTCTATCTAGCGGGTGATCATAAGTATATTGATAATAAGGATGATTTGACTTAGTCTGAGATTAGTCCTATCTAGTGGTTGATCTTTAAATCTAATAATTTTGATACTGATTAATCAGAGTTAAGATCAGTCCTAGCTAATGGGTGATCTTGAATTCTATTTACAATTGATAAGCATTGACTGTATCTAACAGTACTGAATCTGTACTACTAAACTGAATTGATTGTATTTGACAGTCCTGAATCTATAACTGAAACTGTGGGATATATTTATCTTACTGACATGCCCCAATTAAGTGAATATAGCTAAGTTGGGGTCCAATCTCTGCCCCGACTGGAAGGGTATCAATACCATACCACTGGTAAGAACAAGCTTTGAGTGACCCTTATCTGGCAGGTACTCAAGGTGAAAATGGTGGGACCTTAAACTGATAGGTTAATACACCTTATCAACCCTAATCTGGCAGGCTAAGATGTCTCAACCTATGCTGGCTACGTACTTCTGAAACACAAGGATGACTGCTAAGAATCACACCCTAAACTGGTAGTTGTGTTCCCAGTCTTGGGTTCACTCGGTGCTAACTTCTACTCCCCTCTAAAGAGACTGAACATGAATTACTAATTGTACTGATTAACAGAGCTAAATTAATTTTGAGCTTATTGAGTTTCGTAGATGACGGAATAATACTGATATCTAATAGCTAACTGAGTTTATGAGATTACTGATCCTACTGAGTACAGAGTTCATGAGATTACTGAGAGTACTGACTTATAGAGATTACTAAGTTACTGGGTACTGAGATTTCAAAGATTAACTGAGTACTGAGATTTCTAAAATAATGAGAATACTGAACTACTGAGACTGTTGAGATTTCTGAGTTTTCCTGAATTACATGACTGACTGAATTCTGTAGATCATAGCTTGACTAAGTATCGTGATAACATGACATGGCTCTAGGCACATAGCTATATTTTTCGGGTACGAATACCCCCAGGACTCGATAGAAAGAAACTGACTCACACATGACATGACTTGATCACAAGATTGGAGTCCACAATTCACAATATCATAAGTAGGGGACATTATATTTCATGTATTTATTCAATATCTGAAACATGGTAGGGAAAGCATGGATAAATTTCATGTACGTAATTCATATCTCCATTATCATACATGCTTCATACCACAACAATAACAACACATAAATAGCATGGAATTTATATTAGAATGTATAACTTACATGGACTTGTCATCTAGATATCATGGAATCATGTGAATATGAACTTCTAGCATCCTAGGCATTTTATCAAACACCTTGCATGCATTCTTTAAGGCATAGGTGGATTTTATACTTGCATCTTATCAAACCATATAAAGTTCATATTTTTCAACTAACAACCATATATATTCCATGAAAATACCTTTAGATATCATCTTGAAACTTAAACAACAATCATCAACATGTACATGCTCATATCACCACAAAAAGTTTACAAAATAATATTTAAAACATGGTTCTTGAGCTCTATGAACGGATTGGATCCATAGATAAACACTACGCATACCTTAGAAAGGAAACCTTGATGATTTGCTGGAGAGTTCTTGGATTGGGAAACTTAATTCTTGATTATCTTAGAAAAAGGCTTGAATCTTTCTTTTGAGAGATGAGTTTGATAGAAACCCTAATCTTGTGGTTGAGAGCATAAGAGAGGGTTTTTGAGATACTTAACTGAAGAAAAATGGGAAAAATTATGCCTCTTTAGGGTTATAATTCATGGGAAGTGAAGGGAAAAGACCAAAATACCATTATGAAATAAATTCTCAGTTCCTGAAAATAATAGCTGACGACATTTGTTACAAGGCGTCAAAAATCTGGTAAGCCATCAAAAATATCGTCACACAGAAGCTGGATTCTGCCTAAGGCTGAAGAAATTTGTGACATGACGTCAAAAATATGGTAAGCCATCAAAATATCGTCACACAGAAGCTGGATTCATCCTAAGACTGATGACATTTCTAACATGGTGTCAAAAATATGGTAAGCCGTCAAAAATGTCATCACACAGAAGCTGGATTCTGCCTAAGGCTGACAACCTTTGTGACATGGCATAAAAAATAGTGTAATCTACCACGAATATTGTCACTTAGGAGTTAGTTTCTGCCTAAGGCTGACGACCTTCATGATAGGGCATCACAAATATGGTAAGCTACCTCGAATGTCGTCACACTGTTTCCAGCCTGATATGCTGGAGTAAAATAGGAATAACTCTTTGCTCCGATATCGGATTTAGGCAAAATTGGTATCATTTAAAATATAATTTAATTATATATCTGTTGATAGGTTATGAACTCAAAAATTCCAGGAATAATGAGAGATATGCTCATTTGAAATTGACTATACCAATATCCTTCTCAAGAATTCAATCGGTAAGGAATATTTTAATTTCTCTGATAGCTGGGAGTTATTTAAAGCCATAATATACATCTAACTTACTCATAAAACTATAAAATAACCATGATTTACTATGCATGATCTTGGTATATGGCTCTAATATTGGTTTGGATTTTTTTTGGTATTACATGACAAGTGGTAAATACGCAAATTGGGACCGTCCCATACTAGGATTATGTTCCTAAGCTACCACCCATGGATAAATAGATTGGGATCGACCTATGCTAGGATTTTCCCCCTGAGCTTCTACCCATGTATAAATACATTGGGATTGGCCCATGCTAGGCTTATTCCCCTTGAGCGGCCACCCATTCAATTAAGATTTGTGGTAAATATTTTATTTAGCCTTTGAGATTGTTACTTTGGTGGTCACAATATTTTAGTACCTTTGAATAACAATCTACCAATAAGAGATATGTGAATAATGGAAAACTCTTGAAACTTTGAGCTGAATGTAAAAATAAAGACTTGATAATAAACATGTTGTGAGGTATTTTAACACATTAGGGAATGGGAGAAACATTTTTAGCTAGATAGGAGATCATGTGCTGCTACTAGGTATCGTTTACTATGAAAAATCTTTAGAATCTTACTTTGTACCAAAAGTGTTGGATTTCATGTAAAAGAATACGATATAAAGTAGCCTTAAATAACTAGTTGTATAAATCTGATGATAACTTAATTAACTTCCTGCCTTTAGGTTTACTTATCTACAATAAAGTATATGGTAAAACTAGTATTAATTACTAGCCAACACACTATGCTATTTAACTTTGCCAAAACAGTAGCTCAGCAGTGAACACTTAATTTATCAGTCAAGAATGTTATTTTAATCACTTTTATTGTGAAATTCATCCACATACTATAAAGATTCTTTTAAAATACCCTAAAACAAATTTGGCTTCATTACACCCTCCAAACGGTATACAAAACAGAATGGTCAACAACATATGAAATAATTAGTTTGGTGATGTACCGTCACGTCTTTCTTCTATATTTCAATACAAACTAGTCATACCTTTTGCCTGTATCAACCTTCCAACCCCTAACAAATACAGATAAAATAGTCCACAAAGCAACCACAGGGTTTTTTTTATTTTAGCAACTAAATATTAAACTTATCATCCCTTGAGTTCCTTTATAACAACATATCTATAAGTCTTTACCCAAACTAATACATAAAAAGGACAAAATTGAGTTGTTACTTTACCTCAATTTAAGGTATCTTATCCTTTAAACTTTAACTCTTCAAGAACTTAAACTCTCCTTTATATTTTAAACCAAAGAAACAAAGAAAAGTCTCTTAATAACAACTAAAAGTGAGAAGCCATCCTCTTCTATATTATACAATATATTTATAACTAAGCACTTATAGCATGGTTTACTAATCTCCCATGAGATAATTAATCTAAACCTTAAGTTTTTTAAATTACCTTGGCTTGCAAAGATGAGGGTTTCTTTAAGAGCCTTAGAAGCTATTTTTAGGGCTACTATTCTTATCCTTGATAGAAAAGGGAGAAAGTTGGAATTAAAAGGGTGGATATTGTGTTTAAAATGAGTAAGAACACCAGCTACATTATTCTTATATTGATCCCTCTAGAACCTCTCTTATTGACCCCATTTCATCCATAAATTAGTCCAAGTAGGTGATGCACCTACTTAAGGGTTTAAGATGCTCAAAATTTCGAAGTAGGTGATCCACCTACTTACTTAATTCTTAGTTGGACTTAATTAAATTTGGCATTAAAAGATGTAAGTATTAGGACTTTCTCAATTTCCTTCCTCTTTTACTTAGTTTGGGTCCAAATAAGCATACCAATAAAGGCCCAAATATGATCCATGGACTTGGTCCATTAAATTAGCTCATGTAACTCTAGTCGGTGACCCACCTACTATCTTAATTAAGTCAAGAAAAAACCTCAACAAATTACTCTATTTTCACTTTTTAATCCCTTTAATCTAACTTAAAACTCGTATATACATGGTCACTTTAAACTTTATATTCAACTACATGCTTACTATTCCCACTTAAATAATTGTATCAATGTTAACTTGGTCGTGTCACATTATAACATATGGGAAGTATCTAGAACTCCATATACACCATCAATACTAGCATAACAAATCTCGTCTGTTACCTATACCAGAGGCTATACCAAGTTCCACATAAATAGAGCAAGTACATGCAAAATATGGGGTGTTACATCCTTCCCCTTGGGAACATTCATCCTCCAATGTTAGCATAATTGTCCAATCAAACAAGTTCAAGCTTAAGTTTATTATTCTTGTTATCACATAGTACTTATATATTATACTTACTTGTTGTTTCTCTAATTCAACATCTTGGACTTTCTCTTTGTATTTGAATTAATGGTTGTATTTGGATTTCATTATTTCTTCAGCTTCCCATGTGATCTCTTTTACTTGTTGGTTTCTCCAAAGTACCTTAACTTATTAACTTGTCAATAAAGTATAGAAATACATATTTTTCATAGGTGAGATCTTTCGTAACCTATACATATTTAGTAGAAGTAATATGAGATGGATCTCCCATGCACTTTTGAAGCATAGAGACATGAAATAATGGATGAACTAATGAGAGCTCTTAGAATAGATCTAACTCATAAGTGACTTAGCCAAACCTCTGAATAATCTTATATGGGCCTATATAATCTGGACTTAGTTTTCCTTTCTTACAAAATCTCATTACCCTTTTCATTGGTGACACCTTTAAGAATACCCAATGATCCATAAAAAACTCTAGCCTCCTTCTCCTAATATGCACATATGTTTTGTGTTGACTTTGGGCTATCTCCAGCCATTATTGGATCACTTTAACCTTTTTCACAACTTTATGAACAATATTTGGCCTAAACAAGGCAGCTTTACACACTTCAAACCATCTAATTGGTGATCTACACTTTCTTCCATAAGCTTCATATAGTGCTATTTTTATAATTGAATGATAGATATTTTTGTAGGCGAACTCAATGAGAGGTAAATGATCACCCCAACTACCTTCAAAGTCCAATTCACAAGATCGTAACATATCTTCAAGTATTTGAATGGTACATTTTGCTTGTCCATCTATTTGATGGTGGAAAGTTATACTTAAATTCACTTGTGTTCCTAAATTGTGCTAAAGAGACTTCAAAAAATTTGCAATAAATTGAGCTCCCCTATTTGATATAATAGAGTCTGGAATTCCATGTAGCTGAACAATCTTTTTGATATACAATTTTGCTTACTCTTCAACTGTGTAAGTGGTCCTAACTGATAGGAAGTGAGCTGATTTGGTAAGTCTATCAACTATTACCCATATGGAATCAAAACTTTGAGATTTATAAGGAAAAATAGTAACAAAATTCATGTCGATCATGTCCCACTTCCAAATTAGAAAATCAATACATTGCATATAACCCTAGAGCATTTGGTACTCTACTTAAACTCTTTGACAATTTGGACATTCGGCTATAAATTTTGTAATGTTCTTCTTCATGTCACCCCACCAATACACATATTTCAGATAATGATACATTTTAGTTGATCCCGAATAGATAAAATACCTTGAATGATGTGCCTCTGTCATAATCTTCTTTCTTAGCCCATCTACATTAGGTACACACAATCTGTTTTGGCACCGAAGTACAATGTATTTTTTAAGCTCAAATGCCTTTGTAATACCACATTACACATTCTCCTTAATCTATAATAGAACAGGATCTACATAAGGCTTCTATTTCACTTCAACTATTAATGAATATTCTGCTACATTATGCATAATAAGCCCCTTATTTGGAGTTTCAAGAAGGCAAACCCCTAAGTTAGATAGTTTGTATAGATCTTTTGTTATCCCATGTCTTTCCATAGACTATTCATAAGTGCTAACCACAACCTTATGGCTTAACACATCAGCTACCATATTTGCTTTTCTCAAATGATACAAGATATCAACATCATAGTCTTTTAATAGTTCAAGACACCTTTGCTGCCTCAAATTTAGGTCCTTCTAGCTAAAGATATATTTCAAACTCTTATGGTCAGTATATATGTCAACATGAATCCCATATAAGTAGTGGCTCCATATCCTTAAAGCAAATGTAACTGCTGCTAGCTCAAGATCATGTGTAGGATAAGTTTTCTCATATGGTCGTAATTGTCTTGAGGTATATGCTATTACTTTACCATGTTGCATCAACACACATCCTTAGCCAATTCTTAAAGCATCACAATAAACTGCATACCTTTTTGGGCCTTGTATAAGTAACAATATGGGTGTAAAGGTCAATTTATTTTTCAAATCTTGGAAACTTCTTGCACATGTATCATTCCATTGGAACTTGGATTTTTTGTGTGTTAGATTTGTTAAAGGTGCAGAAATTGAGAAAACCTTTAAAAAACCTTCTGTATTGCCAACCCAAGGAAACTATGGACCTCTATAGGCATTGTAGGTCTTGGCTAGTTCTTCACAGCTTCTATTATTTGAGTATCAACCCTTATTCCTACATTAGATACAATATTACCCAGGAATGCCACAAATTTTAACCAAAACCCATATTTAGATCACTTTGCATATAACTTACGATCACGGAGAAACTATAACACCTGTCTTAAGTGAATGGCATGCTCCTTCTTTGATATCAAATGAACCAGAATATCATCTATAAAGACTTTCACGAGCACATCTAAGAATGGATTGAACACCCTATTCATCAAATCCAAAAAACATTGTGGGTGAATTAGTTAGCCCAAAGTACTTGACTAGAAACTCGTAATGACCATACCGTGTTTGAAAAGTCATATAGGGTATATTATTCTCTTTATCCCTCACTTGGTGGTAACCTAACCTCAAATTAATCTTTGTGAAACACTTGGTGCCTTGTAACTGATAAAATAAATCATCAATTCTTTGTAGGAGATATTTATTCTAATAATAACCTTATTAAGTTGTCGGTAGTCAATACACATTCTCAATGAGCCATCTTTCTTATGTATAAATAACACTGGAGCGCCCCAATGGGACATACTAGGCCTTATGAATCCTTTTGCTAGCTAGTTTCTTAATTGCCCTTTCAACTCTCATAATTTTATTGAGGCCATGTTATATGGAGGAATTGATATTGGTTGAGTATGTAGAATCACATCAATACCAAACTCAACTTCTTATTCTGGAGGAAAACTTGGATGATCTTTATGAAAGACATCAACATATTTATTTACCACTAGAATAGTTTGAAAAATTGGTGGCTCCACATCTTTATCCTTCACTCTTACTAGATGATATATGTAACCCTTGGAAATCATCCTTTCTACCTTAAAATAAAAAAAATATTTACCTCATGGTGCACCAGTATTACCCCTCCATTCAAGGACTACTTCTCTTGAAAAATGGAAATACACCCTCTTAGTTCGGCAATCTAATATGGCATAATAAGAAGCCAATCAGTCCATACCTATTATAATATCAAAATCTACCATTTCTAACTCAACAAGGCCAGCCATTGTATCACAACCACAAATAGTTATTATATAATTTTGATACACTCTTCTAGCTAGAATAGACTCACTAACCAACGTAGACACTTCAAATGGATTAACTATTAATTCTCGTGTTCTTTTGAAGCTTCCATCAACCAATGGAGTGGCATATGATAATGTAGATCCCAGATCAATTAATGCATATACATTATATGAAAATATGGACAATGTACCTTTAACCATATTTAGAAAAGCCTCTAAAATTTGTCACTCTGCTAGAGCATATGTACACTTCTAAACTCCACTAGAACTAGTTGCTCCTTTAAAACCTCTACCATGACTTATAGGTTGTACACCCCTACCTAAAGAAGGAACCGATGATGATGATGTAATGGCTAATCCAGTAGGTCGTTCCATACCACCCATGCTCCTTTATGGGCATTCTCTCATCATATGCCCCACCATACCATACCAAAAGCAAGCATCTATACCACACTGATATGCACCTATATGAAGCTTTACATATTGTTTGCATGGTTTTTGAGGAGGTCTTAATTGGATTATATTCCCTTGATCTAGCTATCCTGCTGCTCGTGAACTCTGACTCTCACTTCTTTGCCTAAACTGATTGCCCTTTGACCGTTGAAAAAATGATGGATCACTAGCTACAAAATAAGAAGAAAATAGCCTAGGCAGTCTATTATAAAAATGAGGCCTAAACTCTCATTGGGATGCCATAAACTTCACCATATATCTAGCCCTCTTGGAATACCCTCTTGCCGATTTTTGTGTTCTTCTTCTTTGCCTCTAATCCTTCATTTTTTGTGCAAATTATTATATCCTTGGTTTTTCCATGTATTTGTTCAAAGCAGCAATAGTACAATATCTGACCATATATGGATCCAATCAATCCACATATCGATGAACTCTATCATCCATAGTAGTTTAATGCACTAGGAGAAAACCAAGCCAAGGAGTTAAATCAGAGGCAGTACTCCCTCACGCTCAAATTCCCTGGGTAAAGATTCAAGAACTGATCTGCACATGCTTTTCTAATCTTAAATAGAAAGTAATGATCAAGAAATGCCTCTTTAAAATATTTCAAACTAGCTAGAGGTACATCGATACCTTTAGATCGTGTCAGTCTTTATACATTAATATAGCCTCCCCTTTGAATTGAGATGCTGCTAGCTCAACTATCTCGTTACCCTATACATGAATGATATATAGATCCCTTAGGATTTGATCAATAAAGTCCTGTGGGTCTTCATTACGATCTGATTTGGTAAATGTGGGAGGATCCAACTTAAGAAAATCTTATTTTCGTAGGCTAGCTTCCCTATCTGCACCACTAAAACTTGTGGTTGGAATAGCTTTTCCAACAACTATATAAGCTAGTGATTGCACCGTATTTCTTAGATCTTGCTCAGTAGCAACTATATCTATTGCATGATCTAAGATATGAAGAAAAAAAGATAACCCCTAAATGTCCCATAGCCTCTTGTTTATAGATGTGGTGCACAACATGCCCATAAACAACACTCTATGTATACAGACTTTGTAGACTCCCTAGGATGACCTGATATGATACCACTCTCATCACACCTCAAAAATCATTGGGTCAGACAAAGCATCGGTAGATATAAAGGCTCGAGAGCACAAACTTATGACCCTGTACGTCTCATGCATGTAAATATGATAACCAAGGTTTTACCAAATATGATACCATGCATCGATAAGAACAACCACATAGGCAAGTACAAAATTATATATACATGACTTGGCCGTTGGGGCCACAATATCTAAGGGATAAAATTGTTCAATGCTTAATTTTACATTGGTCTACAAAGCCTCTAAAAGATACATAGACACTTAGTTATGGTTGAGACAAACCCCCTCCTTACTCTTATCTATTGTACACTACCATAACATATAAAACAAACTTGAAAAGCCCCGAATCAAATTGGAACTCACTAATGTCAGTGTATATCCCTGCACATATTAGGAGATTTATTAGCTGAAGTACCTGCGCTTGCAGCATGAAATACAAGTCCCCCATGAGGGACGTCACTAATAAAATATGTAATACAGGTGTAAGGTTGAAGGTACTACACATGATATAAGAATTTAATAGAATTAGGTATAAGTGTATCAATAGTACTGATAGACCACCTTTACATATACTTGTGGGATTAGGTACATCACATTTTTTTCTTCATTTTACCCTTCTTGCTTCATAATATTTGTAATTCATATAATACAAATGACTAGCTAATCAGTGGTAAATACGCAAATTAGTATGATCCCATGCTAGGCTTAAGCCCCTAAGTTACCACCTATGTAAAAATATATTGGGATTGTCCCATGCAAGGATTTTTCCATTGAGCTTCCACCTATATATAAAGGTATTGGGATTGTCCCTTGCTAGGATTATGCCCCAGAGCTACCACCCATTAAATTAAGATTTGTGTTATATAGTTTATTTAGCCTTTGAGATTGTTACTTTGGTAGTCATACAATTTTGGTTCCTTTGAATAAAAATCTACCAATAAGAGACATATGAATAAACACTTGGTAGAATGACAAAGTGATATGGAGCTGATTGTACACGAATGAAATATTTAGGAGCTGAAAATAACATGTGGGTCTTATTTGACTTAAAGGAGAACTCTTGAAACTTTCTAGTGAATGTAAAAATGCAGAATTGATAATAAGCATATGGTGAGGTATTTAACATATTAGGGAATAGGAGAGAGGCTGTTAGCTTGATGAGAGATCATGTGTTCCTACTAGGTATCATTTACCATAGGAAAACTTTAGAAGCTAACATTTTACAAAAAGTGTTGGATTTTATGCCAATGAATACAACATAGAGTAGCCTTACATACCTGGTTATATAACTTCGATGATAACTCAATTAACTTCCTTTCTTTAGGATTACTTATCTACAATAAAGTACATGTTAAAACTAGTATTAATTAACAGCCAACACACTAGGCTATTTAACTTTTCCAAAATAGTATTTGGGCAATAAGCACTTAATTTATCAATAAAGGGTGTTATTGTAATCCCTTTTATCCTCCAATTCATCCAAATACCTTAAATATTTTTTTAAGATCCTCTGAAACAACTTTGGCTTCATTACACCCTCCAAATAGTATACAAAATAGAATGGTCAGCAAAGTATAGAATAATTAGTTCGGTTGTGTCCCACTGCACCATTCTTCTATATTTTAATACGAACTAGTCATACCTTTCGCCAACATCAACCTGGCAGCCCCTAACACATAAACATAAAACAACCCTAAATTTCCTTTTATTGTAGCAACTAAATATTGAACTAAGTATCCCTTGAGTTCCTTAAAAACAACACATCCATAATTCTATACCAAAACTCATACATAAGATGGACAAAATAAAGCAGTCACGTCACCTCAATTATCTGTAGCTTATCATTTTAACTTTAAATGTTCAAGAACTTGAAATTTCCTTCACACTTTAAACCAAAGAAGCAAAAAGAAGTCTCTTAATAACAACGAAAAGTAAGTAGGCAGTTTGTTCTATATTCTGCCATGTATTTATAATTTAGAACTAACACCATATTTTCCTAATCTCCCATGAGATAATTTAGCTAAACCCTAAGGGGTCGTTTAGTGTGAGATATTAAAGTAAATAATCCCAGGATAAAAATTGTAATCACTTGTTTGGTTGTTAATATTCGTGATAACTTATTCCGGGACTAATAATTATTCCCGGAATAAGTAATCCATAGATATGGTGGGATTACTATCCCAATTTAATTTATCCTTGGTATAAAATTATAAAATGACAAAAATACCCTCAAACCCTATGATTTTCATTCACACATACACACACACACACACACACACACACACACACATATATATATATATATATATTATTTATGAATATATTTGAATATTCATTATGCTTATTTATATATTTTAAACTCTAAAAAATAATAAAAATGTTGACTCCATTGTTGAATTACATATTTTAAATTAAATAGTTTTTTAATCACTTGATAATTGATATTGTATATATCAATTAAATTGAATTTTAATATTTTATTATATGAGTGATATGTGTTTAAATGAGGTGACATAAACAAAAAATCCCCTTTTACTTTAAACAAACTTAAGTTGGAAGTTTTTATTTCAAACTAAATAAGATATAGTAAGATTTTTTTAAACACACGGGGAATAATCATGGGAAGGCACACGCAAAAAAATTAAAGCTAAATAATATGAAAGCTTTATTTTTAAAATACACATGATATAATCATGAAAATGTACACACACAAAAATTAAGCTAAATAAGGTGAAAGTTTTATTTTTAAGAATAAATATTTAAATCTTAAAAAGAAATATATATATATATATATATATATATATAAGATAACCCCTAAGTGTTTTCACATATTCATAAGATGTGAAATAAGATGGAGGGTATTTTGGTAATCAATTAATTTATTCATAAAAATTATACCATGCGTATTACTTTGAATACAACAAACCAAACACTCAACAAAAAATAATCCAACATAACTAATCCCAGTATAACTTATCTCATCATAACTTATCTCAGCATAACTAATCTCATCATAACTACATTCCAAACCAAATGACCCCTAAGTGTTTTCCCATACCTTAATTTGCAAAGATAAGGCTTCAAGAATACTAGAAGAGATTTTTAGGGTTGTTGTTCTTATCCTTGATAGAAAAGGGAGAAAGCTGAAATTAAAAGGGTGGATATTGTGTTTAAAATGAGTAAAAATACCAGCTACATTTGTATTTTATTGAGACCTCTAGAACCTACCTTATTAACCTTATTTTTGCCACAAATTAGTCTAAGTAGGTGATGCACCTACTTAAGGGTTCAAGATACTTAAAATTTCAAAGCAGGTGATGCACCTACTTGCTTAATTCTTAGTTGGACTCGATTAAATTAGGCATTAGAAGATTTAAGTATTAGGACTTTTCTCTATTTCCTTCCTCTTTTACTTAATTTAGGTCCAAATAAGTATACTAATAAAGTCCCAAATCTGATCCATGGACTCAGTCAATTAACTTGGCTCAATTAACTCAAGTAGGTTACCCACCTACTAGCTTAATTAAGTCAATCATGTACCTCAACAAATTACTCCATTTTCATTTCATAATCCTTTTAATCAAACTTAAAAATCTCATATACTTGGTCACTTTAATCTTTTGATTCAAATACCAGCTTACTATTCCATGTTAAATAGTTGTATCGATGTTAACTTGGTCGCATAACGTTAAAATGTATGGGCAGTTTCTAGAACTCCATCTAAACCATCAATACTCGAATAACAAATCTCTTCTGTTGCCTATACCACAATGATGTACCATGTTCCATATAAATAAAACAAGTACTTGTAAAATATGAAGCATGCTAGTGACAAAATCTAGGGAGTTCTCCCTCTCTTTATGAGATGGTATAAAAAAAAATTAGATCCAATGCTCACCGCCAACTATACTGGATAATATTCCCTATTGAAGGGTTGGGCAGCGTGACTAAACGATTGAATTTGTAGACTAAGTCTAAGGGAGAGCATCTCTGCTTCCCTATTTAGAATAAGGGCATTCCTTGATCTTGCGGCCTGCCTTACCACAACCATAACAATGACCTCTACTCATCAAGCACTTACCCAAATGATTTTTACCATACTAGGTGCACATCAGATTAGTCCTTCCCTTAAAATACTATGCTGAGATCTAGTAGTCGGTGACCTCCACCACTTCTTCTAATTAGTTTTGGATGTAGAGTCACTGGCATAGGATGGTTCAGGTGTTGATGAGTAACCCTAAAATAGAGAACGACTTTCCCCTCCTAACTTCTACTTACTAACACAAATTATCTGGTCCTAACCCATTTTTCCTTCTCTATTATTTCTTTAAATTTTCTACCTCAATTTGCTGAGCATGGGTCATCAAATAATCAATATAAATATCCACAATCAACATGGAAGTGTTATACTCTTTAACTACCAAATCAGACACACCTGCAACAAATTTACTTATTCCAGCTCTAGAATCTGGCAACTGCTGTAGGGAATACATAGCTAGCTAGGTGAACCTATGCAAATATTCCTTCACTAAAATAGAGCCCTACCTCATGTTCATAAACTCCTCTACCTTAGCCTTTCTCATCTCATTAGAAAAGAACCTATTGAGAAATGCATTTTGAAACACATCCTAACTCGTAGGATCTCCATTCTCACCTATATTATCCTTTCATATAGTAACCCAATCAGAAGAAACATCCTTCAATTGATAAGAAGTCAATTCTAAAATTTCCTCTTCAATAACATACATAATCTGTGTAATCGTTTATAACCTCATCGATGAAGAACTGAGGCTCCTCATTAACCTTCAACCCAAATAACTCAGGCAGGTTCTTTCTCGTAAAATCTTAAAATCTAGTTACATCTAAGTTACCATTATGTTGAAGTGGGACTGTTTTTGGATGGTTTCCTTGAACATTTGCATTCACAACTTGAGCTAACAACTGTAAAGTATCCTAAAACTTAGTATTTGAGAGATTTTTAGTTAAAGGGTTTGCAGGTGGTGGTGGGGTTAGGTGATCCCTAATTCTGTGTGCATATTCTTTGAGATAAGGTATTCTCTATCATGTGAAAGCACAAATTAAAGAAGATAAAGGTGACCTGAAAGAATGATAGAGATCATAAAATAAGGGATAGTTACTAATACGTCTCGTAGACTATTTCTCATAAGTGCGACACACTTTACACCCATGATCAAAACTCTATGTAATATGGCTTATTAGAGTCCTTAGTACTTTTTAAAACCTTTGGCTCTGATACCAAGTTTATAATGCCTCTAGGGTACCCCGTGGACGTCACACAATGCTTAAAACTACGAATAGCCCAAGCTAACCCATGATATCTATTAAGCACCAAACTCTCATAAATGTAAACTTAAAACATGAGTGGAAACTAAAGAAAAACTTAAAGAAAAATGCAAATAGATGACTAATATTAACTAAAAAACCTGTAACATAATAACCTTAAAATCTGTGCAAACTAACAAAACATAATCTAACTACTCTTGACAAGCCTCTAATCAAATAATAAAAGATCCACTAGGATAGACCCCAGCTGACCCAAACTAAAATCTAACTAAGAGGAATAACTGCATTAAACAACTAGAAACATCATAAACTTAGCCCTGAAACAATAAGGACTCACCGACTGTCTACATGTAGGAAATGGAGCCCGCGGTATATTGTCCTTTTGGGGGCGAACACAAGAACCTACATTATAATACAATGTAGCACATAGACATATATGTAGTTAGTAATTCTAAAATTTATGAATTATTTGGGGGGTGAATGCATAAGTAAAACTAAGTTAATGCATAATCTTAAAAAAGGCATGCTAAATATAAATAAACTAACCAAGAGATGGAAATAAACTGAGAACTAAAATATCATAAAATATGAATAACAAAGCATAATATGATAAACTTGGTGAGTTACTACACTTAATTTCTGAAAACAGTCTTCTCTGTGGGAGATTCTCAAAACTGATATAAACCATGTGAGCTAGCATGGAGTCCAACATATGACCCATGTTGAGAAGGGTTGTTCTATCCTTGCCATTGGAATAGAACCTGAAATGAACTAGAGTGAACACTAAACTGAACTCATATTAGTCAAGGAGAATGCTTTCCTAGCAAGACCCCTAAAACTATGGTAGCACGTAGTTTCTGGAAAATAGGATGCGCTAAATCATACTTCCCTCTCGGTACCACTACTCCAAAAATATAAATATTATATGCTCATACTGATGAAATTCTCATTAAAATAAGCATATCAATTTGTAAATCTGATAGTCAATCATGCTACTATTAATAACTCATAATCATAAATACTGTGGAAATTTCATATCATGTTGAGATCATAAGATCAAACTAAAATGTGAATCATATTGTAATAATTTGAGATAGTAAATATAAAATTCTTGTAAACTAAGAGAGTTATTATAAATTCACATGTTCTTATTGATGAACTAATTGAATCATGCTAAAAATCATGCATATTTATCAATTAATGGGGATTCATGTCATAATACTAAAATTCATCTTATAAGAATAATCATGTAAGTAAAAACATATGTAAAGGCAAATTCTTGTGCTAACTGTACTTGAAATCACATAATAACGTCATGATCTAAAAAACATAGAAATTGGGTATGAACCCTGATTGAAATCTCATAAATTCAATTCAATATCAAAAGCTTTTGGGCACATGAATGATAGAGTATCCTAGTACAAACCCCACATACATGGATTTCTTGACTTCTTGAAGGGAACATGGAATTGGAGGCTTGGGAGTTGAATTATGTGTAGAAACCCTAACATTTTATTCTTGAGAGTAGAAGGGGAATATATTTTGATAACTGACTGAGAAAGGGGAAAATAATGCCTATTTTATGTTGTAGGTTATGGGTAGAGAGTATAAAGTGGAGAATAGACCAGAAATCCCTTCACCCTTAAATGAATTAAATAAAGGTTGCACAATTTTTACACCTCAGGTGGCACGCTTCTTATCACAGAGATTATCCTCTGTGCTGTGCTGATATTGCGGAGACTATCCTCCGTGCAACAATGATTCATGAAGGCACACTACCTTCGTCCCACAACAATATCGTTGAGGTTAACCTCCATAATACGACAAAAATATGGAGGCTTACTACCTCCGAATTTGAAAATGACCCCAAACCTCATCCTAAAATTTGAAACTCTTATGAGACACCCTATTAACATACCTAACGACATTTTATGTCAAAAATTGATGTTTCGAGCACGGGAAGGCCAAAAATAAAATTCTTAAAATTTTTAGGGTGTCACACTTATACTTGGAGCAAATGGTAGAAAATTAGGTGAAGAGGGGAATTTAATGACCCTGCAGTTACCGCTTAACAGGTCTCTTAATCGCTTAAGAAAATGCCTATAAAGCGATATTCCACCTAGCCGACGGTCATTAAAGTAGACAATAGGCCAATTAAATGATAGTTGCTAAAGTGGTCAGTCCTCTGCTAAAGCGATGTAGGTCGGGCTGGCTTGGATGATAAAGTGACTCTTTGACTACTAAAGAGATAACAACTTAAGCGACCATAGGTCCACTTAAGCGGTTGCACCAACTGAAACTAGGTTTTTGACAAGTTTTAATTGATCTTAAAATATTATGGCAAATAATGAATTCTACCTAATAAAATTTGACATTCCTGACTCAACAACGCTATTAAAATTTCAATTTGGAGTTGTTTTTAAGAAATATGGGCCCGACACGCAAGGTAACTTTTACAAAAATTTATCCCATAGCTCGAAATAAATCTGGAAGACTTGTGACCCAAACCAAAGGTCCTCCTAGCCTAAAACTGACATTTTTGAGCAAGTAGAACTATTAGAATTTGCATACGAGGTTGTTAACCTAAAGTTCACGCCCAATAGCCAATCCTTAATTGTAAGAACTTCAACAAAGGCTTGTCTCTAAAACGAAATGAACTTCCCGAAAACCAAACTATCGACTATAGCAAGTCACTAATGACTTGGGGTAGCTATAGGAAAGCCAATGAACAAAGAGTGTAGAAATGCAGAAAATGACCTGCAGGTTCATTACAGTATCCAGTACTAAAGGGACTTTTGTTCAAAAAATTTAAGGGTTAAGATATACCTGTAAGCTCAAACAAAGGTAGGGATACTTGGCCCATATCTTCTTACTCTTGATCTCCCAGGTTGCCTCCTTTACTAGGCAGTGCCTCCACTAAACCATAACTAGTGAAATCTCTCTCCAATGTAACTACCTGACATCCCTAGCTAATATGAGAAATGGATTCTCCAAGAAGGACAATATCCTATCTAACTAAAATAATTCCAACCAAAGTACATATGACTTAGTGGGGATATAACATTGTAGCATAGAAACATGAAAAACTGAATGAACAACAACAAAATTTAGGGGCAATCCCAACTTATAAGCCATATCTCCAACTGTGTTAAACATCTTAATAGGCACATATAGATGTGTTTATCTTTCCCTTCCTCCCAAACTCCACCATGCCATTTTTAGGAGATACTTGAAGGAAGACTCGGTCTCCAATACTAATCCTCAAGACATAAAGTACACAGTTTGCATAAGCCTTCTGCCTACTCTAAGATACCCTCATCCTATACTAAATTACCAAGGCTCTATCCAATTACTCTTAGAGTAAGTCATTAACACAAAGCCTAACTTGAGAGCTCTCGAACCAGCCTATCAGAGATAAAAAATAACGACCATATAATGATTCAAATGGTGCCATCTCATAACTCAAATGGTAGCTATTATTATAGGCAAACTCTACCAATGAAAAGTGTTGCTCACGTTGACGTTCAAAGTCTATAACATAAGGCCCAAGCATATCATCAAAAATCTAAATAGCCTACTCATACTATCTGCCATAACCCAAACTAGGGCCTGTCTGTGACGTGTATCTCAAGTCCACCGAGGGCTGAAAACCTCTCCCGTTGCCTAGTAAAACCCAACAAAGGATGAATTTGGAACATATAACAATATAAGATATAAAAGCTCAAAGCATCCAAGTCCACAACAATATCCACAAAGCCTCAAAATAATACCGAAAGCCAATCTTAGTTAAAATGTGCACTCTTTACAATGACAATGACAATGATAATGTTAATAAAAATGTAAAGTCTTCAATTATACTCTATGAAAGAAAACTAATTAATTGACCAAGTGTTATGGATAATGAAAGCCCACCACTTCACCATAATGACCGATGAAACATACCGATCCACCTAACATGATTTAGGAAAAGTAGAAGTATCTCCGGTGCCTTCATCGCATGGTAATACAACATATGGAGATGGTTAGTGTATTGATCATTAGCATGTAACTCAGGGAAAGGGCACAAAATAATGCTAAGTCAAACCCAATTTAAATCCATGTAAAATCATCATGTACATACGCAAAATATATGTCGGGATAGGGAATAAGGCTTATCATGTACTTTTAATCATTAACCTAGATTGTGTAGCATAAATGTCATAACAAGGCACCCACGGGCTATATAGGTCCAGCTTTCCCTTAGATGAAAGAGATGTAGTGCGTGTGGCTACACGAACTTGAGAATAATCACATAAACATATACAGGCTGGGGGACTCGAACCTCCCTACATATACCAAGAGTAACTTAAGCACTCCATCAATAACATGGGGGACTCTAAACTCCCAATCATATAATAAGGGGGACTCGAACCTCCTGGTCATTTAGACCCCCACATAATTAACTGTGGTTTCCAGTATTTCTCCCTCGGGACCTCCACTTTTAGGACACAAATGCACAACCCCCATTAAAGCCCAATTAAAATACTTCTCACACATTAGCATTTATTGACCAAGGAATTTATCGTTAAGGCACATCATGGGTATCATCATACCATTACACTTGTAAACTTATCTTTATGCCATAACAATCACATTATCTTGGGGGAATACCTCAGTCCCCTTTGTTCATTAAATCAAATGATATCCAACAAGGATTTTAAAACCATGTTCATTGTTTAACTTTTTATCCAATGCAATAACATAGGTGAGTAATTCAAACCAAGTGAGAATTTCACAATTTAAAGCCATTTATACAAGTGGGTTGGAGGAACACAATTATTCAAAACCAATTCCTATTTCAAAACACCAATTGGGGGAAAACCATGGACCCTTAGTTTATTCACCACTCCCTTTCACCCCACAAGTTCAAAACTATTAATAAAGCATAAACAATTTATAATAAATCATGGGAAAATAATTTAAGAATCAAACATGTCAAAACCCTCCAGAACATCTAAACCAATATTCAAAACCATCCAATTATACCATTTAAATACATTCTTTTCTTAAAGTAATAATTGGGGAACATTAAAATGCAGTAATAATCAAGGATTACAGAGAGAATTCAACCTTTAAAGCTTAGATGGTCAACCTTTAGAAACCCTAGGTGCTTTTTGTTTGAGAGAATTTAAGAGAGAAAAGAATGTGCTTTGATTTGCTAAAGGGTAAAAATAATACCCCAAAAGTGTTTTATGGTCATGGATCACAAGTTGGGAAAAGAGAAAATGTCCAAAGTGCCCTTAGTTAAAAGCTCAAAAATATGTCGCTAGTATCTACGGTTCACTCTACGAATTGTAAGGTGACATAACGAATTGTAACCACGAGTCGAAGTCAAGAGAGTTTCTAAGGCACACATACACTATTGACCCTATGACTTACCACATACGACTTATCAAGGGACCTTACGACTTATAGGGTCCAAGTCATATCAAAGACAAAACCTTTTGGGTAATTTATTGGTAACCTTTTGATTAGCACATAATTGCTAGTAAAGAGTCACTACAACTCGTAGAGTCTAGTCATTGTCAGGGCAGAAAGTTTGACAACTATACTAGTTGTCCTATGATTTGAGTCTAAATAACTCATATGAAGACCATACGACTAGTAAAGAGAGTTGTTATTTGAGCAGTAAGATCAAAGCTCAGATATTTCTCATAGACCAGCACTTGGGGTATTTTATTCTTCTCTTTTAGGATTATTCATCCTTGAATGATGGGTCAAGGAATGCTTTGACCCAACATAACACAGAAACACACCCACACTTACCTTTAACAAAGTCAGAAAACTAAGATGTTAAAGAAATCATAATTTTCCTAAGAAAAGTCAGAAAAAAATATTAATATAAACACATACCTTATGCACGATTTTCTAGATCAGAGAACAAGAATGGGTACTGGGGCCTCAGGTCCTCTTCAGCTTCCTAAGTAACTTTCTTGCATTTTTTTGTTCCTCCATCGAAGCTACATCCTTAGTACTCAAATGATAGACTTGTCTATCCTTGATCTTAATTAATACTTCCTCATAAGACAAGTATTCAAAAACACCAATACTCTCCAAAGGAATAACTAAGGAAGGATCACCCACAAACTTTTTCAACATTGAAACATGAAAGACCGAATGAATAGATCCCAAAAATGATGGCAATTCCAACTCATAAGCCATACTTCCCTTTAGCCTCAAAATATGGTACAGACCAACATAATAAGGATGGAGCTTCCCTTTTCTTCAAAATTACATCACTCCATTCATAGGAGACGCCTCCTAGAACACTGAATCATCCACCTCAAATTCAAACTTCCTTTGCCTCAAGTCAGTAGATGACTTTTTGTAATTTTTGTCAATTCTAAGTATACCCTGAATTACCTTCACCTTTTCCATATCTTGGTGAACCATGTCAACACCTTGCAACCTATTCTCACCAACATCAAACCAGCTGAGAGGAGAGCCACACCTCCTACCATAAAGTGCCTCAAAGGACCTATCCTAACATTAGAGTGATAGTTATTATTAAATGAAAACTCTATGTGGGGCAAATGACAGACGCAACTACGACCAAAGAAAACCACACAAGACCTTAGCATATCCTTTAATATTAGAATAGTCTTTTCCTCTTTATATCTTCTTAGGGATGAAAAATAGGAGCAAGCCTATTGTATGACACTTGTTACCATAAAGAGTTCTTGTGAGGGAGAGAGTTTTGCACTTAAATTCCTTGTTGCAAATTTGGTAGCTTGGTGTGTGGAATTTTCCTTCTTGTGAAGAGGCATGTGAACGAATTGATGTGGGTGATTTTTTCATTTTTCAAAAGAAAGGAAAAAAGAGTATAGTGTAGCTGCGGGCAAAAAGTGAGTCACTACTAGAGTATCGGTAAAAGTTGCATTGTTGGTCCTTGAAGTCTTTTGCATCCTTCATTATATCAATTTATGTTGAGAGGTTTCGGGAGAATAGCTTTGCCTATATTTGAAGAGTTACTTGATTTAATAACTAAGCTTGATGTCATTCTGATCATTAGGTCATCTTATGTGGGCATAAATGTGAATTGTCTCATGGTAATAGGTAATGTTGCTTGAGGACAACCAAAGCTTTAAAGTGGGGTATTGATGAGTAGTGAATTTTTCATTCATTCACACTCAGCATTCATGCCCATTAATTTGAATATATAAGTAAGACATATTTTTTATTAAATGAACTAATATCCATATTTTGTAGGTATACAGGTTCTGAGATGGAAAGATATGGATTTGAGATTAAAAGGACCAAAAGAGAGAAAGAGGTGCAGCTGGAAGACCTGAAGTAAAAAAACCTCAGTTACTGTGATCGTGGTCTGAGGGTCGTGATCGTGGTGAGTCAAGACAGGTCAACACACTATGATTGTGAGTTCTGACTATGGTCGTTGTAGTTGCGATCGCAAACAAGTGTCAGCAATTCCATCGAAGCAGATTATGCCTAAGGGCAGATTTGTAAATATACATAGTTGATTCCTAAATTCCCTTAAGAGGCTCAAACCCTATCCCATAAAGGAGATCTAATTTTTGTGGAAGTTTTTCCACCATATTTTTTCCAATTTTAAGATGACAACTATAGTACTAATCCTTGGGTTAAGAATACAGTAGAATAGCTTTCTAGTGAAGGATATTCAATTTCCATCGAAGATTAGTTGAATCCTAAAGCTTTCAATTAACATTCTATCTTTATTTTAATAAATCAACTGATGGAGATTTTTGGGTATATCTTGCATATTAATCTTATATGTAGCTAGTTCTTTCTCTTGGGATTATGTTAGAATAGGGTAAAATTGTGTGTGGGTTTGTGGGTAAAAATCACAATCTCTTGAAATCTCAAATCACCCTTCAATGAAGGGTTTGGGTTAACTTTTAGAACCTACAACATCCTTAAAAGAAGGTTGTGGGAACCAAGGCAATAGTAGACAATATATGGGCATAGTTTGCTAATTCTTACTATCTTAGACATAAGGGCGATTATGAGGTTTACTATACCTTGGGTATCATCCTAGAAATAGGGATACCAAATTAAAATGTTGGATGCCTTTAATTGACACAGTCACTCGATACTCGAAAGGGTCAATGAGTGACATCTTTGAGACTTTTTTGACAAACTAGACATAAGGATTTACAACTTACCCTACCACAACACTAAAAACTAGAATTTTTACTGAACCATCATGCTCCTATGCACAATTTGACCATAGGAAATCATAATCCCAAGATCAGTCTCTTATTGTTTACGCTCTAATTATTCGTAGCCTGATGTTGGGCGTATTTACACGCCTAAGAACCATAATTTACCCATATTTTAGCTAAGTTTTGAGTACAAAATATATAATTCCTGCATTTTTTGTCCATTTTCTTGTAAGTGAGCTAACATATCTGATTAGCATGTTTTCAGGTATTAATGATGAAGATTTCAGCACTTTGTGGACCTTTGGGCAGCAAAGGAAAACTTCACATAAGAGGGAAGGCAACTTTTGGAAGCTTATGGACTGAATGTGAAGCATGGCGAATTTATCCCGGGCAAAAGCAGTATTTTTAAATACTTAGGGGTGCAGCAGTAACTTAGTAGGACAAGGATGTTATAAAAACCTTATTTGCTGAATTTTTCAGCATTCATTCGACACTTTAGTATTGTTCAGTTTACAGATTCTGTAAGTTTTACAGAGAAACACGGCTAAGTCTTGAGAAACGGCTAAGGCTACAAAAACGTCAATCTCCTTTTGACGCAAAACGTCATCCCCATCGTGAGATTATTCTAACTTTGGTATGATGATGATGTCTTCGTTGATTTCCATTGTAATCATGAGTAGCTAAACTTCTCTGTTAGGGTTATGGAAGCCTCGTAATATACTATCTATTACTATGAGTTTGTGAATTCTTGATGTGTATGCTACTTATATCATTACTCTCTTCGTTCTAATTGAATTCTTATGGTTGCAAACATAGGAATACGCCAGTATATCATTAACTTGTTCAAGAGAAAAGTTACATGTTTGGAAAAGAGAGTGTGCCAAGAAAATAGGGCTACCAACCCCTGTTTACACGTTAATGCCTTAACCGGATTAACTTTCTTGGAGAGTTCATACCATTAGCTATACACTTTAGGCTCGGGAGAATTAAAGTGAAATAATCCTTGATGGTTGGGAAACGCTAGGATTTACCATTAGAATACAAATCTCTATAAGTGCATGCATGTCTAAATTCCGCATTACTCATAGTTAATAGATATGTAGAAATTACAAGGTGGACATAACCCTAACTTATTATTCTCTGTGATTAAATCTTACTAAACAAAGCATTCCATCGTTACTTTATTAATAGTAGTACACGCCATAATCAAATCCCCCCTTTTCTGTTGAATTTTCGACCAACAGTCTACTAATAATTGCAACACTTAGTGACCAAGTATTCCCTGTGGGATTCGACACACAACCCAGTTGGGTTCTATATTTGACATCGACCGCTTACACTCTTACGAGAGTTGTAGTTTGGGCGTTATCATAGCCCCAAGTTAGTCTTTTAGAAGTCCAAAAATAATCATATCTTTGATATGTTTAAAACCCCCCAATTACTTGTATCTTAGGTTTGAACTTAACAAGTAACTTTAATTTAGATCTTGTTGGATCGCCACTCACATTGTTCCTTGTGAAATCGACTCTGACTCAAAGTTGGGTAAGGGTAATTATATTGACGACAACCACCTTGCACTGAATTTGACATGTAAGTTGGGCGTATACGGACCTTCGGATCAAGAATCCTTAACAAGTATTTAATAGTAAAGACAGCCCTTGGAAACCAATTTCTAGACTCTAAGATAAGAAATGAACCTTCCCTTAGTTACTAGGAAACTACCTTTCCACTCAATTATTGGCTTATTTAGGAATCGAAAATTGGCCCTTTGGGTCAGACAATCAAGATACGTAAAGCACGAGTGCAACCAATCCATCCTAAAAATCATATCAAAATCTAACATTTCCAACTCTATCAGATATACTAATGTCTCCCTACAACTGATAGATACCACACAACCTCTATAGACTTTTCTAGCCACAATAGAGTCACCCACCTAGGTGGAAACAAAAAATGGATCAACAATATACTCAGGACCAAAACCAAAACGAATAGCCACATAAGGGGTCACATAAGATACATTAGACATGAGATCAAGCAAACAATATATATCACTAGAGAAGAGATTGAACATACCAGCAACAACGTTAGGAGATGCCTCAGATTCCTGGAGTATGCAAGAGTATAAAGGCAATTTCGACCAGTGCTAGATCCAAAAGTAATATTATTTGGAGCAAGGGCTAGAGAAGTAGCAACATGAACCTTATTTTCTATAGAAGCAACCCTATAAGTACAATCCTGTTGCATATGACCAATCTGACAACAACTAAAACACCAATTTCTCCTCTAATCACAAACTCCACGATGCACCAATCCAAAAAAATGACAAGGGGGATAGAATAAAGTTGATTGGGCCCCACTAGCCTAAGATTATGCACCCTGTGCCTTAAACCCGCTATTATTCTAGAAATGATGATCACTAGATGGCTTATAGTATGGAGAGCTAGCCGTAGAATAGGAACACAAATTTCTCCTATTTTTCTTAGACCATTTCCCCCTATTTCTACCACTCTGCTACTGACCTCCACCTTGGTCCGAATACCAAAACTTCTTGTTCTGTATTTCACTCATCTCTTCTTGCTTGTTGTTTTCCTATTCTACTTGTTGCATATACAACACAAGTCTAGAGATGTCCATATCTTTATTCTACAAGGCGACCTTTCTCTCAATAATCAAATAACGAGACAATCCAAAAGCAAACTTCTTCATTCTAGCCCTCATGCTAGATATTAAGTCAAGATCATAACACAAAAACTGATGAAACATTAAGGTATACTCCTTTACTATCATTTTGTCTTTCTTTAAATTCACAAATTCCTTAGCCTTCTCTTCCCTCAATGCATAAGGAAAGAAGAAATCAAGAAATATACTAGAGAAGTCTTTCCACAAAGACAACTCACCATCATCACCCCTAGACTGGTCCTACTTCTCATACCACAGTTAAACCATATCCTTCAACTGATAAGCAACGAACTCCACACCCTTCACATCAGTTGCATGCATCACACATTAAATATTCTCAATCTCATTAATAATATTTTGAGAACCTCCTCAACCTTTGAACTAGTAAAAATTAGAGGACTCAGCCTCATAAATTTTCCAACTCTAGTGACCTCAGAAGATGGAGTAACAAAATAAACACATTCAGCCTTACAGGCCACCAACTAGGTAAGAAAATGGATTGACTAACACAACTCAACATTAGAAACATCAACTTGAGGTGTCTAAGAAAGGACAGGGCAACTGATAGAACTCTATGTTGGACAGTACAATCAACAGATGGAGCTCTAAATTGAGTCCAAACTCCATAAGTAGTATGAGCCCTTCCAACATTGTCCTCAGATAGGACATACAGTTTGTATAAGCATCAGATCATCTGGGAGGCATGATATGATCTAAAAAGTGACCATACGGGAATTAGAGTAGTTTTCAAGATATTAAACTCTACAGCTAAATAGTAGATCAAAAGAAAAGGAAACATTTCTAAATGCCTGGTAGTCTCTCCCTTATAAGTGTGGCGTGCTACACACACATAAAAGACTCACTAATTGAGACGACTTTGTAGACAACCAATGACACCAAAATTGGATCTGATACCAACATTTTCATGACCCAAACTAGGGCCTATCTGTGACAGGTATTTCAAGTCCACCAAGGATCGAAGACCATCCCCGTTGCCTAGTCAAATAAAACAAAATGCCCAACAGAGGCTAAATTCCGAACATATAAAAAGATAAGATGTAAAAGCTCAAAGAAATTTGAAATAACAAAATATCCAATAACAAATAACCATAACCACCACAGTCCACAACAATATCCACAAAGCCTTTAAAAAATACTAAAAAATAATCTAAGTTGGGACATGCCCCCGCCTTTGACAATAATAATGACAATTATAATGTTAATGAATATGTAAAGTCTTTAATTTTACTCTATGAAAGGAAACTGATAAAACGACCAAGTCTTCTGGAGAATGGAAGCTTACCACTTTACGATAACGACTGACGAACCGAGCTGATCCACCTAACACTGTACAGAAAAAGTAGATGTATCTTTGGTGCATACAACACATGCTGATACTACATCCGAAGATCATTAGTGGTTTGAGAACTAGCATGTAACTCAGGTATAGGGGAAAATATAATGCCAGGTCAAAACCAATTCAAATCTATGCAAACATCATTATGTACATACGTAAATAATATGCCATGATATGGAACAAGGCTTATCATATACTTTTTTTCATTAACACAGACTGTATAGCATAACCTTCATACCAAGGCAACCATAGGCTATATAAGTCCAGCTCTTCCCTTGATGAAAGAGCCCCTGTGTATGGGGTCGCATGAACCAGATAATAAATACATAAGCATATGCACTATGCAGGACTTGAACCTCCTGGCATATACTAAGAGTGGCTTAATCACTCTGTACATAGCATAGTGGACTCAAACATCCCAATCATATAATAAGGGGGACTCGAACCTGCCGGTCATTTAGTTCCCTACATCGGCAACTACAGTTTCCAGTATTGGTCCTTACCTCCACTTTCATGGCATAGCTACCAACCCCAATTAAAGCCCAATTAAAACACTTGTTAGACATTTCCATTTATTGACCAAAGAATTTGCCATTATTGCACACCATGGGTATCGTTAGACCCTTACACTTGTAAATTTATCTCTATACTATAACAATTACATTAGCTTAGGGATTGCCTCAACCCCCTTTGTTCATTAAATCAAATCATAGCTAACAAGGCTTTCAAAATCATGTTCATTGTTTAACTTTGTATGCAATGCGATAACATAGGTAAGTAAGTCAAACAAAGGGATAATTTCACAATTTAAAGCAATTTACACAAGTGGACCGAGGGAACACAATTATTGAAAACCAATTCCAAATTCAAAACACCAATTTAGAGAATATCATGGACCCTTAGTTTATTCACTAATATCATGTACCCCACATGTTCAAACCATTAATAAAGCATAAATAATGCATAATAATTTATGGGAAAACAATTTAAGAATCAACCATTTCAAAACAATCAACCATCTCAAAACCCACATTCCAAACCATCCAATTAAACCATATAAATATATGTTTTTCATAAATTTATAATTGGGGGAGAGTAACATGCCCAAATAATCAAGGATTATAGAGAAAATTCGACCGTTAAAGCTCTAGATGGTCAACCTTTAGAAATCCTAGGAACTTTTTATTTAAGATAGTTTGAGAGAGAAGAGAATGTTCTTTGATTTTCTAAATGGTGAAAATATTACCCCAAAGGTGTTTTATTGTCGTGGGTCACAAGTGGGGAAAAGTGGAAATATCCAAAGTGCAATTAATTAAAAGCTAAAAAATTATCTCCCACATAAAGAATCATCACCATGAGTCATAGTCAAGAAATTTTCTAAGGCACATCCACATTGTTGATCCTATGACTCAGCTCATGTAACTCATCATATGAAAAGGTTCAGATAGATAGAGAATAAATAATAGATAGAAATGATGGATGAATGATAATAAATTAAAGGTATATCAAACCTCACATCCTCCATTCAATGTTACACAATTCACCTAATCTCCTACATAGACCTCAAGATAATTGGATTCTCGAGAAACCCTCGTTTCTAAATAAAACAATCAACACAAGCGATTCCACTCTTTCCATAAGCTAATCCAAGATTTTTCTCACACTTTTACAAGTGTTTACATTCATTAATCATCAATAATCTACCTACTAAATGAAAGAGAAGTCATATTTATATTCAAGGCTAAGTTATTACATTATATGGACCCAGAAGTGACCCATTTAGGAAAGACAAACACATAGATACCTATTAGGCACATGCTTGAGCCTATGGGGCGCACATGGAGCACATCCCAAAGGTGTAGTGGGCTGTTTTGACCCACTCTAGCAGATTGAGAGAGGGTTTGGCACTCCTCCAAAGCAGATGGGGTGTATTTCTTCTTTCAGGTGCTTTCTAGCCCCATTTTGTCTTCTATTGGCCTCTCTAATGTCCCTGTGTCTCCTTGATCATCATAATAATCCAATGGACGTATTTTGATATCCATCAAGAAGTCTTCAAGTTTTATTTGACCCATAAACATCCACAAGCAAAACCCGAATGTTATTTGGCTTGTATCGTCCTCTTCTTCTTGAACAGGATTCAATCTCAAATCTAAATCTTAAAACACCAATGAAAGGACAAACAAACACAATATCCTCATGCCACGAGGATTAAAGTTAGCACATTCAATAATACCATCATGCCAAAGATGCACATACCTAAGATATAACCAAGCATTAAAATGATCAAGAAATGGTGTATAACCCTACAAACTAAAAGCTACTTGGTTATTCAAGAGATTTGGACAAAGGGGTATGTTAGAGAAACCATGGTAATCAATCATCCACTCATGAAGGATCACATGTATTCTATGTTTTAATAAGCTTATAACCTCTCTCTAACACTCATCTCTGCTGGAGACCCTTCCTTTTCACAAATTTGGCCTCTTAAGTAGATTAGAAATCTCTAAGAAAGACTTTATATCATAGGGATAAGTTCAAACACCCTCACCCATAGTTGTCTTGTCTTCTTGCCCAAGCACCAAGTCATGTGGAGTAGAACCTCCATATTTTAAATAATCACCGGGATTAAATGGGTAGAGTGGCCATAGACATGGGCTTAGGAAACACTTTTCCCCCAATATTACCACCAATACAACTATTTATACCCTCTATACTATTATGATCATCAAAAAGGCTATTAGAGGGTCACTCCTATTCAATCGACCAATATTTTTAACATCATCATTCATTGGAGATCCTTTAAACACTTAAAAAACACCCCTAAGTGGTGGGATAGGTTCACACACAAGTTGGTCCTCATGACTTTCACAAGATAATGTACTATCACTCATCACAATGGCTTGAACACTAGGTGGACACAAATCGATCTTGCTTGAAGAGACAATTTTGTCATCATTAGGATCAACTAGTGTATCCACACTATCTAGTTATACATTATCATCATTAAGTAAAGAGATATTAAGCTCACCTAAATGTAAGCAATCATTCATACTCAGTTAGCTACAAGCCTCATTCACTAGAGTGCAAGAGTTAGATTGGTTACCTTGAAGTTCATTTAGAGCATGTTGGCTCAAGGGAGCTTGAAAGTTTGGTGAATTGGGAGTGGTATCAATCATTTCATCCAACCTCCTTCAGAGAGAACTTTCCATGTTACCCATCCAACTATCCATATTAGTCTCACTAAATTCAAAAGATCCTAACCGGCTATCCATAGCATTAAGCTTCTCCATGATGAAAGTAACCCAACTAGGTATCTAACCTTCCTCGACAATCGTATCTAACCAAATGAAATGCTAAAAAAAATACAACAAACAAGTTAAAGTTAAGAAAATCATTCTTAAAAGCTCTCAAAGTTCACACCCTTGGTTTGTCACTTATTGCACGCGCAAGTATTAATAAGTCATTTATACTCCAATGAGAATGCTTGGTACCAATTATGTATTGAGTTCATAATAGGTTCTTGTTTTAAATTGAAAATAAAAAAACACAAAAGCAACTAACGTACTTGAATCAAGAAGGTTGATGAAAACAAAAGAGAAAAGCAAACAAAAATGGACAAGAAAGAATCAGACTCTAGAGCCAATTAATAAACTAATAGATCAATTATTAGGTGTTAATTAGTTTTTAAGAATTAAAATATTAAGTTATGAATCAAGAAATGAAGTTAGATTGATGGAACCTTGCAAAAAAATATGTTGAAAAGGGTGAGTTGCGCTTGGAACAAGCTGAAGCGGATCGAGAGCAGACCTAGAGCATATGGGGGCATCACCAATGAATAAGCTACTGTTTTGGGGTGAACTTGTCCTGCTTTAGAAGGCTGGACTCACTTTCAAGGAACCTCCAAGGAAGATTAGCCGAAATGCTTGAACAAGCGGCCAAAATGTACTTGTTGTAGTCCTTTTTGTCCTCTTCTCTTGGAATATTGTTTGAATCTTCAAAGGTGATTTTGTACACTTTTTTAATCCTTTTTGGATCAAACACCAACTTTTTGATGAAGATAAAACTTGAAGATGTGAATATTATCAAGAACACAAAGTACAATTTTGAAAATCCAAAATGCACAACTTCTTCATTTTGGCTCGGAATTCCATGAAATTTTAACCTTAGGCTCTCGTCAACATAAGGAACACATTACATGCATCATTAGCCTTAAAAACATCTCCAAAAAATCCAGATTTTAAATCCCATTTGTATTTCCTTCAACCTTCAAAAGCGTAAAAATGGTGAATTTTTCAAACTTCTCCAAACGACACCATCTTCTAACCCTGAGCTTCTTTCAATGTTGGAAACACCTTTTCAACTTCTCCAACCTCAAATTCAAATGAAAAATTTGTAGATCTAAGAACTCATTTCTTCAAATTTAAAGACAACATTGGTGGGTTCTTCCAAATGCACTTCCTAACACACTAAATGACTAAGTTCCAACTAAATATCACTAAATAGAACAAATCTATTGTAGAAACAACAAGAAGGACTCAAAGAGGGATATTGGTAGTCTAGATCCTTCATCATCCTTGAAAGAGGAATGTAGGTGACATGAGCATTTGTGAACAATAAGATAGATAATAGTTATTCCCTTTTTATTGGCTTAGAGATAAGGATAAATTATGGAATTTCTATATCCTAGGATTCATCCTAGAAATAGTTGTGCCGAAATTAAGGTTTTGTGATGATTAGTTGCCCACACCCATGAGGTATTAGAAAGAATTTGTGGGTAATAGTTTGGTACTTTGTTGAAAGGCTAGTATCGAAATCCCTAACCGAGCCTACCCACACATGCTTTAACTAAGATTTGAAGTTAATTTTCATGTACCCATAATTTAGCTGCCTATAGTAAAGCATATCTATAAGATCCATTCCTAATTGATTATGCTCGAATTATTCTTACCCTCAAGTTAGTCCTTTATAAGCCCTAATTTTTTTATCTTTTTGAAAACATTAAAATCCCCCAAAACATTTGTATCATAGGTTTGAATTTAGTAAGCAACTCTTATTTCGAACTTACTCGATTAGCATTCACATTGTACCTTGTGGATTTGACCCCGACTCTTGTTGGGTAATTATAGTGACAACAACTGCCTGACACTTAAATTGATTTTTAAGTTGAGCGTTATCAATTAGGACTCATCCTACAATCTATCGTTCACTCAATGACCTGTGGTGTATATATAACAAAAGTTGTAAGTGTTTGTTTTGCTTCATGCTTTTGTATATTAATTTTTGTAATAATGAACCTCCTCGATAGGTACTTGTGAATCCTAAGTTACAACCAATGAGAAACTCTGCTCGCAAAATACTTGAAAGGGCCAGTCAAAATCGCCAACTCCAAGATGAGCCTTCCGAGTCTAATCCCAAGGTTAAGGAGGTTGAGGAAGCTCCAGCCTACCAAAATTGATAAAGCACCAGACAATAAGCCACTGCTCCCTAGTTTAGTTTTAGAAGGGAAGAGAATTTTTGGAGGAGTTTAGCATGAAAGGCTCTTATTCAAGTTATGAGAGTGGCATTGATGCCATCAGAAACCCGAAAGAATCAATTGAACTCGTGAGGGATCAAATCATTAAAATGATGAATTATGATTTTAGAGTTGGTATCCAGTGGCATTTTAAAGGGTCAACACCTTATTTCTTTCCACCATGGGTTAAGTCAACATTAAAAGGAACATAGTGGAGGAAGTTTGAATCAACTCCTTAGAACTATCCAAGTACCCTGAGATAGAATGACTACTAAAGAAATATTCATTGGAGTACATGAGTTAGGCTCCTAGTCACTACTGCCTTTACATGGTTCGTGAGTTTTGCACCAACTATGTAGCTATTTTAGACAATAGCTAAAAAAAAGGGGCAGAAAGAGAAAGACATACTGACTTGAAAATATCCAACTTTTAGGGGTTTCAATGGATATTTTGGTGATGATAACCAAGCTTCTATATGGTCCCACTCTTTTAGCACCAAAAAAATGTCTAAATTATGATACTCCCTCTGTTTCATAATAAATGAATTGTTGGATTTTGACATATATATTAAAGAAAAAAACATTAAAGACATAAATTTAAAAACGGAGAGAGTAACAAGAAAGAATAGAAAACAAACTACCAAAAATGACATGCACATGTTCTAACAGATAATGTACCATTTTGGTTGAATGATAAGAAAGCAAAGATCAATAAAGACAGACTAAACATCAAGGAAAAATTTTGGTGGGCAATAATGCATCTCCGATTAGTACCAATAGCTAGAGATATTCCACTAAATAAGGAGAGATCTATTCAAGACACCAGCCTCAACTTTGGATACAGGTAGAACTTTAGCCAAATTATAACAATGTGATGATGGCTTGAGCACTAAATCCTAGCACTTTAGATTTTTCCAAGCCTTGTGACCCGTTGTGCGTGGAGGCGAAAGTGCCTATTTTAATCGGTATAGATTACTAAGTGACAACTGTTAGGACTTAGGACCTTGATAAGATAAGAGATTAGAAGAAACATAAACTTTGAGCATGTATGGCAGTGCCCCAAGTATTTCAGTTTTGTAGTTAGAATGAGGTCACTAGCGTTACAACCACCGAGGTGGAACCTGCTATTCCTATAGATTTATTGAGGATAGCAACTAATACTAATTTATCTCCCACAGCAACTCCAACGATTACCTAAACACCTTACATATTGGGTGATTTTTTTGTTTTTGCATTAAAATAGTGCATGTAGCCATTTTATTAATGAGAAAAAAAAGCCTATTGATAAAGCTATCCTCAAAAGTGGCCTAGCTCAAACCCAAAAATACCAAACACATATGAATCTACCAAATCTCAAGTCCCAATTAGGAAAAATAAAAAATTCTAGAACTTCCTCTAATCTAGATATTATCGATTTGTCTTCTCCAACAATGTGAGTTGTTCCCATGACACTCATCACCATCTTGAATCAAGTCAGCATTCAACTAACATACTCGGGTAGCTGAAGTACAGAGATCAGTCATTGATGTATCCTAAAGGTATCCATCCGTTATGACTTGATTATTCCACTTTCTCATATAAGTATCAATCCATTTTCTTTATTCTTTCTCAAATTAGTAGGTTGGCTTATGCCAAAGCACATACCACCACCTAATCTAAGAAGAAATTAAGGACAGTGATGAACCTATTTTGTACCTTTGAATCTGCGCTACAGTGATACACCAACTCAAATTCAAAGGTTTCCATTTCTATTAAGCTGTAGTAGTATTTGAATACACAATCATTTGATGCCTCAAGCTCTCACCGTGTGTATATCTTTGTATTAACAGATTTGTTTCTAACGCGGGGTATTATCTTCTCTATAAAAGCCCCTAATTTGAAATTGTGTTCATCCTAGTTCCACCTCTTACATGTGTGCTGGAATGTTGACTTGTTATGCTATTTTTAATATGTACATGTTCAACTGTCTCCTTATATTCTTAGAAGAAACACAAATTCTACTCTTCTTTAGCTTACTGTTTTATGAAAATCACTGTGACTATTCTACATCGAGGCTATTTGTGCACTTGTTGTCATGTAACCTGAACAATTCTTTTGATTTTTGGTGTACCTAAAATATCAAAATAAATGATTCTCCTACCTGTTGTTGTAACTTCTTTAACATTATTAAACTGGAATCCACCTGCAAAATCAATAACTAAGTAAAATAATCAGCAAGACTATTTCTTGCCCAAAGGGAATGAACTACCGATTGATATAACATTCATTAAGTCTCTAATGGAGTTGACCACCGTTGTCACACTCCGTGGGACTTCCCACACTCCATTAATAATTTCAACGATCATCTAGAATCAGATTCCTCTATAATTTTCTAAATATCATCCTCCTTACGGAAAGATAAGCATTCACTTATAGCATTAGCCTCTCCCTCCAAGTTAGTAGTGTTATATATTGTAGCAACTCTAGCAACAAAAAGCTCCCCTTTCTAGTTTCTAATGCATAATGCAAAGGAACTAGGGCCTGGGTTACCTCTAGAAGACTCATCAGTATACTTTTCATCTAGTCTTTGTCAGGGGGTATCCACTTTATAGTTCTAATTATGTGAGAACTCTTGTGTCTTTCTATTTCATCAATTATCTCAGTCCATCTCAGACCATTCATCATTGTATTAAATCTATACTTTGTTTATTTTACTATAGCAGATCAATTTCCCATTATATTTTCCTTTCATGATACCTACCTCTATGAAGAATGATGTTCCTTCTCTTCCATATAAACCACAAGATTAATATAGGAACAACATTAAACACAACTTTTAATCAACTATTCCTTTTTGGATTCTTGCATAATCTAATGCTTTGCTTCAAATTGAGTCTTTGATCTATGATACCAGCTACACCATGGTACTACTTCCACACCTTATCAGCAATTTCACCTTTCACGAATAAGTGCTCAATAGTTTATCTTTTTGGATTGATGCAACACCAACAATTTGCTGGTATTTTAGGATCCTATTATTCATTAGATCATCTACAGTAACCAATCTTAACCATACTCTCCAAGAAAGAAAATAGTATTTGAGACCTTGTCCTTACACCAAATACGTTTTAGGTCTACATCAATTGCTGCTTTACTTTTGAAAAGCTGCATGCACTCTGAGTAGTGAATTGCACTTTACTTTTCTTAGTCCGCCATGATTTTTCCTTGACATTATCATATTTAATTGGCTCAAAATTATTTTTTACATGATTGACTACATACTCTGGAATTATATCCATTATCTTGTTATAATCCCATCCTTCTTTTATTAGAAATTCACTAATATCCCTTAGAGGATGACAAGAATGAATTTTAGTAGGGTAACAATATAATGGAACTGTATTTGTCCAGTTTTCAAACTATATAGAAGATGTTCCACTCTTTGGTTCCAACTACAAATACTGTCCAACCTCCTCCTTATTATTTCGCATAACTTTCAACACTTGGGATCCACCTCTCGATATCACCAAAGTTGGAATTTGTTTTTTATAGTATTAATTCCAAAGGGAATTTGTCAGCGAAGTATTTTGTGTCCTGAATCTCCACCACAACTTATCATGCATTGCTTGAACAACAACTACTATTGATTTAAACCCTAAGCCTCCTTCATCTTTGGGCCAAAAATTTTTGTCTCAAGTAGACCAGTGTTTACTTCTTCATAATTTCTTATTATGCCAAACGAATTTGGCAAAAGCGCTTTTCAATTCTTGAACCACACTCATATCAGGGATAATTGTCGATAAGACATATATGGGAATGCTTTGTAAAACACTTTTAGTGTCACTTCCTTCCCCCATAAGACAGTAATCTACCTTTCCATGCTTTAATTTTATTTCTCACTTTCTCCACCAACTCTGCATAGTGTTCTTTCTTATTTGAGTGTGAGATTGGGTAGCCAAGGTATTTGTGAGGAGACGAACCTTTAGCCATTCCTGTTATATGTTTCACCTATTGTATCACTCTCCTAAAGTATTATAATGCATGTAGAACAAACTCTTATCCTTTTTTAGATTTTGTCCGAATTCTTGTTCATATTCCTATAAAATTATCATAACTTTTCCAAGAGAATATTTGCTAGAAGAAGTAAAGATAATAGGGTCATCGGCATATGTAAAGTGATTAAGATTTGGGCTCCACTTAGGCATGTAATATCTCACAAAGATTTATCCTAAAAAAGCTGATTGGCAGTCATTTTCATAACCTCAGTAGAGAAAAGGGATATGCTTGTTTCACCCCTAATAGAATGGAAAAAGCCTATTGATAGCCCATTTAGTAAATATAAGTAGTAGTTATTAGAGATCAATCTAAAAAGAATGTCCACCATTCCATTTGAGAAGCCTATTTTTCTTAGAACTTTAATTAAAAGGTACCAAGATACTCTGCGATAAGCTTTAGCCATATCCAACATGATTACCACATTAGAGGGTTTTCTTCGTTTTCCTATATCAGTTATCACTTCCTATGCCAATAAAAAAATTTCAACAATATTTATTCCTTTAAAAAAACCTGAGTAGTTATGAGGATTAATCTGGAAAAGATATTCTCCAAACTATCATAAATGTTTCTTGAAAAAATCTTATTCACAAAGTTACTCACATTAATTGATCTCAAATCCGAAAAATGATTGTACATCTTTCTTAGGATTGAGAACTAGATTATTATGAGTAATAGATTTAGGAAAGGTATTATTTGCAAAGAAATCCCCCACCAATTTAATAACATATGTACTCATAATATCCTGACAACACTGGTAGAATCTCCCCGAGAGACCATCAACGACACAAGCACTATCACCATTTATATTAGAGAAAAACTTGTCCGCTCAACTCATTTTAGCACTGTAACTTAGCTTATAATTATTTACCCCCCTTAGCAACTTTCAAGTAATTAAATACAACCTCAAAATCACAAAACCAGCCTCACAATGGAGAGTGAACTACACACACGCCATGTCATTGCCAGATCAGCACCATGTCATTGCCACGTCATTGCCACGTAAGAAATTAAATCTAAAAAAAGTAATCCCACACATATGTTATTTTTATGTATTTTTTTAAAAAAGATAATATATATATATATATATATATATATATATATATATATATATACCCCACCCACAATTTCCTTCTTTAGACCCTCCCATAGCTTCTAGCACCGTCGCCCTCTTCCCCACCCCTCTTCCAAATCTCCAATTTCAGCCGGAAAATGTCATTTTTACCGACCAAATTCAACCCCCATAAAAAAAATCATAAATTAGTGATCAAACATTCAATTCACTTGATAAATCGGATTAAACCAAAACCAAATTCTCTAAATCAACGATCAAACACCTAAGCCACATCGATATTTTAACATGATATATGAACAACAAAGCCAAAATTGAAAGAATTTTCAAGTAGGAAGCAATCTTCATCAGCTATATCTCACTTTATTTTACCTATATAAACATTGGCAAAATAATTTATGTTTTCCTCTAATATTCCGGTAAAATTCATCGGAAGCGATTAAAATATATCCACAAAAGAATATACGCACTACCACCACCATTAACACTACCGCCACCATTCACCACCACTAATAATAACTTTTCTTCTATTTCAATTTCAAATTTTCAAATCCACAAAGATAATTTTTATTTTTCAAATTCAATTTCATTCTTTTATCTCCAAGAACTCCATTTATTGTTTCTGCATCATAGTTTTTAGTTAATGATGATAATTTTGCGTATTTTGTCTTGTTTATCAAGTATACTTTGATTTTTCGGATTTATAATTTCAGATTGTACTAAAAATAAAGAAGCCAAGGGATTGAAGAAGAAAAATTAGAGGTGGATTGAAGGATTTGGTAATTGGAGGAGAAGAAATTAGGGTATAGGGGAGGGGAGGGGGACTGGTGGTGGTGGAATTGATAGTTGAAGGAGAAGCAGGGTGAGGGTGGCGAATTTGGGGAGGAGAATTTAGGGTGGGGTCGGATGGGAATTGGGTTTTGAAGAAGAAGAAGAAGAAGAAGAAGAAGAAGGGAAAATGTATATATATATATATATATATATATATATATATATATATATATATATATATATATATATATATATATAGTATTTTTTTAAAAAAAAAAAAACTCACATGTTTTTTTTCTTTTTTAAAAAAAAATTGTCACATCAGTATTAGGGGTAATATTAATTCACTTTAAAGATGTTAAGGGGTGTAAATAAATGAAAGTTTAGTTGAAGTGCTAAAGTGAGTTAATGAACAAGTTCAGGGGTGAAAAGATATCTTTAGTCTTTATATTAAAAATAACCTTTTTAATTTCTTCTTCTTTAGGAATAGTCCCTAGAGCATCATCATCTTCTACTGAAACCATCTTAGGGATATGATCAATAAGAGAAAAGTTGTAGGCATCTCTATATTGATAAAATTACTTTTGATAGGGCAATTTGGTCATCTTTTTCTTACCAACAACCCTGATCATTTTGAATTTTAGACATGTTGAGCTTGGTTCTTCTTTCTTTAATTTAATAATGACAAAATCATGTGCTTTTGTCTCCACTTTCAAAAAAAATTATATCCTGACACTTGCTGCGAAATGCTCTCTTCCAAATGAAGATACCTTTTATATTTAGCCTTGGCCCTCTACATAACCACCCTGTTTTCTAGCAAGGACAATTTTCAAATAATTTTTCCTTTATTTTAGCAATCCCTTTCCTAATTAGTAACTGCTGAAAAATATCCATATAAGCTTGTCCACTGCTAACAGTCAATGCCTTCTTGATTTTTTTAATCCTTCTTTTGAAATTCATTAAAGGGTTGTTAGTCAAATTTTCATCCCAATTCCTTCCTACCACCTTCTTAATGTTTACATGATTAGTCCAAAAATTGAAAATTTTAGATTATCTTTAAAAATTACTTGTTTTATTCTCACACTTCAATAGTAATGAGGCATGATCTGATCCATCTCTTGTTAAATGTTCCACCTATGAATGTGAAGATAGATTTAAAATTCAGAATTTGTCAAATTATTGTCAAGCCTTTCAAAAATGCAATCTTCTCTTGCTCTTTATTTCACCATGTAAATAGACTACCCTTAAATTGTTCTTGTGATAATCACAAGAACTAACACAATTCTGGAAATCTTCTACTTCTTCATTAAAATTGGTAACCCTCTAATTTTCTCAGATCCATTTAAGACCATATTAAACTCTACCCCTATAATCAAGGTCTAATAAGGCCATTGTATATTGAGTAAATGATATCTCACAACTCTAATCACTGGCTTCTATCACACTTTGCATAAACAAATATTACTACAAAAGATTTGCTACTCCCTTGATCATTTATCAATATAGACAATTATTAATCCGCGTCACTAGTCACGAACATAGTAAATCCATGATTTACAAATAGCCAGATTTTACCATTACTGTTATGCAAGGCTTCTGCATATTTACCTGTTGATGGGCCTTATGTCTTGAAATGGATCCAGTAGACTAATAAATGCAAAGTAATGAAACTTATGTGGCATCTAAATCCTCTAAAAGGCTCTTTGAGATTTAATAGACCTAATATTCTATTTTTGAGAAAATTCACTCCTTTTTGGTTAGGTTATAGAAGGCTGTGAGATGTCCCCAACACCCTTTTATAGAACCTTTGATATCCTTGATTGCTCTTGGTGACAAATAAGCTTCTTTGAGAACTTCCTCTTCATATTTTCCAGTCTCTTTTCCCCCCTTATATTATTGCATACTCCTTAGTATCCTTTATATTTTAAGTTAGAATATTATGAATAACAAAATTAGGATTGTTACAACTCGAACCAGGTCCTGAACGTGATAGGTATCTAAAGCCCTCGTGGGTCGGAGAACACCCCCTAGCCTGACCACCTAATCATAATAAAATAATAGCGGAAGAAAAGCCAAACAATAAGAATAAGGCATAAACCAATAGGAATATTCTAAGAATCTAGACAAATAACCAACCCATACTTTGTCCACAAAACCTCTAAAACCAAAATACCAAATTATTTGGGACATGCTCCCGGTCATGACAATAGAACTTTTTAATTCCAAAAATCTAAAAAAAAAACTAATAAAATTGTAAAGCTTTCAGTATGATGGAGGTTCACCATTTCACAACAACTCAACCTATATTTGCTCCACCAAAGATTGCACATGAGGAAACAAAGAACCCTAGGACCCTACATTATGAAACAATGTAGGGTCCAGGGACGGTAAGTAGAATAAGCAATGGCATGTAACTCAGGGAAGGGATAAAATAATGTCATTTCCAAAACCAATGAAAACTACTTTCATATATTCATATATAGATATATAATGTCGGGGTAGGGTACAAGGTTATAATTATGAGATTTAAAATCATTAACTTAGATTGTGTAGCTCTATCCATCCTAAAGACACCCACGGACTATATGGGTTTATCTCTCCTTGTTGAAAGGGTCCCAGCATGTTAGTTGTATGAACCAGGAAAATCTAAGGAAGGGCCAGAGACATCAAGGCTCTAGCCATTCCAAAATATATATAGCATGTGAACTATGCACATAGTCATAAAGAACCTTAGATCGGCAAACTTGGTTTCCATTACTGGTCCCCTCTGGGATCTCCACCTTCACATTAAGATACACAGCCACCTTTAAATATAAATTAAAATGTTTACACCTAATCCCACCCATTAACCTATGGGTCATTTATTAAGGCATTGACCGTTGGTATCGTCATACCAATTATGCTTGTAAGATAAGTCCAATTACACCATTCCAATCAAATTAAACCAATTGACTCCTAAGTTCCATTTAGAAACCAAACGATGACCACCAAGGCCTTTAAAATCCATTTTCCTCTAATATAATGCAATAATTCAATAAGTGTGTTAAATCAGGCAAATTTCACATTTAAAGCCAAAGTTCATAAAGGTGGGTTGAGGATATTATCATTATCAAGCCAAAATCCAACAAGTTGGGGAAACTCATGTTTCCCATTTCAAATTCCCATAAGCATGAACCCACTTAATTCAAAAACCATAATTTAAAGCATGAATATCATATTCAAGATACAAGGAAAGAAATTCCAATAGTAAATAACCTAAGATCCTCAACCCAATTATAAATCTACCATCAAATTCACATGAACAATGTTAACCATATGTCCTTATATAAAAATCAAGTTCGGGAGGAGAGACATCCCTAAAACACACATGAATAGGAAGAAAATTCAAAGTTGAGAGCTTGAAGATTAAGTTCCTTGAAAACCCTAATTTTTCTTTCTTGGAAGTTTGAGAGGAGAGAATGGTGTTTATGATATGATAATTGATATTAAAAGGGACCCTTAGATGTTCTAAGTCCATGGGTAAAGTGTAAAGGAAAGAAATGACCAAAATACCCTTAATAAAAACATATAGGAGAAATAGCTCCTAGTTGCTACGGTTCGGGTAACGACTTGTGGTGACTGGTCATGATTTATAGCCAGGATTCATGGATTGAGAAAAAACTTTGGGCCATCTCACTATTTTTGTCACAAATCCCTCTCCACGACTTGTGACCATACCTAATAATTCATAAGGGCTAAGTCATTATCAAGATATTAACATGGGCATACTTCACTGGTCAGGGAATGAGTGGCACTATATGACTCATGATGAGTGTTAATGACTCATCACGTGAGTTGTTATATGGGAAGCATTCAATTTTGTAGTAAAATCTTGGAGTCCAAAACATAGGGTGTTACATTACTCCTCTTAAGATCATTCATCCCCAAATGAGAAGTTACGGGTACCCTAGCACGAATACAAGATAGAATGCAACCAAAACTAAGAACAAATTTGAAATACGGGTAAGATAAAAGAACACATACCTTAAGCATCATCGTCCAACCTGTGGAACAAGAATGGATATTTGGCCTTCATATCATCTTTAGCTTCCCATGTAGCTTCTTCAACATTTGATTTCTCCAAAGTACCAATACCGAAGCCACATCCTTAGTTCTCAACCTATGAACTTGTCTACTAAAACTATCCATCGAGACTTCTTCATAGGACAAGGAATCTAAAATACCAACATCCTTCACAGGAACAATCAAAGAAGGATCACCCAAACACTTCTTCAACATAGACACATGGAAAATGGGATGAATTGAAACCAAAATCGTGGGCAAATCCAACTCATAAGCAACATTCCCAACTTTTCTCAAATTTGATAGGGAATAAAATAACAATGGACTGAGTTTTGCCTTCTTCCCAAACCTCATCACTCCTTTCACAAGAGAAACTTTCAAGAATACCCAATCACTATCTTTAAACTCCAACCCTCTTTACCTCACATCCACAGAAGACTTTTAGTGACTTTGAGCACTCTTAAGGAGTTTTAGTAACTCTGAGACTCTTAAGTCTTTGTCTAATCACTTTTACCTTCCACATGGCTTGGTGGACCAATTCAAGACCAAACAACATAGTCTCACAAACCTCAAACCATCCAATAGGATACCTACACCTCCTACCATAAAGAGCCTTGAATAGATCCATTTGAATACTCGAATATTAACTATTATTGTATGCAAATTCAATGAGAGAAAAGTGATCAACAAACTTCCCTTAAAATCAATCACATAGGCCCTTAGCATATCTTTTAAGGTCTGAATAGTTTGTTCTTCTTTTCCATCTATTTGAGGGTGGAAAGCAGTGCTAAGGTTCACCTTAGTCCCAAAATATTTCCAAAATAAATGCCCAAAGTGAGAAGTAAACTACATACTACAGTCTAAAATAATGGACACAGGTGCTCTATGTAAGTTCTCAATTGTAACACCCCAAAAATTTGGGGCCTTACAAATTTCCAAGTTGAACTTACTTTTAAACCTATAACTTACCTTATGAGTCGTAAAGGGTCACCAAGAGTCATAGGATCCCAATTGTAAGGCAACCAATAAGGTTGCCCAACATGTCTATAGAGTATGACTAGAATAAATGAGTCATTAATACTCTATATAAGTCATATGGTGTGAGTCTTTGGGTCATTGGGGGTCCATAAGTTACTTTTTAGACTACGGTCGGACTTAATGAGTTTTAAGGCCCGAATACGAGCAGTAGGATCCAACTCATAGTTAGACCAGTGTGGGTTCCCTGATATTCTAGTTACTCCATTAGTCATGGTAAAAATTTGTAAGGAGTCATCACGTGTAATACCATGACTCGTGATGACTGGCGACACTTTTTAGCTTTTATTAAAGGGCACTTTTGATGTTTCCCACTTTCCCTAATAGGGACCCACAACCTAAAATATTCTAAGGGACATTACTTAAGAAATTACTTTCTTCTCTTCTCTCAAATTCCCCATTCAAAGACAAAGGTAGGGTTTCAATATTTTGGTCTGTAAGTGATCAAGGGTGGTTTCTTCTCCAAATTTCTTGGCGATTAAGGCATGTATCTCTCTCCCTAAAAATGTGTATTAAATTATGGGATAAATTGATTTGGTAGTCACATGATTTTATTATGGGTTTTGAATGATGGGTTGAGGGTTTTTTATAACGATTGCTTATATGTCTTCCCATGGTTTTTATGGATTAATTGTTCTTTTGAATTACTGGTTTGTAAATGCATTGGATTGCATGGGCATGGTGATAGAATGGAGATTGTGAATACACCCAAATAATTGGATTTTGGTATTAAAATTGATAAGAACCTCAACTCACTTGCATGATTGGTTATGGAATGTGAATTATCATTTGGATTTCCCTACTATTTGGAACTAATGCCTTGCATAAGTGGATAAATTTCCTTTTGAAAGGTCTTGGTGACCATGAAATAATTTTGAATTAAAACTTTGGAGTCTTATTGGCCAATGAGTTAGAATTCTACTTGGCTAAATATTGAAACGTGGGAAGAGGGTTTGCACCACACTATGAGGGACCAGGTCCCTTAGAGTCTGATATAGGAAATCAAATAGTAAAGTAGAAAGGAAACAAAAGTTTGTTGGAAATTAAAGAACATAAAGATTTAACGTGGAAACCTCTTTTTTCAAGGGACAAAAAATCTTGGGTTGCCATCACAAGCTCTCAACAATCCACAATAATCAAACTCTTGATTACAGACTCAATTGGAACCTAACTCTAGGCTCAGCTAGTTTGTTACAACTTTATTACAAACCTACCTTAACAACTTTGCTAAGAACTCAGCTCGATATTGATTAACTCTAATCAATATCAACTTAGGTAACTCTACCTAAGTACTCTCAAAGACGTAAGAAATAATTATTCTTATAATATGAGTAATTCAATCATAGACCAATACTTGACTCATGAACACACACACTCTCATCACAAAAAAAGATTGAGACTTGAATAATATTTGAGTTTTCATCAATTTCTCTCTTTCAACAATCTGATTGCAAAAATTTGTGATTTAAGGAACATTATTTTCTATTTATAGCTGGATAATGACTAGGTTATAAATATGATTAGGTCCGGTGTTCCTGATAGGTACAAGCTCACATGCACAGTTTGTTACACTAATAGGCAAAACTGTGTAAGATAGTGATAGTTGTACTAAACTCATGAAGACCTAGGGACCTGGTCCTTTCATGTTAGCTGATCATCATCAAAACAAGGTATAGCAATTTCCCCCTTTTGATAATGACAAGCCAACCACAGATTTTGTAGCATCAATGTTCATTAATCTCATTTACTTAGAGTAATTACCACTACTATCAATGAATGTTCCCCCTATTATTATGCACCATGTTTCCCCTATCAATATGCCATCATGCTTAACCAATATTCTTCCTCCTATAACTATGTCATCCTTTAAACATTCTTTCCCTTGTCAATATACCTTCATACTTCACAAATATTTAATGCATATACACTTGGTACATGGCTCCTATTATACAACACATACCTCAGCTAGTCCTTACCACATAAATTTAGTATTCTCCCTTCTGGCATCATTGAAAAGTGATAAAAGTAAACCAACAGTAAAATAAGTATAAGTTAGTTAACTCATGGCCACTGGGGAAACACTAATATGAAGAACAACTTTAAAAAATAAAGAAAAAATAGATAAATTATACAAATAAAGGATTCATTCATTTTTAACTTAGATCAGTACTATTACAACATACCAAAATAAACAAAAAATTATCTAACTCATCAAAACACATAGTAGAAATAAGAACTTAAAATTGACACAAGGATGACAAGGGGACAAAGCCAGTAGGACATAGGTAGCGGAGAGATTAGGGGAGAAGCATTTGAGCAACAACTTTATTCTAGAACTCTCAGTAGAATGATCATTGAGCAATTTCTTAGTGAGATATTTTAACTTCTTTATTCATCTCTTGAACCTCCTTATTAAGTTCTGCAACCTTAATCTGGAGCTTTGCATTCTTTGCTACAAGTTCCTCAGTAGCACCTGGTGCCTCTGAGGATAACTTCTGATTTTGCATCTTCAAGTGCACTATGTCAGCATCCTTAGCAGCGAACCTAATCCTCATCTTCTCCATTTCCTTGATGAAATTCTCCTGAGAAGACAATTGCTCTGACCTTTAGGATACAATTCCTATTTTTTCTTCTAAGAATTCATTTTCCACCAATGATATCGGATTAAACTTTTGTTTGACTATTCCAAGAGTCCCTTTACTACCAATCACTCCAAATTGATCAAAAACCATGTTCAAGAAGTAGCCATAAGGTATCCCATGTTTTTCTTTCTTCTCATGGATGGCCTTATGAATGTGCTCTAACATTAGAGTAGTGATACATCTAAATAACACCTGTCCAACGAGAGAGTACACAGTAGCTGTCAAATACAGAACCTAACTGGGTTAGGTGTTGAATCCCACAAGAAATACCGTGTTCACTAAGTATTGTTACTGTTATTAGACTGTTGATCAAAGGTTTTAAAATAAAGGGGGTTTAGAAATGTTAACTATGTTCTTTTGTATTTGTGTTACACAAAAGTCTAGCCACTGAGAGTAAATCTAGATGTAATTTCAATGAGAATGAATTAACTAGAGTTATGCTCACCAAGATGTTCAAACAATTAGGGTTGTGAGTTGGTGTTCAAATTCTAACTTATGTATCCAATTTCAAGAATTATTGAATTCTAAAGATTACCCACATATTTCTCAACCTAATGAGTATTTCACCCTTTGATTCTCTCAAACTTAAAGGATTCATGAATTATTCAGTAACACTCTCATGAGGGTTGATCCTGTTAAGGCATCAACCCATTAACCCAAAGGGTAAACCTATGGAGTTCATGTGAATCACTTTTATTCCCAACATACACTTTCTTATTAGAAAAGTGGAGTTCATGGGCTTATTTCTCAAGTTTGCAACCAAGATATGTTATTAAAATGAAGAAAGATTCATGCGATTTTGATAGATGTTAGAAATCAAACCCATTCACAACCCCAAAATAGTTCTCTACATTAAGGCTCCCATAACCCTAGTTATAGGAGTTTAGCTACCTATCTCCATATGAGAAATCAGAGATATATTAATGTTCATAAAGGATTCAAGAGGGCACTTACAAAAGTCAAAATATTGTTCTTTTCAATCTTCAATGGAAAATATAAAAACCAATAATCAGATCTCAATCTCTAGATTCAAATCTTAATGAAAAGTGTTACACATCTCTCAATACAGGAGAAAGTATGAAAATAATGATAAAAAAATCTGGAATAAACCCTAATACTTGGTAGCTATATGATTCTAGAATTGGGATTTTAAAATTTAAAATCAGATTTTTCTGTTTATGGTCGATGGGTCAAGCGATGGTTTGTCACAGGTCCGACGGTCCGTTGCCTGCACCGTCGCTGGGTGTCTAGTGACTTCATTCTCTGCTTTTATTCAACGGGTAGTGCAACGGACCGTCGCAAGATCGACGGTCCATCACCTGGATCATGCAGGAGTTCCAGTAATGATGCATTTTGTATCTTGGCGACGGTTTAAACTGATGGTTCATCGCAGAGCCAACGGTTCTTCGTAGAGCCGATGGTCCATCTCCTAGACCATTGCAGGATGTCCAGAGTCTATGACTTCTAATTTTGGTCGATGGTTTAGACTGATAGATTGTCGCAAGGTTGACGGTACTTCGACTAAGCTGTCACTGCTCATTTTACCTCTGTTTTGCTTAGATTGTCCAAGTTATCCTTCACACCCAGTCCTTATCCTAAAAGCACTAAAATACCATGTTAAATACAAAAACGATTGCTTGAAAACACACAATTATCTTAAGAAAAAGTCCTACAATGTTCCATCAAGAGCAGGAACATCAACACCCTTAACTTAAGGCAATTGATTGTCCTCAAGTAACTCAATACCAGGATATATATATAAACAATATCGTGATGGTTATTTCACAGTAAAACCAACGCAATCATACAATCATTCCACTACCCAATTGGTTATGCTATCTCAACACACATGGATCTACTCCAATCATGAACTAATAATAAACATATTCATAGCTACAGATACAATACCCCAAAAGACTTAATAGAACATATATAACTCAACATGCCCTCACAGCCAAAGAAGTCCACCTCACATCATACAGTTAAATCATAGACAAAACTAAGCTCTCGCTCTCAGAAAAGAAGTTACCAATACTGTGTACACCTATAAGCTTGCCCTTATCATCTAATTCTCTCTCATGGTTGACTCGCTAAGATCAAATAGGACTTTCTAAGGGTTGTAATAAGGTTTTAGGTATGGTGAAAGTTATTCTTTTAGGTAGGTGACTTAAAGTAAAAGAATTCACTCTCTTTTTCCCTTTTTGGTAGCTACTTACCAGAATTAAAGACCTTTTTATTCATTTTGTAGTTATCCATCAGCGCTGCTGTCATAACCCTTTTTTTTATTTATAAGAATACAACTTCAGCTACCCTCAACTTATGCTGATGTAGAAGGTTGAGGTGCATAATATCTATTTAGATTGATAACTAGACCAGGGCCAAAAGCTACCCCTCAACTTAATTTCAACTCAACCTCCTAGGCTGCCAACAATCCAGCAGTAGCCATGGCTATTTGCTTTTCAACCTTTTTGACGGCTCGTACAGTCTTTGAAAAGTTTTCATGGTTCAGCCTATACTCAAAATATTGGGGTGGGATAGACACAGAGTCTAGAGTCCCACCCATAGGCATTGAATCTGAACCTTCAAAAGTAGGAGGAGGCACGTACATAGTAAGTGGTAATGGCATACATGTAAGACCCTCTATTGACTTAGGAACTGGTGCTGACTGAGTATGCTGAAATGGAGGTCTGCTGAATCTTATATCAAACATCGATTCATCCCTTATCTTTTCAATATCCTGTTTGTGCAGTGCTGGGACCTCATTATCAATCTTGCTAATCAATGGGATAATTATCTGCTTGCATAAGTTAGTGATAAGGAAAGGAAATGGCAGTGCCATCTGATTCTTATGAGCAATAAAAAACAACTCATCAGAGATAATGTGACCAAAATCACTGGTCAACCCTTTAATCAAAGCAGCAACAATCACATCTCTTGTAATTTCCAAGCGATCATCGCCTCCAGTGGGCATGAGCCTCAGTCTCACACCTCTATTGAAGCTGAGGGATTTCTTTGATATTCGCTCATAGGGGTTGTGTAACAATGCAGGCTCACCCCCGTCTGTCAGGATCCTTGCTAACCAGGGCCTTTGTGTAGCCCGATGAATAATCGTTGCTCTAAATCAGGAATCTCCCCTGGTATCTGGTAGTCGGTCCTAAATTAGAACCTGTTCAAATTCCACTCTAAAATGTCAATATCAACTCTACAGACAGGAACTATCTCCAGCTTGTTCATGTTGACAACTCATGCACCCGCGGGACAATCCTTTTTCAGCAATGCCAAATAGTTGGCAAAAAACTCGCAAACCATGTTATGTTGGTAGGATCTAAGTGGCTTACTCATCCAAGCCAACTCATACTCATTGAACCGCTGCTCGAGTTTGGGATACTCGTGTAGGGTTGTTGTTATGATCTAATACTCCTCAGAAATTGGTTTTTTGATTGGCCACCTATGCGTTGGTGCCAGCCCTTTGTAGAAGATATCACGAGCACCCATCACTTGCCATCTTGTGGCTTCCCGTACTTGGGGATCCTTACGTCAGATTAAGTTAGGATCCTCCTATTGGGAACCTCCTCTTGAATGGGGTTAGAAGTTTCAACCCTCATCTCAACTGGAATTAAACTAGAGCTACTGCTGTTACTTTTTTCAAACTCCTCTTCAGATGAGAAGGATGAAAAAACCACGTGACGACTTTGCTGAGTGTTATGGGCTGGTGCGTCAGACCTGGCTGCTTGGCATCTACCCCGGCCTTTGGTTTGTGGTAATTTTGGAGCCATGGTACCTAAAAATACAACATTTATCAATATACCATTCTAAACCAGAGAAAAGAAATTTTTTTGACCAGCGATGGTTAAAGGCGATGGTTTGTCGAGTATGAGATAGTCCATCGACCCCAACTGTCGGGGTCATTCTAGGAGCTTTATTTTTGTAAGATGTGCCACGGTCCAAGGCGATAGTTCGTCAAGTATGCGATGTTCCATTGGACATACCATCGACTGTAAATGGCAGATGCAACCCTTATCTCAGCATTTTGTCAAACACCTTGCGTGCATCTCATGTAAGGGTGATTTTTACAATATTTTGATCGATAACACATCACCCTAACTTACCATTCTTGGTCCATGGGTTACTGAAACTTCCCCTAGGACAGTATAGGCTAGGCTTTGACTAAAAGCAGCAACATACCATTACCAAGAAAAAAAGAAAAAAATGACTTTGATGCACTAGGTTGTTTTCACCTACTTCATCTCTCATCATGTTGAAGAAAAGGAAAGGATAATTCATACCCGGTTGTTGTAGTATTGAATCACTACTTAGACTTGCACAATGCACTTCGAACAATAAGATAAAGATTTGATTTAGTGAAAGGAACTTATAACTTGTGATGAGAAAATGATAAGGGAGAAGTAACATTTAAATAGAAGAGGAGAAGTTATAAGGGAAAATGAAAAGGCACAAGTGCATTGAATAGGTGGGAGTTACTTAATCGATTCAAATTGTCAATTTAAAACCATTTGGATAAGATAAGAATTTAAATTTTGCTATTTAAAATGATCCGACCTGACCCGTTAAACTAGGGTTAAGTGCGATGATTAAAGCAACGGTCCATTGCGGATGCGATGGTCGATAGAACATCCCATCGCGACTATCCAGTGAACTAATCTTGGGGCCAATCTACGACAGTTCACGCAAAGGTACGTTGAGGGTGCAACGGTCCCTCGAATAATCCCATCGTGGTTTTTCTAGATTCTTAGTTTCTAGGCATAGTTGTGATGATTGACTGCTATGGTTCGTCGAACTTGTGATGGTCTGTCGAGTGATCCGTCGACCACCTAAAACTCTTTCAACTTCTATTTTCCCTGTACTATTGTACCTGTACACTTTCACAAACCCTTCATCTTACATAAACAATAAAACAAACAACAAAATAACTTAAGTTAATGCTATACAACAACACAATGTGGGTTGCCTCCTACTAGAGCCTAATTTATCATTGCGGCACGACTTAGCTATCTCGATTACTCAGACTTCATCGATATAGAAAGTAACAATCCTTTTTATCGAGTGTTTTGGACCAATATAAAGTTTTACATGTTGCCCGTTGACTTTGAAGACACTTACATATTGATTTTCAAGTTTGACTACTCCAGATGAGTAGACTTGACTAAATTTCAGCGGGCTTGACCACTTGGACTTAAGTTTACCTTGGAACAGTCTGAGTCTGGAGTTGAATAGAAGCACCAAGTCACCTTTCTGAAATTCCCTCTTTTCAATTCTGCGATCATGGTATTTCTTCATTCGTTTCTTGGACAGGTCGGCTCTCTCATATGCTTTGAGATTGAACTCATCCATATCATTAAGCTGCCCCAGTCTCATGTTTGCTGACTCATTCCAGTTCATATTAAGATACTTCAGTACCCACAATGCTTTATGCTCTAGCTCAATCGATAAATAGCATGCCTTGCCATAAACCAATTGGTATGGCGACATGCCAATAGGTGTCTTGAAAGTTGTTCGATATGCCCATAATGAATCATCCAGATACCTAGACCAATCCTTCCTTCTAGCATTCACAGTCTTGGCAAGGATAGCCTTGATTTCACGATTTAAGATTTCCACTTACCCACTTGTTTGCAGGTGATATAGCGTAGCTACCTTATGCTGCTTAACTCCATATTTTGCCAATGCGGCTCGAAACATCATATTGCAAAAGTGTGATCCTTCATCGCTTATGATGGTACGTGGTACCCCAAAGCGAGAGAAGGTGTTTCTCCTCAAGAATGCAATAACTTGCTTCCCTTTATTATCTGCTAGAGCCACAACCTCGACCCATTTTGACACGTAGTCAACAACAACTAGTATGTACTTCATCCCAAATATGCTAATGAAGGGACCCATAAAGTCAATGCCCCAGACATCGAACAGTTCAACCTCTAACATCTTGGACATTGGCATCTCATGGAACTTTGAGATAGACACTTGCTTTTGACATTGTTCACATCTCTTTACGAACTCGTAAGCATTGTTAAACAAAGTGGTCCAATAGTAGCCTCTTTGAAGCACTTTTTCGACAGTACGATTACCAGCATAATGACCTCCAACTGAGGAAGCATGAGTCGCTTCTAGTACACTCAACATCTCCACTTCTGGAATGCATCTTCTAATAATGCCACACCACCGAAAAAAATACGGCTCATCCTAGAAATAGTGTTTCACATCATGGAGAAGCTTTTTTCTTTAATGAAAGGAAAAATTCTGTGGCATTACCTCACTTACCACGTAGTTTATGAAGTCAGCATACCAAGGTACTTTTTTATGCACTGCAGCCAATACTTTCTCATTCTGAAAGGAATCACCAATTTCAAGCTCGTCTTTTACTACCTGCTCGCCTATAATTCTGGATAGATGATTAGCCAACTGATTCTCACATCCCTTGTGATCCTTTACCTTGAAGTCAAATTTCTTAAGTAGAAATACCCACTGGATCAACCTTGGTTTAGTGTCCTTCTTCGCCATTAGGTACCTCAAGGAAGCGTGGTCAGTGTGTACCACTACCTTGGTACCTAGTAGATATGCCCAAAACTTTTCAAAAACATACACTACTGCTAGAAGTTTCTACTCTGTCATCGTATAATTCTTCTTAGCCCTATTTAGGGTCTTGCTTGCATAATATATCGGATGAAACAACTTCTCCTTTTTTTGTTTGAGAACAGCTCCAAGTGCTACTCTACGACCATCACACATAATTTCGAATGACTTCGTCCAATTAGGAGCAAAAATAATTAGAGCTTCCACTAGTTTCAACTTATGGCATTCAAATGCCTTTCTGCAATCATCATCAAAAACAAATTTGGCTTTCTTCTCTAAGAGTTTGCAAAGTGGGTTTGCAATCTTGGAGAAATCCTTGTAGAACCCTGTATTACCAAGATAATTGCGTACCCTTTAACTGAGCTAGGAGGTAGTAGTTTCTCAATCACCTCAACCTTTGCTTTGTCTACCTCAATGAATTTAGCTAAAATTTGGTGATCGAGCACAATGCCATCCTTTACTATGAAGTGGCATTTTTCCTAGTTAAGAACAAGGTTGAACTCTTCACACCGCTGTAATGCCTGACTCAGATTTAGCAAGAATAGTTCAAAGGAATCATCAACAACCAAGAAATCATCCATAAACACCTCCAAGGTGTCTTCAACCATATTAGAAAATATTGACATCATGCACCGCTGAAAAGTTACTGGTCCATTACATAACCCAAAAGGCATTCTTTTAAAATAAAACGTACCGTATAGGCATGTGAATGTTGTGTTCTTCTGATATTCAGGAGCAGCAAAAATCTTGTTGTAACCGAAATACCCATCTAAGAAGTAGTACCACCCTTCCCTGCCAACCAATCAAGCATTTGATCCATGAAGGGCATTGGGAAGTGGTCCTTTAAGGTCCATGAGTTAAGTTTGCGATAGTCTATGCAGACTCTCCATCCAGTCATAGGCTTGAGAGGGATTAACTCATCCTTTTTATTTTTAAAAATAACCATGCCCCCTTTCTTGGGCACGCATTTAACTAAACTTACCCATTTTCTATCGGAAATAGGATAAACCAGTCCTGTGTCCAGTCACTTGATAATATTCTTCTTAACCACCTCTTTCATCGGTGGGTTAAGTCGGCATTGATGCTCGATTGTTGGAATACAATCATTCTTAAGATGTATCTTATGAGTGCAGATGCCAGGGGGAATGCCAATAATATCAGCAATAGTCCAGCCTATTGCTCTTTTGTACCTCTGAAGCACCGAAATAAGTGCTTCCACCTGCTGCTCACCCAAATTAGCTGCAATAATCATGGGTAGTGTATTTCTATCATCCAAAAATACATACCTTAAATGCCTGGGCAACTCCTTCAGTTCTAACATCAGTGGCTCTTCAATCGATGGCTTAGCCGGTGGTGTTGATCGATTTTTTAGGTCAAGATCTAGCTTTTTAAGGGTATAAGAGTATGACTCCATTACTGTCAAAGAAGAAACAGTCTCTTGATACTCCTCAATGCCTTCCAAATCAAAATTTATCAGCACTACAACTAAGGGATCGACTGCAAATTTCTCCTTTATTGGTAGCTCTTGCTCACCCTTATAATATACATTAACAACTGAGAACACACTTATTTTTTTCTGCTGCTTCATTGATTGGCATATATCAAATTGCACCACTATCATTTAGCCTAAATATAAGCTCATTAGCTCGCAAATCAATCAACACACTTCCAGTTGTGAGGAAAGGTCGACCTAAGATTATGGGCAACTCAAAGTCCACCTCGCAATCCAGAACAACAAAATCCGCAGGAAATATGAAGCTAGCAACCTTCACCAGCATATCATAGAAAATACCAATAGGTCATTTTACCGACCTAACCGCCATCACAAGTCGCATGTTAGTGGGTTTGGGGTCTCCCAAACACAACTTTTTATAAATAGCTAGCGGCATCAGATTGATACTAGCCCCCAAGTCACATAAAGATTTTGCAAAGTCAAGAGGCCCAATAGTGCATGTGATAGTGAATACTCCAGGATCTACTTTTTTCTGCACTAGAGACCTTGTGGAAATAACACCACAATGATAGAGATTGTCCATCGGCTCAAAACTAACTGACTTCTTTTTCGTGACAAGATCTTTCATGAAATTTGCATACCTGAGCATTTGTCCTAATACCTCCACTAATGGAAGATTAATATTCAACTTCTTAAGCATGGACATAAATTTGCCGAACTTTGTGTTGTCGGCCTTCTTCTTCAACCGATGGGGAAATAGAGGTGGTGGTTTTGGAAGAGTGGTAACCACTACTTTCACATTTTCCCTTATTCTTCTCTAACTCGTCAACCTGATGACTGTTAGATGGTGCATCATCAATAAACTCATTTGATTTACCAAACTCTACCAGATGATCAATATCTGCTTCTTTACTTTCATCTGCTACTATATCAACCGCAGGCTTACCCACAATAGGGCTTACCAATACCTTACCACCTCTAGTGGTGACTGTCATAAATGACCCATCCTTTCTTGGGTTCTGCACTGTGTCACTTAGGAGGGTGCCAACTTTCCTCTGATTGAATGCAATAGAAAGTTGGTTCATCTGTTGCTCCAACTATTTTATAAAAGTAGAGTGAGAGTCAACTAGCTGGTTTATTGAGGATAAATCACTTTTCATCTCATTCACCTCGGTACTAATTGCTTTTACTCCCTTTAATAGCTTGGCCATCATGTCTTCCATAGACATCTTCCTCGAACTAGTTGTATCGGCCTCATGATTTCTAGGAGAGACATAAAACCCATTCCTTTCACCCTTACTCTTCTAATTTTCTTGCTCACGGTCCTTATATCAAGATTTATCATAATAGTTCTAACCTTGGTTTCCTTGGTCACTTCCTCAGAAACCCCCTGATTGTTTAAGTAATTTGCCTCCTCATTAGAATCGGAGTCAGTCATTTTTTGTGATGCTACAACTTTAACCTTCTCTATTTTTCCTAATAACAAATGTTTGGTGAGGAGATCCATATATGTATTCATGTGAGCCATGTATTGGTAATGTTCTTCTTATCTTCGCCTCTACTCTGTAGTCACCTATAGATACAGTGGAGCTTGCTACCTCAGAATCCCTGGTATGCCAAGCTCTACTTTGTTTTGTCATACGATCAAGCATGTCAACTGCTTCAAGGAAGGTGAGATCCATGAATAACCCATCTGCTGCGTTGTCAACCACTAGTTTAGCTACAGAGTTTATGGCCCGATACAATATCTCCATCAAGTGGACATTAGTCATCTGATGATTTGGGCACCGCATAAGATTTTTCTTGAATCTCTCCCAAGTCTTATGGAGAGCTTCAGTTGGAAGCTATCTGAAATTATTTATTTCATCCCTTAACTTTTCTCTCTTGGATGGCGGAAAGAATTTTTCTAGCAAAACGTCTTTCAATTTCTTCCAATTAGTAATAGAGTCGGGAGTTAGCCCATTCAACCATAGAGTTGCCTCTCCAGATAGAGACAATGGAAATAGCCGTAACCGAATAACATTTTGTCCTACCCCTGGGTTGTCAAATGACTTGTATGTTGAGATAAAATTAACCAAATGCATATTCGGGTCGTCACCCGCAATTCCACCAACTAATCATTTGAGTTGCAATAGCTGGATCATAGTTCTTGTAATATTAAACTTGGCTCCGAGTGCTAAGAGTAGAAGAATAATGTCCCCTGTTTCACCGACTCCATCCAAGTTATCGTCATCATCCTCTACATTAAATGAGGCAGCTTAGCATTTTGGTCTCACCCTTACAGTGCAATTTCTGTTGACATTCCTATTTGCTGGTGCAAACAAATTATCTGTGCGCCTCGGGTTGACTGGAGATATTAAGTCATCATCACCCAGATCCTCATTATCTGGGTTTTATCGTTGGCCTACATTATCTACATTCTGCTGGTTTACTTATGCAACTACCATGACGGCCAGTCTGGCTGCTTCCTACTTAGCAACAACTCTCTCATGGTCTTTTTAACCATCCATTCTACCAATAAATTGAGGTTCTGGATGAGTAGGTAATAAAGGTTCACCTGATATCCGAGTACTTGGCATACAAGATGATCACCCTACACAAAAGAAAAAGAACAAATAAAATGTAAAATTTTTGGGAAACATTGACCAATGGTCAAGCAACAAACACAAACTTAATTGATAATCGTATTCCCCAGCAACGGCGCCAAAATTTGATATGCCCAAATTACACCTCTCTTTCGAAAGAGTAAGTGGTCTTTGTCAAATATAGAACCCAACTGAGTTGGGCATCGAATCCCACAAGAGATACTATGTTCACAAAGTATTATGACTATTATTAGACTGTTGATCTAAGGTTCCAAAATAAAGGGGGTTTAGAAATATTAACAATGTTCTTTTGTATTTGTGTTACACAAAAATCCAGCTACTGAGAGTAAATGTAGATGTATTTTCAATGAGAATAAATTAACTAGAGTTATACTCACCAAGATGTTCAAACAATTAGGGATGTGAGTTTATGTTCGAATTCTAACTTATCTATCCAATTTTAAGAATTATTGAATTCTAAGGATTACCCACGTGTTTCTCAACCTAATGAGTAATTCACCCTTTACTTCTCTTGAACTTAAAGGATTCATGCATTATTCAATAACACTCTCATCAGGGTTGATCCTATTAAGGCATCAACCCATTAACCCAAAGAGTAAAACTATGGAGTTCATGTGAATCACTTCTTTTCCTAACATCCACTTTCTTGTCAGACAAGTGGAGTTTATGGGCCCATTTCTCAAGTTTGCAACTAAGATATGTTATTAAAATGAAGAAAGATTTATGCAATTTCAATAGATGTTATAAATCAAACCCATTCTCAACCCCAAAATAGTTCTCTACATCAAGGCTCTCATAACCCTAGTTATGGGAGTTTAGCTACTCATCTCCATTTAAGAAATCAGAGATATATTGATGTTCATAAATGGCTTTAAAAGGGCACTTACAAAAGTCATAATATAGTTCTTATCAATCTTCAATGGAAAAATATAAAAACCAATAATCAGATCTCAATCTCTAGATTCAAATCTCAATGAAAAGTGTTACACAGCTCTCAATAGAGGAGAAAGTATAAAAATAATGATAAAAAAAGATCTGGAATAAACCCTAATATTTGGTATTTTTATTATTCTTAAACTGGGTTTTTAAAATTCAAACTTACATTCTCCGTTTTATGGTCGACGGATCAAGCGATGGTTCATCGTAGGTCCGATGGTCAATTTCCTACACCATTGCTCGATGTCTAGTGACTTTATTCTCTGCTTCTAGTCAATGGGTATTGCGACAGCCCATCACAAGATCGATGGTCCATCTCCTGGATTGTCGCAGGACTTCCAGTGATGATGTATTCTGTACTTTGGCAATGGTTCATACCGATGGTTTATCGCAAAGCCGACGATCCATCGCTTGGACCATTGCAGGATGTCCAAAGTCTATGACTTCTACTTTTGGTCGATGGCTTAGATTGATGATCATCGCAAGGTCAACGGTCCGTCGACTAAGCCATCACTGCTTATTTTACCTCTGTTTTGCTCAGATTGCTCAAGTAACCTCACACTCAGTCCTTATCCTAGAAGCACTAAAATACCATGTTAAATACAACAATGGTTGCTTGAAAACACACAATTATCTAAATAAAAAGGCATAAAATGTTCCGTCAAGAGTCGGAACATCAAGAAGGCACACTTATCAACTAAAATTTTCTCAAACACTCTATCAGAAATATATCAAAAGCCGAAAAATGGTCCTTTTCTCTGATCTTGGCAAAAAGACCTTGTTAATAAATTCAAACACTAATTGGAACTCACTTATGAGAAACTTCTTGGTCAAACTAGTAATTAATGTCCCTCCCACTTTTAAGGATTAAATAATGAACACAATTAAGGTTTTTTGTTTGCAAATAATCCTCACATCATACTAGGAACATCGAAAATCTTTCCCAGTTTCTCTTTATACAACTTTCTTTCCCTTTTATACACCTGGACAGTCACACTCAACCCATTATCTAAGAAATCCATTATATAACAGAATTCTCTCACTTTCTCTTAAATAACCATAGGAGATTGTTCCTTTAGGATGTGTGACCATCGATAGTGTTTGACATATTCCACCAACTCAACTATACTAGGTTTCTTATATACTAGAATCAAACATTCTACCATATAATAATTTTTGGGTTTTCAAGATCACAATTCTTGTTTCTCTAGATGTTGAATTCTTTTCTTCCTCCTTTCTTCTTCTTTTGGAATCTCTAATTGGTTTTCTTTCAATAACTTTTCTCTTCTAGGGACTAGGTCCCTCAGAAACTTTCTTTTTCTTATTAGTAATGCATTTCTTTTGGCTTATAGCAAGGCTACTAGACATTGCATGGGAGGACCTATTCTTTCCTGCAATATGAATTTCCTTTCTTCTTTTCTCAATTTAGCAGCAACATCAGGATCAATATCCTCAACCTCTACAACTTCAACATTCTTCTTCTCCACTATGGTAGCTTTTTTCAATCTTTTTCTTTTATTATTAGAAGACTTGCTATCCTTCATATCATCTGCTAACAACTTCATTTCAGATCCCCTAGTAGACTATGATATAGAAACCTTCACACAAGTATAGGCCATATTTTGTTTGCCTTTTCTTTCCCTTTATTTCTTCATAGACCACCTCAGAGGTAGTACATCCTCGTCCTCCTCATTTGGAGGTAACACAATTTATCCATACTTTGTCACATCTTCCTTTTCACCTACTATTTACTCATCTGCACTAAAGTAGATCTCTTTGTGATCATTTATAAGAAAAAGTAAATTTTAGCTACCCAATTTACACTGTTGGAAAGATTATACCTCTTCACTGGTATTTTTTTAACATAAGAGCTCTATTTTTGTTGGTTCTTTAGAGAAATAGGGATTTAATAGTCTTCAGGTAATTTAGGTTCCTCTGAGGAAGGAGGAACTTCAGATTGAGAGATTTCTTGCTTAATTAGTGAACCAAAACCTAGATTCAGATACTCTACCATGGTTGACTTAGTAGAAATTTCAATAATTAAGGAATTTTCAATAGGTATAGACTCATTTAAGGGTTCTGGAATTTTATGAGAGAATTCAATGGATAACGTTAACACATATTCTTGTTGAGTACATAAGGAGATGTCTTCTATGGTTTCGGGTGTGAAACAATAAGAGTGTTTGATTTTGGATTGTTCAACTTGATTTAATGGGGCTTTATTGCCTTTTGAGTATTTAATGGGGGTCGAGAAAGTGGGATGTCATGCATTTCAAGTTTTTGTGCGGGAAAGAGAAAGGGACCAGTTTAATTCAAAGATGAAGGATGATTGAAGAAGATGATTTGAGTTTATTTTGGAAGAGAATAAAATAAAAAAGGTTTGATTTTGTAATTAAGGGAGGTGATGTCATTTAAAACGTGCCTTTTTGAAATGATGTGTCTAACTTTAATAGTTGTGACTCTTCACATTGCAATGAATTGATACCTTTTTCTCAAATAAGGAAAGACACTTGGCTTTTTAGATAGATTTTTATGATTATTAAAGCATACTATTTTGGTACTAACCTGGGAGATGGGAATAGGTCCCTCTCTTTCTTGAGTGAATCCTTAATTTGTGTCATCCTCAACTATCTTCTTCCAAAGTTGTTCCCATAGGTGTATACCTGCAAAGGTATGGTACTGAGTTAGACCAATATATACCTATTTTATCAAGGAGTCTCCTGATCATAGCAAATTTTATGGAGAAAATTGATTCATCTAGTAAGCCAGGTTATTTTGATCAACCCAGCCTTAACATGATATTCATATTTTTTACTCAATTTGGGGCAGGAATGCTGAGAATGCTATAAAGTTTTTGGCTTGAGCTCTTATTTAGACTCTAGATTCCGAAGGTGTTATCAGATTCTCAAGTAGATGAGAAGATTTATGCCTCCAGTTCAACTATCTAACATGAGTTCCCTAGGACCAGGCCCCTGAGAATTTTGAATAAACCCTTCTTATTATTATTCTACTAGAGCTGGGGTCCTTGACTGAGATCCTAGATTACTATCACTTTCATCATTCTCATCTACATCGTAAGTTCTTGACCATCATCTTTGACATTATATTTCCTTTGAATAGGAATGAGTTCTTCAATTTCTGAATATTCCCATCACCTGGATTCATCAACTTTCCTAACTCATCAAAGACCACATGCACACTTTCTTCAACATACAAAGTTCTTTTGTTGAAAACTCCATATGTTTTGCTTATTAAGAATTATCCCACAATTACTATTTTATCACTTTTTGAGTAGAACTTTCCTAGATCATTCTTCCCATTATTTATAATAAAGCATTTGAATCCAAAAGGTCTAAATTAGTCATGCTTAGGCTTTCATTAAACACAAGATCATATGGGGTCTTGTTTAGGAGTGATCTAATCAAGTACAAATTTGTCACATCGCAGGTAGTATTCATATCTTCAGCCTAGAAATTCATTTGAAGCCCATTGTAAATCAATATTATTCTAGCAATCTCTGTGAAGGTTATGTTCTTTCTTTCAAAAACTCTATTTTGTTGAGGATCACTTGAGATAGGGAAGTTATGACTGATTCCATTTTCAGCATCGAATCCAGCAACTTTAGAGTTCTAAAATTTAGTTCCATGATCATATCTGAATTCAACAATCTTACAATTCATCTTCATTTGAATTTTCTTGGAAAAAGTAACTAAAACCTCATAGGTTTCATCCTTTGTTCTTAAGAGCATTGTCCAAGTGAACTTGAGTAGTTATCTATAATTACAAACACATTATTGTTTCCACTTTTACTTTGGACTTTAACAGGCCACATAGATCTATATTCAATATCTCAAGGGGTCTAGATGTACTCACATGATTCTTCATCTTAAAGGAAGACATGGTTTGTTTGCCCTTAACACAGGTATTACAAACCTTGTTGTCAAGAAATTTTAGCTTTTGCATGCCACAGATCATGTCCTTTAAAACCAACTTATTTAACAAAATGAACTTACATGTCCCAGCCTTCTATGGCATAAATCAACATCTTCACTTTGAACAGTTAATCAAGTTAATTCCATACCAGCCACAGACTCTAAATCAGCCACATAGATATTTTTTATCCTCTTGGCCTTAAGAATTACTATCCCATATTTCAAGCTTGATACAGAACATCCACCAGCTGAGAAGTTGACCTCATTACCTTTTTCATATATTTGAGAAACACTTAAAACACTGTACTTGAGGCTATTCACATAGTACACATATTTTATTGCTTGATCTGGAGATATTCCAATCTTTCCCACACCGTCAATATAGCCCTTTTTCCCATTCAAAAAGAGATACCTCCACCTTAAAGTGTCTTGAGGGAAAAAAAGGAGTCAGTTCTCCCTATCATATGCTATGAACATCCACTACCATGAACCAGTTTTGACTATATTCCCCTCTTCCTACCTATAAATATAGTCATTTGTTAGATTTGGGAACCCACTTGAGTCTGGGTTCCCAATTGAAAGACAAAAGTATGATCAAATATTTCTTGTTCCCTCTAGGTAGAGAGTTCCTCTTCTTCACATCTTTCAAGAAGATGAAACCCTTACAATAATAGTTCTCGTATTTGATGTATTTAGTACTGCTTATTCTAGCTCTAAGCCAGTACTTACAATTTTTCTTTAAGTGTCCATCTCTTCCACAATGAGTATGTAGAGGTTTGTGGACCCTTTTTCTAGAACTATGAACAACTTTCTCATAATACCCAAGTGATTGTTTTAAATACTAATATCCAAGACCTATACCATTATTGACAGTCTAACTAGTTAAATTAGATAGGATTTTTTAGGAAGTGGTCTATTTTAATGATTTGTTAAGTTCTCTATTTAGATGGACCAGGTCCCTTTCTAATTCTTTATTCTTATGAAGTGTAGTTAGAAGATGATTCTAAGAATCCCTCAAGTTTTATTCAAGCTCAATCTGAAGCCTTGAAGCTTCTTTCTTCCCTTTATAATCATATCCATTTACTTTTTCCAATTGACTCATAAAATTTATATTTTCAGATTTCAACTTTGTATGTTTTTCCTCTATATTAGATATCTAGAGAGTTAAAGAAACTAATTCAAGCTCCTGAGTTTCTACAATATCCTCTAGAGCATTTTTCTTAGCAATCGGTTCACACGTAGAATCAATCAACACATTTTCTAGCTTCTTTATCTTTCTAGCAAAGTAGTTATCTAAACTTTTCTTAATGTGTGAGAGAGTTACATTATTTAGTCCTTCATCTTTAATGTTTTACATGAGAGAAAACAAGGAATCATAGGAAAATTCACACTCCTCCACAGCCACCATAAACACATCTTCAGCCTTCTTAGCTTCATTAGATTCACTATAGGATCTCCCCATACTATTAGGGCGTACTTCACTGCATAATCATTTGCAAACTTTATTCTTGATTTTAAAGGGGACCAGATCTTTATTCTTTCCTTTTTCACCTCCATTCTTGAAATATTCCTAATAATCCATTTTGTGCATTGGACAATCCTTACTGAAATGCTCAGGACTTCCATATATGTGACAAACTTCTATAGTGCCACTATTTTTGCTCCTACTTCCTCTTCTTTGAAGCTGACCACTTAAATTTATAGTTCCAACAATTCTTTATGCCAAATAAGCTACACCACTATTTTCTTTATTTCAATCAGATTTTGAAGCCTTTAATGTTAGAGATTTTTCTTGTTTTGCCTCCTTATTCTCTTATCCTTGCTACTTCTTGAGCTAATGAGTCTTTAGCTTACAATGAGTTTATCTATAGTGAAAGTCTTCAGGTTTCTTGACTCAATAATAGCATCCACTTTACTTTCCCTAGACTCAAGAAGAACACCTAGAATTTTTCTCACTTGATATACAAAGGAACTACTTCTCCTAAGCAGTGTAGCTCATTTGTGATAAAAGTGAATCTTGTATGCATTTCAGGAATTATCTTTACTTCCTTCATTGAAAAAGTTTCATACTGAGTAGTCAACATGTCAACTTTTGAATCCTTCATATCAGTTGTTCCTCCATAAGCTGTTTTTAGGAAATCCCAAATTTCCTTAGCATTTTAATAAGCAAAAATCTTGTTATACTCATCAGGTTCATTGTCGCAAAGAAGCAGTTTCTTTGCCTTATAATTCTTCTCTACTTTGTTTCAATCTTTATCATTAAACTCTCTCCTAATTTTGAAAAACATCCTTGTTATGTCTCCTTCTTTGACTTCTATAACAGGCACATAAGGACCATCAAGTATTAAATCCATCAGCTCACTGTCCTCAGCCATAATAAAGTTATACATCTTTGTTTTCCACTACCCATAGTACTGCTAATTTAATCAGGGTGGTCTAGTGGTATATTGACCTTCTTCAATGTTAGGTGGAACAGCCATAATCAATAAATCACTCTAGGTATGAACATTTTAGAGTATTTTGGCTCTGATACCAATTTTTGAAATATATGAGGGGCTTTCACGATACTATGAGGGACCAGGTCCCTTAAAGGTAGATACATGAAATCGAATAGTAGAGTAGTAAGAAAACAAAACTTAGTAGTAAATTAAATAACACAGAGATTTAACGTGGAAACCTCCTTTCTCAAAGGAAGAAAAACCATGGCTTGACCTTAAAAGAACTCAACAGTCTATTATAATTAAACTCTTGATTACAGACTCAATTGTAATCTAAATCTAGGATCAACTAGTTCATTACAACTATATTACAAACCTACCTTGATAGCTCTGCCAAGAACTCACCTCGATATTGATTAACTTTGTAACTCTACCTAAGCATTCTAAAAAACACAAGAAAAGCATTACTCTTATAACATGAGTAATTCAATTATAGACCAAAACTTGACTCAATAACACACGCTCTCTCATCATAGGAAAGATTGGTACTTGAGAAATATTTAAGTTTTTGCTGATTTTACTTTTTGAACAATCTAATTACAAAAACGTGTGTTTGAGAAGCATTCTATTCTATTTATAGCTAGATAATGATTAGGGTAGAAACACAATTAGTCCAGGTGTACTGATAGGTTCACTATGGAGTTTGTTACACTAACAAACAAAACTATGCAGGAAAGTGCCAACTATACTAAACTCATGAAGACCTAGGGACATGGTCCCTTGATATTAACTAATCATCATCAAAAAATGATATATCACTAAATAATTTGGTTGTTACTTGGAACTTTAGATTTGTATTAGCTTAGGAGGGTTAAAGTCTAACTTGGCTAAAGGGTTTGATTCCTACTTTAAACTTTAGAGTCCTGTTAGTTTATGGGTTAGAGTCCTATTGTCTTTTTGGTTGGATTTAGAAAATTGGCAGGTGCTTACAAGCTAAAACCAATATGATGATACCACTTGACATTGTTTTAATGAATTACTTTTTCATAAAAAAAAATGGGTTACATGCTAAATATTTTAATTTGGGCTTGAAGGGGTTTGTGTAGTTCATCATGAAAGTGGAGGTCCAGAGGAACTAACTACTAGAAACCATATTTGCCGGTGTAGGGGTCTAAATGGTTGGGAGTTTGTGTTACCAATTATTTTGATCAGGTGTTCATGTCACCCTTAATGTATGATTGAGAGGTTTGAGTCCCCTATTCATATATGTTATATTATTATCCTTTTCGTGTGGCTACATACACTAGGGACTGACCAAGGCATGAGATCTGAGGCCTATATAACCCGTGGGTACTATTATGATGGTTATGCTACACAGCCCAGGCTAATATTTTAAAGTTCACGCTATACCTTATTCCCTATCCCCGTATATTATATATATTAATATGCATATGATTGTGTGTATTGGTATTGAACGATGGTGAACAGACGATCATGGAACTATTTTATCCCCTTATCCCTTAGTTACATATTAGCACTCAACTCGCTAACTGTCTTCAAATAGTGTATCCCCACGCAATGTAGGGAAAATTACATTCTTACTTTTTTTGTATAGTTATAGGTTGTTCTTGGATTGTTGGTGAGTCAGCTTTAAGAGGTGATCCTCTTTCTTCTAGATGGCCTATTATCTTTTTGGCTATTGTCGTGGGTATGTACCGACTTAGATTGGTTTTGGTCAGTTTAGAGGCTTTGTAGATTACTTTAGGTTGTGAATTATTGGTTGGACATCTTTAAGTAATTTACGTTATTTGATTTTCTATCTTGTTTCATGTTTAAAATTTATCTATTGTTAGCTATATTATGCTCTTTTGACTAGATAAATAGGGTAGTTTCCGATCTATGGCAGACTTAAGATACCCATCATGGACAGGCCCTGGTTTGGGTTTTGATAAGTTATTATCAGAGCCTAGGTTCATGGTCAATTGGGTTTCTATAATGTCGTGTCAAGTAAAGTCTCCTTTTTGGGCATGTAGCACGTCATACTCATAAGGAGAGGTTACGAGGAATTTTCGAATGTTTACCTTTCTTAATATCTATTTTTTGGCTATAAAGTCTAACGTCTTGAAAACTCCTCTAATTTCATTTGTTTGTATTTCAGATCATGCCTTCCCAAAGATCTGATGCTCATGGAAACTATTTTGGCTAATTTAAGGACAATATGGATGGAACTCATCCTAATTATGGTGTAAAGACCCGGTCTATGGTCCTATCTCCTTATTGTACTATCACTCATAGAGTTTCACTTTTTCCCTACCAGTCCTTCTCAGGGTTGTGATGTTCATGCCCCTACTGCCCTAAGAAGATATTTCTAATGTCGAGTTTTGTTGGTCTAATCATCTGTTGATTGAGTTCGTGACTTCCCAGTTTATTTATCCTTAACATGTTGGTTTTATTTCTCAATCTTCTGAGGTTACTAGGTTGACCAATTCATGAGGCTGAATACCTTGATCTTTACTAGATCTTAGGTTGAGAAGGATCCTTAAGGGTTTGTTGATGAGATAGAGAAGATATTTAGGGTAAAGCATATTTTTGACTCAGAGGGTGTAAAGTTTGTTGCATATCAGTTAAAATATATGGCATCCATGGTATGAGGAGTAGGAATAAATGAGAGATGATGATGTTGGGCTATTAATTTGGGATGACTTCTCTGGTACTTTTCTTTATTGTTTCTTTCCTTAGGGGTTAAGGAAGGTGAGGGTTGAAGAGTTTATAAATATAGAATAAGGAAAGATGAGTGTAAAGTAGTATACCCTAAAATTTCATTAGTTGTATCAGTGTGATCCTAAGCTAGTATCTAGCCTGAGGTCTAGGATGAGGAAGTTATCTTCGAGCTTGACTAGGGACTTTGTGTTGGAATGCAAGGTCGCAATGATTAATAATAACATGGATATCTCTAGGCTGGTGGTATACATACAACAAGTGAAGTATAAGAAAATAAAGCAAGGAGATAAGGGAGAAGCAGAGTATGAAATTCAAGTATTCTAAGCAGGGTAGAGGCTAGTAAAATAAGGGTAGAGATAGAGAGCGGTGGTCTAATAAGAAGTTAGGAAAATCTGAGTGTTATTCTATGGCTATTTCTCTATATCCAAAGTCATCTCGTGATCATTGCTTTTTCGACTGGCAGTGGGTTTAAGGCACAAGGTACCTAATCTCAGGCTAGTAAATCTTAGTCTACTCTATCATATCCTTCTTACAAATTTTATAGGCAGGTGCATCGTAGAGTGTGTGATTAGGGGAGGAATTAGTGTTTTAAGCATGGTTAGCTTGGTAACCTACAATGGAAATATCGTCTTCTAGGGTTTATATAAGAGAAAATAAGGTCTCGATTGCTGCTTGTTTAGATTTTGCACCAATGGGTGCTATCTCTGGCTTTGGCACTGGTCGTAATTATCTTTATGCTCTTTCCACCCATCAGGAATCTGTGGCACCTCCTAATGTTGTCACTGGTATGTTACAGCTTTTCTGTCATGACATGTATTACTTAATTGATTTGGGGTCTACTCTTTCTTATGTAAACCCTAATATGGCTATTTATTTTGGTTTTGGTCCTGAGTTTTTTTTACCCCTTTTTGGTGTCTACCCTTGTGGGTGACTTTGTTATAGCTAGAAAATTCTATAGAGGTTGTGTGGTATCTATTTATTATAGGGAAACATTGGTGGATCTGATAGACTTGGATATCTTATACATAGATGTTATTTATGGGATGATTGGTTTTATTTGTGTTATACATCTCTTGATTGTAGGACCCAAAAGGTTAGTTTTCGATTTCTTATTGAACCAGTGATTAAGTGGGAAGGTAGTTTCCCTAGTACCTAAGGAAAGGTTTATTTCATAGCTTGGAGCCCAAAAATTAATTTCCAAGGGTTGTCTATATCATCTAGTTTGGGTTAAGGATTTAAATTCTGAGGGGCCTTCATTGCAATCTGTTCCTTTAGTCAATTAGTTTCTTGAAGTGTTTCGTTATAATTTTCTTGGTATTTCCCTTATAGAGAAATAGACTTTGGGATTGACATTCTTCTAGATACCCTTCTTATCTCTATCCCTTCTTACAAAATGGCTCGAGTTGAGTTGAATGAACTTAAGGAGTAGTTAAAAAATCTTCTTAATAAAGGTTTTATTCATCCTAGTATCTCGCCATGGGGTGATCCTATGCTATTTATGCATTAGAAAGATGGTTCCCTTTGAATACGTATAGACTATCGGTAGTTGAATAAGATGACGGTGAAGAATAAATATCATTTCCTAGGGTTGATGTCCTATTTGACCATCTTTAGGGTGCTATGTAATTTTCTATAATTGATCTTCTATTGGGGTATAATTAGTAGAAGATTAGATAGGTAGACATCTCTAAGACTGCTTTTCAAACCCGGTATGGCGACTAAGAATTCTTGGTTCTGTCCTTTAGTTTGACTAATGCCCCGACGATATTTATCAATCTTATGAACTAGGTATTTCATAAGTTTCTAGACTTATTAGTCATTGCATTAATGGATGACAACTTAGTATACTCTAAGAGTAAGAAGGATTATGCCAATCAACTCTATATAGTGTTCAGACTCTTAAGGATCAACATTTATTTGCCAAGTTCTCAAAGTGTGAATTCTAGTTGAATATTGTTACTTTTCTAGGTCATGTTATTTATAGTGAAGAGATCATGGTGGATCCATGAAAAGTTGAGGCAGTTAAGAAGTGGCCTAGACCCACGACTCCAATTGATATTCGAAGCTTCTTGGGTTTAGCTGGGTATTATAGGCAGTTTATGGAGAGTTTTTCTTTGATTTCTTCTCCATTAACTAAGTTGTCTTAGAATAAGATGAAGTTTTCCAATGCTTGATAGGGTAGCTTTGAAAAGTTAAAGGATAAGTTAATTTCAACTTTAGTTTTAACCCTACCCGAGGGTACTGATGGTTTGTTGTTTATTGTGATGCATCCCGTGTGGGACTAGGTTATGTTCTTGTGCAGCATAATAGGGTGGTGGTATATTCTTCTAGACAACTTAAGGTGCATGAGAAAAATTACCCACCCCATGATTTAGTATTACTTGATGTGGTCTTTGCTTTAAAGATTTGGCACCATTACTTTCATGGAGTCCATGTGGACATATATTCAAACCATAAGAGCTTACAGTACATATTCACCCAGAAGGATTTGAATCTAAGGAAAAGAAGATAGCTTGAGTTACTCAAGGATTACGACATGAGTCTCCATTATCACCCAGGTAAAGCTAGTGTGGTTGTTGATGCTCTTAGCATGTTGTCTATGGGAAGCATACCACATGTTGATAAGTAAAAGCGAAGTTTGGTTAAGGATATTCACTATTTGGCTAATCTTGGAGTTTGCCTTTTACACTTTGAGGATTAAGATATGATTGTGCAAGAGGTGGTGAAGTCATCTTTTGGTGCTGAGGTGAAGGAGAAATAGGTTTTGGATCCTCTCTTGATACAGATCAAGGATGATGTGGGTCACCAGAAGGTGATGATTTTTGAGATTGGTGTCGATGGTATCTTGGGGTACCAAGGTAGACTATGTGTTCATGATATTGATGGGATGTGAGAGAGTATCTTTATTGAGGCTCATGAGTCAAGGTACATGGTTCATCCTGGTTCGATGAAAATGTATGATGATTTGAAAGAGATTTATTAGTGGAATGACCTGAAGAGAGATGTAGCTAATTTTGTGGCCAAGTCTATGGTTTGCCAGCAAGAGAAGGTGAAGCACTTGAGGCCTGGTAGGTTATCTCATGAGATTGAGTTGCCCGTGTGGAAGTGGGAAATTATTAATATGGATTTCATTACTGGTCTTCAGCGGCCTCGCCATTAATTTGATTCAATTTGAGTCATCATGAATAGGATGACCAAGTCTTCTCATTTTTTGCCTATGAGGATAATTTTTTCCATAAAGGATTATGCTAAGCTTTTCATTCAGGAGATTGTCAAGTTGTATGATATGCCTGTGTCTATTATATCTGGTCAAGGCACACAGTTCTCAGTGCATTTTTGGCATACTTTTTCTGGGAGGTTTTGGGACTAAGGTGAACCTTAGCATCGATTTTCATCCTCAGGCAGATGGACAAGAAAACAGAAATATTCAAACTTTGGAAGATATGCTAAGGACTTGCATGATTGAATTTGGTGGTAGTCGGGTTAATCATTTGCCACTCATAGAGATTGCGTATAATAACATCTATCATTCTAGTATTCAGATGGCCACATTCAAGGATTTGTATGGTAGGAGGTTTCATTATCCTATTGGGTGGTTGAAGTTAGTGAGACTAGATTGTTTGGTCTTGATTTAGTTCACCAAGCTATGGAGAAGTTGAAGGTGATTCGGGATAGGCGTAAAACCTCCCAAAGTTGCCAAAAGTCCTATACGGATGTGAGGCGTATGGAGATGGTGTTTTATGTTGGTGATAGGGTGTTCTTGAAGGTGCCTCCCATGAAAGGGTGATAAGGTTTGGAAATAAAAGAAAGCTCAGTCCCTATACATTATCCCATACTTTATTTTGATAAGAGTGGGGAATATAGCTTATGAGTTGGAGTTGCCTTCAAGTTTGGGTTCAATCCATCTTGTGTTTCATGTTTCAATGTTGAAAAGGTACGTGGGTTACCGTTTTTTAGTTATTACCTTGGAGAGTGTTGGTGTTTTGAGTTCCTCATCTTAAGAGGAAGTCCCGATTAGGATTTTGGATAGGAAAGTTCATTGTGGAGGACCAAGGATATGGCTTCGTGAAGGTTCTATAAAGGAACCATAAGGTCGAAGAAGCTACTTGGGAAGCTGAAGAGGATATGAAATCAAAATATCCATTCTTGTTTCCAGCTTTGGATAATCGTACTTAAGGTATGTGTATTCCTAAACGTCTTTATTTTCTCTCTTTATTAAAGGTAATTAAGGTTTCATTCCTATGTTAAATCATGCTAGACCTTGACTCATTATTTCGGGATTAATGATCCTAGGGGGGAAATCTAACACCCCAAAAATCTAGGGCCTTGAAAAATTTCTGAGTTGAGCTTACTGCCCAACCTACGACTTACCTTAAGAGTTTTAAGGTGTCACCATGGGTCATAGTACCCCAATTTTAAGAAGAATAGTGAGGTTTCCAAAGATATTTGTCAAGACTCTATACGAGTTGTATGGTGCGAATGGTAGGGTCATCACTGAGGGGATTCTATAAGTTTCTATCTAGACTACGATCGGATCTAACGAGTCATAATGTCTGAATAAGAGTCATAGGGTATGACTATTAGTCAGACCAGTTTGGCTGCACTAAGATTTTGGTTATGCTATGAGTCGTGGTGATGACTCGTACGGAGTTATCATGAGTCATAAGGTGACCCGTGACGACTGGTGACACTTTTTATTTTTTATTTAAAGGAAACTTTGGACATTTGCCTCTTTCCCCAATCGGGACTCACGACCTAAAATACCCTAAGGGACCCCATAACATCCCATTCCTTATACAATTGCTCTCTTCTATTTTCTCAAATTCCCTATTCAAAGACAAAGCTAGGTTTTCAGGAGTTTGTCTAAAAGGGCACAAGGGCAGTTTTTTCTCCAAATTTCTTTGTGATTGAGGCATGTATCTCTCTCCCTAAACTTGTGTTTTAAATTATGGCATAAATTGATTTGGTATTCACATAATTTTGATGTGGGTTTTGAATGATGGGTTAAGGGTTTTTGACAATGATTGTTTAAATGTTTTCCTATGAATTTTATAGATTATTTGTGCCTTGAATTAATTGTTTGTAAACCCATTGGGGTGCATGGGCATGATGATGGAATGGGGATTATGAATACCTCTAAATAATTGGATTTTGGTATTAAAATTAATGAGAACCTCACCCCACTTCCATGATTGGTTTTGGAATGTGAATTATCATTTTTCTTTGCCTACTTTTTTTTACTAATGCCTTGCATAAGTGGATTAATTGGTTTTTGAAAGTCCTTGGTGACCATGAAATAGTTTTTAATTGGAACTTTGAAGTCCTATTGACCAATGGGTTAGAGTCTTACTTGGCTAAATAATTTGGTTCCTACTTAGGACTTTGGGTTCCTATTGGCTGAGGAGAGATAGAGTCCCACTTTGCTAAAGGGTTTGGTTCCTACTTGGTACATTGGAGTCTAATTAATTAATGGGCTAGAGTCCCATTGACAAATGGTTGGATTTGGAAAATTGACATGTGTTTGCAAGATATAGTCGGTATGACTATACCATTTGTTATTGTTGAAATGAATCACTCCTTTATTAAATAAATGGGTTATATGCTAAATATTTTACTTTGGGCTTAAATAAGGTTGTACAGTTAGTCGTTAAAGTGGAGGTATCGAGGGACCATATACTAGAAACTACATTTGTTGGCACTGGGGTCTAAATGGTAGAGTGTTAGAGTCACCGTTGTTGTTGATCAGGTGTTCATGTCACCCTTAATGTATGATCAGGAGGTTTGAGTCCCTTGTGCATATATGTTATGATTATTCTCCGGTTCGTGAAGATACATGCACTGGGGCCCGATTGGGTGTGAGAGTTGGGGCCCATATAGCCCGTGGGTACTATTATGATGGTTACTCTACATAGCCTAGGCTAATGTTTTGATGTTCATGCTAAGACTTGCTCCCTATCTCAGTATGTTATATATATATATATGTATATGCATATGATGCTGCGCATTGGGATTAAATGATTTGGAATCGTCGATCGTGGAAGTATTTTATCCCATTATCCCCAATTTTCATGCTACTACTCAACCTATTAACCATCTCTGGGAATTGTATCCCCACGCGATGTAGTGAATGGAGACAATTCTATTTTTTTTGTACAGTGAGAGGTGGTTCTCAGATTGCTCGCGAGTCAGCTTGAATTGGTGAGCCTTTTTCTTTTAGATGGCCTATTACTTTATGGTCTAGTTTTTGTCCTAGATTTTTTCTTTGGATACCTTTTTGGCTATTGTCGGGGGCATGTCCTACTTAGATTAGTTTTGGTCAATTTAGAGGCTTTGTGGATTGCTATGGACTAGAATTGTGTTCTGTTTGACATGGAAAATGGGGTGTTCTTTTCTCCACGATGGACTTGAGATACCTGTCAGGGCCATATCCTATTTCAGGTCATGACAACAATCTCCTGAATACACAACTTGGCATAGTCCTCTTTATAATAGTAGTTAGTCCTCATAGGCAAGAAGTTAGCGAACTTAGTCATCCTATCCACAATGACCCAAATGGAATCATATTGATTTCGAGACCGCGGAAGACCCATAATTTTATCCATATTGATCATCTCCCACTTCTACATAGGCAACTTTATTTCTTGTGAGATTCCACGAGCTCTCAATTCATCTACATTGCTCACAGACCGTACACTTGGAAACAAAATTTGCCATATCCCTTTTTATGTTGTTCCAACAATAAATTTCCTTATGGTTGTGGTATATCTTCTCGAACCTGGATGAACCGTATATCTCAAATCAAGAGCATCAGTCTAAATCCTTTCTCACAGCCTATGAACATCAGGAACACACAATCTACCTTAGTATTATGACACCGTCTCCCCCAATCTCAAATGCCATAACCTTCTTCTGAGCCACACCATCATTAATTTGCATAAGTATAGGATCCAAAACCTGCTTATCCTTCATCTCAACACCAAGGGATAATTTGACGACCTTTTGTATAATCACTCCCCTATCTTCGGAGTCCCACAGACAAACTCCCAAATTAGCCAATTGGTGACTATCTTTCAATAACCCTTACTTCTCCTCATCCAGCTGAGATTAGCTCCCCACGAATAACATGCTAAGACAATTAACAACAACATTACCTTTACTATGATAGTAGTGCAAACTCATGTCATAGTCTTTTAGTAACTCTAGCCACCGTCTCAGCCTGAAATTCAATTCCTTTTGAGTGAACACGTACTGGAAGATCTTATGGCCTGAATAAATATCCACATGAACCCCATACTAATAATGGCGACAAATCTTCAAGGTGAAGATCAAAGCCGCCAACTCTAAGTCATATGTCAGTTAGTTTCTCTCATGAACCTTAAGCAGCCTCAAAGCATCACAACACCTTAACCATGTTGCATTAAGACATAACCCAGCGCCACATGGGACGTATCACAAAATACAACAAACCATCATTAACCTTGGGTAGGGTCAAAACTAGCGCGTAAGTCAACTTATCCTTGAAATTCTCAAAACTACCCTCATAAATATCAGATCACAAGAACTTGATCTTCTTTTGAGTGTACTTTGTCAACAGGGAAGCAATAGAAGATAAACTCTCCACAAACCTCCTATAATACTTGACCAAGCCTAAGAAGCTACTAAGGTTAATTGGAGTCATGGGTCTTTGCAACTTTTTAACCGCCTTACACTTTTGTGGATCCACCTTGATCCCCTTACTAGATAATTGATGCCCAAGAAAAGTCACATTAATCATCCAAAACTCACACTTAGAAAATTTAGCGTACAACCTCTGATCCTTAAGAGTATACAACACTAGGCAGAGGTGATGAGCATGATCCTCCTTACTCTTCGAATACCCCAATATATCATCAATGAAGACTATCAAAAATAGATCCAAAAACTTTCTGAAAATCCCGATCATAAGATCCAAAAATACATTTGGGGCATTAGTTAACCCAAATGACATAACCAAGAACTCATAATGGCCATACTAGTTTCAAAAAGCAGTCTTGTCAATATCAACCTCCCAAATTTTCAACAGATGATACCCTAAACAAAGATCAATCTTAAAGAAGGATTTAGCACCCTGAATTTAGTGGAAAAGATCATCAATCCTAGGGAGGGGATACTTATTCTTCACTATGACAATATTCAATAATTGATTATCTATTTATATCCGAAGGGTCCCATCATTGTTACGAATGAAAAGCATAGTAGCACCCCACGAGAAATACTAGGATGAATGAAACCCTTATCAAGATCTTTTCGCTTCTCCTTTAGCTCCATTAATTTAGATAGATCCATTCTATAAGTAGGAATAAAAATAGGACATTTATCTGATAGAAGATCAATCCCAAAATATATTTCCCTATCGGGAGGAATTTTGGGAAGATCATCAAGAAATACTTCAGAAAACTCAATAACCACGGGAATAGATTACAAAGAAGACCATTAGAGTCAGAATACTTAACTCAAACAAGATTATTCAAACACCCTCTTGAAATTAACTTTCGATCTCTAAGATAAGAAATAAACCTCCATTTAGGCACTAAGGAACTTCCCCCTCATTCAATTACTATTTTGTAAGGAAAGTGAAAACTGACCTTTCATTTCCTATAATACAGAGAGACACATATTATGAATAAAGCCAATCCATCCCCAAAATCACATCAAAAGCTTTCATGCCAAGTTTTGTCAGATCTACTAATGTCTCCCTGTGACTGATAGATACCATACAACCCTATGGATCTTACTAGCAATTATAGAGTGAGCCACCAAAGTAGACACAAATAAAGGTCCAAAAATATTTTTAGGACCAAAACCAAAATACAAAGCCACATAAGGGGTCACATAAGAAAAAGTAGATCTCGGGTAAAGAAAATAATAAGCATCATGGGAGAAGAGTTGAATGCACCAGTAACAACATTAGGAAATGTCTCTGATTACTGACAGGCAGTAAAAGTGTAGAGACAATTTCGGTGAATATTGGTACCTGAAATGGTACCCTTTGGTGTAGGAGCTGAAGATGTGGTGACCAAAACCTGATTAGCTCTATTGTCTACCATAATGGTAGGACAGCTCCTCTGCATATGTCTAGTTTGACAATAATTGAAACATAAGTTCCTTCTTTCATCATAATAACCATGGTGAAGCTATCTTTAAAATCTACAAGGGGAATAAAGTGGGGCTAACTGAGCTCTACTAGCCTAAGGTTGCGCACCCTGTGCCTTAGAACTAATACCTACCTAAAAACGACGATCACCAGATAGCTTAGGATAAAAAGACCTAGCCAAATAATGTGAATTAGAATTTCCCCTAGTATTCTTCTTGGTATACAAGAATATGAATTAGAATTTCCCCTAGTCTTTTTCCTGGTCCATTGTCTACCATCCCTTCCACTATTATACTGATTCGCACCTTGCTCTGAATGCCTAAACTTCTTATTCTTTCTCTCTCTCATCTATGCCTATCTCTTTCTCTCATCTTTTACCTATCATATATAAAACCACAAGCCTATAGATATTCATATCATTATTTAACATTGCAGTCGTACGCTCCATTACCAAGTCACGGGATAACCCTGAATAAAACTTCCTTATCTTAGATCTCTAGCTAGAGACCAAATCTAGAGCATAATGAGATGACTTTTGAAATTTTAATACATAATTTTTCACACTCATCTTACCTTGCTTCAGATTAAAAACTCCTCAGCCCATCAAGAAAAGCACCTAAAAACTCATCTCATAATGTTAGCTTAGCATTATTGCCTCCCAAATTCTCCCACTGCTCATACCACTAATAAGTTATATCTTTCAGTTGATATGTAGAAAACTCTACACCTACAGAATTAGTAGCATGCATCACTCTGAAAATCATTTCTATCTCTTCCACAAACCCCTAAGGATCCTCTTTAAACTTCTAGCCTATAAAGGTTGGGGGATTTAACCTCATAAACTGGCTAACATGACTGACCTTTGAAGAAGGAACAATAGAACTAACATAATCCAACTAATGAAATAGAGATATCACCTACTGAGTAAACAAATGAATAGACTAACGAAACTCTAGATTAGAAATATCTCCCTGAGGCAGCTGATCATATGTGTCACCAGTCCATAGAGACTGAGGAGGACTAATGGGACGTAGGTAGTACTCCATACGAGGTAGTAAAATGGGTTGCAGCGACCCTAAGTAGTTCTAGAACCTGTTGGATCATTTTTGTAAGACCCCATAAAATCCTAAGCTTAATTCAGTCCTTTAAAGCTTGTTAAGGGGTCCCAAACTTAGAAAAATTTTAGCTAAGTATTCATACTTAGAGTTATTTTATCCTTCATAGTTGGCAATCTTATTTTGTGACCCTTACAACCATTAAATGTCGATCTTTAAATTGCTTTATGATCAGGAATGCCAGTAGGTGTTCTTGGACAAGTTTTAAATTTTTTGAACATCGTTTGAAGCATATTTGGGAGTCCAAACTAGTGTATCGACACAATTTCGATGCGCCACATCACCTATCGCATCGATGAATATTTTCCCCCAGCTCCCAGTGCAATTTTCAGTGAATCAACTTGGACTCAATGTGGCGCACCAGCCATAGCGTCGATTCCTTTTATGCGGTGCATCGGTCAATGCGTCGCTAGGCCAGTTTTAAGTCATTAAAAAGACATGTCCTAAGGGGTATTTAGGTTATCTTCCTATGTCTATCAGCCCCCTAAACACAAGATTTAGACACTTTAGAGGCAAAATCCATTCACTATTCTAAAAATTTCTCAAAAAATAAAACCCTAGGGATTCTAATTCATGTTTCAAGATTCAAGAACTCACCATAAACCTTATTCAATTCAATTACCAAGGTATGTGAAGTGTTCATCAAAGTGTTCCTTCCACCCTTGGTTTCCAAGAAATTCTTTTAAACTTCAAGTAGATTGATTCCATAATTTCTATGATTAGATTTAAGTGTATTAAGGATTATAATGTTAATTGGGTTTCTAATCATGGTCTATTATAAGTTTCATGTGGAATTGATTATTATGTGTGTAGTATCATGTGAATTCATATTAAAGAGATTGAATTTGTGAATTTGGGAATTTATGTTATGATGCCTACATGTTGTTTTAGTATCATGTGCATAGTTGTACTCCCCAAGTGTTTTTCAAAGTGCTCATGTGAATTACATGGGGAAGAATTCATGTCAAGTTAGTATATGTGTAAACTTATACCTTATAGGTTTTTGATAAAATGCCTCTATGGATGAGTTATGAACTAGTGCACAGTGATATGATTTTCAAGTTTACTCTATGCTTTACTTTTTATGCTATTGAGTCCTAGGGGTATTCAATATCCAAAAACTTAGTTGTTTACCTAGAGCTACAGTAGTTATAGAACAGTCTCAGTAGTGTTATAATAAGTAGTACTCAGTAATTAGTCATAGTCTCAGTTCACTATTTAGTCCTATGAGCTCATCAGTTCAGTAGTAGTATTATTCATTTAGTTCAGATCAGTCATAGTAGTAGTATACTAGTAGAGTCTCATAATTATCAATATAGCACAGATATCTATATAAGTTATAACAGACTTAGTAGAGATCAATCATATATGTATTTATTTCAGTTAGTATAGTAATAGTTAGTATATAGATACTAGAGAATTAGATAGAATATATAGCAATTTATGACGATTCTACAGTTAGATGATTAGATAGATAGAGTAGTTATTTGATAGGAGTTTGCAATAGCATCTTAGTTAGATAGTTAGTATGATATTATTGAGTTTTAGTGGTTAGTATTTCTATGAGTTTGCCAGCATAGGTTGACAGACTTCAGAGAGCTATGTGTCTCATAGTTGATCTCATATGATCAGCGAGGTTGACGAAAGATCTTCTTGTGAGAGAGAGTTAACTCACAGATTGTCTTTACCCATGGCATGGCATGGCGGTTAGATGATTACCTTTGATAGTTTTAGTTTCAGTCTCAATATAGAACCTATTTCAGTTCAACAGAATTAGGACTATCAGATACAGTCACCCATCCTAATATAGAACTTAGTTCAGTTCTACAAAATCAGGGCTGTCAAAAATAGTCACCCAATTATCAATTAGGATAGTAAGGAACAATCACTCAGTTATCAATATTATAGTATTAGTAAACTCAGATATCAATTAATCAGTATTCAAAAGTCTATAACCAACATTGATATGATCTTAGTTACAGTTTATATATTCATGCATGTACTCTCATTCAATTATGTTCACGTTATTTAGTCAGTTATTGTTTATCCATATGAAACCATGAATATCATCCTACCTCACTTAGCATACCAGTACATTCAAATTACTAATGCATACTTTTTTTTGTGCTATGATGTCTTATATCATAGGTTCAGGCGCATGGGCTTCTAATTATACTTAGAAATCCATCCTATCAGATACATACTTAGTGGTGAGTCCTCATAGTTTGAGGACTGAGTATTATTTTAGTTTTCAATACAGTTTTTATTAGTCGGGTTTAATTGAGGGCTTGTCCCATCAACTCTATAATTCAGACATTTAGAGACTTTCAGACTAGAGTATTTTAGACAGATATTTCATTATTCAATATTTAGTATTTGTTTTCAATTATGAACCTTATAGCGATTTCACCCTACCTTCCATATTTATTTCAGTAATATATGTATTGCAATGTTATTATTATTCAATGCTCACAGTAGGTACAATTCATGGGTTAGCTGGTGGTCCTTCGAGGTTGCTAGAATCGTGTAGAATTTGGGGTACAGACTAAGAGCGTTACAAACTTGGTATCAGAGCCTAAGGTTCAACAGAGTCCTATGAAGTCTAAAAGTCGTATCTAGTAGAGTCTTGTGCATGGATGTGTAGTGCACCATACTTATGGACAGGGTCTATGAGATGTCTTAGGAAAAGTTTCTTTTCTTTCAGTATTAATGTAAGCATGAGCTTCAGATAAAATCTTAGTCTAATCTTTTCCCCTTCCATTTACAGAGCATGCCTCCAAAAAGGACTAAGGAAAGAATGGGAGACTATCCAGCACTTCATCCCGTCCAGTCAAATCCTCTAGACGAGCATGTCTCCCATGTGGAATTCAGAGCAGCTTTCACCACCCTAGCTCATTCTTTGGTAGCCCAGAATAAATGCCCAGCTGCTATTTTGGTCAACCTAGTGGCCAATACTACTACAACAAGGATTCAGGACTTCACTTGAATGAACCCTTCCTCTTTTATCAGGTTAAAGTCAGATGAGGACCCACAGGAATTTTTGGATTAGGTCCAGAAGGTTACATTTGTTATGGGGTTGAATGCTAGTGAGAATGCTGATTTGGTCACATATCAGTTACAGGATGTGGCTCACTCATGGTTAAATAGTGGAAACCAGAGAGGGCCATAGATGCAGGGCCCATAGAATGAGAGGAGTTTGCTATTGCTTTTCTGGATAGGTTCTTCCTGCTAAAGTTGAAAGAAGAGAAGTTTTTAGAGTTTATTAACTTAATGTAGGGCAACATAATAGTACAAGAGTATTCTCTCAAGTTTACTCAGTTATCCAGATATACCCCTCATGTATGGTCTGGTGTGTCACATAGTGTGGTCAAGAAGTGTAGGACCATAATCCTGGTTAAGGAGATGGACATATCCAGGATCATGGTCCATGCTCAACAAATAAAGAAGGCTAAGAATAATAAGAAGAAGAGGGAGAACAAGAGAGCTAGAATAGGTATCTTTAACTTTACTCAGCCTAAGTCAGAAGGTGGGAATCATTCTCAGTTCCACCCAAAATCTTTAGTTCCATCTCCATCCTTAGCCATTGCTCCAGTGTTTAAATTCAGATATGGCAATAGAGATAGGGCGCTAGGCCTAAACCCCAATGTAGTGTTAGCAGTGTCCGAACAAATCCTCTCTGCCAAAAGTGTGATAGAAACCATCAGGATATCTGCAGAGCTATTTGCGATATATGTTTTAGATGTTGTAATCTAGGCCATAAGGTTAGACAGTGTCCTCAGTGGGTTCACAGAGTCAGCATAATCGTCTTCCAGCTCAATTCGATAACCCAAATTAGCAGGGTGCCACTTCCAACGCCACCAGTAGGCAACACCCAAACTGACTTTATGCACTTCAAAACTGACAGGATTAGGATAGTCTCCTGATGTGGTCACTGGTACGTTACAAGTTTATTATTTGCATGTTTATGCTTTGCTAGATCCAGGAGCTTTTTTGTCCTTTGTAACTCCTTATAGAGCTGTTGACTTCAGAGTCAGTCCTAAAATTCTAGAAGAACCTTTCTCAGTATCTACCCCAGTGGGTAAATCTATCATAGCCCGGCGAGTATACAGGAACTATCCGATTATTGTATCTCAAAAAGTCACTTCAGTAGACTTAATAGAATTAGACATGATAGATTTTGATGTCATTCTCGGCATGGATTAGCTTCATTCATATAATACCTCAGTTGACTGCAAAAATAGAATTGTCTAATTTTAGTTTCTGAATGAACCTGTCCTAGAAAGGAGGGGTAGTACCTCAGCACTTAGGGGTTAGCTTTTTTTTTACCTAAGGGATAGAAAATAATATCTAATGGATGTGTCTATCATCTCATTTGAGGTAAGAATTCTTGTTTCGATACTCAAAGTCTTGAGTCAGTTCGAGTAGCATGTGACTTCCCAAATATGTTTCCCAAAGATCTTCCCGGAGTTCCTCCCAAGAGGAAAATTGACCTTGGAATAGACCTTCTTCCAGATACTCAGCCCATATCTATTTCTCCATATAGAATGGATCCAGAGAACTCAAAGAATTAACAGAATAGTTGAAGGATCTCCTAGATAAGGGATTTATCAGACCCAGCATATCCCCGTGGGGTGAACCAGTTCTATTCATGCATAAGAAAGATGGTTCTTTCAGAATGTGTATTAACTACCATTATCTAAATAAAGTCAAGGTCAAGAACAAGTATCCACTTCCCAAAATTGATGAGTTGTTTGACCAACTTCAGGGCGCCAGCTACTTTTATAAGATAGACCTCAGATCAGGTTATCATTATCCTAGAGTCAGATAGTGTAAGATTCCAAAAACAGCTTTCAAAACTCGGTATAGTCACTTTAAATTTTTAGTCATGTCCTTTGGTCTTACCAATGCCCCAATTACTTTCATGGACCTAATGAATCGTGTGTTCAAGTAGTCCTTGGACATGTTTGTCATAGTCTTCATAGATGACATTATTTTATACTTCTATTGTGAACATGATCATATAGACCATCTCAGAATAATGTTACAGGCTCTTAGAAACCACCAGCTATTCGCCAACTTCAGTAAGCACGAATTTTTGCTAAGGCCAGTAGCTTTCCTTAGTGATATCATTTTCGGTGATGGCATTAGAGTTTATATGCAAAAGACTGAAGATATCAGATATTAAGAGTTTCTTGGGCTTGGCCAGCTATTACCGATGATTTATTGAGAGATTTTCATCTATTTCATCCCCCATGTCCAGATTGACTCAGAAGAAGGTCAACTTCCAATGGTCAGATTCTTTTAATAAGAGTTTTCTTGAGTTGAAGACTCGACTGACTACAGCTTCAGTTTTGACTCTACCAAATGGTTCAGACGAGTTTGTGGTATATTGTGATACCTTCAGGGTTAGTTTGGGGTGTGCTTTAATGCAGATAGGTACGGTCATAGCCTATCCCACTAGATAGCTTAAGCCTCATGAGAAGAACTATCCTACCCATGATCTTGACTTAGCAGCTTTAGTATTTTCCTTAAAGATTTGGAGGCACTATTTGTATGGGATACATGTTGATGTGTTCACAAACCATAAGAGCCTCCAGTATGTATTCTCTCAGAAATGCCTAAATTTCTATCAGAGAAGGTGGTTGGAGTTGTATAAAGACTATGACATAAGTATCCTGTATTATCCAGGCAAGGCTAATGTAGTGGCTAATTCTCTCAGTAGGATGTCTATGGGTAGTGTTGCTCACATAGATGAGGATAAGAAGAAGTTAGCTTAGGAAGTTTACCAGCTTTCCCGACTAGGTGTCTGCTTAGTTGATTTAGTAGAAGGTAGTGTATGGATGTAGAGTAGTTCAGAATCATCTTTGGTTTCTAAGGTGAAGGAAAAGTAGGACAGAGATCCCTATCTAGTTAAGTTGCAAGAGTCAGTCAGAGATACGAAGTGAAGGTTTTCTCCCAAGGGGGAAATGGTGTATTGCGTTGCAGGGGTCAGCTATGTATGCTAGGTATAGATAACTTGAGGCAGCAGATTTTTGAAAAAGTGTATGGTGCGTGCTACTCTATTTATCTAGGGGCCACTAAGATTACTGCGACTTGCGAAAAGTCTATTGGTGGAGTGGGATGAAGAGAGATACTGCAAATTTTGAAGCTAAATGCTCAATATGTCAGCAGGTTAAGATTAAACATCAGAAGCCTAGTGGGTCCATGCAGTAGTTCAATATTCCCACATCGAAATAGGCAGAAGAAAACATGGACTTTGTGATGGGTTTGCCTCATACTCTTCGTTATCATGATTCTATATGGGTTATCGTAGATAGGATGACCAAGTCAACTCATTTCTTACTAGTTCATCCTTTTATTCGGCTGAGTATTATGCCAAGATTTATTTCAAAGAGTTGGTCAGATTGAATGGAGTTCTGTTGTCCATCATCTCTGATAGAGGTACCAGTTTACCTATCATTTCTGGAAAGCCTTCCAAAAGGGTCTTTGTACCCAAGTTCTCCTTAGTACATCCTTCCACCCTAAGATAGATAGTCAAGCAAAAAGGACCATTCAGACTTTGGAAGATATTCTAAGAGCGTGTGCCATTAACTTTAAGGGTAGTTGGGATAACCACTTTCCCTTGATTGAGTTTGCATATAACAACAGATATCATTCCTGTATTCTGATGGCTCTATTTGAGGCGCTCTATAAGAGAGGATATAGATCTCCTATTAGTTGGTTTGAAGTGGGTGAGGCCACAATGGTAGGGCCTTATTTGGTATTCGATACCTTAGAAAAAGTTTAGTTGATCAGGGAAAGGCTTAAGACAACTCAGAGCTGACAGAAATCGTATGCTGATGTGCAAATAAAAGATCTCGAGTTTGATCTTGGTGAATTTTTGTATTTGAAAATCTATCCTATGAAAGAAGTGAAGAGGTTTGGCAAGAAGGGGAAGCTCAGTCCCTAATATGTCGGTCCTTACCAAATACTCAGCCATTTTGGAAAGGTAGCTTACGAGCTTGAAATGCCTACAAACTAAGCTTCAGTTCACCCAGTGTTTCATGTCTCCTTGCTAAAGAAATGCATAGGTGACCTAGCATTCACAGTCCCTGTAGAGGGTATAGATGTTCAAAACAACCTTTCTTATGAGAAAAATCCAGTTGAAATCCTTGACTATCAGATTCACAGAATAAGGAACAAAGAAGTCCCTCTAGTCAAAGTTCTTTGGCGGAATCAGTCCGTTAAGGGGGCTACTTGGGAAGCAGAAGCAGATATGCGGACCAAGTATCCTCACCTCTTCTCCACAAACTCAGACTCATCTCAAGGTAACAATTTTTCTTAAATTCACTCAGTTTCATATTTAGATGTAGTTACCAACTTGGTATCAAGTAATGTTGTGTAACACCCCGCATTTCGGGCTAGAATAAAAAAAATATGACTCTGATGCGTTGATAATCCCAGAGCCTTAAATCCTATGCCAATTTGGCATGTTAATCAATTTTGTAGTATGTGAATCCATTTTAGCACGAATTTAGACCATAGAAGTCCTTCAACTCAAGGACGAGTTAAAACCATTTCAATTGATTAAGTTTTAGTGGACGTTGTAATTTGTGTCAGCTTCCATCGACCATAAATCTCTGTATCTGTCGAATTAGAGAACCTACTATGTGTCAAATGATAAGTCTTCGAGTTAGCTTTCCAACGATATCAATTTTGCTAAAATCCGACACTCGAGCAAGAAGTTATGGCTCTTCAAAGTAGAGTGCGTCGCCTAACCAATCACACTTAGCCACTGGACTGGTTGCGCGATACACAAGGCGGCGCATACCTTAATTTAGGCGATGCAAAGGGCGGCACCTATCTTAATCTAGGTGATGCAAAAGGCGACGCCTATCTTAATCTAGGCGATGCAAAGGGCGGCGCATACTTGTGGTTTCAGGTAACGAAAACACTCTGTTTTGAGTTACTTTAAGTGCAAGTTAGTCCTTACAAAACGCAAAATCGTCCTTACCCACTCCTAAATGGATTTGGGCCTATTAACAAGATTGAAGCCTCCTATAAAATCCCAAAATCTAATCCTTCAAGAACTTAAGAGGAGGAGCAACTAGGGTTTGAGAAAATAAGCTTGAAGGACTGATCATTCCGAAACTTCTTCGTGAAACAAATTACAGATTTGGAATACTCTCGAAGTAGGCTTCAATAAACACCTAAATTTAGAGGAGAACAAGGTACGCGGGGTTTTCCTAAAATCTCATGGGCATAGAAATCATGTTTTTAAGAATCGGGTTTTCGAATTCATGTGCATACTCATGTTTTAGAAGCTTTAATGATATTGTTTTGGCCTTTTGGCTTTCCCCCAAAGTTATTTCAAAATTATATGTATATGTATATGTATATATGTGTTTGTCCTGAAATATGAATTTAGAGCATGATTTTCGTGAAACCCCTCTCTTAATGCAAATTTTTCCATGTTTCGCGTAATATACAATGTTTTGAACACGAAAGAGAGGTTTGTGAATGTTGAATAATGCATGTAATGAAAGAATGCAAGGTTTTGCCAAAATGCACATGACCACCATATGTTTGATGAAATTTCTGCATGAATTGAACTTTAAGTTTCGGAATATGAAATCCTTTACATCAGTTACATGTTTTGGTGTTCTAAACTATGTTTTGAAAGAAAGCTTTTGCTTAATACATTATGGCTCAGAAATAGGACTTGCAAAGTCTTGGTATGACGATACCAACTCAGACAAATGTCATATCTGACTCAGACTAACAGACTTTTCAGACTTTCATGATTTTAGACGTTCAGAATGTTGCATGTACAGAAAAGGTTAAAAATAGGCATACAAAGACGTTAGGTGGTCCCCCGAAGAGGGCTTGAGTTCAAGCGACTCGTTGCCTAAAACCGTGGTTTGCCGACCCGGGTATATTATTATGCGCTGACTTAAATGTCCTGTGACGTATCAGAATCAGAAACTCCAACCCTTGCGGCACACTTGGGTTGGGGGCTTCCCCACCGAGTCAATGGTGGATTCCATACAGCTCGTGGAATATTCAGAATTGTAGGGGAATACCAGCTAACTCAGAAGTAAAACACAGATCACGATTTGAAATGAACAGACAGGTTGCATGTTTTCAGAAAGTGCCCATGTACTTTTTAGAAATAGTTTTATACATGATGTCATGATGAAAAATTTGTTTTCACTTGATATATATATATATATATATGTATGTTCCATTATACTATTTTTGGAGTGATTCGCGTGCCAGTACTTTTGTGCTGACCCCCCCCCCCCCCTCCTTCCAGGTTCTAAGGCACAGTCTAGGGGTCCAGCTACTCAATAGATATTCTCGGGCTTGCAGACTTGATCTCACAGTGGTGAGCCTTCTATTATTCGGAAGGCCTAATTATGTTAGAAATTATCTTATTTATTATGTTTTTGGTCTACTGGGGGCCTTGTCCCAGTTTTTTTCCAGACAGATGTTTATGTTCTTAGTAGAGATTTCGCAGACTGATGTCAGATAATATTATCTAGAAATATTGCAGAACTTGACCATGTTTTCCATACTCAGTTTCAATTCCGCATTTTATTATGATTATGAATGTTGTGCATGATAACCAGACAGAGAATGCCTGTTCCGGGCCTTCATGGTTCGGGATGCTCGTCACGGCTAGGGCTTAGGCTCGGGTCGTGACATGTTGCATACTCAATCATGCATTCATGACTCATTTCAGTCTTGTACTTATGAATCAGATATGCATGTTCAGTATACAAACTCAGCTTATCAGTAATATCAGTTATGAAATCATACGTCAGTTATGCATATTCATTATATCGGTAGTCTCAACAGTGAAATCATGCTTCAGATGTGCGTGTCTAGTATGTACTTTCAGTCTATCAGTTCTCCCATCTTAGTCAGTCTCATTCAAGGAACGAATGTTCCTAAGGGGGAGATATTATAAGACCCCGCAAAATTCTAAGCTTAATTCAGTTTTTTAAAGCTTGTTAAGGGGTCCTAGACTTAGAAATTCTTTTAGCTATATATTCATACTTAGATTTATTTTATCATTCATATTTGGAGATCTTATTTTGCAACCCTTACAACTATTAAATTTCGATCTTAAGTTGCTTCATGATCAGGAATGTCACTAGGTGTTCTCAGATGAGTTTTGGATTTTTTGAATATCGTTCGAAGCACGTTTGAAAGTGCAAACCAGTGTATCAACATGATCTCGATGCGCTTCATCGTCTATCGTGTTAATGAAGATTTTCCCCATCTCCCATTGCAATTTCCTATGAACCAACACAGACTCAACGCGATGCGTTAGCCATAGCGTCGATTTCTTCAATACGGCGTGTCGATCTGTGCATCGCTAGGCCAGTTTTTAGTCATTAAATATTAGCATTCTCAAGGGTATTTAGGTCATTTTTTCATGTTTATCAGCCCCTAAAACACGAGATTTAGCTACTTTAGAGGAAAATCCATTCACTATTCTCAAAATTTCTCAAGAAACAAAACCCTAGGGCTTTTAATTCAAGGTTCAAGATTCAAGAACTCACCATCAACCTTAGTCAATTCTAGTACCAAGGTATGTGAAGTGTTCATCCAAGGGTTCCTTCAACCCTTGGAGTCCAAGAAACTCTTTTAAACTTCAAGTAGATTGATTCCATGATTTCCATGATTAGATTTAAGTGTATTCATGATTATAATGTTCATTGGTTTTCTAATCCATGATCTATTATTTGTTTCATGTAGAATTGATTATTATGTGTGTAGTATCATGTGAATTCCTGTTAAAGCCTTTGAATTTGTGAAGGAAGAATACATCGCCCGGCCTCTCAACTTGGCACAATCTTTCACTTTGGCACCTCAAATGGGAGTTGTTCATTTTAGGCACCTCAAATAACGTATAAGTGTGTCATTTTGGCACCTTTTGCTAAGTTGGCAAGGTGTGTGTATTGCACCTCCATAAAGGCATGTGAAAGCCTTTTTTTGGCTGATGTGGCATCCAATTTGGCCGACCAACAATATATTAAATCTTCTCTATTAATTTATACTTTTTTCTTTATTTTTATCCATTATTTTTGTCAATCTTAAGCTTATTTAATGGTGGAAATTATTGGGAGAGATTTAAAAATTAGAAAAATATTTACGAGTTCGTCTTGCTAAAAATAGTATATTAACTCACCCTATTAATTTACACTTCTTTCACTTTTTAACCATTTTTATCAATCTTAAACTTATTTAATGATAAAAATTATTGAGAGAAATTTTAAAACTGTATATGCTCATTCTTGCAATTACCCCAAAAATAGAAAAACTTAAAATTCAACAGAAAAAAATGATATTTTTTAAAATATTTCACTTCGCGAGAATCAATTCGATTAATTATCATTGCATCTGTAACAACTAAAATGAGATTTTCATAACTTGCACAAAAAGTGTCATAATATCATAGTCCATTTCATTAACCTTATCCCTTTGAGTTTGATTATAGAATCATCTAGGAAACCCACGTAATCTAAAGGTCAATGACCTGCAAATATATTATCCATCTCCTACCAATAGATTATCTGTATCTTTATAATCTAAGCAAAAAGCACATTAATGTCCTTTTGATTGGAAAATGCAAGTTCTATGAGAATTCTTCAACTGAGTTGCGACATTAAGTATGCCAATTCGGTAGACACGCTGAATCATTGTCGCTCTCCCTGTAGTAGAACATAGAACAACTCCATTTCTAGAAACCAACATCCCAAAATTCAAATTGCTTGGGAATACTACCTCATTTTTTCATGAAAATTTTGGATTTTCATGTAAAAATGCTAACTAATCCCTTAAATGGTTCTTAGAGGCAGGAAAGAGTGGAATGGATCTCTACTACTTTGCAGCCAGTCAAAAGGAAAAGATGCCATTGTCAAAGGAGATGATTTTTTTTTTGAATTTTTCTGCATATCAAGATTAAAAAATACCACAAAACGATAGATTGCAAAATCAAAAGAAGAATGAAGAAATGAAATTTGCATTTTAAAAATGGTCAGAGTCTAAAGAAGAGGGGGCTGACAATTTAGGGGTGGTGTAGTCAATGGCGGTGACGAAGATGATTTTCTTGTTGGGAAGCATTGTAGCGCTAAGAAGATGATTTAGGGATGGTAAGGGTGGGGGTGGGGTATTTGGAGAGGACAATTAGGGGTGGGGGTTGTTTGGAGAAGATGGTTTGTTGGGGGTGGGAGTGGGGTTGATTTTGTTTTTTATTTAAATTATACTATTATTTAAAAATTATTTGGATAAAAAATGACAAATGTCATGTCATTATTGATCACTTTACACGTTATATTAATTACTTTACACGTCAAGTACGCGTAATACACGCATAGTATATATTTTTGTTGATTGTGCAAAAGGTACCAAAATGATACATTCGTACACTAGTTGAGGTGCCTAAAAAGAACAACTCCCATTTAAGGTGCCAAAATAAAAGATGGTTTCGAGTTAAGGTGTCTGGCGATGTATTCTACCATTTGTGAATTTGGGAATTTATGTTATGATGCCTACATATTGTTTTAGTATCATGTGCAAAGTTGTACTCCCCAAGTATTTGTTAAAATGCACATGTGAGTTAAATGGGAAAGAATTCATAGCATGTTAGTCTGTGTGTAAACTTATACCTTACAGGTGTTTGATAAAATGTCTCTATGGATAAGTTATGAACCAGTGCACAGTGATATGCTTTCCAAGTTTACTCTATGCTTTACTTTTCATGCTATCGAGTCCTAGGGGTATTCGATACCCAAAAATTTAGCTCTTTACCTAGAGCAATAGTAGTTACAGAACAGTCTCAGTATTGTTTCAAATAATAGTACTCAGTATTCAGTCATAGACTCAGTTCAGTATTCAGTCCAGAATTCAGTGAACTCAGTTAGTTAACCAGATTCAGTATTATTCCGTTAGCTAGTGGAAACCAGTGAATTCAGTTCAGTTCAGTTCAGTTAGACAGTACGATCAGTAATAGTTCAGTCAAGCCTAGTATGAACTAGAAATCAGTTCAGTGTCTATTCAGTTGGGAGTAGGATTTAGCATCAAGCGAACCCAGGGATGGGGGCATTCCTGCCAGTATAGGGTTTGATCCTTAGTAGCAATCCCTACGTTACATAACTACATAGCCAGCGTAGGTTGATATTCTTCCTTCCAGACTAGGGTTGATACATCTCATATGAGTTTTCCTGCCAGCGAGGGTTGACGAAAGAGCTTCCTGTCAGAGAGGGTTAACTCATAGCTTGTCTTTACCCATGGTATGATACTGACACCCTTCCAATTGGGGCTACGGGTTGGACCCGAATCCATTTAGAGAGGGGCATGTCAGTTACATGATTACCTCCCACACTTTCATCTTTAGTCTTAGTATAGAACCCAGTTCAGTTCTACAGAATCAGGACTATCAGATATAGTCACCCAACTCAGTATAGAACTCAGTTCAGTTCTATAGAATCAGGGCTGTCAGAAATAGTCACCCAGTTATCAATTAGGACTGTCAAGAACAGTCACTCAGTTATCAGTATTACAGTATCAGTAAACTCAGATATCAGTTAATCAGTATTCAAAACTCAGTAACCAGTATTGAAATGATCTCAGTTATAATTTATGTATTCATGCATGTACTCTCATTTAATTATTTTCACATTATTCAGTCAGTTATTGTTCATGAATTTGAACCCATGCATATCAGTCTACCTCAGTTAGCATACTAGTACATTCAAAGTACTGAAGCATACTTTTATTTTGAGCTATAATGTCTTATATCATAGGTTCAGACACATGGGATCCTGACCGTACTTAGCAGTCCAACCTATCAGCAGCAGACTTAGTGGTGAGTCCTCATACTTCAAGGACAGAGTATTATTTCAGTATTTTAGTATAGTTTTCAGTAGTCAGGATTAGTTATGGGCTTGTCCCATCAAATCCATAAGTCAGATAGTTAGAGGCTTTTAGACTGGAGTATTTCCGACAGATATTTCAGTATTTAGTTTTAAGTATCTAGTATTTATTTTCAGTTACGAACCTTATCATGATTTCAGCCTATCTTTTTTATTTATTTTAGTAATATCAGTATTGTAGTGTTATTATTATTTGGTACTTACACCAGGTACCAATCATGGGTTAGTTGGTGGTCCTTTGGGGTCATTAGCACCGTGTAGCGTTTGAGGTACAGACTCGGGGCATTACAATTTTACAACCATTTCTTTGCTTGCCAATTAGTTGAAAGGAAATAAGTCGAATTCATATATTTATCTAACGTATTCTGATAGTGGAGATTATTGCTTAACTCTACAAATTTTGTCAAGTTGAATTTTCATAAGGTTTACCCTCAAACTGGTAAGTGTTCTACACTAGCCAGACTATTTATTCTTTCAACTCAAAATATAATGTTATTGTTGGCTTGACTATTTCCTTAGAGGTATTTTTAGTATTTATCCTAGAAAATTAAAGTATAAGGATCTGTTTTTGACCCCTAATAGGATTTTATATTCTATTAAAAGTTAGGTTTCACTTCAGTTCATCTCTCATAGCTCTATCTCTTCGAACTATTCTTTCAATTTCTAGATCAAAAGAAATCAACGAACTGCCTTGTCTCCTAGAACTTGACATAAACTACATGAAACTTATAACGCAACAAAAACAACAAGTAAAAGTGAAAACTAAAAAGATAACAAAACACAAAATAGAGTATCAATTTCTAAAAATTCATTGGAAATGGTGCCAATAACATATTTTGTGGCTTTTGTTCACACAAGTGAACGTTGTCTGACAATAAATATAGGACTTGAGATTACAGATATCGATACCATTAGAAATTGATGAATTGACTAGTAGTTTTAATTTAGAATTATCTATTTAGTGAATAAGCAAAAGTAACTGTGTATTAAGGGATTATAAACTAAGAACTATTTAAATTCTAAAACTTATGAGAAAATTGTAATTGGTTTGTGCTTTTAGTGGAAGTTAGTGATCAAGGGTTGTGGTGGTTTTGCAATCTAGTTAACTTATTATTTAATTAATCTACTTGATTTCCTAGATTATTGGATATTGATTGAGATTTGCATGTTGACCATTTCTTCTAAAAAAACACTACATCTACTTGACTATTCCTGACGCCTATATTTCAGTGGTCGTCAATTGATAGTGAAGCACATGTGATTTGTCATATCAACTAAGCAAGGCTAACAAGTATATTCCTATCCATTTTAGTATATTTTTCCACCTTCCTAATAGATTTCACAACCAAGCTCTACCTTTTCTTATTATGTATGTAGATTCCCTATTCCTAGTTCAATTTATACCCTATAGACAGTAACTGATAATTGGCCAAAGGATCAAATAATTAAGAATGAAAAGAATTGAGAAACTCCATAATAGAAATTGAATGTTAACTTTATTAACTTCAAAACTCAACCTTCATAAATAGTCCAAACCCTAGAATCTATGAGCATAATTACTCATGAATTTATTCCAACATTGATTCAATCATACAAAAGATAAAAAAAATATTTAAAACCTAGACTAGATACTTAAAAGGTGTCGTATGGTTCTCCTCCCCCAAAACCACATTTAATATGAGTTAAAAGAGCTATATCAGATAAAAATCAACTAACTATAGTATATGTAGGGTTTTGGGGGATTCCAAATCATATACGAAAACTTTTTCTTAAGGCCACGCCTAGGGTGGTGCCATATCCCATTTGGGAGGTCTACTTATTTAGACTACCCCTTTAGAATACGAGGGCTCCTAGGGCCTTTCTGTAGTGAAATTTCTTGCCTTTTTCTTTGTTTTTCCTCCGCTAAGTTCCTATTTATCTCTTCTATTCTTGGACTTTCTCTAGGTCACTATCCACAGCTTATTCTCAGATTTAAAGGATCCAATATCATTACATTATGCTCCAAATTTGTGAAAATTCCATGATTCTTCATCCTACTGCAATACCCCGCATGTTTCTAATCCTGTGATTCATACTTGAGTACATGACTTACAATAAATATCCTAGTGATAGGAGAGCTTATGATGTGTGATTCTTAGTAGCAATCTTTGTGTGCCAGAACTACGTAGCCAGCGTAGGTTGATACATCTTAACCCGTCAGCTTAGGGTTGATAAAGTGGCTTAACCCACCAGTTTAAGGTTCCCACCGTTCTTATTGAGTACCCGCCAAATAAGGGTCACTCACAGCTGTCCTTACCAGTGGCGCGGTATTGACACCCCTCTAGTCAGGGTAGAGATTGGACCCCAGCTTAGCCATAATGGCATACATGGGGCATGTCGGTTAAACACTACTTCCCACAGTTTCAGTAACAGTCTCAGTAAAAAAACTCAGGGCATTCTTCATATTTCAGTATATACAAGACTGCCAGATATAGTCATCCATGTTATCCATTTCAGTATCAGTCATGACAGTTATCAGTAAAATATGTATTAGCTTACAAGTTATGCTATCACGTATTCACGGTCCTAGTTTCTATATATGTGTGTTTGCACTTCCACGTTCATATTAGTCAGTCAGTGTTGTTCATGCATGAAACCCTTTATGTTCAGCCTACCTTCCTTGTATACTCAGTACTCCAGTTGTACTGATGCATTTGCGCTATGGTGCTTTCTTTACATGTTACACCATAGGTTTTGAGACACGAGCTCCAGCCCAGCAGTAGCGATAGCGTTCCAGTCGCAAAGACACAGTGAGTCCTCATTGATTCGAGGACAATATGTTTTGATTCATTTATTTATTCTTTAGTTCAGTTTTACGGAGTTAGTTGGAGACATGTTCCTTCAACTCCTTATTCAGACAGCTTAGAGGCTTTCAAATTTATATTCAGATTCAGTTGTTTTGGGTATTTTTGCCCAAATGATTGTATTCAGTTGATACTTATGGCCTTACAGTTCCATGTATTCTGCATTATTATATTATGATTTGCAGTATATAGGTATAGATATCATTCATAGGTTAGATTGTGGTCCCTCGGGGTCATGAGCACCGTGTAGAATTTCGGTTCAGCAAATCGGGGTGTTACACCTATACACCAAGACAATCTACGTAAAGATATTTAACATAAAGTAAGCTCGAAATCATGTTAAAATTTGTAAAGTGTATCACATTACCTCCACACAAGCAAGAACCTTCTTAAGCTCAAGAATATCAACTCAAATAAGCTGATAGGCTAAATGCTGGATGTCTGAAAACAAAGAATGCTCCTCAGCTCCCATACTGACCATTTTTTGACTCAAGGAATCTACTCCCACATTTTAATTTCCTAGGTGATATAGATTGAAAGATCATAGTCCTTAAGAAACTGCAGTCTTATGTCCTTCCTTTATTGTCATAGTCCTTATGAAAAAACAACCACATACATCACCTTAAATTAAGGTAGTTTTGGCTGAAAATGTGTTATAGGCTATGATGGTCGGTGTTGGTCTTAAAATGAACCCCATAAAGATAGTGCCTCCAAATCTTTAATGTGAAGACTACCACCTCCAACTCCAAGGCATAAGTAGGGTAGTACTTTATGTAAACCTTCAGCGTCCTAGAGGAATATGCTATAACTTTGCCTTTCTACATCAATACACATCCCAAACCAACTCTAGAAACATCACAATACATAGTAAACCATGGCCCTCAATCAGAAGATCCAGAATCAAAGCTAACATAAATAAGGCCTTGAGATTCATAATGTTTGCTTTGAATTCATCGAACAATTTAAAAGGGACATTCCACTAAGTTATTGTAGACAATGACACTAAAATCGACAAAAACCCATAACAAACCACTTGAGTAACTTGTTAATCGAATGAAGCTCCAAACGACAATAGAAAAAGTAGGACTGGTCCAATCATGAAATAACCTAATATTTGTTGGATTTACCATAATCCCATTCTTAGAATCCACATGTCCCAAGAGTTTCATGGGCTCAATCCAAAACTCAGACTTAGAGAACTTTGCATCCAACCATTGATCCTGCAAAATCTAGAGGAAAACTCTAAAATATTTCTTATGCTCCTCCCTAATCCTCAAGTATACTAGGATGTCATCTATGAACGCTTTTATAAATGAGTCCAAATGGTTCTGGATACGTAATTCATCAACTTTAAATATATCGTTAGGGCACTAGTCAAGCCAAAATGCATAACCAAGAACATGTAGTGTCCATAAATTATCATAAAGATAGTCTTAGAGGAATTTGATGCCTTGATCCTCAACTGGTGTGATCCTAACCTTAATTCTTCTTAGAAACCATCACCCCACCCTAAAGTTGGTCAAACAAGTCATCAATATCTGATATGAGATGCTTATTCTAAATAGTCTCCTTATTCAACTAGCGATAATTAGTACACATACAAGGGGATCCATGTTTCTATTTCACAAACAAAATAGGGTCACCCATGAAGTATCACTAGGCCTGATAAACTCTTACTCAAAAAAATCTGAAGTTGTTCCTTTAACTATCTCAACTATGTCGATGTCGTTTGATATAGAGGAATAAAAATAGGTCAAGCGCCCAACTCAAGATCAATGCAAAAGCAAATATCATGATGGAGCGAAAGAATAGTTTAATGCATAGAAAATGCATCTACTAATTCACTAACCAAAGAAACTAACTTAAGTGAAGAAGTGCCAGTGTTAGTATCCCGAACATTCACTAAATACGACAAACACACCATCTCTACCAACCCTATCCAGTTCAAATGATATAATCCCTTTCAGCATATGACAATCAGTGCTCTTCTACACAATCTAGTGGTACCATACATAACCAAGGTAATAGTCTTGGTAAAGAAATCCACGACTGTATGATAGGGAGAAAACAAATCCATGCCCAAAATCATGTCAAAATCCACTATGTCTAGGATACATAACAAGATCTACCCAAGTGCCTTATACCAAAATACACAACATGGGATCGATACACTCAATCCATAACTAAAAATTACCTATGGGAGTAGGTACACACATATTCATGGATAAATTCTCACACAACTTGTCCAAATGAGTAGCAAGGTGAGCAGATACACATAAATAGGTAAACCCAAAATAAAATTATCCATAAGTTAGATGATAAAAACTGGAGATCATACCTATGATGAATGCATACGAAGCCTCGGCCTTAGGCCTACCTAAAAAATAATTCATAGAATTGTGTTCTCCCCCTAAATTGAGCACTCACGTGATAACATGTTTGTCTTGACTAAGATCCACCTATAGCAACTTAGGGACCACCTCTACTTTCCCACATACTAACTCTGGCTTGTGGTAATAGAGCTTTAAGGGACTAAAAAAATTAACCCTACAACCTGTTATGCTTGAGTCTAGGACACTCCCTAAACAAATATCCCACCTCACCACACTTATAATACCCTCTGCCAAATGTGCCCTAATATGATAGCCCTTCCAATCCAGTATGGATACCACAACATAAATACCTATAATGTGAGACCAATAATTCTAAACAAAATATTAACCACTCTACCTACTATACCATAAATAACAATCAATGATAATTAATGTCACTACTTAAATGGGCCAAGTAGGCTAAAAGTGATAACTTATATAAGGATACCCCTACCTTTAGAAGAAGAACCACTAAAACTGCCCAGATAGTGAGGCCTCTTATCTCTGCCTTTATAGGCTTCATAATGTATCCCCTATATGGCAAACTCATAGTCAGCCACCAAAAGAAATATACCCCCAATAGCTACTAGATGTTTTGTTATTAAATGGAGTGTTTAAAGTCAAATCCTTGCACGTAATATCTTAAGTTAAGTAGAAAGATCATAGAAGCATGTCGAGATAACTCATGAAACCTCATCTCTTAATAAAAATAGACATACAACTGTACTGTAGATTAGTGAACTCATTTGTCAATATCTTTTTGCCACTACTTAGTTTTCCTTACCATTTAAAATATAGTGTAGTCAACCCTATATAATTCAAATAATCTAAGGTTATGAAACCTCTCCTAAAAGCATCCTCTTCTAAAGCACCAAAAACAATGAGTAGCACCCAATCTGATAAATCTATCAAAAATCTTTAGCTCCTCCATAGTCATCACTAGTATAGCCACAATAGGCTAAGTGATAACTGACACTACTAACGCCTCTAAACATGAAGTGTACCCATGAATCCTATACACCCTGTGTGGCCACATGGGATGAAATTTTTGCACCATTTAGTGTACCCAGAAAAACCCACCCATGAAATACCTTCTAGAAAGCTTTATATCCTATCTCCAATGATGGCTCTCTATCCAATACTAATTTGGTGCCATAGGTCTTACATATTCTTGACCTCTAGGTTGATCCCTGCTCCGACCCCTAGTAGAGGCCCTAGCATAGATGTAGCAGCCATGTCTGTTGATGACTTCATCTGAACTATCTAAGAAGGAATGAAATTAATGATATTTAGAAGTTAAAAAGAGTATGATGGCATGATAAGAAGTCAAAAGATAGAATTTTTCTCAAAAATCACTTATATCCTCCTATAGATACAATACATACACCATCATATTAATCTATTAGACAATACTATACACTTTCTCTCATACCAATGAGATAAATTAACCTAAAGGTCTGATATCACAATTTTAAAACCTAAAATTAGCCTATGATAGAACTATTTTAGTCCCCTTAATAGGTAACCCAAGTTTCTTATCCATATATAGTAAGTAATAACCTAATGAATAATAAAGGAAGTGAAAATTGGAACAACAAGGCACTACACATACATTCAAATACATAATATACAAAATAGGCCCATTAGAAACAGAGAATAACAAAATATAAAACAATACCCATCTTTGGACTTGATATCACCAGTATCAGAGCTAGTAAACTATTAGTCAAACTCTATATGCATATCTATCCAAAAATTACACAATATTGATAATAAGTAGAAGAGGGAAAGGGGTAAGTCTCTAGATGCCAAGATCCCGTAACAGATCCAATAAACAAGCACCCCCAAATAGATGGAATCAACGAGGATGATTCGTACTAGGCTCCATATCAAAAAAAAATGAAGAAGTGTTGTATCAATATAAGAGCATAGGTACTCAGTAGGCATCATAGGCTGTCTAATCTTTGGATAAAAAATATAAAGTATAAATAGAAAGAAAAGATAAAGAAAAATATAGAAAAATCCCAACATTTCAAAGAATAATAGAAATAATAAAGATAATAATAATAGTACACACAACGTATATATAATGCCATGCAATATAGAGGGATGCAATAAAATATACAGCTAATGTAGAAAAATAGAATCCAAATTTATACCTCAGGACACCCTGAATAATGTCTTAGACTCATCAATAATAATATTAAACTAAAAATGGATTGGAATAGGACCTTAGACAAAATTTAAAGATACAAAAACCAAAATTAGTGTTTTTCTTTAAATAAACCATGATCCATGTAAATGAATATGTGAATATATGTGTGTAGATACAAAATAAGGAAAAGTCTCCCTTCATACAAAGCTACAACTATTTGATACTCAATCCAATACAAATTCTCAAGTTGCATACCCCACAACTTCACAACAGAAGAAACAAATACAAAAGGGAAAGTATATAAAAGTAAATCGACGATAAGAACACATCCTACCACAAAGTTTCACCCTAGACCTAAACTAAGAATACCTAAGTTGAGCCTAACTACTAAGGGAGAAACCTACCATAACCCGAGCAAGAATATTACTCTAAATTTATCGAAATTGGCCAATAATTTAGAAATTTGTGTTAAACCTTTTTGTGAACAACAATACATCAAATACACCATGTAATTTATATACCACATCAGCTACTTGATATAAGTCAAGGGAAAAGAAGTTGTAACCTACCTCTAGGCTGAGCCACAAATCCCACGCCATCATACAAAAGACTTTCCCTTTTTCAAAGCCTTAGATCATTGCCAATCTATCAAATATGTAATCTATAAGTATATAGGATAATAAAGTCCAGAATTGACAATTTATAATTCAAACCCGAAATTAAGTAACAAGTTGACCCTCAAAGCTCATTGATAAAATCAAAATTTTCCATTATAATTACCTTTTCTCAAGAGTAAGGAATTCATGCCCAAAAGGTAGGTGAAGAAGGGAACCTATTTGGACCTTAATTAGTTTGAAAAAGTCTACTTTATAAGAATAAAACATAAGAATTGAAACACTCAATTAACAAATTAAAGATAGAATACACATAAGATGCGGTGAAGGAATGTAGTAGGGAAAAACATAATTTACTAGGAACAAGAATCTCCAAGAATTAATAAATTTTCCTCATAATTGAGCTCTCAATTGACTTGGAACAAAAGTGACCAAAATAAAGAATATATGGGTATTGAAAGAATCATCAATTGTCACTCATATGGAGACTCGCTATAGGTATGATTCCACATACATGGTAAATCTTCCATAGGAAAATAAGCCACTAAGAAATTAGGGCTCTACTAAAAAAATAAAGATTCCACAGAAGTCGTCCGCAATAATGAAGAAAGTATACAAAAGAAACTTTGAGTGCACAATGCATCCCACAAGAGCAGAATTCCCTCCATAGAATTGGCCTCTCTTGAGTTAGTACCTTTTGTTGATGCAACCATCCCACTATAGAAACGACTTCACGGAAGCAGGCTAAGCTCTACAAGTGTAGTTGCACTAGATAAAATTTCACCAACACCTTTCACCAAATAGACTAAGTCTCAGATGAACTCTCGATATTCATCCAAAACCACTTGACCATAAACTCAATATGATACACAATTGGAAAGGCCATTTTGGACTCAAAAAAAATTGATAAAATGACCAATGGGGATCATCTGGATCAAATGTTGACCAAAGTTAACACTTTAAAAAAATTATTCGATAAGACCCAACAATATAGCCAAAATGAGTCTAAAACATTGGAACTCAAATCGAAGGTCCCCCTAATCAAAAATTTACCTTTTGGAGCAAAAGAAACTAGTAAAATTCTTATTTGATCCTATTTTCTATTAATGTTGACTAGAGTCAAACTCTTTCAAGTTAGAAGCTCCTAAACTAAAAATCTCACCTAAAACTCGATCTAAATCCCTAAAAATCAAATCATCCATCCCCAAAGATCACAACCACTGTATTGAAGCTACAAAAAAAAATATGCAAAAATAAAATAATAACCATAAGGGTCATTACATTATTGGAAGTCATATTTTGTCTCTTAAAACTAAGGCACATTTTTTTTCATTGCTCTTTTCTTTTCCAGCGTTATCTTTAATTCTTATTATTCCCGATGGTTCTTCATTCTATATCTTTGTTCCCATACTAGTCTATAATAAAAATAATATCTCAAAGGACCTTCATATTCAAGTTTCAAACGTTCTCCATATTCGTATCCATCTAACCTTTTATATCCAAGTTAAATTTTCTCTTATTTTTATTTTAGGAGATCAATCTCCATTTTAATTTTTGCTACATTACTCCTAGATTTAGAGAAAGTGGCGTGGTAAAAAAAATAATAACTTTGCCAATAGATTGTATAAATCAAGATAAGATATCCATCTAAACAAGTGTCAAGATAATTTATGGATTAAAACAAATGTAGGGACAATAGTTATTTTGAGTTTGGGTTTGAAATTCAGTATCCTTTTTGTAGTTTTCATATTGTCTAGACCAAATTTCAATAAACTACTTGAAATAGATATGGTTGAAATTTACTTCATTACTCAAGTCCAGATAAAACACATTTATAATCAAAAAGGTCAATATAATATATAGATATATAGATCACTACTGGAAATTAGGCTTAAGTTAACCATTCATTTACTATCATGATAAATCTTATAACCACTAAAATAGCTATGTCGGGGTAATTTAGGTAGCCACTACAACTGATTATGTTATCATAACTCTAAGGTGATGGCTATCTCCAATGGTTACAATAACCATTGCCATAGAAGAACCTATTGCAATGGTTTAAGCTCAAAAGATAATGCAATTGTTAAATATCTATTGGGACAATTTGTACCCATCCCCATGTAACTCTGGCAACAGTTATTAATATGTTATTGTGACATTTATTTCTATATATTAAGGAACGGGCTAAATTTATTATGATGATTATGTTGATCTAACGCTATAATTTTGAGCTATTGAAACTTTTACTAAGTTATTGCATCATTATCATAAGGGTTAGGCAATGGATGTTTCTACTGCGACTGCAATAGTTATTGTTAGGCTATTGCAGTAACTTTAAACGTATAGTATGAATTCATAAAATTGAACATGAGGAAAGTTTCCATTACCAAAATTACAAACTGAAAACCAAAATTAGTTAATATCACACAAGAAAAATAATTTTTAACCATTAAAAAGGTGAAATACAAGTATTCAAATTTCAAAAATAGAAGAACTTTGAAACTTAGTATAGTTTCAACAACATGAACGCAATCCTCAACTCCTAGGTTAAGTTTAATTCATCACTTATATTCTCTTCTTTAATTTCATCACCTTCAATGATTTTGTAAAAATAATTAATTAGTAAATTTTAATAAAAATTTAATGGCACCAAGACTTTTAATATAATTATATATTTTGTATCTATGTACAAGAACATGTACATGTGCATATCATCTAAATAAATTATCAAAATTGCAAAACCATACAAAGTCAATCGTACCATTTGACATATTTAGGTGAAACAAACATACATCAAGGAAAGCATACCAACAATAGCAATAAAATTCTTAACAAAATAATGCATAAAGAATGGAGTCCACATTTATTACAGCAGGTTTCTCTTGGAATGAAGGATGACTGAATTCCACACGATGTAGGAAGAATACACTTTCAAATGCCCTAATGTAGGTTGACCTTGGCACTCATGGTAAAGTAAGAAAAGAATGGTTGCACTTCTCAAATTGAGGAACTTTTTTATTTTCACAGAGCTTGACGTGTCTGCCTACATGCAGACGCCCTTTCAAGTGATGGACAAACTATAACTCAATCAGTAAAAATGGCTAAAGATTATGCCATTTAGGCAAACGATTATGCTAAAGATACGTCTTATGAGAATGATCAATAATTTTGTTGTGTTACTACAGACACCCTTTCAAGTATTGCAAAAGCAGTAGCTCAATCAGCAAAGAAGGATAAAGACAAAACTTTTAGAAAATTCAGCAAACTTATGCCACTACTACAGGCACTCTGTGAAGTGTTGGAAAAACTATGGTATTATCAAGGAATGAAATAACCTATGTCATGCAGAGGTTGTAAAAGTAAAAGTTGTCATGTTAGAAATGCACAAAGGAGAATTAGGTTATGCAGGGAAAATAGTCTGGACTATTATGGACAAAGATGCAGAGGTGGATTGGGGAGGTACATATTATAAAATAGAAAACTACAGATGCCATAAAAGTTGTAGTTGGTGTTTCTTCTAATTTTTCAGGGTACACTGGGAAAAATGGTGGCTTTGAAAAATGTAGTTGCTAGCACTGAAATGAACATCATTAGGTATGCAAATAAAGAATTGGATGATGCTAAAAATTATGTGGATTCAACTTAATGAAGTATAATATAGTATGCAACTAAGAGTAAAAAATACGGAAGAAGGATGTGTAAGCAAAACAAATTTTTTCAGACATCGGTATTTGTTTTAGACATTTTCTATAAATAAATGAATTAGTAATATTGTGACAGAGAAGAGAACAAAATAATACTATCCTAAAATATATCATTCAGATATTACAAAAGCATCAGAATAGCTAAAAGAGATGTAACCTAAAATGGCTCAAATTAGCACTTTCTCTTTACTAAGGAATTAAAAGTCTGGTGGCTATATACTCTATTCCTTCGGCTATAGGTAATTCACTTAATGTAGGGAAGGATATTACTATTAAGTTAAAGCTCGAGATTTTAAGGGTTAGAGTGTAGGTGAATTTATTAGATAATCTTTCGAAAGGTGTTCATTTGTTATTTAAGGACATCAAAACAGTACAATTCATTCTAATGGCAAAATATTATAAATTAAACACTTCCTAGATAATGCACTTAAAGTAAACATCAGGGACACAAGACTAATGAATGTTGTTTCACATTAAACAGGTGCAATACAATGTAGTTGAGAAGGAACAAGTATTTGGTAACAATTTAATTAGTGATGCTAATGGAGTAATCTATCAAGCAACTTCATTATTATTCCAATGTAAAATTCCACCTTTACATGGTGATGCAAGAGATTTTATAAATATGAAAAGAGAATCTAATGAGCAATCCAAAGTCGCAAAGGTCAACCAAAGAAATACTAATATAGATGTAGTTGATACTTTGCTAACTGATTTGGAGTGGCAACTAGGTGATAGTATGTAACACCCCACATTTTTGGGCTAAAATTTGAACCATTTTTTCTACGTATATGGACCCGAACCTAGTGTTTTCTATTTAAAAAATGATTAATAATTCTTTAGGGTGGGAACATCATTGAAGATGGATTGAAGTTATAAATATCTCTTAGCTCAAAGTTATGTTGAGCATTTTTCTATCTATTGAATATTTGTATATGATTTTTCTTAGGTCAACTTCCAACAACTATTACTCCTAGAATATAAGGAGTTATATTGCCCATTATACATTAATAAAATCCCCTTCAAGTTCTCTTTTCAACATAACTGACCGGTGTTAATTCGAGTTCTGAATCATAAGTTATGAGGGTTTTAGTAAGACACTATCCAGGGTGATGATTGGGGTTACGAGTAAAATCTCTTGCTCTTTATTTATGTATGTGGTGCGAATATTTTTTTCCAGACTTTAAATCATATTTTCTAACTTTAAATCAGGGACAAAATGGTTCTTTCACCCCCAACTCCCTAATCCATCATTTAACTCTAAATTCATCCCAAAATTGATGGAAATCCCCAAACCCTTATTCTCTTCATCTGCAAAACATCAAGGAGAGATTTCTCAACTCTAAGGCTTGTAGATTCGCAACTTAAAGGTTTTCTTTAATTTTTCTCCATCAAAAAGTATGTAGAACTATTGTACTATTCATAGGAGTGTTATGATATTTTAATAAACCTTATATGTTAAGTTATGAGATTTAAAATTGATTGAAAAGTGTGAATTATGAAACCCCATTATTATGATGAAATTATGGATTTTCTATGAGGTTTCTACATAAACATGAGTTATAATCATGTGTATATATGTTATAATATTTGATAATTGATTTGAGAGCATGATTTATGATATTCCCTCTCTTTCATGATAAAGCTTCTTTAATTAAAATATTGTGGGTTGTTCAAGTGTGTGATTAAAGGCTTGAGTTAAATTCTTTTTCTATCAACGTTGAATTGACATGGTTTTATGTTTTGATAGAGGGTATTTTCCTAACTTTCTAAATGCTCATTCATGTTAAATAGTTTGATTATGAGTTTCCCTTAAATATCATAATATTTTTTGCACTTTTGATTTAAGTATGGATTATGCTTATGATTGTAGGCAAAGGGGTCTCTCGGGCCTTTGTGTCCAGGGCCTCATCTCAGGTCTTGAAAAACTTGGCATTAGAGCATATTTCAGGGTCCCAAGTTATTTGTGAATTTGTGTTGAATAGAGTCCCTTTTATGGGTGTGTGGCTCACCACACTTATAAGGGGGAGGATACGAGGCATTTAGGATTTGCTTCTCATTCTTTCATACTCTAGATCGTACAATAGTGTTTTCCATACAAAAATTATCCAAATCTCCTCCTTTCTATAATTTTATTGGCTATGTCTCTTTATTAAGGCGATACAAGTACAAGAGCTTAGAATCTTAAGGAAATTATCCTTTTCAATTGAGTCATCAAAATATAATGAAATTGCACAAGGATTTTAGAGGAATCCATTAGTGAATTAAGTGCATTTATTTGAGTGTATGCCTCTATCTTAATGAAATCATGCTTTTTAGCCTAAGGTAAGAAGTGTATTTAGTCCCTTCTCAAAAGCTTTGTTACAGATGCCATGCTTAAGGGTAGAGATATGTATCAGAACATTGGAATAATATTTTTATTTGACTGGTAGTATATGTTAAGGTGTTATAACCTATGAGTACTAAGATGGTCCCAAAGTTAGTGATATGAAGCCATAAGTATAGAAGTTAGAGTAAGGGTAACTTTTGAGTGAAAAAAATAGTGATAGGTGTGTAACCTTTGACTGAAGGGTGATATGCCCTTTTTTGGTGATTAACTAATATTGTAGCAAGATTTGTGGATTGTATGGTAGTCTATAGAGTAAATGTTTAGCTATGATAATTATTTATTTAAAGGGGGACGGAGCTCAGAATGGATAGTTATGGTAGTTGTAAAAAATTCATTTACAGGTTGTGAATGGAAAGGGATAGATTAGCTAATAAGTTATAAAACTAACTTGGGGAAATCTTAGGAAAATAAAGACTCACCGGTGGTTATAGAATTTTAATGATAGCTAGGATGTATGAATGGGTTGGTAGATATGGTGTAAGAAGGTAGAACTTGCTAATAAGATCATAATGGGTTATATTAGAAGATTAAGATTGACTATCCTTATTATGTGACTTTACCCCCTTGATTCTCTTTTATCTAGTAGTAGTAAACTAGTACAACATGTGATAAAGGGTGTAGTAAATTCTAAGGTATGGTAGTAATGTTGTGAAGAATATGAACTTTTAGGCCGTAGTTAAGTGAAATAAGAGATTTAGGTTGATTTCTCCATTCGACGGACTAGTACATTATGCAGGATGTTTCTATGGTGGCATATGATTGGTGCTAGGCACTAGGCTTGAACTTTGTATAAGGATTGTTGTGATATGAATGTTAACTCAAGAATTGTGATGAAAGATTTGGGGGAATGAATTAGTAGGCTTGATATAGTGTGTGAAAGGGGACTAGGTTGATAAATTATGAAAGGTTATAGGGAATAATTGTGACTTATGTATTTGAGGGATAGTGTTAAAGGAATGAGTTTGTAACACCCGGGGTATCACAAGGTCTAAAAATCTACTTAAAGAAGCTTAAATAACCTCTAACTTTAGCATAAAATAATTCGGAAAGAGTTTGAGTATGTTGGGGGAAGTTTGGGACCTAAAAGAGGTTGTGCATCATGAAGGGGTAGGTTCACGTTGTCTTCACACCATGAGGGAGCTTGCAAAGGCTCATTGCCTTATCTTTACCCTAGGCTACATGTCGTGGAACTACAACTTTGTGTAGGGCATTGCACCATGAAGCTGGAGGTTCACCTTAGGCTTCATGCCATGGACCTCCCTTATTTCATCGACTGGACTTTTGTTTAAAAGTGTTCTAAGGTTATTTTTATACTTTTATGTCCTATAGACCATCTAATCTTTTCCTAAATCATTTTTAAGACTTTAAACTTTCATATTCCATCAAAATAGTCACTCTTTATTCCCAAACTATGGTTGAAAGGCAGTGAGGTTAGATTTCAAGCTGGAGGCTAGAGGAAATTAAGAGTAATGCCCCTGGGAGAAATGTCATAGCACAAAAATTTAGTACTTTTTCTATAATAGTGTATTAGGGAGAGTCTAGAGTTAATGTATAGTGATACCCCCTTTGTGGTGAGAGTTGTGGTTAAAGATTTGATGAGAGGATATGACTGCAAGTCTAGGGTTGTGACTTTGATCTAACAGGGAGATGATGGACTAAGGTAGTTCTTGAATTTTCTCATGGTTGCAAGTTTCATGTAAGAGTCATTATAAATCTATCTCTATTCTAGTAAACTCCTCCTACTTCAGTTTAAGAGGTAATTCTACTAATGTCTTACACATTCCAGTCATGCCTATGCGTAAGGTTTGAGTTCTCTATGTAACTTATCTCTATGTTATAACCTCCAAACTAGAAGCAATAATGTCCCTCAGAAATCCAAGTTTTCAAGTATTCAAGCTCTATATTGTGATGCTCGTGAACCATAAATCCATGTCTCATATCATGCTTAGTTCTAATCATCTATGCTTTCTATATGTTATCGATTTATTATATGTCAGGTCTAACCCAGAGAGTTAAGGTTTATGCAAACTCATGGTCATGCTCAACTCTTAAAATTAGAGCTATAGCTTCAAGAAACAATCCTTATCCTATCCCTTGAATATATGAATCCCAAATTTATGTTATATAACTCACGATATGTGCTCTCATATTTCTCACTATGCCAAGTCCTTAGAAATCAGGTTGTGCTATGTTTATGCCCAAACAACTCTCTATTTATGATATAGACATCTGACATAATTCAAGCCAAAAGCCCTCAAGGCCTTTGACTCAGAGCCAAGCAAAAAAACTTAAAGAGTTGCAATCTTTGTTTGCCAAAAAGGAAGTGTTCGAGGTTTTTTTGATTCCTTCCAAGGGATTCCATATGTTGAGAACTGATTTGGAATGCCACAACGATAAGGAGAAAAGAGGACTTCATGGGTTTGGCTTAACGAGGAGAGTGATGGACCGTCACCAAGGAGATGGACCGTCACAATGTCCATTGGGATGAAGCCCTACGACAATAACATACTGCCTCAAGTTGACGGCAAAGTTGATGGATCATGCACCTAGAGACTATTCGTCACTTGGATCATCACTGGAAGACGGCATGGTCATCTTGTGGGCTTTCATTTCCTTTAATACCTTGGTCACTTTTGGGCTATTATTAGACTACAAATAGAAACTTCTGGGTTAATTTCCTTAGTTTTTATTTATTATTGAATGAATTATACTCTTGAGAGAGTGTTTGTGAAACTTGTATTGAATATTTGTTTATAAATGGGAGTTTAGAGGGTATTGAATCGCTCTTGATCCACGTAGAGATTTGGTGTTAGATTTTATTAGGTTAAAGGTTTTTGGTTTTAAAACACTCAGTTGTTCTTAATTCCATAATAGTTTCTTGTGTTAATCTTCTCTCTCTTATCTTGAATAGGTTATCCATAGTTTTCGTAGCTTATTTCTTATTTTCAAAGTTTGTCTTACATCATTTGGTATCAAATCATAGCTTAGAATCATTCCTATGGCTCTAGTCTGGGATTTGTTATCTCAAAAATCACAAAAAAGTCCCAATCACGTTTTTAGGTTGTGTTGAAATTTTGAGTTTTTTTATTGTTGTGTCTTTTTGTGTTTCTAGTGCTAGAATAGTGTTCTCTAGTACTATTATCTAAAAATTGATCTTAATACAACAAGTTTTAAGCAACCCACCATAGTTGAAGCTTGAAGTTGAAGAAAATTCAAGTGGATTTGAAAATCTGAAAGTGTTGGGTGAGATTCAAGCTATAAAAACTATTGGGGTTTGTCTGAGAGCTTTAAAGGAGCTTGGGGTTCAAGTTTTATTGAATTCCAAGTTCATTTGATTGAAGGTCAAAAATTTGAATGTTCTTCAAGTTCTTCATGACTTGTTGAAGAGGAAGCTATAAAACAACAGTTTGATCCAACAGAAGCAAAGAAAAAGAAGTTGTACCTGATTATCCTTAAGGAATATTCCTCAAAAGTATAAGGGCCCACGAAAATACTCAACTGGAGAGATTGAAGGACAACCCAATGATCCGTCAATGAGCTGACAGTCTACCAATCCCTTTGTCAACCCCAAAGTTATTTCCCCACTTTCTGGATAAGGGCTGACGGCTAACCAGATGGCCCGTCACCCAAGTGACGGTCAGTCACTGAGTCAGTCACCCTAACAAAATTTCCATAATCTCATTTTAGATTTTTAGTTGCATTTCCTTGATTCTTAAACCTCTTTTACTCGATTCTCATACTAATTAACAACTAGTAATCCATCTACTTAGTTGTAATTAGTTCTTGGGTTCATTCTTTCTTATCCCACTTTTTTAGTGCTTTTCTTGTATTACATCATCATAAATTCTTGGTTCAAGTTTGTACTAAATTTATTTGAGTCATTCAAATAAGAATCCATTCTGTACAAGAGTAGTTATCATACCTCAAATTCTCACTAGAGTATAAACTAATATTCAAAACTTGTGAAGCCAAGTATGAGGTAACCAATGGATTGTAGAGTTATGAGGTTCTTTCTTTAATGCTAACTCGTTTGTTGTTTTTGATAGTGTCTTTTATTAGGTAAAATGACAACGGAAGGCGAAGCACCCAAAACTTTGGATACGAATGCTCATGGTTCTATGATAATGGTCGTGATGGAGAAACATAATTCCTTGGAAGGTTGTGTGGCCTTGATGGAAGGAAGTATGAGTACTCTGGGTGGAAGAGTAGATTCTATGGAAAGTCGGGATAATTCTATCATTTCCACCCCTCATCTTTATCATGCCTGTTCAAGTGGATATGCTCAAAACACATCCACTACCATTTCCTTAGGAACCCTTCACCAAATGTTTAACTTACCAAGGCCTCCACAAGATCCTACTATCTAAACTACCACTACCCCAAAAAATGAAACCCTATTCGTCCACTCAAACCCCACTTCAATCAAGTCTACCAAGAAGAACCAACAAACCAAATGCCCCAACCTCCACCAAACCAAGTTCCCCCATTCTAAGTACTACTTCACCAAAACCTACCTATCTACATAGAGGAAGAAGATATAGAGAAACAAAAAGAGGAATATGGAGTGTCTGAAGAAGCCGACATGATGGTAGAAGAGATGAAAGTTACACCAATAGATCAAAGGGGATTTCAAGGTGTAGGGTAAAGAATTGGTCTGATGGTCTATGGCAGAGAAAACTTGGGAAACTGCCCCCAAGGTCATCACTCATGGTCGTTCTCAAATCTTAATGGAATCAACAAGGTAATCAAGATTGAGATATGGGAATCAATTCCATCAAGGTTAGTCTTCCAAATTTCAATGATTAGAGTGATCTCGAAGCTTATCTCTTATGGGAGTCCTTTTGTGAAAGGATCTTCAAAGTTAATTATCTAACTGAAGAGAAGAATAGTAGTCATGTCATCACCAATTTTAAAGCTTATGCCAATACATGTTGGGATTATTCCAAAAGGTTCCAAAATATGTTTAATAAGGGTCAACCTATTCCATGGGATATATTGAAAGGGTTTATGAGACAATGGTACTTACCAAAGATATATAGGAATAAGATTTTTTCCCTGCTCTACAACTTGAAGCAAGTTAGAAAGAGTATCATGGATTACTATGATGAATTATAACAAGTTATCCTAAACCTTGATCATCGAGGAGAAGATATGAGCCACGATATCATATGTTTCACGGTTGGGTTCAACAAAGACATTTCCTCATGCTTGACTATCCACAAGTTTGAAACCATAGATGACATCTTTTAAGAGGCTTTGGAGATTGAAAGGGAGATCAAAGAGAGATCGGCTTGTAAAGAGAAAGGGTACTCATTAACCACTTCTTAGAGTAAGAACAAAGAAATAGCTCAACCTTTATCAAGATAGAACAAAAACAAGGACTTCAAGTCCAATAAAAGGAAGCCAACATAAAAGACCACTCCAAAATACCCACCAAGAAATGAAGGAAACAAGTATCCCACTCCCTATTCTAGAGGCTTATAATATTTTAAATGTCAAGGGTAGGGACACAAGGCAAATGAATAACCCAACCATAGAAATATGATCCTTAGGGAAGGAAAATTGTATTATCTTGGAGAAAAGGTAGACTTAGAAATGGAAGAGAGTAATGAAAAACCCCAAGATGGAGAGTAATTTGCGGAAGAGGCACAAGAAGAAGGATATGATAAAGATACTTGGCCTTAAGATGGAGAGTTTAAAGTGCCAAACTTTGTGGTAAGTTAAGTGATGATCAGTAAGGATATAGATGACCCGAGTCAAAGGTAAAATCTATTCCATACCAAGTGCCTTATCAAAGAAAATATATGCTCATTAATCATTGATACCTGTAGTTGTGCTAATGTAGATATTGCCACCATAGTTGAATTTATAAAGCTACCCACTACCAAGAATGCAAGTCTCTAAATGCTCCAATGGTTGAATGAATATGGAGAGTTGAAGGTAACTCGACAAATAGTGATTTGCTTCAAGATCGAGAATTACCAAGATGAGGTTTTATGTGATGTCATTCCCATACAAGCTTGTCATATTTTGTTAGGAATACCTTAGCAATATGATCACTCTACCAAGCATGATGGAAGAACCAATTAATATTCGATTGAGATGAATGGCTAAAAGTTTACACTACATCCTCACACCCTCCAAAGTGAGTGAGGATCATCAACGATTGAAGAAGTTAAAGGAAAAAGTAAAGAAGGCCAACGAGAAGGAAGGTAAAGAAAAAGAGTAAGTGGGAAAATTAAAGGGGAAGGAACAAGTGGCGATATTAGCTAGAAACCAAGATCTTTTCAAAGAGCATGATGATGAAACACCCATGCTCCTTCTAGACCATATTTTTAATGCTAAACCTTCTATTTCTTCTATACCTCATTCTATCTCCCTTGTTTTGAAAGATTATGAATATGTGTTCCCAAAGGAACTTCCACAAAAGTTACCCCCATTTTGGGGAATCGAGCATCAACTAAACTTCGTGTTGGGTTCTAAATTTCCAAACAAATCAGCTTATCAAAGTAACCCTATGGATACCAAAGAACTTCAAAGGCAAGTTGAGTAACTCCTCAACAAGGGATACATCAAAGAAAGTATGAGTTCATGTGTGGTCCCTGTATTGTTGGTGCTAAAAAAAGATGGGACATGGCACATATGTGTTGATTATCGAGCTATTAATTAAATAATGGTAAATTATCACCACCCAATTCCCTATTGGATGATACTCTTGATGAGTTGAATGGTTCATGCCTGTTTTCTAAAATAAACCTTAGGAGTGGGTACCATCAAATCTGAAAGCAATTGAGTGGTGAGTGGAAGACCACCTTCAAGACCAAGTTTGGTCTCTATGAATGGATGGTCATGCTTTTTGGTCTCACCAATGCTCCTAGTACATTTATGTGGTTAATGAATCATGTGATAAAACCATTCATTGGGAAATTTGTTGGGGTATACTTTTATGATGTCCTAGTTAATAGCAAATCCCTTAGAGAGCATAATTTACATTTGCAAAAATGTGTTTGGAGTGCTTAGAAAGAAAAAATTATATGTTAATCTTAAAAAAATCTCTTTTTGTGTGAATAAAGTAATGTTTTTGGGATTTGTTGTAAGATCAAAAGGAGTCTAGGTGGATGAATCTAAGATAGACATCACCAAGAATTAGCTAACACCAAAATCCATGAGTGAAGTATAAAGTTTCCATGGGTTGGCTAGTTTTCATAGGTGGTTTGTCAAAGGATTTAGTACCATTGCCGATCCCTTGACCGAGGTTATCTGGAAGGACAAACCATTCAAATGGGGTGATGAGCAAGCCAAATCACTTTAATCTTTGAAGGTTATGCTTAGCTCCGCCCCTTGTTGTAATTACCTAATTTTGATAAGATATTTGAAATTGAATGTGATACAAGTAAGGTGGGAATAGGTGTCATCTTAATGCAAGATCTTAAGGCTATTGACTAGTATAGTTAGAATCTCAAGGGTACAACTCTAAATTATTTTACTTACGCTCTAGAGTTATACGCCTTGCTTAGAACCTTAGGTAATTGGCAACACTACTTTGGGCACAAAGAATTTGTGATTCGAACGGACCACGAATCCTTGAACACCTTCGGGCCCTAGACAAATTGAATAATCGGCATGCTAAGTGGATTGAGTTCCTAGACACCTTTTATTATGTCATTCATTACAAAAAAAAGGAAAGAAAAATGTAGTAGCTGACTCATTATCTAGGAAATATGTACTTATCTCTATATGTCCTTCCAAGTTTATAGGGTTTGAGTGTCTAAAGGGAATGTATCCTGAGGACCCTAAGTTCTCTCAAATCTATAAAGATTGTGAGGAATGGGGGAGGGAAAGGTGGGATAGGTATGGTGCCTCTATTCCCTACTCAAAATTTAATGGGTTCTTATTCAAGCAAGAGTAATTGTATGTTCCCTCTAGTATGTGGAGAGAATTGTTTTTGAAGAAATCACATGATGGTGGTATGATGGGTCACTTTGGTGTTGAAAAAACCCTTGGGATCCTAGATAAAATATTCTATTGGCCCAATATGCGACACAATATTACTAGAATTTGTGCTTGATGTATGGATTGTAGGAGTGCAAAGTTTTGTCAAGGGTTATACAGTCTGTTACCACACTCTTACACCTATGGCTTGGCATTTTTATGGATTTTGTTTTAGGATTGCCAAGGAAGAGAAAAGGTATGGATAGCATCTTTATGGTGGTTGATCGTTTCTTAAAAATGGCCAACTTCATCCCATGCCATAGAAGTGAGGATGCCTCTAGTGTAGCTTCATTTTTTATTGAATATGTTGTTAAATTACATGGAATCACACAGACCATTGTTAGCGATATAGACCCTAAACTCCTTAGTCACTTTAGGAGAACATTGTGGGGTTGGCTCAGTACCAAACTTCTTTTCTCAACATCGTGCCACCCACAATTTAATGGTCAAATGGGAGTTGTAAATAGGACCTTGGGTTCTATGTTACGTTCTATAGTTAAAGGAAAAATGAACTCTTAGGAAGATCATCTACCTTTAGTTTAGTTGGCTTATAACCGTGTTATCTATAAAACTATTGGAATGACGCCCTTTGAGTGTGTCTATGGTTTTAACCCCTTTACCTCTTTGGATCTCACTCAATTTTTTTTTGGTGTTATGATGAGTTTAGATGGCAATCAAAGAGCGTAAGCAATGAAGAAACTACAAGAGAAGGTGAGGCTTCATCTTGAGAAGAAGAATAAAGAAGTAACAAAAAGAATGAACAAGAGGGGAAAGAAGCTTGTTCTAGAATCGGGTGATTGGGTATGGTTTTACCTTTGAAAATAGATATTCATAACCTAAAATAAAACCAAATTTATACCTCGAGGCAATAGACCCTTCCAAGTGCTTCAGAGGACAAATGATAATACTTACAAGATTGATCTACCACATAAATATCAAGTGTACAATACCTTCAACATATGCAATATTTTACCTCTTGAAGTGCTTAAAGGAGAAGACCCCATGGGTTCATATTCAAATTCTTTTTAAGATGGAGAGAATGATGCAAGCCAAAAGCCCTCAATACCTTTCACTCGGAGCCAATCTAAAGAACTTTAAGAGTTGTAAGCTATGTTCGCCTAAAGAAAAGTGTTAGAGATTGTTTTGATGCCTACCAAGGGATGCTATGTATTTAGAACTGATATGGAAGGCCATGATGACAAGGAGGAAAGAGGACTTCATAGATTTGGCTTAACAAGGGGAGTGATGGACTGACACCAAGGTGACTGACCATCACAGTGTCTGTCAAGATGAATCCCCAAGGCAGTAACACTCTGCCTCAAGTTGACTGCCAAGTTTATTGACCATCAACCTTGTGACTATCCGTCACTTAGGCCTTCACTGGAAGACATCATGGTCAGCCTATGGTATTTCATTTATTTTAATACCTGGGTCACTTTTGGGCCTTTGTTAGACTATAAGTAGAAACTTCTATGTTAATTTCCTTAGTTTTTGTTGATTATTGAATGAATTATACTCTTGAGACAGTGTTTGGTGAAACTTGTAATGAATGATTTTTAGAAATAGGAGTTTAAAGGGCGTTGAATCCCTCTTGGTCCACGTAGATATTTGGTGTTAGATTCTATTAGATTAAGGGTTTTTGGGTTTGAAACACTCAATTGTTCTTAATTTCATAATAGTTTCTTGTGTCAATCTTCTATCTCTTATCTTGAATCGATTATCCATAGTTTCTAAAGCTTATTTCTTGTTTTTGTAGTTTGGTTTACATTATGATATATAAAGCACTTCGTGCTTATTGTATCATATCTTATATCTCATGTCCTATCTTGAGTAAAGCAATAAATATAAGTTCTGATTGGATAGCACTTCCGCTCGTGATACTTGTGCTCTCATCCCTTAATGACCCTCCTTATGTTAGGATAATAGCATAGTAATTCTTTAGATAAGGTATTAGATGTTCTTGATAGTGAAACTTTTTATGTGATTACTCAAGCTAAAGTTATAGGTTATAAGGGAAGAAGGATATGGACTTTCATTATGTGAAATAGTTAGAAAAAGAATATGTGGTAAAAATCTTTGTGAGAGTGATTGAAGTTTCTGGTTTTTAGTGGGGAGATCCATAATGTGGGTGTAGAAAAGATAGGCATAAATATTGTGATTGATGAATACACAGACCAATGTGTTATGTGGTTAGTACTCCTTGAATTAAGACCCTGAGGTTGTTCGAATATAATGTTAAGGTGAAGCAATATCTTAAAGGGATGTAGAGTATAGGGTTCCATAGCTTAAGCTAGCCCTTTTTAACTCTGGGTTAGGCTATTACATATAAGTACTATGCAAAGGGACTCAGACTCTTGTAGTTAGGTGTGTTGTAGGGAAATTGTAAATTGTAAATGATGAAGTATGTAATTTATGGTATAGAGTATAGTCGAGTAGTGTCACTAAATTTAAGGTCTAGTGGTTGTATCATGTAATATGGAGGATATATCTATTCTTATGTCCTACAAAACCTTATTTTATGTCAGGTATCATATAAATCAACACCTATGATCACCAAATAAACTCATGTATTATGCTGTGATGATTATGATCCATATAACTAATGTGTAAGGTCATTTCTATGCAAATTCTCATTATCCTATGCTACGTGCTTACATAATTCACTTAGTGATGTTACGAAGCTCTTCTTGAATGACTATGTATGTTTTTTTGAGGTAAAATTTCTAATGTGAGGTTATTTCCTTTATTCTGTACTTCTATAGCTTTAACAAATTCCAACCTATCATTTGAGGATGAATGATTCTAATGGGGAAATAATGTAACACCCCACACTTTCAGACTAAAGTTTGAACCATTTTTCCTATGTATATGGACCCGAACCCTCTGTGCTTTTTATTTAAAAATAAGTGTGAATAATATTTCTTTAGGGTGGGAACATCTTTGGTGATGGACTGAAGTAGTAAATATCTCCTAGCTCAAAGTTAAGTCGAGCACTTTCTTATCTGTTGCATTTTAGTGTATGATTTTTCTTGGGTCAACTTTCAAAGACCATTACTCCTATAATATAAGGATTTATCTAGCCCACTATGTATCAAATTAAATCCCTACAAGTTCTCTTTCCAATGCAAGACCATTTGTCAATCTAAGTTCTCAATCAAAAGTTATGAGGGTTTTAGTGAGACATTGTCTAGGGTGCGCGATTGGGGTTACGAGGCAAAGCTCTTGCTTTACATTGGGTTCTGCGGCGAAAACCTTCTTTCCCAAATGTTAAATAACATTTTCCCAATTTAAATCAAGGACAAAATGGTTCTTTCACCCCCCATAACTCCGCAATCTATCATATAACCCTAATTTCATCCCAAAACTGATGAAAAGCCACCAAACCCTCATTCTCTTCCTCTGAAGAACATCAAGGAGGGATTTCTCAATCCTAAGGCATGTAGATTCCCAACTCAAGGGTTTTCTTTAATTTTCCACTGTCAAAAGGTATGTAGAACTATCCTACTTTTTATGGACGTATGTATGATATTTTAGCAATGTTGTGTTGTGGGGTCTGAAATTGATTGAAAAGCATTAATTATGAAACCCCTTGTTATGATGAAATTATTGATTATGTATGAGGTTTCTACATAAATTGAGTTACATTCATGTGTGTATATGTTATAAAATTTTAGAATTTAGTGGAGAGGATGATTAGTGAAATTCCCTCTCTTTCATGATGATACTTCTTGCGTAAAAATGTCATGGGTTGTTGAAGTATGTGATTAAAGGCTCGAGTTAAATGCTTTTTCTATCAGTATTCAATTGATATGGCTTTATGTTCCAAGAGAGGGTATTTTACTTACTTTCTAAATTTTCATTTATGTTAAATGGAAGATTTCATGTGATTTATGTAAGAGATGACCACCATTTGTTAAAGTCTTGAAAGGAGTGTTTTTGCATAAGTTTTATTGTGCGATTGAAATAAGAATTCTCATGTGATGTTAAAATATTTTGGTAGTCATTAACATATTTTTGAATGATAAGGACAATGGATATGTTAATATATTTTATGGATTGGAAGTGTGAGTATGACAATACCTATTACGAAATGGGCTTAAAGAGAGTGAGATGGTTACTCAAGAAGGCATGAGTTCAGATAACCCATTTATGGAAATTGTATTTTGTTGATGCGGGTTTTATGATATGTTATTTGGTAAGTGGGATAACATGTTATGTCAGTAAGGAGGTATACTTTTTCATAACATGGTATGTCAGTAAGGAGGCATACTTTGTTTTTATTTCATACCCTAATTCTTGCGGTAAACTTAGACTGGGGGCTTGCCCGCAGAGTTAAAAGGGCGGAGTCCATATAGACCGTGGGATTGTAGGACTGGGGGCTTGCCCGCAGAGTTAAAAGGGCGGATTCCATATAGCCCATGGGATTGTAGCTATGTAGGGTGTACCATCTAGCTCAAAAGTAAAAATAAGAGTGTTGTCTATAATTTTACAAGAATGGTTTGAAATTTTTTAATTATGCCCACGTGTTATATATATATATATATATTATGCGAAATTGATTTCAAAATGCTCTCGATTATTTTTACATGAAATATATGTTATTTTTGGATTATTCTGCATACCAATACATTTAAAGTATTGACCGTCCTTGTGGCAGCTGCATTGTCTCATAATGTAGGTTATGAGGCGTAGTCCCATGGTCCATCACATAAGTAGAACCTTTGGATATGAAGATTTGGTAAGCCATCTATCTTTCAGAAATCATTTATTCATATGTTGACTTCTTTCATTTTATGGTCCAGCTGGGGTCCTTGCATCGTCCTAGAAAGTTAGTGTTCAGTAGAGGCTTTGTAGAAGAGATTTGATTATTGTATTGTCACCACTTAGTAGACGCAGTTTGATTATGAGTTTCTCTTTAATATCATTATATTATCCACACTTTGATTTATGTATGGATTATGCTTATGATAGTATGCTAAGGGTAATCTTGAACCTACGTGATTCGGGATGCCCATTTCAGCCAGGGCCTCAGCTCGGGTCGTGACTTAATATTGCTAGTGCATTACGTGAAAAATTAAAGTAATGTTTAGGTATTTCAAAGGCTTTAGTCGTTGTGATGTCACTTATCACGGAAAACCTTTACAAGTAAGGGTCATGATGGCACTTATCGCGGCAAACCTTTACAAGTAAGTTTTATCACCAAAACTTGTATGAAATAAGAAATTAATGCCAACACATGAGGCGACACTTTTAAAACGAATTCAAACTGCCCATTAGTGATAAAGTTGGAAAGTAAATAACACCAATACCATCATTCTTGCCAAAACCTAGTGTTAAAGTGTAAGAACTACTAACTACATATAAAATGTCAAAAGATACAATGATCATCCAAAAGGATCAAAATCTATCTCAGAACTCAAAAAATACATGAACTAGACAAGTAGAGGTAGTTGATCAACTCTGGAAGCATAGATCAACCGCTACCTTGAATATAATCCAGCTACCGCTGGAAATCACCTACTGTGTATTGCACTCGTACCTTGATCTACACTAAAAGGAATATAGGGGGTAAGCACGGTCCTCTTATACTCAGTAGGTATCATAGGTTGACTGAGAAAAGTATAAAATAAAGCATATAAAACACACACTATGGGCACAACACCTAAAATCAGAAAATGTCCTAAATGGTAGCCCACACCATCTCCACTAATATTTCTACAATATTCATATATACCAAATACAAGTACGAGAAATAAACACTGGATAGACATCAAATAAAATACATCAAAGAGTTAAAAACATATATAAATCACATCAAGAACACAAATACAACACAAAAAGTACACAAAGTGTAAAATGCAATAAAGATGATGATGATGATGATGACGTGATGCACGAGGTTATTGTACAACCTCTATGTACACCTATCGAGTTGTGCTATCAATGTAGGATCCATGAGTGGTTTTTCAACCCATATACAATACCAATACCTTAACTCCTCCCTGGCACATACATCAAAATATGGTTTTTAAACATATCCCATTTATATTAGAAAAAATAAGTATTTCCATTATGGTACAAATGTTTCATGAATGTATATGATATAAGGATGTAATGCTGATAACCAACCAGAATGAGAATTTCCAATTCCAATTATTATATCAACCATGTTAGCAAAAATCCACTCAATATGCCAATGATCCATAAATCCAGTGTGATCCATGTGCTAATAAAGTAAAATACAAAAATGTGTCATTCATACCATATAAATTCCAATTTAGGATTTTTCACCAGAAAATATATCACATAATATACATACATAAGGCCAGCAATATCATATAATATCCCACACGATCACACATTGTAAATAATGTCTCCAAACCACCAAATAACAACAACATTGTCCCTCACACATACACGACACAATAATAAAGACATTTCCATGATTAGTTCTCACACCCATAATATGATTTTACTCTCAATATTAATTACCCAGCCTAGTTTGATGAAAGTTAAGCCTTACCTACCTCAAATGCTGAAAACTGGTCCAAAAAGCCTTTACCATAGAGCTTTCTCTACATGAACATACTTAATATCCACTAAAATACACAAATATAGAATCTACATGTTAAAAGGAAGCGAATGATACCCATATTTCCCATTTTTGAATCGGAGTCAAAACGGACCCCCAAAATGAGTTTTCAAAAAAGAAGGGTAAAACAAAAATTCTAATCCAAAAATATATGTCTGTGATTAAAGAAACTCATAGGAAAAAACAAAGTGAAAATGGGTTGGAATTGGAGTTTAAATCAAAGAATGACTATTTTCAAATTCGACTTCCCAATCCAAGTTTTAACAAGATTTAAATGACAAGAATCAAAGAAAAATAATTAAAATAGAGATTCGGAGCTAACCCAATCTTAAATGGTAAAAAATCATGAAAATAGAAAATTTATATCACCCAGGTATCACTTAAGCGATCATCGAGTCGCGTAACCGACCAGGTCTTGCGTATGTAATACCCGACTAACAAGCGAGTGCTGCGTAAGCGATATTAGGCTATCACTTATCTCTTAACCAATAGCACAGTCTCTTATGCGATACTTTGGTTCTCAATCCAAGTAGCTTAAGCGATCAATGAGTCGCTTTAGAGGTGCACCAACTGACTGGTGCACCAGCAGGAGACTTAGAGAATTCCAAGTCTCTACAAACACCTCAGGATTCAGCCAAAATCCTAAGAATGCAAACAAAATATACTACTAGACTAAATTTGATGCTCTAAACTCTATGGTGATATCAATTTTTTGAAAAACGTCATTTTCACAAAGATGACCTCCAAAACCCAATTACATAACTTTCCAAATCAAGGGTCCAAATGAGATACAAAAGCCGTAAAACCACACCATCTATTTTACTAACCTAAAATCAATATTTCGATTCTTCTGGCGCAATATATCTTACCATTCGATACACAATTCAATAAATGTTGACTGAAGTCAACTATAAATGTTGTTTTAACCACCAAAAAAACACAAACTCACACAAATCACACCAAAAAAATTGGAAACCATGTCAATCATCCACAAACCCCAGATATACCACAAAGCAACCACAGGGATGGATACAATAGTCAAATCACACAGAAATGAATAATTTACAAAAATTAGGTCATTACATCATCCACCACTAAGATTCTACTTCGTCCTTGTACTATAGGCAAGATAAATACCTGAATCAATGAAAATCTTGGGATAACTATCACACATATCGGACTGGACCTCCTAAGTTAACTCATCTGCAGGTAGATGCCTCCATTGGACCTTGACCACTGGAATCTCTCTAGAGTGCAACCTCCTAACATCACTGGAAAGAATGGAAAAATGCTCCTCAATAAAAGATTACCTCTCATCTAACTAGACAGAATCCCAATAAAAAACATAAAACTCATTCGAAATGTAACACTAAAGCATGGAAACATGAAAAATTTCATGAAAAACTGATAAATCTAAGTAAAATACAAAATTATAAGACATATATCTAATAGTCTAAAGAATCTAAGTAGGTCCAATGCCTGGAGCTAAGCATGCCCTTCTTCCCAAACCTCATCCTGCATTTTATGGGTGACAATAAAGGAAGACTTGATTACCAATGCTAAATCTCAAGGCATAAAGTTTGCGGTCCATTAAGCATTTCTGCCTACTTTGAGCCCCTCAAAATCTATCCTGAATAACCCAAACTTTATCTACAGACTCGTGAAGCAAGTCTGTACCTCAAGGTCTAATATTAGAAACCAAAAAACAACCAATTAGAGAGTGTACAAAGCCTTAAAAAGAGACATTTAAATACTAGAATGGTAGTAATTACTATACGCAAACTCTGCCAAAGCTAGCTGTTACTACTGATAACGCTCAATCTACAGCTCTCGTGGGAGTGTAAAGCGGTCGCTGTCAAATATAGAACCCAACTGGGTTGGGTATCGATCCCACAGGGAATAGCTTGGTCAACAAGTAAGCAACGATTACTAGACTTTTAGTGCAAGTCTCGTAAAAAGGAGGAATATTGTCGTGCAAGTAATGTAAACAAAATATAAAATAAAAACTGAAAATAGCAAAGTAAAAGGAAAGAATAGTTATTAAGTTGTAAACAATGAGAATTGAGGAGTTGGGATTATGTCCACCTTCTGAGTTATACGTCTCTATTGGCTATGAGTGTGTTGAATTCCGACATGCATGTGCTTATAGAGAATTGTATTCGATGGTAAATCCAGGCGTCTTTCGACCTATTCGAGGATTATTTCACTTTAACTCTTTAGAGCTTAAAGCGTATCTAACGGTACAAATTCTCCAAGAGGTTAATCCAGTTACGACACTAACTTTTTAATAGGGGATGGGACCCTACTACCTTGACATTATCTCTTTTCCAGACAGATAACCTTTCTTTCGAACAAGTTAAATGTTATACTAGCGTTATTCTATGCGTCTGCAGCCACAAGAATTTGCATTAAGATGAAGAGAATAATGATATAAGCAACACACGTGTCACGAATTCACAAACTCATAGCCTTAGATAGTATCTCATGAGGCTTCCATAACCCCAACAGAGAAGTTTAGTTACCCATGAGTGCGAAGGAAATCACAATCGACATTGTTATTATACCACAATAAAGATTTCGTGTCGTAATAGTGTGGTAGGCGTTAGGCGTGAATTCCTGGCAAAGTAACGTTTCTCTTGTTGCGGAAATTAAGAATTGAATAGATAAATAATAATGTCAACAATGAATTAATAAAGAGAATTATTTTGATGGATGGATGGATGGTGGATGGATGGGAATTGATGGAATGGGGGAATTGTGTGGAATAGTAAGTGAATGAATAAAAATCTCTAGCAATATAGGGTATTTATAATACCCATATCCTATTCCTACTAAGCTAATAAAATACTTAACCAAATCCTACTAAGCTAATGAAATACTTAACCCAATTGTACTAGGTTAATGTATCATTGTCCAAATCCAAATAAACTAGTGAAATACTTAACCCAATTGTACTAGGTTAATGTATTATTATCCTAATCCAAATAAGTTACTGCTAGTCCCCAAAGTCTTCAGAAATGCTGTTTTAGCCCGGGACAGATTTTTCATGCATCACTTTTGGTCCTTTAGGCGTCCAAGCTCCCTTTCCTTTCTTCGTGAGCTTTCTTTGGCGTCAAGTTATCCACAAAATGTTGAATTCTGCATCATTTATACCTGAAACTTTGCTAATCATGTTCTTTAGCTCACTTACAGGAAAAAGGACTAAAAGTGCATGAAATATATAATTTGTTCTCAAAACGTGGCACAAATATGGGCAAAATATATTGATATAGGCGTGTAAATTCGCCTATCATCAACACCCCACACTTGAAGCTTTGTTCGTCCTCGAACAAAATATCATGTCCCTCTAAACATCAACTTAGGGTTTCACAGCAACAACACAAAACATTCATCAAGACAAGCACAACAATTATCAACAAATAGTAGTTTTCCGATCATTAGTAGAAACCATTTAACCTCTAGCATAGACTCGTGATGGTGGTCAACTCATATTTAAAAGTTAAGGCATAAAGAATCATGTACAACTATCCAAAACTCATCAACCATGTGTGTCTCACAATATATTACCCATAGTCACTCACAAGTATAGCATATTTTTCAAACATGGGTATCAAAATATCCTTGCTCTCGCTCTCACAAAGAATTCGTATGCAGCAACTGATGACCATAGGCTTGCCCTTAGTGTAATACTCCACTAAATGTCAGAATGCTAAGATTAGGATCAAATAGGTCTTTTGATGGTTGTAATGTAGGCAAAGGGACGGGTAGGACTATTTTGGCCAGAAATAGTGACTAAGTTCCTAAGCACTTTAATACATCACATTGTATCATTGACATTTTTTTTCTTTCAACCTTTCTTCTTTCTTTTATTCTACCACCCTTGTTCTCCTCTTTTGTTTTTCAATTTTAAGCATAACTCACTTTTCAGCTTTCTTTTTCCTTTTTCTTTTCATAACATACCTCTTATGATAGCACTTTCTTTTTCATAACTCATTCAAGCACCACTACAATTTAGAGCATCATACTCACCCAATTTCCTCTTATTTCATCACATGAATTTTTCACTTTAAAGCACTTAGGATTTTGGATAAAATTACGGTCTTGAAAAAAATGGATTAGGCTTACATATGAGGTTGTCAAAGAAATAGGCTAAAGGCTCAAAAGGGTTTAACTAGGATGATGTCCATGGGTAGGTAAAACGAAAGTAAACATGTATAGGCTGCCAAAGAAATGCCTAAATCATCTCCTAAACTTACACTCCTTATTTTCGCTTTGCATACATACCAGGCAAGTTCTAGCATCAACCACAAACATAGAATATACAATATCCTCACACACACAAGGCACATGGTCGACTTTATTGGGAGTAGTATAGACTCTTGACCCAACAGATGAGGGAATTGAACCACACAATATCACATAGTGAGTCACAATTAGAGCCTAAACGTCTCAATAGTCATGACTTTCGCACAAACTCTTGTTATAATCTCATGCTGCCTATTAGAATAATTTCATGCGAAGCTAAAGAAAAAATTTAACTACTAAAAAAAAGAAAAACAAATAACTACTAAAAAGAGAAACAAAACAAACATAAATAAAAATGTGGATAGAGAAGTATAGCATGCAAATACCACCACCCCACACTTAAACGGGACACACTGTCCTCAGTGGAAAATAAATAAGAAGAACCTGGTTTGTCGGACTCATCCTCTATGTTCGGAATCATACCCCCTGCATCGGAATCATCATTAGAGTCGTCATCCTCAGAAGTTCCTCATAAGTACCCCACTTAATTCCAAGAGTGTGTCGAGGTATTTGCAGCACGGAGGATTCAGTTTGCTCTTTTCTTCCTCTTTTCTGGCCTCTTTGTGAAGTGGTTGCTTTTCTTGTCGTTTGGTGCCATTGTACCTGAGATCTCAATAGAGTAATGTTAGCATCATCTCGATGTATACAATATATAAACAAGCAGTAGTGGAACCACCCCACACTTAGTTTTTTGGTACAGACTAGTGAAGTGAAAGTGGTCGATTACTCAGACTTCATCGACATACGTTTTAGGTGCTATATTCCAACAATAAAATCAGAGCAGTCATACTTCTTGTAATCTTTGCAATACTTTTATGTTAGATATATCAAGACTACTACATAGAGATTGAATCAAGGGATAGCATCTATCAACAATTACAACCTCCTATGTCGGTAGGCAACTATAAGTCGTATCTCGATGAACGGGATAGCCTAACATGTAGGTATACAAGTGACAAGACCATGCAATGTTCATCACCATAGTAATTCCGCAAAGAGTATGACAATGCAATTAAAACCAAATTCAAGTCGGAAACAAGTTAAGATTATCCTAACGTACATGTTCACTCACATGGTTTTGCATCAATAATTCAAACACTTTAACATCACCAATATTTCTTCAAGATGTAGCAATTCATGATAGACATAGCAAAGTAGTACTTACGAGAAATAGATGAAGATTAAAAGAGTACTTATGTGATTGAAGCCTTTGGAGATGTTCTTGTGAAGAAATAGAGCAAAAGGAAAAGTTTTGAGATGATTTGGGTGGATGTGCGGGGCCTTTAGGTCAATTTCCAATGTGGTTATGTTTCAAGACTAAGTCCCCTTTATATAGGAAAAGAATGGGTCGGGTTTTGACCCATTTACAAACGGTTTTGGAGACAAAAATGACCTCTATGTGGCGCATAGTGCTTTGCATAATCATAGTATAGGCGGCGCATAGTGTAGTGCATTTAGGGACATATGCGGCGCATAGTGTATAGTATTTAGGGACATATGCGCCGCATAGTGTATGGCATTTGAGATACTGAGACCTAATGCTATATCATAGGCGGCGCATAGTGTATAGCATACTTAAGCATGGGCGGCGCCTATGTCTTTGCACACTAGATTCCGAGACCTTAGGCTATAGTATAGGTTTTGCATTGTTCGTGGCCTAGTTTTACCTAGGCCTAGCCTTCATCGATGCCTATTTTGGCATGAGCAATGCTCAATCCATAGCCTTATGCATCCTTATTCCTAACTTACCACCTTTACCATACAATACGTCCAAATCGTCATTTGAAACCAATCTCCTCATTGAATACTTCTCGCACCTATATTTGCTCAAAACCAATGAAAACGATTAGTACGATGGGTTGCCTCCCATCAAGCGCCTTAGTTTTGGTCGTGGCACGACAAAATCCTAAGAAAACAGAAACAACAAGAACATTTAAAAATGATGGGTTGCCTCCCACCAAGCGCTTGATTTATTATCGCGGCACGACATGGCAATCTCGATTACTTAGTCTTCATCGAGATAGATGGGGCATCATTTTCTGAATGGATTCAGACGACGCTAATACTTGCTTGAAGGCATGCAATCTTCTTCGAGATAACTCTTGTGCATACATATCCCAACAGGGATACCAATTATATCATCAATCTTTCTACCCACAGCTCTCTTGTACCTCATCAGAGCAGAGATGAGAGCCTCTACATGCTGTTCACTTAAATCATCCGCCACACTCACCAGAAGTGTATTTCCACTTCCCAAGAATGTATACCTTATATAATTGGGGAGCTCTTTTGATTCTAGCATTGGTGGCTCTTCGATGGAAGTCTTTGCTGTTGGTGACGGTTGATTCGTAAGATCAAGGTCCGGCTGTTTAGGAGTATGAGAATAGGACCCTATTCCTGTTAGAGCACACATAGTTTCTTCATGATCTTCATCATCCTCATGCTCAACATTCAGCAGTGCAGCAGACAATGGCTCAACAGTAAGCTGTTTTGCTACAGATAATGCTTTCTTATCCTCATAATGAACATCAGCTACAGAGAACACATTCATATCGCTGGGCTGCTTCATTGCTTTGCATATATCAAAACGGACCACTTCGTCATTCAACCGAAATAAAAGCTCATTAGCTCTCATGTCAATAAGCACACTTCCTGTTGCAAGGAAAGAACGTCCCAAGATTATAGGAACTTCAGAATCCACCTCACAATCCAGAATGACAAAGTCTGCAGGAAAAATAAATTAAGAAACCTTCACCAACACATCATTCAAGATACCCACAGGTCGTTTTACCGACCATTCAGCCATCACGAGCCTCATATTGGTTGGTGTCAGATCGCCTAACCCCAACTTCTTGTAGATGGATAGTGGCATCAAATTGATGCTTGCTCCAAAATCGCATAATGCCTTGGCAAAATTTAAAGAACCAACTGTGCATGGAATAGTGAAAGCACCAGGGTCGGCCTTTTTCTGAACTAGCGATCTTGTAGCGATTGCACTGCAATGGTGAACATTATCTGCTGGCTCATAGCTTACCGCCCGCTTCTTTGTCAAAAGATCTTTTATAAATTTTGCATACCTAGGCATTTGTTCTAGTGCCTCCACCAATAGAACATTAATAGTCAGCTGTTTTAACATCATCATGAATTTGTTGAACCTTGTATCATCCGCCTGCTTCTTCAGTCTTAGAGAAAAAGGTGGTAGTGGGTATGGAATTGTTCTCTCCACGGCTTTCTTCTCCTCTTGCTTCCGTTTTTCAGCTTTTTTAGGTTGCAAATCGTGAGGGGTGACGTTATGGACGTCAGGATCAGCTGCTGCGGCATCTTCCCCTTTCGTCTTATCATCAATGTCCGCTGATTCGTCAACCACTTGCTTACCTTTGGATGAAGTTTCCAGCACCTTACCACTTCGGGTAGTAATAGCCATGCATAATCCATCGTTCCTTGGATTTTGCACAGTGTTGCTAGGTAAAGTGCCAGCCTTTCTTTGATTGAATGCCGCAGATAATTGACTCAATTGTTGCTCCAGCTGTTTTATTGAAGTGGAATGCGAGTCAACCAATTGCTTCATTGAGGACAAGTCGTTCTTCACCTCAGTCACTCCCGCGCTGGTTGCTTCCACTCCTTTCAATAGTTTAGCCATCATATATTCCATTGACATATTTCCAGAACCAGATACAGCGGCTTCACGTCTTCCAGGAGGAACATACAAACCACTCCTGTCAGTCTTATACTTCCAACTACCTTGATCACGGTCATTATATCCTGAATTATCATAATAGTTCCGACCTTGGTTTCCTTGGGCATTGCCTCGGAAACCCCCCTGATTGTTCAAGTAGTTGGCTTCTTCCTCGGAATCGGATTCCTCTCTTCCTTTTGATGCAACATCTTTGACTTTTTCGATCTTCCCTTATAATAGATGCTTTGTAAGAAGATCCATCTGCATTTTCATGTGAGCCATGTCTTGGTCATGATCCTCTTGTCTTCGCCTCCGCTCTGCAGTCATGCCAAAAGATACAGTAGAGATTGCTACCTCAGAATCCCAGGTATACCAAGCTCTACTTTGCTTTGTCATCCGATCTAGCATATTGCTTGCCTGCACAAAGGTGAGGTCCATAAATGATCCACCTGCTGCATTATCTACCACTGGCTTAGTCACCGAATTCAAAGATCTATATAATATCTCCATCAAGTGGACATTGGTCATATGGTGATTTGGGCACCGCATAAGCTTCTTCTTGAACCTCTCCCATGTTTCGTGGAGGGATTCAGTTGGAAGCTGTCGAAAATTTGTGATCTCATCTCTCAACTGTGCTCTTTTGGATGGCGGAAAGAATCTTTCTAGGAAAGCGTCTTTCAATTGCCTCCAATTAGTAATAGAATCAGGAGTCAGCCTATTCAACCATAGAGTTGCCTCCCCAGACAGAGATAATGAAAATAAGCACAGTCGAATTGCATTCTGTCCAACGCCAGGATTGTCGAATGACTTGCATGTAGAAATAAAGTTGATGAGATGCATATTCATATCATCGCCTGCTAGTCCACCAAATAATCCCTTGAGTTGCAAAAGCTGAATCATGGTGCTAGTGATATTAAACTTTGCTCCAGGTGCCAAGGGTAGCAGAATAATGGCTACTGTGGCACCAGCTTCATCCAAATCGTCATCATCGTCATCAAAAGGAATCTGCACAGCTCGGCGATCAGGCCTCAATCGCGCTTGACGATCTCTCCTATACATGGGTGCCGCCATCTCAGCAGTACACCGTGGGTTTAGTAGCTCCTCATCGCCCAGGTCCTCATCATCAGGATTTGTTGCACAGCCTGGGGTATCAATATTCTGTTGATGCACTTGAGCAGTTATCCTTTCAATTTCACGTTGTGCATCCATTGATGCACTGAACAAACCTGAATAAAATAAAAACAACAACTAAAAGTAAAAGTACGAGAATGTTTGACCAAAGGGTCTAGTAATTATCACAAACTTAATTGACACTCGTATTCCCCGGCAACGGCGCCAATTTTTGATAACGCTCAATCTACAGCTCTCGTGCGAGTGTAAAGAGGTCGCTGTCAAATATAGAACCCAACTGGGTTGGGTATCGATCCCACAAGGAATAGCTTGGTCAACAAGTAAGCAACGATTACTATACTTTTAGTGCAAGTCTCGTAAAAAGGGGGAATATTGCCGTGCAAGTAATGTAAACAAAATATAAAATAAAAACTGAAAATAGCAAAGTAAAAAGAAAGAATAGTTATTAAGTTGTAAACAATGAGAATTGAGGAGTTGGGATTATGTCCGCCTTCTGAGTTATACGTCTCTATTGGCTATGAGTGTGTTGAATTCCGACATGCATGTGCTTATAGAGAATTGTATTCGATGGTAAATCCAGGCGTCTTTCGACCTATTCGAGGATTATTTCACTTTAACTCTTTCGAGTTTAAAGCGTATCTAACGGTACAAATTCTCCAAGAGGTTAATCCAGTTACGGCACTAACTTTTTAATAGGGGATGGGACCCTACTACCTTTACATTATCTCTTTTCCAGATAGATAACCTTTCTTTCGAACAAGTTAAATGTTGTACTGGCGTTATTCTATGCGTCTGCAGCCACAAGAATTTGCATTAAGATGAAGAGAATAATGATATAAGCAACACACGTGTCACGAATTCACAAACTCATAGCCTTAGATAGTATCTCATGAGGCTTCCATAACCCCAACAGAGAAGTTTAGTTACCCATGAGTGCGAAGGAAATCACAATCAACATTGTTATTATACCACAATAAAGATTTCGTGTCGTAATAGTGTGGTAGGCGTTAGGCGTGAATTCCTGGCAAAGTAACGTTTCTCTTGTTGCGGAAATTAAGAATTGAATAGATGAATAATAATGTCAACAATGAATTAATAAAGAGAATTATTTTGATGGATGGATGGATGGTGGATGGATGGGAATTGATGGAATGGGGGAATTGTGTGGAATAGTAAGTGAATGAATAAAAATCTCTAGCAAGATAGGGTATTTATAATACCCATATCCTATTCCTACTAAGCTAATGAAATACTTAACCAAATCCTACTAAGCTAATGAAATACTTAACCCAATTGTACTAGGTTAATGTATCATTGTCCAAATCCAAATAAACTAGTGAAATACTTAACCCAATTGTACTAGGTTAATGTATTATTATCCTAATCCAAATAAGTTACTGCTAGTCCCCAAAGTCTTCAGAAATATTGTTTTAGCCCGGGACAGATTTTCCATGCATCACTTTTGGTCCTTTAGGCGTCCAAGCTCCCTTTCCTTCCTTCGTGAGCTTTATTTGGCGTCAAGTTATCCACAAAATGCTGAATTCTGCATCATTTATACCTGAAACTTTTCTAATCATGTTCTTTAGCTCACTTACAGGAAAAAGGACTAAAAGTGCATGAAATATATAATTTGTTCTCAAAACGTGGCACAAATATGGGCAAAATATATTGATATAGGCGTGTAAATTCGCCTATCATCAACTACCAATGACCTTTAATATCCATGGTAAAAGCATGGAGCATATTTTTCCAATCGACCCGTAATGACCCGAAAACTATATGAACCACGAGAATTATGGAACAAGCTAGTTGCAAAGTCCACAATGATCAATTCTTATTTCCACTCAAGAATAGGTAACCTCTGAAGAATACCCCCAGGCCTCAAATGCTCAGCCTTCACCTGTTGGCACCATAGGCAATGACCTATAAAATCTCCTATATCCTTCCTTAAACCACCCCACTAGTCGTGTTATCTTAAATCACGATACATCTTAGTCACTTACGTATAGTTAGAATACCTAGAACAATGAGCCTTCTCCAAAATTAATCTAATCCAATCACCAACTCTAGGGACACTAACTCGGCCTCTAATCCTTAAAACATCATTTGAATCAAGTGATCATTTGAATTAAGCGAGGCCTCCTTACGCTCACCACATAACAACTTATCCTAATTCACTCTCAACCTAACATCATTAAATTGATTTGCCAGAATCTGCTCCATCCTGAAAGATCTAGCCTCCACAAATGCCAAAACACATCCAGGTGTTGAAAAATCAAGCCTAACCATCTAGATAGCCAAAGACTAAACCTCTAAGGCCAAAGGCCTCTCCCGAGTAAAAAGATGCACCAAGCAACCCATGCTAGTCAACCTCCAACTCAAGGCATCTTCAACTACATATGCCTTACCTGGTTGATAAAGAATATTAAGGTCATAATCATTAAGCAACTCAAGCCAACGATACAGCATCTTATTAATATCTCACTAGGTGAAGAAATATTAAAGGTTATGATGATCCGATAAAATATCACTATGGACTCCATACAAATAGTGCCTCCATAACTTCAGAGCAAAATCAACCACGCACAACTCCAAATCATGGGTAAGGTAATTCCTCTCATGGGGATTCAACAAAAGAGAAGCATACGCAATTATCTTACCCTTATACATTAACAAATCCCCTAACCCAGCACCTAAAGCATCATAAAAGATTGTAAAAACCACACCCTCCTTAAGCAATGCTAAGAAAGAAGCTGAAGTGAACAAATCCTTAATCTTTTGAAGCTCACCTCATAAGCATCGAAACACTAATAGGAAATATTCTTTTAAGTCAACTTGGTCAATGGGGTTACTATATATGAAAAAGCCTCAACAAAGTAGCAATAGTATCCTACTAAACTAATAAAACTCCAAAACTCTATAGTAGAAGGAGGCCTAGCACAATCATGAACCACTACAATCTTGGCCGGATTCACCATACTACAATCCTTGGTCAACACATGACCCAATAAAGAGATAAACTCCAACAAAAACTCACTCTTAGATAATTTAGCGTAAAATCTCTCATCCCTCAATCTCTAAAGCAAAATTTGCAAATACTCCTTATGATCAGCCTCACTCTGAGGGTAAACCAAAATATCATATTTAAATATAATAACAAAAGGGTTGAGATACAATAAAAATACCTGATTTATTAACTCTATGAAAAGGACTGGGGCATTGGTCAACCTAAAGGACTTGACCAAGAACTTATAATGACCACAACAAGTTCAAAAAGCTATCTTTGGAATATCCAAAGCTCTAATATTGAACTAGTGATATCCAGACCTCAAATCAATCTTTGAAAACACCAAAGCACCCTAAAACTGATTGAATATATCATTAATACAAAAAAGAGAATACTTATTCTTAACTTTCACTATGTTGAATTACTAATAATCAATGTGCATACGCATAGACCCATTATTTTTTTCATAAACAAGATAGGTGCACCCCAAGGTGATATACTAGGTCAAATAAATCCCTTATCCAATAACTCCTGTGGTAGATAATTTAATTCTTTTAACTCTACTTGGTCCATCCTATAGAGAGAGCAAAAATAGGCTTAGTGCCCAGCTCAACATCAATGGCAAAGTCAATATCACAATATGGAGGCATACCAATCAAATCCATAGGAAAAACATCCTTGAACTCATGAACAATAGAAACTGAATCCAAATGAAGTGGTAAAGAAACACTAGTATCAGAAATATGGGCTAAATAATACAAAGATTCCCTACTAACCAAGCAACGAGCCTAAAGAATAGGTATAAATCTTTTGGGAATCGAATGGAGAACAATTTTCTAAGCTATCCTCAACACACTCTATAAAGCTTTGATCACAGTCTTATCATAACACTATAGAAAAGCATGTGTAATGCCCTAATTTTCCAAATCGAGATGCTACACGGTTCTCATGACCCTAAAGGACCATAAGCTAACCCATCACTGATATTTGTACCTGTACACTGCATAATATAAATATAAATATGAAAGTAAAAAGCTAGCAAAAACTTGCCATAAGGTTCAAAACATCTAAAAATACTCAAAATTGAAAACTAAATACTAATACATCTATCTGAAAAGCCTCTAACTGTCTAGATTGTGAAGTTGATTGGACATGTCCCCAACTAACTCCATCTACTAAAAATAATTTGAATCTAATGAGATAGTAAAAAAATAAGGATCATACTCGAATGAAGAGGACTCACTGCTATGTCCACTGCTGCTGACAGGATCTGGACTGCTAAAAGTGCTCTGGGCTCATGCTTCTGAACCTATGGCATCAAATAAAACACCATAGTGAAAATGTGCTAGTACGGGAATGTACTGAATATGGAAATAAGGTAAGGCTAAATGCAAGGGCTTATGCATGAACAATAACTAACTAAATGATATGCAAGAGCTGGATTAGCATACATAGAGAATCTATGACTACTTAACATACTGTGCATAATGTGATTGAGCAAACTGGGACTGAATTTGATAACTTATACTAAATATACCATCAATCTGAGGTTTCTGAACATTTTGAGATTATACGTATCTGAAGCTACTGAAACTGATATTTGTATTTATTAATATTGATAAACTGGATAACTGAGTCTACCAATAACTAATATTAACTGGCTGAATGTGAGATCAAACCTATCTAGCCGGATGATCTCTAAATCTTTTAATGATGACTAAGATTGATTAGGCTTGAGATCAGGCCTAACTAATGGGTGATCTCTAGAACTAATATTAAGAATACTCAACTAAATCTGAGACTGAGATCAAGCCTATCTAATGGGTGACCTCTGTAGGTACTGATACTAAATAACTTTATGTCAGACCAAGCTTATCTAGCGGGTGGTCTATAAATCTATGGAACTATCTGAGTTCCTTACTGAGATTGATGACTGTATCTAACAGTCCTAATTTCTGAGTCCTACTCTAAAGACTGATACTGAAACTATAATTATGGGAGTTCTCACTTAACCGACATGCCCCAAATTTGAACTAGTAGAGTCCAACCTCTAACCCCAACTGGAAGGGTGTCAATACCGTGCCACAAGTAAAGACCTCTGCTATAGTCAAGCCTCTCTGAAGGGTGACCCTGAATAGAAAGTCAAGCCTAAGGCAATATAATAGTCAAGTCAAGCCTTAATCTGATGGGTGACTCCTGGTCCTGCATTGGCTACGCAGTTCTAGAGTACAGGGATTCCTGCTAATGACTCTACCTCTCTAACGGGGAAGCCATCGTCCCCATACTCTCTCGGTGCTAGTTCATACTCCCAACTAAAAGACTCTAAAATGATTCTTAACTGAACTAAAATTGAGATAAATCTATTATTATTCATATTTCTTGACTGATCTGACTGGGTTCACTTAGTTCTGTTATCTGACGGAATACTACTGAATCTAATATCTGACTGAATGATACTAAATTCTGAATTCTGTAATTAACTGAGTTCTACTAATCATAGCATGACTGAAATTATCTTGAGATTGACTCGACTCTAGGCACACAACTATATTTTTCAGGTACAAGTATCCCCAGGACTTGATAGAAGGAAACTGACAAAACATGACTTTTTGAATTCACGACTAACATCAACATCATAGCATGTATTCAACTATACATAATTGAGTACTTCATACTAACATATAACAATTCATTAAACAAAGGACGCACAAGGATAAGAATGCACACAACATACTATAATTCATTAACTATTGTCTCTCAACAAATACTTGGAGTGCATGGCTTATACTAAATTTGGGGGTTTCTAGGCAATATGCTATAATGACACAATTTCCTTCACACAAGCATTTTATCAAACACATGGGGACCATGCTTTTGTCATATAACAATTTCCACACCTAATTCTCAAGGATAATCAATCAACATACAACTTGAAGGGATTTATCTTGAACATCATATAATTATTAAATAATAGGATCAAATTTTGCAACTTTATAATCATATTATGAATTAAAACTCAACAACAACATAACCTTCAAACTCAATTCACATAAACTATGAAAAACACATAAATTTAAAATCTTGAATTTAGAAAGAGGGATTCTTAAACTTCTTGGGCGGAAGGGACCCAAGAATCAACACTTGCATACCTCAAAGGCTTGAATATTGAAAGAGACTGTCTTTTCTTGGTTTTCTTGAAGGAGAGCTTGAATCTTGTTCTTGGTGATGATCTTGAGAGGAAACCCTATTTTCTTATTCTTGAGAATAGAAAGGATTAAGGATTTTTAAAACTAAATTATGATGGTTATGTACGTGATTTTGATGATTTATGTCGTGGAAGGTGAAGGAAAAGCCCAAAATACCCCTATGAAACCACTTCCTAGTTGCTGAAATTATCAGCTGACGACCAAGGCTGATAAGCCGTCAGCCCAGGTCGTCACCTAGGAGCTAGATTTTAGGGGTTGTTGTTTAAGATTGAATACATGGTTGATAAGTCATCCAAAATGTGATAAGTCATCATAAATATCGTGAGAAATGTGATAAGTCATCAGAAATGTCGTCACTCAGTTTCCAGGCTGACATGCTGGAGTAAAATGAGCATAACTTTTTGCTCCGATATTGGATTTGGGCGAAATTGGTATCATTGGAAAGATAATTCAATTATCTATCATTTGGTGGGTAATGAGCTCAAAAATTCATAGTAAAATGAGAGATATGCTAATTTAAAGTTGACTATGGCAATATTCTTCCCAAGAATTCAATCAGTAAGGAATGTTTTGCTTCGTCTGATAGCTAGGAGTTAGTTGAAGCCTTAATATACATCTAAATTACTCATAAAACTATAAAAGAATCATGACGTACTATGCATAAGATTGAAACATGGCCTTAATATTGGTTTGGATTTTTTTATGGGGTATTATAGCATGATAAGGAGCTAACCAATCCATATGAAAAATGACATCAAAAATCTACCATATCTAGGATAATTAGATCGACCAAAGTCTCACACCCAAAAAAGTCACAGCATAAGATTGATGCACCCAATCTACCACTAAAGAGTCTCTTACTAGGGTAGATACACAAATAGGTATAGAAAGAGGCTCACTAGTAGAATCAAAACCGAAAGCAAAATATGTAGACATTTAAGAGAAAGTTGATCTCAGATCAACTAACATAGATGTAGATCTAAAACAAATAGGGATAATACCTATAATAACTATATTGTAAGCCTTTATCTTGGGTATAGTGGGTATAGTGTAGCACTATACATGACCACCAACTGACTATGTAATCCCATGACCACCACCATAGGAACCATTACCTCTACCTTATATACCTCTAGTAGAACCTCTACCTTTCACTGTTGATATAGGATTAGCCCTAAAACCATAGAAGGGTAGTACTTTGCCAAAGATCTAACCTCATCACACAAAAAGAAACCTCAGTAACCCAACTCAATAGGAGGATATACGATTGAGCTAGAATGACCACCCCATGTTGTTGAAAAATAAGACCAACTACCTAAACTGTGTAGGGCTGTCTGCACTAGTCTACTATAATACACACAAAAGTTTTTAGAATCTCTACCTCAAGAAATTGACCTCTGAAATCACTCTAATAGTGTACCCTCTTAGAGCCTTTTTGAGATGCTCAAAGAATTGAATCAGGCATCTTAGCATGATCCACTATACTCTAAAATAATGCCCCTGACACTACTATATAGGCTAAAAAAATTGAAGCAAAACATCCAAATGCTTCATAAACTTATGAATTTTCTCAGACTCAGTGAAAATACTGGTATAAGAATATCTCGACAAGGAATAAAAATGTCTCTCATACTTTACAAAAGTCATAGATCCCTGCTCCAAGTAATCAAACCCATCTCTCATCTTATCCCTCAAATTGTAAGGCACAAACCTATAAAAAAGGCCTCAACAAACTGATCATAAGTCATCTCTGGCAAACCAAGAGGTTTGCAAATAACAAGAGACCTACATTAATCCTTAGTTGTATCTCTCAACTGATAAGTAGTGTAAGCAAACCTATGCGACTTAAGTGATCTAAGATTATAAAACTTCTCTCAATAATTAATCAAGAACTCATAGGCATCCTTGACTACAACACCATTAAACCTAGGAGGACCCAAATAGGTAAATCTTTCAACTCTCTTCTAAACCTCAAAAGACATTGTTATACTTCCAATAATAGGAGGCATAGTGAATATAGATGGCTTATATTCCACCTACAGAGGTAACATAGATAAGGTCTAAACTCCTAATCTCAGAATACTAGACTCAGATATAAGCACTGAACAGGGAACAACACTCGGAGCTTATGGAGTACCATAAGAAGATATTGGTGCCACTAGAGGATCTACACCTGGAGTTGGAGGAACACTATAGGAAGACTTTAATACTCAGTAAGCTAGAGAAGTACCAGTTTCACTCAAAGGAACACTCTCTAAATGTCAACAAGCAAATCAGTTTCCCCTCCAAGGATAGGGTAGAAAAACTCTATGGGACTGGACTAGGCCCTATATATCCATCATTCTCAATATAAGGCTCAGATAAGATCCCCCTAGTACAACCTATGGATGGGGTAGATCCTCATGCCCATCCACTACCTCAAGACCATCAATGGCATGCAACTTATAACACTGTGGGTTTTGACCCTTAGAAAATTTCCTAGAATTCTAGTCTCTAGACCCAATATAACTCATGGGTATGACCCAAATATTGGGGTACAGATGGTATGGTCCAGTCTTATACTAACCAGCGATGATTGATAGGATGAATTTTTGTTACTGATATGGGTACGACTTAGGGGTATGAGTTATATTGGTGGTTATGGATTATTTTATTCCTAAACTTACTCTTAGACTTGGTTACTTAGGTTGGATCTAAGTACGAGTGACACCATGAGCTGTAAGCCAGGATATGAGCCATAACATGGACTCGTATAGTGGACAGTGTCTAAATCTTCATTGGGTTTAAATCTATCAGGGGTACGGATGAAGGGTATGGATCGTATATTGTTAATACAACTTAGTTGGATGTGTCATATACTAGATAGTGTGGGATAAAAAGGTTGAGTCCATGATAGAGTGGAGGATACCAATTGTATCAAAAGGTATGAATCGTGTGAGTCAATCGTATCCCTATGATAGGATTTTGGTGCAACTTAAGTAGGGGAATTTTGGACATTTCCCCACTTATTCTCATAGGATCCCACAACTTCTAACCTACTTGGAAGGTTATTTACCCTATTATTACCTTTATTAACACTTACAAATACTTCTTAACACTCAATAATTCTCTCAATAGCTTTTACGTAAGGAAAGCTAGGGTTTCAAATAAAGGATCAATTTAGGGCTAGTCTTGGTGATTTCTTTTTGTCATCATCTTTGTTTAAGGCATGTTCTCTTCCCTTGTTGTTAATTTTATCTAAAATTATGATTTCTATTAATGTTTTCATAACTACATTAATTGTATAATTTTGGTTTTCAAATATGACATGGGGGTTTACATATTAACTGGTTGGTTATGATTTTCCTATTATTTTAATTATGCTTTTATATGTATCAATGGTGGTTTTGGATAATAAGATTATGTGGGAATGGTTTAATGGTACTTAGAATTGGCTGTTGTCATATTCTGCCCCCAATGTGTTTGACAAAAACTTATAGGGATATGTTCATTGCATTTACTATATTAATGGAAATCTTGCATGTTTTAAAAAATTGGTAAGGAATTATACATGGTTTAAATGGCTTGTAATGGTAAATGGATCATGGTTAAGCTTGAAGGTAACATGGAATTCCTCCTAGTAGTTTAATATGGTAAATGTAAGGGCACTTGGAAGTTCCCTTAAACCTATAAATTATTGGCTATAGATGATACTTTCATGTAAGGATTGGTATGATGATACCAATATCAAGGGACTTGGTTAATAAATAGATAATGGTTTGGTTATGTGGAAATTGGTTTTAATTAGGCAATAATTATGGGATGTGTAGAAACTCATATTTGTCGATAAGATGTTAGTGATAATCGTGTCCATGATGTCACACTATATTTGGCAGATGTTCTAATCATCCCAAGGGTTTCTTTCCCGATCTTGCGGCTACATACATTGGCCCTTTCAGTAGAGGGTCTAAACCCATATAGCCTATAGGTGATTTAAAATAGCAAAGCTACATAACCAAGGTAATGGATTTAAAGAAAAGTTAACCCTGATCCCTTTTCCCAGCATTGTAATGTATATATATATATATATGTATATACATGTATGGTTATGTGCATATGGATGGTTTAACTTAGTTATATAAATAGCACTATTTTATCCTTACCATAAGATGATACTAGCGGTCACACGCTAAGATCATCTACTGGCTATTGTATACCCATGCTATATAGGAATCGATCATTCTACTCCTCAAACATAGTGATTGACTGGTGGATCAACATTTGGACTAAAGTAGTAAGCTTTCATACTTTTGGAAGACTCTATTTCATGTTATGATATTTCTAGACACATTAACTTTATTTTAGATATTAGTTTTAGCTATGGTTAGGGGCATGTCCCAATACTATTTCATCACTCTTTTGGTTAGAGGCTTTGTGGTACTTCTATGGGTTGGAATAGGCAAGATCAGTATTGGTCATCCTTGGCATTAGAATAAGCTAAAGGGTTGACATCATTGGATGATATTGTTGGTTGTTCCATCCTATTTCATTTTGGGATTAATTATGCTTTGGAATATCCTTAGTTATTCCCTAGTTTATGGCCCTTGTTTTGGTATGGTTTGGTATTGTTGGATTGTTGGTATTGTATGGTTAGACTCGGTTGGGTTAGCCACAGTTGTGATCTTATCCCAGAGTCTTTATGTGATTTGTTACACTATCTTGTTACATGCTCAAAATTCATCAAAATCAGGGCAACAACTGGAGGTTGATTGGGTAACAGGGGTGGTCTCTAATCTTTATCGAACTTGGGACACCCATTAAGATAAGGCCCGAGGGCAGGTCGTGTTAAGTTGGTATCAAAGCCCAAGTTCATGATCAATTGGAAGTCTATAAAGCCATGTCTAGTAGAGTCTTTTTTAGGGGTGTGTAGTGCGCCACATTCATAAGAGAGAGGCTACAAGTCATTTAGGCATGTTTCACTTTCTTGGTATTTTATTTTCAATCTTGGAGTCTCAGTCTGGAATATTCTCTAATCCTTGTTCATTCATCTTTCAAATCATACCTCATAGATCTGAAACACATGAAAAAATTTCTATCCCATCTAGGATTAATGTTGAAGGGGTGCATCCTACTTCTGGGGTTCATCTTTGACCTCACGATCCTATCGCTAATAGTTATAGAGTTCCACCAGCTGCTACTACTACTCTTTAAGGAAAGTTAACAATTGTGGAATTCCATCAGTCTATTTATGCTATTGCTAAATTAGTTATTGATTAGGCTGAGCGGGGTGTGTCTGGTACTTTGTCTATTGAGGCCACAAGGGTTGGACAATTCATGAAGATGAGTCCTCTCACTTTGTATGGAGTAAAAGTAAAGAAGGATCCACAGTGCTTTTTGGATGAAATGTAAAATATATTTCATTTGATGTAGGCTACCAATGTGGAGGGGGTAAACTTTGTAGCATATCAGCTCAAAGAGGTTCCATATCAGTGGTATGAAGAGTGGGATAGGGATAGAGGAGATGTAAAGGAGTCATACTTACGGAATGCCTTCTTTAGTGCTTTTCTGGGTCGTTTCTTTCCCCAAGTATTGAGGGAAGCAAATATGGAGTATTTTGTAAACCTCAAGCAGGGGAGGATGTCTGTCAAGGAATATGCCTTGAAGTTTAACCAATTGTCAAGTTATGCTCCTAATTTAGTTGTTGACATGCAAGCTAGAATAAGGAAGTTTTTTTCTAGGTTGAATTAAGATTTGATTTTGGAGAGCAAGACTTCTTTGCTAACTAAGGGCATGTACATCTCAATATTAACTATTCATATCTAGTAAGTGGAGAATGAAAAGAGGATGCAGGCAGAGTTTGGAGATAGGCAAGGGAAGAAGAGCAGATTTTTTGACCAAGAAGGTCCTCAGTCTCAGGGTGGTCAAGATGGTGGCAAATGGAAGAAAAACAAGTGAGGCATTCTGGTTCCTTCTCTTCTGGTGATCCTTATCAGTCGAGCGACAAGCGTCATCATAGTGGTGATAATTTCTAGGCATAAAGTGCCCAATCTCAGGTGAGTGGGGGTCAGCCAGTTTCTTCATGCCCTCCTTGTCAATTTTGTGTTCATCCTCATTCAGGTTATTGCGATGAAGAAAAGGAAAAATACTTCAAGTGTGTCTAGATAGGCCATCAACTTAGGAATTATCTGGTTAGTAAATTTTCTACATGGGGAAATAAGATTCATATAGATTTATCTTCTGTTCCTACACCTGGTGGTGTTACAGCTGCTCCTAGTTCTAGTATTGGTCGCAACAGGTTGTATACTTTAGAGTCTCAATAGGAATCTGTGGCATCACTTAATGTCATTACTAGTATGTTACAACTCTTTTCTCGTGACATATATTGTTTGCTTGATTCGGGGTCCAATAACTCCTATGTGACTCCTTAGTGGTTGTATCTTTTGATTTTAATCGAAAAGTTATTTTTGATCCTATTTCTACTTCTACCTCAAAAGGTGACTCATTTATTGCTAAGAGAGTCTATAGGGGGTGTGCGGTATCTGTTGGTGGCAAGAAGACCTTGGTGAATCTGTTTGAGTTGGGTATGGTGGATTTTGATGCCATTCTGAGTATGGATTAGTTGCATATACCTTGGATTGTCAAACCTATAGGGTTATCTTTAGGTTCCCTGGTGAACCTATTTTAGAATGGAAGGGTGTTCCTTTAACTCCTAAGGGGAGATTCATTTCTTATCTTAGAGCTTGGAGGTTAATCTCTAAAAGTTGTCTTTATCACTTGGTTTGGGTTAAATATTCTAACTAGGAAGGTCCTTTTGTCTCGTCAGTTCTAGTGGTTAATGAGTTTCCTAAAGTCTTTCCAGATGATCTTCCTGGTGTTCCTACGGATAGGGAAATAGAGTTGGTATTGATCTAATTTTGGACACTCATCCAATTTCTATTTCTTCTTATAGAATGGTTCTTGCTGAGTAAATCTTCTGGATATAGGGTTTATTCTTCCTAGTGTATCTCCTTGGTGAGCACCGATGTTATTTGTGAGCAAGAAGGATGATTCCCTTTGGATGTGCATTGACTATAGGCATCTGAACAAGGTGATGATCAAGAACAAGTATCCTCTTCCAAGGATATATGATCTATTTAACTAGTTGCAAGGTGTCAAGTTCTTTCCTAAGATAGTTTTTTGGTTTGGGTACCATCAGCTAAAGATTTGGGAGGTGGAATCCCTAAGATGGCTTTTCATACTCGGTATGGGCACTTTGAGTTTTTGGTAATGTTATTTAGGCTGACTAAAGCTCTGGTGGCATCTATAGATATGATGAACAAAGTGTTTCATCAATATTTGGATCTCTTTGTTATAATGTTCATTGATGTTCTAGTTTATTCAAAGAGTGAGGTAGATCATATTAATCACCTTTGTGTGGTGTTGTAGACCTTAAAGAAACAACAATTGTATGCCAAGTTCTCCAAGTGCGAGTTTTGGTTGAACACTATAACTTTCTTAGGTCATATTATTTCTAGTGAGGGAATCATAGTGGATCCACAGAAGGTTGTTGTGGTGAAGAGGTGGCCTAGACCTACGACTCCATCTGATATTCAGAGCATCTTAGGTTTAGTTGGGTATTATAGGTGTCTTGTGGAAAGATTTTCGTTAATAGCTTCTGCTTTGACTAAGTTGGCTCAAAAGAAGGTCAAGTTAGATGCTTGTGAGGGGAGTTTCAAGAAGTAGAAGGATAAGTTAATATCGCCTCCAATTTTGACTTTGTCGGAAGGAAATGATGGGTTCGTGGTTTATTATGATGCATCTCGGGTAGGACTTGGTTATGTGTTGATGCAGAATGGGAAGATGATTGTGTATTCTTCCAGGCAGTTGAAGGTGCATGACAAAAATTATCCTACTATTTATTTAGAGATGTTGGCGGTTGTGTTTTGCTTTGAAAAAATAGCGGCATAATTTGTATGGTGTTCATATGGATATCTTTTATGATCATAAGAGTACAGTATTTTTTTACCCATAAAGAGCTTAATCTCAATAGCAGAGGTGGCTTGAGTTTCTCAAAAATTATGATATGAGTCTTCACTATCATCTAGGTAAGGCTACCATGGTTGCTGATGCTCTTAGCTGGTTATCCATTGGTAGTTTGGCTCATGTGGAGGAAGGAAAGTGGAAATTCATGAAGGATATTCACCGCTTGGCTAATCTTGGAGCTTGCTTCTTGGACTCCAAGGATGGTGGTGTGATGGTGCAAAAAGTAGTTCAACTGCCTCTTCATGCGGAGATTAAAGAGAAGCAAGTGCTAGATCCTATCTTGATAAAAAATCAAGGGGGACGTTGGTGGGCAAAAGGTAGTGGTGTTTGAGATAGGTGGTGATGGTACTATATGGTACCAAGGGAAGTTGTGCATTTCTAATGTTGACGGGTTACGACAAAGGATATTGGATAAAGTTCATAAGTCGCGCTATGTTGTTCATCCCGGCCCATCTTAGATGTATCATATCTCAAGGATATCTATTGGTGGAATAGCACAAAAGGGGGTGTGGTTGATTTTGTGGCCAAGTGCATGGTGTGTCAATAGGTTAAGGTTGAGCATTTGAGGCTAAGAGGGTTGTATCAAGAAAGTGATTTGCCCAAATGGAAGTGGGGAGTGATCAATATGGACTTCATTACCAGTCTTCCTCGATCTAAGAATCAACATGATTTGATTAGGGCCATCGTGGATAGGATGACTACATATGCACACTTTTTACCAGTGTAGACTACCTTCTCGATGGAGGATTATGCGAAGCTGTATCTTCAGGAGATTGTAAAGCTTCATGGGGTGCCTATTTTAATTATTTCTTATCATAGCATGCATTTTACATCTTACTTCTAGTGGTCCTTTCAGTGAGGATTGGAGACCAAAGTGAGTCTGATTAATGTTTTCTATCCGTAGACTACAGGGCAACTGGAGAGAACTATTCAGATATTGGAAGATATACTTTAGGCTTGTATAATAGATTATGGTGGCAATCGGGTTGAGCATCTACCTTTGATGGAGTTCAATTATGATAATAGTTATCATTCTAGTATTAGTATGGCCCTTTTTGAGTTACAGTATAGTAGAACGTGTAAATCTCTTATTGGTTGGTTTGAGCTTGGTGAGGTGAATAGTTTTGGTCTTGATTTGGTTTACCAAGCTATGGAGAAGGTAAACGTGATTCGGGATAGGCGTAAGGCTTCCCAAAGTTGGCAAAAGTCAAATGTGGATGTTAGGCGTAGATACTTGGAGTTTGAGGTTGGGGATAGGGTTTTCCTCAAGGTATCTCCCATGAAGGGTGTAATGCAGTTTGGAAAGAAGGGGAAGCTCAGTCCCCAGTATGTGGGTCCTTATAAGTCATTGTAGAGAATTGGTAATGTTTCTTATGAGCTGGAGTTGCCTTCTAGCTTGATCTTGGTTCATCCGGTCTTTTATGTTTCCATGTTGAGAAAGTGCATTGATGATCATTCTTCGATTGTTTCTTTAGAAGGATTGGGTCTCACGGATTCTGTGTCTTATGAAGAGGGCCCAGTTGAGAGCTTGGATAGATAGGTTTGTCGGTTGCAGACCAAGGATGTGGCTTCGATTAAGGTTCTTTGGCGGAACCATAAGGTGTAAGAAGCTATATGGAAGCGGAAAAAGACATGAAGTCCAAATATCCACATTTGTTTTCTACTCCTGGGATTCATGCGGAAGGTATGTGTCTTCAACCCATCTCTATTTTCTGAGTTTGTTAAAGGAAAGGTTAATATCCTTGCTTCTTTGTTTTCAAACTTTGTTAAATATTGGGAATATGTTTGATAACATAATGCAAATGACTCGTGTGTATGGTTACCCCTACATTATCTGTCATTCGGGGATGAATGTTCCTAGTGGGGGAGACTATAACACCTTGGGTTTTGACCCTTAGAAAATTTCTTGGAATCTATATCTCTGTACCCAATACGACTCATGGATATGAGCTGTATGTTGGGGTACGGATGATATGGTCCAGTTGTACACTGACCAGTGATGATTGGTAGGATGAATTTTGGTTACTAGAATGGTTATGACTTAAGGGTATGAGTCTTATTGGTGGTTACAGATCGTTTGGTTCCTTAACTTAATCATAGACTTGGTTATTTTGGTTGGATTTAAGTATGAGTGGATCACCATGAGCCGTAAGATAGGGTATGAGTTGTACCATGGACTTATATGGTGGACAATGTATAAATCTTTCTTGGGTTTAAATATGCTAGGAGAATGGATGAAGGTTACGGATCGTATGTTGTCAATACAACTTGATTGGATTAGTCGTATACTGGATAGTATAAGATCCAAGGGTTGAGGCCAAGATATGAGTGGAGGATAACAATTGTACCAGAGGGTACAACTCGTGTGGGTCAGTTGTATCCTGACAGCGCCCAAGAACACACGCAAGTGTACATGGTCTTATCAAGTAGTAAAGTGGCCTTCAAGAAGCTAAGTATCGATCCCACAAAGACTTGATTCAATAACAATTCTATTTTAGTTCACAATTTAGATTCAGTTGATGCAAACGTAACCAAAAAGATAGTTTTTAATTTTGTAAGTAAATTAAAAAATGTGAAATGTAAGATCTTGAAACAATCAATAGGAGAAAACCCAGGGTTAAAGCACTTTAAACAATCATACTATGTCGTTGAATTTCATTCGTTAATTTGCTTATCTTGGTTGTAAATTCGTAGGGTTAATTGCATGATTATGATTTCACAACATCTAATCCTTTACCTAAGTTAAACCTTACAACTACATCGTCAAGCAGGATGTAATGATCCAATTAGGTTATTTAAGCTATCATCTTACGTGTGAATCAAGTACGGTGTCTAAGTACATCCTTGTCTTAGACACTAATTCGATATCATTATTTCATAAAGGAATACAATCCGTACCTTGTTCATCTCCATGTTCTATCCCCTATTCCCTCTCCTAAGATCATAAGGTAGACAATTAATGTATTCTAAGGGTTTCGAATCCTTAAAATAGTTAAATCAAATATGAACACACAACCAATAATGATAATCAAACTAAACGAATTTAATTCAAAACAATAGTACTCATGTCTTTGGCTTTAACCTTGGAAAAGGGTGTTTAGCCACACATAGTAATATTCATAATCACAAGGCTGTAATTAACTACTAAAAACATGAATGAAACAAATAAAAATAATAAAAACCTAATAAACAAGTTGTAGCAGCCCCTTGCTCTCCAAAATATGTCAAAAGATATGTAAAAACGTAATACAACATGTATTTATAGTATAGGGGTAAGCCAAGTCCGTGTTGGAGTTGAATTTGCATGAACGGCCCAGGGTGGTGTTTACCATGTGTCGCACCCTCTATTCCTAGGGAATGGATCATGCAACACACCCTCTATTCCATTGGAATATAGCATATGACGCATGATTATCGCACGCCTTCACTGGAATTTGCTTCCCGAATTTAAGTTTAAGTCTTGGTCCTTCCTCCTTTCATCCCTTGTCTTGTGGTGTATTTCAAATGATTTTCCAGCCCATATATCATCCATATATCATCATATTAAGCTCACAAAATATCCTACAATAAAACACCACATGAATTAGAAGTACAAACACACAATATCCATCACGATAAATCAAAAGCAAGAGCTTAGACTAGATTGGTTTCCATGATCTCTCTCTTCAAGGTTCAACTCTTTTCTTGACTCACTTGAACTTTATCCACTACTAACAAGTTGTTCCACATATAATAACACATTCGTAGATATGCAAAAGGTAGAGCTAGTATACCACTAGTAACAAAAAGAATAATAAATAAAGAAATAAACGATATAAAAAGTAAAGACCCAATAAAATACGTACACATTGGAGGAACGGAAATATTAATAAAAGCATGTTTTAGAGAAGGAATAGATACACCAACAGAATTATATTTAGCAAATGATAGAATTATAGCGGATAGTGCGAATAACTTATGTTTGTTGAAATGCTATGTCATAGCATTCCTTAGTTATTTGTTTTAACCTTATTAATTCTTCTATATTATTTTTAAGGTATACTATATTCTCCATATTTCTGGTTTTTATGTAGTCAAGTAGATTCTTTTTCATTAGTGTTTCTATTAATCTTATTTGCTCCATATCTTTTCTCCAATATTCTAAGTATTCGTAGTTTATCATTTTATCCAATTATAATTGTAATTTTACAAATTTTTGTGTAATAATTAATTCTAATTATGCTATATTTGATATGTAATTCTATGTTATCTATGTGGTCAATTAACATTTGTTGTTCAAGTATAGATAATTTTTTATATGGATTATATAAGCTATCATTTGTACCTCCTTTTTCTAAGGTTAGCTTTATTTCAAGTAATCTTTCTTCTAATTGTCTTCTTTCTCTTCTAAGCTAATTTTTGTAATTAATTTCTTCATATAGCCAACTTTGTCATTCTCTAATTCTTCTAATATATTCTAACATTTTTTAATTTGTATAATATCTGTCTGAATAGTAATTATCTAGGTATGAATAGTAGCTATCATCATTTAAGCGTATTTGTTATAATTCATCTGCTATCCAATTTTCTAATTTTTCATCTTCAATATCAAATACCTTTTCCCATATAGTTTTCCTTATATCTACTATCTCTATATCCTTAAGTACATATAAAACAAGTATCTTAAATTCATCTATCATTTCATCAGGTAAATAATTATTTATTTTTCATATGATGCTATTTTTCAAAATATTCCCTCCAATCATATACATAACAAAATATGATCATCTTAGATCACTATATACTAGATTATTCTTAAATAACATGTTCTTTGGTCACTATTAGCATAGTAATCTGGATACTTTTTCCCTAAACAGCGCCTCTACTCAGGCTACTCCCCTATCACGGCTTCTCTGCCTTGTTTCACATTTAGGATGGCATAGTTCTAGGAATTTTTCTCCTTTTCCACTTTGCTAATAAACTTCTTAACAGTCTATTCTTCAAATAATTCTACTATAAAGTAACTAACATGAGCTTATTTTATTATACTTATGATTGTCAGGAATTTATGAATTTAGTTATTCATAATTATAAATGAAAATACCTGTTCTGATAGATTTGATAAATCTGTGCTTTGCTCATCCATAGCTTAGTGTAAAATTGAATATTTTTATTGATTATGAAAGAAAATTTAATTATGTACAAGAAGGCTTGCTTTCCATGTAGAAAGTCTTACCTTAACTTAGCAAATGCTTCTTCTTTTTATAACCTAAAAAGAGAAAAGGTGTATACTATACTATAATGTTCCTACTTAACATTTGTCATCTTTACAAAAGTAGAAAAGACTTTACAAAAAGAAAGTCTTAAAGCTATCCTACAAAAAATAAAGCTAATAATGGTTTTTTGCCAAAAAAAGTCAACAAAGCTATTAAAAGCTAATAAATGTTTCATAACAATTTACGTATCTAAATTTAAGAGAAATTATATCATTCTGCATATATCATTTTCATAACTTTAATGCTTTGTCTCCTTGCTTTTATTATTTCTTCATCGGTCCGTGTTGCTTTATATCTTTTATCGTATATCTTCCAGCTGGCGTCCTTATCTTCTTTTATTTTAGTTGAACTTCTGGAATAATGTTATCTTCTTCGTTACATCTCAAACATAGATGGTCTGGATATTTATGCCCTATTAATTTATAGATCTGGTCAATAATTCATCTGAAATAACTTTTTCCTTAATTGCTCTGGTAGTTGGTCGTTTCTCTGGATTAAGTAGTGTCATAATCCATCTTTGCACTTCCTCCATATCTGCTTGTCTTAACTCTCTTGAATTTGAATAAATCATTAGTTGGTCTCTTAAACAATAACTTCATATTGGATTCCCGTTTAGGTAGTTATTTGCTAATTCTTGGATAATTGTGGATATTTCAATAATTCTTTTGTTCTCATAAAAATCTGGTATATCTATTTTGGGTATTTCAACTTGTTGTTCAATATCTTCAGGTATGATCATATCTCGAGTCATTCCTATCTTCACAACTTGTATAACTGGTTTAATATCATCATACAATATCTCTGTTGTTGTCGTATAGAACTTTACAGAAAATAGGTTGCCTTTGGTTATCTTTTTGTAGGTGGTAATTTCTTTATATATTTTTGTTATAGCAGATAATTCACTTTCGTCTTGGGTATATACAGTATTGAGTAGTCCATAACTGAAATAGGTTTTAACTAGATTTGGGTTAATTTTTGGTAATGCAATTAACTTATTATATCCTTGTAGATTTGGGGTTATATAATTCGTATTTGGTTCTTGAATGTTTGTAGATCTGGGTTTATAGTTTAAGTAGGTTTGTATCTGGTGGATATTTTCAATATATGATCTGGTTATGTGGTTACAAGCTTTCTTGTCTTGGTTTAGGGTATCTAAATATGTAATAGTTTGTGAGGGTATAAACAAAGGGTCTTTTGGTGTTTTTGGTATAAATGGCTTGTCAAATATTTTTTTCAAGTTCATATTTTGGTTCCTTCTAACTCCTTTTCTTGTACCAACAGAAGTAGATTGATAAACGTTATGGGTTTTTTGGAGTGTCCCAACGTCTTTTTCTATCTTTGGAATTTTATTTTCTTTCGATCGACATTTCTCTGCACACTGCTGAGTTATCTGAGTCATAGCTTCAGACTTCAGTTTGACTTCATTTGTCTTTAGCTTTTCTATCTCATTTCCCATACTATCCACTTTCAGTGAAAGCGTAGTTAGGGTTTTGAGTATCTTTTCTATAATATCGCCTTCTGTAATATCAGTTTGGGTAGCTTTGTCTGTGCAATAACATTCTTGTTAGTCTTGATTACTTCAACTGTAAATGTAAAATTTAATATATTCCATACTAATCTCTGAATTTCCTTCGTCGTAACTGAATTTTGTATTTTTCTTGTTAACCACCATCGTACTTGTGTGTTATCTATTCGTACAATGAACTTGTTATATACAATATATGGCTCAAATTCTAATAAACATTTGTATAATAAGCATAATTCTTTTCTATTTATTTCCTATTTTATTTTTGTTTCATTAAACGTTCCTAAGTAGTATCTACAATGATGTTCTAATTTTTTTTTCATCATATCTATATTTAAGTACTCCTCCATAACTATATTACTTGCATCTGCTTCTACTATATATGTAAGTTTTTTATTTTCATCTGGAAATTGTAATTTTAGTAATTCTTTACAAAGTATTTTTATTTTCTGTACTTATTTTTTATCTTCATCGTGGTAATTATACTCTACATCCTTTCTTAATTTTTTCTGTAATGGCTTTGGGTTTTCTGCTAATTTTGGTATATATTCTCTTATTTGGTTTACTAATCCTAAAAATGATTGTAATTTCTTTTTTGTATCTAATTCTTCTTTTAAATTTATTATTTTTTGTACTATATATTGTTGCATTTTTACTCCACTTTTATCTATATGTATTTCTAAAAATTCTACCTGATTTTTCATTATTTCTGCTTTCTTTTTACTTAGACTTATTCTTGAATTTTCTATTATACCTGCAAATTGTTCTAATAATTTTAAATGTTCCTCTTTAGTTTTTGTATATAGTAGTATATCATCTATGTATACTACACAATTAGGTAATTTCTTGAAATAAATATTCATAAAATGTTGGTAACTACCTGGTACATTTTTATATCCAAATGGTAACATATTTCATTCATAAAATCCTTGTGGCACTGTAAATGCAGTAAATTTTTTAGATTCTTCTTCTAGCTTTAAATGGTAAAATCCTGATTTATAATCGAACTTACTAAAATAATTATACCCTTGTATTTGTCTTATTTTTAATATCTTATTTGGTATTGAATAATTATATGTCATAATTTTTGCATTTAGGTTTCTAAAATCAATAACCATTCTACTTTTTCCTTTTTTTTTTGCTCACTGTGTTTATTTACTATAAATGGTGGGCTATTGTGTTTACTATTACTTTTTTATATGTATTGTTTTTCTAATAATCCATCCATATGCATTTCGAATTCTTTCAAATCACCAAAGTTATAGGTTAATGGTTTTTGGGTTATTATACTATTTTTATCTATTAGCTCAATTTTTACAATAGTTTTATGTTTTTCCCATCCTTTTAATGGATCTTCACTGTATAATTGTCTTAATTTTTTCTTTATTATTTCTACCTTATCTATTGAAAATATAGTTATTTCTTCTTTATTTATTGAAAATATAACTAGTTCTATTGTGTCTTCAGTATTTTTTATATTTTCTAATTTTTGTGTGATTTTTTATAAAAACAAAATTTGAAATAAAAGAAGTTATGCAAAAAGCAGATATAATATTAGGGCTAAAATGGTTAGAACAAGTAAAACCCTACAATATAGAACATACACAATTAACCATAACCTACAATAAGGAAAAATTATTAATAAACAGAGCTTTAACATGAAAATATATGTACTTATGAAAATAATAGTAGAAGGATATTATTATAGATACTTTACACCTATGATTGATACAAGAGCAGAAGTCAACTTATGTAGTTATAATTGTTTACCAGAAGACAAATGGGATAAGCTAAAAACACCAATAGTAGTCAAAGGATTTAATAATGAAGGAAGATTAATTACCTATAAACCTAGAAATATAAAAATACAAGTATGGGATAAGATATTAAAAATAGAAGAGATCTATAATTATGAACTAACATCAAAAGATATGCTTTTAGGAATGCTATTTTTAGATAAACTATACCCACATATAATAACTAAAACACACTGGTGGTTTACAACACCATGTAAACAAAGGGTAAGAGCAAAAAGAGTTATTAATAAAATAAGGAAGAAAGCTTATTAGATAAAAAGTAGTGAAAAAATCACACAAAAATTAGAAAATATAAAAAATACTGAAGACACAATAGAAGTAGTTATATTTTCAATAAATAGAAAAGAAATAACTATATTTTCAATAGATAAGGTAGAAATAATAAAGAAAAAATTAAGACAATTATACAGTGAAGATCCATTAAAAGGATGGGAAAAACATAAAACTATGGTACAAATAGAGCTAATACATAAAAATAGTATAACAACCCAAAGACCATTAACCTATAACTTTGATGATTTGAAAGAATTTGAAATGCATATAGATGAATTATTAGAAAAATAATACATACAAAAAAGTAATAGTAAACAAAATAGTCCAGCAATTATAGTAAATAAACACAGTGAACAAAAAAGAAGCAAAAGTAGAATGGTTATTGATTATAGAAACCTAAAAGCAAAAACTATGACATATAATTATCCAATACCAAATAAGATATTAAAAATAAGACAGATACAAGGATATAATTATTTTAGTAAGTTTGATTGTAAATTAGGATTTTACCATTTAAATCTAGAAAAAGAATCTAAAAAATTAACTGCATTTACAGTGCCATAACGATTTTATGAATGGAATGAGTTACCATTTGGATATAAAAATGCACCAGGAAGATACCAACATTTTATGGATAGTTATTTCAAGCAATTACCTAATTGTATAGTATACATAGATGATTTACTACTATATACAAACAATAAAGAGGAACATTTAAAATTATTAGAACAATTTGCAGGTATAATAAAAAATTTAGGAATAAGTCTAAGTAAGAAGAAATCAGAAATAATGAAAAACCAGATAGAATTTTTAGGAATACAAATAGATAAAAGTAGAGTAAAAATGCAACAACATATAGTACAAAAAATAATAAATTCAAAAGAAGAATTAGATACAAAAAAGAAATTACAATCATTTTTAGGATTAGTAAACCAAGTAAGAGAATATATACCAAAATTAGCAGAAAACCTAAAGCCATTACAAAAAAAATTAAGAAAGGATGTAGAGTATAATTACAACAGAAAAGATAAAAAACAAGTACAGAAAATAAAAATACTTTGTAAAGAATTACCAAAATTACAATTTCCAGATGAAAATAAAAAATTACATATATATTAGAAGCAGATGAAAGTGAATATAGTTATGGAGGAGTACTTAAATATAGATATGAAGAAGAAAAATTAGAACATCATTGTAGATACTAGTCAGGAACGTTTAATGAAACATAAATAAAATACGAAATAAATAGAAAAGAATTATGCTCATTATATAAATGTTTATTAGCATTTGAGCCATTTATTGTATATAACAAGTTCATTGTACGAGCAGATAACACACAGGTACGATGGTGGTTAACAAGAAAAATACAAAATTCAGTTACAACGAAGGAATTCAGAGATTAGTACTGGATAATTAAATTTTACATTTACGATTGAAGTAATCAAAACTAACAAGAATGTTATTGCAGATGACATATCAAGACAAAGCTACCCAAACTGATATTACAGAAGACGATACTCTAGAAAAGATACTCAAAACCCTAACTACACTTTCACTGAAAGTGAATAGTATGGGAAATGGGATAGAAAAGCTAAAGACTAATAAAGTCAAACTAAAGTCTAAAGCTATGACTCAGATAACTCAGTAGTGTGCAGAGAAATATCAATCGAAAGACAATAAAATTCCAGAGATAGAAGGATACATTGGGACACTCCAAAAAACCCATAACGTTTATCAATGTACTTCTGCAGGTACAAGCAAAGGAGTTAGAAGGAACCTAAATATAAACTTAAAAAAAATATTTGACAAGCCATTTATACCAAAAACACCAAAAGACCCTTTACTTATACCCTCACAAACTATTACATATTTAGATAGCCTAAACTAAGACAAGAATGTTTATAACCACATAACCAAAGCATATATTGAAAACAACCATCAGATACAAACCTACTTAAACTATAGACCCAGAGCCAAAAACATACAAGAACCAAATACGAATTATATAACCCAAAAGCTACAAGGATACAATAAGTTAATTGCATTACCAAAAACTAACCTAAATCTAGTTAAAACCTGTTTTAGTTATAGACTACTCAACACTGTATATACCCAAGAAGGAAGTTAATTATCTGTTATACCAGAAATATATAAAGCAATTACCACTTATAAAAAGATAGCCAAAGACAACCTATTTTTTGTAAAGTTCTATACAGCAACAGCAGAGATATTGTATGATGAAATTAAACCAGTTATACAAGTTGTGAAGATAGGAATGACCCAAGATATGATTATACCCAAAGATATTGAATAGCAAGTTGAAATACCCCAAATAGATATACTAAATTTGTATGCGAATAAAAGAATTATTGTAATATCCACAATTATCCAGGAATTAACAAATAACTACCTAAATAGAAATCCAATATGGATTTATTATTCAAGAGACCAGCTAATAATTTATTCAAATTCAAGATATTTAAGACAAGTAGATATGGAAGAAGTTAGACAATAAATTATGACGTTGCTCAATCCAGAAAAATGACCAACTACTAGAGCAATTAAGGAAAAATTTATGTCAGATGAGTTATTAACCAGATACTATAAATTAATAAGACATAAATATCCAGACCATCTATGTTCAAAATGTTATGGAGAAAATAATGTGATTTCGAAGTTCAGCTATAATGAAAGAAGATAAGAACAAAAAATAATGTGATTTCGAAGTTACATCTCGAACATAGATGGTCTAGATATTTATGCTCTATTAATTTACAGTATCTAGTCAATAATTTATCTGAAATAATTTTTTCCTTAATTGCTCAGGTAGTTGGTCGTTTCTCTGGATTAAGTAGTGTCATAATCCATCTTTGCACTTCCTCTATATTTGTTTGTCTTAACTCTCTTATATTTGAATAAATCATTAGATGGTCTCTTGAATAATAACTCCATATTGGATTCCCGTTTAGGTAGTTATTTGTTAATTCTTGGATAATTGTGGATATTCCAATAATTTTTTTATTCGCATAAGAATCTGATATATCTATTTTGGGTATTTTAACTTGTTGTTCAATATCTTCAGGTATGATCATATCTCAAGTCATTCCTATCTTCACAACTAGTATAACTGGTTTAATTTCATCATACCATATCTATGTTGTTGTCGTATAGAACTTTACAAAAAATAGGTTGCCTTTGGTTATCTTTTTGTAAGTGGAAATTGCTTTATATATTTCTAATATAGCAGTGTAACACCCCGATTTGCTGAACCAGAATGCTACACGGTGCTCATGACCCCGAGGGACCACAAGCTAACCCATGACTGATATCTGTACTTGTATACTGCAAATCATAATATAATAATGCAGAATACATGGAACTTTAAGGCCATAAGGTTCAACTAAATACAATCATGTGGGTGAAAATACCCAAAATAACTAAATCTGGATGTAAATCTAAAAGTAAATACGAAAGCCTCTAAACTGTTTGAATAAGGAGTTGAAGGAACATATCTCCAACTAAATCCATAAAATTGAACTGAAGAATAAATAAATGAATCAAATCATATTTTCCTCGAATCAATGAGGACTCACTGTGTCTCTGAGACTGGAACGCTACCGCTACTGCTGGGCTGGAACTCGTGTCTCAGAACTTATGGTGTAACATGAAAATAAAGCACCATAGCGCAAATGTATCGGTACAACTGGAGTACTGAGTATACGAGGAAGGTAGGTTGAACATAAATGGTTTCATTCATGAACAACAATGACTGACTAATATGAACGTGGGAGTGCAAACACACATATATAGAAACTGGGACCATGAATACGTGATAGCATGACATGTAAGCTAATACATAGTTTACTGATAACTGTCATGACTGATACTGAAATTGATAACATGGACGACTATATCTGACAGTCTTATATATACCAAAATCTAAAGAACACCCTGAGTTCTTTTACTGAGACTGATACAGAAACTGATAACATGGATGACTGTATCTGATAGTCCTGTATATACTGAAATCTGAAGAATTCCCTGAGTTCTTTTACTGAGACTGATACTGAAACTAATAACATGGATGAATGTATCTGACAGTCCTTTATATACTAAAATCTGAAGAACACCCTGAGTTCTTTTACTGAGACTGAAACTGTGGAAAATAGTGTTTAACCGACATGCCCCGTGTATGCCGTTATGGCTAAGCTAGAGTCCAATCTCTGCCCCAACTAGAGGGGTTTCAATACCACACCAATGGTAAGGACAGCTGTGAGTGACCCTTATCTAGCGGGTACTTAATGATAACGGTGGGAACCCTAAACTGACGGGTTAAGCCACCTCATCAACCCTAAGCTGATGGGTTAAGATGTCTCAACCTACGCTGGCTACGTAGTTCTGGAACATAAATATTGCTACTAAGAATCACACCCTGAACTGGTGGGTGAATTCCCTTCCTTAGGTTCACTCGGTGCTAACCTATACTCCCATCCGAAGGACACTGAACTGAATAACTAAGCTAAACTGAATAACTGAACTGAACTGATTAGCTGAACTGACACTAATTAACTGGACTGATGCTAGTGGTATTGTTTAGCAGAGCTAAACTAAGTTTACTAGATTCCAATGACTGATGGAATGTTACTGAAATCTGACAACTGACTAAGATCATGAGATTTTCCTGAGTCACATGACTGACTGAAGTCTATGGAATCATAGCTTGAGTTCGGATATCATGAAACATGACATCGATCTAGGCACACAGCTATAGTTTTTGGGTATAAGTACCCCCAGGACTCGATGGAAGAAAACTGACACACATGACTGACTTGATCATAAGAGTAGAGTCCATAATATATAATATCATAAGTAGGGATCTCATACTAAGCATAGTTATCAACAATGTATTGCATGGAAAGGATTTCATATCACATGGAAGTACTTGCACAATCTTAATATCATGTTCGTTGCATAATCATATTGGCAACACATGCTAATAGCATGGAAGTTCATGGGGATTGCATGGTTATCATACATCTTGTTCATAAGTAGGATTTGCAAGTAAACATAGCATAATCTCATAAGAATAGTTCATGAGCATTCCAACAACATTTACAAGGCACATTAACAACATAGAAGTCATTGGAACGTAAGGGCATATCATGAATCCTTCACTTAGTCACAATTTAGCTATATTGCATGATTTCTAGTTCCTTAGGCATTTTACCAAACACCTTACATGCACATCTTAAGCATAGGTGAATTCATCAAATTATATATATCATGAACAACCAAATATACATTTTTCCAACTCATATGATATCATGAATTCACAAAAACATATAAAGATCCCATCTTGGGAATCACCCAATATCAACAACATGATCATCAACACCCAAAAATATAGAAATCATACTTTTATAATGAAAAAGAGGAAAACAAACAAGAATCAACATGGGTATGATCATATCACCACAATCAACCAAGCTTTTTTATTTTAAATATTGATTCTTGAACTCTACGGATGAAAGGAATCCATGGATGAACACTACGCATACCTTAGAAGGAGGATTCTTGATGATTGACGGAGGAATTTCCTTGAAATTGGATCTTAAAGCTTAATTATGCAACCCTAGTTGTTTTTCTCCTTTAGTGCTATTGGATGATGAGTTTTGAGATTAAAATAGGGTTGCAATATGTTTAGAATATATATATTTCGTAGGGTTAAGTTTAGGGATGTGTAAGGAGTATTTAAAGACTTAATTACCTTTAAAATAACTCAAGACAAAGTGTTTTTAACACCTGGAATTGGCTTAGGCGGCGCCCAAGTGATCGCCTATGCTTGGGTTGGGCGGCACCTAACCAATTTCCTATGCTTGGGTTAGGCGGCGCCTAACCAATCGCCTATGCTTACTGTCTCTCACGAAAATGGGCATAACTTTTCGTTCGGGTATTGGATTAAGACAAAATTGGTATCGTTGGAAAGCTAATTAGATTTTTTACAATTTGATGGGTCTAAATCATCCAAAATACCAAATTAACATCGAGTTATACTCATTCAAATATGACCCTTGCAAAATCGAACACTAAAACTTAATGGATTCAAAAACTCTTAGCTTGTATTACCTTAAGTGACTCATATGAGCATGCTTAATGGATCATAAGCTATCATATTACTAGTATATTCATTGTAAGTCATGTACTCAAGTATGAATCACAGGATTAAAAATATGTGAGGTATTACAAGCAGATAATTCACTTCCGTCTTGGGTATATACAGTATTGAGTAGTCCATAACTAAATCAGGTTTTAACTAGATTTGGGTAAATTTTTGGTAATGCAATTAACTTATTGTATCCTTGTAGCTTTTGGGTTATATAATTCGTATTTGGTTCTTGAATGTTTGTAGCTCTGGATCTATAGTTTAAGTAGGTTTGTATCTGATGGTTGCTTTCAATATATGCTCTGGTTATGTGGTTATAAACATTCTTGTCTTAGTTTAGGCTATCTAAATATGTAATATTTGTGAGGGTATAAACAAAAGATCTTTTGGTGTTTTTGGTATAAATGGCTTGTCAAATATTTTGTTCAAGTTCATATTTGGGTTCCTTCTAACTCTTTTGCTTGTACCTGTAGAAGTAGATTGATAAACATTATGGGTTTTTTGGAGTGTCCCAACATCTCCTTCTATCTCTGGAATTTCATTATCTTTCGATCGATATTTATCTGCACATTGCTAAGTTATCTGAGTCATAGCTTCACACTTCAGTTTAACTTCATTAGTTTTTAGCTTTTCTATCTCATTTCTCATAATATCCACTTTCAGTGAAAGCGTAGTTAGGGTTTTGAGTATCTTTTCAAGAGTATAATCTTCTGTATTATCAGTTTGGGTAACTTTGTCTTCATATGTAATCTGCAATAACATTCTTGTTAGTCTTGATTACTTCAATCGTAAATGTAAAATTTAATATATTCAATACTAATCTCCGAACTTCCTTCGTTGTAACTGAATTTGTATTTTTCTTGTTACCCACCATCGTACCTGTGTGTTATCTGTTCGGACAATGAACTTGTTATATACAATATATGGCTCAAATGCTAATAAACATTTATATAATGAGCATATTTATTTTCCATTTAATTTCCATTTCATTAAACGCTCCTGAGTAGTATCTACAATGATGTTCTAATTTTTCTTCTTATATCTATATTTAAGTACTCCTCCATAACTATATTCACTTGCATTTGCTTCTACTATATATGTAAATTTTTTCTTTTCGTCTGGAAATTATAATTTTGATAATTCCTTACAAAGTATTTTTATTTTCTATACTTGTTTTTAATCTTCTTCGTTGTAATTAGATTCTTCATCCTTCCTTAATTTTTTCTGTAATGGTTTTAGGTTATCTGCTAATTTTGGTATATATTCTCTTACTTGGTTTACTAATCCTAAAAATGATTGTAATTTCTTTTTGGTATCTAATTCTTCTTTTGAATTTATTATTTTTGTACTATATGTTGTTGCATTTTTACTCCACTTTTATCTATTTGTATTCCTAAAAATTCTATTTGGTTTTTTATTATTTCTGCTTTTCTTTTCACTTAGTGTTATTCCTGAATTTTCTATTATACCTGCAAATTGTTCTAATAATTTTAAATGTTCCTCTTTAGTTTTTGAATATAGTAGTATATCATCTATGTATACTATACAATTAAGTAATGGCTTGACATAATTATCCATAAAATGTTGGTATCTACCTGGTGCATTTTTATATCCAAATGGTAATACATTCCTTTCATAAAATCCTTGTGGCACTGTAAATGTAGTAAATTTTTTAGATTCTTCTTTTAGCTTTAAATAGTAAAATCCTAATTTACAATCAAACTTACTAAAATAATTATATCCTTGTATCTTTCTTATTTTTAATATCTTATTTGGTATTGGATAGTTATGTGTCATAGTTTTTGTATTTAGGTTTCTATAATCAATAACTATTATACTTTTTCCTCTTTTTTGTTCACTGTGTTTATTTACTATAAATGGTGGGCTATTGTGTTTACTATTACTTTTTTGTATGTATTGTTTTCTAATAATCCATCTATATGCATTTCGAATTCTTTCAAATCACCAAAGTTATAGGTTAATGGTTTTGGGGTTATTATACTATTTTTATCTATTAGCTCAATTTTTACAATAGTTTTATGTTTTTCCCATCCTTTTAATAGATCTTCACTGTATAATTGTCTTAATTTTTTCTTTATTATTTCTATCTTATCTATTGAAAATATAGTTATTTCTTCTTTATTTATTGAAAATATAACTAGTTCTATTATGTCTTCAGTATTTTTTATATTTTCTAATTTTTGTGTGATTTTTTCACTTTCTTTTATCCAATCTGCTTTCTTCCTTATTTTATTAATAACTCTTTTTGCTCTTACCTTTTGTTTACATGGTGTTGTAAACCACCAGTGTGTTTTAGTTATTATATGTGGGTATAGTTTATCTAAAAATGGCATACCTAAAAGCATATCTTTAGATGTTAGTTCATAATTATAGATCTCTTCTATTGTTATTATCTTATCCCATACTTGTATTTTTATATTTCTAACTTTATAGGTAATTAAACTTCTTTCATTATTGAATCATTTGACTACTATTGGTGTTTATAGCTTATCCCATTTGTCTTCTGGTAAACAATTATATCTAAATAAGTTGGTTTCTGCTCCTTTATCTATCATAGATGTATAATATCTATTATAATATTCTTCTACTATTATTTTCATAAGTACATATATTTTCATGTTAAAGCTTTGTTTATTAATAATTTTTCCTTATTCTAGGTTATGGTTAATTGTGTATGTTCTATATTGTAGGGTTTTACTTGTTCTAACCATTTTATCCCTAATATTATATCTGTTTTTTGCATAACTTCTTTTATTTCAAATTCTATTTTTATTTTCTAATTCCTATTATTATTTCTTTTTCAGTTGTATCTTTAATAATTATTAAACTTCTTGGTAGGTCAGGGCATATATTACTATTAGATTTTATTTTTTCATTTTTCACTAGGTATTTTGCTATATAGTTTTCTTCTTGTATTGTATTTAGGTGTATTAAATATTCTTTTTCATTTATTGTTCCTGTTATATAATATTGAGTTAAATTAACTTTTGGAGTTATTTCATAATTTGTTCTTTTCGATGATCCTGATGATTCTGGTTTTTCAAAAGCTATTCTTTTCATTGTACTTATTCTATCATTTATTATTTCTAAATCTTCTTCTATATCTATGTTTTTGTAACTATAATCATTGTTATCAATTGTTTTTACAAATTGTTCAAAAGGAATTTCTATTTGTATTTTATTAATTTTATTTTTTTCCCGTTATTTTATGTTTTGTTGTTAATACATATAGATTTTTACATCTTGCTGTAAATATTTTGCTTCTTGGGTTAGTTCTATTCCTGATATTTTCCAATATAGCACTAATGACTTATTTATGTTTTTATCTGCTGTTGCTACTGAATAATTTGCACTTATTATAAATTTAAATATTTGGTATATTAGATTTCCTCTTATAGCTGTTATTATACTTTTTTCTATAGGTTTTATAATTCTATCATCTGCTAAATATAATTCTATTGGTGTATCTATTCCTTCTCTAAAACATGTTTTTATTAATATTTCCGTTCTCCAAGGTGTACGTATTTTATTCAGTCTTTACTTTTTATATCATTTATTTCTTTATTTATTATTCTTTTTGTTACTAGTGGTATACTAGCTCTACCTTTTGCATATCTACAGTCTACTATATGTCTTTTTTGGCTTACTACGTAGTATTCTTCTTTTCATCTACTAAATATGTTTTTTATTTTTGGTATTTTAAACATTTTTCTACACTTAGATCTAATTCTTTTCCTTTTATTTCTTCAAATATATTATTATCAAATATTATTTTCTGATCTGTTCCTTCTTCATTTAAATATTCTTCCTTTGTTATTATTTTTATATCTTCTTCAGTCATTTGATTCATCTGATTTACTATCTATTTCATTATCTGTTTCATTTTTTGAAATTTCATATATACTATCGTCACTTTCTACACTTTCTAATTCGTAATCTATATAATCTATTTGCATATATTCTGCATTTTCTATCTTTATTTCTGATATTTCTTTCTTTTTTGGGTCTTTTAGCATTTTACAATCTCTAGCTAAATGTCCTAGTTTTCCACAATTATAACAAGTGCATTCTTTCATAGATTTTTTTTCCTATATGGTCTTTTGTATTTAAATTTTTTTACATAATATCTTTTTCTTGGTTTCTTATACTTTTATTTTGACTTTCTATACTTCTTGTATTTCTTATGTCTTTTTCTTTTCTTATAATATTTTTCTTCACATCGAAATTAAGGTGTTATTTTATCCTTGCAACATTCTAAATTCCTTATTAATGTTTTTCCATTTTTATTTCTTCTCTATATTTTTCACATAGATTTCTATACCATTATTGTAGAAATTTTATTCTTGCTCCTAGGGTATCTACTATTTTTGCTTCTTCCCAACTCTTTATTATTTTTGAATTAAATGGTTCAGGTAATTTACTAAAATATAGTCTTCTTACTTATTTATTTTCTTCTGTATTGTATGTTCCCTTATAGTAGTATTCTTTAAATGCACATGTGTATTCATCTATATAACACATATTACATATTGCTAGTTTTATCATTAAATTTCTATTTGTAGCTTTTTCTTTATTTTGTTCTTCTTCTTCTGTTGCCATACTGCTAAATTCATCTCTTATAGCTATTTAATATTTTTTTCAATATGTCTATAGGTGTTAGTTTAATTACTGTTGTTCCTTCTATTTTTTTATCAACCCTTAATACCTTTCTACTATCTTCAGTTAAATTTAAAAATCATAATTTTATTGTTCCTATTTGTGTTCTTTCTATATATTCTGGTGTATCTATTGTATTTATACCATTGTCTAATAATTTTTTTGTTATATATCTTATCCATAATTATATCATTTTATCTACATCTATTACACAGTCTAAGTCTAAGAATTTATAATTTTTATTAATTATTTGTTTTGGTGTCCATTTGTTATATTCATCCTTTAGATTATACCTTTTAAACCTATCTTTATAATAATATGTATGTTTTCTTAAATCTGATGTACTAGGTATTATATTTTCATCGTCCTTTTTATCAAGTGTGTTTATTTCCGTGTTTGTATTTCCTAAGTTTTCTTTATTAATTACTTCTTTTTTTCATTAATTTCTAGTTTTTCTATATTTGTTAAGATTTCTGTATATGTTTCACTATCTTCCGAATCATAATTATCTGTTTTTTCAGCATCTATTGTATTTATTTCTATTTCATTAGTTCCTAATTCTTTATTTTCTATTTTTTCTTTAAATTGATTTATCTCTGCTAATAATTTTTGTTCTTTATCTTTTTCTTTTTATCTTTTTTCATACAGATCTTTTATCATTTGCAGTTCTTTTTCTAATTGAGCAATCCTATTATTTTTATTTCTTCTATTTTTCGTATTTCATTTGTAGTTTGTTGTTTTATTTTTTCTATTTCCTTTTTTCTCTCTATTTCTTCATTTTCTTTTGTTATTCTTACCATAGCTGTTAATTTATCTTCTAACTTTAATTCTTCTTTTTCTAACATTAATTATAAATGTTCACCTATTTTCTTATATCTTCTTCCTAATTTAGAAAATACTATTCTTATTTTTAATCCTTCATGATTTTCATATGTTTTTTCATTTATTATAAATTCTTCTTTGTTCATTTTATCTGCTTGATAGTGTATAGATCATGTTGATATATATATTCTAGACTATCTATTTGTGATTCTAAATATGATATTTCTTTCTTTTGTGCTTTTATTAATTTTTGACATACTCCAATAATTATGTTATATTGTAGTCTTTCTTTTCTTATTTTTAATTCTCTTCGTTTCCCAGATAATATTTGTTTTAATTCTTTATATTTTTGGGATTGGTCTATATTATTCATTAGTATTTATAATATTTTGGTGGATCTCTAAATCTAGTTCTATCATAATATGCATTCCATAAATAAATACATACAACTTCTCATTTTTAAATAACATAGCTTTGATACCAATTGTAGGGGGGTGCAGATAGTGCGGATAACTTATGTTTGTTGAAATGCTATGTCATAGCATTCCTTAGTTATTTGTTTTAACCTTATTAATTTTCTTCTATATTATTTTTAAGGTATACTACATTCTCCATATTTCTGATTTTTATGTAGTCAAGTAGATTCTTTTTCATTAGTGTTTCTATTAATCTTATTTGCTCCATATCTTTTCTTTTTCCTAGCTCAAGCTAGAAAGACAAGTTTCTCTATTGAACTCCAATTGACTCTTTGAAGTACCAACTTGTTAGAAAACACTTGTGACCTATGTAAACACATGTTTTAACACTTTGATACACATTTATCTCATTATCAACCCATATAGCATAGAATCATCCTCAAAACAAGGCTAAAATGACTAGAATAGTGACCCTAGAATGCATAAATATACCTAAAATCAGCACCACCACCCCTTAAAGCCTTATTCGTCCTCGAATAACTCTTAACTATAATCATCATCAACTAAGGAGAATCTAAACTACTACTAAATGAAAGACACTCATGCTAGTACCACAATGACTATACAAAATGCAAGTTACTACGCGAAACATGTTATTTACACCATTGAAAACTCATGATTACTACTCCAATACATCCAAGCCTAAATAATTGACTCACCTTTTTGGAAAACTCATGCTTATCATTCAATCAAGGACATCTTACAAATCCCCCATATTCATCAAACATGTGCCCCTCACGGCAAGAGAGTTACCCATAATCACTCATAATAAAGCAATTTATAACATAATGGGTAAAAGAATCAAGTTATACTCACTCTCACAGGGACTTCACAAGTTACACACAATGAACCGTAGGATTTCCCTTAGTGTAATGCTCCACTAATATAAAAATGTAAAGCTTATGATCAATTAGGACTTTTCGGGGTTGTAATGTAGGCTAAGGGACAGGTAGGAACTATTTGTGAATAGTGATTAACCTTTCTAAGCACTTTAATACACTACATTATACATTTACCGATCTCCAACAGCTAAATTACACTTTTTCATTCACTCATATCTTTTGTTTTTTCCCCATCTCTTTTAAGTATTCTCACAAGCACTTAGTAGATGTATAGTTTACTATCACATGAATCAATTTTTTTCTCTTTTTCTTTTACAATCATGGAAATATTTCTAACACCATTTATATCATATTCACCCCCCTTACATCAATTATCAACACTAATAACTATTACCTTGGGGCATCAATTTCACCTTTTTCCTCTTATTTCTCATCTCCTTACTTCAATTAATTTTTTATTAAAACGCCTAGGAGCTTTTGGGTCAAACCAAGGATTATCAAACAAGGGATTAGGCTACAAATGAAGATGCTAAAGAAAAAGTTAAAGGCTCAACGGGGGTTAACTAAGATTAAGCCCAAAGGTCGGTAAAATAAAAGGTATAAAACAAGGATATCAAAGAAATGCCTAAGTTATCTTCTAAACCCATTTTCTATATTTTGCTTAACACACACCAGGCAAGTTCTAGACATCGCATGCAATAAGGAACATATAAAATACCTTACGTCACACATGGCACATGCTCAACTCAATAGGATCATCATCGACTCTTGACCAAATAATTGCATGAATTCAAATTTTAATCCAACAAGTACAAGAGTCACATATATGAGCATAAGAGTCTCAAAAATAGTAATTCACTCAATCAATATGCTTTTACCAAATAAAACACTTGCATCATGCAATCAAAAATAGCACCAACAAGAATATCATACATAAAAAAAAAATTAAATTGAGCCAAAATTTGGGAATTCTCTACCCTATACTTAAAAATCTACTTTGTCCCAAAGTGAATTTAAAAGTAAGAGACAAAAATACTCCCTGAGGCCTCTAGGCCTAGCTAGTAGCATTCTTTAATTATCAAGAGGCTCTGAAACCCCACACTTACCTTTTTCCATGCTCTTTAGCTCAAGTTTATGGTACTCAGACTTCCCATTAACCTGTGACTCAACCAAAAACAAAAACTACATGAAATAAAAAATAAAACTAAAAAGAAAACATACCTAATTATCTTAGGTTACCTCTAAAGCAACGCCTGATTTAGTATTGCGGCATGACCCAACTACGGCTTAACCATATTCCTTACTCCTCTTTCTAACACTTGGTCTCCATCTTCTTATTCTCTTCACCCTTCTTGGGTGCAAATTTTCAGGAGTAATAATTTTTTCAACTTTAACCTTTTCAGGCTCATCAACTTCCATCATGACAGGCTTAGGCAGTAAAAGTGTAGGTTGCTCAATCAGCTAGTCTAAAGAGGTATTTGGTGGCCTAACCACCCCACACTTGTCGCCTTTAATAACATTGACTATACATAAATATTTAATTTGGGACATTACATTGGGTGTGTTGTAAACATCAAATACCACCTCTTCATTCTCTACCCTTATTTTGAGTGTGCCTTCTCTAACATCAATCAAAGCCCCTCCAGTTGCTAAGAATCGATGCCACAAGATAATTTACCTGCCTCAAAATTAAGAACATAAATTTAGCAGGTATAATGAATTTACCAAGCATTATGAGGACATCCTTTAGCACTTCTTCTGGATAGTCATGGACCCTTCTGCAAGCTGCAAAACTACGATGGTCGATCTAGTCTCTCCCAAGAACAATGTTTTAAATAGCGCTAGGGGAATCAAATTTATGCTCGCCTCTAAATCACTCACTACATAGGACCGCTTTACTCCCAATTTGGATAGGGAGAGCAAACTTCCCTGGATCTCTTAATTTCTTAGGGATTTTCTATGTCATTATAGTGATACACTCTTTAGTGAGTGTTAATGCCCCCACATCCTGTAAATTTACCTTATTAGTACCAAATCCCTCAAGTAACTTGCATACTTGGGCATACCCTGCAAAACATCTAACAAAGGTAAGTTAATTTGAAGCCCTCTGAACATTTCAAAGAACTTCTTAAGCATTGCATCCTCCTTCACTTTTATGTTCTTTTGAGGGAAGGGTAGTGGCAGTGTCTTCTTCACTTTTGGTTCAGCAACATTTTCAGTCAAGTACTTAGACTTTCTTGAACTTCCAGCAACTGTGTCATTTACTTGTTGGGTCACCACACAAGTATCTACCTCCTTTGGTGCCTTGGGAGGTTCTCCTTGAAGCTCGTTACCACTCCTCAAAGTAATTGTCATGACTTATTTTGGAGTTTCCATATCTGTTGGCATACCACCTTGTGTTCGAGTATTTAATGCTTGTGATAATTTCCCCAACTGTGACTCTAAACTTCTGGTGGCAGCTTGCTGATTTTTTATGTCTGCAGTCAACTGTGCTTGGTCTGCTAAAAGTTGTTTCATCATCTCTTTCATATTGCTAGTTGACTGATTCTCGTGTGCTTGTGAATGCTGAATTTGTTGTTGTTGTGTGTTCCAAGGCTGAGTCTGCCACTTCATGTTGTAGGCATTACCATAATTTAGCCTTTGAGCATTGCCCACATGCATCACTGATTCTAGATTTGATGCACACATAGCCATTAAGTGACCACTATTACTGGATACTTCACACCAACCTGCAGTGTGTTAGATAGCATTAACTGTGGCTACAGGTTGTGGAGCTCCCAAATTTAGGCTGCTGAACTGAGTGTTTATCATATTTTACTATGTTGCAACCTGAGTTGATAAGGCTGTGAATTAGTCAACCTCCAATACACCCACAATTTTTTTTGTGGAACTTCTAAAATCTGAATTCCACTCTGGATCTCCTTGTTCTATGTGGTTCAACAATGTGTACAACTCTTCATAAGTCAACTCCAGCGTGACCACCTTCGGCTGAATCTAGCAAAATCTTTGTATTATGATCAAGTGTTTTTACAAAAGTATGAGAAAGTACCTCACTGGATTGTTGGTCGTGTGGACAATCCCGAAGAAGGTCCTTGAAGCATTCCCAAGCGTGATATAGATTTCATCAGGCTTTTGTTTGAAGCTCACTATCTTACTACGAAGTCTCCCAGTCTTGACTGATGGAAAGAATCTAATAAGGAACTTTCTGGAAAAGTCATCCCATGATGTGATTTAATTGGCCGAATCTGCATTCAACCACCTTTTAGCTTCCCCTAATAGTGAATGGGGAAAAAGTATCAGCCTCACATAATTTATACTCACCCCAGTCAGAATGAATGTGCCAGTAAGCTCAATGAAAGTCTGCAGGTATACTTGTGGATCCTCGTATGAAAGCTCTGCAAACTATCCACTGCTGATTAGAAGCTGCACCATGTTGTGCTTTAACTCCAAATTCCCCCAGGAGCCGATCTTTGAATTGGGGAAGTCAAGTTCATCAAAAGTGTGATTGCCACTTCCCTCACTGTCTTGCGGGTTGCTTGTTCTTCAGTTATTGGAGTAGTAACTACTTGGTCTTTATCTATCTATAGAAATTAAATAAGACGAATTGTGTCTCTCCTTCGTTGATGGAAGTGATGTTCTGGTTTGAGGATTTGTTCAACCAAATCCCTATCCCTTGCAAGCTTCCTACCCTTAAAACTTATTCCCTGCAATCAAAAAACCAAGACCAAGTGTAAAAATACCAAATAAATCTAAAAGTAAAACTAAAATAAACAATTTCCAAATAACAAGTCCCGAACAACGGTGCCAAAAACTTAACAGTGCCTAAGAGCATACGCAAGTGTACGCGGTCTTATTAAGTAGTAAAGTTGCCTTCGATAAGCCAAGTATCGATCCCACAAAGACTTAATTCAACAATAATTCCATTTTAGTTCATAATTTAGATTCAGTTGATGCAAACCTAACCAAAAAGAGAGTTTTGAATTTAGCAAGTAAAGTAAACAATGCTTAATATAAAGATCTTGAAATAATTAATAGGAGAAAACCCAAGGTTAAAGCACTTTGAACAATCATACTATGTCATGGAATTTCATTTGTTAACTTGCTTATCTTGGTTGTAAATTTGTAGGGTTAATTACATGATTATGGTTTCCCAACCTCTAATGCTTTACCTGAGTTGAACCTTAAAACTACATCATTGAGACAGGATGTAATGATCCAGTTAGGTTATCTACGCTATCATCCTACGTGTGAATCAAGTAAGACGTCTAAGTACATCCCTGTGCTAGACACTAATTCGATATCCTTATTTCATAAAGGAATACAAATTGTACTTTGTTTATCTCCATGTTCTATCCTCTATTCCCTCTCCTGAGATCAAAAGGTAGACAATTAATGTATTCTAAGGGTTGCGAATCCTTAAAATAGTTAAATCAAAGATGAAAACACAACCAATAATGATAAGCAGACTAAATGAATTCAATTCAAAACAATAATACTCGTGTCTTTGGTTTTAACCCCAGAAAAGGGCGTTTAGCCACGCATAGTCATAATCATAATCACGAGGCTGTAATTAACGATTAAAAACATGAATGAACTAAATAAAAAAAATAAAAACCTAATAAAGAAGTTGTATCATCCCCTTTATCTACAAAATATATCAAAAGATATGTAAAAATGTGATACAACATGTATTTATAGTATAGAGGTAACCCAAGTCTGTGTTGGAGTTGAAATTAGTATGAAAAGCCCAGGGGTGGAGTGGACCATGAGTCGCACCCTCTATTCCTATGGAATGGATCATACGACGCACCCTCTATTCCATAGAAATAGAGCATGTGACGCTCGCTTATCGTACGCCTTCACTGGAATTTGCTTCCTGAATTTTGGTTAATTATTGGTCCTTCCTCCTTTCATCCCTTGTCTTGTGGTGTCTTTCCAATGATTTTACAGGCTTTGTATATCATCATATTAATCTCACAAGGGATACTACAATAAAACACCACACGAATTAGAATTATAAACACACAATATCCATCACAATGAATAAAAAATAAGATCTTAGACTAGGTTGGTTTCCATGATCTTTCTCTTCAAGTTTCAACTCATTCCTTGACCCACTTGAACTTTATCCACTACTAACAAGTTTTTCCACATATAATAACACATTCAAAACATAATAAACACATAAAACACAATAGAATCAATTAAGATAGACTAGCCAAGTACCTAGCTCAAGCTAGAAATACTAGTTTTCTCTATTGAACTCTAATTGACTCTTTGAAGTACCAACTTGTTTGAAAACACTTGTAACCTATGTAAACACATGATTTAACACTTTGATACACATTTATGTCATTTTCAACCCATATATCATAGAATCGTCCTCAAAACAAGGCTAAAATAACTAGAATAGTGACATTATAATGCATAAATACATCCAACTTCATATCCCTTTGATAGGATTTTGGTGCAACTTAAGTATACACTCTTCCAAATACTCCATAATTCTCTCAAGATATTTTGGGAAAGGTAAGAAAGGGTTTCAACTAAAGGATCAATTTGGGGCTAATCTTGGTGATTTCTTTCTGTCATCATCTTGATATAGGGTATGTTATCTTCCCTCATTTTTACATTTTTATAAAATCATAGTTTTTATGAGTGTTTTCATGACTTCATTGATTGTATGATTTTGGTTTTCAAATATGATTTAGGGGTTTTGATATTAAATGGTTGGTTATGATTTTTCCATGGTTTTAACTATGTTTTTACATGCATCAATGGTGGTTTTGGATAATTGGATTACATGGGAATGGTTTAATGGCAATTAGAATTGGTTTTTATCATATTATGCCCCCAATGTGTTTGACAAAATGCTTATAAAGATATGTTCATTGTATTGACTATTTTAATAGAACTCTTGCATGTTTTAAAAACTTGGTCAAGAAATTATGCATGGTTTAAATGGCTTGGAATGGTAAATGGATAATGGTTATTCTAAATGGGTACATGGAATTCCCCCAAGTGGTTTAATATGGTATATGGGAGCGAACTTGAAAGTCCCCTTAAATCTATAAATAGTTGGCTATGGATGATACTTGCTAGTAAGGATTGGTATAAGATACCAATATCAATGGCCATGGCTAATAAATGGATAATGGCTTAGTTATGTGGAAATTGGTTTTAATTGGGCAATAATGGCGGCATATGTAGCAAGAAGCAGAAGGTGGAGATCTCGGGGGATCAAAACTGGAAACTCATATTTGTCGATATCAGATTGGTCTTGGTGACCCTAGTTTCAATGTCTTTTCCAAGACCTACACTACAGTGGCTCTTCCAATCCCTACACTAAGGAAAGAAGATACAATTTGAGTTTTACTCAATCAATTCTTAAAAACTAAGGAAAATAAAAGTCTAATTTTCTATTTATTCTTATTACAAACAAAGACAAAAATACGCTTAATGAAGGGTGCTCCTTTGGAGTGTAAAAGCAAGACATCAAAAGACAATATTCCCCTTAATGAAAGCCCTTGAATTTGGAACCTATGGAGTGTTGATTTGTAGTGTATAAAGTCCATAATGTCCTTCAAGTGAGGCACCTATGGAGTGTGTAAAGTCTCTCTCCTTCCTCTTTTTCAAATAAAGCCACGACTTTGAGGTGATTCCAAGGTCTTCAACCACTTTGCAAATCCAATCTTGGTCTTTTGAGAAAGCTTGTAATTTTTATGCTCTTTACGCTTATAGAAGGGCTGAACCCATATAGACTGTGGGTGGTTTAGGATAGCAAAGCTACACAGCCCAAGTAGAGGTTTTAAAGGCATACTAAACCTTGTCCCTTTTCCTGACATGGTTATGTATATATTTATGAATGGTTGTGTGCATATAGATAGTCTTACTTGGTTGTATAAATGGCATTATTTTATCCTTACCCTGAGATCATGATAGTGGTCACTCGCTAACCCCATATACTAGCGATTGTATACCCATGTTATGAAGGAACCAGTCGTTCTACTTTGCCTACATAGTGATTGACTCAAGGATCAGCATTTAGACTGAAGTGGTGAGCTACCATCCTTTCGGAAGGCTCTATTTCATGTTATAGAAATTTCTAGACACATTGATTTTATTTTGTATATTGTTTTTGTATATGGTTGGGGGCATGTCCCAACCGAATTTCATTACTTTTTTGGTTAGAGGCTTTGTTTTACTTCTATAGGTTGGAATGGGCGGGATCGGTATTGGTGTCGGCCTTGGCATTTGAATAATCTTAAGGGTTGACATCATTGGATGAGATTGTTAGTTGTTCCATCCTATTTTATTTTAGGATTAATTATATTATGTTTTGGAACATCCTTAGTTATGGCATGGTTCATGGCCCTTGTTTTTGGATAGTTTGGTGAGGTTGGGTTTATTTAGGCATTCTAGTATTACTATTCTAATTTATTTAGCCTTGTTTTGAGGATGATTTGTATGCTATATGGGTTAATAATGAGATAAATGTGTATCAAAGTGTTAAATCATGTGCTTATGATGTTCAAAGTGAGTTCCAAACAAGTTTGTACCTATAAGTTTCAATTAGAGTTCAATCCAAAAAACTAGTGTTACTAGCTTGAGCTAGGTGCTTGTCTAGTTGATCTCAGTGGATTCTATTATTTTTAATGTGTTACTTATGGTTTAAATGTGTGATTATGAGTGGAATAACTTGTTGGTAGTAAGAAAATTTCAATTTTATTGAGTGCACAGCTGGAACAATAAGTTAAAGATCAATGCGAACTAGCTTAGCCTAGCTCTTATTTTGATTCATCGTTATGAGTAGTGTGTTGTGTTTGTCTCCTAATTCGTGTGGTATGAGTTTGTAGGATGATTTGGGAGCTGAATATGATGATATTTTGATAATAATAATAATAATAAGGCTTAAAATCCATGGTAAAGACACCACAGGACAAGGAACCAGGAGGGGAGACTCAATATTTAACCAAAATTCGAAGAGCAACATCCAGAAGCTCAGGGCGATATTGAGGCACCGCCCCACATGGAGCAGGGCAATGGGCAGGGCGCAGCCTTTCCTGGAGTAGTTCTCTATCCAAGTATAAGCCTCACCAGAAGTTGTCTATAGCCAAGGCAATGCCTCACCTAGTCTCGGGCTCAATAACTGAAAGTTTCCTTGTCCAACACGGAATTGGGTTGCTCCTATACCATAAATACATATTATATCATAATTTTACATATCTTTTGAACATATTTTGGAGATCAGGGGGATGATACAACTTCTTCATTAGGTTTTTATTATTTTTATTTAGTTCATTCATGTTTTTAGTCGTTAATTACCACCTTGTGATTATGATTATGACTATGCGTGGCTAAACACCCTCTTTTCGGGGTTGAAGCCAAGAACATGAGTACTATTGTCTTGAATTATGTTTGTTTAATTTACTTATAATTGTTGGTTGCTTTCTTATTCTTGTTATAACTATTTTAAGGATTCGCAACCCTTAGAATAAATCTATTGTCAACCTTGTGAACTCGGGATATGGAATTGAAAGATAGAACATGGGAATAAACAAAGCTCGAGTTTTTCTTCTTTTATGAAATAAATAATTGAACTTAGAACCTAGGACAGGGATGTACTTAGGAGCCAAACTTGATTCAAATGTAGGATGATAGCTTAAAGAACTTAAGTGGACTATTACATCCCCGCTTAACGATGTAGTTGTAAGGTTCAACTTAGGTAAAGGATTAGAGGTTGGTAAACCATAATCATGCGATTAACCGTGCGAATCAACAACAAAGATAAGTGAATTAATGAATGAAGTTCAATGACATAGTATGATTGTTCAAAATGCTTCAACCCTCGGTTTCCTCTTATTGATTATCTTAAGATCTTTATTTTCCGCATTGTTTACTTTTATACAATTTACAACTTTAAAACTCTTTTTAGTTGCTAGTGCATCGAATTAATCTAAACTGTGAACTGAAATCAAATCATTGCTGAATTAAGTCTCTGTGGGATAGATATTTGGCTTCTTGAAGGCCACTTTACTACTTGATAAGGCCACGTACACTTGCATGTGAGCTTGGGCGCTATCAAGTTGTAGGCGTCGTTGTCAGGGACTTGTTATTTGGCAACTGTTTATTTTAGTTTAACTTTTAGATTTATTTGGTGTTTTTTATGCTTGGTCTTGGTTGTGTTTTTACAGAAAATAGGTTTTAAGGTTTGGAAGATGGCAAGGGGTAGAGATTTAGTTAAACCAAGCCCTGAACCCGAACAACACTTCTATCAATAAAGGAGAGATGCAATCCGTCTCCCTTAATTTCTGCAAATAGAAGAAGACCAAGAGAATCCAGCTATAATGGCAGCAGAATTACAAGCATGCGGAACAGTGAGGGAAGTGGCAGTCCCACTTCTGACAAACTTGACTTCTCTAATTCAAAGACCGGTTGCTGGGGGGATTTCAAGTTAAAGCACAACATGGTACAGCTTCTCATCAGCAGTGGACAATTTGCAGGGCTTTCACACGACGACCCGCAAGTCCACTTGCAGACTTTTATTGAGCTTACTGATACATTCATTCCGACTGGGTGAGTACAGATTATGTGAGGCTGACACTATTTCCCCATTCACTTTTTGGGAAAGCTAAAAGGTGGTTGAATGCAAATCCAACCAATTCAATCATATCATGGTATGACTTAGCCAGAAAGTTCCTCATCAGATTCTTTTCACCAGGCAAGACAGGGAGACTTCGCAGTAAGATAGTGAGCTTCAAACAAAAGCCTGATGAAAATCTATATCATACTTGGGAATACTTCAAGGCCCTTCTTTGGAATTATCCACACCACCAACAATCCAATGAGGTACTTGCTCATACTTTTGTAAAAGCACTTGATCACAATACAAAGATTTTTCTAGATTCAACCGCAGGCGGTAAAGCACTGGAGTTAACTTATGATGAGTTGTACATATTGTTGAACCACATAGCACAAGGAAATCCCGAATGGCATTCAGATTCTAGAAGTGTCATGAAAAGAATTGCGGGTGTATTAGAGGTAGACCAATTTACTACCTTATCAGCTCAGGTTGCACCATTGTAAAATATGATAAACACTCAGTTCGGCAGCCTGAAGTTAGGAGCTCAACAACCTGCAGCCATAGTCAATGTCATCCAACAAGCTATAGGTTGGTGTGAAGTGTATCTGTGGTCACTTAGAGGCAATGTATGCTTCCAAGCCAGAATCAGTGATATATGTAAGTAATCCTCAAAGGACAAATTATGGTAATACCTATAACATGAAGTGGAAAACTTAGCCTTTGAACGCACAACAACAGCAAATTCCACAGCCCCAGGCCCAAACGAATCAGTCAACTAGCAACATGGAAGAGATGTTAAAGCAGCTTCTAGCTAGTCAGATATAATTAGCTACAGATATGAAAATTCACAAGCATCTCATGGAATCTTGGAGATTCAAGTGGGGCAGATACAGTAAGCATTAAATACTAGGCCACAAGGTGGTTTGCCAACAGATACAGAAAATCCAAAGCAGGTTATGGCAATCACCTTAAAGAGTAGTAAAGAGCTTCAAGAAGAACCTTCCAAGAGAATAAAGGAGGTAGATGCAGATTTGAATCCCCAATAGGTTTCTAAAAAAGCTTTTGATAAGTCACGAAAGTCTGAGTACTTGAAAGAAAAAAATGCTAAAAATAAAGAGAAGAAGATACCGCCACTACCCTACCTCAAAGGCAAATTAAAGCGAAGGAGGATGCCATGTTTAAAAAGTTCTTTGATACATTCAGAGAGATTCACATTAACTTACCTTAGTTAGATATTTTGTAGGGTATGCCTAAGTAGATAAAGTACTTGAGGGATATGGTTGCTAATAAGGTAAAATAGCGATAACACACTGAAGAGTGTAGCGCAGTAACAACACAGAAAATCCCAAATAAATTGAGAGATACGAGGAAGTTTACTCTCTCTATACAAATTAGGAGTAAAGAGGTCAACGAGTTGAGTGACTTAGGGGCTAGTATAAATCTGATGTCCCTATCTTTGTTTGATATATTGGTCTTGGGAACGCCTAGATCGACCACTGTAGTTTTACAACTCACAGACGAATCCATGGCATATTCGAACGGAATTATTGAGGATGTCCTCATAAAGGTTGGTAAATTTGTTATTCCTACTAACTTAATTGTTCTTGATTTTAAGGCAGACGAATAGGTACCAATAATATTGGAGCGTCCATTCTTAGAAACTAGAGGGGCATTAATTGATTTAAGAGAGAGTACACTCAAAATAAGAGAAGAAGATAAAAAGGTGGTATTTGATGTTTACAAAGCACCTAATATAACATCCCACTATAAAGATTTATGTATGATCAATACTATTGAAGGGAACAAGTGTTGGGTGGTTAATCCACCACAGACCTCTTTGGACTACCTGATGAAGCAGCCTAAGCTTCTATCGCTTAAGCCTGATATAATGGAAATCGATGAGCCTGAAAAAGGTAAAGTTCAAAAAAATGTTTCTCTTGAAAATTTACACCAAAGAGGGGTTAAAATAATAAGAAGATAGAGACCAAGTGTGAGTAAAATGGTGAAGGAATATGGTTGAGTAAGTTGTTCGTGCCACAACACTAAATCAGGCGCTGCTTGGGAGGCAACCCAAGTTAAGTAGGTATGTTTTATTTTTAGTTTTTAGCTTTTATTTCATGTAGTTTTTGTTTTTAGTTGAGTCACAGGTTAATGGAAAGTCAGAGTACTATAAACTTGAGCTAAGGAGCATGGCAAAAACAGAGTATGGGGTCCCATGGATCTCATTTATATGTAAAAAAAATGCTACTAGCAAGGCCTAGAGGCCCCAGGGAGTATTTTTATCTCTTGCTTTTAAATTCACTTTAGGTAAAAAGTAGATTTTTAAGTGTGGGGTAGGAAAATTCCTAAATTTTAGCTCAATTTAAAAATTTAAAAATTTTGTGGAGTAAGATATTCTTGTTGGTGCAATTTTTTATTACATGATGCAAGGTTTTAATGATAAAAGCATGTGGTATAAGTGAATTGCTACTTTTGAGACTCTTAGGCTCATTTTGTGACTCTTGTACTTTTTGCCTTAAATTTGAATTCATGCTATTATTTAGTTGGGAGTCTATGATGATCCTGTTAAGTTGAGCATGTGCCATGTGCCATGTGCGTGTGAGAATTTTGTATATTCCTTATTGCATGTGATGTCTCAAACTTGCCCGGTATGTGTGTGAAGTAAAGTAAAGAATGTGGATTTAGGATATGATTTAGGCATTTCTTTGATAGCCTTATTCTATACCTTCTATTTGTCCAACCCTTTGTGCATTATCCTAGTTAACCTCCACTAAGCCTTTAGCCTTTTCTTTGCCAGCCTTATATGTAGCCTAATCCCCTTCTTTGATAGACCATAATTTGATCCAGAAAGCCCCTAAGTGCTTGAATGGAAAATTATTTGAAAAAAAAGGAGTTTGAGAAATTAAAGAAGAAAAAGGTGAAATTGATTCCCTAAGGTAAGAGTTAATGGTGTTTATATTTGATTTGTGGTGGCTGGAAGCGATATAAATGGTGTTAGAAATATTTCCATAGTTGTAAAAAATGAGAAAAACTGAATCTTGAAGGAATAAACAATACGCCCATCAAGTTTTTGTGAAAATGCTTAAAAGAGATGAGGCAAAATAAAAGATATGGGTGATTGAAAAATTGTACTTTGGTTGTTGGAGGGTGATTCTAAATGTATACTGTAGTGTATTAAAGCGCTTAGAGAGGTTAGTCACTATCCCCAAATAGGTACTGCCCATTCCTTAGCCTACATTACAACCAAAAAAAAAACCTATTTGATCCTATACTTGACATTCTAATATTAGTGGAGCACTACACTAAGGGAAAGCTTATGGTTCATTTTGTGTAACTTGTGAATTCTTTGTGAGAGTGAGTGTAATTTGATTCTTATACCCATCATGTTATGAAATGTGAATTGTAAGTGATTATGGGTAGCTTTTTTGTTGTAAGAGGCACATGTTTGATGAATGTGGGTGATTTTTATGATGTCCTTCATTGAATGATAAGCATGATCTTGCCAACTCGGTAAGTCAATTCTTGAGGCTAGGATGTTTTGGAGTAGTGTTCATAAGCTTTCAGTTGTGTTTGTAACATTCTTAGTGTAAAAACTTGCAATCTACGTAGTCCTGGTAGTACTAGCTTGAGTGTCTTGCATGTATTAGAAGTGTAGAGTCTTCATATCATGATGTTTATAGTAAAGATTTGTTCGAGGACGAACAAGGCTTTAAGTGTGGGGTGGTGATATTGGTTGTATTTATGCATTCTAGTGTCACTAGTCTAGTCTTTTTAACCTCATTTTGAGGATGATTCGTATGCTATATGGGTTGATAATGATATAAATGTGTATCAAAGTGTTAAATAATGTGTTTATGATTTTCAAAGTGAGTTCCAAACAAGTTTGTACCTATAAGTTTTAATTAGAGTTCAACCCAGAAAACTAGCGTTACTAGCTTGAGCTAGATGCTTGTCTAGTTGATCTCGTTGGATTCTATTGTTTTTAATGTGTTCCCTATGGTTTAAATGTGTTATTATGAGTGAAATAACTTGTTCTAGTAAGAAAATTTCAATTTTATTGAGTGTAGCTGGAACAATAAGTGAAATCTCAATGTGAACTAGCTTAGCTTAGCACTTGTTTTAACTCATCGTAGGACGATAGCTTAAAGAACTTAAGTGGACTATTACATCCCCGATTATGATGTATTTGTAAGGTTCAACTTAGGTAAGGGATTAGAGGTTGGTAAACCTTAATTATGCGATTAACCCTGCGAATCAACAACCAAGATAATTGAATTAATGAATGAAGTTCAACGACATAGTATGATTGTTCAAAATGCTTCAACCCTGGATTTTCTCTTATTGATTGTCTTAAGATATTTATTTCCCGCATTGTTTACTTTAATACATTTACAACTTTAAAACTCTTTTTGGTTATTAGTACATCGAATTAATCTAAACTGTGAAGTGAAATCAGATCATTGCTGAATCAAGTCTCCGTGGGATCAATACTTGGATTCATGAAGGCCCTTTACTACTTGATAAGACCACGTACACTTACGTGTGTGCTTGGTCCCTATCATTTGGTATGGTTGGATTATTGGTATGGGTTGGTTGGACTCGGTTGGGTCGGTCACAGTTTTGATATTATCCCACAGCCTTTATGTGAGCTGTTACACTATCTTGTTACATGCCCGAAATCCATCCAACTCGGGGCAGGAGGCTGGAGGTTGGGTTGGGTAACGGGGATGGACTACAGTCTTAGTTGGAGTCGGGACACCCATTACGGCAAGGCCCTAGGATGGGTGATGTCATAACTCACCTTTTAAAATGAGGTCTCTCCTCGGGTGATAGCTCTGTATTTCTAACCTCAAGGGATCTAATTTCTCCATCTATGCAGAAATGAGTGAAATGGGATTCAGAACACAAGCTATGAAAGATCCTCCCGATAAGGAACAAGATAAGAGAAATTTCCAAAGGATATCTTATAGACTCTCAAAGATAGATAAAGACGTCTATGTATCAATAAAGATAGATACAGACGTCTATGTATCAATCCGCTAGACTCTACGAGACACCTTATTCTTACAGTGATGAGACAAATGAACCTTGTTTCTCTAATACCAATTTTTCATGACCCAAAAAAACTAAGGGTCGTGATGACACTTGTCACAGAAAGCCTTGACAATTCTATCACCCAAACTGATATGAAATGAGAAATTAATACTAACACCTAAGGTAAGACTTCTAAATCAAAGTCCAACCACACATTAATAATAGAGGCAGAAAGTAAATAACATTAATACCATCAATCTTCCCAAAACTCAGTGTCATAGGGAAAAGTAAGGATGGGTATGGTCCACCTGTACTTAGTAGGTACCATAGGCCGACATAAAAAAGTTGAAAATAAAGCATATAAAACACACACTATGGGCACGTTACTTGCAACCAGAAAATATCCCAAATGGTAGCCAACACCGTCTCTACTAACAGTTCTACAATATCATATATACCAAATACAAGTACGAGAAAGGAGCACAATAGATAGACATAAAATTAAATACATCAAAAAAGGTATAAGTAGATAGATATCCCTAAAGAACACAAATACAACACAAAATTTACACACGTAAAATGCAATGAAGAGGATGATGATGATGATAATGATGATGATGTGATGCATAAGGTTGTCACACAACTTTCATATAAACCTATCGATCTGTGCTCCTGAAGTGGGACCCATGGGGGGTTCGTCAACCTATATACAATTCAATATCCAATACCAATATAACTCCTCTCTGTCACATACATCAAAAGAGGGTTTTTAAAGATTTAATATTTCCTTACAAAAAATAGTGTTTTCGGTATTTCCATGGTGGTACAAATATTTTATGAATGTATATAATATGAGGATGGAATGCTCACAACCAACCAGAATGATAATTTCCAAGTCCAACCAATGTACAAACCATATGAGCTAAAAACACATTCAATATGCCAACCATCCATGAATCTGATGTGATCCCTATGCCAATAGAGTAAAATACACAAAAATTATTCCATTGATACCACATAAATTCAAATTTAAGATTTTTCACCAGAAAAACTACCACCAATATACATACATAAGGCCAATAACATCATATAAGACCCTACACATAGTAGATAATGCCTTAGCAACCACAAAATAACAACAACATCGGCCCCCACAAGGGAATAAGACAATAATAAAGCCATTTGATTTTATACAATATTAACTACCCAACCTAGTCTGAATTAAGCCATAACTTACCTTAAATGCAAAAAATTGATCCAAAAAGCCTTTACCATGGAGTTGTTTCCTCACGAATGGATCAAAAATCAACTCACTAGAGGAACTCTACAAGTACTTAGGCTTGTAATTACTGGGAGGGTAATTACATAAGATGCACATTAAATAACAATTTATCCCTAAACAAATAAGACAAAAAACAAGGAAAAAATTACCTGACTAGCAAAAAGATGGGGAGACTTGCAAGCATGTCTGATTTAATATCCCAAGTGAACTCCTCAATAGGATTATTCTTCTGTTTTACCTTGACAAACTCACTAGCAGAAGTGAAAATATGGACATGAACAGCAAAATCATATATTATATCCAATCCGGCAGTAAAATAGGTAGACACACAAGAAAATATAAAATTGGATCAAATAAGATTGTAGCCATCAAGCTACAGACTAGAATAGTACCTGTGATCATTATGTCATATTTCTCTATGTAATGACCCTCTAGTCTACTTTCTCAAATTTTGCATAATTCTAGAATTTTGAGCCTTTCCACATTTACTACATATCATTTATGACTTGCCAAAACTGTTAGTTTAATTATCGGATAATTCGTTTATATTTTAGGTGCATTCCCTTATTTTGGAGCTATCGTTGTTAAGGAATTAGTGTCAGACCAAAAATCCTAGTGATCTATCTTGGATGAGAATTCCAAAAGTGTCATCAGCTCTAGAATATTGGTTTTAGGATAGGAGGCCCTTGGTTCAGGTCCCGAGGCCTCTATACTTGGTTTGGGCCATTGGGTAGAATTTAGTTAAAGAGAAACTATGTGTGAGGCATATATTTAGTCAAAATGAACTCGGATAAAGGTTTTGATAGTTTTATTGAGTTCAGTATGTCGAATTTTGTATGGTAGCATAGTTATTTTGCATACATAGTTATCCCTTATTTCTTAACTCTTTTCCTTTATTTTTGAGAGCATGAGACATGGGAAAGCATGGGCAATCATCTATTGAAGCAAAGGTAAGCTATCTCAATGCTCCTTGATCATTTTTCACTATTTTCTCCATCAACTTCCATCCTTTTTCATTGTAAATTCATAGAATTTAGGTCTAAAAATCCTTAGACTTTAGGTGCTAATTTGATCTCTAATTTATGTTTCATTTGTGCTCAACTTTTGAGTTCATATTCTTCGTTCTTCGAGGAATTTGTTATAGATTCAATTATGGGTTTCGTTTGCGGGCCTCATAGGCTTGTTCTTGATCCAAATTTTGAATTGAACATTTTTATAAAAATATGGGTCTTATTTTTCACCTATTGATGTGTTGATTATTATTTTTATAGCATGGGAGTGTTTCAAAATGGTAGATAAAGATAAGTGATTTGTGGACGATTTAAGAATTTCAGCTCAACATCGAGGAAGATTTCAGACTACTTTTCTCTATGAGATTATGTATAGTATAGAATGCTTGCTAGGTAAGTATTATAGAATATGTTTATGACTAGTGTATTAAACTTAGCCTAATTAGGGAGTTTGGTGATAGAAAGGTGACCCGATCCTTAAGGCGAACTACTTGTCCTAGTCATAGAATCCTATTATCCTGGATTATAAGCATGTTTAACCATAGTGTGAAAAGGATCCTAGAGTATAATACTTGGTATTCTTCTTAGTGACTTGGACCATTATTTTCCTGATTATGGTATTTGATTATGATAGTTATATACTATTGGGCTCGAGGCTGCAGTTACTGTTACAATTCATTTTTTCAAAAGTCAAAAACGTTCCATAACTTCATGGAAAAAAATAAGAGAAGTCTTATTAATTTTATTTTGAAAAATAATTTAGAGTTGCCTCTTAATTTTGAAAATTTAATAAACCAATTAAAAAGGTGATTTTGAAAGAAAGTCTTTTGTAAAAATAACCAAAGTCATGGTAAGGATTCAAGTAAATTCGAAAAAAGGTGTTAGGCACTTTTGAAAGTCCACAAAGTGTGGTTCCCAGTGGATTTAACTTGTTTGGCTAAATTTGAGAAAAAAAAAATATTAAGTTATAAAAAACTTAAACTTGTTTTAGAAAAATCTTGAATTTATTTGAAAACCTTATTTCAAGTCACTTGAATCTATTTGAAACTAATCCGTTTAATTTATTTTAAGTAATAAAATAGACTAAACATCAAAGTTTCAAAATAATTCTAACTTTAGCAAATTTATCCGGATTAAGACTTTGGGCTAAATAGTTAACCCAATTTGTTAAACTGGATTTTTGAATATCCTCAAGTTATTCTTCAAGATTAAGTTTGCCTAAAATAGAAAAATTAGACATCAAAATATTAAATGACCAACAAAAATGAGTAATTTCAATATAATTTGCTCCCCAAGAAATCATCCAGATTAAATTGAAATTACAAACAAATAATCAAATCAATTACAACAAAATAAAGGAAGGAAAGTAGAGATTTGGCCCCTTTCCACTTTAAATCTGGACACCCTTTTTAGCCCCTGTATACCGGATGTAAATCAGTCGTATACTTCACGTATACCAAACTTTATAGGCAGTTTTTCTATATACAAACTGTATATTAGTGTATAAAATTGATATCTTCACTCCCTTGACTTCATTTAATGTTGTAGATGTTGTATATTGCTATATATTCATGTATACATCCTTGTTTCAGTCTTTACTGTTGTATATAACCTGTATAATCCATGTATACAGTCGTGTTTCTTCACACATTTAGTCTATTTCGGACTTGTAGAAGTTGACTCGATGTTATTGGGCGTTGTTGGACGAACGAAATGCAAGACACAAGTCCAAGTAGACTCGAATGAGGGTGGTTCATGCAATGAAGATGGAAAACAACGATTAGTGAAGCCAAGCTATTTTTTTGAATCAAAATCATAAGGAAAAATAAAAATAAAATAAAACAAACCTAAAACACATAGCACATAATGATGCAGCCATTATTCTTTAATTTACAACTTGTCATATTACTCAAAATAACAAGATCACTGAGACTCGTGTACATGGCTTGAAAATCAATTTTAGCATTTGATACGGGTTCAACTTAATAAGATGTCAAAGGCAAGAACCAAAAGGCAAAGCTGGGGGAATTTTCAAATAACTCAAAGGTTTATCAAGCCATTGATAAAAGTTTGTCTACTTTAGAGAAATAACTTTGATATATAAGGTGATGAATCTAAGAAAGCAAACTAAAAAAGAACACAGTGTCAGCCTCAACCATCCCAACAACTCTGGTTCACAATATTGCAACATATTTCAACCTATGAACTAATCCTTAAAAAGGCATTAAGAGCTTAATACATATAAAAATTAGAAGCAAAATAGTAAAACACACATGAAACATATTGCATATAACAATTCCAGACAATTTATACTACGTCTTAGTTCCAGACAAGTTTGAATCAGCTATATGAATACTTAATATCCATATCAGTCAATTTATACTCATATTAGTGCAATATTATCCAACAGAAATTACAGGAGTCCAGAGTTAAATAAGGCAGAAATCAAATTCCAGTCTAGAATTCCCATTTCTTAACCAAGGAGGTCATTTTCTATTTAGCCTTTTGGTTAGACAACACAAGAAATAGATAAGAATCTCGTACTTTAAAGTTGAGTCTGTTATAAACTATTGTAGCATTTTCTTGACACAGGACAACACGAGACAAACAGAAGTAGTACTAACGAGCAATATCTTGAACGTGGATTCAAAATAATCAAAATCAAAGGCAAAATAAAAATACGGAATCATAACAGTGAGATTAGAACTCATACTCGAAAGAAAATTCAAAACAAGAATCAATACAAAATAGAATGAATAGACTCCAAATGAAATCTTTTGAAGGAAAAGAGAAATTACATATGAACCCATAAAGGTCTATCCTACTAAACCAATTCAAAACATTCGCTTTTTAATTCCAGTGAACCTTCTCTATGTAACATCACTAAAACGAGGATTTAATACAAAGAAAGGAATAAGAAACCAAAATCTACTGCAACAAAACCATCATTCTGACAACTACATAATAAATCGATGGAAAATAACATTAACAAAATAGAATGTATTCATACCAATAAAACAACAAAATAAGAACCTAGGTTTCTACACCACATAATCCCATCATGACTACGATTACTATAGAACTGCTAATAACAAAAGAATACAAGAAGACGAAATAACTAAAGAATATAAAAAAGGGTGTGTTCACCTTCTTTGCAGCGGCAAACCAAGACGACGAGCTTTGATCGGGATAGCTTCCCCACTATTGAAAAGCTTTGAGTTTCCTTTTCCAAAATCTAAGTTCAGGGAGTCTTATAGGAGATTTGGCTTTGAAAACCTTTACTAACAGCAAAATCCCTTACAATGGGGTTCTTGCCTGAGAATCACCTCCTCTTTTTCAAGCAAAACTATGGGTATTTATATAAAGGAATGGAGATCAACTTTTTAGCATCCACCGATGTGAGATTATGAATTTTAGGAACATTTTTTAGAAATTTTAAATGAAGGATAAGGTTAAGGTGGCAAAATCGTATGAATTCGTACGATTGACCTTGGCTGGTGATATATCCAACTTCTAAAAACTTCATCCAAGCTACGCTAGATGCGGATACGATTTGAATTTCATGGGTTAGAGTCACTTGATGAGTTGCTGGTGTTGTTCGCTGTTGTTGAATGTTGTTATTTCCGGAGTGATTCAATTTGGTTTTGGTTTTGGTTTTTGCTGTGGTTGATATTGGTTTGTGCGTTATTTACTATAGGTGTTGAATTGCATCCATTATTGTTATTTGTTGTCGGGTCATGGGAAAAGAAGAAGAGAAAGGAGAGTGGGCCGGGTATGGTTAGTTTTGGGCTGGCGGCCCAATTAAAGGGGAAAAGGGTTAGCAAGTTGGGCTGAAAATTAAAAAGGAATGGGCTAGTTTTAATGGAAGAAAAGGGGTTAGGAATTAGAAATGGGTATTTATTAAATAACCCATAGATTGATACTTAGTCAATTTATTCAAATCCTAGCCAAACTTAAAAGTCAATTGACCAATTGCATTGCAATTGTGGTCAACTTGATTTTCAATCATGTGCAAATTCAACAAATTGACTAAATAAATAGAAATTCAAAACGAATTAACATCCGATTTAATTTCGAATTTCTTGGTTTGATAAAATCAAAAATATGTTTTTTTTCAAATAAATTATTTTTGAAAACAACTTATATTTAAATCAATATTTACCCATTTGAATTAATTTTAGACACAACCCGTGAGTAAAATTAAATTTCTAATAAATTACTTATTTAAGTAAAAAATATTATACGATCTTGTATATACAAATATGAGAATATATAATCGCTACTTATAATGATAAAATTAGCTAGAAAATATTTTTAAAAGTTTTTTATCCAAATAAAATATATGTCGTAATTTTTTTAGAACCGAATAAATTCAGAATTAAACTTAGTCGTGAAGGAAAAAAATTAGGTGTCAACAATTGTCCCTCCCTCTAGGTAGGGTGAATGCAAGTAACCTTGCAAATGGAGTTTGACATTCCTAATTTTGTCCGACCACCAATTTGTTTCTCGAAAGAGGTTAGATTTTGCAAGAATTTCGAGGAGTTATGGCCGAACCCCGATATTGGATTTCCTACATATCTTAAGATACATGAGAATTCAGGCTACTTATAGTTCATAATGCTTGATTTTAGCACTATTTTAAAAAAATCACAAGCTATTTCAATTTTAGATTTTGGTAAAACCAAAAAGCTGGGGAATAAGTGGATTGGGGGAGGTTGGAATACAGTTGAGTTTTCAACACAGAGCTCAGCCTGCATATTCCAATAATTCAAGGAAACGGATTACTTGTAGTTTAACTCGATCAGTAGAAAGTCTTTTATTTTAGATGATATTTGGCTTAGAATGACTGACACGGCAATTAAGATAAAGAAAAGAGGCTTGTAATAATCTCAACTACAAACATGGGGCCCCTTACACCCGCAACTGAGAGCTACATAGACATAATTTCCCAAGCTCTACACATGTTGTCACCCAAATTTCAATGAACAAGAAAGCTACCTTTGGTATGAGTTTAGAAATGCCCCAAAGGTGAAACTGAAACCAAAAATATCCTAGAATACCCACATGTCTTATAATAAGGGTGTGGTTTGATGGTGGTGAAAGTCTTCCTTCAGCTCACGTCTAAAGAGTTTGAAATTCCTCTTCAGACTATGTCCCAATTTGTTGCTTAGCAAAAGTTCCACATTGTGCTGCGTCCATTTAAGAATTTTATCCTTTCGGATGTTCTTGAAAATATCTTTAAAAATGGTTAATTGTAGCATGACACAATCGTAAATTGGTGTAAACCTATTTGAACATGCTAGGTTGAGATAGTTGATGAACCAATTTGCACAACTTATTCTAATAACATTATGCTACTTTAAATGGGGTGACAACCCAACATGTACAAGTAAAAGAGAATGAAATATCTTGAATGTAACATACCACTTTGAATAGAGTGATGGTCCAACGTGTTTCACTGAAATGTGGACGACCTATTTTGCATATAATATGCCACTTTGAATGGTATGACGGTTCAACATGTCTCATTAAAGGGCGGACGACCTATTTTGAATGTAACATGCCATTTTGAATGGATGACATTGCAATATTTCTAGTTGAAAGGAGAATGAAAAATTTTGAATGTAACATGCCACTTTAAACAGAGTGACAGTGAAACGCGTCTCATTGAAGGGTCGATGACCCATTTTGAATGTTATATGACATTTTGAATAGAGTGACGGTCCAAAGTGTCTCATTAAAGGAACATTCCACTTTGAACGAAGTGACGGTGCAACGTGCCTATTAATTACCTACACTAAACTTATTAGTAGCAAATGCAATATAAGGAAAATTGTGCATACCTTATTTTAGTATGCCAGACTGAAGGAGGTCACCATCCATAACATATCATGTTGAAAGAGGTGGCAGTTCATAATATAATAATATGTCACTCTAAAGGAGGCGACATTCTGTAATATAATAACATGTCACTCTAAAGGAGGTGACGGTCCATAACATAATAACATGTTACTCTGAAGAAGGTGACGTCCATAACATAATAACATGTCACTCTGAAGGAGGCGACGGTCCATAACATAATAACATGTCACTCTGAAGGAGATGATGGTCCATAATATAATATCATGTGACTCTGAAGGAGGTGACGGTCCATAACATAGTAACATGTTAATCTGGAGGAGGTGACGGTCCATGATATAATAACATATCACTCTGAAGGAGGTGACAGTCCATAACATAATAACATGATATCTCAAATAAAGCGATGGTCCAATGTATCCTCTTAATGGATGGAAACCCCAAATATAATAATATGTGTCCTTTTAAAAGGTTGGATAATCTAAAATTATTAAGATTTTTCACCTCAAATGAAGAGACAATTCGGTATGTCCTCTTGAAATAATAAATGACCCAAATATAATAAGATGTATCACCTCAAACAAAGTGATGATTTGGTATGTCCTCTTGAAAAGGTGAATGACCCACATATAATAAGTTGTATCACCTCAAATGAAGTGACGATTTAGTAGATCCTCTTGAAAGGATAGGTGACCCAAATATAATAAGATACATTACCTCAAATAAAGTGACGATTTGGTATGTACTCTTAAAATGGTGAATGACCCAAATATAATAAGATGTGTCTCCTTGAATAAAGTGATGATTTGATATGTCCTCTTGAAAGAGAGGATGACCCAAATATAATAAGATGTGTCACCTCTAATGGGTTAAAAATCCAATAATTTCCTTGGAGGATAGAAAACCATAAAATATAAGAAAAGATAAAATTTGATTCGTTGAACTTTATCCTTTGAATAACAAATCCTTAAAAGGATTTGTGTATGTCCTGAGCTTCTGGATTTTGTATGATGAGTGGAGGGACAGATGTTTAAAATATGGTCAACCAGGCCATATGCTCAAAAATTATCCAGTTGGTAAGGATGCTTCGGGAGAGAGTATGGCTCTGGTTGCTTCATTTTTTGCTCTTGCACCAAAGGGTGCTGTTTCTGCATCTGCTTCTGCTTCTAGCACCAACGCATGTCAAAATAGGTTATATGCTCTTACTACTCGGCAGGAATTTGAGGCATCACCTGATGTCGTGACTAGTATGTTACAAATTTTTTTCGTGAGGTATATTATTTGATTTATCCACAGTCCACTCTCTCTTATGTGACCCCATTTATGGGTCTGTATTTTGGTTTTGATCCCAAGGTTATTTTGAATTCTTTTTTGTTTCTACCCAAGTAAAAGACTCTGTGGTTTCTAAAAGAGTCTATAGGGGGTGTGTGATATATATTGGTAGTAGGCAAACTTTGGTAGATTTGTTTGAACTAGATATGGTGGATTTTGATATTATTCTGGGGATGGATTAGTTACACTCTTTTTATGCGTCCTTATATTGTAGGACTTATAAGGTTGTTTTTAGGCTCCCTGGTGAACCGGTTATTAAGTGGAAGGGTGGTTTCTTAGATCTTGGAGGAGGTTTATTTCTTATCTTAAAACTCGGAGGTTAATCTCTAGAGGGTATCTTTATCGTCTGGTTTGAGTTAAAGATTCCAGCTCGAAAGGTACTTTTTTACATTTGGTTTTGGTGGTAAATGAGTTTCCTAAGGTCTTTTTGGATGATCTTACGGGCGTTTCTCCAGATAGGAAGATTGAATTTGGTATTGATTTTGTTTCGGACACTCGTCCAATATCTATTCCTCCTTATAAAATGGTTTCAGCTAAGTTGAAAGAACATAAGAAGCAACTTAAGGATCTTTTGGATTAGGGTTTCATCTGTCCTAGCATATCCCCTTGGGGTGCAACGATGTTATTCGTGTAAAAGAAGGATGGTTCACTTCGGATGTGAATTAACTATTGATAATTGATATGGTAACAGTTAAGAAGAAGTATCCTCTTCAAAGAATAGATGACTTATTTAAGTAGTTGCAAGGTGACCATTTTTTTAAGATAAATCTTTGGTTTGGGTATCATCAGCTTAAGATTGGGGAGGAGGATGTCCCTAAGACAGCTTTTTGTACTCGGTATGGGAACTTTGAGTTCCTGGTTATGTCATTTAGTTTGACTAATGCCCTAACGGAATTTATGGATTTGATGCACAATTTTTCAGGCAGTTTTTGGATATTTTTGTCATTGTGTTTATTGATGATATCTAGGTATATCCTAAAAGTAAGGTGGATCATACTAATTACCTCTGTATGGTGTTGTAGACCTTGAAAGAGTAGCAGTTGTATGCAAAATTCTCCCAAGTGTGAGTTTTGGTTGAATGATGTGACATTTCTTAGTCAAATTATTTCTAGTGAGGGGATCATGGTGGATTCGCAAAAGGTGATTGTGGTTAAAAAGTGGCCTAGACCCACGACTCCAACCGACATATGGAGCTTCTTAGGTTTGGCTGGGTATTATAGGCGGTTTGTGGAATGTTTCTCAAAGATAGCTTCCCCATTGACTAATTTGACTCAGAAGAAAGTAAAGTTTACTTGGTCAGATACTTGTGAGGGGAGTTTCGAGAAGCTGAAGAATAAGCTAACTTCGACTCTGATTTTGACATTAACTAAATGTAATGAGGGGTTTGTGGTTTATTGTGATGCATCCCAGGTGGGACTTGGTTGCATTTTGATGTAGCATGGTAAGGTGATTGCTTATGCTTCTAGGTAGTTAAAGGCTCATAAGAAAAATTATTCTACACATGATTTAGAGTTTTTAGCGGTGGTTTTTTCTTTAAAAATCTGGCGACATTATTTATACGGAGTGAACATGGACATCTTTTCTAATCATAAGAGTCTACTGTATGTGTTCACTTAAAAGGATATAAATCTTAGGCAGAGAAAATGGTTGGAGATTCTCAAAGACTATAATACAAGTCTTCACTACCACCTAGGTAAAGCTAACATGGTTGTTAATGCTCTTAGCAGGTTGTTGGTAGAGAGTTATCTCATATAGTTAAGGAGAAGAGGGAAGTAGAGAATGATATTCACCGCATGGCTAATCTTGGAGTTCGTCTCTTAAACTCCAATGACGGTGGTTTGATACTACAGGAAGTAGTTCGGTCGTCTCTTGGTGCAGATATCAAGGAGAAGTAAATGCTAGATCCTATCTTGAAGAAAATCAAGGGTGATTTAGGTGGTCAAAAGGTGATGGCATTCTAGATTAGTGGTGATGGTACTTTGTGGTGCCAAGGGATGTTATGTGTTCTTATTATTGATGTGTTGCGACAAAGTGTTTTGGATGAGGCGCATGAATCGTGCTATGTTGTTCATCCCCATTTGACAAAAATATATCATGATCCTAAGGAGATGTATTAGTAGAGTGGTGTGAAGAGGGATATGGTTGATTTTGTGGCCAAATGCATGGTGTACCAACAAGTTAAGTTTTAGCACATGAGGCCTGGAGGGTTGTATCAGGAAATTGAGATGCCTGAATAGAAATGGGAAGTAATCAATATGAATTTTATTACCAGTCTCTCTCGATCTTGGAATCAATTTGATTCAATTTGGGTCATCATGGATAGGATGACAAAGTCCTCTCACTTCTTGTTGGTGCGAACTAACTTTTCAGCTGAGAATTATATGAGGTTGTATTTTCATGATATTATGAAGCTACATGTGGTTACACAGTTTCCATCTCATTTCTAGCGGTATTTTCAGAAGGGGTTGGGTACTATGGTTAGTCCGAGTTCTACTTTTCATTTGTAGACGGATAGTCAAGCAGAAAGGACTATTCGAACATTAGAGGACATGCTTCATGCGTGAGTGATTGATTATGGTGGCAATGAGGTTGAGCATCTATCTTTGGTAGCGTTTAATTCCAACTATATCTATCGTTCTAGCATTGGGATGGCCTCTTTTGAATCATTGTATGGTAGGAGGTGTATATCTCTTATTAGGTGGTTTGAGGTTGGCGAGGCAGATATATTCTATCCGGATTTGGTTTATCAGGCTATGGAAAAGGTGAAGGTGATTTAGGATCGACTTAAGGTTGCCCAAAGTTTCCAAAAGTCCTATGTAGATGTAAGGCATAGAGACTTGGAATTCAAGGTTGGGGATAAGGTATTCCTAAAGGTATATTCCCTGAAGGGAGTGATGCGGTTCAATAAAAAGGAAAAACTCAGTCCCTGGTATGTTAATCCTTATGTGGTTTTGCGGAGGGTTGGTAACGTGGCATATGAATTGGAGTTGCCTTCTAGTTTGAGCTTCATCCATCCGGTATTTCATGTCTCTATGTTGAGAAAGTGTCTTGGTAATCCTTCTTTGGTGGTTCCTTTGGAAGGATTGGGTATCTTGGATTCTATGTCTTATAAAGAGGTCCTGGTTGAGATATTGGATCAGTAGGTTTTTAGTTTACGAACCAAGGATCTGTCCTCAATTAAGGTTTTACAGCGGAACTATAAGGTGGAAGAAACTACATAGGAAGCGAAAACGGACATGAAGTCCAAATATCCACATTTGTTTTCTACTCTGAATATTCATGCGAAAGGTATGTGTTCTTGATCGCATCATTGTTTTCTAACTTGGTTAAAGGTTGGATTTATATTTGATAATGCAAATGAATCGTGCTTGTGTTTAACCTACTTTATCCGTCATTTGGGATGAATGATTCTAGTAGGGGAGACTGAAATACCCAGGGTTTGGGAACCTTAGAAAATTTCCTAGATTTCTGGATTCTAGGCTACATACGACTTGTGGGTACCATTCATATGATGGAGTATGATTGGTATGCTCTTGGTTGTATGCTAACCAGTGTTGGTTGGCGGGTTTGATTCGTGTCTGGAATGGGTACGACTAGGTGGGCACGAGTCATATAGTTGGTGATGGGTCGTATGGTTTGGGTTTTTTCCTCACTTAATCTGAGACTTAGTAACTTAACTTGGAACTTAGTATGAGTGGCTCACCAGGAGCTGTAAGATAGGGTACGAGTTATACCAATGACTCTTATAGTAGACGGTGTTCAAACTTTCTTTGATTCTATTATTCCAAGGATATAGTTTAGGGTTACTGATCTTATGGTTAGGTACGATTTGGTTTGGGTAAATTGTATGGTCGGTACTACTCGTATGGAAGGGCACGACTTGAATGAGGGAGTTGTACCACCTAATGAGAATTTTAAGCAGTTAAGTTGGGGGTAATCTTGCAAGACCCCACAAAATTATCTCGTAGTCTGAGCCTTAGAGCATGTTCATTAAAGTGTTAATCCAGCCCTAAAAGGTTAATAAGTGTCTTCCCAAGTGAGAAGTATTTTAAATCGTGTAGAATTTCTCAAATATCGACTTTTTGTCCTGTAGAGAATTGAATAAGCTTTCCGTCGATACCAAATTTGCCCAAATCCGACACTCGGGAAAATAGTTAGAGCCATTTTAGTAAGATAGTGTGGCACCTGGCACTTTAGCACGTCACGGAGCCAGCCAAAATCGCAATCATCAAAATCCAATGAGCTTTATGATTATGGCGCATCACGCCAAGGCTTAGTTTCAAAATTGTCAATTTCCAGTGCACCAACGCGACTCCACCGCATCGCGGTGCCTTTCTTGTTCGCAACCAGGGTGGCAATGCAATTTCCACCGTGTCACGCCATCAAGCAGTTTTCCGATTGTCCGATTTCCAGTGACATGGCGCAATTATGGCGCTTCGCACTAGCATGCAAAATTGGGATTTTTTAGTTTAATTCCATAGGCAAAAAGGGTCATTTTGCTACCCCTATATATACTCCTTAACACAGGATTTGGCCTCATTTTAACCTAAAAATACTAGTTTTCTCTCAAGTTGTTCAAGAACAAGAGCTAGGGTTTCTACAAAATCAAAACCCTTCCTTCTTCTTCAAGAGAAATCAAGAAATTAAGAATCTCTCTAAGAGCTTTGATGAAAGAGTTTCTCTAAGGTATGCAGATGTTGATTCTTGGGTCCCTTTCATCCAAGAAGCTCAAGAACCCTTTTCTAAATTTCAAAGCTTTTATGTTTATGAGTTTTCATGATTCATGTGAGTTGAAATTGATGTTCATGCTATTATTGAGTTGTGATTTATGTTTGTTTACAAGGTTTTCAAGATAGACCCTAGTATGTGAAATTCATGCGATGTTCATGACAAACCCTCTTCAAGTTTCTTGTTAAGTGATGTGTTCATGTCAATTAGGTGTAGAAATTGTTGAATAAGCAAAGCATGCTCCCTATATGTTTGATAAAATGCTTATGTGAAGGAATTGGAGCCATTCTAGCATGTTGATTAGAAATCCCCAATTGTGTGCAAGCCCATGCATGCCAAGTGTTTGTTGAAAAGACTTAGTGAATAAATTATGACATGATAGCATAAAATTCTCCAATTATGTGCTCTTTGATACATGCTAAGACTTTAATACATGCTAATTGTTTGATGCAAGATCTTGTTGAATGGAGTATGAGCCAATAGCATGTCTCCCTATACTATCACGTATTTATGATTCTCAAATGCTTGAAGAGATGTTGTAGTGATTGTGATGGTGAATGAATGTCCATGGTCTTGATAATTCAAGAATGGCTATGCTTTACTTTTATGTTATCGAGTCCTGAGGGTATTTATACCCAACAATTTAGCTGCAGTCTAGTGCCCGTGTTAGTTTTCATGATAATCTCAATCTAGCCACGATTCTCAGAACTCAGTGAGTTATAAAAATCTGTACTCTCAGAAAGATACAGAACTTAAGTAATCTCTGTAGTCTCAGTATCGCTAGTAATCTAGCCTCAGTTCTTTACTCAACTCAGATCTAGTAGTATTCAAGTGTTTAGTTCAGTCCTCAGTAGTATTCGAGTAATCTATCCCGAGCTCAGTGTCGTTCAGTCAGATAACGAGATCCAGTAGTATTCCGTCAGATATGGAACCAAGTGAATTCAGATTAACTCAGTCTAATCATTTGAGAAACATGATCAGTATCAGATTTAGCTTAGTTTGTGTTTAGTTAAGAATCAATTCAGAGTCTTTCAGTTGGGAGTAGGAGCAAGCACTGAGAGAAGGCAGGGATGGCGGCTCCCCGTCAGAGAGGCATAGTAGTTAGGAGCAATCCCAGAACTCCAGAACTGTGTAGCCAGCGCAGGATGCAGAAGTCACCCGTCAGGAAAGGCTGGTCACCCGTCAGATAGGCTTGACTATTATATTGCCTTAGGCTTGACTTCCTGTGAGGTCACCCGTTAGAGAGGCTTGACCAGAGAGGTCTTTAACCGTAGCACGGTATTGATACCCTTCCAGCTGAGGTTACAGGTTGGACCCCACCAGTTGAGATTCGGCGCTTGTCGGTTAAGTGACTACTTCCCATAAATACAGTTTTAGTATCAGTCTTCAGAGTAGAATTCAGAAATCAGGACTGTCAGATACAATCATCTATCTCAGTGAGGAACTCAGATAGTTCCATTGATTCATAGGCCACTCGCTAGATAGGCATGGTCCCTCATAAAGTTATTCAGTATCAATGTTATCAGATCCAGAGATCACCCGCTAGATAGGCTTGATCTCAGATTCAGTTGAGCATTCTTGTTAACAAATCTAGAGATCACCCGCTAGATAGGCTTGATCTCAGTCTCAGATTCAGTTGAGTAATCTCATTATCAGATCCAGAGATCACCCGCTAGCTAGGCTTGATCTCAGTCTCAGATTCAGTTTAGTATTCTTATTATCAGATTCAGAGATCATCTGCTAGATAGGTTTGATCTCAGATATAATCTTTTCTTATCATTGATAGTAGATTCTAGAATCATCCGTTAGAAAGGTTTGATCTCCGATGTAGTCAGTCGAGAGTAGAAAGCTCATAATTCAGTCATTGATATAAGTAGATTTAGTTAATCAATTTTCGGGATCGCTCACTAGATAAGGCTGATCTTAACTCTAGTACTCAGTTATTAGTATCAGATGATTCAGTGTTCAGTATATCAGGCATTAGTAGTGAGTTCAGATGGCAGTAAAGTAGTATCTGAGTTTCAGTACTTTGAGTCATGATGATTTCAGTTATGGTTCGTGCATTCATACATGTGTTCTCATTCAGTACTCTCATGATTATTCAGTTAAGTAATTGTTCATGCATGAGCCCTTGCATTTAGCCTTACCTCATCTTCATACTCGGTACATTCTCGTTCTGATGTATTTACGCTATGGTGTTTTATTTGACACCATAGGTTCGGAGGCATGAGATCCAAAGTACCCTTAGCAACTCAGTCCCAGTCAGCAGCAGTAGACATAACAGTGAGTCCTCTTCAGTCGAGGATGATCCTTATTTTTAATATTATCATATCAGATTTGGTTTAATTTTAGTAGACGGAGTTAGTTGGGGATATGTCCCATCAACTCCATAGTTCAGACAGTTTAGAGGCTTTTTGAAAAGACATATCAGTATTCAGTTTTTAATTTTGAGTATTTTTAGATGTTTTGAACCTTATGGCCATTTTCTGCACATATTGTTTATTTTATGTAGTGTTTAGGTACAGATATCAGTAGAGGGTTGGATTGTGGTCCTTTGGGATCATGAGCACCTTGTAACATTCCGGTTCTAGAAAATCGAGTCGTTACAAATCTAGACATTTCTCCACTTAACCACTTAAGGATCCACAACTTATATCACTATTGGGACACCATTTACTCTATTATTCTAATCTAAAACACTTAGAAACTCTCTCTAATTCTCTCAAAGGTTCTTGGATAAAGGAAGGCTACGGTTTAATCTAGAAGATCATTCTAGGGCTTGTATAGGTGATTTCTCGACATCATCTTTATAATCTAAGGCATGTACTCCTCTCTCATTGTTAGTTCCAACTAAAGGCATGTTTTATAAAATGTTTTCATGGCATGAATATTGTATGGTTTTGGGGTTTTCAAATATATGTTGGGGTTTTGGTATTAAAGTCTTAGTTATGGTTTTTCCTATGTTTCAATTATGTTTTTGCATACTTTAATGGTGGTTTGGACAATTAGTTGAATGGGTATGGTTAATTTGTAATTGAAATTGGTTTTAGAAACACTATGCCCTCAATATGTTTGATAAAATGCCTATAAAAATGTTTGTACTATATTATTGTACTTTTAATGGAACTATTGCATGGTATGATTTGGTAATAGAACCCTAAATGGTATAAATGGTTTAAATGATTTGTAATGCTTAAATGGTAAGGTTTGGTGGTTATGGTTATGGTTAATTAAACTTTCTTGTGGGGTACAGGGGACTCTCCCAAGAAAACTTAATAATGGAAAACTTGTGGGGTACATGGGATTCACCCAAGTTAACTTGATAATGTGATCTATGGGTACATGGTAATCCCTTAACGCTAAAAGGTTGGGTAAGGACACTGCTAGTAAGTTATAATCGGTATGATGATACCACTACTTATAGCCTTGTTTAATAATAATAGAATAATGGTTTGGTTGGATGGTAATGGTTTTAATTGGTTAATAATGACAGAGTCTGATAGCTAACCATGAAGGTACAAGTCCAATGGACGAACACTGGAAACTCATGTTTGGCGACATGAGAGTTGGTCATAGTGACCATATATGATACTATGAGGCACATAGGAATCCTCTAAGTACATTGTACATATGTATCATAGAGAGCGAACGGTACTCAGGAATCCCCAACTCTTATGGTATCTCTGATTTGTGTGACTACATGCATCGGGGCCCATTTAGAGGGTTACACTGGACCTATATATCCCGTGGGTGGTTCTAGGACACTTAAGCTACACATACCCAGGTTAATGGTTTTAAAGGCGGACTAAACCTGTTTCCTTTTCCAGGCATGGTTACATCTATATATATGTATAGTTGTGTGCATATGGTTGGTTTATTTTGTTGTACTGGATGACATTATATTTTCCTTATCCTTAGTTCATGCTAGCATTCACCCGCTAACCTGTCTTTGGGCGGCTGTATCCCCACGCGATGCAGGAATCAACCATCTTACTCTTCCTTCTTAGTGAACTGGTTTTGGATCAGCTATTGGATTGAAGTAGTGAGCTTCTATATTTCGAAAGGATCCATTTCATATCATGAATGTCTTCATATACTTGGTTTATTTTATGGATATTGATTTTGTCTATGGTTGGGGGTATGTCCCAATCAGATATTGTTTTTCTTTTGGTTAGAGGCTTGTGCAACTACTATGGATTGGAATAGGAGGGATCGATATTGGTGTCAGCCTTAGTATTGGCATTGATATTAGAGCGGATAGCATTGAACTAGATTTATGATTGTTCCGTCCTTTTATGTTATGTTATGGAAAGGAACTTTATTTTTTATATTGGTTCGATTATGTTTATTGATTGGGTTTCAGACGATCAGACTCATTTAGGGCGGTCATGGTCATAGACCTATCCCAGAGTCTAGGTTTGTGAAAATATGTTATCTTGTTATATGTTCAGAATTTATTTGACTTAAGGTATTCATTTGGATGGTTGGGTTAGGTATCAGGGGTGGTCCTTGGTCTTGGTTGGACTTGGGATACCTACTATGGCATGGCTGCGGGTTGGGTCGTGTCACCGCAAATCAACTTGGAGGTCACCAACAACCGCTGAGTATCCTGTACTTCTATTAGAGAGATCTACTAGCTAAGAACATGTGCCTGCAACATGGAACGTTGGTCCCTATTGAGAGACATCAATACAATGTAATGTAGTTAATATATAAGGCATGAGATAACCACAGGTGAAATTAGAAACCAATGAAATCAGGGATCAATATATAAATATACAGATAAGGATGAACGACCACCTTTACATACACGTGTAGAAGCCTATACATTACAGACTTTTCTTTACTTTACTTTTACTTGCTTTATAATCTTTGTAAGCCATGTGATACATATGAATAGCCGATCAGTGGTAAAAGAGGATGACATATGCTTGGCATTATACCCCTGGAATATATTCCTCATCAATACACTAATCGGGATCGACCGATGGAAGGCTTCCTTTTCATCCCTGAGATACCACCCGATAATGGGATCAACCTATGCTAGGTGTTCCTTCCACCTTGGGATACGACCCATAAATTTATGAATTGGGATTGTCCCATGCTAAGATTTTTCCCATTAGATACCACCCACATACAAGTATATTTACTTTACATCATTTCTTTAATCTATGAGATTGTTATTTTGGTAGTCATAGTGTTAGCTTTGGGACAACCAATCATATATTAGGAGACATGTGATTATGGACTTAAGGTAGTAACGATGACTTGGAAATCAACTGTAACACCAACGTAATACTTAGGAGTTTATGTGAAACAATAAACATTTGATAGCGTAAATTGAAACACATATCAAGTGGAGACATTTAATCAAGCCAAGCGATATGGACTTTATTCAATGATATGATGATAAAATACTTAGTAAATGATATCAAATAAAATAATTACATGAACATGGGAACTAATAAAGCCAATGTAAAAATTTGGCATAGGACAAATGTACATCCCAAGTTAGGATATTTAAACTACTCAATGGAACAATTAAGGAGTGTGTGAGCTAAGATTGTAGAGAATGCCAATGGGAGTGATATCTAAGGAATAGAACATATAAACATATGAGCGAATGAGGTGTATGATTAGATAAACCAATTTAATAACGTTGGAGGAAAGTAGGTTGATTGCGTGCCCAACAAATGAACACACCTACCATGTGTATTCTAGGACCTTATTGACTCACGTAGGAGAAATATGTGACAAAAGTTTATGTTTTAATGATGAAATAGTTTAAGCCTTGCAGGTGAATACTTGGTGGACTAAGCACATATATCTAGTAATAAACTCATCTCGAAATACTTTAACGCACTAAGGAGTGGGAACAAGATCATTAGATACACTGGTTAATCACATAGTGTCATGATGATAGGCGGATTTACACGCCTATATCAATATATTTTGCCCATATTTTAGCCTAGTTTTGAGAACTAATTATCTATTTCATGCACTTTTAGTCTTTTTTCCTGTAAATGAGCTAACAAACATGATTAGGAAAGTTTCAGGTATAAATGATGCAAAATACAGCATTTTACGGCTTACTTGACGCAAAAGAAAGCTCACAAACGAAGTAGAAGGGAGCTGGACGCCTAAGGACCAAATCTGCTGCATGGAAAATCTGTCCCGGGCTAAAACAGCATTTCTGAAGACTTTGGGGACTTACAGACACAAAGCTGGATTTTTACAAAGATACATTAACCTAATACAATTAGGTTATGTATTTCACTATTCTATTTGGATTATGATATTGTAACCTTACCCTAGTACATTTGGGTCAAGGATTTCATTAGTTTAGTAGGATTTGGTTATTTATTTCATTAGCATAGTAGGAGTAGGATAGGAGTATTATAAATACCCTATCATGCTAGAGATTTTTAATTAACTCCTCCCTTAGTGGAGAGATACATTCATTCTTCACTTAATTCAACAATTAATTTTCTTCCATCCCTCTCATCTTCCACCACAAACACTTCTAATCTACTCTTCTATTCTTAAATTCCACAACAAGAGAATCGTTACTTGCTAGGGAATCACCAAAACCACACGCCTATCACCTACTTCTCACGCCATCAACCATGCAAATCGTGATATCCTTCGCATTCATGGGTAACTAAACCTCTTAGTTGGGGTTATGGAAGTCGAATGAGTTACTATCTATTGCTGTGAGTTTGTGAGTTCAAGACACGTATATTGCTTATATCATTATTCTCTTCATCTTCATATACATTCTTTGCGGTTGCAAACGCAAGAATACGCCAGTCTAACATTTAACTTGTTCGTGAGAAAGGTTATTTGTCTGGAAAAGAGATAATGTCAAGGTAGTAGGACACCCTTTCCTATTAAAAAGCTAGTGTCGTAACTGGACTAACCTCTTGGAGAATTCGTACCGTTAGACACGCTTTAAGCTCGCGAGAGTTAAAGTGAAATAGTCCTTGTTTAGGTCGCGAGACGCTTGGATTTACCATCGACTACAATTCTCTGTAAGCAATTGCATGTCAAGACTCTACACACTCATAGCCGATAGAGACGTATACCTCAGAAGGTGGACATAACCCCAACGCTTCAATTCTCATTGTTTACAACTTACGTGACAATCTTTCTCTTTTACTTTGCTATTTTCAGCTTTTATTTCATTACTTTGGTTACACATTACAATTCCCCCTTCTTACGAGACTTGCACCAAAAGTCTATTAATTTTGCTTACTTGTTGACCAAGCTATTCCCTGTGGGATCGACACCCAACCCAGGTTGGGTTCTATATTTGCTAACGACCGCTTTACACTCAAACGAGAGCTGTAGATTGAGCGTTATCAAAAATTAGCGCCGTTGCCGGGGAATACGAGTGTCAATCAAGTTCGTGATAATTACTAGACCCTTTGGTCAAAGATTCTCATACTTTTACGTTTAGTTTTTGTTTTTGTTTATTGCAGGTTTTTCTTTTAGTGCATGCCCCATACTAGAAGTTCTGATCAACCGTTATTACCAATCAATCCGGAACCACAACGAATTAGAAGAATGGAAGCACAAGCTGAAATTGACAGGATGGCTGCTCAACACGAGCAAGCAAGATTAGCTGCTCTTGCCGCTGCTCAAGTCCAACAACAAAATATTGATAATCCTAGGCGAGCAACAAATCCTGACGATGAGGATTTAGGTGATGACGAGTTGATAAACCCAAGGCATGTCGCTGAAACTGCAACACCTGCCAATCGAAGAGGTCGACAATCTCGGTATAGGTATGATCGCCAACCTTTGCAACCAGCTTTCGACGATGATGATGATGATCTTGATGGTGCCGGAGCCACTGGAGCTATAATTCCACCACCATTAGCGCTCGGAGCCAAGTTCAACATCACTAGCACCATGATTCAGTTATTGCAACTCAAAGGATTATTTGGTGGACTAGCAGGCGATGATCCGAATATGCATCTCATCAACTTTATTTCTACATGCAAGTCTTTTGACAATCCTGGTGTTGGTTAGAATGCTATTCGATTACGTCTATTTTCATTGTCTCTGTCTGGGGAGGCAACACTATGGTTGAATGGGCTGACTCCTGATTCAATTACAAATTGGAGGCAATTGAGAGACGCTTTCCTAGAAAGATTCTTTCCGCCATCCAAGAGGGCTCAATTGAGAGATGAAATCAGCAACTTTCGTCAGCTTCCCTCTGAAGCTCTTCACGAAACATGGGAGAGGTTCAAAACAAAGCTAACGAGATGCCCAAACCATCACATGACTAATGTTCACCTCATGGAGATCTTGTATAGAGCCTTGAATTCAATAACTAAACCAGTGGTGGACAACGCAGCTGGAGGTTCTTTCATGGACCTCACCTTTGGTCAAGCAAGCAATATGCTAGATCGCATGACAAAGCAAAGTAGAGCTTGGCATACCAGGGATTCTGAGGTAGCAAGCCCCACTTTATCTATTGGCATGTCTGCAGACCAAATAAGAAGAGAAGAAGAATGTGAGCAAGACATGGCGCACATGAAAACACAATTGGATCTTCTGACAAAGCACTTATTATCAGGGAAGAACGAAAAAGTGAAAGCTGTAGCACTAAAAGGAAGAGACGAATCTGATTCTGAAGAGGAGGCCAACTACTTGACCAATCAGGGGGGTTTCCGTGGGAATGCCCAAGGAAACCAAGGTCGGAACTATTATGATAAATCTGGAAGCAAAGACCAAGGTAGTTGGAAGAAAAATAATGAAAATAGTGGTTTGTACGTTCCCCCTGGTAAACGTGATACCACCACATCTAATTCTATGGAAGACATGATAGCTAAGTTATTGAAAGGAGTGGAAGCAACGAGCGCAGGAGTGAAGGAGGTAATTGACGATTTGGCCTCCATGAAGCAATTAGTTGATTCTCATTCCACTTCTATCAAGCAAATAGAGCAGCAATTAAGCCAACTTTCAGCAGCATTCAATAAAGAAAGGCTGGCACCTTACCGAGCGATACTGTGCAAAACCCAAGGAATGATGGGTCATGCATGGCCATCACTACCAGAAGTGGTAAGGTGCTGGAAACTTCAGCAAAAGGCAAGCAAGTGGTTGACGTAGCAGCAGACATTGACGCCACACCTAGTGACGTTATAAGAGAAGAAGCCGCAACAACTACTTCAAACGTCAAGGATGTTTTACCTAGTGGCGTGCAGCCTGAAAAAAATAATAAACGGAAGCAAGAGGAGAAGAAAGCCATGGAGAGAACACTTCCATACCCACCACCACCTTTTCCACAAAGATTGAAGAAGGTGGCCGATGACACTAAGTTCAGCAAATTCATGACTATGTTGAAGCAGCTGACCATCAATGTTCCATTAGTGGAGGCACTTGAACAAATGCCTGGGTATGCGAAGTTTATGAAAGATCTTTTGACTAAAAAGAGGGCAGCAAGTTATGAGCTGAAGGATGATGTGCATCATTGTAGTGCAATTGCTACCCGATCGATAGTTCAGAAGAAGGCCGACCCCGGAGCTTTCACGATTCCTTGCATCGTCGGATCTTTGGACTTTGCTAAGGCATTGTGCGATTTGGGAGCTAGCATCAATTTGATGCCACTATCTATCTACAAAAAGTTGGGGTTCGGAGACCCTACACCAACCAATATGAGGCTCGTGATGGCTGATAGGTCGGTAAAACGACCTGTGGGTATCTTGAATGATGTGTTGGTGAAGGTTTCTTCATTCATCTTTCCTGCAGACTTCGTTATTCTGGATTGTAAGGAGGATTCTGAAGTTCCCATCATCTTGGGACGTCCTTTCCTTGCAACTGGAAGTGTGCTTATTGACATGAAAGATAATGAGCTTTTGTTTCGAATTAATGACGAAGTGGTACGGTTTGATATATGCAAAACAATGAAGCAGCCCAGCGATATGAATAAGTCATCTGTAGCTGATGTTCCTCATGAGGATACGAAAGCATTATCTATAGAGAAACAGCCTACTGTTGAGCCATTGTCTGCTGTGCCACTGAAAGTTGAGCATGAAGATAATGAAGGCTATGAAGAACTTATGAGTGCTCTAACAGAAATAGAGCCTTATACTCCTAAGCAACCAGATTGTGATCTCAAGAATCAACCAAACGAGAAGACTCCCTTTGAAGATCCACCAATGCTAGAATCACAAGAGCTCCCCGACTATCTAAGGTATGTGTTCTTGGAAAGTAGAAATATACTTCCGGAGAGAGCAGATGATTTAAGTGAACAGCACGTAGAGGCTCTCATCTCTGCTCTAAAGAGATACAAGAGAGCTATGGGTTGGACTATTGATGATATAATTGGTGACTCTCCGGAGAAACGTATGAGCCATCTCGAAGAAGATCGCATGCCCACAGGTAAGCCTCATTGTCGTCTAAATCCTTTCAGAAAACGATCCATCACTTATCTCGATGAAGTCTAAGTACTCGAGATAACTATGTCGAGCCACGACAATAAATAAGGCGCTAGATGGGAGGCAACCCATCGTTTTATTATTTTATCATTTCATCGTTTTATCGTTTTATCGTTTTTATACTTGTTTTGTTTTTGATAAATGAAAAATCCAAAAATAAGAATCGTGCCACGACCAAAACTAAGGCGCTTGGTGGGAGGAAACCCATCGTACTAATCGTTTTCATTTGGTTTTGAGCAAAAATAGGTGCAAGAAGTATTCAACGAGGAGATCGATTTCAATTGACGATTTGGACGCATTTTATGGTAAAGTTGGTAAGTTAGGAATGGTGATGCATAGGGCTATGGATTGAGCCTTTTCCTCGACAAAATAGGCTTCGAGGAAGGCTAGGCCTTGGTAGAACTAGGCCACGAACGATGCACGACCTATCCTATAGCCTAAGGTCTCGGAATCTAGTGTGCTATACACTATGCGCCGCCTATTCCTAGGTATGCCTTTGACTATGCGCCGCCTATGCTATGGCATTTGGTCTCAGTATCTCATATGCCATAGACTATGCGGCGCATATGTCTACAAATGCCATAGACTATGCGGCGCATATGTCCCATTATGCCATAGACAATGCGCCGCATATGTCATGACTATGCCAAGCATTATGCGCCGCATATGTAGCATTTTTGTCTCCAAAACCGATTGTAAATGGGTCATAACCCGACCCATTCTCTTCCTATATAAAGGGGACTTAGTTTTACAACACAACCACACTAAAAATTGACCTAAGGGCGCCGCATATACATCCAAATCCTCTCAAAATTTTCTCTTCCAATTCACAAAACCATCTCCACAAGCTTCAAGCAAGTAAGTACTCTCTTATTCTTCATTTATTTCTCGTAAGTACTACGTTGCTATGTCTATTATGAATTGCTAAATCGTATAAGATTATTGGTGATGTTCATGTGTTTGGATTGTTGATACAAAATCATGTGAGTGAACATGTACGTAGGAAAATCTTGACTTGTTTCCGACTTGAAATTGGTTTTAATAGCATTGTTAAACTATTTGCGGAATTACTATGGCTATGAATAGTGCTTAAGATTGTTGTTTGGATACTTACATGTTAGACTATCCCGGCCATCGGGATAAGACTTATAGTGCCTACCGACATAAGAGGTTGTGATTGTTGTAAGAATAACTATTCCATGTGGTAACCCCTATGTAGTAGTGTTGCTATATCTACCATGAAAGTAGTCCAATGGCTGCAAGTAAGTGATGCATTGCTGATTTTCTTGTCGGAATACAATCCTAAAACGTATGTCGACGAAATCTGAGTAATCGACCACTTTCGCTTCACTGATTTGTGTTAACAAAACTAAGTGTGGGGTGGTACCTCTACTGCTTATGTATAGATTGTATCCATTGAGATTGTGCTACCATTAACACTATTTCAAGTCTCAGGTACAATGGCACCCAAAGCAAGACAAAGCAAAGAAAAGGCTACCACTTCCCAAAAGAGCAAGAAAAGAGGCCGCAAGGACCAAGGAGAACCCTCCTCGCAGCAAATACCCCGACTCACGCTTGGAATTAAGTGGGATACTTATGAGAAACTTCTGAGGATGACGACTTTGATGATGATTCCAATGCAAAGGGGTATGACCCCAGACATAGAGGATAAGTCCGACCAACCAGGTTCCTCGTATTTATTTTTCACTGAGGACAGTGTCCCGACTAAGTGTGGGGTGGCGGTATCGCATGCTATATACTTCTTTTTTTTGCACCTATGTTTGTTTGTTTACTTTGTTTATTTCGTTTGTCGTTTTTTTTAAGTTTTTTTAGTAGTTAAAAAAAAAATTTTTCTAGCTTCGCATGAAATTAATTTGATAGGCAGCATGAGATTATAACAAGAGTATGTGCTACAATTGTGACTATTGAGACATTTAGGCCCTAGTTGTGACTCATTATGTGATATTTTGTGATTCAATTCCTTCAATTGTTGGGTCGAGAGTCTATATTACTTCCAATCAAGTCGACCATGTGCCTTGTGTGTGTGAGATAATAGTATATTCTATGTTTGTGGCTGATGCTAGAACTTGCCTGGTATGTATGCAAAGCAAAAATAAGGAATGTAAGTTTAGGATATGATTTAGGCATTTCTTTGGCAAACCTATATATGTTTACCTTCAGTTTTACCTACCCATGAACATCATCCTAGTTAACCCTTTTTGAGCCTTTAGCCTATTTCTTTGACAACCTTGTATGTAAGCCTAATCCATTTCTTTCAAGACCATAATTTGATCCAAAATCCTGAGTGCTTTAAAGTGAAAAAGTCATGTGACAACATAAGAGGAAATTGGGTGAATATAATGCTTTAAATTGTAATGGTGCTTGAATGTGCTATGAAAAAGAAAGTGCTATCATAAGAGGTATGTTGTGAAAAGAAAAAGGAAAAGAAAGCTGAAATGTAAGTAGTGCTTGAAATTGAAAAACAAAATAGGAGAACAAGGGTGGTAGAATAAAAGAGTGAAGAAAGGTTGAAAGAAAAAAGTGTCATTGATACAATGTGATGTATTAAAGCGCTTAGGAACCTAGTCACTATTCTTGGCCAAAATAGTCCTACCCGTCCCTTAGCCTACATTACAACCATCAAAATACCTACTTGATACTAATCTTAACATTCCAACATTTAGTAGAGTACTACATTAAAGGCAAGCCTATGGTCATTAGTCGCTACATATGAATTCTTTGTGAGAGTGAGAGCAAGGACACTTTGATACCCATGTTTGAAAAATATGCTATACTTGTGAGTGATTATGGGTAATATATGGTGAGACACACATGGTTGATGAGTTTTGGATAGTTGTGTATGATTCTATGCACTTTAACGTTTGCATGCGAGTTGATCACCATCACGAGTCTATACTTCAGGTTAAATTATTTCTATTTATAATCGGAAAGCTACTCTTGGTTGATAATCGTTGTGCTTGTCTTGATAAATGTTTTGTGTTACTGCTGTAAAAACCTTAAGTCGATGCTTAGAAGGACATGATATGTTGTTCTAGGACGAACAAAGCTCTTAGTGTGGGGTGTTGATGATAGGCGGATTTACACGCCTATATCAATATATTTTGCCCATATTTTAGCCTAGTTTTGAGAACTAATTATCTATTTCATGCACTTTTAGTCCTTTTTCCTGTAAATGAGCTAACAAACATGATTAGGAAAGTTTCAGGTATAAATGATGCAAAATACAGCATTTTACGGCTTACTTGACGCAAAAGAAAGCTCACAAACGAAGTAGAAGGGAGCTGGACGCCTAAGGACCAAATCTGCTGCATGGAAAATCTGTCCCGGGCTAAAACAGCATTTCTGAAGACTTTGGGGACTTACAGACACAAAGCTGGATTTTTACAAAGATACATTAACCTAATACAATTAGGTTATGTATTTCACTATTCTATTTGGATTATGATATTGTAACCTTACCCTAGTACATTTGGGTCAAGGATTTCATTAGTTTAGTAGGATTTGGTTATTTATTTCATTAGCATAGTAGGAGTAGGATAGAAGTATTATAAATACCCTATCATGCTAGAGATTTTTAATTAACTCCTCCCTTAGTGGAGAGATACATTCATTCTTCACTTAATTCAACAATTAATTTTCTTCCATCCCTCTCATCTTCCACCACAAACACTTCTAATCTACTCTTTTATTCTTAAATTCCACAACAAGAGAATCGTTACTTGCTAGGGAATCACCAAAACCACACACCTATCACCTACTTCTCACGCCATCAACCATGCAAATCGTGATATCCTTCGCATTCATGGGTAACTAAACCTCTTAGTTGGGATTATGGAAGCCGAATGAGTTACTATCTATTGCTGTGAGTTTGTGAGTTCAAGACACGTATATTGCTTATATCATTATTCTCTTCATCTTAATCTACATTCTTTGAGGTTGCAAACGCAAGAATACGCCATTCTAACATTTAACTTGTTCGCGAGAAAGGTTATTTGTCTGGAAAAGAGATAATGTCAAGGTAGTAGGACACCCTTTCCTATTAAAAAGCTAGTGTCGTAACTGGACTAACCTCTTGGAGAATTCGTACCGTTAGACACGCTTTAAGCTCGCGAGAGTTAAAGTGAAATAGTCCTTGTTTAGGTCGCGAGACGCTTGGATTTACCATCAACTACAATTCTCTGTAAGCAATTGCATGTCAAGACTCTACACACTCATAGCCGATAGAGACGTATACTTCAGAAGGTGGACATAACCCCAACGCTTCAATTCTCATTGTTTACAACTTACGTGACAATCTTTCTCTTTTACTTTGCTATTTTCAGCTTTTATTTCATTACTTTGGTTACATATTACAATTCCCCCCTTCTTACGAGACTTGCACCAAAAGTCTATTAATTTTGCTTACTTGTTGACCAAGCTATTCCCTGTGGGATCGACACCCAACCCAGGTTGGGTTCTATATTTGCTAACGACCGCTTTACACTCAAACGAGAGCTGTAGATTGAGCGTTATCATGTCACTATGTATCATTTGCTACCAAGAGCATTTAGAATTTATGTTGTAACACAATGTGCTAGATTCATGCCAAAGAAACAAAAAATCAAATAGCCTTACATACCTTGTCGCGCACTTGCGTATTACCATGAATTGACCTTCTTCTCTTTAGATTACTTATCTACTACAAGGTCAGTTGAAAAACTAGTATTAGTAGCTAATTAACACTTTTTGTGCTACCTAGTCTCACCAAAATAGTTGTTGGGCAGTAAGCCCCTAGTTATCAAATCAAGGGTGCTTTTCCAGCCCCTTCTCCTCTCATCTCATCTATACACTATAGAAGCTTCTTATAAGGTTCTCCGACACTTCTTTGGCTTCATGAAATATATTAAACAATGTACAAAAGTGTTGAGGCAGTCGGTTTATGCAATATCTAATTGGTGGTATGCCACCACAACCTTCAATATTTCTATCCATTACGAGGATTCCATGAATTCTCCACCTTTTCAGATATACCCCCTTTATTCTATTAATAAAAAATAGTACCTCACAATTAACCTGCGATATGAACTCATGGATTACATAGCTATCAGCATATAAGTTTCATCTACATTATATTTAAAATACTCAATTAATTTCACAATTAAAGTTAAAGGGAGCACTTTGTAATTGATCCAACATTGCTAAATCACAAGACGCCCCCCTCCCTTAAGATCACACCCTTCCTATCCACCTTAGTACAATCACTATAAAGCCCATCCAACTGCTTCCTATAATAGTACACACAAAATAGCCTAAAACAGACCCATAATTCCTTTTAGCGTAATAGGAGAATATTTCCAACCACCACCTTATGAGTTCTAGAAAAAATCACATGCAAAATACTCCATTAAAACATACATAAGGAGGGACAAAATTGGGGTAGATCCTTCCCTCCAAATTTTTGAATTTTATCCTCTTAACTTAGGATCTTAAAGACTTTAAACTTCTCTTCATGTTTGAACCAAAGAAGAAGATAAATTTCTTAGAATTTAAGAAAATATTAGACTGCCAAGTTTGGAGAGGGCTTTTCCACAATTTTAAGCACAAACAACATGATTTCTACAATCTCTTAAGAATCAAACTAAACCATAAGTATTTTCACTTACCTCGGCTTGCAAGGAGAAGGTTCCTTCAAGAACCCTAGGAGAGAAAAGAGGCGGTTGTTATAGGGTTAAGAGAAAAAAAAAGAGTGAGAGAGTGAGCTAAATATAAGCTAATTTTTCAAGTAAGAATGAATAGAAAATGAACTAATTTGGACCTTATAAATCCTCCACTTGACTGCCTCTTTTTAATCTATTCTTAGCCATATATTGGTCAAAAATAGTCCAAGTAGGTGATGCACCTACTTGGCAATTTAAGATGCTCAAATAGTCCAAGTAGGTGATGCACCTACTTTGTTTATTTCGGACTGGATTACACCATATTGGGCCTTAAATAGATTAGGTATTGGGCTAGATATTTGTGCCTTAAATAGATTAGGCGTTGGGATGGTCACCCTTTCCTTTTTATTTCACTTAATTTGGGCCTTAAATATGTCCAATAATATAGTCCTCAATTCGGTCCAATAATATAAATTGGTGATGCACCTACTGGTCACCTACTAGCTTAATTAAGTCTAGCAAGCACATCACTTATTTTATCTTATTTTTCTAAAATCTTGATCTCCTGCTTACCTTAACACTTACCTTTAACTTTAAGCTCAAGTACCTATCTCTACTTTAAATACTTTCATCAATGCTTAGCTGGTCTTGTATGTTTTGAAATGTACGGGGAGTTACAACAACATAATACTCAAACCAATTCAAAATATTTGCTTTTCAATTCCAATGAACCTTTTTTATCAAACATCACAAAAATGAGAATTTAATACAAAGAAAGGAACAAGAAACCAAAATCTACAACAACCAAACCATCATTCTGACAACCACATAATAAATTGATGGAAAATAACATTAACAAAACAGATGTATTCAAACCAATAAAACAACAAAAATAAGAACCAAAGTTTCTACAGCACATAATCCCATCATAACTATAATTACGACAGAACTGTTACTCATAAAAAGGAGACGAAGAAGATAAAATGATAAAAGAATGGGAAAAAAAGTGTGTTTACCTTCTTTAGGGCAGCAAACCAGGATGATGAGCTTTGATCAGGATCACTTCACCACCGTCGGAATTCTTTCGAGTTTCATTTGCCAAAATAGAAGCTCTAGGAGTCTTACAGGACCTTTTAGCTTTGAAAATCTTTACTAACGGCAAAATCCCTTACAATGGGGTTCTTGTCAGAGAATAACCTCCTTTTTTTCAACTAAAATAGTGGGTATTTATAGAAAGGAATGGAGATCAACTTTTTAGAATCCATCAATGTGGGATTTTGAATTTTAGGGACATTTTTGTAAATTTAAATGGAGGATAAGGTTAAGATGGCAAAATTGTACAAATTTGTATGATTGACGTTGGTTGGTGATGTGTTGAACTTCTAGAAACTTTGTCCAAGCTACGCTAGATGCAGATACGGGTTGGATTTTATGGGTTAGATTTATTTGATGGGTCGATGATGCTGTTCACTATTGTTGAATGTTGTTGTTGTCGGAGCGATTCAATTTGGTTTTGTTTTTTGCCGTGATTGATACTACTTTGTACATTGCTTGCTGTAGGTATTGAATTACAGCCGTTGTTGTTATTTGTTGTTAGGTCAGGGGAAAGGAGAAAAAAAGGAGAGTGGGTCGGGTATGGTAGTTTTAGGCTGGTGGCTCAATTAAAAAAAAAGGAAAGAGGGGATAGCAGGATGGGCTGGTTTTAACTTTTAATGGAATAAAAGGGGTTAGTTGATGATAGGCGAATTTACACGCCTATATCAATATATTTTGCCCATATTTGTGCCATGTTTTGAGAACAAATTATATATTTCATGCACTTTTAGTCCTTTTTCCTGTAAGTGAGCTAAAGAACATGATTAGCAAAGTTTCAGGTATAAATGATGCAGAATTCAGCATTTTGTGGATAACTTGATGCCAAAGAAAGCTCACGAAGGAAGGAAAGGGAGCTTGGACGCCTAAAGGACCAAAAGTGATGCATGGAAAATCTATCCCGGGCTAAAACAGCATTTCTGAAGACTTTGGGGACTAGCAGTAACTTATTAGGATTAGGATAATGATACATTAACCTAGTACAATTGGGTTAAGTATTTCATTAGCTTAGTAGGATTTGGTTAAGTATTTCATTAGCTTAGTAGGAATAGGATATGGGTATTATAAATACCCTATCATGCTAGAGATTTTTATTCATTCCTCCCTTAGTGGAGAGATACATTCACCCATTCCCCCATTCCATCAATTCCCATCCATCCACCATCCATCCATCCATCAAAACAATTCTTTTTAATTCTTATTACTTTCTCTTCATCTATTCAATTCTTAATTTCCGCAACAAGAGAAACGTTACTTGCAAAGAAAGTCACGCCTAAACGCCTACCACACTTTGCTACACGAAACCTTTACTGTGGTATAATAATAATGTCTATTGTGATTTCCTTCGCACTCATAGGTAACTAAACTTCTCTGTTGGGGTTATGGAAGCCTTATGAGATACTATCTAAGGCTATGAGTTTGTGAATTATTGACAAGTGTGTTGCTTATATCATTATTCTCTTCATCTTAATGCAAATTCTTGTGGCTGCAGACGCATAGAATAACGCCAGTATTAACTTGTTCGAAAGAAAAGTTATATGTCTGGAAAAGAGATAATGTCAAGGTAATAGGGTCCCATCCCCTATTAAAAAGTTAGTGTCGTAACTGGATTAACCTCTTGGAGAATTCGTACCGTTAGATACGCTTTAAGCTCGAAAGAGTTAAAGTGAAATAATCCTCGAATAGGTCGAAAGACGCCTGGATTTACCATCGAATACAATTCTCTATAAGCACGTGCATGTCTGAATTCCACATAACTCATAGCCAATAGAGACGTACAACTCATAAGGTGGACATACCCCCAACTTCTAAATTCTCATTGTTTTACAACCTACTAAACATTCTTCTTTTTTACTTTGCTATTTTCAGTTTTGCTTTAATAATTTGGTTACACATTGCAATCCCCCCTCATTACGAGACTTTCACTAAAAGTCTAGTAACCGTTGCTTACTTGTTGGCCAAGCTATTCCCTTTGGGATCGACACCCAACCCAGGTTGGGTTCTATATTTGCTAACGACCGCTTTACACTCCTACGAGAGCTGTAGATTGAGCGTTATCATTAGGAATTAGAGATGGGTGTTTATTAAATAGCCCATAGATTGGTACTTGGTCAATTTTATTTAAATCCTAGCAAAAATTGAAAGTCAATTGACCAATTGCATTACAATTGTGTTCAACTTGATTTCAATCATGGGCAAATTCAACAAACTGACTAAATCAAATTGAAATTCAGTACGAATTAACACCTAATTTAATTTCGAGTTTCTTGGTTAGATAAAATCAAATATATGTTTTTTTAAAATAAATTATTTTTAAGAACAAATTATATTTAATAAATGTTTACTCATTTGAATTACTTCTAGACACAACCCTTGATTAAAATCAAATTTCCAATAAAATACTTGTTTAAGTAAAAAAAATTATACGATCTTGTATATACAAATACGATAATATATAATAACTACTTAAAATGATAAACATAGCTAGAAAATATTTTGAAAAGTTTTTATCCAAATAAAATAAATTTTGTAATTTTATTTAGAACCAAATAAACTCAGAATTAAACTTAGTTGTGGAGGGCAAAAATTAGGTGATAACAGTTACGACACCAGTTGGACTCCAGGTGAGTATCCTACCCTTACAAAAGGGAGTGATTCTAGTTTATGAATGCTTAGGTGCTTATTATTATATTATTTGGATAGTGTTGAAGGCGTGCATACTTTTAGGTGCATTCATACTCAGTGGTATGATTCCAACCAAAATTATAATTTTACTATTATTCCCTAAAAAGGGATTTGTTCCCATTTTTCAATTTTAAACAGATTTTTAGTCATACCATCTTATTTAATAATTTATGAGCTTTTGAAACTAAATATGATGTTTGGAAATTAGACGAAGACTAATTCTAGTTCGTGATTTATCAACTCTTTTACAGTACTATTTACTTCGATCGAGAGAGCTTTCAACCATTTTTACTCTACTATGTTGATTTAGTCCTAGAGTTGATCTCGAGTAATGGATTTACAGACTTACACTCTTTTAGTCACAGTTCAAGTTTGTGCACTTATTATATATACATATCTTTGGTACTGGACCAAGTAGATTGATGATGATGATTACTGAAAGTCTTGGATAGGGACCAGGCAGTGTCTAGGGATATTCCCTAATCCCCTAGTATCTCCTTCAGCTGTGAGCCATAGTGTCTGAGAAGAGTGGTCACTATAGGCCTGCCTTTGCGAGCTATCGAGCTGGAGGAGGTGTATACACTTGGTACATTCTGACACGAATTTGTTATGGTCCACTATTAGCTTATGTTGCATTCATTCATATGCATTTCTTATTACCAGTATAATTATTTAGTGCTTATATCTATCGGCCATATAGGGGTTGTATAGGTATAATCTATAATTGTTGTTTGATGAGTGTTTGATTGGACCTTCCGAGATTATGGAGGCTCAGTTAGGTATTATTTTTCTAAACTAGCCAGTTACTTTATTGTTGGTTATTATAGTTAGTTCATGGAAGGATGGTTATGCACTAGCACCCGGGATTATCGATACGTTTTGGTTTCCTTTTCTTCCCTTGTTATTGGTAAAATTAGATTATGGTTAGGTGCCCTCATTGTGCTAGTCTTATTTTGCCTACATATTTATGACCCTCAACATATTAGGTTGGATCTCTCAGACTACTACATTGAGTTTTATATATATATATATATATATATATATATATATATTATTGTATATCCCTCTCTTCCTTGCCTATTCATGTTGTATATGTAACTTTGGCCCTGTATTACTACTATATATTTCACTCTTCTATTGTATATTGACTAGTGATATATGATATTGCACTTTACACCCTGAGTTCTATTCTAATATATAGAAGAGTGAAGGAAGCAAGTGAAGGTCGTCATGCCCGCTTCCTCCGTGATTTTACTATATCACCCCTAATTAATTATTATTTGTCATTTAAGTATTAAAAAATAATATTTAATAAAAATATTAAATAGATATTTATGGCATGTTTGCTTTAGTAGCTTCAACCGTAATTTTACTATTCATCTTTAATTAATTATTATAAGTCATTTAAGTATTAAAAAATTAATAATATTTAATAAAAAAGATAAAATAAACAAAAAAATGATAAACTAACTATTGATGTTTTATATTAACTTGACATCTTATATGAGCCCCATCTAAATCTTTTTTACAACTATTTTTTACATTAATTTTGTTATATTACTTCTAATAAGTTATTCCCAAATTAATTATTATATGTCATTTTACGTATTAAAAAATTAATAAAATTTAACTAAAAATAAAGTAAAATAGATATTTATGACATGTCTGCTTCAGCTATTTCAATCGTAATTTTACTATTTCATTTCTAATTAATTATTATGAGTCATCTAAGTATTAAAAAAATAATATTTAATAAAAAGATAAAATAAATAAAAAATAATAAATTAACGATTGATGTTTTAAATTAACTTGACATCTTATATGAGGTCTGCTTAAATTTTTTTGCAATCATTTTTTATAATAATTTTGTTGTGTCACTTGTAAGAAGTTACTATGAGTCATTTAAGGCATGTCTACTTCGCGACTTCAATCATAATATTTGATTGACTCTCAAAATTATATTAGTGTCTCTTAAATTGGAATAGATGAAAAAAGTATTATAAATCACAATAATTATAAACTTAACTTATTTCAAAAATATAACTATCAATGCTACAAAAGTTTGAACAAGGAGAGTATTATAAATTATAATGGCTAACAGCTTAAAATAGTAAATTACAATGTCAAAAAACTATTATAAATTACAATAGCTAACAACTTAAAATATCTAAAAAAACATATTTAAAATATATAAATTATCAAAATTTTATTTGTGTCACATAAATTGAGACTAAAAAATAGCATATATTAGATCTGTGCTAGCACGGGCCTTCTCTATTTAGTTATAATAGAATAGTTTGTCCTTATTGCCCCACTAGCTTTATCATGCTTAGTTTCTTGGACAGCTGTCTGTAGTTACATTTCTACCTTACATGTTATTTATACTTGCATTATCTTTGGAGCTTAGTTCACTAATGTCAATTGAGTACCATGTGTTTGGTACTCATACTACACTTCTGCAACATGCAGACCATAGTACGAGTTCTCTTCATTGACATATGTATCTTGCAGAGCAGCTATGGATTAGAGATTTGGGGTGAGCTCCCTGCGCTTGGAGTATTCTTCTTCTCCCTCGTACTATTTAGACTTATCTTTAATATGTATTGTGGAGATGGTTTGTATATGTGTATTTATTCAGTATCTCACTTTATACTTAAATTGTAATAGAATCTCTTAAACTAACTTCAATTGGTCTTGGAGTTGAATTCTATATTAGTTTATTTATTTAGATTAAATTTTGCTATTTTTCTTCACTTCTTTTGATAGTCTGTTGCTTGCTATTTTAGAGCATGGAATTGGCTTACATTCAGTTGGATTATAGTAGGTGCCATCATTGTTGTTTCAGGCACACAATCTGTATCATTTCAAGACTACTTTAACTCAAGTTCAAGATTAAATCAAGAATACTTATGAAGTTTTCCAACACTTTCAACACAAGTTCAATATGAACTATCAAAGAAGTGTGCTATTTTATTTTAAATAAAAAGATGAAGTAGAATAAGCCAAGTCCTCTGAATTCGTGGAGTGTCCTTAAGGAAACAATTCCCCTCAAGTACCCGAGTATGCGGAATTTTCCTCCCAGGATAAAATGGCTTCACAACCAGAATATAGTGGTACCTCAAACTTTCTAGTTTACTTTGAACTAACTCAATGGGAGATGATCACACGGAGATTTTAGAAGCAAGATAAAGGATTTTCTTATGCAGAAAAAACCATACTAAACTTGTGTAAAAGTGCAGGTTTATATAGTCGTGAAGTGCCCCTTCGAAAAGGAGACGATGGTTCATTCGGAAGGTGTATGCCTTGGAATAGTCATGTTTGTCCACTGGAATCATTGTGTCATTTTCTAAATAGTCACAACCATCTGAACAGTCATCTCTTTTTTGAAACAGTGTGTATTTTCCTCGAAGGATTGTGTCCCTCCATTTTCCATTCACACCAATTTAACCTAACAATCCCCCACATGAATAGGGAATGGCTATTCTTTATTAAACTTTATGGACAAGTATATGGTTAGCACACAAAGACTGATTGCATCTAGATAAGTGGGTTTCCCTTTGAACTTTCCATAGTGAACACACATCGGATGCACTCGGTCAATCGGTAGATTTGATATCTTTGAATCGCCGAGCTTTAATGTATACCTAGATAACTCATGTCACACAACTAGCCTTTTACTGTTTATGGTTCTTGTGGTTTTGTTGGTTTCAGTCATGAAGACATCCTGGTTTCATGAGAGCTTAGAGAATAGGACTTTACTAACATTCTCCTTGAAACGGCTTTTATTTTTTCCTCACATAGGTGATTTCTAAATGTTTAATCCAATAAATTAAACTATTTGGTCAAATCTGCCAAATTTAGATAATCATTAAAGGACTTCACACCATAAGTCTTATCCTTGATTACTAAACATTGTATACATCATGAGAATGGGTTGGGTATATAGACAACGTTGAACCTGTCAGACACAACTTTGTTTGATCTATTTTAACCTAGATTTTGGGATTGGATTGTCGATGGGCTGTTAAAGCATCATGCCGGCAGGTACATAAATCAATTTTAAAGATATTGGTTTATTCAATTCTTGTTGTAAGAACGTGATATTAACACATATAAATCATTATGTAGAAAACAAAATGATGAACACTACAAAGTGAACGAATCGAGTCTTGGTTTTGATATGTTTGACTTTGTTGTTGCATATATCGGAATGAAGAATTGGTTCTAACCCCAAACTTGCGGGAATGATGAGGTTTAAATGTCATACATATTACTACTAATTAATACTTTATTTAATTGTATCTGCGTATTAATTTCTTCGTTATTTAATTCAAAATGTTTGATAATATGTGCAGCACATCGATCTCATTTTTTATTACCTCTAAAAGAAGGCCAAGTTGCAAATACAAGAACAATACAGATACATGACAGGCAATTATTTATACAAAGTTTACATCAATAATGCCTACGATAGTATTATGAACAACAGCCTGAAGTTTCTCGAAATGAGGAATACTTATTCAACATCATCAAAGGTTTTAGCATTCCAGTTGGCTTACCTTGGCATTTGGTCGATGAAGTGTACATCCCAATCAAATTATGGTGATGAATTCCATTGGATGTTGGCTGTTGTCGTTCAAAAAAAGAGGCGTATTCGAGTTTATGACTCGATGTCACAAAGGAGACGTTTTGGGCTTTTGTCTGAGATACAAAAGATGGCCATAATATTGCATACTTACCTTGATATGAGTGGGTTTTTGGACCAAAAGATTTGTACTGATTGGTCGACGTTGAACCATACCGGGATAAAATGGGTAATCCATTTGATGTGCAATATGTTGAAGGAATTGCTCAACAAACCATTTATATCCTATAAGTTTAAGTGTCATGATTTAGTTTCATTTCACAAATTTCACAACGCTTGCATGAACTACAAGATATGGATTATCTATTTTTTTAATATGCAGGGATTGCAGCCTTATTGTTGCTGCATACGCCAAGTATTTAAGCGATGGATTACAAGTACCAAATGATGGACTTGATAACGGATAACTCCACAAAATATATGTTGCTCTTTTATGAAAATATGGAGAAACAAAAGCTCAAAAGCCGTACACAAGTGGCATTCACGCCGACCAAAGCTGAATTTCGTAGCACCGGATGAAGAACAACTTGTGCATATTGAATATATCTTTATAGATTGAATACGTCAATGTAATAACCTATCCTCCTTGGATTAACTTGTTGATTTATTTGTAGATTAGATCATTTGTACCCATGATAATTTTTTTACATTTCATTTATTTGTTAAGTTATTTCATGTAATTTTCGTAGACTACAATTTATTTTATGCTATCTATGAATATAATTTAATCCGTAGTTTTGAACATGTTAATTGAAATGGAATACTAGATTCAAATATCGTAACAGATAATACATCTTTTGCAACAGATGATATATCTTATAAAATATATTTAAACATGTGTTACAACATTTGCTGGAAATTATACAACAAGTCTTTCTATTCTTGATTTTTTCCAACAGATTAGCTATCAGTTGCAACAAATAGATTATATGTTACAACAGATTGGATATCTGTTGCAAGAAATAGACTGGGAAACATCTGTATAATGCAACAGATGACCAACCTATTCCAACAGATAATCAATATGCCACAACAGTACTATATCTGTTACAAAAGATATACTATCTGTTGCAAATTCAACTTTCGGTAGACATAAAAATTATTGCCACTACATTTAAAGTGAGGTGGCTTAAAATAAAAAATTATTATTGTGTTCGTCTCCGTCTTTGTACATATTCTTCTTTATACACGGGCTCCAACAATTTAGTTAGGTCATCTGTTAGAAATTATATAATAGGTCTTCCTACTTTCTTGATTTGTTCCAACAAATTACCTATCTGTTGCAACTGATAGATTATATGTTGCAACAGATTGGATATCTATTGCGACAGACAGACTGGGAAACATCTGCATAATGCAACAGATGACCAACCTATTTTAACAGATAATCAATCTAACACAACAGGTACTATATCTGTTACAATAGATATAAAATTTATTGTATTATAAAAATTCAACTTGGCCAGACATAAAAATTATTGCCACTACATGTAAAGTGAAGTGGCTTGAAATGAAAAATTGTTATCCTATTCGTCTCTGTCTTTGTACATATTCTTCTTTATACACGGGCTCGAATCATTTAGTTAGTCCCCCATATGCCCAGACCCATTGCATCTTTTCAATAATGGCACTGTACACACCAATCATTTTTATGCTGATCAGCAAACACTCGATGTATGCAAGTGAGTACAGCCCGCACGCTGCACCAGTTTTATTTTTTGGAAGAAAGATGTTCTTATTTTGACCTTCAAAATTTCATGATTCCTTCGTCAAAACTTCAACCGGTAAATAATCCATCAGCTTACTCTGCATCAACAACTTGGGCAATAACTTCAAGAGTGGCTGCATGTGGGTTAAAAATACGTGCTTGTTGAAGATAGGTAAGTTGCAGTCATAAACCTTAATATTTCCCTCGTAGAGTAGTATCTCAATAACAATAAAATGTTTGATTTCTACGTTCATAATTGTAAGGATTCTATTTGCCTTGGTCTAGCTCTTATCGTGTGGATATGGCCTCTTTCCTCTAACATAGTTACTCACATCTTCATCCTATTAGAAAGCAGAAACTAACTTATCAAATCCCTGGACACCGGTACCAGCTAGCTCACAGATATCATTGTACCTATCTTTGAAATTGTTGTGGAAGTTGAGATCTATTATCCTATCAGCAGCATCATAAGCACCGGGTATGCTAATTGTCTGCCCCTCATGAGGCAGAGAATTTCATCAATATACTGTAGTATAAGAAGACAATTTTTAAATAGGTTAGTAATTATAAATAATAAAAACACAGTGGAAAGAATCTGTTGCAGAGGGTTCTCTGAATCAGTTCACAGATTACCCAGCTAACACAACTTATGCAATAAATATATATTATGTTGCAACAAAATACCAAGTTATTACAATAGATTACATATCTGCTGCGTAGATTCTTCTTCATGGAGTAGATTGAAAGGCTAGGTTAGCAAAAGCAAACTTACATTATCCTCGTACCACTCAAGCATATTTGTCATATTCTTGAAGTCTTTTGCGGCAAATGAATGCATGGTGTATTCTTTTTTAACCTTCGTTTTGCCATTCATGATTTCTTCCAGTTCCTTCTTCTTCTCTTTTCTAAGTGTCGCTAATATGTCCACCTTTTTCAGCGGCCCCTAAACTTCAACAACTCTTAAAGAGATAGGAGTTGTAATTTTTGTTGTTTTCAAAACGGAGAGAATTTGTCTAATTTTTCTTCTCTTCCTCCTAACCGCCACTGTAGGAGTGCATGGCTCTCTCACCTTATTGAATGGTATGACACCCCTCCTGGATTTCAACTCCTCGACAGCTTCAGCAATAGTCTTTAGCTTTTTAAGGAGTTTATAGTCTCTGTCCTTATACACTTTGCATTTGCAATGAGAACATGAGGGTGAAGAGGGGTGAGAGGGACTACTGTAAGAGTGGGAGGGACCTGTGCAAGGGGTGTTTTCAAATATATTTATTTTTTGCTGAGCACCAACATGTTCATAATCATGACTGGCAGCAGCAACAACATCAGGATGGCCGCCACCATCATCAAGAACTCTACCAGCAACATCCCTAGAAGAAGCACCCGATTCTGTTGCGTTTGAGGTTGGTCATGAAGAACTTCAATATTAGGTTGACCTTGCCTAACTGCTCTTCTTATGGATGTTGCTCCATCCAATTTCTTCTTTATTAACTCATCCGTTGGGTCTTCTTTTGTATCAACAAGGCCTAGAGTAAGAAAAAAGCCATCCCTAACTCATCAACGGTAGGCACGATCTAAGGATGCACAACCTATAAAAAAAAGACATGAGGTATTTAAATTATATAATAATAATTTGCAGTAAGTTGGGTTACATGCTAACATAGCCAAATTATGTAATAGATGATCTAGTTGCCACAACAGATGATCTGTATGTCACAACAGATTGATAATATATTACATCATTTTACCCATCTATTGCATAATTTGCAGTAGATGGGTAATCTGTTGAGTCGGTTTCAGAGAACCAGAGCAAAAAATTGTTAATCTGTTGTGAAATATGGATTGTCCATCATAATAGTTACCCATCTGTTGCACCAGATGCAGTTGACAGGTAATCTGTTGCAATAGACGTCCCATCTGTCAAACAGATGGAACATCTATTTCAATATATTTCTTTGAGGCAAATTATTTTAGTTGAAAGAAGGCGTACTGCATTATCCAAAGGGTTAAATAGATCAGCCTCCTTCTTCTTAATTTTTTTACTGCCCTTTTCAACCGCCAACCACCTAAGGATCCTTAGATGAGAAACCTTATCCGGGTAATCCTTGAACTGCTTTCGAGAGGGAGGAATGGCTTCATATGCCCAAGCCTAAAAAATGTAAACAGGAATCAAACAAAAAAAGTCATAATAACTATAACTATATTCAATATAAATTAATGGATGAGTAAAAATAGTGATCAATTTTACCATGAAAGCCCAAGGAAATCCGTACAATGTGATCATCCTTGTGGATAGATTTGTCAGTAAATATTCGACAGTCAAGTAGTAGTTGTCATATCCCCGGGGATAATTGATAAATTTGTCAAAATCATTAGCAAATACCAAAAAATCATCTTCTATGACTTTCCTGGCGTCTTTTTCCAATAAAACGGAATGGACAAACCAAACTAAGCATAATTTCTCTCTGTAGTGCTTTGGTATGTCCTTATCCTCGAGATCTGCCATCAAATCCTCTGTTTTGTAGTTACTACATCCAATAATGCCTAACAACCTATCTTTTTTTCCCTTACATTTGTTGGACCCTTTGTAGGGTGTTTCTTTGATGAGAGGTTCTTCTGGACGATCATATCTAAAGCCCATCACTATGGCAAACTCTTTCAACCCAAAAAACTGGCATGCCACAATATTTGATCCAGATTTCATCCATCTTTTTCCCCTCCATCAGATCTGTATCATCCCCCGCGTACATGATCTTGTGCTTGAGAAGACCATATACCATGCTTATTCAGAAATGGAGAGTCCAGTCTTCAGGCAGCTCAAGAAAGTATGCAAAGTAGCTCTTGTTAAAATGTCTGTCTATGTTTTCATTCTTCATAATTCTCCTTAATTCATCAAAACGTTTCCCCCACTGACATTTAAGAACAACATCACTAGTTACTTTGTCAAGGTTATCTATCGGCATCGCAACTCGAAACATGTCGATACTAATGGTTTTAACAAGATATTACTGGGAGTTCGATATTAATTCACGCTCCATTATTAAGAAGGAGTTATCACTTTCCTCAGATTCATTTTGCTCCGACTGAGATTGTTCAGAAAGTTTCTCCAAATCTATCTGTACTCTAGCCATTTTTGTTAGATGGTCAGAAGATAATCCACTTTCAGTTTCTTTTCTTTTGGGACACATCTTTTAACTACAAACAATAGAAAAACAAAAAATATATTGCATTTGATGTCTACATAATTTTTTAAAAAAAGTAAGACAAATTTTAATAAATTATTCTATGCCACATTACAAAAAATTTCTCCAACGGATAACCCATCAGTTGGAACAGATGGAGAATCTGTTTGAATACCGATTTAATATCTCCCAACAGATCTTTCATCTTTTGCAATAGATGGAACACTAACACCACAACCAATGTCATCACCAATTCTACTAAGACCACCACCAATGCCACCAATACCAATACCAATACCAAGACCACCGACACCTTCACCAAAAACACAAATACCGACACCAACAACAACATCCACCAACAACACCACAAACACCATCCAATAATACCACGATAGTCAACAAAATACTGAGAAAAAAACTACGGTTTTCTCGGGTGCTTCCTACTTTTTTAGCATCAAAACACAAAATATTACTCATTCACGAAGATAATACAATTAAAAGTTTTCTCTTTTGTCATTAACTAAAAAGCCTTAATTTTTAGAATAAAGAAAAAAGTAAAACTCTTCTCGAACTCTATTACCTGTGAAGACAGAGAAAATGATGGATACAAGCAAGAATGAAATCAAAAATAACAACTATGAGGTCGAAAATAGAAAAAAAATTGATTTATTTTGAAGGATTAAGCAATATATTGAGTAGTTATTGTCTGTATTGTTGAGAGAGAGAGAGAGAGAGAGAGAGAGAGAACTTAAGATTTGAAATGAGGGAAAAAATTTCTTACAAATGGATGATTTATATGGGTTGATTTGTAATTTTGGAAAAGAATGACAAGTTTTGAAATTGTTAATTTGGTTTGAATTGATCTTAATTAATTTTTAAAATTTCAGAAGATATACTTTTTAAAACACTAAGTTAAGGAGAACTCATTTCGACTCAGAGTGATCGATCGACGATCCCGGGTCGGGATGAACGCAATACCAACACCATGCAATTGCAACGACTTAATTAAAGTTGTTGTTGACCCTATGAGCTCATTCATTCATCCCCAGTACCACCTAAATCAATTTAGGTATTAAGTTAATGAGAGATCATTTCTACTCAGAGTGATCGATCGACGACTCAGATCGGGATGAACGCAATACCAATGTCATGCAATTGCAACGACTTAATTGAAGTTGTTGTTGAACCTATGATCTAATTTATACCTAGTTCCACCTAAATCAATTTAGGTACTATTAATCTTAACATTAAGTTAATGAGAGTTTATTTTAACTCAGAGTGATCGATCGACGACCCGGGTCAGGATGAACGCAATACCAACACCATACAATTATAATGACTCAATTGAAGTTATTGTTGACCCTATGAGATTATTCATTCATCCCTAGTTTCACGTAAATCAATTTAGATACTATTAATCCTAACATTAAGTTAATGAGAGCTCATTTAAACTTAGAGTGATCGATCGACGACCCGGGTCAAGATGAACGCAATACCAACACCATGCAATTACAACGACTTAATTAAAGTTGTTGTTGATCCTATGAGGTCATTCATTCATCCTTAGTTCCACGTAAATCAATTTAGGTACAATTAATCATAACATTAAGTTAATGAGAGCTTATTTCAACTCAAAGTGATCGATCAACGACTCAGGTCGGGATGAACACAATACCAATGCCATGCAATTGCAACGAATCAATTGAAGTTATTGTTGACCCTATAAGCTCATTCATCCCCAGTTCCACCTAAATCAATTTACGTACTATTAATCTTAACATTAAGTTAATAACAGCTCATTTCAACTCAGAGTGATCGATTGATGACTCAAGTCGGGATAAATGCAACACCAACGCCAATTGCAAAGACTCAATTAAAGTTGTAGTTGACCCTATGAACTCATTCATTCATTCCTAATTCTACCTAAATCAATTACAATAAAATATATTGGAAAAAACGACTGAGCTGTTGGAAATTTATAACAGATATTTATATCTGTTGCAACAGATGACATATTTGATTTAATTATCAAATAGACATTTGCATCTGTTGTGACAGATAACTAAGCTGTTGGAAATTTTCATACAGATATTGATATATGTTGTAACAAATGATATATCTGATTTAATTATCAAATAGACATTTGCATTTGTCATCACAAATGACTGAGAATTTGGGATATTTAAATAGATATAGATATTTATTGTAACAGATGACATATCTGATTTAATTATAAATAAAAATTAGTATTTGTGAGTTGTTGGGATTTTTAAATAGATATTTATATCTGTTGTAACAGATGATTGTGTTGTTGGGATTTTTAAACAAATATTTATATATGTTGCAACAGATGACATATCTATATAAAAAAATAAATTCTTTCAATTTTAAAGCTTTCTAGTCGAGTAGATAAAGTAGTAAGTACTACAAAATACGGTAAAAATGAAGAGTTTCTTTTTCTTTGATAACTAAAAAATGAATTCATTGAGTAGTCTTATCTTACCTTTTCATATTCACTAGTCTTTCACGTGCCCCTCAAATTATTAATGAATATTAATTATATTAATTAATTAATATTAAAAAAACCCATGTCTACGTACATAATATATCTAGAATTCTCTCATCTCTCCTCAACTTTAGCCCTAAATTTATTTTATTCATCTCTCATCTTTTTATTTCTCTCCTCTTTAGGTTAGGGGTTATCACATCCTTTTTTCTCTTTTTTCTCTTCTCTTTCTCATAAAGATCTTTTCAGATCTAAATCGATCCATATCTTTCCTCGACTGAAATTATTGTTTGATCCCTTTTTGACATTAAGGTATGGTTTACTATTGCTCTTTCATTCTCGTCTTCTTCATTGCAAGTTATTTACATCTATTTTTTATTTCAGTACTATTTACCCATATCATATTTATTTAAAAAAATTGAAGGAACTTTTAAGTATTGAATGAACGAATAGAGAATTTTTATTACAATATGCAAAAAAAGTATTCTGTTGGGAGAAGTTTAAAAGCTTTATTGGCAGTATCATTTTTTATATGTATTTTATTTATTTCTTTGTTGTTTATGGTGTTATTGATATTGTTGGTGGGATTGGCATTGTTGGAACTTATGGTGTGGTGTTGTTGATGGTGTTGGAACAGAGGATGTTGCTTCTTTGTTGTTGATGATGTTGAAACAAATGTTGTTGATGTTTTTTATTTGTTGTTTCTTTATAGTTTATGTTATTCATGTTACAACAGATGAAGCAACTGTTTGAATAAACCAAACCACCAGCAAGGCTGGTTTGATGTATTCCAATAGACTCTACATCTATTGCGTCAGACTCGATATTTATTGTATCAGACTCCACATCTGTTACAACAGACTCCACATATGATGCAACAGACTCCACATCTGATGCAACAGACTCCACATCTGATGCAACAGATGGATAATATTCTCTCTGTGACATTAATTTTTTCCACTTCTTTGTAGATATAAGAAACTGAAAGTTGATCAACGTTTGCTCGACCATCATAAGAGGTTGCAGTAAAGATAGGTTCAGAGGAATAAGCTGCATGCAGATGGAACCACTTCATATATGGGAGGTATGTATTACTAATAATGTTATCGTGGAAATACACATAGAGTACACTAATTTTGTGAATGGTCCTTTTACCGATTATTCATAGATCATTCAAATAAGATATTTGTAATTACAGTTAAGTTTGGTAGGTTCGAACTGATAAGGCTAAGGGACCATGAATATGGTTTTGATACCCTGTTAAGATTTAATGTTGGTTGTTGCTCATGTTTATTTATCAAGCATTGTGAATAGATCTAGTTTTGGTGTCATTGTAAAAAGATTCAATAGCGATTGGACTAACTTTTAGGGTGTATTGGACTCTGAGGAGGCCTTCGAAATCTAGCAATACATCTAACAAGAATGAAAAACTAATATAGTTATTTCCCTAGCCCAAATTTATATGGTTGGGTTTCTTGGGGTAATGATTATACACCAGAAGGTGCGGTAGGAGAATGCCTTCGAAGGAAAATGGGTGGTTGATAAAAGACTATATCATTTGAGAGCTAATTAAAGAGGATACATAGGGCAGAAAGTAAATTCTAGCAAATTTGGCCGATGAAATTATCTTAAAACATAAGAAATTTGTATCAAGTGCAAATATAAAAGTGTATCCAGTAATGAAAAATTCATCTCTTATTTCTCTAAGAGAAAAATAGTGCAAATGGTCACCTTGCCAGAAAGCTGTGACTAGGTAGCGTGGTCGGGATTATCACCTAGATAGAAAATAGTAGAAGACCAAGAAAGTCATCTTACGGGTATCGAGGGTTGAAATGATGTACAGTAAGTCTAAAAAACCTCCACCATCAACAACTACAGTTAAATTAAGAAATCTAAGAGAAGGCGGCAATTTTTGAATTTTAAATTGCATCTCATGCCTTATGGTTTATGGTTCCGATTAGGTCCACTGTTGTTGACCTGATCAAAACAACAAACGAGTTTGAAAGGCAAATTGAGTAACATTACTTCCTTAGAAATATGGTTATAATTAATTGTGTTTTATAGCCTTAGCATGCTTTCAACATTCTTTGGAGAAGATCAGAGGCTTGTTGTAGTATGTGAATCCCGATAATTTTCAAGCTTGCCTCCAGCTTGCCGATTTGATCTTTAAGTTTATCGTTGCCGTCTTTGAATATGTATAGATTTCCTGATCTTTTGTGATCTCAATCAAAAAAACCATCTTTGAAGTTGTGGCATTCTAGAAGTCCTTCAACACACTTTCTTCAGAAGCCTTAAAGGATACATGTAGGGTAGTTGTGTATGTTTGTAGGTCAAAATATGTTGATGCACGCTCAAGATGTGGTCCCAACCATTGAAGAACTCATTTTTATCGAGAGTTACTCAATGCATTTTGCTCAATCAACCTTCAAGGAATTTGATAAATTAATAAGCAAGGAGTTATAAAACGTTTGATCCAAACTGACTCTACCAAGCCTATCAAAAGTTACGTAACTCCAGGCTCATTACCCTATTAAAAAACTTTGCCCAATTTAGTGGACAAATCAAACGAGCTCAATCTCTCAGCCTTTCTGTTGATCGTTCTTCTCCAATATAAATGACAAGATATCTGTCATGTAAAAGTCTATACCATCGCTATAAATACTTGCCAAGGTGCAAGTCTTCAGAAGGCATCAACAGTAATCTCTCAATATCAAGTGACATTGAGATATTCCTAGTCATTCCTTCTCAAGACATTCGCTACGGCAAGAATTTCTGTTGATGACAAGATATCCGCCATGAAAAGTCTACACCGTCGGTAGAAATTCTTACCAGAGCAAAAGTATTCCGAAGGCATTATTAATAATCTCTCAACATCAAGAAATTCTTGTACGAAAGTCTTCAGAAATCATTCAAAAATAAGAAAGTTTTCAGCAATGACTACACAAAATTACCATCAACAACCTCACCAGATTCTCTCCTCATTCAAAAGGAAAGGCTGAAATATTTTTATTTGCATTTTCATGTCATTTATTTTACAAGGAAATGCAAATGGAAATATTTCTGCCTTTTTTTTTTGTACGAAGAGTGAATCTGGTGAGGTTGCTGATGTCGTAATTATGTGTAATCATTGCTAAAAAATTCCTTATTTTTGAATGTATTCTGAAGACTTTCATACAAGACTTCCTTGATGTTGAGAGATTACTAATAATGCCTTCTGAAGACTTTTGCTCTGGCAATATTTTTGCGGACGATATAGATTTTTGCATGGCAGATATCTTGTCATCAATAGAAATTATTGCCGTAGAAAAAGTCTTGAGAAGGCATGACTAGGAATCTCTCAATATCACTTGATATTAAGAGATTACTGTTGATGCCTTCTGAAGACGTGCGCCTTGACAAGCATTTCTGGCGATGGTGTAGACTTTTGTGTGGAAGATATCTTGTCATCTATATTAGAGAAGAGCGATCGGCAGAAAGGCTGAGAGATTAAGCTCGTTTGATTTGTCTACTAACTCGAGCAAAGTTTTTTAATAGGGTAATGAGCCTGGAGTTACATAACGTTTGATAGGCTTGGTATAGTCGGTTTAGATCAAACATTACGTAACTCCTTGCTTATTAATTTATCGAATCCTTTGAAGGTTGGTTGAGCAAGCTGCATTTAGCAACGCTCAATAAAAGTGAGTTGTTCAATGGTTGGGACATGTTGAGTGTGCATCAACACATTTTGACCTAAAACAAACACAGCAACCCTCTATGTATCCTTTAAGGCTTCTAAAGAAAGTTTTCTGAAGGCCTTCTTCAATGCCACAACTTTGAAGGTAGTGTTCCTGATCGAGCTCACAAGAGACCAGGAACTCTATACCAAATTCAAAGACGACAATGATAAACTTAAAGACTGAATCAGTAAGCTAGAGAGAAGCTTGAAAATTATCGGGATTCGCATACTACAGCAAGCCTCTGATCTTCTCCAAGGAATATTGAAAGCATGCTAAGGCAAGAAAACACAATCAATTAATCTATATTGCTAAGGAAGTAATGATACTCAATTTGCCTTTCAATCTCGTTTGTGGTTCCGATTAGGTCAACAGCAGTGGACTTAATCGGAACCACAAACAAGAAGGCATGGTAAGCAATTTAAAATTCAGAAATTTTTGCCTTCACTTAGATTCTTTACTTTAACTGCAGTTGCTATTGGCGGAAGTTTTCTAGACTTACTGTACATCATTTCAACCTTCGATGCCCGTAAGGCTGCTTTCTTGGTCTTCTGCTATTTTTTATCTACGTGATAATCCTGACCATGCTACTTAGTCGCAGCTCCCTAGAAAAGTGTCCATCTGCATTATTTTTCTTTCAGAGAGACTACAGATGAATTTACATTACCAGATACACTTTCATATTTGCACTTGATTCAGATTTCTCATGTTTTAAGATAATTTCATCGTCTAGATTCGCTAGAAGTTACCTTTCAACCCTATGTCTCTTCCTCAATTAGCTCTCAGATGATATAGTTTTTCATCAACTCCTCCTTTCCTTGAAGGCATTCTCCTTCGGCTCCTTCTGGAGTATAATCATCTTCTCGGTCAACCCTTCCATATAAATTTGGGCCAGGGGAATTTCTATTAGTTTACCATTCTAGTTTGATGCACTGCAAGGTTTCAAAGGCATTCTCAGAGTCCAATTCACACTTAAAGTTAAGTCCAATTGCTATTGGATCTCTGCAAACACCAAATATTGATCCCTTCTCAAAACTTGACACGTAAAAACACGAGCAACAACCGCCAGTAATTCATAACAAGGTATCTGCACCATCTTCATGGGGCCCTCAGCCTTATTAATTCGAACCCATCAAACTTAACTATACAATGCAAGATCTTGTTTGAAGGATCAGTGCCTAATCGGTTAAAACTACATTCACAAAAATATTGTACTTTATGTGTGTTGTCTTGGTGACCTTATCAGTAATACTTACTTAACTCCCACACATATGATAGTGGATCCATCTGCATGCAGCTTATTCTTCCTAGCCCATCTATGGCTTAAATTGAATAAACAGATGACTAGCAAGTTGCAACAGATGCCACATCTGTTAAATTGTAAAACAATTGCAGACATCTGTTATGACATATGATCAATCTGTTGCAACATATGACATATCTATTGGAAAATCAAATAGATATATCTATCTGTTGCAATAGATTGTCAATATATTGTAAGTTATCTGACAGATGAAATATATTTTACAACAGATTACCCATCTGTTAGATTTATTTTAAAGTAATTTTTTTTCTTTCCAAAATACAATAAAAGATAAAATGTTGTAATTAGATCTATTTTTTTTAATTTACATATTTGAAAAGCCATCATTTTTATTTAATTAAGGGATATGAACAGTCGTGGCTTTTTGTTTGACTAACCCCTTCCAATTCAATAATTTATAAATAGGTCCCTCTGGCCTCCTTTTCTTACTCCCTCTCACTCATTCATTCTACTACACTTACATTACAAATATGACTGATCGAGATTCGTACAAGAAGATTCATATCGAGTCTTTGCGGGAACTTCAAAGGCAGTTTGATGAACTACAGAGAGATTTGGCCGACTTCAGAGCAAGGCTGAGGAGGACCGTGCTGCTGCTGGATAAAAATTGTCTAGTTGACAATAATAATAGTAATAATAATAATAATAATAATAATAATAATAATAGTAGTAGTAGTAGTAGTAGTAGTAGTAATTAAGTTATGTTTTTTCTTTTAGCGTATGTATTTTCCTTTTTTTATATCGGATCTACCTAAGGGATTCAAAAATCTATGTTTGGTTTGGTCGCCTTTGAATTTTTAATTCTTATTTAATATTTAATTATCATTTTATTTATTTTTTGTTCTCAACATGTTGATGGTTGGGGGTAGGGATTGAGCATTTGTGGCAACAGAGTTTAATCTGATGCGACAAATGGATCACATGTTGCAACAGGCGACTATTAATTAAAAAAAGGGTTGTTGTTGAGAGGGTGGTGAAAAGTCATGATTCTTCTATTATTTAATATGAAAAACGATTCACAAATAAATAATAAGGAAAGGAGCTAAATGATATACACAATATTTATAATCGTAAATGAAAAATTATTTAATTAAAAAAAAGGCACAACATTGGATTAATTAAGTTACATGATGATTGTTTGTTAAGAAAAAAGTGAACAGTTATGAACGTGATTTTTTATCTAAACACATTAAACAAACAAACAATATTGTTGATGCATCAAATTCTCCATCTGTTGCGACTGATGGTATATCTGTCGCAACAGATGTGTTATTTGATGCATCGGATATACAATCTGTTGTCATAACTCAATAAAAATGACTATTATTTTATTAAAGAAACGGTTATTCAAAAGGTATATTCGATTTTTAAATTAAGAAAAAGGTTATTTAAATTTAAGAACTAATTAATAATAATAAACTGAAAAGTCATAACTAATCACAATAATAAAAAACTCACCAGCTTGATTTAATTAATTCATATCTTTTCATAGAAAACAATAAGGAAATAAATGATAAGCACAATTTATAACCGCAAAAAAATAGTTATTTAATTTGAATAATTGACGTTAATATTAAATAGGCGTCATTTATTTTCACAAAAAATATTTTTGTTTTTAAATCTGTTTTATTAATTTATATAATAAAAAAGTCAGCAAATTTGAATTCATGATATGATGATAATTTAAAAGAAAAATAGATTATATGTTGCAACAGATATATTATCTGATGTAACATGTTATTTATTAGTTGCAAAAGATGATATATTTGTTGTCACAGATGAGTTATTTGATGCAATAGGTATAGAATCTGTTGTCACAACTCAATAAAAATGATTCCTGGAAAGAACTAATTAATAATAATAATAATAATAATAATAATAATAATAATAAGCTGAAAAGTCATGACTTATCATAATATTTAATTAACTCATAACTTTTTACAGTAATCAAGAATGTCATTCATAAATGGAGGTGAACAGTTGTGCCTTTAAATCTGTTTTATTAATTTATATAATAAAAAAGTCAAAAATTTTGGATTAATGAAATGATGATAATTTTTTATAAAAAATATAGATTATATGTTGCAACAGATATATATTATCTGATGCAACAGGTTATTTATTTATTACAACAGATAATATATCTAATGTTACGTATGAGTTATCTGATGCAACAGATATAGAATCTGTTGTCACAACTCAATAAAAGCAGTTCTTGGAAAGAACTAATTAATAAATAATAAGTTGAAAAGTCATGACTTCTCACAATACTGTTTAATTTAATTAAGTCATAACTTTTCACAGTAAGCAAGAATGACATTAATAAATAAAGGTGGACAGTTGCGACTTTTGCCTAACACGTTCAAGTTCAATCCTCTATAAATAGGTCCCTCCTTGGTTGCGATTTTTTGCCTAACATATTCAAGTTCAATCCTCTATAAATAGGTCCCTCCTTACTCAATCGTATCGTTCAATCTACTGCACTCTATATATTCCTTGCTCTTATCACACCTTCAACTATTCTCTCTTCAAGGACTTGATAGCTTTTGTCTGTCTCTGGTAAATTTTTTTTTATTTTTTGTGTAAATATCTGTTGTATTACATTCGAATTCTTTCTTTTCTTTACTTTTATTTTTACATATTTTGTCAATTATGTGTGTTTTAGATATGGTTGATCTAGTGTGGGATGTTACTATTTTACGAGACGCCATGCGGGATCTGCAAAAGGAGGTTCATGACCTGCAGTAGGAGTTGGTCGTCGTCAGAGTAAGGATGCTGCGGGAGATCCGCAGGCTGAGGAGGGCGCTGCTGCTGCCGGCTGATGACTGGCCGGCTGGCCACACAAATACTAATGATAATGATGATAATAATAATTAATATTCTATTTATTTTACCTATGTATTTTTATTTTTTTTGTTTAGTAAAAAATTTATGTTTGATCCACTTTGACGTTTTAATTCTTATTTAATTTTCATGCTGTCTATTTCTTCTTCTCAACAAATGACATGTCTACAAATTAAGGAATAATTTAAATCTAGTATCAATAGCAAGAGATCAACATATGAGTTATCTATTGGGTTTGTGACAGGAGTTGTATTGTATTGTTCGAAAGAGATTATTCATCTATTTCAACAGAAAAATTATCTATTGCAACAGATAAACATTCTTTTGCAATAGATATATATTTTGTTGCAACATATTACTTGTCTGTTAGAATAGATAACTAATCTGGTACAACAGATTAATTGTCTGTTTGAACAGATTACTAATCTGTTGCAATAGATTAATTATCTATTTGAATAGATTACTAATTTATTACAACAAAATACCCATTTATTCTATTCATATTACGGGCACCTAGAACCCTAAACATGAATTTAACATGAGTCTTCTATTGCAACAGAATATTTATTTGGTGCCATAGATGATGGATCTGTTTTAACAGATTGCTTTTATGTTGCATTCATGTTCGCGTGCTAGCTATTGTTGAAAAAACAACACACTAGTAGTAACCCAGATGACAAATTCAACTAAAAAGCATAATTTGACTTATCAAAGTCTCCTCTCAAGTAAATGCCAAAGTTAAAAGTGATGTACGAAATAAAATTTAACCTAAGCAATTGGTCAAAGAGCAACAGTTGCGGTAACAACAACAACAACAATGGTCAACAAGAAGAATATAAATATTATAATGAAGTATAAGATGATGATAATGAATCAGGAGATGATGAATAAAGCAGCAACAACAATGAACAACAAATATCGTGAAGAGAGAAAAAAAAAAAGAAAAAATGTGCCTTTTTTCCTTCATTTTTCGTTATATTAACTAACATTTGGATCAAAGTATAAATTTAAAAACCTATGGGTTATTTTAAAATTTCTCAAACTTTCTTAATCCATAATTAAGTAATCGTCGCCTCCACTCAATTATTAAGACTTGTGTCACTCACACCTCATTTTACAACTTTTTTATCACTTGTAGCCCAATGGCCCTACTTTCTTTATAAAGTTTTAGACATTTTATTTGTTAAATATTATAATTTATAATATTTTTATGTAATTTTCAATAATATATGTAATTTTTCTTGTTCGAATTTTTTAGGCATTGATAGTTATATTTTAAAAATATTTTTTTTGTTATTGTGATTTATAATATTTTTTCTTCTATTTCAATTTAAGAGATAATGATATAATTTTGGGAGTTAACTAAATATTTTATATTAAATTTCTTAAGTTGTAAATTATTGTAATTTATATTTTTTTTTTGAAATATATAGCAGATTAAACTAAATCTTTGTGACATTGATAATCAATTATATTTTTAAAATAAAATAATTTTTGAATTATTGTGATTAATAATATTTTTTGTGATATAATTTTGAGAGTCGATCGGATATTTTCTATCTTTAAAAAAAATTAAGTTGTTAATTATTGTGATTTATAATATTTTTACGTATTTATTTGAGATATATATCTGATTAAAAAATAAGACAAATAATTTAAAATGAAGAAAAAAACAACGAAGAAATGCCCAAGCAGACAACAGTTCAATGCCTTGGCACTTCTTCATTGGGCCCTTTACCCTTTATTAAGTAGAAATTGTAATATTACCATCACACACACACACACACACACACACACATATATATATATATCCTTTTATTTTCTTCATGCACATTTCAATATTTTTAGTTGTAGATATATATAAATGGAATAACAAAATAATTCAATAATTGTGTGGAAATGCTTAATTTATGACATCATTTTGGAGTTTGGCAAAGTGGTCGAGCAACGGAGATTGACAATGACTTTAATGCACACGCAAAAATGAGTAAATTAACATATATGCAAGAGTGGATGGTAAGCATTAGGGATGTACAAACCAAACCGTCAAGTCAAACCGAACCAACGAACCAAACCAAATCGAGAAAAAAAACTGACTTATGGTTTGGTTTGGTTGGTTTGGCATTATAAAATAAAAATCGATCATTTTTTATTTGGTTTGGTGTTAACCAAAAAAAAGTCAAACCGAATTCAAATCAACCCGACAGAATATATATATATATATATATATATATATATATATATATATTGTCAACTTTTTATACATAAAAAATTTATTATACTCTACTTCTTAAATACTTTATCAATTATTTTTATTAATTTTCAATATTTAGAAAATAGATGTAGATATATATTCAAATTTGGGTCTTTAAGTTGTAATATTTGTCTATTAATTGCTAATTAAATGATCTAAAATCCAATATAAACTTAAAACATAAACTTTTTACTCCTCATTTTACTTTTTAGTTTCAAGAGAGTTTTCGGCTCCTCATTTTTTCATAATTGTGGTTTTCATTAGCACATGAGTGAAAACATATTTGATCTAGTCTTCAATCTCAATATAATTAAAAAAACTAAAGATTATAAAAAAAACAAAAAAAATGAAAGAACCGACTAAACCTAAACCGACAAACCAAATTTATGTTGGTTTGATTTGGTTAATAGTTTTAATAAACCGACATCATTGGTTTTGGTTTTTTAAATAAAAAATCAAACCAACCCTACCTATGTACACCCCTTGTAAGCATATATGTCATTATTTGAAAGTAAATAAAAATATTGTAGATTACAATAATTAACAATATAAAATAGGTAAAAAAAAACATATAAGAAGTTTATTGACTATTCAAATAACAAATTTTATCAGTATCACATAAATTAGACTTTGGAGCAAAGGAGTCACATATATTATTTGAAAATTACATAAAAAGTACTATAAATCACAGTAATTAACAACATAAAATTTTAAAAATATATAAAAATTTGATTAACTTCCAAAATTTCATCTGTATCATATAAAATAGTATTAAAAAGTAATCGATATTGGGCCCAGGCTTGCATGGGTGATCGTATCAACTATACCTATATATGTCTTTATCTAAAGATTGAATAGAATTGAAAAAAAAAACTTCTTTGAAGTGACAAAAGCAGTACACTATATATGTTATAGTACAAATTTTAATGAAAATTGGAAGCTTGTACTACTAATGTATACGTTAACTAGTATAGGTATCTGCGCGATGCGCGTAACATTTTTTAAAAAATATTCTTAAAAAAATATTAGCTTATTCATTTTCAAATTATAAGGTTAATCAATTTTTATTGGATTACATTGACATATTTCAAAAGTATCAATTTAAAAAAAAAACATATTTCAAAAGTCCATGAAATATTTGAAATAATTATTAATAGTGAAATTATAACTATATTTAATAACTAACATCAATTTCAATTAATTTAGATATTTTGATATGAAACAAAACTATAACTAGTATTTTCTTAACCATATTCAAATCCATTGACTAATTTTTAAAAATAATAAAATATTAAATATTAAATAATAATTGATTTTGTTGTTGGACTTTTACCTTTATAATTTTAATCAGTTAAGAAATGTAATTATATTCCTTACCTTTCATTTCAAGTTTCAATTGTGTTGGTCTATAAATCAGTTCCAATTTAAAAGGAAAAAAATAGCTTTCAATTCTATTTCAAACACTAAAAATACTTAATTATTTCAATTACAAAACCTCTAATTCCAAAATTTAAATTTCCCAATTTTTGATTTACAATTAAACACATATAATTTGTTTTTTTTCTTTTTAAACTTTCAAACTTTTTTCTATTATTCATAATTTTTCATTGTCTGATTCCATCATTAATATCTTTAAGTATTTTATTTATACTTAGATTATATCTTCTAAATTGATTTAATTAAAAACTCTCATGCTACTCTCAAAATCACCCTTATCATACACCCTCCACCTGTAACGACCCCTTTCGTCATTACTAAATTATTTGAAGTAAAAAGTTATGACTGTTTTACAGAGCACTGTCCAGGCTAAAGTGAGATTTCACTGTAGCAAAAATTTTGATGGTATTTAAATCATATTCAGGCGTATTTTAAGTCTAAAATTCCCAAATTTCATTCCCCAACCCTAGAGAGGTGATTTCCCAAGGCTTAAGGTGAAATTCCTTCATTGAGGTAAGTATTTCTGTTATTTTCTTCATCTTTTAATCCCTTGACATTTTAGAATCCTTATAAAGACCTTTAATAGCGGAAATATTTTAGGAAATACTCATGGGTGTTTCTAATATGACGTAGAGTTGATCTAAACTGTAAATTGAAGATTCTTAACATGAATTTCATAAACTAGATTATGAATTTTGATGGTTAGGAACCTAGAATTCCATAAAGATAAGACCTTTAGCATAAAAACTCCATTAATGGAGATGAGTTAAGCTTGAAAGAACTAATTAATGGCTGAATGACATTGGGGAATGATATAGACCTTGAATTAAGGATAGAACTAGTGAGTTTGAATCCCCAAGATATTTGTTTGAGGAGTAATTATTTAATTACTCTTATTATTGTTTGGTTTTTAAATGGTTGATTATTCGAGGGCATGAAAGAAAGGAAAGATCATCTTTGTTGCAGCTTTTTTCTTCCAAAAGCTTGGCATCCAAGTAGGCTAGGTTTAATGAGTAGAAGATTGTGTTATTTTTTATTTTCATAATTTAGAATTAATGGAAGAAATCATGCCTAGGACTGCAGGCATGGAGTTTAGGTGGATAAAGACACGAGTCCTTAACTTTAATCCAAAAAACTATATTATTGATTTATTATGTGTTATTTATGATATTGTGTGTTATGTGCCCGAAAGGAGATTGTTGTAGATGTAATATATGAACATGATATTTTTTTAGTTGTTCTAGTGATGAACCTAGTTGAGTTGTAATGGTATTAATTTGTATGTATTGTGCAATAATATGATAGGAGAATTATGCTAAGATTAAATATTGATGAGCATAGTAATATCTAAGGAATAGATAACTTGAATTAGAGTGATGATTGTATTATATGGAAAGAGGTAGAGGATAATGATACACATGAACGTGCGAGTTATAGGTGGTGATGTTAGAACCCAAGTTGCGGTATTTAAGAAGATAATGATATTTTTAGGAATTAATGAGTAATTAAGGTTCCAATAGTGACTTGTATGTGTAAGAATTAAATTATGATTTATTTTATGATATTCTTATTTTGATATTGATAAAAAATACTATATCTATTGGATGCCCATGAGAGGCTAAATTGGTGACAATAATGGTTTATTGAATTGTGCCTATGAGTGGCTTGTTTGATAATGATAACTCTTTAAAATAATGCAATGAATGACTTGTTGATTGATACTCGAACATGCTTGAAATTGTTGAAGTTTGGATTGTTGATGCATGTTTAAATGAATATTAAAATTTACTTGATGGAATTGGCATATGACTTTAAGTGTACTTGTAAACTTGGTACATCGTGTTGTATGTTGTAAGGTAGTGTAAATTTAATATTGATATTACTTGTTTATGTTAGATCGGGTACCACACCGGTACAGATATGTATATATTGGATCGGGTACCACACCGGTATGGATATGTATATGTTGGATTGGGTACCATACCAGTACGAATATGTATATGTTGGATCGGGTACCACGCCAGTACGGATATGTATATGTCGGATCGGTTACCACGCCAGTACGGATATTATATGTTGTATCGAGTACCACGCCGGTACGGATATATACATATTAGATCAGTTACCACGCCAGTATGGATATGTATATGTTGGATAAGGTACCATGTCGGTACAGATATGTATAAGTTTTATTGGGTACCACGCCGTACGGAAATATATATGTTGGATCGGGTACCATGCCGGTATAGATATGTATATATTAGATCGGGTACCATGCCGGTATAAATATGTATATATTGGATTAGGTACCATGCCGGTACGGATATGTATATAAAGGATCGGGTACCATACCGGTATGGATATGTATATGGTGGATCGGGTACCACGCCGGTACGGATATGTATATGGTGGATTGGGTACCACACCGTTACGTATATGTATATGGTGGATCGTTACCACGCCGGTACGGTACATGAACATAAATTATTCCCTGCAGGTCATGACTATTTGGGCAAAAATAAGTCCCATAGTTTGTGTGTACATATTTGTGTGAGTCTGTGGATGTTTACTGTATGGTTGATACTTTTGATGGTTATGTGGATTATTTGTGAGCACTGTTTGATCTGTTATTGCTGTATTGTTGATTCATTGGGTATTTGATTGTGTGATATGTATTTGAAAAAGTGAAACTTTGTACTTATTGATATGTTGGTTAACTTGCTTCACTTATATGTGTTTTAGTCGTAGCTTACCAGAATGACTAGTTATCATTATTTAATATTATAAGAGAGCATTTGGTTGTTAGCCCAAGAGTTCGGTATGGACTGTCTATGATTACGGGTTTGTTCCTATGAATATGAGTAATGAAAGAGATAAGGTAAATAAAGAGGAATAGTGATGTATTAGCATTAGATTGTGGTTGATGGTGTGAATTAATAAGGCTAGAGAATGTTAATAGCGAATATAATACTGATGGTGTTGGAATAGTAGTTGGATGATGTAAGTTACATAGCTAAATTAATTATATTATTACAACCTTAGTTGAATTATATTTCATTCAAGATGTCATGATTTATTTTTTTTAATTATATTTTATGATTATATGAACTAATACGGTCGGCCGATGATGCCTACCAGTACATGTGGTTGTACTGACCCTACTCTTCTACATTTTTTCTTAGGGTGTAGACTGGATGCAGGTTAGTTTGCAGTTACCAGATGGATGGCGATATTCAGCACTAACTTCTACACTTTCTTCCTGGCAGATGTTAGAGTCCTAGTATTATTTATTTTACTGTCAGTCTATGTTGTAATAGGTAGCTCCTGTACATGTCTGACTAAGTCTTGGGATGGTAAAGGACACTTATAAGATGTTTTTGAAAAAGTTTACTTATTAATATTTAATTTACATTATTATATTTAATTTAGTGTTTTCTTAAAAACAACAGTCTTTCGCAGATTTTTAGTTGGGTAGTAAGGGTTTTCCTAGCTACTTCGAATAGCGTAGGTGCTTGCACGGTCCAGTAGTTTGGGCCATGACAATCGGTATCAGAGTGTTAGTTTCACCTATCCCACAAGTACAAGAACAATGTCAAGTAGAGTTTCGTAGATTGGTGTGTAGGGCCCCACACCCAATCTTTGAAAGGCTGTGAGTCATGTAGAAGTCATTTTCCTTTCTTTCTCTCCATCATGCCATCCTAATCTTAGACTATTGGATTGAATCCAATTGGTATCTTAACATAGCTCAATTGGAATGTAGTTAATTCCAATTGGTATCTTAGTAATTTTGAATAAACTTTTAGGAGATTTCAATTGGTATCTGTTAATAAGGTCTAAAAGTTATTGTTAATAGGTAAAGACTTGTGAAAGATGTGAACTTATTGATTTCTTGTGTTTGATATTTGGATAAACTTGTGTTGCTAGATTTTTGCCATTGATTTGAATTATTTTTGTTTGAATTTAAGTGATGAAAATTGACTAAGTTGTTTTTGTTGAAAATTGTGATGGGATTATTTGATTTGTGAAACTAGTAATTCTATGATGTTTACTTATTCTTTTTGTACTATTATACTGATAAAATTGATGGTATGAGAATTGAGAGGATGATATGAGAACATGATGTCAAGAAAAAAGATGGTGAAAAAGTTACATGAATAAAAGACTGAGGTGATATGTGTTTTCTGTAATGAGAGGTTCGTGTTAATGATGTGGTGGATAGATCATTGTGCGGTTCAATTATTTGATATTATGTGGGGATCCTTGCGTGGTCCGATCATTCAGACTATATTTAGAATTTTTGTGTATTTCTATTATTGAAATTATAATAGGTTCCTTGTGAGGACTAGCTAAGTGGCATTATTTTTTAGGTCCTTATGTGAACAGATTTTTAATGCTTGGCAAAAAAATGAGTTTTAAATAAAAGTGACAAAAATTAGTAGAGGTTGTTGATACCTACAGAATTTGTTCGATTCGATAACTTGTCTGGAATGTGATATTGGTGATGAGACTATTAATGACCAGTAATCAATTTATTTTGTTTGGCCTTGTTTTATGTATTAATGATGTGGGAACCGTGTAAACTTGGTAAATCGTGTTGTAGGTTGTAAGACAGTGTAAATTTAATATTGATATTACTTGTTTATGTTGGATAGTGATAACAGAATCAACCCATAACACGGAAACAAGACTCAAAACACAAGAGAAAACTGAGAGAGCCACAACACACACTCTCGGCCACAAGTCACAAACCGAGAATACAACACAATGACAAGATGACAAAGGTGTAATCACACCAAAACAGTACCAACTACAACAAAAAGATGAAGAATAACAGAAGGATAAAAAGAACCAAACGGTTTTCACTAAACAAGAAAGAAACACTACAAACGATTACAAGAAGATAAAGATAGGTAGTGAGACATCAACTCTCACAAGAACTAACAATCTAAGTGTATGTTAAACACTAAAACCCTTAATACATGTAAAATTAACACCAACACTCTTACAATGACACAAGAAGGCGTTAACCATTCAAGCACCAAGGTTACTAACAATGTTTTGCAATACTAGTGATTCCACACTAGCATCACCCTCATTTCAGTTTTGGTGGCTTTTCCAAGCCCTACAACTAAGGTGTTACACTCTCCATGGGAGAAAAATGGTGTTACAAGTTATGTATTACAATCTCATTTAACAACTAAAAAAATAAAGACCTAATACTAGCCTATTTATAGACTTATTACAACATAAGTGAAATGCCCAAAAAGCCCTTAATGAAGGGAAGACAAAAGGCGCCTATGGAGTGTAGTCCAAGCGTAGTGTATGCACAGTTTTTGGTGCATAATTAAGTCTTCTTTGTCTCTTCAATTACACACACTAAGTCTCGGGTCCAACGCGTACTCTCATAAGCCCATATCCCTGATTATTCTTGTATAATCCTCTCCATCTTGAGAGGAATTTCCCCACAAATTCACGGCTTCACTTCATGTAATTGTCCACTTTAAGGAAATCACTCAAAATAGTCCACAAAACATGAAGATGGCACAAAATAGTCCGCAAAACACATGAGGAAGCCGAGGGGTCAATAACACAAGTCTCGGCCAACATCTTCATTTTGAACGTCGTCTTCCTCTCCATCTTGAGCCTTGTCTTCAATCTCATCCAAAGCATATCCCAACTCCTTTCTTGGTGGCGGGTTCTTTATGGTTCCCAACGTCTTCCCCTCAACTTCCCTTCCATCATATAAGCATCATTGTAGACTCTATGTCCCTCATGTTCCTTTCTACCATACTCCTTTACATGGACATATCGGTTTTGGGGAAGTGGAGTTTGGGTTGAGAGGATTGTTTTGGTAATGTGGAGCTTTGGTTATATATATTGGATGGGAGGAAATTGGCTTCCAATTCCCTCTTGTTGGACTTGATCAAATTGAGAGGGAAGTGACCTATTTAGGTCTCGGGTTGGAGGGCATTTGGTGGCTTGGCTTATGTCTATGTCACTTTATGGTGGTCTTGGAGGATTGATCGTTTGAGGTAAGGTTTAGGGAGTAGAAATACGAGAGTTCCTTTGACTCTCCATTCGTTCCATCATCTCAAGTATAGTAGACATGTCTGAGCTAATTTTTTCAAGGCCCGCATTCACCTTAACCATGTCTCGGGAAATAGCATCAAGGTGGGCCAAAATGTCTTTCATTATGGTCAAGAAGTTACCTACAAAATAGGAAACAAGTTAGTTTTACAAAGTGGTATGTGGCAGCCTTTGATTGGTTGCGGATAATGATGTGGCAGCCTTGGAATGATTGTGGAATATTGTGAAAATCTGGAAAAAAAAATTCTTGTCTTCAATTTGGATTTGTCAATTCACTTTGGAAGAGAGGATTTTCGATTTTGGGAGGAAAACAAGAAGATTTGGAGCCTTTTCAAATTCAAAAGGGCTTTGACTTTCCTTGCACCCTTTTAGTAAAACACCTTTTTGATGAGTGGTTGGCTCTTTGTTCTTTTGGTTAGTCTTGAAAAGTCCCCTTACTCTCTTTTGGTAACTAGTATTTTGAAATCCCTCTTTGTCCCTTACTACTTTGGTATAGTCTTGGAACTTGTTTCAAGATAAACAAGAAGACTACACTTTTCCACTTGGTCTTAAGATCAAATACTACTTATTGAAGTTTTTTTCTTGTCTCAAGACATGAAGATTGGCCAAGAACACCAAGAACCTTCAACAAGATTTGAAGACCATGGTTCAAGTTGAACCTCCCAACAACAACAACACCTATTTCAACACAAATCCACAACCACAATACCAACAATACACCTTAAAACGTTCAAATTTTGAATCCACCACAACAACACCAACAACAATTCGGCCCAACTTTTGAATCCGCACAACAACACCACAAGTAGGAGTTCAACTTATATCTTGACTCTATTAGTGTTAGGGAAGAACAAACCAACACAAATAACACTCAAGACTCACAAAATATACCTAGATCTAGACTCAAAGAACAAATCTCGGTCAAGACAACAACAAGAACAACAACTTTCTCGGCCAAGAACACCAAACTCAAGAACACAACTCTTTTTGTGAGATTTTTGACCTTAGCCACCTCTTCTAGTGTTAGGAAAAAAATATCTAACACTAGAACACACAAAACACACAAAAATCACAAGAAAACTAGGCTTCAAATTTTGGCCTAAACACAAAAACGTGGACAGATTACTATTTTGAGTTTTTCAAAAAAAATTTCAACACTTTTTTTTTATTTTTGAGTGAAAAAACCCAAGATTGATCTCGTGGAAACATAATCAATGATGGATTTGATACCAAATGATAACGGAATCAACCCACAACATGGAAACAAAACTCAAAACACAAGAGAAAACTGAGAGGGCCACAACACACACTCTCGGCCACAAGTCACAAACCGAGAATACAACACAATGACAAGATGAACAAGGTGTAATCACACCAAAACAGTACCAACTACAATAAAAAGATGAAGAACAAAACAAGGATAAAAAGAACCAAACGGTTTTCACTAAACAAGAAAGAAACACTACAAACGATTAAAAGAAGATAAAGATAGGTAGTGAGACATCAAATCTCACAAGAACTAAGAATCTAAGTGTATGTTAAACACTAAGACCCTTAATACATGTAAAAGTAACACCAACACTCTTACAATGACACAAGAAGTCATTAACCACTCAAGCACCAAGGTTACTAATAATGTTTTGCAATACTAGTGATTCCACACTAGTATCAGCCTTATTTCGGTTTTGGTGGATTTTCCAAGCCCTACAACTAAGGTGTTACACTCTCCATGAGAGAAGAATGGTGCTACAAGTTATGTCTTACAATCTCATTTAACAACTAAAGAAATAAAGACCTAATACTAACCTATTTATAGACTTATTACAACATAAGTAAAATGTCCAAAAAGCCCTTAATAAAGGAAAGACAAAAGGCGCCTATGGAGTGTAGTCCAAGTGCAGTGTATGGACAGTTTTTGGTGTATAATTAAGTCCTCTTTGTCTTTTCAATTTCACACACAAAGTCTCGGGTCCAACGCATACTCTCATAAGCCCATATCCATGATTATTCTTATATCAGATAGGGTACCACGTCGGTACAGATATGTATATATTGGATCGGGTACCACACTGGTATGGATATGTATATGTTGTATCGGGTACCGCGTCAGTACGAATATGTATATATTGGATCGGGTACCATGCCGGTACGAATATGTATATGTTGGATTGGGTACCACGCCGGTATGGATATTATATGTTAGATCCGGTACCACGCTGGTATGGATATGTATATGCTGGATCGGGTACCACACTGGTACGGATATGTATATGTTGGATCGGGTACCATGTTGGTACAAATATGTATATGTTTTTTCGGGTACCACGCCGGTACAGATATGTATATATTGGATCGGGCACCACGCTAGTATGGATATATCTATGTTGGATCAGGTACCACGCCGATATGAATATGTATATGCTGGATTGGGTACCACGTCGGTATGGATATTATATATTGGATCGGGTACCATGCCGATATAGATATGTATATATTAGATCGAGTACCACGCAGGTATGGATATATATATATTAGATCGGGTACCACATCGGTACAGATATATATATTGGATCGGGTACCACGCCGATATAATATGTATATGTTGGATCGGGTACCACGCCGGTATGGATATGTATATGGTGGATCGGGTACCACGCCGGTACGGTACATGAATATAGACTGTTCCTTACAGGTCATAACTATTTGGGCAAAAATAAATCCCATAGCATATGTGTACATATTTGTGTTGAGTCTGTGGATGTTTACAGTATGGTTGATACTCTTGATGGTCATGTGGCTTGTTTGTGAGCACTGGTTGATCTGTTATTGTTGTATTGTTGATTCATTGGGTATTTGATTGTGTGATATGTATTTGAAAAAGTGAAACTTTGTACTTATTGATAGGTTGGTTGACTTACTTCACTTATATGTGTTTTAGTCGTAGCTTACCAAAATGACTAGTTATCATTCTTTCATATTATAAGAGAGCATTTGTTTATTAGCCCAAGAGTTTGGTGTGGATTGTCTATGATTACGTGTTTGTTCCTATGAATATGAGTAATGAAAGAGATAAGGTGAATAAAGAGGATTAGTAATGTATTAGCGTTGGATTGTGGTTGATGGTGTGAATTAATAAAGCTAGAGTATGTTAGTAGCGAATATAATATTGATGGTGTTGGAATAGTAGTGGGATGATGTAAGTATATAGCTAAAGTAATAATATTATTACAACCTTGGTTGAATTATATTCCATTCAAGATGTCATGATTTATTTTCTTTAATTATATTTTATGATTATATGAACTAAAACGGTGGGCCGATACTCTTCTACATTCCGTCTTGGGGTGTATACTGGATGCAGGTTAGTTTGTAATTACTAGATGGATGACGATATTCAGTACTAACTTCTACACTTTCTTCCTGGCAGATGCTAGAGTCCTAGTATTATTTATTTTACCGTCAGTCTATGTTGTAATAGGTAACTCTTGTACATGTCTGACCAAGTCTTGGGATGGTGAAGGACACTTGTAAGAACTTTTTGAAAAAGTTTACTTTTTAATATTTAATTTACGTTATTATATTTAATTTAGTACTTTATTAAAAACAGAAGTCTTCCGCATATTTTTAGTTGGGTAGTAAGGGTTCTCCTAGCTACTTAGAATAGCGTAGGTACCCGCACTATCCAGTAGTTTGGGTCGTGACACCACCTTTACCCCACCATCCCGCCACATTTTATGTTTTTAACTTTTAAATTTTTGTTAAAAAAATTTATTACCCAACCCCACCCTCCCCCAAACAACAAAAAAATAAAAAAATTAAAACACTTTTCTTTTTTACCCTAACCAACACCTACCCCCCTTACCCTACTAATTTTTTTTATTTTATAATCTTTCTAAATTTTCTTTTTCTCACTCTGACCCCCAAAAAAATTTATAATCTTTTTATTTAAAAATATTTATTTTCTATCCCTACCCCCTAATGTAACCAACATCCACCACCTCACCTACCCCCCCCCCAACCTTTCCCACATCATACCCGCTCGACCTATCCCACCTCCCTACTTCGGCCTACACAATCTCATACCTTAATCTTTTCTCATCACAATATTCATCACTCTATTTCTATCCAATTTTATTGTTCCTTAACAACATTTCAAATAAATTAAACTGTATTACCTTAAAAATGAAAAAATTTAGTTATTCATTTTATATTTATAAAATATTTGTATACATCTTGATTAGAAACTTTAAATTCCTTAGTTACATCTATAACACCAGATAAATACAATGCTAATTGTAAACACTAAAAACAACAACAAAAATTTTGAACTTTATAAATCTTTGTGATATGTTTCAAACATAATGGCGTGCCTATCACTTATTCAATTCACTAAATTTCAACATACTTATTCAATTCACTAAATTTCAACATATTCTACATGTCAAATTTTATTAGGCAATTTCAATTGCAACATTCCATTGAATATCTTGATTTCATGGATCTTTTAGAGTTAATATCATACGTTCATAAAAGATCTCCAAAATCTACAGTTTGACCAATTCAAAAAAATCAAATTCATATAATTTTTTCTAAATCTAAATTCATTTATTTACAATCAATATCCATTAAATTTTTTTCATGGATTATTCAAAAAAAAAAATCCAAGTTAAGCAAAATGGACCTATATATTTATTTATGACTTTTCTTCTACAAACAGTAAAATGTTCAATATTTATACAAAGTGATATCAGCCGTGAGCTATACAAATTTTGTTTGTCGCAAAAGAAGTTCACATCTTCTCATTATACTTATGATCCTACCTTGCAATTGTTTTCTATTAACATTATTTGTGTTACGTTGGATGATAAAAAAATAAATATACAAAGATTAATAATAAATATTTTATAATACAATTTCAAAAAACTATCAGAAAGTATAAACTCAATAAGTATATGTAAGTAAAGAAATTACTATGAACATTAACAAATACGTAAGTAATCGAACAGAATGGTGATGGAAATACATGTTGGATTATGGTGAATAAAAGAATAGCAACAACAATTTACTTGTTTAAATGGAATCATTGTAAAAAAAAATATTGACATGAACTTAATTGGTATACCTGCACATAAACATAGGAAGATGAAGATGAAAATGCCACACCCTGCATATAAAAAAATAAAAAAAATTAAATCAATTTTGTTTTTGAAAAATGAAGTATATGAAAAGTTCAGCAATAAAATTAATGATTAATGAAACAGCAAAGAGAAACGAAGCTTAACATTATATAAATATAACCTATAATAAGAGTAGTGTATATAGAAAGGTTTAAAAGCTGGAGTAGGATATATAAGAAATGTTTAACAGTTGGAATTCTATTCCAATTTAAATTCTATTAAAATTCAAATTTGAATTTCTTATCAAATTGCTAAAAGATTTTTCTTTATTCTTCCTTATCCTTACTTTTTTTTCAAATATCATACATATTCATCCTATATAATCTATAAATTTAAATTGAGAGAAAATTTTGAAATTCTTTATTCTTATTAATATTCTATTTTTTTTCCATACGTTTTCTTTATTTTTTCCCTTTACTTTATTTTCTTTCCTTATTTCTTCTTTATTCTTATTAATATTCTATTATTTTCCCAACATTTTCATTATTCTTTTGTTTATTTCTATAATATTCAATTTTTTATTCCTGTTGTTTGCTTGAATATATATATATATATATATATATGTCTGTGTGTGTGTGTGTGTGTGTGTGAATTTAGATAATTTATTTTATATTTAAAATTCTAAAATAATTGCATTTAGGGGTGAGATTTGAGTACACAACACAAATGTTTTTTTTTTGATATATAAGTGATTGCAAATATATATTATTATTATTACTATTACTATTATTTTTTTTATAATATTATATGTCATATAATATTGGAATATATTTTATAACATTGAAAAGAATTAATTTATAAATAGTAAGAGTTTATTTAAAACTTTTAAATGTTAGGTTTTTAGTTTCAAGCTAATGATAGTATTTTTTAAAAGAAATCTAATATTTTCAAATTCAAATACCCCTATCTTTTAATTCAAAATTTTCATTACAATACTCTATAATCTTGTCTTAAAATTGTTAAGTGGCTTATTCTTGTATTGTCACTTGGCTTCTTCTGATGCTTCATCCTCTGTTTTATAATATATATAGATTTGATTGTGTAATGTTCTTTATATAGTGTGAGTCTTGATCTTCCATGATTCATATGGTACATCTAGCCAATGGTTAATAAGTCAATATTTTTCATTGTTTATAAAATTGAATTGTCTTTATTATGTAATTTACTCTCTTCCCATATTGAGAAAATCTTAAGAGACAAATGGATCCATATTTTTTAGTTCGATGACGTGAAGAAAAGTAAATATACTAGATCTCACACACTAGCTAGATAGAGGTGGAGTTAGATTTTTTATTAAGGAAGTTTAAAATTATAAAGAAGTAAATAAATTGATAAATCGAGAAAATTTAACATCTATCACATATATAAACATATAAAAATTTATTTAAATTTAATTTTACATCATAATAGAATTTTCGATCGATGAAAATTTGAGTAAAGTATATGCATCGAGATCAATTAGTCCCAAAAAATATGCTCTCCAAGAAAAACCTAATGCCGCCAAAACTGAAACCTCAAAGGAGCTCCGACATCTATGGCCACTCCAATCATAGACTAACCTCCACTGGGGGTGGGTCGACCTAGTAATGAAATTTTTATTGTTACATATGCAACTTTACTAGAACCTACGTCGCAGAATAAAAAGACTATATCATTAAAACCTATATCATACTTGTATGAAGAACCTAGAATTTTGTGGGAGCAAGAGGAAGTAGATCAAATGATAGTGAATGACAATTTACAATATGCAGTGATTGGGAAATTCTCTTATGGTTGATCGGATATTCAAGATGTGGGAAGATTAATTCCTAAACAATGTGAGCTGAAAGAAGAATGCAATATTGGATTATTGACTAATAGACGTGCACTTATTAGTGTGTCGCAGCTGGAGGATTATGTTCATCTTTTATCTAAATTGACTTTCTACATTAATCATCGTAACTGGTCATACCCAATGAGAACACTGAATGGGATTTTATGTTCAATCCGGAGGAAGAGACAACAATGACAATTGCATAGATTTCTTTTCTATTTCTCCCACCAAATTTTTTTGGTAGGGAAACAGTTTTTTCTCTAGAGACAGCGGTAGGAGGGCCTTTTCAAATGGATATGGCCACTAGAAATCAAACTCGACCTAGTTGTGCTAGAGTCAAAGTCGAGGTGGATTTATTGGGATAATTTTCAAAACGTATTAACATAAGAGTGAAAAAATAGAATTGAGAAGTCACAGAAAAGTGGATTAGAATCAAATATGATTATCTTCCCAAGTACTATAAAACTTGTATGATTCGGGGTAATAATGAACAACAATGTTATGTGAAACATCCTGAATTATATCCCAAAAAGGAGGAGGAAAATCAAAATGGAAAAGAGGATGCTAATAACAAGAAGAAAAAAGACAATAATCAAGAAGGGAGTCAGGAATCAAAGAAGGAGGCTGAAGGGAGATCTGCAGATAATAATGTGGAGGAATTCAAAGTTTAAAAAAATAAAAAAGGAGGGCACAAAAGAAATAATTTAAACAATAGGAGGCATGAAACTAGGTGGAATAGGGTAGGTGTTAATATAGGAAATTAGTTTGGGGATTTATAACACACAGATCAAGTCAAAGATAAAGATCTTGGTGATAAATCAGACTGCAAAACATTGAAAAGTAACAAGGGGGTGATTTAGAAAAAGGAAAGGAAACACAGAATCAAAATACAGAAGGGGGAGGAATCTCTGAAAGACAAAGGTGAAAAGAAGATAACTAAAAGTTCAGCTCAAGTGGATTTTAGCCCTAAAATAAATAAGGAACAAGGAAGTAGTAAGACTTATCAAGCAAAGGTGGGAGATCACATACAGAGGCAAGGAAAGTGGCAACACCAGAAATTCAGAAAAAGCCACAGCAGACTCATAGCAAGGATCAACAAGATAACATGCAAAATACTTCAAAAGGCAAAAATAGTGCAGTAGGACAGGACAAAAATAAAGCGCCTTTAAAGGAATTACAACAATTAGTAGAAAAAAGTGATGAACAAATAAACGTTAGAAGGGAGAATAAGGAAGATGATTGCATTGAGAGTAACATTAAACAAATAAGTAGGGCAGAGGATCTTTCCCAAGGAAGATTGACAGCCTGAATAAAGGATCAAAGAAAGGAAAATCAACAATACCTCTTCAGGCCAGAACAAAGAGTAGAGACAAAGATTTCGCAAGTAATAAATGATAAGTAAAGCTTTATTCTGGAATATAAGATCTATTATGACTAAAAATTCCTTTGAGAGATTAATAGAACTTAACAAACAAAATAATTACTCTTTTATAGCTTTTATGGAACCTTTTCAAGGTCCTTATTAAGTAGATCATTACAAAAATAAGGTTGGGCTTCACAAATGTAATTGGCAAATTTTTTTCTAAAATTTGGATTTTTTGGAAGGAAGGTTGGATTGTTCAGATAGTGTTAGATACTATTCAACAGATTACAATGAAGTTCAGTAAAGACAACAAGGATTTCATCATCACTACAGTTTATGGCAGATGTAGTTCATTGGAGAGATTAGAATTATGGAAGGAGATAGAATATATTACAGATAATCATTAGTTACCATGGATTGTAGGGGTAGTTTCAATGTTATATTTACAGAAAAAGAGAAAATGGGAGGCCTGCCATTTACCCAGAGTGAAGCAATGGATTTATCCCTTTGCATTAATAATTGTGCATTGAATTATGTGTGCTATTTTGGTAGCAAATATACCTAGTGGAATGGGAGAATAAGAGGAATGTATTTTTAAAATCCTTAATAGGGTAATTGTAAATCAAGCTTTTATAGATGTTTTCCCTTCTACTGAGGTACACCATCTAATTAGATAGGGTTTGACCATGCACCACTTCATCTAGTCTATAACACGGAAGAAGAACCTATCATTAAACCTTTTACACTTTTAAACTTTGGGCAAAACATGTAAAGTTCAAGGAAATTATGAAAATGAATTGAAATATTAATTTTATAGGGAATCCATTTATACAAGTTCAAGCTATGATAAAGAATGTGAAAACAGTTTTATCCGAATGGAGTAGAGCAACTTTTGAAAATATTTTCTAAAAATATTGCTACTTTAGAGAATGCGATAAAGCTTAAAGAGGCTCAATTTGAAATTTTGCCTTCGGCAGATAATAATGCACAACTTCATAAGGCAGAAGCGGAGTTTAAAATATGGATAAAAATTGAGGAGGACTTCTGGAAGCAAAAATCCAGGATGAGATGGTTTTTTGAAGGGGATAAAAACTCAAAGTTTTTTCATTCATATGTGAAAGGGAGAAGGAAAAAATTACACATTGTAGAAATTAATGATAGGCAAGGTAAAATGATTCATGATAATTAACGGATAAGAAAAGAAGCAGTGGAATTTTTTAAAGAGCAATTTGCAGAAGAAAGGTGGAATCAAGAGTGGGACGGGTTGCAGTGCATACCTAAGTTGATTACTGAAGAATAAAATGAGAAAATGATAGCACTACTGTAACGCCCCGCATTTCAGGCTATAAGATAGACCATGATTTCGATGTGTTGATAAATCATGAAGCCATAAATCCTACGCCAATATGGCATGTTAATTATTTGTGTAGCATGTGAATCCATTCAAGCTTGAATTTAGACCATAGGGGTCATCTGACTCAAGGATGAGTTGAAAACTACTTCGACCGATTAAGCTTAAGTGGACATTATAATTTTTGTCAACTTTTATCAACCATGACTCTTTGTATATGTTGAATTAGAAGGCCTACTATGAGTAAAATGATAGGCTTCCGAGTTAGCTTTCCAACGATACCAATTTTGCTAAAATCCGGTACCCTAGCAAGAAGTTATTGCTTTTCAAAGTGATATGTGTCGCCTAACCAATCACCCATGGCCACTGGAAAGCATAGGCGATAGCCTAGGCGGAGCCTATGTAAACATAGGTGAAAGCCTAGGCGGCGCCTATGTAAACATAGGCGATAGCCTAGGCGGCGCCTATGTAAACATAGACGATGGAATGGGCGGCGCCTATGTAAGATTTCAAGTGACTTAAACACTCCGTTTGGGGGGCAAAATAGTCCTTTTCCACCCTTACTTAGCCCTAAAATACGAAATTCAGTTTCAAGGATCCCAAAATACACTTTCATTCATCAAAAGTGCTCAAGGATTCTCCTTAGGGTTTCAAAATAAAAACCCAAGCAACTCAAGATTCAATCGAGGGTTTTAGAAACTAAGTGCATATTTGGAATCCTCTCAACGTAGGCTTCAAGAAGCATCTAATACTCGTAGTAATTGAGGTACGTGAGGTTATCAATAAATCTCATGGGTGTAGTTTTATGAACATGCATGCATTTAAATGGGGGTTTTCAAAAAATACTAATAACTTGCACTCATTATGATTTCTCAGTCATTTTTTTATGATCATGGGAATTGTTTGCCTATATACTTCTATGGTTGAAACCATGCATATGTGATTTGAGATTTTCCATGGAAGTTTAATAAATATGAATGATAAATTTCTTTCAAATTCCCATGATAATGTTTTGATATCCCATATTATATTGTGACTAACAAAAGAGAGCATGAATTTAATATAATTATTGTCCACCACTTGTAAATGATGAAAACATCTTGATTTTTACATGATTATGCATATGTTGATGTGATATTGATGACATGCAAGTCGGGTATGACGATACCCTACAAATAAGATATCTGATTGAATCAGATGAAATTTGAATGCATTGATTTTACATAAGATAGGTGGATGCCCGAAGAAGACGTTTGAGTGTAAGGGATCATCGCTGGAAACCGTGTTTGTCTACATGGAAATTTGGTACCCTGCGTTGTGATCTTGCGTACCTAACTCTATGTCATTCCCAAATTAGGACTATGGTTAGGAGCCCTGCTTTGTGATTTTGTGCACTACCATTGGGTCAAGACACCCTGCTGTGTGATCTTGTGTGTCTTCCACTCACGTATACTTTAATCTTGACGGCAACCGAGGTTTGACAGTTGGTGTAAATATGATATGTAGGGTATTCAACCTAGCTCAGCTGCATTACATTGTTGTTGAAGATAATTACATTATGCCCATGTGTTTTCAAATGACATGACATGAAACTGTTTTATAATAGCTCTCAACTATATTTTGTAAAAATATTATATTTTGTTTTGATATCTCTGCGTACCAATACTTTTGTATTGACCCCCTCCCTCCCAGGTTCGGAGGCGCAGTTTAGGGGTTCAAAAAATTAGTAGATTCCTCGGGCAGATTTGCAGAGTCACTTGGTAAGCCTTCTATATTTTGGAAGGCCTGATTATTTGGCAGTGTTATTTATCACTTATTAGTTTTAGGTCTACTGGGGCCTTGTCCCAGTTTTTAGATAGAAAAAATTATTTCAGTCATGTAGTAGAGATTTCGTAGACGTTATAGAGGTGTTGATTTGAGATTTTGGGACATTATTCCCTATTATTGCTTTCATATGACTCTTGACCATGTTTTCCGTAATGTTATTGTATTTCGCATCTCTTTATCATTTGAATTATGTACATGATTACCAGACAGATAGAGGTGTTTCAGGCCTTCATGGTTCGGGATACTTGTCACGGCCAGGGTCCCCGTTCGAGTTGTGACAAACTTGGTATTAAAGAATGGTTCATGGTCCCAGGGTATCTGCAAAATCGAATAGGGTAAAGTCTTGTTTATGGGTGTGTAGCGCGCCACACTTATAAGCAAGAGGCTGTTAGGCGTTTAGGAAATGTTTCCCTTCTTTGTGATTTAGTTCGTGCTTCAGACTCTGAACTGTCCCCTAATCAATGATCTCTTGTATTTCAGAAACACAGCTATGCCTCCACGTCGTATCATCGATGCTCAGGCAGATGAGGTCTGTCCCACCCATGAAATACGAAACCGTAATAGAGCTCACACTCCAGAACTTATCCCTACTCTGGGAGTCCCTCCAGTCCTGACCAGTCCACCTCGGGCTCCGCAGACTAATGTCAACCATCCCCCAACTGCACAAGGAGATATTTCAAATGCAGACGGTCTATTCATATGCTGACACAGTTGGTAGCTAACCAGGATCAATGATCGGAAGATGTTGGGTCTGCATCTATTATGTCTGAGGCTATTAGGGTCGGACATTTCATGAAGATAAACCCACCCAAGTTCACTGGAACCAAGGTGGAGAAAGATCCACAAGAGTTCGTGGGGATGAGATGGAAAAGATCTTTAAGGTAATGCATGTGGATGAGGTTGAAGGGGTGGAACTAGCAACTTATCAGCTCAAGGATATTGTTAATCAGTGCTATGCCAACTGGTAGAATAGAAAAGGTGAGAGTGTTGAGCCCACAGTTTGGGGCGTGTTTGTGGAAGCTTTCCTTGATCGATTCTTTTCTCTGGAGTTAAGGGAGGCCAAAGCGGAAGAGTTTATGAATCTAAAGCAGGGCAGTATGAGTGTCCAGGAGTACACTTTGAAGTTTAATAAACTAGTCCGCTATGCCCCAGAGTTGACTAGTAATATGAGAGCCCGGATGAGGAAATTTACATCCGGCCTTTCTGATAACCTGGTGCTTGAATGCCAGGAGAAAATATTAAATAAGGAGCTAGACTTTGCTCGGCTGACCGTTCATATGCAGCAGATAGAAGAGAAAAAAAAGAAAATTTTAGAAATAAGAGAGAAATACAAGCAAGAAAAGAGAGCCAAAATTGCAGATCAGAATCACAGCCAACCACAGAGCGGCAACTGGGGAAATAGATGGCAAAAGAAGAAGTCTTGAAGTAATGTACAGTCGGCTGCCAACGCCCCAGCACCTAGATCACCAGCAGACAGACGATCGCAGAGTTTTCAGACTCCTCATGGATTCAGAGCCCCAGATACTCAGTCACAGGGCAGTGTGGCCCAACAGAGTCGTACTCATCTACGGTGCAAGACTTGTGGAAAGAATCACTCAGGAAGGTGTTATTTTGAGGGGAGGAATTATTATACTTGTGGCAAGGTGGGTCACCTTCATAAAGATTGCCCTTCTGCTGGAGGAAATACGGAGGGGACTAAGCCCCAAGCCGCATTCATGGCTCCTCCTCATAAGGGTGCCTCTTCAGCTGTCGGGAATAATTGCAACCGGTTATATGCTTTGACTAACCGCCAGGAGGCGGAAGTTTCCCCAGATATTGTTACCGGTACGTTACAAATCTTTTCCCGTGATGTTTATGTGTTACTTGATCCTGGGTCTACTTTATCCTATGTGACCCCTTATGTGGTTGTTGGTTTCGGGTTTGAGCCCAGTGTGATTTTTGAATCTTTTTCTATTTCCACCCTGGTGTGGGATTCAATTGTTGCTAGAAGGGTGTACAGGGGTTGTGTTGTGACTGTTGGTAGCCGGGATACGCTGGCAGATCTCATAGAGCTAGATATGGTTGCTTTTGATGCTATCTTAGGAATGGATTGGCTCCATTCATACTATGCCACATTAGATAGTGCGACTCTAAGGGTCACCTTTTCTTTCCCAAAGAAACTAGTGATAGAGTGGAAAGGACATTCTTTAGCACCCAGAGGGCATTTTATTATCCTATCTCAGAGCCCGCAAACTTATTTCTAAAGGTTGCTTGTACCACCTTATTCGATTTAAGGACTCCAATGTCGAGAGTTTTCCCCTTCAATCTGTCCCCGTAGTAAGAGAATTCCCAGAAGTCTTTCCAAATGATCTCCCAGGAATACCACCTGATAGGGATATTGAGTTTGGTATTAATGTGTTGCCAGACACTCATCCTATTTCCATTTTTCCATATAGAATGGCTCCTACAGAACTAAAAGAGTTGAAAGAACAGTTAGCAGATCTCCTAAATAAGGGTTTTATATGCCCCAGTGTGTCCCCTTGGGGTGCACCTGTACTTTTTGTGCAAAAGAAAGACGGTTCCCTTCGTATGTGCATGGACTATCGTCAGCTGAATAAGGTCATGATTAAAAATAAATATCCTCTTCGACGACCTTTTTTACCAGCTTCAGGTTGCCAAGTATTTTTCAAAAATAGAACTTCGTTCGGGTTATCATCAGTTGAAAGTTAGGGAGTCAAACATACCCAAGACTGCCTTTCGAACTCGATATGGTCACTACGAATTTCTAGTCATGTCCTTCAGGTTGACTAATGCCCCTGCAGCCTTCTTGGATCTTATGAATAGAGTGTTCCGTCAGTTTCTTGACTTTTTCGTCATTGTATTTATTGATGATATGCTGATCTATTCTAAGAGTAAAGAGGATCACGCCAATCACCTCCGAATTATTCTTCAGACCCTTAAGGATCATCAGTTGTATGCCAAATTTTCTAAGTGTGAATTTTGGTTAGATGCTATTGCCTTCTTGAGGCATATTGTGTCCAGTGACGGGATAAGAGTGGATCCCCAGAAAGTTGAAGCAGTGAGAAAATGGCCAAGACCCACGACTCCAATCGATATTCAGAACTTCTTGGGTTTGACAGGGTATTACAGAAGGTTCGTAGAGAGTTTTTCTTCCATAGTTGCTCCGTTTACTAAATTAACTCAGAAAAAGATGAAGTTTGTGTGGTCTGACTTGTGTGAAAACAGTTTTGAGAAGTTGAAGGACACGCTGACTACTGCTCCTGTTTTAATCCTTCCCGAGGGTGTAGATGGTTTTGTGGTTTATTGTGATGCATCCCGTGTGGGACTTGGTTGTGTATTGATGCAGCATGGTAAGGTAATAGCTTATGCATCTAGGCATTTAAAGGTGCATGAGCGTAATTACCCCACTCATGACTTGGAGTTAGTAGCCGTGGTATTTGTACTTAGAATCTGGAGGCACTATCTATATAGAGTGCATGTTGATATTTATACTGACCATAAGAGTTTTCAGTATGTTTTCTCACAGAAAGAATTGAACCTCAGGCAGAGGCATTGGATGGAGATTTTAAAAGACTATGATATGAGTCTGCATTACCATCCAAGCAAGGCAAATATTGTAGCTGACGCCCTCAGTAGGTTGTCTATAGGCAGCCTTTCTCATGTTAAAAAGGGGAAGGAAGAGATGGCAAAGAATATTCACCGTCTTGCAAATCTGGGAGTACGACTCTTAGATTACGAAGATAGAGATGTAATTGTTCATGAGTTATCTAAGTCATCCCTTTGTGCTGAAGTTAAGGAGAAGCAGGTTGAAGATCCCATCTTGATGCAAATCAAGAAAGATGTAGGCCAACAAAAGGTTATGTTATTTGAAATTGGTGGTGATGGTATTCTAAGATTTCAGGGTAGATTGTGCGTTTCGAATATTGATGGACTACGGTAAAGAATTCTTGATAAGGCGCACACTTTGAGGTATGTTATTCACCCAGGCTCTACTAAGATGTACCATGATCTGAAAACCATGTATTGGTGGACTAACATGAAACGTGATGTAGCTGATTTTATGTCCAAGTGTTTGAACTGTCAACAAGTGAAGGTAGAACACATGAGGCCAGGTGGTACTACCCAAGAGATAGCCCTGCTTTTATGAAAGTGGGAGATAATAAACATGGACTATATTACAGGACTTTCGAGATCCCGAAACTAGTATGATTCTATATGGGTGATTGTAGATCGGTTGACAAAGTCAGCCCACTTTTTGCCTGTGAGGACTAATTATTCAAGAGAGGGTTATGCTAAGATTTACATTGAGGAGATAGTTCGGTTGCATGGGGCACCAGTGTCCATTATATCCGATAGAGGTACGCAGTTTTGATCTCAGTTCTGGAGATCTTTTCAGAAGGGTTTAGGTACACAAGTGAATTTGAGTACAGCTTTCCACCCTCAGACGGATGGGCAAGCTGAGCGTACCATCCAGACCCTCGAGGATATGTTGAGGGTATGAGTCATTGATTTCAAAGGTAGTTGGGAAGATTATCTACCACTGGTTGAATTTGGCTCCTTTTGAGGCTTTGTCTGAGAGGAGATACAGGTCTCCGATAGGATGGTATGAAGTGGGTGAGACTCAATTGTATGGGCCTGACCTTGTTCATCAGGAGATAGAGAAAGTAAAGATCATTAGAGAACGACTCAAGACTGCTCAGAGTCGTCAGAAGTCCTATGCTGATGTTCGGAGAAGAGAACTAGAGTTTGAAGTTGGTGATTGGGTATTTCTTAAGGTTTCTCCTATGAAAAGAGTTATGCGGTTTGGAAAAAAGGGTAAATTGAGCCCTCGCTATATAGGGTCATATCAGATTTTAAGAAAGATTGGTATAGTTGCTTATGATCTAGAATTGCCTGCAAGTTTGGGTGTCGTTCATCCGGTATTCCATGTATCTATGTTGAAGAAATGCATTGGAGATCATTCTCTGGTATTGCCAGTAGAGGGTATCAAAGTGACAGATTCCTTATCTTACGAGGAAGAGCCCGTTGAAATTTTAGATTGCCAAGTTCGAAAGCTGAGGAGCAAAGAGATAGCCTCAGTAAAGGTACTATGGAGAAATCAGAAAGTCAAAGAAGTAACTTGGGAGTCAGAAGATGATATGAGAATTAGATATCCCAATTTATTTGCTTCGATGGAGGAGGAGACAGAAGGTACTATTCCTATTTTATCTTTCCTAGTCCTTTATTATGCTTAAAACTGTGTCTGTCTGTGTCCCGCATCATCATTCGGGGACGAATAATCCTAAAGGGGAGATAATGTAACGCCCCGCATTTCGGGCTACAAGATAGACTATGATTTCGATGTGTTGATAAATCTCGAAGCCATAAATCCTATGCCAATATGGCATGTTAATTAGTTGTGTAGCATGTGAATCCATTCAAGCTTGAATTTAGACCATAGGGGTCATCTGACTTAAGGACGAGTTGAAAACTACTTCGACCGATTAAGCTTAAGTGGACATTATAATTTGTCTCAACTTATATTGACCATGAATATTTGTATATGTCGAATTAGAAAGACTACTATGTGTAAAATGATAGGTTTTCAAGTTAGCTTTCCAACGATACCAAATTTGCTAAAATCCGTCACCCGAGCAAGAAGTTAGGGCCTTTCAAAGTGATATGTGTCGCCTAACCAATCGCCCATGGCCACTGGAAAGCATAGGAGATAGCCTAGGCGGCACCTATGTAAACATAGGCGATAGCCTAGGGGGCACCTATGTAAACATAGGTGATGGAATGGGCGGCACCTATGTAAAGATTTCAAGTGACTTAAACACTCCGTTTTTGGGGCAAAATAGCCCTTTTCTACCCTTACTTAGCCCTAAAACACGAAATTCAGTTCCAAGGATCCCAAAATACATCTCCATTCATCAAAAGTGCTCAAGGATTCTCCTTAGGGTTTCAAAATAAAAACCCAAGCAACTCAAGATTCAATCGGGGTTTTTAGAAACTAAGAGCATATTTGGAATCCTCTCAATGTAGGCTTCAAGAAGCATCTAATATTCGTAGTAATCGAGGTACGCGGGGTTATCCAAAAATCTCATGGGTGTAGTTTTATGAACATGCATGCTTTTAAATGGGGGTTTTCAAAAAATACTAATAACTTGCTCTTGTTATGATTTCTAAGTCATTTTTTTAAGGTCACGGGAATTGTTTGTCTATATACTTCTATGGTTGAAACCATGCATATGTGATTTGAGATTTTCCATGGAAGTTTGATAAATATGAATGATAAATTGCTTTCAAATTCCTATGATAATGTTTCGATACCCCATACTATATTGTGACCAAAAAAAGAGAGCATGAATTTGAAATAATTGTTGTCCACTACTTGTAAATGATTAAAACATCTTAATTTTTACATGATTATGCATATGTTGATGTGACATTGATGACTTGCAAGTCGGGTATGACGACACCCTACAAATAAAATATGTGATTGAATCAGATGAACTTTGAATGCATTAATTTTACATGAGATAGGTGGATGCCTGGAGAAAGCGTTTGAGTGTAAGGGCTCACACTGGAAACCGTGTTTGCCGACATGGGAATTTGGTACCCTGCTTTGTGATCTTGCATACCTGACTCTATGTCATTCCCAAATTGGGACTATGGTTAGGAGCCCTGCTTTGTGATCTTGTGCACTACCATTGGGTCAAGACACGTTGCTGTGTTATCTTGTGTGTCTTCCACTCACGTATACTTTAATCTTGACGGCAACCGAGGTTTGACAGTTAGTGTAAATGTGATATGTAGGGTATTCAACCTAGCTCAGCTACATTACATTGTTGTTGAAAATAATTAAATTATGCCCATGTGTTTTCAAATGACTTGATATGAAACTGTTTTATAATGGCTCTCAACTATATTTTGTAAAAATATTATGTTTTGTTTTGATATCTCCGCGTACCAATACTTTTGTATTGACCCCCTCCCTCCCAGGTTCGGAGGCGCAGTCTAGGGGTCCATAAAATCAGTAGATTCCTCGAGCATATTTGCAGAGTCACTTGGTGAGCCTTCTATATTTTGGAAGGGCTGATTATCTGGCAGTGTCATTTATCACTTATTAGTTTTTGGTCTACTGGGGACCTTGTCCCAGTTTTTAGATGGACATTAGTTTCAGTCATGTAGTAGAGATTTCGCAGACGTTATAGAGGTGTTGATTTGAGATTTTGGGACATTATTCCCGATTATTGCTTTCATATGACTCTTGACCATGTTTTCCTTAATGTTATTGTCTTCTGCATCTCTTTATCATTTGAATTATGTGCATGATTACCAGACAGATAGGGGTTTTTCGGTCATTCATGGTTCGGGATACTCATCACGGCCACGGCCCCGGTTCGGGTTGTGACAACTGCTGAATAAGGATGAGGTTTAAAAGGTGGTATTTTAGCTCAACGGGGATAGTGCATGTGGACTAGATAGTTTTTCAGGAGTATTCTTTCAAACATACTAGACATTATGGGAGATGATATCACTAAATTAGTAAGAGTTTTTTTATGTGGGCATGAGCTTCCCAAATTCACTACTCATACCAATTTGGTGCTATTACCTAAAAAAGAAGTGGTGAAAGAATTCTCAGACTTTAGACCAATCAGTCTAAGTACATTCACTAATAAAATTATCTCCAGAGTGTTGTATGAAAGAATTGTGGTGGTATTACCTAATATTATAACCCAGAATCAGATAGGATTTATGAGAGAGAGAAGTATTACTGAAAATATTTTGCTAGTCCAGGAAATTATCTGAGATATAAACATCATAAATCAATGTGGTGGTCAAGCTGGATATGACTAAAGCATATGATTGGGTATCTTGGATATTTCTCACAAAGGTGTAAAGAAGTTTGGATTTTCAGAAGTGATAATTGATATAGTTTGGAGATTACTTTCCAACAACTGGTACTCAGTTCTCACAAATGGGCATTCTCATGGTTTCTTTCAATCCATAAGGGGTGTTAAACAAGGTAATCCTCTATCACCTACTCTATTTATTATTACGATGGAAGTGTTATTTAGAGATCTTAGCATATTGCAACATAATAATTAGAAAAGGATATAGGTTACCAAAGTGGAGTCCTGAAATAAATCATCTTTCCTATTTTGATGATATAATTCTTTTATTCTCAAGTGATAAATCATCAATCAGGAAGATGATATATAATACCCCATACTTCTACCTAGCTTAAAATCATCCTAAAAATATTAAAGACTTGCTTTAAAAAATGAATCCACTTTTATACATGAGAAATTTTCAAGATTTTTACTTTTTGTTGTGTGGGAAATTGAATAAGATTTCCATCGATACCAAATTCGCCAAAATCTGACACTCGGGCAAAGAATTAGAGCCTTTTTAGTAAGACGGTGTATCACTTGAGCCATGAACGTGTCGTGGAGCATGCCAAAATGGAAATCGTTAAAATTCAGTGGGCTTTTGCGACAATGGAGCATCGCGCCAAGGCTCAAATCCAGAGTTGTCAATTTTCAGTGTCTCATCACGATACCACCGCATCGCGGTAAGATTCCAGGTCCCATCCAGTATTGCAATGCGATTTCACCACATCGCCCCGTCAGCCCAGTTCCTAGTTGTCAATTTCCAGTGGCATGATCCGATAGCGCCGCGTTATCCCAGGTGCCCAAATCGGGTTTTTAGTGATGAAAAATATAAACCTTCTAAGGGTAATTCAGGCTTTTTTCATGACCCAGATCAACATTTAACCACGAAATTATGCCCTAAAAACCCTATTACATCACTTTCCCTTACTTTCTCTTAAGAAAAAAATCCTTATCTCTCAAGAACATGAACCCTAGCTCTCAAATTCAAGGGCCAAATCACAAGAACTATCCATCAATCCTTCCAAATTCATTAACTCAGGTATGCATAATGTTCATTCAGGGATTCCTTCCGTCCATGAAGCCCAAGAATCAAGTTTTAAATTATGAATTATGATATTCATGTTGTATGTTGATTATGTTCATGTGGTTTTTGTTGTATGATTCCTAAGTTGGAATCTTTATGAGTTTTTATGAGAATATGTTAGCATGTGAGTTGAAAACCATGAATTTTAGTTGGTTATGACATGTTAATTTGATGAATTATGCCATGCCCTAAGTCATGCACCCTAAGTGTTTGACAAAATGCCTAAGAGACAAGAAATTATGTAATATAGCTCAATTGTGACTTAAGTGATGGATTCATGTTTTACCCTTATGTTCAAATTACTACCATGTTATTAATGTGCAATGTAGATGTTTGTTGAAATGCCCATGATGCCAGAATATGGAATTATGACATTGATTATATGTATTCCTTCCATGTACAAGATTATGATAACCATGTACTTCATGAAATCCCCAACTTATTGTATTATGAATTGTTGATATTGGTCATATGTTCAAGAAGTGTCAAGTCTTGTCAGTTTCATGCTATCGAGTCTTGGGGGTACTTGTACCCGACAATTTAGTTGTATGCCTAGAGCCAGTGTCATGTTTTCATGATATCCTCAGTTAATCCATGTTCAGTAGAATTCAGTCAGTCATGTGACTCAAGAAAACTCAGTAAACTTAGTAATCCGAGTAATCTCAGAAAGCTCAGTACTTCAGTAATCTTAGTAGTATTCCGTCAGTCAACGAAACTCAATGAACTCAGTACAGTTCAAATCAGTTAATCATGTTCAATGTCTATTCAGATGGGAGTAGGATTTAGCACCGAGTAAACCCAAGGATGAGGACACACATACTGACAGTTGAGGGTGTGATCCTTAAAAGCAATCCTTGCATTCCAGAACTATGTAGCCAGCATAGGTTGAGACATCAACACTATCATATGAGGGTTGATGAAGTAGATAAACACTGTCAGATGAGGGTCCTACCATTTTCTTTTAGGGACACTGCCAGATAAGGGTCATGTTAGATGATTACCTCCAATTGGGTTATAGATTGGACCCCAACTCAGCTATAATAGCTTACTAGGGGCATGTCAGCTAGATGATTACCTCCCACAGTTTCAGCTTCAAATTCAGTCTTCAGAATAAACTCAGTCCAGTTCTATAGAAATTAGGACTGTCAGATACAGTCGCTCAGCTCAGTACGAAACTCAGCTAGTTCCATCAGATTTCAGAACTGTCAAACACAGTCACCAGTTAATAGTATATTAAGTATTAGAAATTCATGTTACCAGTATTCAGATTTTAGGACTGTCAAATACAGTCAATCAGACCAGTTTTTCATAATCAGAATTGTTAGAAACAGTCATTCTTTTATCAGTAATACGACATCAGTTCCTCAGTACTCAATAGACTTAGTCATTCAGTATCCTAGTATTAGTACTCAGATATCACAAAATCCACGTTATCTGAATTCATGGGTCAGTGTTATCATGATCTTAGTTACAGTTACGTATTCATGTATGTATTCTCACGTTCATGTTATTCAGTCAGTTAGTATTGTTCATGCATATGAACCATTACATTCAGCCTACGTCACTAGCATACTAGTATATTCAACATACTGATGTATTTGTGCTATGGTATTTTATACCATAGGTTTAGAAGCATAAGCTCCTAAGCATCCTTAGTAGATCAGATGTTCAGCAGCCAGACTAGTAGTGAGTCCTCATCATTCGGGGATAGCTTGGTTATTTTATTACTTTATTATTTAAGTAGTTCGGAGTTAGTTGGGGACATGTCCCATCAACTCCATAGATTTCAGACCGTTTAGAGGCTTTCAGACTACAACATGTTTCGGATAATTTATTCAGTTTTAGGTATAGTTATACCCCATTACAGACATTGTTTTATATTCAATATTAGTTCAGTTTTGAACCTTATGACTTTACAGCTTATATTCTGCATAATTATTGTATATTATTCAGTGCTCAGTTATAGATATCACTCATGGTTTAGCTTGTGGTCCTTCGGGGTTAGGAGCACGTGTAACGTTTCGGGTACCAGATTCGGGGCGTTACATGATAGTAGTTCTTAAAGGCTATGAGAATGTCTCCAGGCAACTCATCAATAAAAGTAAGAGTTTATTCTATCTTCATGACAAGACTCCATTGATTGTGGCTATAAGACTAGGAAGATTGACAGGTATAAGGCAAGGAAACTTCCCTTTTACTTACTTGGGATATCTTGTTTTCTATGTAAGGGAAAATAAGAATCATTATGATGATCTCTTGAGAAAGGTGGCAAGAAGAATTCTAATGTGGCGGAATAAACTTATTTCATTTGGAAATAGATACATCTTAATTAATCATGTAAATGTAAGAAGCTTCACCCAGTGATTACAAGAAATTCAGGACCATCTCATGTCTGGAAAAAATGATGGAGGTAAGAGAAGAAGTGGAGCATAAAATATGGTGACAACTCAAAGGCTAGAAATTCTAGCTTCTGGTTTGATAACTAGACAAAGTTGGGGGCACTTATTATATGGTAAAGCAGAATGAAGGTGAGGAAGAAATGAAAGTAAAAGAATTCATTGATAATGAGGAGTGAGATATGGAGATACTTCCCAAAGAAATTAATTGAGCACATAGTTGAAAATATAAAACCTCATTTGGAAAGGAATAATAATGATAAGTCTCAGTGGATGGGAAATTCCAAAGGAGAATTCACGGCCATTTAAACTTTTCATAACACGAGACACAAAAAGAAGGAAATTAATTGGATGCGAAATATTTAGATTAAGGAGATTTCTTTTAAGATTATTTTTCCTTATGAGGGGTTTGGAGTCAATGGACAGCAACAGATGATAATCTTAAAAGGACGTACATTCAAATAGCATCCAAATATCAATGTTGTGAAGCTGGTCAACAAAAAACTATGGTCCATTTATTACTAACAGTTCCCATAGCTCAACAGCTATGGAAGCAGTTTGCTTTATGTGCAGGTATTAGCATGGGTGGACTCACTCTGCAACAAACAATTCATAAATATTGGAATCATGACGGCAGTCCAAAATAAAAGTCCATTATTCAAGTAATTCCATCAATGTTGATGTGGGAGCTGTGAAAGAGAAAGAATGTTATAAGACATGGAAATGACGTTACTTTGGACAAGATGAAACACTAACTTCAAAATAATGTGTTCTATCTTGTAAAAGCTAGATTTCCATGGATAAAGGATATACCGCATCACTGTAAGGAAATTCTGGAAGAATTGCAATCTTATAAACCCAAGCTTCACTATCTCATAGTGAAATGGGAAAAGCCAGATGATGGATGGATAAACTGCAACACGGATGGTTCTAGCAAGGGAAACCCAGGTTTGAGTTCTTATGGATTTTGTATTAGAAACAGTGAAGGGGATTTGATGTATACAGAGGCTCAAATAGTAGGAATTACAACAAACATGGAAGCTGAAGCTATTGCAATCTTAAAAGCTATTTCCTACTGTCTCAGTCAGAATTGGATCCAAATTCAATTAGAGACAGATTTACTTAGCATAAAAAAAGATGATTATGGGTGAGTGGAAGATTCCTTGGACTCTAAAGGAAATAATTGAGGAAATTGGAGTTCTACATGTTCAGCTAAACATCCACATAAGTCACATATACAGAAAAGCCGATAAACTAGCAGATTTCATGAAAAACATAGCTATTGAACAGGAACAAAAGATTTAATACTATGAGTTTAATCAGCTACCAAGCAAAGAAAGAAAGGTCACAAACATAGACAAGTAACAAATTCCATCAATAAGGGTAAAAACAGGAAGATAAGCAACACACATAACTAAGTATGGGAGGGGGATTAAAAAAGACCATGGTGTCTCACAGTTATTACATGTACAATATAGTTTGTGGTCACCATAAAGGCAAAATAACCGTGAGATTACTAACTAGCCTAAGCTACACCACCCAACAAAAAGGGTCACCAACATAAATTAAGAGCAGAGGAATGAATTCAGCAATACGATACTTGTTCATAGCTAGGAGATATGAAAGACGAAGGATGGGAGGAACTTGTTTTTCTCCTCTTCTGCTTCAGCTACAAAAGAATCATCAATCAGCATAGGTGATGAAACATGTGCAAGTGGAGAGTACCAAGTTACTTACATAGATCAACAAAGCCGGGATATAATGTTCTAAATCTCTTGTGAGTTACTTCGAAACTCAAGGATATCCACCAGAACATACACCTACAATAGAGGAAGTTAGTGACAAATTTTGGAAAGTGAAAGAAATGATTAATAAGGGAATGTTCGTACTTCTGCAAACTGAGTAAGAAGAAAGACCACAAAAAAGTGAAGATAATTCATCACCTACAACAAAAGGAGCTGAAATTGAAGATTAAATAAAGAGGAGCTCAACATTATTAGCGGTGAAGAAGGCGAAGGGGCTCCAAATGTCCTATTGATTTAGGAAACCTTAAAATAGAAATATTTATAGAGACCCAACTTTGTATTTAGGTCGGGTTGGGCCATCAATTTTTATTTTACTGTATGTACTTGGGCTACTTGGACCCGTTTGATTCTCAATAATAAGGACCTTGAGTCCAATATTAATTTAAGAAAAGAATAAAGTATGTGCATCCTCTTTGATGAGTTGGTATAACTCTTATATGTATATTAAAGAGTGATATATAATCAAATAAAAATAATTAACTGCACCACTAAAGATTCTAGCAAAATGATACATATTCATCCTTATTAAGATGTTTTAAATTCGAGAAAATTTGATAAAAAATGAAATTATTTATGATAAAATGTGTGCTTTGCCTATAAATAGAATTTTTCAGCACAAATCAAGATTAATCAAAACCCCAAGTGAATATCTAAAAACAAAATATGAGTTTAAGATATATACTACAAACTTCATACATTAATTCCAACAACCTTTCTTGCTTTACATAGTAAGAAAACATAATGCTATAAAATATGAGTTTAAAACATATACACTATCAGGTTAATTAAAAGAAGTTTATACGTACATCTCTTTACATTATAGGATCAAAATAAGATGAGGCTACCTACTTTAATAGAAAAAGACAACCTGATAGGTAAAAACTTGTTACACTAACGATGTATATATAACTTAAACTCATACAACGAGCACACTCAAATATTAATACAATAACACTAAACAATTATTATTTGGCCATAGGCCTAATACATAAAACACTTAATTTTAAAGTAGCTTACAAACACATACAACATTTGGTAAGAAAAAACTCAACAAAGAACTAAGTAAAGATAGGATTAATTAACATAATAATTTGCCTTAACAATAAATTTAATTCCTATATAGAGCCTACCAAGAGACTCAGATGCCAACGGATAAAGAAGTTGCCCTTAATTTTGACAAAGATTAATCTTAATCAGGACTATTGATCAAGATTCTTCATGAATGATAGTAGTTCCCACCAAGCACACGTCACAAAAAAAACATTTTTTGCGGCCACCTTTTTATATTATGATCTTCATCTAACGATCTCAGTCTTTTCTGTTTGCGCAGTAGTTCTTCTTCTTTCTTCATCCTTCCTTGACTTATAAGGATGGAATGTTCGTAATGTTCCAAAAAAAAGGGCAGTCTGATGCAATAAAGCTTCCCCTATGCGCAGAGTCCGGAGAAGAGCCCCACCACAAGGGTGTACTGTACGCAGTCTTACCTTGCATTGCTGCCAAAGGCTGTTTTCAAGGCGTGAACTGATGACCTCCCGATCACATGGCAACAATTTTACCAATTACTCGAAGGCTCCCTTTCAGTGTTGGTGATCTTCATGAAGGCAAATATAAAGAGTGAATTGAATGTGCCTTAAGTAGGAGAATGCGATCACTTTTATTTAAAATAAGAACAAAATGGAAGTAGGAAAAAAAGAGTAAAAAAGAGAAGTTAGTTGACAAGTGTAGAATCTATTAGGGATACTAGATAATGAAGGGCCCATTTTACAGGCCAAATATTACACTTTTAAATATATTTATCGATATTTAATTAGTTTAAAAAATTAAATTAATATTTTAAAATAAAAAAATAGAAAATGATAATAGAGATCACACTTTAAAAAATATATCCATTTATTTTTTCTAAAATTAAATAATAGCTTACAACTTATTTAAATTGCCTTAATTAAAATTAAAATATAATATGCTTCAATGTTTATTTTAACATCAGGTCAAACATATTTTCTTGAATAAAGTAACTAAGTTTAATGTTTTTTTTTCAATTTTATTTTAAAATTATACAAGAGGATAAATTAAAATTATAAATGTCACTATATTAACATTTTTTAAAAACTCTTACGAGTAAAATTTTCTAAAAATATGATCTTTTTACAAAATATACTAGATAAATTAAAGTAAATAACATATTTATATTAAAGAGATAAGAGATTGCTCTTATCCAAATAAATATAGCATACATTCATTTTCATAATGAAATAATATAATATAACTAAAGATGCATCATTGATAGTTGAAAATTATCTATAAAAAAAATAGAGCACAAATCAAATTAATAGTGATGGAGTAAAATTTTGTATTAAAGCGACAAAAAAATATACATTATTTAATATTAGTTAAAAGTTATTTTACATGCAGTTTAATTTATCTATATCGTACTCTCTTCATTCCTTTTTTATTTGCTCTTTTTGGGTTAGATACACACCTTAATCTCTTACTCCTATAAAATTAAAAGTAATTTCACTAATAGACCCTAATTAAAATTTACACCTCTTTCCAAATCAATAATGATTACATTTATTGAACAAATGCATAATACGAAGATTTTATTTAAATTACTCTTGAAAGATTAAATGAGAAAATATTTAGGAATATAAGCAAAACTCAAATGGAGCTAATAAACAGGAATGAATGGAGTCTTATATATCTTATTTTTAAGATTACAAATCTCAATGTTTATGAAAGCTTAAATAAAAATAATTTAGATAATATAGTAAAAGTTCTTTATACTGACCATTTAATATACTTTAATTTAAAAAAAAAATAAACCATCCCAGTTTCAATCGGGTTTTTCCAATCAAACATTTTTCTTCATATTCCAATTAAAGAGATTTATTGGGTTCGGATTCGTTAAAAATAATTGAATCTCATATCTTTTATAAAACTCACTATTATTGTTCACAACTAAGTTACCTATAATGTGCATAAAAGATGTACACTACATCATACTATCCCCTGTCTTACAAATAAGAACTAATACATAAATGATATATAATAATTAATTAGGGTGATATAGTAAAATTACAGAGCAAGTAGACATGTCAATGAACACGTACGGTTGAAATAACGGAAATAGTCATGTCATTATTGTTTATTTTACCTTTTTATTAAATATTATTAATTTTCTAATACATAAATAACATATAATAATTAATTAGTGATAATATAGTAAAATCACGAAGCAAGCAGACACGTCGATCAAGAGGTGCTTGCTTCTTCGCGTTTCTATATATGTATAGTAAAATCACAGAGCAAGCAGGCATGTCGATGAACACATACAGTTGAAATAACTGAAGCAGGCATGGCATTATTGTTTATTTTACTTTTTTTATTAAATATTATTAATTTTTTAATGCATAAATGACATATAAAAATTAATTAGGGGTAATATAGTAAAATCATAGAGCAAGCAGGCACATAGACCAAGAGGTGCCTACTTCTTCGCGTTCTATATTATTGATTTTCAATACTTAGATGACTTATAATAATTAATTGAGAATGATATAGTAAAATTACTGTTGAAATAGCTGAAATAGACATGTCATAAATGTCGATTTTATTTTTATTAAATATTATTAATTTTTTAATACGTAAATGACATATAATAATTAATTAGGGGTGATATGATAAAATCACAGAGAAAGTAGACATGCCGATGAACATGTACAGTTGAAATAACTGAAGCTATAGTAAAATTACAGAGCAAGTAGACATGTCAATGAACACGTACGGTTGAAATAATGGAAATAGTCATGTCATTATTGTTTATTTTACCTTTTTATTAAATATTATTAATTTTCTAATACATAAATGACATATAATAATTAATTAGGGATAATATAGTAAAATCACGGAGCAAGCAGACACGTCGATCAAGAGGTGCTTGCTTCTTCGCGTTTCTATATATGTATAGTAAAATCACAGAGCAAGCAGGCATGTCGATGAACACATACAGTTGAAATAACTGAAGCAGGCATGTCATTATTGTTTATTTTACTTTTTTATTAAATATTATTAATTTTTTAATGCATAAATGACATATAAAAATTAATTAGGGGTAATATAGTAAAATCACAGAGCAAGCAGGCACGTAGACCAAGAGGTGCCTACTTCTTCGCGTTCTATATTATTGATTTTCAATACTTAGATGACTTATAATAATTAATTGAGAATGATATAGTAAAATTACTATTGAAATAGCTGAAATAGACATGTCATAAATGTCAATTTTATTTTTATTAAATATTATTAATTTTTCAATACGTAAATCACATATAATAATTAATTAGGGGTGATATGATAAAATCACAGAGAAAGTAGACATGCCGATGAACATGTACAGTTGAAATAACTGAAGCAGACATGTCATTATTGTTTATTTTACTTTTTTATTAAATATTATTAATTTGTATACATAAATGACATATAATAATTAATTAGGGGTAATATAGTAAATTCATGGAGCAAGCAGGCACACCGACCAAGAGGTGTCTACTTCTTCCCGTTTCTATATACTAGATATCCATGGGCACGTGCTAACACGGGCCCAATTTATGTTTTTTTTTTTAAATCACAATTTATGTGACACATATAGAATTTAGATAATCAATGATATTTTAAATATGTTTTTGGATATTTTAAATTGTTAACTATTGTAATTTATAACACCTTTTATGTAATTTTCAAATAATATATGTTACTCTCCTTATCCGAACATTTGCGGCATTGATAACCAATTATATTTTTAAAATAATTTAAGTTTTTAATTATTGTGATTTATAATACTGTTACGTCTATCCCAGTTTAAATGGCAGGTGATATAGAAAATTGCTATAAAAATACTTGTAAAAAAATTTAAGTCAATCTCATATAATATGTCGAGTTAATTTAAAACACCAAGAGTTAATTTATCATTTTATATCTATTTTATCTTTTTTTATTAAAATATTATTAATTTCTAACACTTAGCTGACTTATAATAATTAATTAGAGGTAATATAGTAAAATTACAGTTGAAGCAGTTGAAACGTACGTGTCATAAATGTCTATTATACTTTTTTTTATTAAACATGATTAATATCTAATACATAAAAGTCAATCAGATATAACGATTGAAGTAGCAAAGCAGACATGTCTTAAATGACTCATAATAATTAAGTAAAAGTTATATAATAAAATTGCGCTAAAATAGACATGTCATAGATGTCAATTTTACCCTTTTTATTACAAAATTAGTGATTTTCTAATATGTAAATGACAAATAATAATCAATTAGAAGTGATATAGTAAAAATACGGAGCAAGCAGACATGCCAACAAATACGTACGGTTGAAATAAGTTAAGAAGATATGTCATTATTGTTTATTTTACTTTTCTATTAAATATTATTAATTTTTTAATACATAAATGGCATGTAATAATTAATTAGGGGTAATATAGTAAAATCACAGAGCAAACAGGCACGTCGATCAAGAGGTGCCTGCTTCTTCCTGTTAAATATTATTGATTTTTCAATACTTAGATGACTTGTAATAATTAATTGAGAATGATATAGCAAATTTAGGATTGAAATAGCTGAAATAGACATGTCATAAACGTCTATTTTATTTTTTATTATATATTACTAATTTTATAATATGTAAATGATATATAATAATTAATAGGGATGATATAGTAAAGTCACATAGAAAACAGGCATGTTGATGAAGACGTACAGTTGAAATAACTGAAGCAGACATGTCATTAATTTTCTAATACATAAATAACATATAATAATTAATTAAGAGTAATATAGTAAAATTATGGAGCAAGCAGGCACGTCGACCAAGATGTGCCTGCTTCTTCAGGTTTTTATATATGTATAATTAAATATTATTGATTTTTCAATACTTAGATGACTTAGAATAATTAATCGGGGATGATATAGTAAAATTATGGTTGAAATAGCTGAAATATAAATGTCATAAATGTTTATTTTATTTTTTAATTAAATATAATTAATTTTTTAATACGTAATGACATATAATAATTAATTAGAGGTGATATAGTAAAATTACGGAGCAAGCAAGCATATCGATAAACATGAACTGTTGAAATAACTGAAGCAGACATGTCACTATTATTTATTTTACTTTTTATTAAATATTATTAATTTTCTAGTAGATAAATGACATATGATAATTAATTATAGGTAATATAATAAAATCACGAAGCAAGCAGACACGTCGACCGAGAGATGCCTGTTTCGTCGCGTTTCTATATATGTATGTATATGTATAATACGTAGGTCAAACCCATCGACAAACACCTCAACTTGGCACGATCTTTCACTTTGGCATCTTAAGTTGATCGTGTTCATTTTATATGCCTAAACTAGCCACGAACCGTGTCATTTTGACACTTTTAACTGACATAACGTGGCAAGTGTGTCACACTCGAGTTCAACGCGTGAAGCTCCTTATTTATCCAAAAATAACTAAAAAAATATGTTTCTTCTTCATTTTTTTGGCCTATTTTCTACATCACCATTTTGGGGTCTCCCCACACTTTAAATCCACCGGAATCATCATCACCATCGCCATTGATGATATAATTATTTAACTCTATTTATATAAATCTATCGATATCACCATTTTCTTCACTCTCCCATCAGATTTTAGCTTCGGACAACCTCTACAAATTTTCAAATTCGAATTCTTCAAGTAATGAAAAGTTAAAACTTCAAGCAATTATTGAATTTATTTAATGGGTTCTTAAAGATTTTCAAGAAAACAATGATTTTGCATCGCTGGAGTTTCAAAAAAATTTCAACTTGATGAGTTTCATAAACTCCAGGCATCACTGCTTCACCGGAGTTTAGAGCAGTTTCAATATTTTTTTCTTCGATTAAATTAATTGAACCCAAAGTAAAAAGAGGAAAAAACTGGAAAGGGAAGGGGGCATCGGCGAGACGAATGACCATTATCATTGTTGTTTGGAGTCAACGTTCTTTGTCATTGAAGAAATTTTGAAAGACGATAATTTTGGGGTGGGATATTTAGAAACTTTGTTTATTCTCAATTTTTCGTTTTACCGTTACGATTAACGGAATATACTTCATTAGTAGGGAAAATCTTTTGACGTCACAAAAAATAAAAAATAAAGTTGAGGTATGGTATGAAAGGTTTGAACAAAAGGCAAATAGAGGGGGACGGAGGCGTTGGTGCAACAATAATTTGGGAGGGGGTTGGGGGGGCGCAAGTTGAAGTCAATTGAGATAGGATACTTGGAGAAGGTGATTGATGGTTGGGGGGGGGGGGCATTTATTTATTGCTTTTTAAAAATTTAAGTTAATTAGTTAAAAAATAATTTTTTAATTATAGTTTATTTAAAATTATTATTTTAAATAAAAAGTACCACATATCATTTTTTAATTGGTCGTATGCCATGTTAGCAACGTGTGTATTATACACACTTTTTAATATCAGCTGATTGTTAAAAAAATATCGAAATGACACAGTTAATAGCTGATGTAGGTGTTTAAAATGAACATCATCTATTTCAGGTGTCAAAGTGAAAGTCCGTGCCAAGTTGAGATACTCGTCGATGGGTTTGGCCTAATTTGTCTAATATAATAATGTATGTATACTACTACTATTAATAAGTGTGAAAAAGCAGATAACTTTTCGTCAACATACATGCTTCTTCACCTGCTTCAGTTGCTCCGTGCTTTTATTATATTATCCTTAATTAATTATTTTAAGTCATTTACACAAAAGAAAATTAATAATATTTAATTAAAAAAAGGTAAAGTAGATATTTATGACATGTATTTTTCAATTGCTTCAATCGCAGTTTTATTATATCACCTCTAATTAATTATTATAAGTCATTTAAGTATTAAGAAATTAATAATATTTAATAAAAAATAAAATAGACATAAATGATAAATTAATTCTTGATATTTTAAATTAATAGGACATCTTATATGAGACTCGTTTAATTTTTTTTCACAAGTATGTTTACTTCGTGATTTTACTATATTACCCCTAATTAATTATTGTAAGTCATTTATAAATAAGAAAATTAAAAATATTTAATAATAAAAAAAGTAAAATAGACATTTATGACATGTCTGTTTCAACTGTAATTTTACTATATCACCCCCAATTAATTATTATAAGTTATTTAAGTATTGAAAAATTAATAATATTTAATAAAAAATAAAATTGACATAAAATGATTAATTAATTCTTGATGTTTTAAATTAGAGAAAAGACATAATCCCCCCCCCGAACTGTCCGCTCAACTCACTTCAATATTTAAACTTAACTTCTGTTTATTTACCCCCTTAACATCTTTAAAGTATATTAGTTTCACCCCTTAATATATATTATCACTCTCATAACGGAGAGTGTGTTACACTCTCCACACATCAGCGCCACGTCATTGCCACGTAAAAATTTATAATTTTTTAAAAAAAGTAATTTCACACATATATTATTTTTATGTATTTTTAATATATATATATATATATATATATATATATATATATATATATATATTAAACAAAAATGCCCTCCCCCCTCATTTTCCTTCTTCTTCAATCCCCCTCCACCTCTTTTTCATTCTTCTTCAGCCCCCCTCTGGTCTTCTTCCAGCGCCCCCTTCTCCCCCGTAACCCCTTCCCAGCAAAATAGGTCCCCCCAGCCCTTTCCAGCCCCCTAACCCCCCTCCCTCCCTCCTTTCTTGTTAACACAAAAATACCTCTATTTTTTCAACCCCCACTAACCGCAACTCCACCCCTACAAACAAGTTTGTGATGTTTTCTTTTTCTTATTTCTGATTCAAGTTTGGAGTTTAAAAAAGTAATTAAAAAATTATCTTATTAAAAAACAAATTCAAAAGTAGAAATTAAAAGAAATTTCAGTGATGGTAAGTGGTTTAAAGACAAAATCATCAATTTAATTTAATTTTTGTCTAAATTTTGAGGGGGGTGGATTGAAGTTTGAGATGGTGTTTAATGGATATATTTTTTTTAATTTAGTGTACTTGTAATTGTTCTTTGATAGTGTTAATGGAGGAGAATGAAAAAAATTGAAGGAGAATATTGATTAAGAATGAATTTGAGGTTGTAAATGGAGGAATTTGAGTGTTATAAATGTTCTGGAGAAGAAAGAATAAAAGGTGTTCAATAGATAATTTTTTCTAATTTAGTGTCTCTGTGATTGTTCTTTGATGTTGTTAATGAAGGAAAATGAAAAAAAATGAACAAGAGTGTTGATGGAGAATGGATTTGAGGTTGTTAATGGAGGAATTTGACTGTTGTTGATGTTTTGGAGAAGAAAGAATAAAATGTGTGTTTTTTTTTTTAAAATTCTATTATATTTTAAATATAATATTAGTGTTTTATTTTTACAAATATATGCGTTTTTTTCTTTAAATAAATATTTTTAAAAAAATGTAGACAGAAAAATGAGTTTTAATGCGCCTAACGACGCTTGTTTACATGCGAGTAGTTAAGGGGGGATTTTAATACACTTTAAAGATGTTAAGGGGGCAAACAAACGGAACTTAAGTTTAAGTGCTAAACTGAGTTGAGCGGACAAGTTCAGGGGGGAAATTATGTCTTTTTTCTTTAAATTAACATGACATCTTATATGAGACTCATTTAAATTTTTTCACAATTTTGTATAGTAATTTTGCTATATCACTTCTAATTATGTATTATAAGTCATTAAGGACATATCTCTTCGTTGCTTCAATCATAAAATTTGATTGGCTCTCGAAATTATTTCAGTGCCACTTAAATTAAAATAGAAAAAAAACTTAACTTATTTTAAGAGTATAATTGACTATCAATGTCACAGAGTTTTAGACGAGGAGGGTAACATATATTATTTAAAAATTAAACAAAAATATTATAAAATACAATAGCTAACAATTTAGAATATCTAAAAACATATTAAGAATATAATTGATTATCTAAATTATATTTGTGTCACATAAATCCAGGGGTAGTTTTGGCATTTTATAGTTTGCATGTTTTAATATTTTAATTTAGTAATTTGTTGATTCAAATGATGTTTTCGAATTTAACATGTTTTGAAAATTTAGTACTTTGTTTATCTAATTTATTTATTTATTTTATTTTGGTAAAATATCATATATTTAAAAATTATGCAAAAAATTTATAATAAGTCATAACTATTCACATCTTATAATATTTTAAAAACATATAGTAAAAAATACGATTGACTTTTGAAATTCTAATGGTGTCACATAAATTGCGATAAAAAACATAAATTATTTGAAATTACATTAAAAGATAATATAAATCACAACGCTTAACAACTTAAAATATTTTAAGAAACATATTAGTAAAAATTTGATTGACTCTCTAAATTCTAAAACTGGGACAAAACGAGTAACATAAATTGTTTGATAATTACGTAAAAGGTACTATAAATCACAAAAATTAACAACTTAAATTATTTAAAAATTTATATTAATAAAAAATTGATCGACACTCCAAATGTTATTTGTGCTACATAAATTGAGATAGTGCAAATAACATATGTTGGGCCCATGCTGGCACGGGCTAAAGTATCTAGTATGTATATAAGCATATATATTATATATATATGTATGTGTATATATATGCATGTATTTATACGCATACATACATATATACTAGTTTAGGTATACACGTCTGGCGCGTGTACCTCACTTTATTGAGTTCAAACGTTCACTAAATAACATATTTGTCTAAATATAATAACAAAGCTAAATACGATAATTAAATTCAACATATTTTGGAGAATTTATTTAATTAAACCTAGCCTTTACAAAAAAAATTATCAAAGCCGATCAACATTCATTTACCACCGATAAACTGCAATGAAACAATACGACGATAGAGACATCAAAATAATATAATTACACAAAAATTTTCTCAAAGTCGTCTGACTCTCATCTACTATCTGTAAACTATAACAAAATAATACAATAATAGAGCTATCACAATGATACAACTAAACCTTTATACAAAAAAAATCTCAAAACAGAGATATAAAAATAATACAATTAAACCTAAATTTTACCAAAAAAAAAATCCTCAAAGCTAACCGACATTCATCTACCACCTGCAAATTCATCTACGGCCTGCAAACTACAATAAAATAATACAATAGTGATCACAAAACTTCAATTTTGATGAAAATAATTCTTGTGTGAGCGAAAATTTTGACCCTAAAGAATATATATATATATATACACACACGTTGAATTCTATTATGCTGACAAAAACAGTAAAAAAGTTGAGGGTTTGAAATTAAACATCCACCAATCTAGATGCAACTGAATTAAGTTAGATGAACATCAATCATATTTTTTCAATAAGTAAATTGATTTCTTTAGTAATTTAATGTGCATCTCAATATTTATAGAAATATTTCCTTAATAGAGTTTTATTTTAGGAGTATTTTTTTTATTGATCAATATAAAGAAAAATATTAATTGATCATCCTTTCATATATTTTAGGAGTCCATATATTTTAAGAGTCTAGTTTATATAATAAAAATAATTACATAATAATTAAAGAAAATGGTGAAAAGACAGTTTTATCGGTCTTCTAATAAAGAACAAAAAATTTAATTTATTTTATAAATGAGGAAAAATTTAATTCACTTTTATAACATCTTCACACTCTTAATATATTATAGATATAAAGGGACGACCCGGTTCATACCTACTCCGTAGGTGTCGGGGAGGGGATACCTACGCGTCTTTACCCCAGCTTTGCTGAAGGGACGTTTCGAACCCTCGACCTGGCACACCACGGTAAGCAAGCTTACCGCTGAGCCAAGGCCGGCCCTCTATTATAGATATAGATTATAAATATAGATATAGATAGATTATAGATTTTTGTAAAGTCTTTATACTTTTAATATATTATAAATTATAGATATAGATAAATTATTGATATAAATTATAAATAGACATAATTAATATATAAATTATAAAGATTATGGAAATAGATATATATATCAGGTAAATAATAGAAAAGAAACCTTAAATTTCTAAATTGGGCCAAAAGGTGGAGATCGCCATGGGAGATGGCAACACGAACACAAATACAAGTAGAGGCAATTCGAATAGCAACCGCCCAGAGTGGCTGCAACAATATGATTTGATAGGGAAGATTGGGGAAGGGACCTACGGGTTGGTTTTTTTGGCTAAAATAAAAGCTAACCGCAGCAAATCTATTGCTATCAAGAAGTTCAAGCAATCCAAGGACGGCGACGGTGTTTCCCCCACCGCCATTCGCGAAATCATGGTTCTCACTCTCTCTGTCACTTTGTTTGTTATTACTTAATTAATTAATCTTGCATTTTTCGTTATTTCATTAGTTGAAAATTGTAAATTGTCTGATATTGTTTGGTTCTTCATCGGCTCTAGCTTACCTTGCAGTCTCGTTGGATAAATACCAAGCGCTTGTGGGATTCGCATGATGGCTAAATTACTTTAACTTCATGAGGGTTTTTCATTATTTGTTCCCGGAAATTGATGAAAAACAACATTTAATAGCATAGTCTTCCAAGGCATAACACCAAATACTCAAACTTGGCCTCAACTAGCATGTAAACACTCCATCTTTGAGTATGGACATCTAGATAAGATAATCATCCAGGCACTCCACGAGTCACAATGGGGATAAGTTGTGGTTTTTAGTCTCCAGTTAGACCACTCTCAAAGTAAGAGTGCTTACTTGCCTGCTGAGGCAAGTTTGAGTGTTTGTTTATGTATTATGCTATCTTTTTATTGTTACTACTCTCTTTTGATTGTCGGATTAGATTGTAGATGGAGCTGCGTGAAAGTTCAAAGCTGTTTGACATGGAATACTTGCTATTCTTTTTCCCTTCCCTTCTTTTCTTTGGGTAAACTCATTCGTGCTATCGGTGTATACAAGTTTATTTGTCAAACATGGAATTACATTCTTATTAGTCTCTTTTAATGAGCTGGTAAATAAGTCGCTTATTAGGTTGATTGGGTGATGACTTGTCATGTTCCATTTCTCATTATAACTGTTATAATAGTGCTCAATTCATGCTATTATAACAGAGTTTAGGCTTTAGTTTCTAGCAGAGAAATGTATTTTGTTGTTCTTTGAGACTTTAGTTTCCAGTCATTAACAACGGCAATCTTGATGCAGTTGCTTCGGGAGATATCCCATGAGAATGTTGTAAAGCTTGTCAATGTGCATATCAACCAGACAGATATGTCTCTCTATCTGGCTTTTGACTATGCAGAGCATGACCTCTATGTGAGTATATGTTCTTCTCTTGAGAATACAAAGTACTCCTATACATTTTATTCCAATATGCAGAATATATCAAACTATGTTAGTTGTGTAAACTGTAATCTGCAATATATTGCCATCCAAAAGTATTTACATTTCCACCTTATTTCTTTTCTTTAAATTTCTTCATTTCTAAGAAAATAAATGTCTATAGAAGAGTTATAGCATCTCATAAAACCGCAAGGTTATAATTTGAGTCGGCCCGGCTTTTATATAAAAGGGCAGCCTGGTGCACTAAAGATTCCGCTATCCGCAGGTACCGGGGAAGGGCCCCACCACAAGGGTGTATTGTACGCAGCCTTACCTTGCATTTCTGCCAGAGGGTGATTCCAAGGCTTGAACCCGTGACCTCTTGGTCACATGACAACAACGTTACCAGTTACTCCGTGACTTTTATATACCTTTTTGGACATCCTTATGCAATCATTGTGGGGGTAACTACACAACTCAACACCTGCCTGATGTGTAGCCTGATTTTGGGCTTTACACATGACATTAATGCAATGTTACGAGTGCGGGATCCATGCCAAAAATATTTGTACCGAGTTAAATAGTTTGAGCAGCTAACTTAAAATATTAAGGTGATGGATTCAGTAGTACTAGACTTTTATATAACCTCTTATAAAACCTAACTGGGATGACTATATAACTCGGTAAAACATAATAGATAATGACAAGGCCTCTTCATTATTAGCAAAACATAAAGAGAAATCCTCTAGCACCCAAGGGTGTGGCCTAGTGGTTCAATGAAGTGGGGTTGAGTATCATGAGGTCTCAGGTTCAATTCCCAACAGAGACTTGATGGACTGAGTTATCTAGTACCTGTTGCTGGTGGGAGGTGGCAGGTATCCCGTGGAATTAGTCGAGCTGTGTAAGCTGGCCCGGACACCATTGTTATCCCCAAAAAATAAAAAAATAAAGAGAAATCCACTAGTCATCGAAACTTTCCAATTCCTTTGCATAAAGCTGGAGACCTGCTTCAGACATAAACAATTGTCGATGAAACTAACACAAGGAAATCAAAAACTGAAGAAATGAGAAATTAGTGATAGAATTTAGAAAAAATGATTGGTTAGTAAAGGAAGCATTTAGTCAACCACAAGTTTAAACATGTACCTAAAAAAAATTAGCATTAATCACAAGAATAAAAACTAGGGGAGAAGAAATTGAACTCATGCAACAATACTTACTAGAAGTATTCAAGAGAGTTCCAATTGAAGAGGTCAAGGATATTCGCACAAAGGGAGGCTCCCTCATGAGAGTTCTTCAAAAAAAATCCATCAAAAACTAGGTACAACTCTACATTAATTCTATTTATACTATAGGCTAAACAATGGGCTTGGGCCCGAGTCCAAGTACTTTAAATAATAAAACCCCTAATATAACTAAATGAATTGTGAGGCTAGTGGGGGCGTGTGGGACCACGCTTAAGTTATCCCTAAAACTGTAAGGGGTCGTTTGGTCAGGAAAGAATTATCCAGAATTAGTTATCCTACCATGTTTATGGGATAACTTATCCCATCACTATGGCATAAATGGTATGATAAAAAATCCCAGGATAAGGGAGACAGAGTGGGTGGCAGAGCTGCTAGCCTTGATTGGAGACTTCCCTGGCACCAACTAGGAAACAAATGCTCTACTGTGGAGACACCATTCTGATGGCCAGTGTTCAGTAACTAGACTGTATAGAAGGGAGCTCATCACAGTTGCAGGGAGAAAATCAGGGCCATGGAATGCAATCTGGAAGAGGGTTGCCCCCACCAAGGTGACATGTTTCACTTGGTTGGCAGTCTGGAGAGCTTGTTTGACTCATGAGGTAATGCAGAGAAAAGGGATCAACATAGCTTCTAGATGTTTGCTCTGCAAAGAAGAATTAGAAACCAACAAACACCAGGCATTTCCCCAAGGCACTGATATGATGACTCTCTCAATTACACGTGTTTTAGGGAGTTGAACGTCTTACACTGTACAGTAACATCACAAGTATGAGCTCTTTTCATCAGCATGGCTAACTTACAATGGATTATGCCAAAACATACAACAGATCTGTTTAGTTGTTGGATAAGAAGAGGAGGTAGTAAGAGTGAAAAGATGGTGGAGGACAGTACTAGCTTGCATGCGGTGGGTTTCCTGGAAGGAAAGAAATCAAAGAATTTATGAAGGAAAGGAATGCTCAATAGGGAAGATTAAGTGGAAAGTAATTACTACTCTAGGTTTTTGGTGTAAAGAACAAAACATAGATGAGGAGATCCAATTAGTGGACTTCATGGGAGCTCTGTAATTGTCGTTGTGTTCAAGTTTCTGTAAATAACACTTTTGGAGGTGGCCAGCATAGCCCTTAATGCTGAGGAATACAAAGTTACTGGTTTTAAAAAAAAAAAAATAATCCCGGGACAAACTAATACCTCCAACCAAACGTGGGGAAAAAATCCTACATCCTGGGACTATACCTTATACGTCACACCAACGACCCCTAATGGTAGTTACTCTTGGTCAACATTGGATAAACCCCTGACCAACACTGATTAAACTTTGTAACTCTTTATATCAAAGCTTCATTATGTCTTCCGATCTTCTTAATAAGGTAAGCTTGCGGTCATGTTAGCGTCATTCTCCCCTCTTAAAAAGACTTGGCCTCAAATCTTGGCCTATAGTCAAAAGAGCCTCATAAGAATAACACAATTGGAATATCTCTCACAAGGGAGATCATTTTAGCTAACACAAATTCAAAACAAACACCCTTTAACCATATTTATTTTTTTCACACACATATACAGTCACGATCCAATTTGCTTAAGCTGCGATGACACCTAGCCCAACCTGCTAGGTGAACCATAGAATAAAAACCTTCGCTGAATGCTTATAAGACATTATGAGTCTAAATGCAAGTAATAATCCGAACTTTAAGGATTGACAATGATCTCTTTATTTAGTAAGTCAATTTAAACTAATCGCTGTAATTTAATTTCTGATGGTAAAACCAAAGAGGAATTAATGTCCAGCTTTTTACCAAAACAACATTTGTCTTAAGTAAGACCCCGAAAATAATAATTTTCCGGAGTTGGAGTTGGAGTTGTTGTTGTGTTTGGCCATGAATATAAATTAGAGTTGTTTTTGAAATTTTGTGAGAGAAAGAGGAGTGAAAAAAGTGAAAACAAGTTTTCACTTTTCCAAAAGCAATTTTCACTAAAGTGAAATAATTCTTATGGCCAAACACTGTTATTTTCACTTTTTTCACTAAAGTGAAATAATTTTCCGGAAAAAAGTGAAAAAATTTTCATGGCCAAAACGTCTACTAAATAAAATGATCCTTGAATTTGATTTTGTTGCATATGTTCAGAGATGTTTGTCTTATTTGTTCTGAATGTCGAGAATGTATAGGTGTTCTGGACATGCCACACATGTCTAGGTTGTTCGTGCGGACTTTTAAGATTAATGAATTGAATGAACTCTTAATTTCATCAGTTAATTTAATTCACAATGGTAAAAAAAGAGCATTAATCTTTTATACAAGTATAATGCTAATTATTTGCTTATCTTTGCCTTCCAGAACATATGGTTGTATCTTTTAGCCCCTAATGTCTTAATTATCTATGTGGGTTACATTTCATCTAATTCCATTCGTCCATTTGCAACCTTCATTTGGCATTAGGAAATTATCAGACATCATAGAGACAAGGTCAATCAGGCAATCAATCAGTACACTGTCAAGTGTCTGTTATGGCAGCTGCTTAATGGTCTCAGTTATCTTCACAGGCAAGACTCGTTTATTAGATTCCTTTGTAACTTTTATATTTAAATTCTTATACTGCCCATTTGCATTTCTTTGTAGTAATTGGATTGTACACCGAGACCTAAAGCCATCAAATATCTTGGTATGGTTCTGCCCGTCCATCCTAATTTCTCTTCTTTTACATTTTTAATACAGTAGCATTGGGCCGTATGACATTTTTGTAATTAAAACATTCTTAATTTTGTATCCTTCACTTCCCTTTACAGGTAATGGGCGAGGGAGAAGAACATGGAGTTGTTAAAATTGCTGATTTTGGCCTTGCAAGAATTTATCAAGCTCCATTGAAATCACTAGCTGAGAATGGGGTAAGACGTCGACACCTGCTATTGCAACTATAGCTTTTCCATCGTTCTTTTTGGTTTGGCTTGTGAATTCTGCTGTGGATGGTGCCTCTGCTTCCCTTTCCCAGCAGAGTTACACCTTATATATAAAAGCTTAATCTATTTTCTGTCAACTACTATGTATGTGTGCGGTATCTCGTGTCTTGAGCCGGGGGTCTATCGGAAATAGCCTTTCTACTTCTTTAGAGGTAGAGGTATGGACTGCGTACATCTTACCCCCCCAGACCCCACTAGGTGGGAATACACTGGGTTTGTTGTTGTTGTTGTATTTTCTGTCAACTGACACCCAAAAGTGTAGTTTAGCGGTCAATAGAACTGGAATGGACCATGGAAGACCGAAATTCAAATCTAAGCAGAAAAAAGAGACACATTTGGTGGTTCCCAATTGTATAAGCCTTGATAGAAAGGTGGTGCTGGTGAAAAGTAACCAGTTATCCGGAACTTGTGCTGGTGGGAGGTAGCACATATTTGGTGGCTTAGTCGAGGTGTGTTTGGCCTGGATACTATAGTTATCCAGAAAAAGCTACTCCATATCAACTGTTATTATCCTTCCTCTTGTCTCCTTGCCTCTTATATTTCTCTCTTCAAAAGGTTTTGCAATTTACGGTTTTCAATCCTTCAAAGAGCTTTACTGGTGCTGGTGCACCACTTCGCTCTGGGGCAGCTTGATAGAGCAAGAAGTCTCTATTTTCAATAGTATTTATTCTGCAGTTCTTTTGGTGCTATTTGGATTTCAAAATGCTTCGTTTATTGTTTTGGTTTTAGAAGTTACTAATATATTTTTTTGGTTTTCAAAAAGTAATTGCGAATATTGTGTAAGAAAATAAGAAAAGAAAGAGAGAAATGAGCAGAATGCAGCCTATTTATTCCCTCAAGATATTGGGTTTTAAATAGTGAACGTTCAAGTGCTAAAAAAGGAAAGGAAATATTCTGACTACTTGATTACAAGAAAGAATCAATCCATTTAATTCCAAGTAATCCTAATTGGTACACGATATCATCGTGTGTTTATGAAAAATATCACTAAAGCCCAAATATGTTAATGTTTGAAAGAGATTAAACCTAGCAAATATCCGAATGGAATTTCATTTTCCCCTTCTCTTCTCCCCTCCCCCCAAACAAAGCGCCAAAGAGAAACTTAAGTAATTTCAGAAACAGCCCAGCATTTGGTGAACAACCAATAGACATACCTGATTTGCCTTTTTGGTTCTTGTTGAAACCAATGACCAAGTTTTTTTGTAACATCCTGCTTAGGTTTTTGAAACCAAAACAAGTTGGTCTCAAAATGAAACAGATAAATGCCATTTTGGTATGTTTATGGCCGCCCCACTTATCAATAACCTATCATTTATTACTGGTCCTTGGATGATGGAGCCTAAAATATGATTGTTGAAAGTTCTTTTTTTTTTTGATTAAGTAATAATTTATTTATGCTGTGGGAAAACCCTGTTATACAAGTCCCATATGAAACAGTAGAGGATTGATGTCGATTAAAATAGGAAAGAAAAGAATTAAAGATAACAAGATAAGACCCTATTGGAATAAAAAAATAGAACATTCATGGAAGAGCAAATGCCCTAATTAAACTGCAATTAGAACCAAACCTTATTTGGAAACCCTCAAGTTGGTTGTCATCCCCTTGAAAACCCACTTGAATGATCCGATGAACCCATTTTTTTGTTAATGCTGCTGATGAGATGGATTACTAAATAAAATGGGCAGGGATCGAACTGAGAATAATTTGAAGAGTTTGAGAATGAGTAAAATAGATCTGACCAGCACAACACTACTTCTGATTGTCACAATTTTTGTGGTATTAATTCTTTTGTTCGTAATAAACTCAACAGTCCTGGATTTTGATATGAATTGCTTTTCTGATTGAGCTGCAGAAGTGCAAGTTAAATACAAGAAAGATGATTCCGTATTCTTTTCCTCCTCTTTAGGTGTATGTTTGACTTTCTTTGTTGGACATCACTGCTTTGTAGTGACTGAAAATTTGTACATCGAGTAATGACAGGTTGTAGTCACTATCTGGTATCGTGCGCCAGAGTTACTCCTTGGAGCAAAACACTACACAAGTGCAGTTGGTATGACCCTTTTTGGAGTTTTTGAACTTCAATTATTGCTGTTCTAAATAAGCAAACAATCCTTTTCTTTTTTTTCAACTAAGAGGAGAAAATGTGTTTATGTAGATATGTGGGCCGTTGGCTGTATATTTGCTGAGCTTCTTACTCTAAAGCCACTATTTCAAGGGCAAGAAGTGAAAGGCACACCAAATCCGTTCCAGGTTAATATTTTTATACTCTCCAACGGCGTGGTTTACTTTTCCTTTTGAAGGTTCAATAGTGTTGCTTTTGATCCTTTTTACTGTGTTAACTTTTTGTTTGAATAATCTAATACGCAATTCTCGTTGTGTAGCTTGACCAACTGGACAAGATATTTAAGGTCCTTGGTGAGGATGATTTTTGTATATTCTCTTCGTTCCTTTTACTTTGGTTTGAACACTGCACTTAAGTTCATATTATGTCAGGTCATCCCACACCAGAAAAATGGCCAACACTGGTAAACCTTCCGCACTGGCAATCTGATGTGCAACGTATTCAAGGACATAAGTAGTAGGTTCATTCATACTAATTTTAGTATTAAAACTTTCTTTTAGCGGTAAATTGAATTCTCTTGCTATCCTTGCAACCGGAGTTGTCATCTAAAATTTTATTGTTTTCTTTGCAGTGATAATCTTACACTTTATAGTGTTTTGCACCTGTCTCCCAAAAGTCCTGCATACGACCTCCTTTCTAAGATGCTTGAGTATGTGTTCATTTCTTAGTTAATACAACATTGAATTTCTTATGTGTTCAATATGATATACGCTGCTAGATGATGGAATGCATGCTAAATTTCAAGGGGGTGCTAATCCTTGTTAGAGGTGGCACACTTCCACATAATGACACAATATAGTTACCTATGTAATCATAATGACTAGAATGAGAACGATATAAGTGAAAATGAGTAAATCTGATTCAGTATTTTGACTTTTGTCTCTTAGAGAAAGCTTCTCCCCTCTCTATAGAAAAATACGGCAAGATTCAATCAAAGAAACATATAGAGACATCTAGTGCCGCCTACACTATGTATGAAGGTGATTTTGGCATAGACTAGCCAATCTTGAATTATGTTTTCAGTGGCAAAGCATGACTTTATTCAAAACAGAAGTAGAGTTCAAACAAGTAGGATTCAGTTGTAGAGAGTTGTCCCCGTTGTCAAGAAAATAAAGACCTCCATATTCTCTAGCACTGCCATTCGTCTTCCCCGAGACCTTTTTTTGAAATTCACACAAATCAGAGTCAAAAATAGCACGACAATTAAGAGAACAGATTAATTTACTGACAGAAACCAGATTACAAGACAGTTTTGGAACATGAAGAATGTCATGAAGTGTGAGGGATGGTGATAGTTTAGCAATTCCTTTTCCAGCAATTGCGGAAAAGGAACCATCAGCTATCTTGATTTTATTATTCCCTGCACAAGGAGTATAAGTAGAGAAAGCACAAGAACTTCTAGTCATGTGATCAGTAACTCCTGAATCTATGATCCAAGAATCATTTTGGTTGGAGTTGGCACTAAGAAAAGCAGATGGTACGATACCTGTTTCAGCAAAAGAACAAGAAAAAATAGAAGGATTTGGTGCATTTGCACAGAACTGGGGAGATTGAAGGAGTTTGTGCAGAATCTCTAGTTGTTCCCTTGTAAATGGAGACGAATCTAGGGGAGGTTGCTGCTCCTGCTCAAAATGAGTTGTTTGGAGGGCTTGGCCATGTTGATATTGGAAGCCACGATTATCAACTCCCTTCTGCTTCCAGTTCGGTGGTTTCCATGAATCTTCCAACATGTTTCACGGGTGTGCCAGTGTCTTTTGCAATGATCACACCATGGCCTTTTCTTTCTGTTGTCTTTATTTTTCACTGTCACAAAGCTGAAGAGTCTATTGCAGGTTTTAGTTCAACATTTAAATCAGGTTTTAACATAACTTTCCTCCTAGTTTCTGCTCTCCTAACTTCAGAAAAGGTTTCACGAAGTGAGGGCAAATGATTTTTTCCTAGGATTCGTGACCTAACCTCATCAAACTCCTGATTTAATCCTGCTAAAAAAAGGTAAACTCTCTCATTTTCTTCCCTTTTTTTGCATTCACACTATCCACAGAACACTCCCTTTCATCATTATAACACTGGTCTAACTCTTGCCACAAAGAGACCATTTTGTCATAATAAGCAGTGACTTCACCCTGCTTAGCCTGCCATAGTTTAATTTTCAACTCAAATATTTGAGAAGCATTTTCTACATCAGAATGTCTCCCTAACGGCTTCCCGCACATAATGTCTCCCTAACGGCTTCCCACACATCCTTAGCAGTAGGTAGAAAAAAGATAAGATTTACCTATGAGTGGTTCCATGAAATTTATTAACCAGGCAATCAAGAGTGAATTCTCTGATCTCCAGGTGTTCATCTTCGGGTTTCCGACTTTCAGCTTTTTCGTCTCTCCGGTCAGATGTCCCAACTTTCCACGACCATCAATTGCAAGCTTTACGGACTGTGCCTATTCCAGGTAGTTCTTCTCGTTTAATCGATGGGAAGTTAACTGGAAGGACATGTGAGAAATATTGCCTTCTTGAGTCATCATATTTTCTGTAGGTTCTTCTGGAGAAGAATTTTTGTTTTCTTTTGATATTCCAGAAAGATGGTCTCCTTGGAAAGCTGTTTTTTCCATGTGATACTAGGGGAAAACGTCTAGGGGAAAACGTCCCGCTCTGATACCATGAAAGTTAAGATATTGCAAAAGTATATTTTTTATTTATAGAATTGTACAGTATTTATAAGAGAAAAGTAAGATCATAATGAACTAATCAATCCCTAATTCTTGGGAGATTCTTGAATCAAGGGATTTCCCCTAATCTCTTTCCTAAAATAAAAAATAATGTATTTTCTTAAGATACATGCTATCCCATATTTACAGGAGCTGATTACAGTCAATCTGTTAGCTGATTTGTGGAGCAGATTTGATTGAAATTTGCCAGTTATTGTGGAGCAGATTCTGCCTTAATCTGCCATCTCATTCGACATTGAAGATGTGTGACTTCCATATTTATACTTGTGTTCCTGGCCATCTCAAAACGTCTAAGCCACAAATTGGAATTTGCGATCTTAATCATGTTATTCAGCTCTTCCATACAAGAAAGGAGATGGAGGATCTCCTTGTCTTAACCCTCTCTGAGCTGGAAAGAATCTCTCAGGGGATCCATTGATTAATACTGAAAATCGCACAGTTGATATACAAAACTTCATCCATTTTCCTCCAAATCCCATACATGCCAATACTTTCAACAAAAATTTTCAATTGACATGATCATATGCCTTTTCAATGTCTAATTTGTATAAAAAACCTGGCTTCTCTTGTTTAATTCTGGAATCCACAGCTTCATTTGCAATCAAGACAACATCCATTATTTGCCTACCTCTGATAAAAGCCATTTGATTAGAGTCCACCTACTTGTCAACCACCTTCTTCATTCTTTCATTTAGAACTTTTGAGATCAGCTTATATACACTGCCTATCAAGCTTATAGGCTTAAAATCTCTCAGTTCCTTTTCCCATGTCTTTTTAGGAATTAAAGCTATATATTAGCATTATAGCTTTTCTCAAAAATCCCTGAGTGTGGAAAGTTTCTATGATGTCATGCTTAAGTATTTCCCAACATTTGATAAAGAAACCCATTGTGTAGCCACTTGGGCCAGGGGCTTTATCCATGGAACACATCTCAAGCAGGTAAGCACCTCATGTTCTTCAAAGTCACCCTGCAAGAATTCTCTCTCTTCTTTAGTAATGGTAGAGCAATTGAAAGCTTGCTGTGGCAGGTCTCCATTCAACAGTTTCAGAATAGAGATTTTGATGAAATATGATGATCTCCCTCTTAAGTTCTTCAGTGGAGCCTCCACTGTTTCATCTTGTATCACTACATGAGTGATTGCTTCTCTTATGTGCATTGGCCACTTTTATGGAAAAAACTAGTGTTTCTGTCACCTTCTTTGAGCCAAAAAGCTCTACATCTTTGTCTCCATACTATTTCTTCATTTTTGATGTGTTCATCATACTCCATTAGAAGGTCAGCCTTCTGAATTGCTTCCTCGTTTGATAACAGTCTATTATGTTGGACAACATCTATTGTAGCAAGTTGATTCAAAATTTGAGTCTTTTGGAAACCCAAGTTCCCTTGCTTGCTTCTGCTCTATTCTTTTAGCTTCCCTTCAAGTGCTTTGAGCTTGCAAGCTAGAATATAATTAGGCTTGCCTGCAAACTCAAAAGAAGTCCACCATTCTCTAATTCTGTCCACAAAACCTTCGGTATTATTTAAAGAGGTTCAAGATGTATTGGAAGCATCAAACAAGAAATACAAGCAGTTGGTAGGTAAGAGTAGGAGGCTAATGTCATTCCAAGTTGGTGACCAAGTAATGGTATACCTAGAAAGGAGAGATTGCCTACTGGTGTTCACGGAAAGTTAAGGCAAAAGAAATATGGCCCATACACTATTCTAAAGAAGATCAACGACAATGCCTACGTGGTAGATTTGCCAAGTGAGATGAATATTTCAAATACTTTTAATGTGGCTGACCGATCACTCTATCATCCAGAGCAAATACTTTACGAAGAAAACTCGAGGTCGAGTTTCAAAGAAGTAGAGGAGAATGATGAGGAACATTAAAATTCTAAACCTAGTCCATAACCTTCATGAATCAAACATCAACTTTGCTACTTATAGAAAGAGAGAGTCAATTTGAATTTTGCTCCTAGTTGTCAAGTTTATCTTTTACATAATTCTAGCATACTGGGCTATTAAGAAAATGAGTTGTCAACTATGAGTTGTCAATGAGTTGTCGACTATGAGTTGTCAATGAGTTGTGTATGAGTTGTACAAAGGCTTTTGAAGCCTATAAATAGAGGCAATGACCTCTAGCTATGTAGTTTTTAGTTCAACTCTTCTATTAATGAAACTTTGTGTTTTCTTTTAAGATCTTGTATTTTAAGGGCTTTGGATTAAGCTCTTGTTATCCGTGAATTCGGATTGTCCTTAAAGCGTTATCTTACAACACGTTGAAGTTGTTCCTTCAACAAATTGTGTGGTTTACTTTATTTAGCACATTAGAGAGTTCCTCTAAACATTGTGCTATATCAAGTGGTATCATTGTTTTGAGAGATTGGGGAACAACCCACTGTCGGATTCCACCACTCGAGTCGCACCTTTCCTTTTTTCCATTTCCACTCCTTTTTTAATGTCTGCTCGCTCTTGTTATCCGTGAATTCGGATTGTCCTTAAAGCGTTATCTTACAACACGTTGAAGTTGTTCCTTCAACAAATTGTGTGGTTTACTTTATTTAGCACATTAGAGAGTTCCTCTAAACATTGTGCTATATCAAGTGGTATCATTGTTTTGAGAGATTGGGGAACAACCCACTGTCGTATTCCACCACTCGAGTCGCACCTTTCCTCTTTTCCATTTCCACTCCTTTTTTAATGTCTGCTCTGCCATATATCTGTTCGGGAACTTAAAGAGAAACATATTTCTTTCCATTTCATAAATGTTGACTCCGAAAACCGCCTTCCATGTAAGAGTGTACCAACTTCTAACATCCGCTGGTGTAACTTTCTCTGTTATCTTCTGCCTGAAATGTCCCAACTATGCATCTATTGAGCAAGCCATTATTAGCCTTTTGGAGGAATGTTGGGTGTGACAGGATCCTCTTAAAGTCCGGTTTCCTATCTTGTTCAGCTTGAGCTTGCAGAAGGCGGCCACAGTGAAAGAGATGAGGGATAATCAGGCTGTGAACTTCAGGATTAGGAGACCGACCTTTAAATGACCGGGAGGTGAGCAGTTTGGTTGATTTTCTAAACACACTGGTGCAGTGGAAAGATTGCAACAATAGTGTAGATAAATTGGTTTGGGTTCAGACAAACATGGAAGATTCTCAGTTGGGTTAGCATACTGAAACTTTCAGAGAGCAACTACACAACAAGAGTTCTGGGCTTCTGGCCATGGAAAGATGATATGGAAAGTCAGTGCCATTCTAGGTGGCATGTTTCACTTGGCTTTTGGCCAAACAAGCAATACTTACTCAGGATAACCTCATGAAAAGAGGGTTCCAATTGTGCTCCAGATGTTCTTTTTGTGAATGTGAGGCAGAGACAATCAATCATCTCATTCTACGCTGTAGATAGACGGGGAAGCTGTGGCAGATGTTCATCAATCTTAGGGGCATCAGTTGGGGTATGCCTAGGAACATAAAGTAAGCTTTAGCTTGTTGGAACAGAGATGGGAATCAGTCAGGTCACATAGAGAGATGGAAGATTGTCCCAACTTGCATATGGTGGACTATCTGGTTGGAAAGGAACCATAGATGTTCCGAAAACAGGGCCAGCTCTATGCAGAAAATGAGGATGAATTGTCTGGTCCTTTTCTAATTTTGGTGTTAACATGAGTATCCTCATGAAGAAGAGGATATTCCTAATATTTTAGCTTTCTTATGATTTCATAGGAGTTTTTTTTTTGACACTTGTGTGATTTTGGTTGTAAATATTTCTGGAGTACATCTGTGTGTAGCCCCTGTTTATAATACAAGTTACCTTTCTCAAAGAAAAAAGTCAGTTGAGGTGGTCAGACGCTTTCTGAATGTCTAGCTAGCAGAGGATGGCTGGTACCTTGCTTCTAACTCTAAAATCCCCACATTCATTCGCCATAATAATGGCATCCATTATCTGTCTACCTTTGACGAAAGCAAGTTGTTGTGTCTCCACCAGCTTGTGCATAACCGTTTTAAGCCTCTCGGTTAGCGCCTTGGAAATTATCTTGTACACATTACCAATTAGGCTAATGGGTCTGAAATCTGTCAGCTCTTTTGCACCCATCGTTTTGGGAATCCGGGCCACATAGGTAGAGTTTAAGCTTTTCTCAAAAATACTCCTTTCATGAAATTTTTTAATTGCAGCAATAACCTCCTCATTGGTGATCTCCCAACAGTGGATATAGAGGGCCACGGTGTATCCATCAGGGCCAGGAGCTTTGTCGCCAGCACAAAGCTTCACACAATCCAATATCTCCTGGTTCCTAAATTTCCTTGCAACATCAAATTGTCCTTTTCAAATATTTTGTGACCTTCCCTGCACCCACCAGATGATCTCCATGTTTTAGGCTGAGAGTAAAGATTTTGGTAGAAATCCACAATTTCCTTCTTTGTTGCTTCTTGCTTCTGGGCTTTTAGCGGTTTCTCCACCCACATATAGCTCTTCAGTGTTGTTTTTTTTTTTTTTTTTTTTTTTGTGTGAATTAGCAGTTCTATGAAAGAACTTGGTGTTATTGTCCCCCTGCTTCAACCAGTTTACGCTTGATCTTTGTCTCTATGCTATCTCCTCATACTTAGCCAAATTTTCAAACTCAAGGAGGAGACTAGCCTTTGACGGTATTTCATCTTCATTGAGAGTTCTTTGATCTTGGATTTCTTCTAACATTGCTAGCTTCACTAGAGTACTCTGTTTTTGTGTTGCCAGGTTTCCTTGGGAAGTTTTACTCCACTTTCTTAATTTATGTTTTAGGGCTTTCAACTTGGAAGCTAGGATGAAATCTGGCCGCCCTTCATACACTATAGAGCTCCACCAGTCTTTTGACTCTTTCCAAAAAACCTTCTGTATGCAGCCACCAATTTTCAAATTTGACATAAGACCTCACAGGTTCCCAGTTCCCACTTTGAAGCATTATGGGTGTGTGCTTTGAGGTAACCTTGTGCAAGACTGATTGTGTCATGTTCCTCAAAAACCCTCATCCCACTCATAAGATACTGGAAATCTATTTAGCCTGGCTGCAATGTCATGTCTGTCCCCTTTCCTCCAAGTATATTTTCCTCCTACTAAATGAGGATCCAGTAGACCCATATCATCAATGAATTCATAGAAATCAGTCATTGCTCTTGAGATTCTAGAGCACTTCTTCTTTTCAGAAATAAAGAAACCTGACAAGTGTTGAAATCCACACGAACTACCCAGGGACCATTGAACAAACCTCTGGCTGAGCCAACTTCCCATCAAACTACTTCTCTTTCTATTCTATTCGTTGGAGCATAGATTCCTGTAAGGGACCAAGAGTAATCTTGGCTCTTTCCTGTGAACTTACAGGAAACACTGCTTACTTCACCCGTCCAAACTATCCCATCCCACTTAATTAAAATACCACCTCTAGTTCCACTAGTTTCCGGTTGACAAAATTTGACCCGTCTGTTGGCCCACAAGTCTTTCACAACGTTATTGATATCACCTTCAATTTTAGTCTCTTGGAAGCAATAAACATCAGCTTTCCAACTACGAATCACGTTCTTAGTTATGCCCCTTTAGCTTGCCTAATTCAGACCCCTCACATCTTGACAGTCATTGATCACATGATATGGTGTAACTCCCCTTGCTTCTTGTCGCATTACTCCTGAAATTACTTCCATAGCCCAGACTTCTCAATTTTTTGCACCCTCAACTGCTGGAGTGGATTTAGCATTTTTCTCCTCCTCCTTGTTGCTGATTTGTCTTATACTGTCAATCCAGAGGAAATAACTTTTGGATCAACTCTCAGAGTTGGATGTGATTTTGGAAAATAGACCTTTGACACTGGAAGAATCAACCAAAACAGCAGCTCTAACCTTAGACTTTGAAGGACTGATAAATAATGACGAAGTCTCTTGGAGACAAAAGTCAAGGGCTCAATGGTTGAAGGAAGGTGTTGCAGATTAGACCATGAGAACTTAGAAGCAGCACATTTACATAATTTTTATCATTTACAGTTTAGTCCCAATTTACTATTCCTAGTTCTTTCGGACCCTAAGTTAGGTTATTAGGATAATATTGTCATTTCTATTTGCCTAGGGTTTTCTTTTACATTATAAATATCCTGTATGTGTACTCATTTGGAGATTATCAATGAAAATCATCTTTTAGCTCTATCTAGAATAGCTTTAGCTTAGCTTAGTTTGTAGCTTAGTTTCTTCTCAAATTCCATTCTGCATCATTTGGTATCAAAGCAATCATCCTCGCGTTGTGGGTATTTGTGGATGGCATTTCAAAATACTCATTATACTTCCAATTTCACATCTATCCTCCCTCCAAGTTCTAATGGTGGTTATGGTGGAAATCCTTATGGATATAGATATACAGGATATGGGGATTATTGTAGTGGGTATCAACAACAATTCAATCCAACATATCCACAATATGCATACCTACCTTCAGAGTTCTCTGGTTTATCTAATTTTCAGTCATCTGGAGGTTATACCAGTATGAGGAACCACGACAACTACAGTCCACATCCCTGTACAAATTACAATCCATATCCTAATGTTGCTTACAACACCACTGTCACTCATGCAGATTCACGGTATCAAGGAAGTTACAATCAGTGGGAAAATACTAACTCCATCTATGTCACACATAGCACACTCGGTGTTGGTCTATATAAGTTCTCTTCATCCTCGTGTGAAGGGAATTGGAGGGAGAGGGAAGATATTTGTGCGATATAGGCGAAACGCTTTTGTCATTTCCAATGGAGGCTCGATTGGAAGATAATCCTGCTCCTAGGGAAGGCACTATACTTGTTTCTACTCTATTAGAACGAGGCAGAGAAGCCTCACTACCAGTTGTATCGGGGAAGACATGTCTTCAAAAATATGTGCACCAACTGTTTGATGAAATGCCAGTTAATGAGAAGGATGGTATCAACAGTAGTAGTAGCAAGGAGAATAGTGCACAGATGATGGAGCAAGTTATTGATCCAGAATGTATTGCTCCCGTTGCCCTTAATTTCAGTGTTGTTGCAAATGTTGAACTCTTGCTGGACAAGACGAGATTGAGGAAGGTTGAACAGAAGTCAACCATTGTTGGATCATCAGTGGGCAGTCCAGTTGCTGCATTGAAGATGAATATGTCTGAAGTGGTCGAGCAATTGAAGGAAAGAAGGTATCCCACTTATGAGCCACAATCAGAAGTAACCGGTGGGGATTTTGATTCGTTGAATATAAGCACTGACGGTGATGTCAATGGGTTTGAGCTTTCACATGTAATTCCAAATATGAAAAACTCTCATGACACTTACCTAATTATCAAGTCTGATGAAGAAATAGATTTGAATAAAAATTTGAGGATGATGATGAGATGGTGATACAAGAAAACCTTTCAAGTATTGAAACTTTGGGTGAGGACATGGATGCTAGAAAACGTGCAGAAATGGAACCTCTTGTGATGATTTTTTATTCACAAGGTACTCTTATTAGCAAGGATAAAGTTGTGTCTGTTGAGGAAAATACTGAACCATATGAGCCTATTGACAGAGGAAAAGTGTGCAGGACCGAGGATCCAGAACAAGTACCCGGGAAACCAAATGTATTTGAACGGGTTTTTTCTGGTTCAACCAATTGTGTATCTGAGACTACTTTACTTTCTGGTAGCGAGCATCAAGTGGCGAATAGGGAACTAGTATTCTTAATTCAAACAAAACTGAGTGATGGTGATGAAGAGGGACTTCCCCTGTTAAAGCGAAGTGACTTATTTCCTTCTTTCAGATTTGCAACTGATCTTCTGGTTCCTAGCGAGGATTGCACTCTTAAAACTCTCATCATAGACGCCAACACAGTTGCATACAATAAAGGAAATTTCCCTGTAAAGTTGAATGTGGGGAGTGATGTCCATGGGATAGAGAGAAATATAGCTAGTAAGGGAGAGATTGAGTATTTGCATAATTTGTCTGATAAAATGCTAACTTGTGAACTACAAGGTTCTTTTGACAACTTAACTCATGTCTCTGATATACTTATGAAAATTGAGAAGTTTTGGAGTGACAACACCTACCTTGTTGAGAAGATCAAGAACCAGATTGTGGACATATGGATGGAGTCCTTGATGGTAGACCACAAACTCTCTAGTCCCTGGTCTTTGGATCAGCCTGGTGCTATGAATTGTACTCGCGTAGTTTGTGGGTATTCTCATATCAGAAATGCTTCAAAGATATCTGTCGAGGGGCATATTGGCTTATTAATCTTACATTTTGGAGGTAAGTCTTATACGATAAGAAATGCTCTTGTTGGGAAACTGGAGAAGTTGGTCATGAAGGCTTTCAATGATATGGAGGTTGAAATAAGTTCAAAAGCCATCTCATCCCTAACCAAGCAAGCAATGTTGAAAGGTTACTGAAAGGTGTCAGCATATTCGATGAATTGTTTACTTCAAAGTTGGGCAAAATTGTGTGGAGAACATGCATTTTTCATTGGAGCAGATATGCAACTATTATCAGCAAAATTTCATACTTCTCTGTAATCATGAGCTAAAAGTGTTGTCATTATTCTCGAGCTCTCACTGGTGTGGGTTGGAAGGCAATTAGAGCAGTCACCAAGTTTGGAGAGAGTGCAACATCTACCTGTGCACTTAAAAATGGCAAGGAATATGCTTGTTGCTTTGAGAGAACACAAGATCCTTGGGGTTCAAGTCGAATAAAGTCCCCTGGAATGTAGTTCTTTTAGCTTGCGATGAGTCAAGTATGGTTGATTGTGTTGATTTTTTGGGTGTGACTGAGGAACGACTAAAGTATAATCATATAGTCGACACAAATTCCCTTATTTGGTGGACATTATTCCATTCATGTGTTGCTGGTAGCAATGTGAAGCTGGGAAAAATTGCTGCTCAAAGACAAGTTGGCTCCTTAGGTGCCACAGTCTTTACCAGTAAAGGAAAAGAGAAGATATTGTGCAACAGACTCGATGTTCCACAGAATTCACTGTCACCGTTGGCACTATTTCTGAGATACTTCCTAATGAAATGGAGTTTTGTAATGCTGCCAAAGATGATAGCTCCAAAGCAAAAGGCAAACGCGACATTATTTTCTCTCAAGGTCTCTGCCTTTAGGAGTCACTTATATCAGTCTTTGGATATTATTTTCTTGCGAGGTCATAATCTCATTATGTCTTTACTCAACGAGAAACAATGTAGTTACCATGCTGACTGGAGGAGAAAATTGGGGCAGCTGAAGCATAGTCTAAAATTCATGAAGTTGCGCAATACTATTAATGTGGGGAGGCATCGACTCAGTTGCATTTTAAGGCTAATTGTTGCATTTTCAGTTTTCAATATTGTCTCTTTTTCATGGTTCATTCTACATGGTCTTGGAGATGAGAAGCAACAGAATTTACTAATGATCATGAAGATGCATGGTCTGGAAAATGGATCAACTTTTGCAATTTTTGGTGAAAGTAATGCTATGGAACCTAAACACAAGTCATCTGCTATCTCTATAGTTGAAAAGGCGTCAGGAAAACAGGGTAGTGATTGTGACCTTGTTATGCAAGAATTTTGGAAGCTTAAACTCAAGGGTGTTCGTTGGAATTCAAGTGAATTTGGAAAGACATGCATTATGCCTTTCATGATTTTAACCTTGAGGACAAGGTTTGTTTTAAGGGGAAGGAATGTTGCAGATCAGACCATGAGAACTTAGACGCAGCACATTTACATAATTTTTATCATTTACAGTTTAGTCCCAATTTACTATTCCTAGTTCTTTTGGACCCTAAGTTAGGTTATTAGGATAATATTGTCATTTCTATTTGCCTAGGGTTCTCTTTTACATTATAAATATCCTGTATGTACTCATTTGGAGATTATCAATGAAAATCATCTTTTAGCTCTATCTAGAATAGCTTTATCTTAGCTTAGTTTGTAGCTTAGTTTCTTCTCAAATTCCATTCTGCATCAGAAGGGGATAGGAACACCAAGTTCTTTCACAAAGTAGCAAATCCCTACAAAAGATTCAACAACATTGATCAACAAATGGTTCAGGGAGAAATTACAAGGAGCCAACTAGAACTAAGGGTGACATAACTGAATTTTATCATCAGCTATATATTGAAACTACACATTGAAGGCGTACTTCCTTGGTCATTAACTGTCCACCTCTTTTCGTGGAAGACAATGAGAGGTTAAGAAATTACAGAGGAACTCTGAAAAGGGTGAAGTTGTAAGGTGTTTGAAGTCATGTGGAGCAGCTAAAGCCCTCAAGATGGCTTCTCTATCGGATTCTTCATCAAGTGTTGGGAGATTGTGAAGCAGGATATCATGAATGCTTTTCATAACTTCTATGAGAAAGAAGTGTTTGAAAGAAGCTTTAATGCAACATTCATAGCCCTTATCCCCAAAAAGAAAGTTCCAAGGAACTATGAGACTACATGCCTATTAGTTTGATAGGAGCATCAACAAATTGTTTTCCGAAGTGTTGACAAAGAGGTTGAAAAATCTCTAAACTGTTTGATGCTCAGCAAATGACCTTCACGAAAGGAAGGCAAATCATGGATGCTGTTCTGGTGGCTAATGAAGCAGTAGGCCCATGGTTGCAATAAAAGAAGCCTGGTATCCTGTGTAAACTGGATATTGAAAAAGCCTATGATCATGTAAACTGGAATTTTTTGCTACGTGTGCTGGATAAGATGGCCTTTGGTCAGAAATGGATACAATGGATTAGATTTTATTAGCTTTTCTGTTTTTATAATTGGATCACCTGCAGGTTTCTTCAAGGCTCAGAGGGGTCTCAGGCAAGGAGACCCTTTGTCTCCTTTTCTGTTTATCATAGCCATGGAAGGACTCAGCAATATGACCACAACAACTAACTTGAATGGTTGGATAAAAGATTTTGGAGTAGCTAGGGTTGGAAATGGGTAATGACATTTTGGAGGCGACTCTTTTACATATGATGATGATACTCATATTCTGTGATGGTGATAAAGACCAATTAAGATATCTCAGAGTAATCCTAGTGATCTTTGAAGGGATGTCAGGATTACATAAAAACTGAAGGAGAAGTTTTCTCTACCCAATCAATGAAGTCCATAATATGAATGTGATGGCTTTTGTATTGGGAGGAGAGGTTGGGACTCTTCCAACTATCTATCTGAGGATGCCTTAGGGGGTAAAGCAAAGTCAGTTGAGATATGGGACATTGTGATTGTGAACAGAAATTGGCAAGATGGAAGACTCAATACTTGTCATTGGGAGGTAGACTCGCTCTGATCAACTCAGTCCTTGATGCCCTTCCAACATGCATGATGTCTTTGTTCCTTATCCCAGCAGGGGTGATCAAAAGGTTGGACATCATCAGGAGAAACTTCTTGTGGCATGCTGACAGAGAGAGAAAGTCTACCACTTGGTTTAGTGGAATTCAGTTATTTGTACAAAAAAATCTAGCGGCCTGAGAATCAAGAACCGGAGGAGTCAAAGTAAAGCTTTAAGAATGAAGTGGTTGTGGAAGTTTATCAGAGAGAATCACCTAATGTGGGGGAAAGTTATTAAAGCCAAGTATGACTAGAGGATAGTTGGATGACTAAGGATGGGGTGAGCCTATGGAGGTCTATTAAAGTCCTCTAAGTGAGTTGGAAAATCAATCAAAAATCAAAGTGAGATGGGAATAAGACCACCTTTTGGAAGGACAATTGGCATGAGGTTGGAAATATGGAACTGGCTTTCCCAGATATTTTCAACCCAGTTCTTCAACAAACTTGACCAATTTTCTGGGGTTCAAATTTTAGAAGGCATCTCAATGATTGGGACGTAGAAAGAGCGGCTAACTTCTTCAACAAAGTTGACCAATTTTCTGGGGTTCAAACTGAAGAACACATCCTCTGGTGACATGGTAACAACAAAGAATATTTAATATCAATGCAGCCTACAAGCTTATGAACCAGTTCAATCATCAGATTGCCAACTGGCCATGGAAACAAATCTGGAGGATTAAAGTCCCACATAAAGTTTCATGTTTTGTATGGCTACTAGCAAAAGAGGCTGCTTTGACAGTGGACAATTTGATGAGAAGAGGCGTGACTCTGTGCTTAAGATGTTTCTTATGTAAAGAAACAGCTGAGTCAGTCAACCATCTATTTTTGCGTTGTACTTACAAGCTCATTTGTCGAGAATAATCTTAAACCTTTAAGGCATAGCATGAAGAATGACAGGTAAGATTACAGAAGCTCTAATCAGCTGGGGCCTGGGAGGAAAGAAACAGGTTTACATGCTAAGGACAGGAGTAGATGGAGAATTATCCCAGCTTGCATATGATGGACAATTTGGAAGGAGAGGAATTCTGGATGTTTTGAGAGTACATAGAATGATGTGCAGAAGATAAAGTTGAACTTTGTCTTACTACTTTGCTTTTGGTGTATTTAGATTTATTCTAATGATACTGTATCTATCATTGATGTTTTAAATCCATTATAGATAGAGATAGTAGATACTAGAGTTTCCCTGTAAATATGGTTTCAATACTACCCAATTACTGTTTTGACCCCTCTGATAAATCGCTCATAATTTGATACTGCTCGGAATCTCATCTTCTTCAAAAGGTCTTTCTAGCCAGACTTGTACTTTTTCTATCAATGTAGGACAGTTTGGTGGATGTAAAGCAGGTTTCCAAGTCTCTGTCTCAGAGTGAAGCTTTTCATAGAAAGTCAAAATGCCTTATTTGATGCCCTCTTCCTTTGAAACCAACATCCTAGTCAATTCTAGGCAGTCAATGGTATTAAACCTTCTATGTGCATTGACCATTCTTTAGAAAAACTTTGTATTCCTATCTCCTTGTTTAAACCGTTGAATCCTGGGTCTATGCCTCCAACAGACTCCTCAAATTCGACTAATCTTCAAAGTCCCTAATTGAATTAGCCTTAATAAGAAGTTCAGCATCAGAAAGATTCCTATGCTCTCGGATGTTGTCGAAATGACTTATATGGTGAAAAATATCATTCTTTTCCAATCCAAGGTTTCCATGGGAGGAAAAGATCCGGTCTTTTAATTTCCTTTTGAGGAGATTTAGTTAACAACCTAGGATAAAGTCAGGTCCGTCGATAATATTCGAAGAGTTCCACTAAATTTTGATTCTATCTCTGAGGCCTTCAGTGTCTGGCACGACTCGAACCAGTGCTTTGTCGTAATGGGCATCCCAAGTCCAACAAGAATCGGAGATCACCCTTGATACCCAACCCAACCAAACCTCAAACCACAAAACAATAACCAAATTCGTTACCATTCCATAACATACCCAAGCCCATAGTTTGTCCATACAACGCCTCTAAAACCAAACAAGAATATCCGGTCGGGGCATGCCCCCGATCATAGCCAAAACCAATATCCAAGTCTAACCCAATAAAGACATAAGAAGACTCAAAGCAAGAAATGGAGCCTTTCGAAGTATGGAAGCTCACCACTTCAAGTCAACACAAGCTGTTCCCGGATCCAAGTCACTGAGTAGGAGGTGTGATAGTATGACCAACACCTGCATCATGTGGGGATACAACATCAAAGACGGTTAGTGATTGGAGTGCTAGCATGTAACTTAAGGATAAGGATAATATAATGCCAACAGTTCAAAACCAATCAACCAATTCATATAACTAATGCAATACATACATATACATATATACCATGCCGGGATAAAGAACAAGATTAGCATGAACTTTGAAATCATTAACCTGGGCTGTGTAGCATATCCTTCATATAACAAGGCACCCACGGGCTATATAGACCCAACTGTCCCCTAGCTAGAAGAGCCCTAGTGTGTGTAGCCGCACGAACCAGAGAATATCTATAACTAGTGTTGTAAAAGGCGCTCGCCACGTCGCTAATGGCGAATGGCGAGGCAAGGCATAGTCACCTCTTGTCGTCGTGGCACTGCGACATCCAAAAGGCGACAATGGCGTCGCCATTTTTTTTTTTTTTTTAAAATTAGGGCTTTAGGGATAAAAGCTAATTTTAGGGCTTATTTTCCTATTTTGGCTCTACCAACTTACTCGATTGGCGACTGCGGTTGCTACCATTACCATCTCACAAGTTCGATTTTGATTCTGGCAACCAGCGGCGGCTACCCTGGCGACTCCAGCTACTCCGGTAAGGATTGATTTCTATTATTTTTTTTCTTCTTTCTTCTTCTTCTTCTTAATCCTTTTTCTTAATCCGGCGACTGAACTCCAGCTACTGTTTTTTTTTTCTTTCTTTTTTTCTCTTCGATTTTTCTTCCTTTGAAACAGTAAAACAGTAATACAGTGTTACACTGTGTAATAGTAAGCATAAATATATTATGTACAAAAATCTTTTTTTAATAACTTTTATAACATAGTATGATAGTAATATACTAATTAACTGACTTGATCATTTACAACTATTTCAATTTCAATGGTGTTTTAGTATTGCTTGTTTTATGGATATTGAATTTTTGAGTCGTTCAAGTTCTAGACTTTTAGTAACTATCTACTATCTATTTTTAATTCTTGACTTGAAATATTTTCTAATATATTAGTGCTATTGAAATTTTGATCATTTATATATTATTTTAATTTTTTTGTAGTAATTGTCGCCACACTTCAAAAGGCTCTCGCCTCACCGCGTGGCGAGCGGAGCCTTGTCACCTTTCGCCATCCAAAACACTGTCCATAACGTATATGCCTGTATGGGGGAATCGAACCTCCCGACATAATCTAGATGACTTAAGCACCAATACATGTATTATGGGGGACTTGAACCTCCTATTCATATATTCATTCGGGGGACTTGAACCACCCGCACCGGCTAACGCGGTTTTCAGTTAGCGCTTCAGACTCCACTTTCACGGCCCGACTACAAATGCTGCTTTAAAGCCCAATTTAAAACCATCATTTCACATACACAATCATTAAGCCAATTACTTACCTAAGACGCTTCGTTGGTATCATCATACCAACACCACTTGCAAGCGTACCACATGCCATTACCATTATCAATCAACCAATCATTCATTTGACTTTGGGACTCAAACCCATTGTCTAACAAAGACACCAATTCAATTCAAAGTTTAGGAACTCGAACCCATTGTCTTATAAAGGCATAAGTCAATTTAATGTTTAGGGGCTCAAACCCTTTTAGCCAATTAAACCACCAAGCTTACCATTTAAATCACTACATGGCCAACAAGGCCTTCACAAGACCATTTACCAACCATTCAGATTCATTAGGCCAATGCCTTAGTTCAAAACATCATCTAACATGTGACTAGTTTATTCTCTTAGACATTTTCACAAACATGTTGAGGGCATACCATTTTCAAGACCAAAACCAAGGTAAAAACTATCAAGTTTAGGGTTACCTATGACCCATTTGTTAAACCACAATTACCAAGCAACCACATGTGCAAACCATTACCAAAAACATGTATAAACACAATTTAAACCAAGAGTAAACAATACTCAACATTATGCAACAAAACCTCAGCATTGGTTTTCAAAACCAGCATTATGAATCATAATCAATGTTTAAAACACATGATATTTGAGAATTAACGAGGGAAGAGTCACATGCCTTATTCACGAAGATTCATGGAAAGAACTTGACTCTTGATCCTCTAGATGAACACCTTGTAAAAATCTTAGCCCAATCTTCAAGAGAGTGTTTAGAGAGAGTTTTAGGAGTGTTTTGATCCTTTAAAGTGTGTTATGAGAGGCTACAATGTGTTATAAGACGTGGGGATCTTGAAGGTTTTGGGGTGGGAAATGTCTAAAATATCCTTCGCTTAAAAGTTGAAAAAGGTGGGCAGGAGGGTACGGTTTTCCCCTTCCACTCGTACCCGCATCATACGAGTGGTACCCTCTACTCGTATGTTGATCAGAATGTTATACACCATAATCTGTCCAACATACGACTCCTTAGCATGAATCGTACCCTACCATATTACTAGTACCCACTCAAGTGGTATCTAAGGCAGAATGTGATCAAGAACACACTAATTAACATATGATTTGGACTTTACTACCCGCATCATGATCATACGATTCGTATGATGCCCATTCGTACCTTGGACAGTAACCAACCAAAACCATACTGAGTAACATACGACCTAGACCCCTAAACCGTACCCATATCATACGACAAGTACCCTCAAGTTGTATGATGTCCAGAAGCCAAGAAATTTTCTAAGCGTCAAAAGTAGAGTGTTTCTGTGTCGAGCCACCAGTTCTTGAACTTGAAATAGATTTCCTGGACGACCACTCTCCACATTGAAGTTGAATGGGGCGATGATCAGACACCAATCACCAATCTGAGTAGAAGAGATTGCTTAATATTTCTGAATAGAACATGCCATTATACAGAGTAGAGGAATCTATCTAGTCTTGATCTAAGTTATTCAGACTCTTCACTTTCGGTGCCGCACCCGTGTCGACACGACATGGGTGTGGGTGTGGGATCCGTACCCGATATGGTCAACCGATTTTGGGTACTTTGACCTAAATCGACTAGGAAAGTCCGGACAGATTTATGAAATTCTATAATCAAAATAAAAGCTAAGGTGAAATTAAAGAAAATGAAATACCTTGTATGTAGAAGTTTCTATATTATTGCTTTTCTTTTTATCTCCTTTCAGGATTTTCTCCTTAAGATTTCCACATAATATCTCAAAATTTATGTTTTATCTCTATTTTTAGATATTTAAATTATTTTTCGCCGAATCCCCGCACCCGTATCCATTTCTAGATCCATATCCCTGAATCTTTAAATTGAGACCGTGAAGGATCCGACCTCTAGATCCGTACCCGTATTAGACACCCGCACCCAAGTCCGAGCAACTTAGGTCTTGATGCCACCTTGTGATTATTTCCAGCCTTTCAAGTGTGTAGGATCCTCCAAATGAAGGGGGATCTGTAAGTTCCAGATTATTGATGATCTCTGAAAATTCAGCCACGTTGTGATTGTTCCTAATATTCATCGGTACACTTTGAAGTTTTAAAACCTTTATGAAATTTTCACGGCTGCTGCACCAACATTCACTCCCATATACTCCCTCTGTCCCAATTTAAGTCTCTTAGTTGACTGGGACGGAGTTTAAGAAATAAAAGGAGAATTTTGAATCTCGTGGTCTGAAATTAAAGATGTGTAGTCCTTTAAAACTTGTAGTCTTAAACTTGCCATGGAGGATGTTGGAATTGGAAAGCTCACTAAATATAGAAAGAGACAGTCTTCTTGGACAGGCCAAAAAGGAAAGTAAGAGACTTAAATTGGGATGGGGGCATTAATATTGCTGGTCTTACAACCATCCTATCTAGTTTGCTTTTATTTTGGTAAGTATCCTTTTATTCCACCACACGTCATAGCACTTTTGCATTTTCAACCATCCTGTTATGATTTTGTGTAAACTTTTTTCTCTATCATAATAGTTTTCTGAACCTGCGCGCCTAGATATCTGTATTATTTGCATTTGGGCACAACAAATTCCATCTAATCTTACCCCAACTTCATTAGATTTGTGTCTCTTTTTTCAAGAAAAGAAACAAAGATATTTTGCCGGAATATGTGCTCTTTATCTTATAGAAATGTACATGCTATGATCGAGTTTGTTAATACCCTACATAGCTATATAAGGAAGTTTTGGTGTTTGTAAATACTTATATTAGAGAGCTTTTTTCGTGCTATACACAATAGAAGTACCTTATCTCTAAAGAAAAATTTCCTTACTAAATTATAATACTAGCATTTGGTTTTATGTCGTAATGTTTGTTTCTCAATTGTTATTAACATGTTCCTTATTTTCCAGAAGCTTCTATTTCATTGAGATCAATATGATATTGTAACGTCACTTAATATGCAGATATGATCCTCGCAAAAGAATAACAGCAACGCAAGCTCTTGAGCATGAGTATGAACTCTCCATCTCTCTCTTTCTCTCTCTCTTGAGCATGAGTTCGAACGCAAGCTCTTTGCGCTATTGCATTATTCACTTACAAATGGTTCTGAAAACGACCAACATATTTCATCACAAAATAAATTTGTAAAGTTTACCATTTTGATGTGCTATTTCCATCGTTTAAGCACTGGGCTTACTTTACTAATCAATTGCTGAGCGTATTTGGTCCACATATTATCACTATTTAATTTGATTGCATTTACCATGTCATAAACTTTTTTCAGTTGATCTTCCAGCCAAGGCTTCTTGCCAATAGATTTTCTCCTTGAAGTGGGAAAGTTAGAATAGTGTTTGGCCAAGTGACGTTATGTGGGGTTATTCCTTTTTATACCGAACACTTATCATGATCTTGAAAATTTCTTGAAATGAGATAGAGGAATCCTATTAATTTGCATTGAATTTATGATTTCCAATATGTTTCTTAAACTAGGAAAGTGAAAGCCTCAAGTTTCTTTTGATATCTTGCAATAATGGGTGGAGGCTTGTCAAGTATTATTGTAAAACCTTTTTTTTCCTGGTTTGTAGGTACTTTCGGATGGAACCTCTACCTGGCCGCAAGTGAGTACACTCCATAGTCTCTTGGCAAACAATTGATTTGTAGGAAGTTCTATTAAGCTAGTTTGATAAGATCATGCTAGAATGCTAAAGTATTATGAAAATTGAGATTTACAAGTTTTACCTTTTTATATCCATTTACACATACTGAAAATTAAAAACACATATAACCTTTTTGATCATTGATTCCAACAACGAGAATATTCTATCCACTCTTGACGCTGGTGCTTTCCTATGCTTTCTGCTTAAGATTGGCGTACACTGATTTAGCCATTTGTTATTAATTTTGTACACAACTCAATATAGATGATGGAGTCATCAAAGATTTGATCAATTTTGAGCCTTCTGTAATTCACTAAATTCACTAGAGGACTGGAAAACAAAGAGAAGATGTGTACAAACGTGATATCCAGCAACAAGAAGGAAAAGGATTGTATAGATTCTTTGGGAAAACGGGTTTGGGATTTGGAGAAAATAAAAGGATGCTGTAAAGAAATGGATCTTAGGCTTAACTCAATCCCAAAGCTAGCTCGTGAGGGAGGATTGCCCATAAGGTGGTCAATTGCTCATCTCTTTCCGACGTGGCACTCTTAACACACTCCTGCATGCCCAGACCTCGTTAACCGGAGCGTGGACAATATAATATGGGGGTCCAACATCCGTGAACAAAGAATTGGGATGGGCCTAACTCTAATAACATGTAAAGAAATGCATCTTGGCCTAACTCAACCCCAAAAGCTAGCTCATGAAGGGAAGAGTGTCCATGTCCATATATCGAGACTAATTTCCCATCCCTTTTCCGATGTAGGACTCAACAGATGCTAAACTCTTATCTCGAGCAATGGAAGAGGTCAAAATATGTTTTAATGTATCAAGAATTTATGAGCCTTGTGTGGGAGAAGGAAATGATATCCTTTGATTAAAAGAAAAAGAAGGAAATGACATCCTGCCGGAGTTGGCATCTATTAGGGGGATATGGGATAGCCCATGAGTTTTGGGTGGATATGTCAATATTTCCAGATTTAGCAATGAGAGAAATGATAGAAGCAGGGCATTAGGAGCTATGAAGAAATTTTCAGATTTAATTTAGGAGCTGGAATTGGTCGATGGGCCATTACATGGGGGAAATACATATGGAGGCGTAATGAATGCAACACAATATCCAGAAAGGATAGATTCTCCCTTTCAAGTGACAGGGATAGAATTTCAAATTGATAAAGCAAAGGTTTTACCACAGGTTTTATCGAATCACAGTCCTTTAATCCTTGAGTTTTAAGATTGGAATAAGTGCTTGAACATGAGGACCTTATGAACTGAGTTTAATTTTGGTAGAATCATATTCTGTACCTGGCAGACCTGATGTTATTCTTGTAAAGCAATTGAAATTTCTCAAAATTGACATAAGGAGTGGAATATTACTGCCTATGGCAGACTTGCAGCCTGGAAAATCAAGGTGTTGAATGAGATTTAAGTGCTGAATCTAAAGAGACAAGACGCTGATGTTCATACTTCATATGAAGGAAATTCTTCGTAGAGAGCTGGAAGAAATTGCCAAAGTCAAGGAAATTCCATGGAAGCAGAAATCGAGGTGTTTGTGTTGACTCTACAGTGTCAAAAATGCACGATTTGTTCCGAAAGTGTTAAATGCAGATAAAAGTTAACAATATTTTATTATTGACGTAAATGGAGGTTGAAGGTGATATGGTTGATGATCAGGCAAAGATTAAGAGGCATATTCTGGAAATTTGTAGCAATTTATTTAAGGAAGAGTAGAATTCGGGACTTGATTCGTATGATGATAATGTGGCTACTTTGACTGACGAAGAAAGGGATTGGCTTCAAAGGCTTTTTTCTGAGGAAGAGGTAGTCAGGGTAATCTAAGAGGTGATTATTTCTATTGTGAAGATGTATGACAAACAGTTCCAATGCTACTTTCATTGCTATATTATACCCAAGAAACAAGATGCCATAATGTCAGAGATTAGACACATTAGTTTAGTGCGCAGCATATTTAAATTCTTTCCAAGGTGCTTACAGAGAACATTAAAAGGATGATGGATAAGCACATTACAGAGAGGATTATTTAAGGAAGACTAGAATTCGAGACTTGATTCGTACGATTATAATGTGGTTACTTTGACAGAGGAAGACATGGATTGACTTCAAAGGCTTTTTTTCTGAAGAAGAGGTAGTCAGGGTAATCAAAGAGGTGATTATTTCTATTGGGAAGATGTATGACAAAAAAGTTTCAATGCTACTTTCGTTGCTATATTATACCCGAGAAACCAGATGCAATAATATCAGAGATTAGACACATTAGTTTAGTGGGCAGCATATATTAAAATTCTTTCCAAAGTGCTTACAGAGGATTAAAAGGGTGATGGATAAGCACATTGTCACAACCCAGTTTGCCTAAGCCGTGATGGCACCTGGCTCCAACCTGTTAGACAAACCCAAATGTATTTCAGATGACAACCTGATTTATAGGAGACCAGAATAAATCTTAATGCAGTTTATGTCATACTGAAACAATTAATATTCGTGTAAAAGTTGCTAATTCGACTTTCTAAGAGGCTTGTTGGTTCCACATCTCGGGGAGAAGATTTCATAATTCAATTGTTAGTAGGTAGAAGGGAAAATGTTCTTTAGAAAAGATGTTTCCCCTGCAATAACCTCTATTACAGAAGTAGGAAGGAATAAATCATTAAAAATCCCTGGGGGCTGGTGGTACAAATTATGCGCATCTAAGATAATGGATAGCACAAGTGCCTCAAAAATGTGGTAACAACAACATACCCAGTATAGTCCCACAAATGGGGTCTGGGGATCAAGCAGCTCTCAACGCAAGTCTCAATTAGCTCAACTCACTCCTAGGCTCTGCTGGTGCATGAATCGGTATCCGCACAGAGCGCAACAAGTGTAGTATGAGTACATCAACAAGTACTCAAGTATTATCAGCTGCCCCCAACAAGGTAGTGGCAAGGTTTCGTCAGAAAATACTCACTTAAATAACTTGTGCAATAATAGCATAATCTGGACAGAAGTAAACAACATAATAAAGTGTGCACAAATTCAACATATTAAGATATGCACAAATACACGAGTCAAAAATTAGGGATGTATGATAAAGACTTGACCTTTACTGTACACTAGCGCTCCTAGCTCAACATCCTGCATGTATACCACGTTAGAGACCCCAGTATTAGGGAGGGTGATTCATGGGAACAAATCCATATCCACATGCTGCATCACTTGCCACATCATAAATTAGATGGACAACTCACGTGTCATAACCACATCTAGGTGTGAAATCAAGTATTTAGTCTGGTTTTGACTTGACACAGAGTTTAAGAAAGTGAAGAACGCTTTCGGATCTTGTGGTCTTAACTAATGATATATAGAATGTACCAAAATGTCCTTTAACTGTGTGGTCTTAAACATGGTACATGAAAGGTTGTATGAAAGAGTTGCCAAAAAAAGAGAAGAGTCGTAATTTTTTGGAATAAAAGGAAAGTAAGAAACAAATTGAAACTGAAGGAGTTTTCAATAGTTAAACATGTAATCAAACGTGCACATAGCTCATAATGTTAAACCAACATGAACACATGATGCTTATAACATTATTCTAGCATATAATATAATGCTCAGATTAGTCATGACATAAAAAGAAAATGTAAAGCATGTATGACAACAATATCCTATACCCCATATAACAATCATAACCCCTGTGCCTACATATATGCTCTGTGACACATTTTCCTTAACAGGTGCTTTTTTCACTTGGTCTAGATCGGAAGACTCATCATCTAGATCAAGATTACAAGATTCTTTCTATTAGACTCAAAAAGGTGTTGGACAAGACTTTTTCTACTTCACATAATACGTTTGTGGATGGTAGGCAGATTCTACAAGTAACATTAGTGGCAAATGAAGTAGTGGATTCAAGGAGTAAGCAAGAAGTACTAGGTGTTTTTGTAAACTTGATCTTGAGAAGGCATACGATCATGTGAATTGAAAATTTTTAGATTTCATTATGCTTCAAATAGGATTTGGGGAAAAGTGGAGGAAATGGATCTACTTCTGCATTTCTTCGGTGAGATTTTCAGTGTTGGTGAATGGTAACCCATGCAATTTTTTAGAAACTTGAGGGGTTTGAGACAAGGGGATCCTCTATCGCTGATGTTGTTCATTTTGGTTATGGAAGCGTTGAGTAGGATGGTGGATAAAGCTGTTTGAGGAGACTGCTTGAAGGATTTTAATACGACAGTTGGGGATGAAAGGACAATATTAGTGTCTCATTTGTTGTTTGTGGATGATACCTTGGTCTTTTGTGATACAATTGAGACCTAACTAGATTACTTAGGCCAAATTCTCACTTGGTTTCAGCTGGTGTCAGGACTTAAAATTAACTTGAAAAAGTTAGATATTTTCTGTTGGGGAGGTGAATGACGTTGGATCACTTGCTCGAGTTTTGAATTGTAAGGTTGGGCTCTTTCGGCTACTTATCTTGGTGTTCCTTTAGGTGCTTTGAACAAGGATCTCACTGTGTGGAATCTGGTTCAGAGGGTCGAGAAGAGACTAGCAGGGTGGTAGAAAAGATATTTTTCCAAGGGTGGGAAGGAAGTTCTTATCAAGAGCACTCTCTCTAGCATTCCCACTTACTACTTGTCTTTGCTTCTTGCTCCAACTACGGTCATTGAAAAGTTGGAAAAGATTCAGAGATATTTCTTTTGGTATGCAGCGGATGGGGCAAAGAAGTTTCATTTGGTGTGTTAGGAGGTTGTCACATCTCTTAGAATTGGGGGGGGGGGCTGGGAGTTAAAAGATTTGAAAGTCCTTAATAAAGCTTTATTGGGCAAATGGATGTGAAGGTTTGGGGTGGAGGTACAAGCTTTATGGAGGGGGTGATAGGTGATAAATATGGGATAGGGGATGGAGAACTAGTGATATTGTTTTGCTTTTCGGGTGCCTGGAGAAATATCATGAAGGGATGAGATTCTTTTGCAGAAAATATCTTTTTCAAGGAGATACATGGAAAAGTATCTTTTTAGGCCATAATTAGTGTGGGGATATAATTTTGAAAGATGAATTTTAGAGTTTGTACAAAATATATTGCCAAAGAGACTTGGCTATTCAATAAAATAGGTCACAAGGTGGAGACACTTTTTGGAATTTGAGATTTAGAAGGGATTTTCAAGATTGGGAAGTGAGTGAGTTTCAAAGATTGATAAACCTTCTTCAGAAGCAAGCCAATTTGATGGATAATCTCGATGGATGGCGGTGGGGTCTCGGAAGTAATGGAGTGTTCTGTGTGAAGTCTTTTTATGAGAAACTTTTGGTTAGGGAGGAGGTTGAGTTTCCATATAATGCAATATGAGTTCAAAATGTGCCAAGGAAGGTGTGTTTTTCACTTGGCTAGCCACCAGTAGGGTGATTTTGATCTAAGTTGCTCGGACTCGGGTGTGGGTGTTCGATATGGGTACGGGTGCGGCTATTCTGCAAAAAATAATTTAAATATCGAAAAATAGAGTTATAAAACATAAATTTATGAGATATTATATGAAAACTTGAGGAGAAAATATTGTTCAAGAAGAAAATCTTGGAAGGAGATAAAAAGAAAAACAATAACATAGAAATTTTTATATACAAGGTATTCCATTTCCTTCAATTTCGTCTTAGCTTTTGTTTTGATTACAAAATTTCTTAAGTTTGTCCGGACTTTTCTAGTCGATTTTGGTCAAAGTATTGAAAACTGGTTGACCAGATCAGGTGCGGATCCCACACCCCACATCCATGTCGTGTCGACATGGGTGCGGCACCGAAAGTGAAGAGTCCGAGTAACTTAGATTTTGATAGCCGAAAATCTTAGAAAGCGGAAGCTTGTCTGCTATTAGTTGGTGCTAAATGTGCAGGGAGATGGGCGAGGATATGGATCACCTTCTTCTACATTGCGGGTTTACCATGCGATTATGGTGGGATATGTTTATAGATGGTTTCACTCAATGCCAAGAACTGTGATAGATCTGATGCTGAGTTGGAAGAGCAGGAGAAGGCAGAGAAGACGAAGAGCTTGGAACATGTTTCCATAACGTTAATGTGGGTAGTTTGTAGAGAGAAATATAAGAGCTTATGAAGGTATAGAGTCGAGTTTCTTGCAATTGAGTAGTAGTCTCCGCTCTTTTTTTTTTTCTTTTGGTGTAATATGCTCTCTTGTTTTCTTTTGGTGTAAATTGAAAGTTCCTTGTTGCTTTAAGGATTAGGTGAATTTTGTACAGTTTTGACCTTATGGTAACCTATATATTCGACCGATTTGGTCATGTTAATGAATGAAAATACTTTTACTTGATCAAAAAAATAAATAAATGGTACTCTTTTTTTTCTAATAAGGCAAATATATTTCATTCATAAATAAGGCGTGAGTTGGCATATACAAAGGAAAAACCAAAAGGTAAAGAATCTACAAAATTTGATTCTCTACAAAGTCCACTCATTTTTTAATATTTGGATTTTATGGGTGCGCCAAAAGAAAATAAGCGATCGGAGGGTATCCCTCAGTTAAGAAAAACTCGACTCTACCCCCTCAAAAGCTCGCCTATTTTGTTCATTCCAAATAGCCCATATCAACGCAAGAGGGACCAACTTCCATGTCTCGCACCTTCACCTTTTATTCCCTCTTCTCCAACCAAACATTAAATCTTTTATAGGTTTTGGCATCACCGAAGGAACTCCGAACCATCGTAGCTATTCCACCATAATCTCATGGTAAAGGCACAATGTATGAGAAGATAACCCACTTCTTCCCCTGTCTCATTTCACATGTAACACTAGCGGACACAAACGACCGTATGCTTTCTAAGGTTTTCCACTGCCAAAATAACCCCTCTAGATGCTAAGGCAAGAAAAAAAACACTCCTTCCTCGATGCCAGCATATCCAAATTACATCACATGGAAATACAACCTTCTCTAATTAGGAGTTTCTCATATGGTACTCCTGTATACTTTGTATAGGTAAAACAATATCAACTGGGGAAATTTTCAAATTGAGGTCAAAGCTTAACTTACTTTAGTCTGAAATAACTTAAGCCTTCTTAAACCGCCTTTTCGCTCCTCAAATCCCCAGATAAGTTTGATTTATTCGCTCAATTTATTCATTGATGTCAATTTCATATTTTTAGTCTCAGTCAAAGTCTACCCCAAAAAGTCAATCCCAACCGTGTGGTCATATTCAAATAACACACCCAGTGTGATCCCATAATTGGGGTCTGGGAAGGTAGCATGTACGCAGACCTTATGCCTACCTTGTGTGAAGTAGAGAGGTTATTTCAGATAGACCGTCGACTCAAAAGAAGTGATTTAAAAATAGATTCGAAAAAACCTAGAGTGAGAAAAGCTGTAATGAGAATACTAAGTGTATTGGTGACAAAAAAAAGAAAGCCAATGCAAAAGAAATAATAATTGTGGTAAAATTGAAAAATTGGATAGTAGAATAATGATAGTACTAGTAGAGGTAGGTCGAAGAAATATTAGAGGGAGGTGATTAAACATGACATGGAGCAATTACGGCTTATGAAGGACATAATCCTTCATAGGAAGGTGTGGGGGATGCGGATTAGGGTAGAGGGTTAGTGGGTGGGAGTGCGTCCTTACTAGTAGGGAGGATTGCTTTGTTTGTTGCTGTTCCTGTAGTCATAGTGTTATGCATGTGTTTTGTAGTTTCTTGTTTGCGGTGTTTTGGTGATGTTTGTGATTTCGGATGATAGTTCATAGTATTACTTTGTGGGTGTCTTGTTTCTTTTATTTAGTAGTGTGTTACCCCATTTTGTTTGTTATTTTTATGTTTTTAGTATATCGGAAACAACCTCTCTAGTTCATCTGAGGTAGTCGTATGAACTGTGTCCACTTTCTTTCCCTAGACCCTACTTTGTGGGAATAACTGGGTATGTTGTTGATAATACTATCGAAAAGGAAAAAAAGGTGCAAATAAGGTGCTCATAGCTAAAACCTTGCTCTTCTACTGAAATGGTAAAAACACTTGACTACCTATGAACTTTCTACCCTAATTCTCGACCTCCATTCTCTCCTATCTAGAACCTTGCTCTTTCACGTTTAATGGCACTTCCTACCAGCACTAACCTTGTGCGTCTTGCCCATTTTCTTTTTGCCACCCTTTTTCTTCTTCCCTAGACTAGAAGAAAAAGACAGCTTCGCATCAGATGATGCTTTAGGTGTATAAGGTTTTAACAACTCTTTAACATCAGCTCGTAAATTAAATTGCATTCTTGGTTTACTCATAAACTTACAAGTTCAAATCTTTAATTAGATTTCTAATCCAACTTCAATTCATTGCCCAATTCCTAAATTTACATATTCTCATACCTAGGTCAAAATCTCTATCACTTTTTTGATTCCATGTTTTAGGTGTTAGATTCAATGGGTAATCACGAAATATAAAAAAATTCAAATTGAGATTGCTTACCCCAACTTTGTAGATAGATCCCCTTTGAAAATCGCTTTAATCTGATCTCTCAAAACCCAGAAATGAAAACAAGTGAAAAATCTCGATTTATGAAATTTATGCACCCGAGCAGTCTTTAGCATGATTATGTCTGAGCCCAAATCTATCTCTCCATGATCTCCCCCAAAGAGTGGCTATTGTGGTGATCAACTAGGACTTAAAACATGATCTCATTGCCTTGGCGCTTGATAGTGACTGCCGTGTTGGAACGTGGTACCTGGATGGGTAGTTTCGAACTAAGGAAACAACTCTCGAAAAAGAATCTTACCAAAATGTGGCCGGTGAACATCTCATGCGTGTCGTCGCATGATCAGAACTTGCCTCTTTTCTGTTGGCGCGACTGTTTTGATGGGGTTGCGGCTTCTTGGGTTCTGCTCGCTGGTGTGTTCTAATCTTGTCTATGTTTTTGATTGTTGTGCAACTCTCACAAAAAAATAAGTTTTAGATACTCGTCGAAAAAGTTAACAACGATAAATTTCTCTTCTTTTTGTTACTTGTAGATGCAATTACCTCACGCAAGCTTTGGTACCGTGTGAATTAGAGTTAAGTTTAAGAGACGGGATATAACTTGATTATTTCGCCGAGCTATTGAAATTTAAATTACTATGTTTGCTGTCACGCCCCAAGCCTAGACATGGCGGACAAGTACCGTATGAACATGTGCTATACAACCACCTAAACTAGTGGAAGGATTATTAATCATAAACAATAATAAGGGACTATGTATATAACAATATTAACCCTCTGGACTCAATACTTATGTAGACAACTAAAACTATAACTATGTATGACAATTGTACACTGTCTACGAAGCCTTTAATAGAATTTGAAACTATACAATGAAAAACTGTCTATATCTATAAATATGACTAAGGCGTACTAGGCATCTATGGCCCCAAGTGAGGGAGAAGCTAACCAATTGCTTTGTTGTTTGAATGAGTGCCTAATATGGAAGTTTGCTAACTGGTAACAGAATTGTTGCGCCCCTGAACGTAGGGACGGCAACACATATGAAACATGTACATGTATATAAAGCAGATAGTATAACCAGTAAACAAGTGTAGATGCTCATGTGAATTAGATATCAAAATGGAGGACTTATGAGCATACAAGTAACAAATCTTCAATATGAAACAATGACCTATACACCAGTCTTAGTGACACATCATACCTCAAGCGTTAAAGATGAGCAACTATGGACATAGATTATTAACACTCTAGTATGAATTATATAAATAACACTCTAGTATGAATTATATAAATAACCTTGTCAGCTTAAAAATGTACCCTAAATATAAATAAAACACCTTGAAGTTTGCCTAGGTGATATCCTGTATCTATATCAAATACAAATGATCATAAGATGGCATACCGAAGGCGATCTATGTCAAATGTATGACATATGTTGTCAAAATACTCGTTGCTATGATTTTATACGTATAACTATAATTGCAGTCTGATTCAAGGTACGGCCCCATGGGCTTACTATGAGGGTCTGCCCACTGGCCATATGTGCCATATATTGGCTCGAGCGAGGGGAACCAGTGCATTCCAGCTGACTCCAAATGCAAATGATGCCACAAGGGCGGGTGCTCCACAATGTTTGGCTCACTATAATGGTCCGGTCTCAATTCTGTGCATAGAATTACGTCGCACATGTGTGTCAAGTAAAACCTAATACCCTCTCTCCATAATGGTAATCTTTTATCATAAAATGCCCTATAGGCCTATACAAGTAAACATCAACAACAAACTTAGTATATTCCACATAGTGGGGTCTGGGGAGGGTAAAATGTACGCAGTCCATACTACCTCCGAAGAAGTAGAGAGGCTATTTTCGATAGACCCCCGACTCAAGACAAATGGATAGTAAATAAAATCGTCAAAAGCATAAAACAAGATGAAAATAAAAGAGATATGTCACCCACAAAAAATACTCTATACTACCAAACAAAAAGCATCCCCCTCTATCCTTATATGTTTCCTCCATACCTTCCTAACTACTGACTATGACTCAACCACACGTACTAGCCCTAACTACTGACTATGACTCAAGCACACGTACTAGCCCTAACTACTGACTATGACTCAACCACACGTACTAGTGCTCTGTCCTTATATGTTTCCTCCATACCTTCCTATCAAAGGTCATGTCCTCAGTACGCTGTAACTGCTCCATGTTACTTGTATAGGCCTATACAAGTAAATTACGATAAAGATTGTTTAGCCTTTCAGGTAGTACTTTTCATATACAACTAACTTCTTTAATGGTACCCATTTATTTAACGCTAGTTCTTTAATTGTATCAACTTATAATATGTCGCTATGCGATTGAATATACAAGTGCGACTATGCTATGGTTGTTCTAATTTATAGCTCATGGTTGATATACCACGTGAGTCTAAAGAGTTTCTAACGCATATGTACACGGTCATGCATAACTTTTTAGCTGCTTGACTCGACAAGAGAAATATGAATATTATGACTTCAACAAATAGATACAAGAAGTGTAAAGTCAAGTAATTTCTAATGGAAAGGGCACACAGATATTATGTCCATATTAGGCATGTAGTCGTGGGTGAGACATATAGAAAGGGACAACCCTGTTCACATATTCAAGTAGGCTATGTTGACTCTTTTAGGATAAACAAGTGACAATAGGTTGTGCCAGCAAAGGATTTAAATACCTTACTTCTCGCCCTTATATGATTACAAGTGATCAGCCCTTCATTAGACATTTAATCTACAAGAACGATGAGAAATACAACTATTATAATTATCCCAACAATAAGCCCAGGTTACATATGTGGTATACCAATTACGATATGAGCAACAAGCTCATACGACCCCTTAATCAAAGATGTTTATCCACACTTCTTCTCTTAGCCAAAACAAAGCAACTACATCCCTCTACTCCTTTTCCAAGGTCTCTTGAAACTCCCCGGGCTTCTCATCACATAAACAATCTCTAAAACTTCTTTACACAACAAGAAATAGTTGAACTCATGGCTTCCAATCACCATCCTGTGAGTTAATTTGCAAAGCACACATAAAATGCTCCCACGAGCTCCGTCGACGAAAAAGGATAAGAAATCTTATCTCAATTCCAAGCTCCAATTCCTTTATGACACTCCAAAATTAGCATAATGCTCCTATGTCATCAAATAGTATCTACGCTAAGTTTTCAATGCTCAACATCCAACAATGCCCAGTACTGTTCACAAGTTTACCACCAAGTCATAAAACTTTATTTTAAGTTCAAGTCCAGTCATTACTAATAAATAGTTATTTCGACTCATTGGGATCATTAAAAATATTAACCAAATCATATTTTTTTCAACTTTGGTCACTTGTGCACCGACTTTGTTATAAAATCCACTTCTAGGGTTCAACCGATACCCAAATAAAACCCATGATTTCTACTCAAAATTATTTCCTCAATACTCATCCATGGACAACACATAAATATTGGGTCAATAAAATTACCTTTGAAGGACATCCTTGAAAATCTCCATTTAAAACTATTCTTGAGCTTTCTCGAAACTGAGCTAATGGTGGCTTGTACTTTTGCGATTTTTGAACACGGATCTACTGATTCTTATGAAATTTAAATCAGCCGTCCTTTAATTTTCGATCTCACTCTTATTTCTTTTCTCCTTGCAGCAGTGCAAATGCGGAGCTGCTGCATTGCTTTTCCCAAAAATAATGACCAAGTTTTTCTCTGGAAAAGTGTTATATGACATATCCGTTGCTGCCTTAATTCCTTGAGTCACTGTGGCATAACTTATATGACCCATATATGTATAATATCATAATATATAGAGAAAAGACATCTTTTCACACTCCTGGACTTGTCCGCTCAACTTACTTTAGTACTTAAACTTAACTTTCATTTGTATATATAAAAATAGTACATGTATATTTTTTACTTTTTAGAAAAAATATATAAAAATAGTATGTGTGGGGGATTATTTTTTTTTTTAAAATTATTTCTTAAGTGGCAATGACATGACACTAATGTGACACTGATTTGGCAATGACATGGCGCGTGTGTAGTGCACTCTCCAGTGTGAGACTGAGATTGTGATTTTGAGGGGTGTATATAATTCACTTAAAGTTGTTAAGGGGGGTAAATAATTATAAGTCAAGTTAGAGTGCTAAAGTAAGTTAAGCGGACAAGTTCAGGGGGAAATAATGTCTTTTCTCTAATATATATTATAACATAGCTTAATTAATTGGGTTTGCCACCATAAGTAACAAGCGACAGGTGTTGCACTCCAAAACTTTCAAAATCAAGTAAATTGATATTATCAACATAATTTTAGACGAAAAAATGTTCTAGTAGTTACGGGGTATCACATTTGCATGCTCTAAAAAGTAATGAAAATCACTACATAATTATTACTATAGGAGTAAGTCAAGCTATTATGCAAGTAGTACAGAGGAATGGGTATTAGAGATTTAGGGCTACAAAGTAAAATCCTTCTGTTCAAATGGCTGTGGGGTGGAGCGATAACCACGAGGAGTACTGGAAAGATGTATCAAGCTAAAGTACGTTGTGTCTGGATTATGGGTATTCTGTTTTTATTAGTACACCCGATGGGTCAGCCTTTTGGAAGCATATAAATGGCCTATGAAATGAATTGCAAGAACATACCAACTGGTAATTGGAATGGAAGGAGAACTAGATTCTGGAAACATAAATGACTCGGGGATACTATATGCTGGCTGCTCCTTTTCTGATCTGTACAGCATAGGGTGATTAGAGATTGTGTTATTGTTGATTGTTGGTTGTAACGCCCCGAATCTGGTACCCGGAATGCTACACGGGTCTCATGACCCCGAAGGACCACAAGCTAACCCATGACTGATATCTGTATCTGAACACTACATAATATACTGTATAAATGCGGAAATAGTAGGCTGAAACATGCCGTAAGGTTCAAAACTGATAAACATCTGATAAAACCATATCTGAATAATGTGGTACGACAATACCAAATCGAAAATAGTCTGAAAACATTTAGTCTGAAAATGTTGTAGTCTGAAAACCTCTAAACTGTCTGAATAAGGGGTTGATGGGACATGTCCCCAACTAACTCCGAACTACTAAAATAATAAAATAATCATGCTATCCTCGAATGATGAGGACTCACTGCTAGTCTGACTGCTGAACTTCTGATCTACTAAGGATGCTCTGGAGCTCGTGCTTCTAAACCTATGGTATAAAACACTATAGCGCAAATGCGTCAGTAAGATTGAATGTACTGGTATGTAAGTGAGGTAGGCTGAATGTAAAGGGTTCAAATGCATGAACAATGCTAACCGATTGTATAACATGAGCGTGAGAATACATGCATAAATAAGTGATTGTGACTGAATTCGTGATGGTACTGACTACTGAGTCTGATTACTGATAACATGAGTCACTGATAACTGATATAACTGATTCTGAACGACTATATCTGACAGTCTAGGTTCTGATGGAACTAACTGAGTTTCGTACTATTCTGAGTTGACTGTATCTGACAGTCCTGAAATTCTGAAGAACTATTTGAGTTCTATTACTGAGTCTGAAACTGTAACTATGGGAAGTAGTCATCTAACCAACATGCCCCAAATAGAGCAATATAGCTAGGTTGGGGTCCGATCTGTAACCCTAATTGGAAGGGTGTCAATACCGCGCCACTGGTGAAGACAAGCTGTGGGTGACCCTCATCTAACAGTGTCCCCAAAAGAGAACGGTGGGACCCTCATCTGCCAGTGTTTATCCACCTCATCAACCCTCATCTGCCAGTGTTGATGTCTCAACCTATGCTGGCTACGTAGTTCTGGAACGCAAGGATTGCTTCTAAGGATCACAAACCCTCAACTCTCAATTTGTGTCCTCATCCTTGGGTTCACTCGGCGCTAAATCCTACTCCCATCTGAATAGACACTGAACATAATTAACTGAACTGAACTGGACTGAGTTCATTGAGTTTCGTTGACTGACGGAATACTATTGAGATTACTGAAGTATGTAACTTTCTGAGATTAATGGGATTACTGAGTTTTCTTGAGTCACATGACTGACTGAATTCTACTGAACATGGCTTGATTGAGGATATCGTGAAAACATGATACTGGCTCTAGGCACATAGCTAAATTGTTGAGTACAAGTACCCCCAGGACTCGATAGAAGAAAACTGACAAGGCATGACATTCTTGAATACACGACCAACATCAACAATCCATAATACAATAAGTTGGAGATTTCATGAAGTGCATGGTTATCATAATCTTGTACATGGTAGGAATGCATATACTCAATGTCATAATTTCATACTCTAACATCATGAGCATTCCAACAAACATCTACATTGCACATCAATAACATGAGTCATTTAAACATAAGGGTAAAACATGAATCCTTCACTTAAGTCACAATTGAGTCATATTACATAATTTCTAGTCTCTTAGGAATTTTGTCGAACACTTAGGGTGCATGACTTAGGGCATGGCATAATCATCAAATTAACATATCATAACCAACTAAAATTCATGGTTTTCAACTCACATGCTAACATATTTTCATAAAAACACATAAAGATTCCAACTTGGGAATCATACATCAACAACAACCACATGAACATAATCATCACATAGCATGAATATCATAATTCATAGTTTTAAACTTGATTCTTGGGTTTCATGGATGAAGGAAATCCATGAATGAACACTATGCATACCTGAGAAAGGAAACCTTGAAGGTTTTTGGATGGATTTCTTGAGATTGACCTTGATTCTCAAGGGCTAGGGTTTTGTTTTCTTGAGAGAATGTTCTTTATATTGGGGAAAAGTGAATAATCAGTAGCTAAGGACGTTTTTAGGGCTTAAATCCCACATCTGGGTGGAATAAAATCATGGGAAAAGACCCATTTAACCTTGGACGCGTCTTTTAAGTTTTGTGAAAATTTTCGATCTGGACCCCTGGCGCGACGCGGCGCTATCGCGCCGTGTCTCTGGAAAGTGACAACTAGAAAATTGCATGGTGGCGCGACACGGTACAATTGCGTTGCCACCTTGGACGCGATCTGGAATCTCACCGCGACGTGGTGGTATCGCGATAGAACACTGAAAAGGACAATTGTGAATTGGGCCTTTGTCGTGATGCGCCATTATTGGGAAACAACATTGGAAATTGACAATTGCCGTTTAAGCTGGCTCCGCGACACGCTGATGGCTCAGGTGATACACTGTCTCACTAAAAAGGCTCGATAACTCTTCGCTCGGGTGTCGGATTTGGGCGAATTTGGTATTGATGGAAAGCTTATTGAATTTTTCATAAAACAAAAAGTGAATCTTGAAAATTCTACATATATAGAAGTGTATTCATCTTTAAAGCATGTCTTTGACATCTTCAGAATGAATTTAAGCTAGGTAGAAGTACGGGGTCTTACAATATCTCCCCCTTGGGAACATTTGTCCTCGAATGAGACTAATTTAGATGGGAGAACTGAAACATTAGTACACGACTGACATTACTGAGATTCATGCTGATCATGCATATCTGATGCATGGTTTTATGACTGAGCTGATACATGAATGCATGATTGAGAGTGCTGATAAGCTTATCACGCATATATGATGCGTGAATACATTACTGAACTGATGCATGATCATATGATTGAATATGTAATAGTAAATGGATACCAAGTTTTAAATGGGAATTTGAGCATGAAACTGGTTTGTAACTGGAACTTGAACATGAAACTGAATAAGCTTAAGGAGAACTGTTACTTGAGCTAAATCTGAGTTTGCGGACAAACTGAAACTTGAACATGAAACTGAATAAGCTTAAGGAGAACTGTTACCTTGAGCTAAATCTGAGTTTGCGGAAAAGAGAAGAGGATACTTGGTCTGCATATCTGCTTCTGCTTCCCAAGTAGCTCCCTCAATGGACTGTTTCCGCCAAAGAACTTTGACTAGAAGGACTTCTTTGTTCCTCAGTCTGCGAGTCTGTTAGTCAAGAATTTCGACCGGAATCTCTTCGAAAGAAGTTGTTATGAATATCTATGCTCTGAATAGGGATTACAACTGCGGTGTCACCTATGCACTTCTTGAGCAAAGAGACATGGAAGACTGGATAAACTGAGGCTAGATCAGAAGGCAAATCGAGCTCATAAGCTACTTTGCCAAAGCGACTAAGAATTTTGATGGTATCGAAATATTGGGGACTGAGCTTTCCCTTCTTGCCGAATCTCTTCACTCCTTTCATGGGAGAGATCTTTAGATAAACATAGTCACCAATCTCGAACTTGAGATCTTTTCTGCGCACATCTGCATAAGACTTCTGTCGGCTCTGAGCGGCCCAGAGTCTTTTTCTGATCAACTGGATTTTTTCTAAGGCATCGAATACTAAGTTAGGCCCTATAACTGAGGCCTCACCAACTTCGAACCAACCGATTGGAGATCTGCACTTCCTACCATAGAAAGCTTCGAATGGAGCCATCAATACTGGAAAGATAGCTGTTGTTGTATGCAAACTCAATCAAAGGCAAGTGGTCATCCCAACTACCCTTGAAATCAATTGCACACGCTCTCAACATATCTTCTAAAGTCTGGATGGTCCTTTCTGCTTGACCATCTGTCTGAGGATGGAAAGCTGTACTGAGGTGAACTCGGGTACCAAGAAGACCCTTTTGGAATGCTTTCCAGAAATGAGATGAGAGGTGAACTGAGTACCTTTGTCTGAGATAATAGATAACGGAACACCGTGCAATCTGACCAACTCTCAGATGTAGAGTTTGGTGTAATCCTCGGCTGAATAGGAGGTATGAACTCGAAGAAAATGAGCTGATTTGGTCATCTTGTCTACAATGACCCAAATTGAATCATGCTGATGACGAGTACGAGGCAAACCCGTCACGAAGTCCATGTTCACTTCTTCCCACTTCCAAGTAGGAATATTGAACTCTTGCATGGACCCACTAAGCTTCTGATGCTCTATCTTAACTTGTTGACATGTAAAATACTTAGCCATAAACTTGCAATATCTCTCTTCATCCTACTCCACCAATAGATCTCCCGCAAGTCGCGGTACATCTTTGTGGCCCCTGGATGAATAGAGTAGCGCACACCATGCGTTTCTGCATGAATTCGCTGCCTCAAGTCATTTACACCTGAAACACATAGACGACCCTGACAGCGCAATACACCATCTCCCCTTTGGGAGAAAACCTCAACCTTCTGATCCTTGACCGACTCTTTCAACTTGACTAGACTAGGATCTCTATCTTGCTTTTCTTTCAGCTCGAAAACTAGAGATGATTCTAAACTACTCTGAACCCATATATCACCGTCCCCTGTATCTACTCAGCGAATACTTAGTCTGGCAAGCTGATGAATTTCCTGAGCTAACTTCTTCTTACTATCCTTAACATGAGCAACACTACCCATAGATAGTCTACTGAGAGTGTCGGCCACTATGTTGGCTTTGCCCGGATGATAAAAGACACTCATGTCATAAGTCTTTCAAGAGCTCTAACCACCTTCTCCGACGAAGATTGAGATCTTTCTGAGAAAAGACATACGGAAGGTTCTTATGATCTGTGAGCACATCTACATGAACTCCGTATAGATAATGCCTCCAAATCTTTAAGGCAAATACTACGGCTGCTAACTCAAGATCATGAGTAGGATAATTCTTCTCATGGGGTTTAAGCTGTCTGGAGGCGTAGGCTATGACCTTACCATGCTGCATGAGGACACAACCCAAACCTACTCTGGATGCATCACAATACACTATGAAACCATCTGAACTATCTGGAAGAGCCAAAACTGGAGCTGAGGTGAGTCGAGTCTTCAACTCCTGAAAACTCTTCTCGCAAGGATCTGACTACTGACACTTGACTTTCTTCTGAGTCAATCTGGACATAGGGGATGCAATAGAAGAAAATCCCTCAACAAACCGTCTATAATAGCCAGCCAAATCCAAGAAACTCCTGATGGAGAGACAGGTCTGGGCCAGTTTCTTACTGCTTCGGTCTTTTAAGGATCTACTCTAATGCCATCACCGGAAATGATATGACCAAGGAATGCTACTGACCTTAGCCAAAATTCGCACTTACTGAATTTGGCGAATAGCTGATGATCTCTGAGAGTCTGAAGTATGATTTTGAGATGGTTTGCGTGATCACGTTCACTGCGGGAATAGACAAGAATATCATCTATGAAGACTATGACGAACATGTCCAAGTACTGCTTGAACACACGGTTCATCAAGTCCATGAAAGCTGCAGGGGCATTGGTAAGACCAAAGAACATGACTAGGAATTCGAATTGACCATACCGAGTTCGGAAAGCTGTTTTCGGAACGTCACATTTCCTGACTCTGAGCTGATGATAGCCTGATCTAAGGTCTATCTTAGAGAAATAGCTGGCACCCTGAAGTTGGTCAAACAAGTCATCAATTCGGGGAAGTGGATACTTGTTCTTGACTGTGACTTTATTGAGCTGGCGGTAATCAATGCACATTTTGAGAGAACCGTCTTTTTTCGCACGAATAAAACTGGTGCTCCCCACGGGGAAACATTGGGTCTAATGAATCCCTTATCTAAGAGATCCTTCAGCTGATCTTTCAATTCTCGGTGTTCTGCTGGTGCCATTCGGTATGGCGGGATAGATATAGGCTGAGTACTTGGAAGAAGGTCAATCTGAAGTTTATTTCCCTTTCGGGAGGAATTCCTGGAAGATCTTCGGGAAAGACATCTGGATATTCATTCACTATTGGTACTGATTCGAGACTGGAAGTTTCGGAACTAGTGTCCTTAACTCGAACAAGATGATAGACACATCCCTTAGATATCATTTTCTATGCCTGAAGGTTGGAAACAAGCTGACCTCTGAAAGCTGAAGTACTACCCCTCCACTCTAGGACAGGTTCATTTGGAAACTGGAACTAGACTATTCTGTTTCTGCAGTTGACTGTGGCATAGCAGGAATGAAGCCAATCCATGTCGAGAATGACATCAAAATCAGTCATCTCTAATTCGACTAAGTCTGCTGAGGTGACTTTCTGAAATATCATAACCGGGCAGTTCCTGTATACCCGCCGGGCTATGATGGTTTTACCCACTGGGGTAGATACTGAGAAGAGCTCTGCTAGAATTTTGGGACTGGCTCCGAAATCAACTGCTATATAAGGAGTAACAAAAGACAAGGAAGCTCCTGGATCAAGCAAAGCGTAAACATGCAAGTGAAAGATCTGTAACGTACCAGTAACTACATCAGGAGAATTTTCCTAATCTTGCCGAGACTGGAGAATATAAAGTCTGTTTGGGCATTGCCCGCTGGAAGTGGTACCCTACTGATTTGGGCGATCGGACTAGGCTGAGGAACGGTTTTGCTGACTCTGATAACCTGATAACCTGATTGGGGACAATCTCTGTGGCCTGGCTTGCCACATTCGAAACAGACATCACTGCCAGCTCTGCAAGTACCCTTGTGGTTCTTACCACAAGTCTGACAAAGGGGATTAGTTCGGGCATTGCTGACACTGCCCTGAAACTTAGAGCCTGGCGCCCTATCTCTATTACCATCCCTGAACTTAGGAGCTGGAGCACTAGCTGAAGAAGGAGCTGGAACGAATGACTTAGGACAGAATTGAGAACGGTTTCCTCCCTCTGTCTTAGGCTGAGCAAAGTTGAAACTACCTATCCTTGTTTTCTTATTCTGCCTCTCTCTCATCTTAATCTTTTGCTCTTCTATCTGTTGAGCATGAGTCATAAGCTTGGCTATGTTCATATCACTATTCAACATCGCGGACCTACATTCATTGACCACACTATCATTCACCCCAGAAACAAACTTACTTATCTTGGTCCTGCTATCTGCAACTACATGAGGAGCATATCTGGTTAATTGAGTAAACTTAAGAGAATACTCTTTCATCGTTATGTTGCCCTGCCTGAGGTTGATAAATTCTAACACCTTAGCTTCCCTCAGCTCTTGGGGAAAGAATTTATCTAAGAATGCAGTGACAAATTCCTCCCACTCAATAGGCCCTGCATCAACTGACCTCTCCGACTTTTACTGTTTGAATCAAGTTTGAGCAACATCCTGCAACTGATATGTAGCTAGCTCAGCACTCTCACTATTAGTAACCCCCATGATGTCCGTAACCTTCTGAACCTGGTCTAGGAACTCCTGAGGATCCTTTTCTGACTTAGACCCGAAAAAGGATGGAGGATTCATTCGGGTGAAGTCCCGAATCTTGGCTGCTGCTGAATTGGTCACTGGATTGGCCGGAACGATAGTTGGTCGTTCATTCTGAGTAGCAACTGAATTAGCAAGAGTGGTGAATGCAGCTCTGAACTCTGCATGAGAAACGTGTTAGTCCAAGGGATTTGCTTGGACGGGCTGAGGGGCTAACTGATTTTCGTTTCTTCTTTTGGGAGGCATGTTCTGTAGAAGAAAGGGAGAACGGATTAGATTGAGAGTTAAATTTGAGCTCACGCTCACGCTCACGACATGAATACTGAAAGAAGGGAAACTGTTGCTAAAACATCTTATAGCCTCCTGCACATAAATGTGGTGCGCAACACACCCATGCACAAGACTATACTAGATGCGGCTTTCAGACTTCCTAGGATTCTACACGGTGCTCATGATCCCGAAGGACCACAAGCTAACCCATGACTGATATATATACCTGAACACTATATAATATACTGTATAAATGCGAAAATAGTAGGCTCAAACATGCCATAAGGTTCAAAACTGATAAACATCTGATAAAACCATCTCTGAATAATGTGGTATGACAATACCAAAACTGAAACAATGTCTGAAAACATCTAGTCTGAAAACCTCTAAACTGTCTGAATAAGGGGTTGATGGGACATGTCCCCAACTAACTCCGGACTATTGAAATAATAAAGTAATAAAATAATCATGCTATCCTCGAATGATGAGGACTCACTGCTAGCCTACCTATTGAACGTTCGATCTACTAAGGATGCTCTCTGGAGCTTGTGCTTCTGAACCTATGGTATAAAACACTATAGCAAAAATGCGTCAGTATGATTGAATGTACTGGTATGCAAGTGAGGTAGGCTGAATGCAAAGGGTTCAAATGCATGAACAATGCTAACTGACTGTATAACATGAACGTGAGAATACATGCATGAATTAGTGACTGTGAGTGAATTCTTGATGGTACTGACTACTGAGTGATTACTGATAACATGAGTCACTGATAACTGATATAACTGATACTAAGCTACTTTATTTGACAGTCTAGGTTCTGATGGAACTAACTGAGTTTCGTACTGTTTTGAGTTGACTGTATTTGACAATCCTGAAATTCTGAAGAACTATCTAAGTTCTATTACTGAGTCTGAAACTGTAACTGTGGAAAGTAGTCATCTAACCGGCATGCCCCAAACAAAGCAATATAGCTAGGTTGGGGTCCAATCTGTAACCCCAATTGGAAGGGTGTCAATACCGCGCCACTGGTAAAGACAAGCTGGGGGTGACCCTCATCTGATAGTGTCCCCAAAAGAGAACGGTGGGACCCTCATCTGCCAGTGTTGATCACCTCATCAACCCTCATCTGTCAGTGTTGATGTCTCCACATATGCTAGCTACATAGTTCTGGAATGCAAGGATTGCTTCTAAGGATCACACCCTCAACTGTCAGTGTGTCCTCATTCTTGGGTTCACTCGGTGCTAAATCCTACTCCCATCTAAATAGACACTGAACATGATTAACCGAACTGAACTGGACTGAGTTTATTGAGTTCCGTTGACTGACGGAATACTACTGAGATTACCGAAGTACTTAGCTTTCTGTGATTACTGGGATTACTGAGTTTTCCTGAGTCACATGACTGACTGAATTCTACTGAACATGGCTTGACTGAGGATATCGTGAAAACATGACACTGGCTCTAGGCACACTTCTAAATTGTCGGGTACAAGTACCCTCAGGACTCGATAGAAGGAAACTGACAAGGCATGACATTCTTGAATACACGATCAACATCAACAATTCATAATACAATAAGTTGGAGATTTCATGAAGTACATGGTTATCATAATCTTGTACATGGTAGGAATGCATATACTTAATGTCATAATTTCATACTCTAACATCATCATGAGCATTCCAACAGACATCTACATTGCACATCAATAGCATAGGAGTCATTTGAACACAAGGGCAAAACATGAATCCTTCACATAAGTCACAATTGAGTCATATTACATAATTTCTAGTCTCTTTGGCATTTTGTCGAACACTTAGGGTGCATGACTTAGGGCATGGCATAATCATCAAATTAACATATCATAACCAACTAAAATTCATGGTTTTCAACTCACATGCTAACATATTTTCATAAAAACACATAAAGATTTCAACTTGGGAATCATACAACAACAACCACCATATGAACATATTCAACACATAGCATGAATATCATAATTCATAGTTTAAAACTTGATTCTTGGGCTTCATGGACGAAAGGAATCCATGAATGAACACTATGCATACCTGAGAAAGGAAATCTTGAAGGTTCTTAGATGGATTTCTTGAGATTGACCTTGATTCTCAAGGGCTAGGGTTTTGTTTTCTTGAGAGAGAATGTTCTTTATATTGGGGAAAAGTGAATAATCAGTAGCTAAGGACGTTTTTAGGGCTTAAATCCCACATCTGGGTGGAATAAAATCATGGGAAAAGACCCATTTAACCCTGGACGCGTCTTTTAATTTTTGTGAAAATTTCCGATCTGTTGCGTCGCGCCGTGTCTCTGGAAAGTGACAACTGGAAAATTGCATGGTGGCGTGACGCGGTACAATTGCGTTGCCACCTTGGACGTGACCTGGAATCTCACCGCGATGCGGTGGTATCGCGTTGGAACACTGGAAAAGGACAATTGTGAATTGGGCCTTTGGCGCGACGCGCCACTATCGTGGAGCAACACTGGAAATTGACAATTGCCGTTTAAGTTGGCTCCGCGACGTGCTGATGGCTCAGGTGAAACACTGTCTCGCTAAAAAGGCTCTTAACTCTTCGCCCAGGTGTCGGATTTGGGCGAATTTGGTATCGATGGAAAACTTATTGTATTTTCCACACAACAAAAAGTGAACATCTTGAAAATTCCTCCTATATAAAAGTGTATTTATCTTTACAGCATGTCTTTGACATCTTCGGGCCAAATTTAAGCTCAGTAGAAGTACGGGGTATTACATTGGTGTGATAACGCTTGGACATTTCTGCTTAGAAGAAACTTTATTGAAGGGGCCGAAAGGATCAGGAATTTATTGGAAATGTTGGAAACATCTCCCAGGTTAGCTCATCAAGTGATTCTTGTCTGTGGAAGGGCTGCGGGAACTTCAACTTCTCTGTTAAATCAAGCTATCAGACACTGATCAGAGAAAACTGAATCCTCTGGAGTTGGGAATGCTCGTTCATGGGAAAATGCTTTGGAAATTGAAGGCTATGACTTAAGTTCCTTGTTTCGGATTGGGGGCATTCATGATGCTTGTTGATGCAAGACAAGCTTCAAAAGGAGGTTATAATATGTGTGCCATACGCTACTTATGCAAAGATGTTGGTGTATCAGTGTACCGCTTGTTACATTGTAGATTTGTGTAGCAGATCTTGTTTATGTATCTCAATATATTTGGTGTTCAGTGGGTTATGCCTGCAAATGTCAAACAAGTTCTTTGAACCTGACAAATTTAGAAGATAAGGAACAAGCATAGGATGTTGTGGAAAAGTCTATTCCTTTTTTCTTAATGGGGAGTACTTGGGTTGAGAGAAGCCGAAGACACTTTGACGGGAAAGAGGAAAATGTTTACTTAGTAGGCGTTGCGTTTGGACATGCGATTCATCTCATGATTAGTCCCAAATTCTCCAAAAACCTTGGTTTGAGAATTTCATGTCATTATTTCACCTTTTTCAAATACAAAAGTCAACCCTCAGTTCATACTTGTAAAAAAAAAAACCCACCATTTTATATCTAGCAACCATTTATTTATGATGTAAACAATTTATTTTAGTTTGTACTATTAACCTTACCAACCTTTGCCAATCATTTATATCAAATATTAAGCTTGTGCAGCAAGTTTTTGCGAGAATATCAAAGGAGTGATGAAATATTCATGGAATATGAACATGATGATATAATTACTAATGATATTGACCCACAAACGGGTCAAAGTAACAATGTTGGTTCGTCTTCTCGGTCATCAATAAATTCATGCTCAATGTGAGGAGATTGTCTGTTCTATGTGGGAGGATTATATTAAAGAGTAGTAGACTACAACTCATGTTCAATTCTACTTTTTATTGAACTAAAGTTTGGTCAATAAGTGTTGTACTTTTTTTAGAATAGCTTTGTGATATATATTATATTTTTGTTGTGAACTTTTGCTTATTTTGTAAGATTGCATAAGAATTGAGAAAATTTTTGTACTTTTCACAACTTATGGGGTTTTTATGTCCATGGAAAAAATTGCAACTTAAAAAATTCAAATTGCATGTCCAAACGAAGCTTCAACTTCATCTCAAATGATTTCATACCATGTTTTCAAATCACGATTTTATCTCATATGGCCAAACGGGCCCTTAGTGAAAAACAGATGTATCCAAAATCTTAAAGTTTGGTGTAGTGCTGATTTTATCTGTGATAATGGGGTTCTGTTCTGTTAGTCTTTGGAATTCCTTGTATCCTAAAGTATTCGTCTTTTCAAATCTTGTAGATCTTGTACTTGCTTTAGTTGCTCAAAAATCTTATGCGGCCCGATGGTTGTATATGCCCAATTCTGTGCGAATCCTTACGAAAATAGGTGGTTTAAAGCCAATGTGTGATTGTGTAGTTTTTTATATGTATAACCCGATTTTGGATACACACATACCAATTTGAGTGTGAGAATGGCTGCCCGGGGTTTCTGATACTGAATCCAAGCATCTAACCTAGAACTATAACTATAAGATAATGAGTGGGATTGCTCATGTTCTTTATGAACCCATTTGACCCTACCTGGAAAATGTTTGACTTTATGTAACTCCTTGTATTCTTGTCGATCATCATTACGAGAAACCACTTTCGGATGGTAACATGTTGGTTTTCCTATAGTTATTGAAATGTGGCACTTGCAGATGCTTCATCTTTCCTTCGTTACAGGGAGACTGCTCTTGTCTTTATTAAGCTAGTTATTGTCATTAAACAATTAAAACTGCTTAATTGTGACAGTGCACTTGTACCACCACAACCTGGAGAAAAAGTTGTGAATTATCCAACTCGACCTGTGGACACGACGACAGACTTTGAAGGAACCATTAGTCTTCAACCTTCTCAGCCAGTAAGCATAAAATTCTGTACATCAACTAGGTTCATATCCCTATGCTTGCTGGTTTATATTTGGTGTTTATTTACTACTGTTTCTAATTTCCTACATATTAAATTCAGTAGAAAATACTTCTAGTATAGGAATCAAGCCGAGAAAGCCAATCAATCGAAACTATTATGTAAGTAAAATTGAAATGGTTCCTCTGCAGCTCATCTAGAATGGTTTGTCTGCATCCAGCTAGAATGGGATTGTCTTAAGTAAATTTGAAACGGTTGCTCTGAATTTCAGCCAGCATAGGTGCTTAGTGTCGTTGCTTAATTTGGATTTACTATTATTTATCTTATCTAATACTGTTATCCATGCTGGACAATAGAAAGTATATCTATATTTGGAACCTGCTCGGCACAAATTTCAGATTTATGTATACCAAGGGAGGCAATTTCCTCAACTGTAAGACTTAGTAAAATTTTTTTGATCCCAAAGTATAAGAAAAAGCTTGATAAGAAGAAGGTTAACTAATTGTTTTATGGAGGAGTAATCTTGGAAAGAACTTCTGGAAGATGCCTTGTTTATGTTGGACACTGTTTAAGCCCCATGTTGAGACTTTTATTTTCCTTCAAATGGTAGACATGTGTTCTTGGTGACAAGTTTTCTCAAGTGTACTGAGATACTGAACTTGTTTTATAAATTCTCATATGTCCCACTTTATATAATACTATTGTTGGGAGAGTCAAACAATTTTTCCTCTACTACAAAATTTCTTTTTTTCCTAGCATAGGTAAGGTAATCCGTCATAAAGGTGGCACCAACAGTGGCGCTATATTACAAAACTTATGTACAATTAGGCGAAGATTTTCCTTGTCCAACTATGCAAGGAGCTGATATGTCACTTGCAATTTCAGAATTTTGACCAAAACGACAAAAGGAATTAGCAAAAGTATTTCAATTGCGTTGGTTTTCTGGTTGTACTGAAGTCAAAAAACTAAAAGAAGCATTGAAGTCAATTGTGTCTTTAAGCGCAAACTGTGGGCTTTAATTGAGAAAGGCATTGTTGAAGATATACTTAAATAAATAACCATTATTTTATCAAAAAAAATCAAATAAAACTAATAGTTGGCAGAGGTCGTGGATTTGAGTCTCACGACTATCTATTATTAAAAGAATTTCCATGAGCTTGGCTCATGAAAAAGAAGCAAGCCCACATGTGAGGAGGCATACTAAAACTATAATTACGTTAATAAAAGTATGTTCTTTCTAATGTTTAAGCTTGTAGATGAGATGGTTACACATTTCAACAAGATTCTGAGACAAATTTCATTACTCCCAAGTTCTTGATCAAAACAAATTCCGCAACTCCAACGCAATTTGACCGTGTGGGAACTGATTGTTTATGGTGTTGCTTCTCTCACTTAAATAGCACATGTTACAAAGTGCAAAATCTCTTTTAGCTAATTAATTTGTGTGAGACAAGCTTCAACCATGGAAATCCATTGACAATATGCCATCCCCGGAGGAATGTTTGTTTTCCATGGCCTATCCTATTGCCTCATCGAGAAAGAGTCATATGCTTATGATAATTATCTCTGTCACGCCCCAACCTTGGGAGGTGTAGTCAGCACCTGGTGCCGGACTTGACAGAGCATACAACAAAAACCATACACCTTGAACTTGCTAAATATATGGGCTGACAAGGCTACAACAACAACATACCTAGTGAAATCCAACAAGTAAAAGTGAAAGGGAGTATCAACCAAAAATGCTGACAAGTCTATCCAAGAGGTACCTAGACATACCAATTGTCTATAAGCCTCTAAGAATTTAACATCTGTCATATGGTTGGGACAAGGTCCAAATCTACCCATCAACTGCATTTATGTCTATTTGGACGTGCAACATGAATGCAATGTTCTCAATGAAAGGAATGTCAGTACGAAAGAAATGTACGGGTATGTAAGGCATGAATAACATATAAAACAATAACATATAAAACAACAACAACAACAACAACAAACCCAGTGTATTCCCACCAAGTAGGGTATGGGGAGGGTAAAATGTACGCAGTCCATACCGCTACCTCCAAAGAAGTAGAGAGGTTGTTTTCGATAGACCCCCGGCTCAAGATAAAGAATAGTTAATAAGGTCATAGTAATACATGAAACAAAATGGATGGCATAACCGAAATAAGAAATGACAATTAATAAAAATAGAGATAAGAGAGACACGAAAATAAGCGCAATACGAAAGTAAAAATAGGAAATAAGAAATAGGAAAGGACCCCCCTAGTAGTAACATACACTAGCGGCTCCTACCAATGGACACAGTCCTAGGATTACTAACCTAGCAACACCAGAGCACCCTAACTACTAGTTACCACCCACACACAAATTAGCCTTCTACCCTTATCCGCGACCTTCACACCTTTCTATCTAGGGTCATGTCCTTAGTAAGCTGTAACAGCTCCATATCGGATAACATATGAAAGACAACAACAATAAACAAAATGCTAGAGTAACTTGAAACCTGAATGCCACACGAGCTTACAATATATATAGAAACTAAGGAACCATGGTAGGGTTCATAAACATACATCAACAATAAACAAAATGCTAGTGTAACTTGAAACCTGAATGCCACACGGGCTTAGAATATAGAAACTAAGAAACCATGGTAGGTCTCCTAAACATACATGAGTAAATATACATCCATCACCCACTGATTAAGTGATTGTAGCTCGGTGGTGTATATCCGTAGCAGCGCCCAACTGGTGATGTTCATTATGTCATCTCATCTGTATATGCCATACAAGACTATCTCATGATCTATTATAGCTCAGTGGTTTCATACCTTTTTTTATATATAGGGATAACACTCGAGGCTCTATTATCAACGAATCATTACTTTATTCTGAACGACATAAGGTCAGTAGCTCCCGAGTAGTGTTTCTAAAGGAGGCGGCGTAAAGGCAAGGCGTTTTACGTGGTACGAGGTGATGCGTAAGCCCCGAGGCGATGAGGCCTAAGCCCCACAGTTCCTTTAGTTTTTAATATTTTATAAGTTAATATAATTAAATAAATATTTTTTGAAAGCAATAAATCAGCCCCCAAAAGGTTAAACTACATCAAAATTATAAAAAAAATAAGTGGAATATGTATCTAAAATTGTTTCAAAAAAAAAACTAATCAAAGTCACATAATACAACTAATAGATAAAGTCAACTTTCATGAAATAAACAATTATATATATACTCAAAAACATAAGTTTGTATAAAAATAGTACATAATTTATCAACCAACACCATCTCGTTACTCAGTCAATATATTTATCATATATTGTATTTTAAAAGAGAGCAGAACAAGTAAATAACTTAAAAGCTCATCACTATGCAACTTGAAAAGAACTAAAAGAAAAGAAAGGAACGAGGAAGAAGAAAGTACACCAGTACCTTCTTGAGTGGTAGATTGTCTACACCCATCGATAAATACGTTTGAAAGTATGACTTTTAAGTTCTTTTTTACTTTTGATTTCAGTATTTAAGTATTTACCAATCATATATTTTAGTATTAAGTTTAAATTTGAGATTTAATAGGAAATAATCATTTTACTTTGTAAACTTTCTAGGCTTACGCCTAATTTTTGCGTCACGCTTTGGCGAACGCCTCAAATTTCGGGGTGTTTGCCTTTCGATTCTCCTCCTCACAACACCTCGGCGCATTTTTGGCTAAACCTCGCTCCGGGTGAGCCTCAAGGCGAGCCCTGTGATTGCCTTTTAAGGCACTACTCCCAAGTTACATTATATATAGTTTTTTAATACCCATTTCATTAGAATGAATCGATACTCTGCGCATTCACATAGGAAATAACAATCAACAGAACTATACTACAAGTAGGCATGCGATACTGAACGATTATATGAATAGAATTTGATAACACCATACCTCTCTACATTTATGGAATTACATTGAGCTTATACTTGCCTAACTCGAATCAAGGGACTATACATGATAAGGAACTCAACTTAATCAAGTGATCTACATACTGGACTTTCAGATACCATGAATGGAGTATTTACGGGAGGATATTTTCTTAAGCTTCTTGTGAAAGACAACATGGAAAGAGAGTCATGCTGAAAGGGTAAAAGGGTAGCCATTTCATACCTTAATGTTGGCTTCTTGAAGCTATATAGAACCCTATTCACCCCTCATTTAACTGTAAAAGAGAATAGCGATTCTAGAGTTACTAAGGGGAAAGTACTAAGATCATTTTTGAGAACAACAAGCTCGCTATCTAGCCGGCTACTCGGTGCCTCCTTCATCCTGCCATTCCTCAGAACTTCTCAACCATAACGATTGTACACAATCACAACTAACTTAATGATTAAAAACAAGCCCTTAAGGAGTGGCAAGTTCCTGTGGCTAGAACTCGAAGGCGTATTTCACACCGCCCTCTAATTAACTATGTATGTGCTTCTCATGAGCAACACAACCCTTCCAGAACATGGTTACATAGATACCCTATTTGGGCTCACGACTTTTGAACACCGTCTCGTGAGTTATAATTGAGAAATTAACATAGATACACATATGAATAGGGAAGAATCAAAGAAGAGTGTTATCTCAAGTTGCCCAAGCTCAAACCACCACGCTGTTGCTTCTCTCAATCGAATTCCTACAATGCGCAACAAATTTGGAACCTATACGATCTGAGGATCGAGGAACTAACGAGAAATCAACCATGTTTAGCCTTAGGAATGAGACTTACCTTAGATTCTTGATAGAGGGAGGGGAGGATTCTAGAGAGAGTGTGTCTTTCCAACTGTTGGGAAATGAAATAAATGGGGTTTAAAATGTTAAGTTTGGTTTATATAACCAAGAACCTCGACTCCTATGCCTTATCGCGAGGAATTTCCTTGCCTTGGGCCTCACGGGGTTAGCTCCATCGCGCTGGGGCCTCGCATTGGGCCTTATGGCACGAATCCCTGACACTTCTGGGTGGTGGTTTCGCACTTTACCAGATGCCGTGCGCACGGACTTCTTCCGTCGACGTCACATCGACTAACGACATAGAGCATTAGCATTAGACTCGTAGACCTTCGATTTTCTAAGTCGATCACTCTGACTATAATCTCTTAGCCCGAGCAATTAGTCCCCATTTCCATTATGCATTCATTCACATCTAGTTTTCTATAGATCAGGAGGCTTTTATGTTCCCAATTGCTCTTAGAATTCAATGAGATTTAAAATATTTAGGTATTCAAATTTCAATGGAACGTCCTAGCCATGCATTAGATTCGCCCATGACGGGGGGTGAGAGGTTGGCCGTGGAAGGAACTAGGCGAGGTAGAGGTAGACCGAAGAAGAATGGGGTAGGGGGTGGGAGGTGGGTAAGGGAGGACATGTGATTAGACATGACAAGACACAACTTCAACTGATTAATGATATGACCATAGATAGAAGTTATGTAGGTCAATGATTATAGTACAAGGCTAGGGTGGTTTTACTGTGTGGGAGAGGTAGGGTGATATCCACCTCCTCTCCTCTTCTTCTTTTGTAATTTTATTTAGTCATCGTGTAATTTCTTATTCTTCAGTTTATATTACTATCTGTTGTTGTTGTAGTTGTCCTGTATCTTGCTATTTAACTGATTTATTTTACTTACAATCCTGTGCGAATATTTTTCTTTTGAGCTGAGGGGTCTATCTGAAATAACCTTACCTCTATTTCGCACAAAATTAGGGTCAGGGGTATGGTCTGCATACATCATATCCTTCGTAAGCCCCTCTTGTGGGATTATATTGGGTATGATGTTGTCCTAGCCACATATCCCTCCAGTCTTTTTTGAAATGTGAAATTATCTCATTTAAAAGTTTAAGCTGTCAGAGAGCACAAGCTTTTATTTACTTATTTATATTCTCAACACGCCCCATGGGCACACCAAATTCTTTTCTTTTGTTCTTGGGCAACAACAACAACAACAACAAACCCAGTGTATTCCTACATAGTGAGGTCTGGGGAGGGTAAGATGTACGCAGTCCATACCTCTACCTCTAAAGAAGTAGAAAGGTTGTTTCCGATAGACCCCCGACTCTCTTTTGTTCTTGGGCAAGCATGTGAATTATATTTTGCTAATCATGGGTGCCAGTGAGATTCGATTCTAGGACCTCTATCTGCTCTGATACCATGTTGAAAAGTGTGACCATCTCATTGAAAATTTAAGCTATTAGAGACACTTCTTAAAAGTGACCATTTCATAGGGGCTTGTTTTTAATTTTCCATTTGAAGTGACTATTTTGAAAAGAGATTAATTGTTTATTTAGAGTAGTCACTTAGAATTTAGTTTTGGTATTTCAAGTCATCTTTTTATTTGAATCTCTAACTAAAAGGAATTTGACTATCTAATATTGGTTTGCAAACTAGAAATTCGGGTACAAATTCCATTGATTGAGGGAAGGTAACACTTTCTCGAATGTGTGAGGTAATTTCTTAAAGTCACGTGACATTTTTGGAATTGAAAAACTAGTTTAGGATTTTCGAATTTAGTTTGTTGATGAAAATGGTTAACATGTAACATCTATTAGACGGCGAGGGTATATGTGCACCATTTGTTAGACGACGAGGGTATATATGCACCATTTGTTAGACGATGAAGTATTATGCACCACTTTTTTAACGAAGTGTGTGTCTGCTCTAAATTGCAAAGTTGAGGGGTATATTTGCCTTTTTTTTTTTCCTAATAATAGTTATAGATCCAAACTTGCTCTCAAACATTCATGCATTCCTTTCCTTCTAAATATTTCGCCTTAATTTAGGCTAATTTTTGTCTCTCTTTTTTTAGATATTAGAATTATTTTTAGCCGAATTTCCTTACTCGTGTTCATACCTGGAACAATCACCCGAATCTTAAATTTGGATCACGAAGGATCTGCACCTGTAGCAGACTCTCAAACCTGTGTCTAAGCAACTTAGATGGAAATATAATGATGTAAAAGAAAGTACTTGGAAGAATATGATAAATGTGAAGTATATCTAGAGCCCTCCTATCATCCAAAGTTCTTCCAGCGTTGGTATCTAGAGTAACATTAGTAGGTTGTGGAATTATTATTATTATTTTTTGGAACATTGGTAAAGTTGTATTCTTCAGCATGTGACATGCTGGCCACCTTCAGAACTATCATTCCTATCCAAAATTATAAGTTTCCTATTAATTCTATAATCTGATCTACATCCTCTATATTAACTGTTTACACCAAAAAAAGTAAAAATACTATACAATTCCATTTTAGTTTGTGAATGGAATTGGATCCATCTTCTGAGCATCTCACATTTCTCTCCTTCCACACAAACCGCCATATGCATGATGGGATTAGCTTCCACCGCTTCTTTTTTACCTGGCTGCCCCCTTCTGATCCAGCAGGTAAAGAGGTCAGAAGCAAAGTTATGCGGACTCTTCACTTTCTTTGCCGCACCTGTGTCAGATTCTCCAAAAATACACTACTTTTGGAGAATCCGAGATGAACCCGTTGAAATTTTTGAAGTGTCTGAGCAACATAGGTCAGAAGTGTGCTATGGCATGGTCCAACTAGTGCCAGTAGTATTAAAAAAGAGCTACTAAAGCTGTGAGTGAACTCGCAGTGTAGGAACAAATGGTTATTTGTTTCCCCTATCAGGTTGCATAAGAAACATCTGGGAACTAGTTGCATTCCTTTCTTCTATAGGACTTCCTGAGTTAAACATGCTCTTCTTATAACCAACCAAGTAAAGCACTTCACTTTGGTGAGTATCAACCCATTCCAAATGCTCTTCCAGTGGTATTGCTGCCTTCCTGTCCCAACTTGTATCCCTTTCTTGTAGGCACTGTTAACTGCAAAGCTACTTGTGCTTCCAGATGACCCTATGTGGTGTATCCATTGCAAGATTGAATCTTCTCAGTTTCTTCAGTAGTGTAGCCACTCCATCCACTTCCCATTCATTCAAGAGTCTCCTGAAAGATGGATCCCGGCCTCGAGTTGTCCAGCATCCACTCATTCTAATTTCAGGATTGGCGCTGATTTAGAAGAGGTATATGAAAGATACACTCAAAAGGAGTTTGATAAATCCAACCATCCCTCCGAACTTCATCTTGTAGCCATTCCCTGCTTTGCGAAGCAAATTTTCTTCCAATGAGCTCCATAGTGATCTGATTGTCCTCCACACACCATAACCATAGGAATCTGAAACTGTTTCTGTACACCAAGGGTTCAGTTCATCGTATTTTGACACAATTATCTCCTTCCTCTCTAGTGTATCTCCAAAGCCACTTCATTGGGAGACTTGTTTTGTATGATCAAGTTACTAATACCCAGTCCCTTCTCTCCTTACTCATCATCGCAGCGTTCTACTTGACTAAGAGATAGCTCTTGTTCTCCTTCCCTCCTTGGCACTAAAATTTCCTTCTAAGCGTCCATCCTTTTTCACCACTTGAGGGCATTGAAAAAAAGGACAACACATAAGTGGGAAGTGAATCTAAGTTTATCAAAATCATACCCTGGAGAAAGATATTGAGCTTTCCACCTAGCCAATTTCTTTCTGCTTATTCCAGGATTCCATCCCATATCTCGAAATCTTTATGTTTTCTCCCTGAAGGCATTCCCAAATAGGTTGTTGGCAGATTCTCCACCTTGCAACCCAGTATGCTAGCTATATGTCAAGCGATAACACACTCTGAAACAAGATAGCACTTCAGTTTGCCACAAATTAACAAAAATGATTCCTAAAGTATGCACTTTACAGTTTTGATCCTTAAAGGTTGCCAAAAGTTAACATTTTTAGCCTCCAATAAAATATTTATTGAACTCTTATCTGTTAAATTTGACAAGAACAACGAAAAAACAATGAAGTTAGGGAGAACTCGCATTTAGAGGCACAAATTATTTAGAAAAGGCCAAATACTGGGGACAAGACCGAGGAAAAATCGATGGACTTCATAATGTCGAAAAATAGTGCCACAAAACACAAAAACCGAGGGTGTCCATCAGCTAGGCAAAATTGATATAAAATTAAATACTTTCATCGATTTTCTTGTACTCTTCAACTACAGTTTGCCCTTTAAAAACCGTCCATCCATCAAGTTTCATTAAAAAATTGACGGACTCCCTCTATTTTCTTAAAAAAAAAATCATGGTTTTTGCGCGGAAGTAACGGACAACGGACAGACGTCTGTTGGTTTCCTTTTAAAAAGATATTGTAGTTTCCGCACATTTTTGCGCCTAAATTAATGACTTATCTGTCTGTTGATTTTCGTAAATTAAAATTTTAAAAAATATTAGTTTTGGAATAGTCCCTCGATTTTCGTCCGTCGGTTTTTGGCTTGTTTCTAGTAGTGGGATTTTTTGTGGTTCTGTTATTTCTAATTTATTTCTCAAGCCTTGGTGCAGTTTTTTGAGGTGTATCTTCTAATAATTTGTCAATATTTTTAAGTGTGTAATTTTTCGTGTCCTATATTTTAGGATTTGATGTAACTTTCTTGGTATTTATAATTAAATCTTCTTTTACATAGTTCCCGTCACATTTAATGGATAGAGTTCGGTAAATATTTTTCCAGAGACAAAGTGTTAACTTTTGGTGAACTTAAAGGACCAAAACAGTCAAGTACATACTTCATTATTATTAACTTGTGGTAAAGTCAAAGGACCAAAACTCTTAAATGCATACTTAAGGGACTATTTTGAACCCACGCTCAAATGTAAGAGGCTTTTGTCATTCTCTTTGAAATATTCTGTTAAAAGCTGCTGTCATTAGAGAAACTTGTTTAACCCAAGCTAACTTGCAAAGAATGGGGTTCATTTTAAGCAACATGTGTTACCTCTGTGAATAATAGATGTTATTTTCCGTGCGATGCACAGGTCCAATGTTACTCTTTTATTCTCTTCTTTGTAATAACATTTTTATTGTACTTAGAAAAAATAGGCAATTTGTGAAATTACAATTATGTATAGTGTTATTGGCTATTCATCTTTTACCTTGTTTCTTGATTTTTAAATTTATGCTTTAGAATAAGTTACTTTTATGCGGTAGTAAGTCAACTCATTAAAAGTAAGAACTTTGTTTTGGGGTATATTTTCTTTTCTATTCTCTAAAAAGTACTTACTTTTTGACATGAAGATAATCATTGAAAAGTATTCCATCAATCCATTTCTTACTTATCTAGTATATTAAAAATAGTTATTTAATTTATTTGTCCAGCTTGAAAATCAAGAGTTAATTTATTATATTGTGTCTATTTACCCTTGTTATTGAATATTGTTTATTTTCAATATTTGGATGACGTATAATAATTAAGTAGGGGTGATACAGTAAATTATTAGAGAAGATATGTGGAGCCCACATGAGCTGGAAGTACTCGAAAATGCTGCAAGTGAAAACAAAAGATTTAAGTGGGTGGTACGTAAGAAGTCACGGTTGAAACAATTGAAACAGGCATGGTGACCTAGAGCAGCCTGCAGCCTGCTTCAGCTGCTCAACTCCCACTTCTCATGTAGAAGAAGAAAAAGAGCTGGAGTTGGTTAACCATCTCCTTTTTTACTGTGGAACTTTTAAGCAAAGCTGGGAGCTTTACTTGAATCTTTGTGGGGTTGTTAGGAGTCTATTTTTGAAGTTGAAACAATTTGTAAATTTGCCCAGAGGAATTGAACCCTCGGTCTTTAGGAGTATTGGATATCTGGTAATGGCAGAAGACTGCAAAGATCCACAAGCAGTTCTGGAGGACCATCCCATTATGCATTTTTTGGCTTCTCGAGAATCCAGACGTCCTTTTAACAGTGTATGGACAACTATCTCTCGAGCACAGGTCCAGCTTGAATGAGAAAATTAAATGGAGCACCTAACGCATTTTCATAGACGATGAGCTGCGAGATCACCCCTTTCATTCGGGAGTGACAGAGGGATCGTACCATTAGAGCTGTTTTTTTCTTGACTCAAAATTGAAATGGGTGTGTGTTTTGAGGATTAAAAGAATTACGTTTTTGAGTAAAAAATCCGCGTCTACACAATCTGTTACTCTGACGAAAGAGGTGGTTACCAGAAAATATGAATATTTTAGATTTTCTAGGAAATCTGCTAGAGAACCCCAGGCTTGGTTTGTCTGCAGCGTGTATTTGGAGGGGTTATGTTCGTACATTGCGGGTGGTTGCATGGGTAGAAGTCCTTTCTACGTTGCCTTCTATATAATCTTCAAATATATTCAAAAGCGGATTTCATTTTCCCAAGACTTGTTCTTCTTTTCTTTGTCACTGACAAAAATCTTCAAGCTCTTGAAAGACGGCCATATTTATATATCTATATTATAGCATTTAGGGGTCGTTTGGTAGGGTATATTAGGAGAAATAGTTCATGTATTATGTGTGGTATTATTTAGTACTATATTTGGTAGGATTTTGGACATATGATATTAGTTATACACCCTATTTGGTGTTATAGGATGTATAACTAATAGGGGTGGGTATATTTTGGTTTAAATCGAAAAAACCAAACCAAACCAAAATTTAATTTTGGTTTCGTTTTTTCGGTTTTGCGGATTGAATTCGGTTAGTAATTTTAGAATTTCATTTTTTCGGTTCGGTTTTCGATTTTTAAAAAAAAATTAGATTTAAACCGAAAAATCAAAATTTTATAGATAAATAATATATATATTTTATTGTATAATATACATATATATAATATAATATTATATATATATATATAATATAATATTATGTTATATATATATAATATTTAGTAATTTAGTTTCACAATTAACTTTTAACAGCAAATTCGCATACGCCGCAGGCTGTTTATGGATTGTTTTAATGACTCAAATATTTTATGGACTATTTTGGTGACTTTGAACTATTTTATGGACTATTTATGCAGAAAGTATATTGTTTCATGGACTATTTTTACGAGTTTTGTGTTGTTTTGTAGACTATTTATGCAAGGTTATATTATATGTAATGATTAATGATGTTATGTATTATGTTATACTTATGATTATTTCATTTCGTTTCATCCATATTGAGTTATTTATAATTATTTATATTTGAGAATGAAAAACAGGTTTGAAAAAAATAACTTTTCTAAAAAAATCCATCAATTTAAATGCTCAGTTATGAAAAAGAGAGGCTAAATACTATAAATATTTCAAATCGAAATAAAAATTCGAAATAATTGAACCGAATTTGTAAAAATCGAACCAAATCGAATTTATTTCGATTTGGTTATGGATGACATTTTTGTCAATCCGAAAATTGATAAACCGAATCGATATTAAACAATCAGACCGAACCGACCGAACGTCCACCCCTAATAACTAATACCTTTCATTTGGTTGTTTTAGTAATACATAGGATTTAATACCATGGGACTAATATATTAAAGACAAAAATATTTCTCAAATTCTTTTAAGCATTTTTTTATGTTCTTGATTTTTATTTTTTATGTTTGTACTAATAAATTTATTTAAATAAATTAGTATACAAATTTTATTATTTAGAGAGAGTTGTCCGTTGCTAAATTAAATTCAATATTAATCGTTACAATATTTGAAATATGAATTGTTTAGTGTTTTTTTTTTAGGGGAAGAGGGGGTTATTATCGACAGGATTGCATCAGGGATCTACTCTTAGTCCCTTTTTGTTTGCTTTGGTGATGGATGTGTTGACGCGGCGTATTCAAGGGGAGGTGCCGTGGTGTATGCTTTTTGCAGACGATATAGTTCTGATTGATGAGACTCGAGGGGGGTGTGAATGATAAATTAGAGGTGTGGAGACAAACTCTTGAGTCTAAAGAGTTCAGGTTGAGCAGAAGCAAGACAGAGTATTTGGAATGCAAGTTTAATGACGTGAGGCTGGAGGATGAGGTGGTAGTGAAGCTGGAATCACATGTGGTATGTAAGAGGGATAGTTTCAAGTATCTCGGGTCCGTGATCCAGGGTGACGGTGACATTGACGAGGATGTCTCGCACCGTATTGGGGCGGGATAGATGAAGTGGAAGCTCGCGTCGGGGGTGTTGTGTGATAAGAAGGTGCCGCCCAAGCTTAAAGGCAAATTCTACAGGGTGGTAGTCCGTCCGACCATGTTGTATGGAGCAGAGTGTTGGCCAGTTAAGAATTCCCACATCCAAAAAATGAAGGTGGCAGAGATGCGGATGTTGCGCTGGATGTGTGGGCTGACTAGAGGGGATAGAGTTCGGAACGAGACTATCAGGGAGAAGGTTGGTGTGACTCCAGTGGAGTGCAAGATGCGGGAAGTCCGATTGAGCTGGTTCGGACACGTGAAGAGGAGGGGCATGGATGCCCCGGTTCGTAGGTGTGAGAGGCTAGCGTTGGATGGTTTTAGGCGGGGTAGGGGTAGGCCGAAGAAGTACTGGGGTGAGGTGATTAGGCGGGACATGGAGCAGTTACAGCTCACCGAGGACATGACCCTAGATAGGAAGGTCTGGAGGACGCGAATTACGGCAGAGGACTAGGGCCAGTTTGGGTCGCTAGTGTAGGGAATTACTTGCTGGGGGTAGTATTCTGGTTATGATTCCGTGTTCCTTGTTTTAGTACGAATCTGGGTGCTTACCTCTGTTTTCTTTTACTTATGGCTGCCATATTTATGTTATGTAATCTTGTAACCTTGTTCGGTGTTTTACTTTGTATTTGTGTGGTATCTTGTGTCTTGAGCCGGGGGTCTATCGGAAACAACCTTTCTACTTCTTTAGAGGTAGAGGTATGGACTGCGTACATCTTACCCCCCAGACCCCACCAGGTGGGAATACACTGGGTTTGTTGTTGTTGTTGTTGTTGTAGGGGGTTATTATCGACTTTTATTTCATCACCAAAAGTAAAAATTACGAAGCAGTAAGGTTAACAGAACCTGCTTAAACTAGGAGGGATTGCCCCTATGAAACTCTATATAATAACTCTATTGACTCCTTTTTTAATTGAAATTTGACGTTTTGTAAGTGAATCAATTTATTAAGATTACAATTATTTACTCTCAAATAATTTAAGTAAGGATATAAAAAAATTATTTTTGAGAATAAATAATAGAGATTTGGAAAGAAAATATACAAAAAAGGTATAAAATATACTATTATTTACACCGTGCTATCAAGGATTTCCATAGTGGCACATCACACTTGAAAATTAGTAAGAAACTTTTATTCATATTTTTGTTTTTAATTTGACTAACTTAATGGAACAGAAAATCTCATAAAAATTCAAGGGTATAATTGTGAAAGAGTTTTTTGTAGCATTTTAAATCAAACACAATACATGGTATATCTAGTTTTTAATACATGAACCAAACACTTCAAAAAATAATTCAAGCACTACAATTCATGGATTACTGATTCCTTCATTATTACTCCTTGCATTACTTGTTTTCTTACCAAATGATCCTTTACAATATTACTTCAATATAGAGGTGTCAAATGAACGGGTTGAGTTGAGATTAAACGATCTTAAATGAATTGAATTTGATATTGGGTTGGGTCATGACCCGCCTAAACTTATTTTGGGTTGAAATGGGCTAAAAATTGGGTTGGGTCTTGACCCGTTTTATTTAGAAAATATTAATATATTGATAGTTATCCTTTGTAAACCCAACCCAAGAAAACAAATTTGAATGAGATTGGGAAGTTGGGTGGGTAGGGGTTGGGGGTGGGGTAAGAATATTTTTTAAATTTTTTTTTTTTTTTTAAGTAAAAATTCATTTTCTTGGAGAGGGGTTGGGGGTTAAGGTAAGGTTTTATTTTTTTAAAAAAGGTAATTTAAAAAAAAATAAATTTTGGGGTGGGGTTATGGGAGTTGGGTTTGATTTTTTAAAAATAAATAAAATGAAGGTTGAGGTAGGAGTTTAATAAAATAAAAAACATATTTTTTTTTTGCGGGGCGGGGGGGGGGGGGACAAAAAAATTTATAAGAAACTTTTTAAGAAATAAAAAATAATTATTTAATGGAGGCGGGGTAGGGGTGAGGTGATTTTGAGTGTGAGGACACATTGTCGCTTGTTTTCCCTACTTTCATTAAGAAAATCATTTTTTTGTTAAATGGATTGAAGTAAAGATTGAATTGGACTCATTTGAACCCAATTTAAAAAGGAAAAAGGACAAGAATAGCCACTCGGCTAAAATAATTCCGGCCAAGTGGCCATTGATTTTTAAATTTCAAAATATAGCCATTTTGGTTTTTTTTTGCTACTATCTTCATCCTTTTCCCTTTAAATGCTAAGTAAATAGTATAAGCTCATTTCTGATTCAGAGGATGCATTGATTTCGTCCAACGAACCTCGTAGCCAGCACACAATTTTTGACTTTATGGAGGGAGAATAATAATAGTGAAATGCAAGTAAAACATAAACGCATCAATACAATAATATATTTTTGGAAGAAAGAAAATTTATGCTAGACAATAACTTTAGACAACATTTGCATTTTTTTTAACACAATAAACTCAGAAAAGTAATGAATTTTGTGTTAACCCCATGCTTCTAATTGGTATAGTTTTTCTAACAATCAAATACGATTTTATAACATTGTAATTGTTGCTCTTCTTTTTTATCAATCAAATACAATATTTGATATCAAATACATAATCTTTAATACCAAATACAAATACATATTTTATACAATAATTGTATAAAAGTGTATCAATGTGGTATAAAAGTGTATCAATTGAGTATAGAGATTGTATGCGACCGACGGGTCAAATGGCTAAAAACTTGAATTAAATTGGACCGACTTGCTCTAATTGTTCAACTTTTACATGGGTTGGCCATTTCTTTTCAAAATGGCCAGCCCATGTCCTTTTCCCATTTAGAAATGGGTTGGGACTTAATGAATTGAGATTTACCCAATAGTAAATTATCTTGAACCCAACCCATTAAATATTGGCGAGATCGGCTCAATTTGAGTTTATTTTGACACCCTTAATTTAATATATTGAACGTATGTGGATTATCTCAGTCTCTGTGCAAAGTATTTTATGTAACTAAGTTGCGTCGTAATTCCGAAGGGTCAGTATGACACCATATTGGTCAGTTGTATCTTGCTCATATTACTATTTATTGGGTCAGGTATCATCTGGAAATGCAGCATCTGGTGGCATGCATGGACCCCATGTTATGCCAACTAGATCTGTACCCAGACCGATGCAAATGGTCAACATGCAAAGGATGCAACCTCAGGGCATGTCTGCTTATAATCTTGCTTCTCAAGCTGGCATGGGGGCTGGAATGAACCCGGTAAACATGCCCATGCAGCGTGGTGGTGCTGCTCAGGTGCATCAGCAGCAGGTTGCTCTAGTCAGCCTGATATTATTATACTTGTGTTAGTTTTCATTACTAAATTGATTGATGCTTTTGGATGTCAAGCAGATGAGAAGGAAAGATCCAGGAATGGGAATGCCTGGATACCCTCCACAACAGAAATCTAGACGTTTCTGAAAGTCGTCTTCAGTGTCAATCAAGCACATACAACTCTGGTATATTCTGTATTAGTTCATCTGTTGTTTTCTATTACCCTGCAGAAAGTAAAAAGTTCCTATTTTTTACCGAATTTTAATCGAGTCTCTCCTCTCTTGATCTTATTGTGTCTAGTGGCTAAACTGGCACGCAAATAGCAGTAGCCTTCATAAGGTTTTCAAATTCATGTTCTCCTTTTAACTAGTGAAACTAGTGAATCTGTCAGCACAAAATAAAGTTTTGAGCAAGTAATAGAGTATGTCTATAAATGATCCATGTGAATTGTCACATATTGAGTTGTTTGTCGATGTGAAAATGATTGGATATCATATTGAACCTACTAAGATGACAATTAAAGTTTAAATTATGGGAGAAAATGACGATGCTTTCATAGGATTATTTTCTACTTCGATCACTATTGTAATTTATAGTTGTACATAATTAACTGTGTTGATATTTGCCTTGTGTCACTCAGTTAAAATTCTTTTTTGGTTTTATCATTATGTAGTGTGGTGTATGTATATGCTGTTAGTATTGTATTTTAGAGAGAAAATGGTCAAAAAGCACTCCCAATTTTTACCCCAAATTCTAACTACACACTCAATCTTTAAAGATGACCTATTATCCTCTGAACTATTTTAAAGTAGAACTATTTTAAAGTGAAATTATTACCTCCGAAAACTGACAACCAGTCATTTGGAATATGGTGTGATGCACGCGCTGCCACGTCATGCCAAATCATTGCCATGTCATTTTTTTTTTACTCTAAAAAAATTAATTATTTTACTTTATTATTTTCTTTTTTCTTTCCCATTTTTCATTTTGCTCCATTTTCTTCTTCAACCAATTTCATCTTCTTGGGTCAAATATAGAATTCTTGAGAAAAAAAATGGCGGATTAATGAAGTTCTTGAATGGCGGGTTAATGAAGTTCTTGAACCCAATTTCATCTCTTTTTGCTCAAGATCGCCATTAATGGCGAATTCTTCCCATTGTGGAAATTCAAAGCTTTGAGCTCGCCATTAATGGTTGATCATGAGCAAAAATAGAGAAAATCGAAAAAATGGGTTGAAAATTATACGTGGGTTATGTTGGAAATTATACATGGCATTGTGGAAATTCGAAACTGAGTTCGCCATTAATGGTGATCTTGAGCAAAAAGAGAGGAAATCAAAGTTGTTGAATTTTTTCAAGTTTTTTGAATCGGAGTTTCCAAACTTCTTCATTCAAGAATTCATTAATCGGAGAAATTTTATTGTTTCCTTAGTTCAAGTGTTTTTTGGTTTCGGTTTCGAAGCAAAAAGAATTTCTTGATTTCGGAAAAATCCATTAATGTGGAAGATGAGGAACTCCATTAATGAGTTATTGAATTTTTGTTTTGAAAAAGAGAAGACATGACGTGGCAATTAAAATTCTTAATTCATTAAGAAAAAGTAATAATTAAAATATTTATTATTTATTATATTATTAAAAATAATGATGTGGCAATCAGAAAATAAAAAATTTAAAGTGAAATGGGGTCAACTGATGCGCCCATGGGCGAGTGTAGTCATGTCCAGTGACAGGTCAGCAATTGGGGGTAATAAATTCGGTAAAAATAAGTTTAGGGGGGTAATAGGTCATTTTTAAAGGTTGAGTATGTAGTTGAGATTTCGACTAAATGTTGGGGGTAATATACCATTTTCTCTATTTTAGATATCATCTAATGCGACAAAGTAATGTTCGAACAATAATGATTTGTCTAATACATTGAATGTTTAGCTTGACAACTTTTTTTTCCAGATATTGCTGCAAAATAATTTAAATTTTAAGATGCTCAATGCTGATTTTGTGTGTATATCTATATCTATCTAATCTAAATTTTGAATTTTGTAGTGTTAAATTAAAGTTGTGTCAAATATATCAAAATATTCTTTAATCTTGACAAATTTTGAATCTTGTGGTCTTCAATTAAAGTTGTGTCAAATATATGAAAATATTCTTTAATCTTGTGGTCTTAAATATGTCATATGGAAAGTTGAAATTAAAGTATTGTTAAAAAAAAGGATTATTCTTTTTTAAACAAACTAAAAAGAAAAGTAGGTCAAACGAAGAGAGTAATTTACTTAACTAAAAAAAGGATAAAGGGTCAAAAATATCCTCACTTTCATTTATTAGTTACATTTGCCCTTTGTTATATTATGGGTTGAATATGCCCATGCCGTTGATAAAATATTCATTTACGCCTCTGTATTTAACAGTGCTCCTATATGGCAGTACACAGCTATTAAAATATCAGATGGACGACATGTGTGTATTATTTTCATATTTTTGCCCATCATTGTGTTTCGATGTTCCCAATATGCCCTTCCTTTCACTGTACGGCTGACTCCCAATATGCCCTTCCTCTTCCCTATCTTTCCCGGTTAACTAATGATGACGAGTGATATCTGAACAAAGAAGTACCAACATATTAGAATGTCGTTGAGCACCATCTTCAACTCCATCAAATCCCTTCATCTCAGAACTTTTTGTTTTTTCCAATTCCACTTTTCTGTTTCACAAATTCTTTTTATTTTGATTAGGCGAAATAGTCTAGTGGATTTTTGTATTTGTTCGAGTTTATAAAGTGAATACCTCTATTTAGATTTTTATCATCTGTCATTCAACTCAACAAAATATGATATTTTAAATCTTTTGGTGCATATGTGGCATTAAATTGCTGAGATGAAAAATGCGTATTTGCACATGTTTTTTGGGCGAGTGAAATAAAAAAAATAGTAAATTAAAAAATAATCCATAATTCCACTTTCTTTTTCACCCCTCCACCGCCCCCCACACCCCGCAAGCATTTTCCTCCCCCACCCCTCCATTTTTTTTTCCTTCTTTGTCACCCCCACCCTGTCTCCCCCACCGCATTCCACTGTTTTTTTCCTTCAACCTCTACCCCCACCGCACCTGAAAGGAAAAAAATAATCTATCTTCCTTCTTCGAAATTTCCTCCCCTTCGTTTGAGATTTACTTTTTTATTTTTTTTTGCAATTAATGTCTCAATTCAAACTTTTTCATATTTTTTTTAGGATTACAATTTAAACTTGAATCGAAAGTTAGTGGTAGTAAATATTAAAAAATTAATGACCTACATGGATAAGCTTAAAAAAGTTTGAAGTTCAAGTTTGACGAGCAATAAATGGGTTTTTGTAGATTTGTCAAAGATATTCAAAATTAAAAATTAAAAATTTATTGTGTTTGTGTATTTGAATTAATAGTTGAAAATTTAAATTAATTGGAGAAGAATTTTAACTATTTGAAATGAATAGCAAACATCAAGAATAGAATTAAATTTTTTCTATAATTTGCAAAAGTTGTTTATTTAATTAATTTTATTTTAATATTTAATTTCTTATGTGGCATTTAAAAATGACACGAAGTTTTATGTAATATTTAAAAATAACGTGGAAGCTGATGTGGAGAGGGTTATGTTACACACACCGAAATAAAATTTAAAATATTGAGTTTTATTGAGTTGGGAGGTTTAGATTACAAAAGTCTAAATAGAAGTGTCCCCTTTACAAACTCGGATAAGTATAAGGATCCACTAGATCATTTTACCTTTTAATTATTTCCTTTTTTTTTGGGTTAGGTTTTTGGTTGATTCTTTTTTTTTTTCGTCTACTATTGTGATTTTAACATTTGATATAATTATTTATAGAGGGATATTAAGGAGAGCTACACCTAATTATTGTCTGTAATTTTATTTTATTTTTGAAATTTACAGGTCTGGGTTTGACTAGAGCCGTTGAACCAAGCCCGTTGGACCGGTCTGATCCGGTCTATAATTTGATGGAGTTAGGCTTTAATTTTTGCAGTTCATTTAAGAACGGGGCTTTTTAGCCCAGACTAGATAAGCCTGGGGGCCTGTGGGGTTTAAGCAATCGGGGTGGGGGGGTGGGGGGGGTGGGGAGCTGGCCCGTAAGTCAAATACATGCAACTATTTAGATTGCTTAGTAATATTTTTATTTGGTTCGAAAGATATCATTGCAAAAATTATTTAATTTCGCTATTAAAAGTATTTTTTTGGGTGTTAGAAACTTAATTAACAAGTATTAACACTATGTAATATTGTGTGGTAATATTTATGTTTATTAATATTCTAAAATTAAATTATAAAATATTATTTTTTTAAAAATGGGTTGGTCTGCCGCCCACAGAGTAATGGTGTAGGCTTGAAATTTTTTGGCCCATTATTTTGATAGATCAGTCCGACCTGACTCGTCAAACTCAAAGCTCGTGTGAGCTAGTTCGGATAGATTAGGTCGACCCGTATTGACAGCTCTAGGTTTGACAATAGGCTCCGTTTTATTAATTCTTTTAATGCCCCAATCACGGGAAAAAAATACTATTCCCTTGCTTTTTCTTCACCTTCAGAATTTAAATCATATAATTTTTTTTGAAAATCTTAAGTGGTATTAGCCAAGTCCAATTGACGATCTTCTGCTATAAATAACCTTTGTTTCAGAATGAGCCTGGAAAAAAAGTGTTGGAAGTTTATTTAATTTTTTCACTATTATATTATATTTTTAGTCTTCACTTCAATATAGGGATTTTGATCTCATCGAAAAAGGAATATCCTTTTAATAAACGAGTGGAGAAAGTGAGGAGAAGAAGATTAGGGTGTTCTGTGAAGTGTGAGATTGAAGCAGAAAAAAAGAAAGAAAAGGATTTGAGATGGAGGAGTTCAATGGAGTTAACAGGGGAAGATAGTGAAGAGGAACAGCCTATTGGGAACAGAGCAACACAATGATAAAATAAGAAAATAATACGCGTGTGTCGTTCATTTGGCATTTTAATAAAATATAGGGGCATAAATGATACTTTATTGACGGCATGAGAGTATTTAATCCCATAGTGCAATAAAGGAAAAATGCGACTAATAACTGAAAGTAGTGTATTTTTGACCTCTAAAAAAAATGGCAGAAAAACAAAGTTCAACAGTCGTGGCTTTAGCCCAACAGTCGCTGTTTCAGTTTATCTTTTCTCAGTTTCTCTCTCTCGTGTATTTGATGCTAGAATTTCGACGCTGCCACTAATCTGCTGTGTCTATCGATTTGCAAGTTTTATTCTGCTTATTTAGCATTAAACGTTTTAATCTGTTAAAACCTTGCTATGATTCATGAGTTGGTAATTATGGCGAATGCCTTACTTAAAAGATATACTATCTTGGTGTTTTTTCTTGGTTTGGGGTAATTAGGCTGTTTTCACTTGAATTTGAGATTTCCTAATGTTTTGTTTTCTAAAATGGAAAGGAAGTTGTGCTTTCTCTGTCTGCTGCTATAAATATCAATATTCACTCTGTTCCTTTTACTACTTGTCATAATTCTTTTTTTTTTTTCTAGTTAATTTCACTTATTTTCGAAATCAAATTAAATTAGAATAATTCGACATTTTAAAATTAAAAATTAGATATTTAAAAACTAAATAAAAAGTAATATGAATTGTAATTTTCTGATATATGATGTAAGATATTTTAAAATAACAATCAAAGTACATATAGCTTGATTGTTAAAAAAGAAATTGTGACAAATATTTTAACGAAAAAATTAACTAAAAAAATTTATTAGATTGTTTATTACAAGTTATAATAATTCTTTTTAGTTTTCAAGTTATAGCAATTTTCATTTAACAAAAATACTAAAAAATATATTTTTCATTTTTTTTAAAAAGGTATATTAAAATCATTACAGAAAAGGAAAATAAAGATTTAATATAACTAATATACAATATTCCTTTCTTAAATGTAGTTAGCCTTAATAATTGATATCAATCACATTTCTCGAACATTTATTTTTGTCCCCTATTTTAATGCCTCCATTAAGAATTTTCATCTTCATACACTTTTATCTTTTTTTTTCCACACGATTTTACTGTTTCAGTAAATCAATTTCATATTTTTTTTTTGGTTTTATGCAACTTTTGAGAATTTTTTTTAAAAGAAAGGCAAACATAAAATATTGTTGTGTTATTAAAATATGAATTTTAACTATTTGCATTCAATCATGATAATCATGATACGTCATGGAGGGAGATGAGATTCGTCAGGTACGTTACATTATCGAGTAAATTGATATTTTGGAATCAAATGTATTTAAAGAATTAAATATTTTTTTTTTATGTTTTTCTTAAATTTATTATTGATAAAATATTGAATTTTGTAAAATTCGTTACTGTAAGTTTATGGGTTGCTTGATCAAACCAAGAATTATATAATAGTTGTTGAAACAGGTATATACCTAAGGACGTTGGTATTGATGGGATTATGTATGATGCAAGTACAAACTACAAAGCATTAATAGAAGCAATTGCAATACAGTTAAGGATAGACAAAACTTCAATGAACAAAAGTAAGATGATGGTGCAATAAGTGAAAGTGAGGTGACTGGCAATGTTACGAGCAGACTCAATGATCCGAAGATTTTTGAGAGACATTGTTAGTTTAACTGTCCCTAAAAAAAGGCGTACATAGACATGGATATTATATTTTAATATTTTTGGTACTCATTATTATTGTCTTTTTATGATTGTTGTACGAACAAAGTTTAGTTTTGGTATTTAAGCAATTTTTTATTCAGTGTTATACTAATTTAATAGTTTTTTGTATTTCACAGATTGAATTGGATATCAATTAAATTTGTGTCAATCAGATGTACTGCAATTTTTCTTTATATATCTTGATTTTTTTTTTCAGTATGAAAGATAACAATGTTCATTAAATCTTAATTTAATACAAAAGTAGATGAGATAGAATTTTAATTCAAAGAGACAAACACATAGTGTATGAAATGAGTATATAAATTGATATCACATAAATTGAATATCGCAATCCATAAATATCAATTTATATATCTATTTCATACAAATGTGACATGTATAAAAACACTTTATAAACTGATTTCATTCAATTTATAATCTTAAGTATATCTTCTTAATTGATTATCACAATCACATTATACTCATTCCATATAAATGACATATAAGATACTATTTTATAAACCTTGAATGTAATATTGATATTATACAGGTTTCATACACGAAATAATTCAAAAAATACAAGTTTGTATATTTATTTCATACAATAAAATAAATAATAACATATAATATTTGGTGAAAGTCGATTTTTATACCAACTTCTGCAATCATTATACTCATTTCATATTGATTTTATACAAATTTCATACACGAAACAGTTTAATAAGTATATACAAGATTCATTATATTATTCTTAATATTCCGATCTATATTCAAATCCTTATTTATGTTGTTACCAACATAAATAAATGATTGTTCAATATTTTTTCTCTAATATCTATTAACATATCTTTTATTGTTATATACAATGAGTATTTAATAAAGAAATTGACAATACTACTTATATCATATTTTTAAAAGAACAAAAGGAAAATTAGAAGAAAGAAAATTTCTGATGAAGGAGAAGAAATCGTTGGTTGAATAATGATTTTTTTAACGAAGTATGTTCATTAACATCTATCACAACAAAACGTAGAAAAATAAAAAACTTTGTTGGGATTAAGTATGTCAGTAGAGAATGAAAAACCCCAATCAAATAAGAATGAAAAAGATGAGCAAACACCAATTCTTTTTCTCAAGAAATAGCTTGAATATGTCAATGAAGAAAAAACTACTTTGAGAATGAAACAGTGTTTAAATCAAAATAAAAGTCTTCTTTTAATAAAAGTCGTTTTAGAAAATAAAAGTTTTTTTTTTAATAAAGTTGTTTTAGAAAAGTGCTCAACCTTTTAAAATAAAATATCATAATATATTCTTGCTATAATTATCAATGCACTCTTTAAGGAGAAGATTGAATACAATCCTATAAATATGGAACTAATTTTAATGTATAAAATTAAATTTTGAATTTTGAAAATAAAAGTAATATATATTTTAAAAAGTTGCTAGAACTTGCAATAAAAAATTATTAATGCAATTATCTAAAAGTATTGCTAAAATTTATAATGTTCAATCTAAATAATTGTATATGACATCTCTCATCCCTTGCCTGATAGCATCGAAATCATACCCCCATTACAGTATTCCACCAAACTATAACATATGATTGGAGCCAAAGTATTGCTCTAATTGTATGAGGTTTGGTCATGCTGAATCAGAATGTAGATGAAAAGAAAAACAAGTGAAAGCTGAAGAGAAACCAAAGGAGACTGATCAGAAGCGTCAAAAGGGGGAGAAATAGAAAGAAGAAAAAGGTCATTGTCCAGCAGTGGTGCCCCAAGAACCAAGAACAAAGCCATAGCAAGGGACCTCTTGATGATGGTAGACCAACAGATATTGTGCAAGCTGTGGTTCATCAGAAAGAAGCTTGTATACCAGCTTCTACTTATACAAAGGCTGTAGAACATTTTGAGGTAACAATGAGTGAGTATGCTTGTTTACCTATCTCTGATAGATATGCTTTATTTGATGGACCACCCCCAGGTACTATTAGAGAGATTGGAGAACCTAGCACATACTGCCCCCATGAGAATATGCACTTGGAATTTAAGATGGTTAAATGTCACGCCTCAAATCCTATTGGGGCGGACTGACACCCGTAATCAAGGAGGCCCGGGAGAACCAGCTCATAACCTTATACTTTTCATGCATACCTCTATGACAACCCAAAATTCGGACAACATCATGTCACATATAAAAGGAAATAATCACCTGTATAAGCTCGAGCACACATATATATGTATATACAATACTTGGCCGTTGGAGCCATCACGTCTATTAACAAAATACTACCTTGACTATACATTAGGTCTACAAAGCCTCTGGACAATACATAGAGTTTAACTAAGGTCGGGACACATCCCGCCATATAACTAACTTCTATACAATACCAAAAGTGACTAGATATGACACGGAAAGCCTCGAAGCAAACTGGAGCTTACCAAAAGCAGTTGGATATCCTGGCTCCTACTTGTGTGGTGTATGAGCTGAGATACCTGTGCCTGTAGTATGAAATGCAGGTCCCCCGTAGGGGACGCCAGTACGAAATATGTACTAAGTATGTAAAGCTGTAGATAATCACATATGATATAGGAGCTCAATAGAAATCAGAAACAAGTGAATAAATCGTAATAGGAGTGGACCACACTTACTAGAACTTGTGACAACCTGTACATTGTATTTATTCAATAAATTTTCCTTTGTTCTTATCATCTTTGTAATCATTACTGTATTGTACTATGACCATCAGGATGCCTCCAGTACATATCAACTGGGATCGACCCATGATAGGCTTATGCCCCTGGGATACCACCCATAAACACATAAATAGGGATCGACACATGATAGGCTTATGCCCCTGGGATACCACCCGATAAGAGAGAACTTCCATCACTTAGTTCAATTAATCTTTGAGATTGTTATTTCGATCCCCACCGCATTTTTGATACTTTGAAATAATGATACATCAATAAGAGACATATAAATAGACCATCAATGCAATAAAAATGAAGTAAGAACTCATTGGCACATCAATGAAGTGTTTTGGAGTCATCAATGCCATAACAATGAAGTAGGAACTTATTGGTATATCAGTAAACGTTTTAGAGTCATTAATAGCACATGGATCTTGTTTGAGTAACCGGATACCTTTTGACATTCATTAGTGCAATAAATATGTAAGATTTGGAAGACAAGTAAGTATTGGAATGTCTTGACATCTTGTATGGTGGAAACAAGTTCATTGGTAACGTAGGACATCATACAAAACCATTATGGATCACATGTTATTGAATAACTTTGGAAACTTTCTTAATAGAACAATTGTTCACTTTCATGCCAAAGATATGGTATAGAGTATGCTTTTCATACCTGACTGTCAACCTTCAATACTAGTCCCAAATGAACTTCCCGTCTTTTCGGATTACTTATCTACAATAAACATATATAGCAATCTAGTATTAGCAACCAAACGTCACAATTCAATTATTTGAATTCACCAAACTAGTGGTTAAGTAGTAAGCCTTAATTACACCATAAAGGGTGTCACTTTAACCCTCTTATACTCCAATTACATTCACATGATATGCATATTCATACAACATCCTCCAATATCAAGTTTGGATTCATTTATCCTTCCAACCAATCCATTAAACCAAATTGAGCCATAGAAATAAATAATCAACAATTCAATAGTATATCACCATATCCACCTTCCATAACTCAATTACCATATCCACCTTCCATAATTCAATACAACCAAACCATGCAAAATAGTCCATAACCCTATTTCCATCACCTTTCAATAACAACTAATACATATAATCCTCTATCACACATATACATATGGAAAAGAACAAAGGCAAACAATATTCATACCTTAGAATTCACCTCTTGATTATGCAATCCTGTTTGCACAAATAATAGGTGCCTTTCGAAGCTCTCGAGATGACAAACGTAGTTATCAGATTACTTTGGAATTTCTATGGTTGAATCAAAAGTAATTTAAAGGTCAAATTTGGCTAGGGTTTGTTCTTTCTCAATGATTGATAATGAAAATGAGTTTTTGAACTCATATACATGTATATATACACATATTCCCCTTCATAATATAATAGGAAATGATCAAAATGCCTTTAAAAATTTAAATAATGTCAAATCTGTCCTTTGGTGGATTGTTTTGATAAGCTAAAGTAGATCGACCATAACTCTTTGACCCAATATCGGATTTAGGTGAAATTGGTATCGTTGGAAGGATAATTCAAAGGGCTTTCATTTCATACAAAGTAGGCCACCTAGTTCATCCTGTACAAGGAGTTATGGTCATTTGATGTTGATCCTAAAAATCTATTTTGATAGGCTGAAGTAAAACGAGTATAACTCCTTACTCAGACGTTGGATTTGGATGAAACCAATTGCATTGAAAATAAGACTCAAAGATATTTCTTTTCATAGGTCGCAACTCTCCCAGTTCATTATATTATGAGAGTTATGATCATTTGAAGTTGACCCAAAAATTTGGCTGACTTCAGTAGTTTGTGTGCAGGAAATTTTCCTGCACATTTACTATTCCCAAATATCCCGGCCACCATTTTATAGTTTCGAATGTGCTCGATTATTTTCGAAACCTATTCATTTTGGGAAATCTTTATATCGTTGGAAATCTTATTCAATAATCTTCGCATAGAACCATCGACGGACAAATTCCGGTACAAATAAAATAAAATAAAAATTAATTCCATATAAATAAGATCAATACACGTACTTGAATACGACAATACACATACTTGAATATGGGGTGTTACATCCTTCCCTCCTTTAGGAAATTTGTCCTCGAATGTTAGTGTAGTTATTCAACCAAAACAAGTTCAAGTCCATCATTCATATTCACATCATCACATAAATACTATGCATATATAAAAAAACTTACTTGTTAATGTTCTAACTCCATTTCTTGAACTTCCTCTTCATCTTTGAACAAATGAGGGTACTTAGATTTCATTGCTTCCTTAGCTTCCCATGTAATCTCTTCCCTTTGCCGATTTCTCCAACGTACTTTCACAGATGCTATCTCTTTATTTCTTATCTTCTTAACTTGGCGATCTAGAATAGCAATAGGCACTTCCTCATAGGTAAGATCTTCCGCAACTTGCACATCCTCAGTAAAAGTTATATGTGATGGATCTCCGATGCACTTTTGAAGCATTGACACATGATATACCGGATGTACTGATGAGAGCTCTTGGGGTAGCTCTAATTCATATGAAACTTGTACAAACCTTTGAGTGATCTTATACAGGCCTATATAACGTGGACTCAACTTCCCTTTTTTTCCAAATCTCATTACCCCGTTCATTGGTGATACCTTCAAAAATACCCAATCACCTATAGAAAACTCTAGCGCTCTCCTTCTACTATCCGCATATAACTTGTGTCTACTTTGGGCTATTTTCAGTCGTTGCTGAATTACTTTAACCTTCTCTATGGCTTGATAAACAAGATTTGGTCCGAACAAAAGAGTTTCACCCACTTCGAACCATCCTATTGGTGATCTACACTTTCTTTCATATAAAGCTTCATATGGTGCCATTTTGATACTTGAATGATAGCTATTATTATAGGCAAACTCAATAAGAGGTAAATGATCATCCCAGTTACCCTTAGAATCTATTACACAAGCTCGTAGCATATCTTCAAGTGTTTGGATGGTACGTTCTGCTTGTCCATCTGTTTGAGGGTGAAAAGCTATACTGAACTTCACTTGTGTTCCCAAACACCTCTGAAAAGACTTCTAAAAGTTTGCGGTAAATTGGGTTCCCCGATCTGATATAATAGAGATTGGCACTCCATGTAATCATACTATCTCTTTAATGTACAGTTTCACATACTCTTCAACTGTGTAAGTGGTCCTAACTGGTAGAGAATATGCGGATTTGGTAAGCCTATCAACAATCACCCATATATAATCAAACTTCTGGGATGTACGAGGAAAACCAATAACGAAATTCATGTTGATCATGTCCCACTTCCAGCTTGGAAGATCAATGCATGGCATATAACCTCCGGGTTTTTGTTGCTCAACTTTAACTCTTTGACAATTTGGACATTCAACTACAAATTCTGCAATGCTCTTCTTCATGTCATTCCACCAATACATATCTTTCAAATATTGATACATTTTGGTTGATCCTGGATGAATGGAATACCTTGAACAATGTGCCTCTGTCATAATCTTCTTTCTTAGCCCGTCTACATCCGACACACACAATCGGTTTTGGCACTGAAGTAATCCTTCTCGCGTAAGCTCAAATGCCTTGGTCACACCACTCTGAACGTTCTCCTTAAGATGTATAAAATAGGATCTGCATATTGCTTCTCTTTCACTTCAGCTAATAATGAAGATTCTGCAGCATTATGTACGATAAGCTCTTTATCTGGAGTTTCAAGAAGGAGAACTCCCAAATTATCTAACTGGTGAAGATATTTAATCATCCTTTGCCTTTCTATAGGCTCCATCATAGCCTTATGACTTAAAGCATCAGCTACCACATTTGCTTTCCTTGGATGGTACAAGATATCAATATCGTAGTCCTTTAATAGTTCAAGCCATCTCCACTGCCTTAAATTTAGATCCTTCTGATTAAAAATATATTGCAAGCTCTTATGGTCAGTATATATATCAACATGAACCCCATATAAGTAGTGGCGCCATATCTTTAAAGCAAAAATAACTGCTGCTAGCTCAAGATCGTGTGTAGGATAATTTTTCTCATGTGGCCGTAATTGTCTAGAAGCATATGCTATTACCTTACCATGCTGCATCAATACACATTCTAAACCAATTTTGAAAGCATCACAATACACTGTATACCCTTCGGTGCCTTCTGGAAGTACCAACACGGGTGTAGAAATCAACTTGTTCTTTAAATCTTGAAAACTCTTCCATAGGCATCATTCCATTGGAATTTGGATGCTTTATGGGTTAGCTTGGTTAAGGGTGCTGAAATGGAAGAAAAGCCTTCAACAAACCTTCTATAATAACCGGCCAACCCGAGAAAACTACGAATCTCCATAGGCGTTGTGGGCCTTGGCCAGTTCTTCACAACTTCTATCTCTTGAGAATCAACCTTTATCCCTTCACTAGATACAATATGACCCAAAAATGCCACCGACTTTAACGAAAACTCACATTTAGAGAACTTTGCATAAAGCTTACAATCACGAAGAGTCAGCAATGCCTGTCGTAAGTGATTGTCTTGGTACTCTTCTGATCTAGAATAAACTAGAATATCATCTATAAAAACTATCACAAATACATCCAGGAATGGATTAAACACCCTATTCATCAAATCCATAAAAGCTACAGGTGCATTTGTTAGACCAAATGACATAACTAGAAACTCATAATGACTATACCGTGTTTGAAAAGCTATCTTGGGTATATCCTTCTCTTTGACCCTCACTTGGTGGTAACCTGACCTCAAATCAATCTTAGAAAAGCACTTGGAGCCCTGTAACTGATCAAATAAATCATCAATTCTTGAGAGAGGATATTTATTCTTAATAGTCACCTTATTCAATTGTCGATAGTCAATACACATCCTCAGCGAGCCATCCTTTTTGTGCACAAATGACACTGGTGCTCCTCAGGAGGACATACTAGGCCTTATGAATCCCTTCTCTAGCAAATCTTTCAATTGCTCTTTCAATTCTCATAATTCTGCTGGGGCCATTCTATATGGAGGAATGGAGATTGGTTAGGTGCCTGGCATTACATCAATACCAAACTCTACTTCTCGTTCAGAAGGCAAACTTGGAAGATCTTTAGGAAATACATCAGAAAATTCATTTACCACCAGAACAACGTGAAGATTTGGTAGCTCCGCTTCTGTATCCCTTACTCTAAATGATATATGTATCCCTTGGAAATCATTCTTCTTGCCTTAAAATAAGAAATAAATCTACCTCTTGGCGCGCCAATTTCACCTTTCTATTCAAGGACTGATTCAATTGAAAAATAGAAATATACCTTTTTCGTGCAACAATCAATTGTGGCATAACAAGACGCCAACCAGTCTATACCCATTATAACATCAAAATCTACCATTTCTAACTCCACAAGATCAGCCATCATATCACAACCACAAACAGTTACTATGTAGTTTCGGTAAACCGTTCTAGCTATAATAGATTCTCTAACTAGTATGGACACTTCAAATGGATGAACTAACAGTTCGAGTATTCTTTCAAACTTTCTCACAACCAATGAAGTAACATAAGATAATGTAGAACCAGGATCAATTAAGGCATATACATTGAATAAAAAAATAGACAATGTACCCATAACCACATCTGGGGAAGCCTCTAAATTCTGTCGATCCGCTAGAGCATACGTATAATTTTAAGCCCCGCTAGAACTCGTGGCTCCTCTATCACGTCTAACATGACCCATTGGTTGTGCAACCCTTCCTGAATAAGGCATCGATGATGATGATGCAATAAATAACCTCGTAGGTCGTGCCATACCCCCTATGCCCCTTCGTGGGTATTCTTTTATCATATGCCCCGATATACCACACCAAAAGCAAACATTGGTCCCCAACCGACATGCGCCCAAATGATACCTTCCACATTTATTGCATGGCTCTTATGGAGGTCTCGATAGGCTTATATTCCCTTGCCCTTGGTACTCCACTATCCACGAACTCCGACTCACATTTCTATGCCCAAATTGATTTCCTCTGGACCCTTGGAACTGTGGTGGGGTACTAGCTGCAGAATAAGAAGATAATGGCCTAGGTGGTCTAGCAGAAAACTGTGGTCTGAACCCTCCTTGGGATGCCATGAACTGCCCGGTAGATCTGGACCTCTTGGAACATCCTCTTTCTAATTTCTGTGTTCTTCTTCTCTGCCTTTGATCTTCCATTTTCTGTGCAAAGGCTTGGATCCTCGCTATGTCCATATCTTTGTTCAAATTGGCAAAAGTACAATCTCTAACCAGATATGGATCCAACCTATCCACATATTGATGAACTCTGTCATCCATAGTAGCTACAACATTAGGAGCATATCTCGATAAGGAATTAAATCGCAAACTGTACTCCCTCACGCTCATATTCCCCTGACGAAGATTTAAAAAGTGATCTACATGGGCCTGACGAATCTCGAATGGAAGATAATGATCAAGAAATGCCTCTTTGAACTCTTTCCAAGTAGCTGGGGGTGCATCAATACCCCTAGATTGTTTCCTGTCCTCGTACCAATATATAGCCTCCCCTTTAAATCTATACACCGCTAACTCTACTGTCTCTCTACCTGTTACATGTATAACATCTAAGGCCCTTTAAATTTGATCAATAAAGTCCTGTGGGTCCTTATTAAGATATGATCCAGTAAAAGTGGGAGGATCCATCTTAAAAAAATCCTGTGTTCGAAGGCTAGCCGCCTTATCTGTACCACTAGGACCCGTGGTAGGAATGGCTTGCCCTTGATCTTGCCCAATAACTATACGAGTCAAAAGTTGCACTGCATTTCTAAGATCTTGATCAGCAACATTAATAGGTGGCTCTGGGGATATAGTTCTCCTCCCCCTTATTTCTTCCGGAGTGGAAAAAGTTTCTGATGCATGCTCAGCTGGAGCCTCACTTTGATTAGCTGGTATAGTGGGTGACTTACTAATCCCCTCTCCGGCAGCCACATCTACTTTCTTATCGGTATTCTTGCTTCTGGTAACTGACATCATTACTATAATAAGAGAAACAAACGGATTCAGTGGTCAACTATGACTTCATATACAATATAGGCTCTATTGCACGATCTAAGACATGAAGAAAAGAAACAATTCCTAAATGTCCATAGCCTCCTGTTTATAGATGTGGTGCACGACACACCGATAAACAAGATTCTACGTAGACACGGCTTTGTAGACTCACTAGGACATACTTCTCTAATACCACTATTGTCACACCTTAAATCCTATTGGGGCGGACTGGCACTCGTAATCGAGGAGGCCCGAGAGATCCATCTCATAACCTTATACTTCCCATGCATACCTCTATGACAACCCAAAATTCGGACACTATCATATTGCATATAAAAGGAAATAATTACCTGTATAAGCTCGAGCACACATATCTATGTATTTACAATACTTGGCCGTTGGAGCCATAACGTCTATTAACAAAACACCACCTTGACTATACATTAGGTCTACAAAGCCTCTACACAATACACAGAGTTTAGCTAAAGTCGGGACACACCCCGCCATATAACTAACTTCTATACAATACCAAAAGTGACTGGATATGACACAGAAAGCCCCGAAGCAAACTGGAGCTCACCAAAAGCAGTTGGATATCCTGGCTCCTACTTGTGTGGTGTATGAGCTAAGGTACCTGTGCCTGTAACATGAAATGCAGGTCCCCCATGGGGGATGTCAGTACGAAATATGTACTGAGTATGTAAAGCTGTAGATAATCACATATGATATAGGATCTCAATAAAAATCAGAAACAAGTGAATAAATCATAATAAGAGTGGACCACACTTACTAGAACTTGTGACAACCTGTACATTGTATTTATTCAATCACTTTACCTTCATTCTTATCATCTTTGTAATCATTACTGTACTGTACTGTGACCATTAGGCTGCCTCCAGTACATATCAACTGGGATCGACCCATGATAGATTATGCCCCTGGGATACCACCCATAAACACATAAATAGGGATCGACCCGTGAAGGCTTATGCCCCTGGGATACCACCCGATAAGAGAGAACTTCCATCACTTAGTTCAATTAATCTTTGAGATTGTTATTTTGATCGCCACCGTATTTTTGATACTTTGAAACAATGATACATCAATAAGAGACATATAAATAGACCATCAATGCAATAAAAATGAAGTAAGAATTCATTGGCATATCAATGAAGTGTTTTGGAGTCATCAATTCCATAACAATGAAGTAGGAACTTATTGGTATATCAATGAAACGTTTTGGAGTCATTAATAGCATATGGATCTTGTTTGAGTAGCCGAATACCTTTTGACATTCATTAGTGCAATAAATATGTAAGATTTGGAAGACAAGTAAGTATTGGAATGTCTTGACATCTTGTATGGTGGAAACAAGTTCATTGGTAACGTAGGACATCATACAAAGCCATTATGGATCACATGTTATTGAATAACTTTGGAAACTTTCTTAATAGAACAATTGTTCACTTTCATGCCAAAGATATGGTATAGAGTATGCTTTACATACCTGACTGTCAACCTTCAATACTAGTCCCAAATGAACTTCCCGTCCTTTTGGATTACTTATCTACAATGAACATATATAGCAATATAGTATTAGCAACCAAACGTCATAATTCAATTATTTAAATTCACCAAACTAGTGGTTAAGTAGTAAGCCTTAATTACACCAATTATTTGGCTAGGGTTTGTTCTTTCTCAATGATTGATGATGAAAATGAGTTTTTGAACTCATATACATGTATATACACACATATTCCCGTCCATAATATAATAAGAAATGACCAAAATGCTTTTAAAATTTAAATAATTTTAAATCTGTCCTTTGGTGGACTATTTTGTTAAGCTAAAGTAGATCGACCATAACTCTTTGATCCGATATCGGATTTGGGTCAAATTGGTATCGTTGGAAGGATAATTCAAAGGGCTTTCATTACATTTAAAGTAGTCCACCCAGTTTGTCCTGTACAAGGTGTTATGGTCGTTTGAAGTTGACCCTAAAAATCTATTTTGATAGGCTGAAGTAAAACGCATATAACTCCTTACTCAGACGTTGGATTTGGATGAAACCAATTGCATTGGAAAGAAGACTAAAATATATTTCTTTTCATAGGTCGAAGCTCTCCCAGTTTATCATATTAAGGGAGTTAAGATTTTTTGAAGTTGACCCAAAAATTTGGTTGGCCTCAGTAGTTTGTGTGCAGGAAATTTTCCTGCATATTTACTATTCCCAAATATCCTGGCCACCGTTTTATAGTTTTGAACATGCTCGATTATATCCGAAACCTATCCATTTTTGGAAATCTTTATATCGTTGCAAATCTAATTCAATAACCTTCCCATGGAACCATCGACGGGCAAATTCTGGTATAAATAAAATAAAATAAAATTAATTCCATATAAATAAGACCAATACACGTACTTGAATACGCCAATACACGTACTTGAATACAAGGTGTTACACTAAAGATGCCCTTTAAATAGAAAGAGCTGATACTCTTTCATGAAGAAGAATAAAATAGATATAATGGGGTGCGTAGAAACTAAGGTAAAAGAATGGAATGCAAAAAAAATCCTATCAAAAATAGTTAGTGATTAGAAGCATTGCTGTAATTACACTGCTGAAGCACCAATTGGGAGAGTGTGGCTGTTATGGAAAACTCATATTGCAATCCAAGTTTTGGATGTGGACAGTCAATTTATACATTGTAAGGTGGAAGACAACCAACAACAAGTAGTTATCTTCTTCACAATTGTGTATGCATGGAATGAAAAAAGCAAGAGGTAGAGTCTATGGAGTGAATTAGAACAGGTGGGATCACAGATATAATCCAGTTGGCTCATAAGTGGTGATTTCAACAATGTGTTAATAGTTGATGATAGGTTGGGGGCACCCGTAACAACGACTGAAGTTCAAGGATTCAGGGAATTGATAGACAAACTATAACTCACTCCATTGAGGAGCATAGGTGGTCAGTACACTTAGTGCAACAAGCGCCAAGATGATAGTGTGGTATATAGCAAAATTGATTGGTCCCTAGCTAATTTTAATTGGCTACTGCATTATGGGCATATTGAGGCTGAATATCTTAATCCAGGTGTATCTGATCATGCCCTAATTCTCATTCAGATAAACATAAGCACTCAACAATATAACCAACATCCTAAGCCATTCAAACTGTTTGTAGTGTCATGCAACATCAGGAGTTTGGAGGCCTGGTAAAAAAAGCATGGAAGCAGCAAGTAGAGGGAAATTGGATGTATAAGGTATGGCACAAGCTGAATAGACTAAAGAGTGAATTGAAGGGGCTGAACACTTACATGGAAAGTTACCAATAGAGACTGCAACAAGCTAGAGTGGAGCTGGAAGCAATACAGACAAGGTTGGCTTCCCAACCTTTGAATCAGTAGCTTATGTCACTGGAAAACAAATGTTGATGGAGATAGAAAAATAGAGTACAGTGGGGGAATAAGTTTTGAGATAAAAATATAGAGCTCAGTGGATTCAGTGTGGAGATGCTAACTCCAGATACTTCCATGCCCAAATAAAGATGAGAATTAGCCACAATACTATAAATTCAGTCTACACAAGCACTATTACTAAGCTCATTGATCCAATACTTGTTAAGAGGGAATTCATTGACTTCTTCACCAGTCTTATGGGTGAAGTAGGCCCTATACACAAATGTCCTGATGCTGAGATAATTACGAAAGGTAATTGTTTAAACCATGATCTGCAAACACAACTTATAAAGAAAGTCACAAAGGCAGAAATATTGGAAGCCATTAAAATAATACCACAGGATAAAGCACCAGGAGTAGATGGCTTCCCAATTGATTTCTTTACACAACAATGGGATGCAGTTAAAGAAGATATATATAAGGTAGTGCTGAGTTTCTTTAGAACTGAGAAATGCTAAAAGCTTAGAATAGCATAGCTACAACCTTGGTACCAAAGACACAAGGGCATGGTGAACAAAATCAGGACCAATTAAATTATTCTCACCAACCTCAAACAACCTAATGAATGACCTACACCCCCTAACATACAAAACCTCAAATGAAGCTAGACCAATACTTGAGTGATAGCTATTATTTTACACAAACTCAATGAGTGGAAAATGATCGACCAAACTATCACTAAAATTGATCATACAAGACCTTAGTAATCCTTCATGGTCTAAATTGTCCTCTCTACTTGTCCATTTGTCTGAGGGTGGAAAGATATTCTAAGGATCACCCTAGTCCCCAAACCTCTCTAAAGAGAAGCCAAAATTGAGATAAGAAATAAGTACCCCAATCATATATGATTGAAACTAGAGCACTATGCAACTTCATTATCTCTTAATGTAAAGCTTAGCATAATTTTCTACAAAAAAATTAGTCTTCACTGGCAAGAAGTGAGCAGACTTAGTCATCTTAATGATGACCCATGTAGAATCACATTGATGGCAAGACTGAAGAAGACCCTAACAAAATTTGTATTAATCACTTCTCATTTCAATATGGGAAATTTGATCTCTTGAGATAATCCACTAAGCCTCAAGTGCTAAACCTTAACTTGTTGACACACCATGCACTTAGCCCTAAAATTGTCCACATCATTATTGATGCTCTTCCACCAATAAATTTCTCTTAGGTCATGATATATCTTTGTGGAACTAGGATGAACGTTGTACCTAGACTGATGAGCTTCAGCCAAGATCCTTTCGCACAACCCAAAAATATCTGGAACACATAATCTGCCTTGGTACCTCAAGATACCATCACCACCAATCTCAAAATCCATCACCTTCTGGTGACCTACATCATGCTTGATTTGCATTAAGATAGGGTCCAAGATCTATTTCTTCTTGACCTCAGCACCAAGAGATGGCTTTACCACCTCTTGTAAAATCACATCACCATCCCCAGAGTCCAAGAGACAAACTTTAAGATTAGCCAAATGGTGAATTTTTTCATTAATTTTTGCTTAATTTCATCCATAAGAGATAAGCTTCCCATAGATAACCTACTAAGATCATTGGAAAACATATTTCTTTTACCTAGATGATAATGAAGACTCATGTCATAGTCATTGAGCAATTCAAGACCTCTTTTTTGTCTGAGATTCAACTGTTTTTGGTGAACAAATACTGCAAACTCTTATTGTCAGAGAAGATGTCAACATGCACTCCATACAAATAGTTATGCCAAATTTTCAAAGAAAAGACCACATCTAATAATTCCAAATCATGCGTCAGATAGTTCTTATCAAGCACTTTTAATTGCCTAGAAGCATATGCAACCACCTTACCATGCTGAATCAACGCACAACCCAGTCCCACCCGAAACACATCACAACAAAAAAATAAAACCTTTGGTACCTGATGTCGCCCAAAACTAACCTGAGCTCATGCTCATTTGCATGAAATAATCACTGAAAGAAGATAAATTGTTCCTAAGAACATCCTGTAGCCTCTTGTATATAAATTTGGTGCGCTATAAACCCATGCACAAGACTCTACTAGATGCAAATTTTTAGACTCCCTAAGGCACTCTAGAACGTTAAGATCTTATACCAAATTTGTAACGCCCTGAGATCCCATCCTGAGATGTCACACGATGCTTATGACCCCAAATGACCACAAGCTAACCTTTTACTAATATCTGTACCTGTACACTGCCTAATATTTGAAATAAATATGGAAACTAGCCATAAGGTTTAACACATCTATGAATACTCATAATACAGAAAATTGAATACTAATACATCCATTTGAAAAGCCTCTAAACTATCTAAACTACAGAATTGATGGGAAAGGTCCCCAACTAACTCCATCAACTGAAAATAAAAAAATATTGAAGCAATAATAGTAAACTAAAATTCATTCTCAAAAAAAGAGGACTTACTGCTACTGCTGCTGACTAGGACTGAACTGCTGAGGATTCTTTGGATCCTGTGCCTCTGAATTATGTAGAAATGCGTCAGTACAGGAATATTCCGAGTATGTAGACGAGGTAGGATAATGCAAGATCTCATGCATGCACAATATCTAAACTAAAAAATTATGAAGATGGCGTATGAGAACACTTACATGAATGTACAGACCATGAAAACAATTACCTTAACTCTAGATACTGAAACTCGGATACTACTATACTACAGACTAATCTCACTACTGACACTAAGATACTGAATCACTGACTTATTTGATACTAGGAATGAATTTTGAGCTTACTACTTTTGACTGATCGAATTAGAGATCAACTTTTCTAACAGATTATTTTGGAAGTAATTATCAATGATAAAAAGTATGATCATGTCCGAATTTGACAACAAGAATACTCAATAGAATATTAGATGAAGATCAAGCCTATCTGACGGAAGATCTCTAGATATGATAATAAGAACACTTAACATGGTCTGAGACTGAGATCAAGCCTCTCTGACGGGAGATCTCTAGATATGATAATAAGAATATGTATATTATACCAAGCCTATCTGATTGGATAGTCCATGAATCAATGGAACTATCCAAATTCCTCACTGATATAGACGACTGTACCACACAGTCCTAATTTCTGAAGATTGATACTAAAACTGCAACTATGGGAAGTCGTTACTTAACCGACATGCCCCAACCTACCACAGGTGGGGTCAAACCTATAACCCCAACTGGAAGGGTGTCAATACCCTACCACAGGTAAAGACCTCTCTAGTCAAACCTCTTTGGTGGATGACTCTCGCAGGAAGTTGGCTTGAGGTAATATAATAGTCAAACCTATCTAACGGTGACAACCTTTAGTGATGGGGACTCATGCATCCTACGCTGGCTACGCAGTTCTAGAGTTCAGGGATTGCTCCTAACGACTCAACTGACAGGGAGCCTCCATCTATTTCCTCACTCAGTGCTGGTTTCTTCTCCCAACTAAAAAACTTTGAACTGAAGTCTTAACTGAATACAATTGAACTGAATCTAATATTGGTCATGTTTCTTAAAAGATCTGACTAAGTTACCCTGAGATTACTTAGTTTCGTATCTAATGAAAAAGGTATCAAATCATGGTATCTGACTGAAGAGCTTGAATAGATTACTCAAATAGCTTCTGAGATTAGAATTGAATCACTTGAATACTATTAGATCTAAGTTGATTACAGAACTGAGGATAGATTAATAGCGATACAAAGATTACAGAGATAACTAAGATTACTGAGCTTTCTTAAGTTCTGTACTTGTCTAAGGATACAGAGTTCTATAGTTTACTGAGTTCTAAGAATCATGGCTCGACTGGAATTATTAAGAGATCAACACGGGCTCTAGACAACAACTTTATTATCGGGTATAAATACCGCTAGGACTCGATAACATAAAAGTAAAGCATAATGATTCTTGACTAGTTATCACCATAATCATTCATTTATTATCACAAGAGTTCATTCATCATCACAAGCATTCATTTATCATCACAATCAGTAAAGCATCTCACAGTCATTAAGACATCACCTCAGGCATTGAAGGATCACAAACATCTATTCATAATCATAATCTCCAAGGGGTCACTTTAAGCATCTCTGAATCATAATCATATAATAACATAGGGGAAATATGCTACAAGATTATACTCCATTCAACAAGCTTTTACCTCAACTATTTCATACCTATATTAATCTTGACATGTGTTTGGATATCACATGGCTTGAGGAAACTTCATACTATCATGGAATAATTTATTCACTTGGGCATTTTACCAAACACTAGGCATGCATAAACTAACTCACAGTTTGGGGTTTCATCTTCAACATACTACAATGTCCCTTATGCTTTACCTAAGCTTTTTATCAAACCTGTGAGGTACATGCTTCACTTTTTCAACCATTTCTACATCCATTTGACATAAACACATCACATAGAAAGCAGCATCAGGAAGATTCATCACAAATATCACATGGATTCCACCTACTAGGGTTAAGGCTCATGAATCTTGTAAACAAACATGAATCAAAACTCAAAAACACATTGAACATAAATTTCAAATCATACAAATCATTAACAACTCATAAAGATAAAAATCTTTGAGTTTTAAAAAGGGTTCTTGAGCTTCTTGGTTGAAAGGAACCCAAGAATTAACATCTACATACCTTAATCTTTGAAATTAGATGAATTATAATGCTTGAGACTCTATCTGCACTTGTAATAAATAATTATTAAAGCCCACACTATGATAAACTTGATTCTTGAAGAAATCTTAAAGATTTGTGGATGAAGTTTTGGAAGATTAGGGTTCTTGAATATAAACCCTAGATATATTCTCTTTAGAGAATTGGAAGAGAAATGGAGAAATTATGGTTTGGAGATGGATGATCATATTTATAAAGGCTTTCAAAAGGTGAGAAATGACCAAAATACCCTTATAAAAATATCCGTAATTTGTTGAAAAAATAGCTGACGACATCCGTGACAAGCTGTCAAGTTGGTGATAGGTCATCATGAATTGTCGTCACAAAAGGGTAAAATTTTAAGTTTCTTGTTAAGGTTGACAACATTGGTGATAGACTGTCATGGGAATGATGGCTTGTCATAAAATGTCATCACCAGGGTCAGAAATCTACCCAGGTCTGACGACATTGGTAATAGGCCATCACGCAATTATCGTCACCAATTTCCCAGCTAGACATGCTGGAGTAAAATGGATATAACTCTTTGCCCTGATATCTGTTTTTGATGAAGTTGGTATCATTCAAAATATGATTCAAAGTGATTTCACTGATATATAGTAGGTCCCCTAATTTGATATATACAAAGAGTTATGGTTGATTGAAGTTGACCCAAATTTTGATGGTCACTAAAACTTGAACAATAGGAAATATTTCAACTCATCCTTGAGTTAGGGGACCTCTATGATATTAATTCATGATCAAATATATTTTCACATGATTCAGAGTATTTCATACTTGGGAAGATATTTCTGAAACATTTAAACTTAGATTTTGTTTTACCAAATACGCTCTAAGGCTTAGACTGGAAGAGGATTTTGCGAGGCATTACACAATATTGCTGACATCTGACCATACTACTACTCCAGTTGTTTGATTGTGGTAGCATATGACTCAACCTTCTGATTCAGCCTTTATATGTCTACCTTATTTTCCTTAAGCTAGCAGTCTTGACTTTCTTGTCCTTTGACTTGTTTTGACAATATTTCCTCCATTCTAGACTTTGTATCCCAGCTTCCTAGAAGAATTTATTTGACACTCTTCTCTTTTTAGTCATTCTTGCATCTCTAATCACCATCTCATTCTTTGATTCTATCTCGGTATCTATCATTATAATAGTTTTGACCTTCATTCCCTTGACCTTGGGCTAAAAAATCTACCACCGATGATCAAGATACTTTACTTCCTCTTCAAAATCCATCTCATAAGGTCTAGAAGAAGAACTTTGCACCTCTGCTGTATTTACTTTCTCAACACTCATTATTGTGAATTGTTTTATAAGAATCCCAATGCCTATCCAAAGCTGGGAAACCTCTTGTACTACTAATTCATGATGAAATCCATAATTATTAGTTGCTTTAATTGCATAAGTAGTTGCACCTCACTCAATATCTATAGTGCCAACCTTGATTTGTCACATAAATATCATCTAGAATCTCTTGCGCAATATCCCATGATGTGAAATTTTTGTGTAGCATATTTAACGCTTTTAACTTGGAATAATTATAAGTTCTTAAGTAAATATTGTTGTTTTTTTTATCATAATTTATGTGATTTTGAAGGAAAATTCAATATGCATGAAAACCTAAGAAAACCATAACAAAAGCACATTTTTGGTGAAGTAGATATGAAGCAATGTGTGAAGAGTTTAGTTGAAGACTTTGGTGATAAGTCGTCAATATATTGATAAACTATAAGAGTATTCGTCAGTTGTGGACAAAATATTAGCTGCTGGAGTTGATAGTTGATGACTTGGGCGACAAGTCATCAACAAGTTGACAAGCCATCAGTGGTTGTCGTCACCTGTATACAGTTGTGGATTATGAAGACCAAGTGAAGACTTGGTTGACAAGCTATCAAAAAGTTGACAAGCATTCAACCTTGTTGTCAACTATTTTATGGAAATTATGGATTTTGAAATTCAAATTCTTAAGGCTAAGAATATTTATAGAATCTTTTAGATATTTATTAGGGATCTTGAACTCATCCCAAAGGCAACAGTTTTCATAGTTTTTGTGACTTAAATTTTGATGGGAGTTCTTAGAATTGTTGATTATGTTTTGGGAATTCTCTATTGAACTTGGAGAAGAACAATCCTTTGATTCCATCTTTTGTAAGTTAATTACTTTGAATTATGGATTCAATTTATCATATCTTTTTCTTTTTCATGAGGACTTACTCCCATAACTGGAGTTGTGGGAGCTATGAGTATTATTTGTTGATTTTATAGTTGGATTGGATTCAATTGATTATGGGATCATCTTGATAATTCCTTTGTAATAAATGTTCTCTATTGGTTGCAACCAATAGATCAAGCTTTTGGTTGGTTTGCTTGAATTGAGAAATCAATTAAAGGAAGTGAATTTTCAACGGGGATTTGAAAAGGTTAATTTTCCATCTAATGATTAATGTTGCAACATGATTAATCAACAAGAGATAAAATCAGTTTGAATAGAAGGCTTTTCCTAAGTTTGAAAGAATTAGTGAATCCTACATCTAAGTAGATTAAAAAACGCTTAGATTAATCATCGATAATAATAATTTGGTGTTTCCCCAAGTTATGCTAATCTAATACCACAACTTTCATTCAGTGAGAACTAATACTCATACTGATCATAACTTCAGTTTCAATACATCATTGATTTTAAATACTGAAACATTGACTTTGAGTTTCTAAAACAAGTTAAACATTAACAATAGATTAATTGATAAAATAACCCCAGTTAAAGAAAACTATTAACTACAAGTTAATTAAATAATATGTAGTCTTAATTAACACCATATTCCCTATGGAATTATACCCCAACCTAGTTGGGTTATATATTTGACAATGATTGCTTACTCTCTCATAAGAGATGTAATTTGGGCTTACTAAATTTTTGTTCCGTTGTCGGGGAATACGATTATCAACTAAGTATATCTGTTTTAATTGTCTCTTAGTTAAGTTTCCTATTTTTACTTTTATTTGTTGTTTTTGATAATTGCAGGCGAGTTATTGTGCATGTCACAAACCCAAAGATAAGGAGGACCATTATTACCATTCAACAAGAACCTCAGAATTCGAACCATTGTTGAACAATAAGAAGCTGTAAGGCAGGACGCTCTGAAAATGCTCAATTTAACCAAAAGAATGCTAGATTACTAGGTATGCACCTAATGCGAAAGATAAGGATTTGGATGATGATGAATTGGTTGATCCTATAAATTAGCGACGTGCTGAAAATGTTATACCAACAAATCAGAATTGGCAAGAAAGAGATAGAATGCACAATATCCTATTGTGCAATTCACCCTTGATGAGAAGGATGAAACTGATTTGGATGGATCTGGAGCTACAAGACGAATCATTCTACCACTACTAGCTCCTGGGTGAAATTCAATATCACCAACACTATGATCTAAATACTCAATCTAAAGGGACTTTCTGGTGGACTACCTGGCGATAATCCAAATCTGCATTTGGTTATTTTTATCAACATTTGTAAGTCATTTAATATTCTTGGAGTGGGACAAAGTGTGATTCATCTCGGATTGTTTCCACTGTCTTTGTCTAGAGAGGCGGCTATGTGGATGAATGTGGTGCATTATTCTATAACAAACTGAAGGTAATTGAAAGAAACATTCCTAGAATGGTTCTTTTCACCTTACAGAATGCTACAGTTAAGGATTAGATCAACAACTTTAGGTAATTGCCTAATGAACCTCTTCATGAGACATGGGTAAGATTTAAAAAGGAGTTGACTCAATGCCCAAATCACATGATGACTGATGAGAATTTAATGGATACATTTTATAGGGCTTTGAATTTAATTATAAAGACAATTATAAATAATGCGGAAGGAGGATAATTCATTGATCACACTTTTACTGAAGCTATATAGATGTTAGAGAAAATGACTAAGATAAGTAGAGCTTGGCATACAAGGTATTTTGAGGTAGCAAGCAATACTTATCCTAGTTTGATATCGATTGAGCAATGCCACAAATAAGAAGACGTGATCAACATATGGATCATTTGAACACACAAATGGATTTACTCATAAAGCATTTTATTTGAGCTAATATAGAGAAGGTTAAAATTATGGGGTCACATAATAAGGGAGCTGAATCTGATTCTTAGGAGGAGGCAAACTATTTGAATAACCAAGGGGGTTTCCAGGCCAGTGTCCATAGAAATCAAGGTCGGACTTATTATGATAAGGCTAGTTATAGAGATTGTGACTAGTGAGGATGAAAGAATAAGATTTATAGGATAGGATTATGTGTACCATCTTTGAGTCGTGGCACTGCTATAACTAGTTCGGGTAAGATATCAATAGAGGATATGATGGCTAAATTTTTGAAAGGAGTGGAATCAATTGATATTAGAGTCAAGAAGATTAAAGGTGACTTGTCGATAATGAGTCAATTAGTTGACTCATATTCTATATCTATTAAGAAATTAGAGCAATAAATGAATCAATTGTCAATAACGTTCAATCAAATAAAGAGTGGAATATTTCCAATTGATACTATGCAAAATCCCAGGAATAATAATTCATCCATGGCTATTACCACTAGAAGTGGTAAAACATTGTCTGGTCCTTATTTGAGAAAACCTAGTTCAAGTGATATGGTGGAATTAGAAGTGGAAGTAGATGAAGAATATCTAGTGAAATTTGAACAACTGGAAAATGTAGAAGATCCATTTGAGCAAAAGTAAACTGATGATTTGGAGAAAAACAAAGGAAAGTAAAGAGAGATAGTTACTACAAGAATACCAAAATTACCTCCTCCATTCCCACATAGATTGCAGAAGAAGGTGGATGAGATTAAATTTAGCAAATTCATGGCAATGTTGAAGAAACTGACAGTAAATACGCCTTTAGTTGAGGCACTAGAGCGGATGTCAGGTTATGTAAAGTTTATAAAAGACTTTGTGAAAAAGAATAGAACTGTGATGTACGAACCGATAGATAATCTGCATCACTGTTGCACCATTACTACAAGATTGTTAGTACAGAAAAAGGCAGATCCATTAACATTCACTATTTCTTGACTATTGATCGCTTAAATTCATGAAGGCCCTTAGTGATATTGGGGAAATCATAAACCTCTTGCCATTGGAAACTTTCAAATAGTTGGGTTTCGGAAATCCTACACCCACTAATATGAAGCTCTTAGTGTCAGATATATCATTGAAAAGATTAGTGGGGATTCTTTATAATGTCCTTGTTAAAATGGCCAGCTTTATTATTTTGGATTGTTAGGTAGATTTTGAAGTACCCATAATCTTGGGTAGACCGTTCTTCGTAATCGGGAGTGTATTAATTGACCTGCAGTCCAATAAGCTAAAATTTAGGCTCAATGATGAAGAAATCAATTTTGATGTTTGTCTATCAATGAAGTAGCAAAAGAAGATGAGTGTGTTCTTAATTATTGATGTATTTTATAAAGATAAGAAAGGAGAAGAATAATTTATTGTGGCGACATTAGCTGTAGTGTTGATAAACTTTGATAGTGAGGTAATTTAGAAGTATGATGAGACTATGTGTGCACTGATCGGAATAGGGTCGTACTCTTATTCCCCCAAGAAAGTTGATTTTGAATTAAAGAATCATCCAACAACACTTGCCAAGCCATCTATTGAAGAGCCACCAATGTTGAAATTAAAGGAGTTGCTAAGTCATTTAATGTTTGTGTTTCTAGGTCATGGAAACAGTTTACTGGTTTTTTTTGCAGCAGATTTTATGGAGCAATGATTTAAGGCTCTTGTTTCTATATTAAAATTCTATAAAAGAGCTATGGGGTGGACTATCACTGACATAATAGGAATTCCACCTGGCATTTCCACACATAAGATTCAGTTGGAAGAAGAATGTACTTCTACAATTGAATATCTGTGCAAGTGGAACCCACTAATGCAATAAGTAGTAAAAAATGTGTTAATAAAGTGGCTTGACACTGGGGTAGTTTACTCAATCTCTGACAGTAAGTAGGTGAGCCATGTGTAGTGCATGCCTAAGAAATAAGGCATGACAGTTGTAGCAAATGAGTGGAATGAACTAATTCCACTTAAACCGATGAATGGTGTGAGAGTTTGTGTTGATTATAGGAAGTTGAATTCATGGACATTGAAGGATCACTTCCCAATTCCCTTCGTGGACCAAATGCTTGACTGGTTGGTTGAAAGGGTTTGTAACTGTTTCTTCGATGGTTACTCAGAATACAAACAAATATCGATTTCTCCTGAGGATCAAGAGAAAACAACTTTCACATGCCCCTACAAAACTTTTGCATTTAAGTGAATGCCGTTTGGATTGTGTAATGCACCTGCTATGTTCCAATGGTGTATGATGTTGATATATTTATATATGGTGGAAGAAACTTTAGAAGTGTTCATGGATAATTTTTTTATGGTAGGTAATTCATTCAATTGGTGTTTGGTAAATTTAGAGAAGGCTTTGCAGCGATGCGAGGAATTCAACCTTATTCTAAATTGGCAGATGTGTCACTTCATGGTTATGGAGGGAATAGTGTTAGGACACAAAATCTCAGCAAAAAGGATTGAGGTTTATAGAGACAAGATAGAAGTTATTGGAAAACTATTCCCTCCTATCTCAGTTAAAGGACTTCATAGTTTCTAGGCCACAAAGGGTTTTACCAAAGGTTCATAAAAGACTTTTCAAAAATTTCAAATCCACTTTGAAAATTATTGTGTAAAAGGAGACCAAGTTCTTATTTGACGATAATTGTATGAAGAGATTTCAATGCCTTAAAGTGAAGTTGGTTGTTGTACCTATGATTGTTTCTTTGGATTGGTCTAAGAAATTCGAAGTGATGTATGATACAAATGGGGTTGCACTCAGAGCGTTTTTGGGGAAAAAAATAAAGAGAAGTTGTTTCACCATATTTATTATACTAGAAAGGCTTTAAATGGTGCATAAAAGAATTATACTATGATAAAACAAGAAATTTTGGTTGTTCTGTATGCGTTTGAGAAATTTTGAGCATATCTTTTGGGAACTAAGGTAGTATTTCACACTGACCATGCAACATTGAGATATATAATGGGAAAGAAGAAGCCAAGACAAAACTCATAAGATGGGTGCTATTACTTTAGAAGTTTTACTTTGAAGTCAAAGATCAAAAAGGATGTGAAAATAAAGTATCTGATCATTTGTACAAGTTAAAAAATGATCAAATGAACATGGAGAAGCAGGAAATTGATGATTCTTTCTCGGATGAGCAGATTGTAGCGGCTATTCTTGATTTTGTGACATGGTATGTAGACGTCAGTGATATCGTCAAACAAAACCTATTATTTCATCAGATAAGAAGTTTCTACATGATGTCACTAGGTATTTTTGGGATGAACCTTATTTTTTTATTTAGACGTTATGCTGATAATATCATCAAAAATGTGTACTGGAGGTGGAGATGCAGTGTATACTAGAGGCTTGTCATTCTTACCCAGTTGGGGGATACCATGCATGTGATTATACTGTAAGAAAATTTTTACAAAGTGGATACTACTGGCCTTCAGTCCATAAGGATGCTTACAAATTCATGAAGAAGTGTGATCAATGCTAACAACAGGGTTCGATCTTTAGGCATCATGAAATGCCTATATCTAAGATGCTAGAGGTGGAAGTAATTGACCTTTGGGGCATTGACTTTATGGGACCATTTGTAAGTTCTTGCAGTCACAAATATATTCTAGTGGATGTGGACTACTTGTCCAAGTGGGTTAAAACTATAGCTTTGGTGGATAATGAAGGGAAGAGAATAGTGGCACTTTTGAGAAGGAATATATTTTCACATTTTGGTGTTCCAAGAACTATCATAAGTAATGAAGGGTCATATTTCTTTAACAAAACATTTCAAGTTGTACTTTTGTAGTAAGGGGTGAAACACATAACGTAGCCACTCCTTATTACCTGCAAACTTTGGTCAAGTGAAGGTATCGAACAGAGAAATCAAGTCTATGTTAGCCAAGACTGTAAAATCAAAACAAAGTGATTGGTCAAGGAAACATAATGATGCTCTATGGGCTTACAGTGCTGCCTTCAAAATGCCAATAGGACTGTCTCCTTATCAGCTTTTTTTTGGTAAAACTTGTCATTTTCTAGTGGAACTAGAACATAAAGTATTATGGCACTTAAGAGATTGAATTTAAACTAGAAAGAGGTAGCTGAATTGAACTAGATTAGCTAAATAAGACAGATGAGTTTCGGCTCTATGCCTATGACAGACCTGACCTATACAAGGAGAAAATGAAAAAGTACCATGACCAATGAATTGAAAAGCAAAACATTCAAACTGGTGATTATGTACTACTATTTAATTCTCAACTAAAGCTCTTTCTAGGCAAGTTAAAGTTGAAATGTTTGGGACCTTGAAAATAACTCCGGTTTGTCCATCGACTGTGGTAGAACTTGACAAAAAGAAGAAATTTTGTTTAAGATCAATGAGAAAAGAATCAAGATTTAAATTAGCCCAATGGATAAAGAAAAGTTATTGTCTAAGGTTTATCTTGACGAAGTATGAGTAGTCTAGATAAATGAGTCGTGTCGCGACGTTAAATTTGGTGTTATTATGAGACAACCAACTTTTTTATTTTAAGTATTTTGTTATTTTAAGATTCACTTTAAGTAATGTGTTTTCTAAGATGTGCAGGAATAAAGTGGATTCAATGTTGATGCCTGATGGAGTTGACGACAAAGTTGATGCGCCATCAAGAAGTTGACAACCCATCACTTATAGTCATCAATTGGAGAAAGGAAAGAAGTACACACTAGATACAGTTGACAACTAAGCTGATAGTCCATCAAAAATCTGACGACCTATCACTTGAAGTCATCAACCAAAGCCAAAGAAAGCCACAATCTTGACAATGGTGATGACAAGGTTGACAAGCCATCAACCAAGTGACGAGCTGTCACTCCTTATCGTCAATTGAATAAAAACCAAGAAACATTCTATGAGAGCTGAAGAGCAAAGTGATGAGCTATCAACCCAATAATAAGCCATCACCTATATTTTGGCCAAGGTAAGTCCTTCAAACCTGATCCAAAACCCTATAACTCAATCCAAATGGCTGAATAACCCTTTGTTTCTTCTCTTATCAACTCCCACCTAAAAGCTTTACCCACATCTATTTTTGTACATAGTAGTATTTATTTTAAATAATAAAAAAAATTCAAAAAATTAAAAGATGTCCATATCTGTGTTGACTCTTCACATTTCCTGTTCCTTTTTTTTCAACTTCTCACTCATTTTCTCTTCAACTTCCCAAAGCAATCTAAATAATTAATAGAGCTCATCTTGTTTGTGAAAAATCTTTGATTATACGAATCCTAAAAAATATAAATTATTATTTTCTTAATCAAGTTGAAGATTCAAAAGTTGGGTTGTGCTAAGTCAAGTCATCTTCAAGGTATGCTCGAAACATTCCAATTTACCTATTCAAAAGTAAGGAGGATTTCATTTGCCAAAAGTAATAAAGAATGCAAGTGTTGTTGAACAAATTTAACCAGTACAAAGATTATTTGGTCCTCCAAATCAACAAAACTTTGTATTGCTAAAATTTGCTCATGAACAAATTCTCCTTGAGTGGTGATATTTTTCCTTTTTGGTGAAAGAACTGAGGTTTAATTGACCTGGGAAAAGTGAAAATCACTTACCCTCGGCAAATTTCAAATTTATTAAATTTAAATTTGTGATGTATCATGCTTGGGGACTAATGATTAGGGTTAATAATTCAGAAATTAGGGCAACAAGTTTTAAATTTTATCATGCTAATTAGCAATGTGAGCATTTTGAATTCTATTTTGAGTTAACTATGTTGGTAAGTCATCTAACAAGTGAAACTTATCAACTAAGTCATCACTCAAACATTAAAATCGTTAAGGATTCTATCTTGGGTGGACGACAAGGCTGACAAGCCATCACCTAAGTGATGACTTATCAACAAAGTAGTCACTTAATTTGAGAAAATTCTTGAATTCTGCCTTTGGTTGATGATAAGGCGATAAGCCATCATTTAAGTAACGACCTATCATTGTGAAGTATGTTTTATTCTGCCTCGGGATTATGACAAGGCTAATAAGCTATCAACTAAATGATGACAAATCAACCAAGTCATCACCCACAAGTATACCAAATATGATTTATACTTTTCAAGAATGATGATGAAGATGCTGATGTATAACCAATGTTCATTAAAAGAAATTAATGTACAGAGCAATGTGGTTCATAAGATACTAAGTGAAATTTGAGTTTTCATAGAAGATCATAACTCTTTGTGTTTTCTTACACTTGTACATCAACTGATTTTTGTTTGCTGATGTAGATATAATTATCCCTCCAAAAGAAAAATTAAAGAAAATTAGTAAGATAGTGAACAAAGACAACTTGACTTGGAGACTGTGCACTGATTTTGAAAAGGAACAAGAAGGAGTATAATAACAAAGACATCATATGAGGTAGAGTATTTGTATAGAAGAAAAAACCCTCTATTTTGGAGAGGGGGTGGTTGACGAAGAGAGTTCTGAAGAAGAAGAAGAAGAAGAAGAAAGATTCTTATTTTTCTTTTTCTAAGCAACCTATGAAAGAAGACTCTCCAGAACAAGGCGATGTAATAAAGAGCAAAAATTTTGGCATCTAGAATAGTGTACGATGGCAAGTAAAATGTTCCTCCAAGATCTATCATGAGGGATTGTTAGCTAAAGGAGAAAATAGTACCAACAGGCCCTAGTGCAAAGATGTGAGAATAATCACGTCCGAGTTGAGAAAATATCCTCAAATAGATAGGGATTTCAATATAGATGACCTAGAATGGGAAACTAAGGAAGATAATTGTATTGTCGAATTTTTGTAATGGAGTTCTATGACAACTACATGGCAACCTTAGAGAACTTGTGCAAAAAGGGAGAAAAGGTTAGAGAAAAGACAAATATTGACCGAATATCGGTGAGAGGGGTCATGGTAGATTTATTAGACCGTATAATCAATAATTGAACGGGAAAATCAACACCCTTGATTAGCACAAGTCATAGTAGAAGGGGAGCCCGAGTGGTTGAAAAACCCAAGTGCACAAATTTTTAAAATGTCATCATCTCAAGCATCAAAATTATAGTGGGGAGTAGTAAGATATAGGTTGATGCCTACTATGGGAGATAATATCATAGGTGAGGATAGAAGTGCTAGTGGCAAGTTTAAAGTTTGATTTAACCTTGAACTTTTGGGAGACAATTGTAGATGAGATTAAGATTTGGGTAACATGACCCAATAGAGAATATATATTTCCTTGTTTGATTAAAAGGTTGTGCAAATAATCCCATGTCTGATCATCATAGGTATAGATAATAAAGTTCAGGCCAAGTCATAACTTTGATAGAAGAGATAAGAGTAGGATTACATTGACTTTGGGCAAGGGACCGAGCACGGGAAGTGACAATCCAATTTAGAGAGAGTTCATAACCCTATAACTATAATAGGCTCTACACAAAATATGCAATTTACATTATCAGAATCTATTCATTCGGTAGGTATTGTACACATACTGGAGATAGAAGAAAATGCAGTGATCATAGTGGTAGAATTTGAGTATGTATTCATCCCAAAGAATTTTAAAAAAGTAGTGAAACAAGAAAAAAGGTTTGATGCACAAATGAAAATATTTTCTAATAGTTTGAGCTATTTGTGTAGAAGAAAATAAAAGTAGCCATTGCTCCTTTTGAGAATCTTCACGGCCACATTGATGCCAAAGAGCGGTGAGTAAATAAAAGGCTGAGAGAAAAGTCTATGCCTGATCTTTAAGTGTTTAAGGAAGCCTTAGAAAAGGCTAGATCAAAGATTACAGCTTTGTAGTGTTGTCATATGTTGATATTTTCAATTTCGGTTGATAAAGAATTAGAAGAAGAAGAGGCACTATTTGATATCACTGGGAAACCAGTTAACAAAAAAAGCTAAGGATAATAAAAACAAAGTGAGAGTGATGATAAGAGGAGACTTGAAATAAAAGGGAACACTAATAAGAAAAACAAACTAAAAGAAGCATTGAGGAAATCAAAAGCAAATATTAAACTGCTAGAAGAAGCACTGATGGCTAGAGTTGTGGGAGTCTCTGCTAGTGGACCTCTTATGCCCGTTAGGGAGTTATTTACTCCACCAAAAACTATTGTGGGTGGATCATTCGAACCTAATGCCACTATAAATATTCTACTCAATGATGATGAAGCAGCACAGTCAGCGGTTCGTGACACTAGCACTTAAAGCGCTACAAATATTTTCCTACCCTTGCTTTTAGATTTCAATAAGTTTACATTGAGGATAATCCATGTTTTAATAGTGGGAGTGGGGATAATATCAACCTCAAGGGTGTATTATCTGTGTTCTATTCCTTTGAGCACTATCTAGGAACCAATATGTTTAAGAGTTTTTCTTTTTTTTTTGTGTTGTTGGTAGTTTATGTTATGTGTATGCAAAAAGAGTAGACATGATAGAGTAGTAATTGTGGTGTTAAATAATGCTTTTAATATGGCATTGGTTTTTCTGTGGATATTTTCTTTTTGTGTGTGTACATCTAGAACTTACACAAATCATTCTATTAGGATTGAAATTAGTCATCTAATAAGTGATCACATACCATTTTTGATCAGTAAACCACTTATTCAAAATAAACAACCCATAGGCATATATTAAAACCCTTTTGATCCCTTTTTGAGCCATAAGAATTTTCTTTGTTTCAAAAATTTACTAGCTTTCACTGATTTTATAATTAAGCCTTGTCTTAGACCAGTTCTGTCTTTGGACATTTTACACATCAACTTAGAAAAATTGCCTAAGTTGAGGTATGCTACCGTATAGGGTATGACAATTGAAAGGTGTAAAAGATGTTGTGAAAGTTATTATATAAATATATAAAAATAATATATATAATAGTAAAAATAGTAAATAAATGGTGTTGAATGGGAATGCCGAAAATGATACAAAAGTGGACTGTGAGAAGAATACAAATGAATGAGTGTCACTAATCCTAAATTGACCTTTCCAGCACTTAAGCCTTTATTTCAAGCCAAGAAAGCCCTACAGTGATCTTAGTCTGACTATTAGATGACCCAAATGAAATTTTAAGGGAAATCCTATGGTATGTAGGTGCACAATTTGAAATTTTTTCTGAGAGTGAGATTTTGATATTTAGTTCCTAAAAAAACTAGAATTATTTGGAGTAAGAAACTTCTTTCTTTTATGTGAGGGCATGTGAATGGTAGTGGAAATTGCTAAATATTTGATTGAATACTTTTAGTTTAAGTAGTGGTTTATCTATTTGATATTTAAAGATATGTATGGAATCTTGATGTTGCTTAGAAAAAAAAGATCACATGTTTCTTATTAGGTTCGAAATCAAAAATAGAAGTACTACTCTTTTCATTGATATTCTGATTGTGTGCATAATACTGTGATAAATAGTCTCTTGAGGACAAACAAGTGTTTTAAGTTGGGGGTGTTTAAGTGCTAGCTTTGTGTAGCACATTTAAAGCTTTTAACTTGGAATAATTGCATGTTCTTACGTAAAAATCATTGTTTCTGATCGTATTACATGTGATTTTGTAGGAAAAGTCAAGATGCTTGAAAAACCAAGAAAATCATAACAAAAAGGACATTTTTGGTGAAGTAGAAATAAATCAATGTGTGAAGAGTTTAGTTGACGACTTTGGTGGCAAGTCATCAACATGTTGATAATCTATCATATTAGTCGTCAGCCGTGGACAGAATGTTAGCTGTTGGAGTGGATAGTTGACAACTTGGGTGACAAGTCTTCAACAAGTTAACAAGCCATCAGTGGTAGTTATTACCTGTATGCAGTTATGGATTATGAAGACCAAGTGATGACTTGGTTGACAAGTTGACAACAAGTTGACAAGCTGTCAACCTTGTCGTCAACTGTTTTGCGGAGATTATGGATTTTGAAATTCAAATTATGAAGGCTAAAAATATTTATAGTAGATTTTAGGTTTTCATTGGGCATCTTGAACTTATTCCAAATGTAGCAGTTTTTCATAGTTTCTGTGATTTAAATTTCGATGGGAGTATTGAGAATTGTTGATTAAGTTTTGGAAATTCACTATTGAACTTGGAGAAGAAAAAATTCTTCCATCTTTTGTAAGTTAATAGCTTTGAATTATGGATTCAATTTATGATATCATTTTTGTTTTTCGTAAGGAACTAACTCCCATAACTGTAGTTGTTGCAGCTATGAATATTATTTGTTGATTTGATAGTTGGATTAGATTCAATTGATTGTGAGATCATGTTGATAGTCCTTTTGTAATAAATGTTCTCTATTGGTTGCAAAAAATAGATATAGCCGTTTGTTGGTTTTCTTGAATTAAGAAATCAATTAATGGAAGTGAATTATCAACGGCGATTTGGAAAGGTAAATTTTCCATCTAATGATTAATGTTGTTACAAGATTAATCAACTCGAGATAAAATCAGTAAGCATAGAAGGTTTTTCCTACGTCTGAATGAATTAGGGAATCCAACATCTAAATAGGTTGAAAAATGCTTGGATTAATTATCAATATGATAATTTGGTGTTTTTGCTGCAAGTCATGCGAATCTAATACCATAATTATCATTCAATAAGAACTAATTCTCATTGTTATCACAACTCCGGTTTCACTAAATCATTGATTTGAAATACTGTGACATTGACTTTGAGTTTCTAACACAAGTTGAAACATTAACAATAGATTGATTGATAAAAACCCTCGACTTTGAGTTTCTAAGACAAGTTGAAACATTAACAATAGATTGATTGATAAAAACCCCTCAGTTAAAGGAAACTATTAACTATAAGTTGATTATATCACCAGTATTCTTAATTAACATCATATTCCTTATCGAATTTGACCCCCACATAGATGGGTTATATATTTGACAATGACCGCTTATTCTCTCATAAGAGAGGTGTAAGTTGCATGAATTATCTTACCAAATATGCATAAATGCATTTATTGAAGTAGTATCTGTCATTTTACTAGAATTGACATTCAGTGATCTATAGAAGATTTCTAACAAATTAGACCTTGTAATTCTGTGATTAGGTACCATGCTAAGCTTCTTTTTGAACCTAAGCCATACTTCAAACATGGATTCTTTTGGAAACTGTCTAAATTGTAAATTTGAAATTTCAATTATAGCATCCTTGTAGGAGGGAAGAATTTGCTAAAAAATTTTCAAAGCTTCCTAGTTCACCCTCAACCTCACCCTTCGGGAACAACCTCAACCTCGAAGATTCCTAGTTCACCCCCAAAATAGTATAGATATACAGATCCCAGTAAAATTATAAAGAAACATATTCGCATGATCTGTCACTGATTCTAAAAATAAACTCTTTAGTTTTAATAATTGGATCATTGCACTAGTAATGTTAAATTTTAAATTCGGGGATAGAGCATGAGGAATTATGGCTCCTTTTTCAGTAGGATCAACATAGTCCATGTCATTATCTTCATCATATGGCTAAAGGTGTTGATATGCAGGAATCATTAGAGTTCTGCCTCTTTGAACACTATCTCAATGCTCGACCACTTGTCTTGTCATGGGTAGTGCTGCTTACTGAGCTCGACTAGCCTCTTCTACTAACAAGGCCTCCTCAGCTAATCTATCCTATTCAGTCGCCTTTGATTAAAATTGCGTAGTCTATCTGTCTGCAACATTCTATTGATCATTAGGTGGGGGATATGGTTCAATCTAAGGGTGTCAAACCCCAGTAGGAACACCATCACGAACTTACTCTGACATCCTTCGTGGTGTTTAGAGAATTATTTTAGGCTTTGGATCCAATGGGAGTAAGGGGTTGCCCTTACTCTTAGTGTTTGGTATACACCGGTGTATACCGAATAAAAAATAGAAAATAAAACAAGCAGACTTTACAAACTTTAATCAATAATTCACACTGTCTTCCCTGACAATGGCAAAAAAATTTAATGTCGCCCAAAACTAACCTCGAAAAGAAGTATGTTGCGATTGAAGTCAAATATAGTAACCTAGACCAAGTTGGGGTCGAACCCACAAGGAAAATGTTGAACATTGTCTTAAACTTGACAATGTTCACGAGCAAAGCGGAAAAGTAAATATGATGAATTTGAAGTCAATATTAAGTAGTAACCAAACTTGAATGCTTGAGTTTATAAATAGTAGAAGACGAACACTAGGACTATTTTCAACCTGGCTTCTCCACTCTGTAAACTTCTCATGTTCGACTCACCAATCCTATTTCTCTATATGTAAAGTCGACAAGCTATGCATTATCAACCATGTTGTGAATGCATTGACAAATCTCACCCTTTACCTTGTGAGTCTCACGGTGTCACCTTATTGCTCCTTTCCTATAACCTCAGTTAAACTTTAACCATTTCAGTCTCTAGTTGATTAGATGAAATGGTGGAATTATAAGATGGACATAAATCTTAAATTACTTTCTTATTCCCCTTTTCCTAATATCAAACCACCTTGTGAGGACGTTCTTGAATACAAGAAGTCCTCAATCTTCTACAGTAGCTCTAAGATCAATTAACATGAAGAAGATTAAGATACATTCAATCACAATAAACTAGATGAATCTCTAACTTTCTTTACGTAGTCAATCCACCATAGTTCCCAAAACCCTAGTTTGGGAAATTATCCGCTCATGTTCATACAACAATCCACGACAATGAATAAACAACACATGTAACTAATTGCAAAATGATGAGAGAAAGAAAATCCAAAGTCTTCAATTGAATAAAAATCCAAAATCTCAATGATCAAAGTATGTAAAGTAATGTAAAAGTAAGTAGTAGTGTGTAACCAAATAAAGTAATAAACCTAAGGTATTTATAGTGTATTAAAATAATAAAGAAATACAAATAAAAATGGATTAGGAAAAGTATGTCAGCACAAGGTACGACTTGTGTACTCCACTCGTAAGGTCTTCTTACGAGTCATACAGTACTAGTCGTAAGTACTCCAGTAACTGATCTTTAGGGATTCAAGCTTTTATTGTCCTTATGATTCATTACTACAAGTCATATTCAGTTCTTACGACTCATGTCCTTCACTCGTCATGATTGGATCCTTAATCTTACAGGGCTTTGAACACTAGTTTCTATACGGCTTCTCCTTATGAGCCGTACTCAGGTTTTATGACTCATTTTCTACTATGACTTTTAGTTTTGGATTCTGCTCTCTTTACGACTGATCCTTATGACTCGTAGCCATATCTTACCATTTGTATTCTCCAATCATAGCCATTGTTTTCTGGCTATTCAGCTTGACTCTTTATTGTCCTTCTTACGATTTAAGCTACGAGTCGTATGATGATTTGACAGCTCATAAGCCAGACTCGTAAGATGGTCAGATTTATCCATTTTCAGCACTTTTTCTTATATTTTCATCCCAATATCGTTGTTCACCTATTTCACCTGCAACAACTACAACACCGTATCATACCTATCAAAATAACGTAAGTCCAAGAATAAATTCCTTGTTGTAAGCATTGAAAGTCCCATGTTTCTACAGTGCATTAGTACCCTTAGGTAAGGTCAAAACCAAAGCCAAAGTTAACCTATCTTTAACTTCTCAAAACTACCCTCAAAAGCTTTGTACTATATAAACTTTAACTTCACCTGAGCCAACTTGGTCAATAGGGAAGTAATAGAAGAGAAACTTTCCACAAACCTTCTATAATAATCGACCAGACCTAAGAAGCTCCAAATATCAGTTGAGGTCATAGGCCTAAGACACCTCGTAACATTGAAACTTTCAATGGATCCTCCTTGATCCCTTCGCTAGAAACAACATGACCTATATAAGCCACAACATTCAACCAGAACTCACTCTTAGAAAATTTTGCATACAACTGCTGATCTTTTAAGTTTTTCAACACAAAGTGGAGGGGATTAGAATGATCTACCTCACTCTTGGAATACACTAAAATATCATCAATAAACACAATTACAAGCAAATCTAAGAACTGATGGAGCACTCAATTCATGAGGTCCGTAAATTCCCCTAGGGCATTCGTCAAACCAAAAGATATTACTAAAACCTCAAAATGACCATAACAGGATTAGGAAGGCAGTTTAGGGATATCCACTCCCTAATATTCAACTGATGGTAACCCGACCGAATATCAATCTTGGAAAAGTACTTATCATCTTAAAGCTAATCAAAGAGATCATCAATCCTAGCAATCGAATACTTATTCTTCACAGTCACCTTATTTAGCTAAAGGTAATCTATACACATTCGAAGGAACCAATCCTTCTTACACATGAAGAGAATAGGAGAACTCCATGAAAAAAACTAGGAAGAATAAAACCCTTATCTAGAAGATCTTTCAACTACTCCTTAACTACTTTCAACTCAACCAGAGCTATTTTGTAAGGAGGGATAGTGATAGGACAAGTGTCCGAAAGAAGATCAATCCAAAAATAAATTTTCCTAGCAGGAGAAACACCAGAAAAATCATCAGAAATACCTCGAGAAACTCACAAATCACTGGGATAGATTCCAATGAATGACATTCCGATCTAGAATCCTTAACCTAAACTAAATGATATAGACACCCTTTGGAAATCAATTTCCAATCTCAAAGATCTCCTTTTAGGCACTAGGGAACTACCTTCACACTTAATCACTGGCTCATTAGGGAATTATAAACTGATGCTTCGGGTCCAATAATTAAGAGACATATAGAATGAATGTAACCAATCAAACCATAAAATCACATTAAAATCTTACATGTCCAACTTTTTCAGATCCACTAACATTTTTATACCACAGATAGATACCACAGAACTCCTATAGACAATCTTAGCCATAATAGAGGCACCAATCAGGGTAGACATAAAAAAGGGATCCAAAAGAGACTCAAGATAAAAAGCAAAAGAAATATCCATATACGGGGTCACATATGAAAGAGTACACCCCAGATCAATTAAGAAATACATATCAATAAAGAAGATTTTCAACATACCATTGATGATATCAGGAGATTCCTTGAACTCCTTATGGGTAGTAAGAGCATAGAGATAGTTTCGACTAGTGTGAAGCTAAAAGTCGCACCCTTTAGTGCAGGAGCTGATGAAGTAGCAATAGGAACCTTTTTTGCCCCAGAAACAACCTTTGATGGAAAATCCCATTGCATTTGACCAATTTGACCATAACTAATGCACTAGTTCCTTTCTTTCTTACACTGACCACGGTGTAACAGACTACAAAATTTGGATGGAGCATATAATAGTGTTGACTAAGCCCTACTTTCCTGAGATTTGGAACCCTATGACTTTGTTCCACCAATTCCATTATTATTCAAAAAAACACAATCACCGAACAACTTGGGATAAGGAGCACTAGCTATAGAATAGGAACCAGAACTGCCCCATTTTGTCTTAGACCATCGCCTGCCATCATTGCCACTATTCTGTGGGTTACCACCCAGCTCAGAAAACTAAGATCTCTTATCTTGCCTCTCTCTTATTTTGTTTTTTTCCTTCTTCTTATATTTGACTTGCTGCATATACACCACAAGCCTAGATATATCTATGTCATAGTTTAATTGGGCGGCCTTGAATTCCAACACCAAATCATGAGACAACATAAAAGAAAATTTCCTCATCCAAGACCTCATAGAAGATATCAACTCCAGAGCATAATCGTTCAACTGGTGAAATTTTAGGGCATACTTCTTCACAGTCATTTTCCTTGCTTCAGGTTTATGAACTCCTCAGCTTTTACCTCCCTCAACTCCTGAGGAATAAAATGATCAAGAAAAGCACTTAAGAAATCCTCTCATAATGCCAACTCTGAATATCCCGCTTCTTATACAAATAATATGCTGCATCCTTCAGCTGGTATACAATGAATTCCATACTTTCAGAGAGAAGCATGCATCATATAGAGAACTATCTCTATCTCATCTATAAACCCTTAAGAATCTTTCTCAACCTTAGAGCTAGTATAGGTTAGAGGATTCAACCTCATATACTGGAAAACTCTAGTGTCCTCAAAATAATAGTACCTGACAGACATGATTGAGATGTCACTAACTTGGTCAATAGATGAATGGAATAAAGAAACTCAACATAGGTAATATTTTCTGTAGTTTTTTGAGCTTAATTATTACTAGCGTGAGACAGAATAGTGGGAACACGTGGAACTCTATTAGGTAAATTAGAAGTAACAACCCTAGAATAGGTTTGAACTCAAGGAGTAGGACGAGACCCATCTACATTGTCCTTAAACAAGATATAGGAGTTTGAAGGTGCATCAGATCTTCTAGGAGGCATGATTTGAAAAGTGAAAAAATAGGGATTAAAGAAGATTTCCATACCTTATACTCTATATCCTGAAGGTAGATCAAAAGAAAGGGAAACATTCCAAAATATCTCATAGCCTCTCCCTTATAAGTGTGGTGTGCTACACACGCATAAAATAGACTCCAATTGACATGGCTTTTTGTGGATACCCAAAGATAGCTAATCTATCTCTTATACCAACTTTGTCATGAACTGAACCAGGGCCTATCCATGATGGAAATCTTAGGTCCATCAAGGACCAAATATAACCCCCATCTCCTAGTTAATAAAACATAACACAAACTAACATGGACTGAAGTCTTAACACATAACAAAATGTATTAACATAATTTCAAAGATTCTAAGTTTTATCAATAACCACCAACTAATATCGATAACCAATACCAATTTCCAACACAAAATCTTAGTCCATAATACTAACAAAGCCTCTAACAAAATTAAATACCAATAAAATGTCAAGATATGCACCTGACCATAGAAAAAAACAAGTCTGAAACAAATTCTAAGACATAAGAAAACAAAACAAAAGATGAAGTCTTCTGAAGGATGGAAGCTCACCACTTAAAATAAACTTATGAACTATCCATGAACACCTGATCACCTCACAAAAAAGATATAATAATTTCTAGATCCTGCATAAAATAGGGATACAACATACGGAGATGGTTAGTGGTTCAAGTGCTAGGATGTAACTCAGGGATAATGGATTAAGTAATGCCATGAGTAGTAATTCAAAACTAGTAAATCCCATGCACATCATCAAATGGAAATACATATAAGTATATCATATGTCAGGGTAGGGAACAAGGGTTAGAATGAACTTTTAAAATATTAACCTAGATTGTGTAGAATAACAGTCATAATCAAGGTACCCATGCTTTATATGGGCCTAAATCTTGTCCATCTAGAAGGTCCCTAGTGCATGTAGATACATGAACTAGAGGATAATCATATGTCATATACCTAATGGGGGACTCAAACCTCCCCGTATAAATCAAAGGTGACTTATGCACCAATTTATATAACATGGGGTACTCAGACCTCCCAATAATTAAAAAATAATAAGGGGAACTTGAACGTCCAGGTCATTTAGATCCCCGCACCGACTTGCATGGGTTTTGGTGTTAGTCCCTTGAGACCTCTATTTTCACAACCTGTCTACATAACTTGTTTTTAAGCCTAATTAAAATATTTAACACACATTAAAAAATTATTAAACTGATTATTCATTTAGGCATCTCGTTGGTATCATCATACAAAATTCACTTACAAGTTCATTACCATGCCATAATCCATTACTACTCACACATGGGAAATTCATGACCCCTTAGGTTCAATTAACATTCGCAACAGTAATCCACATACCCAAAGGTTTAATAAAATCATACCATGATTCATTAAGCTTTTATGCCAATGCATTAGTTTAAGTGAGCAATTCAAAACATATGAAAAGTCTATCTATCATTATCAATTTTGCATATTTAGGTTTAGGGAACTTAATTTCCAAAACTATATGTCAAAGTTAAATTCCTCACAAATGGGGAAAACATCACTCCTTTGATTTTTCACCAATCCCATACACCCCACAAGTTCAAAATCATTAACAAAGCATGAATAATGCATAATAAGCCATGGGAAATCAATTTGACAACCATTCTTGTCAAAGCCCTCAACCTTATCAAAACTCTTATTTCAAATCCACATAATTAACCATGTAAACTAATGGATTAGATAAAATAAGTTTAAGGGTTGAGTCATATTCCTGAAATACATAAGATTATGGAGAGAATTCAACCCGTGAAGCTCTACTTGACCCACTTCTTAGAATCTCTAAGTATTAAAGCTTGAGAGAATTTGAGAGACAAGAGAGTGTATTGAATGTGCATTATGGATAAAAAATAGGTTACCAATTATGTTTATAGGACATGGGTTATTATTGTAATAAAAGGGAAATGTCTATAGTACCCTTATTACAAAGTTTGAAAAATAAGCCGCCAGTCGTTTCGGGTGACCTTACAACTAGTGGAGTTACCCCATCACTTGTTTTCCATTAATCATAACCGGAACAATGTCTCGGACCACCTAGACTTGTCTAGTTTTAGAAAGGACCTTATGACTCATAATGAGTCCATACGACTCATTATATCCTAGTCATACTCTAGAAAAAATGCTTTAGCCATCAAGCTAGTTTTCTTATGAAAAGGACTATATGAGTCATTTAGAGTCCTTACAACTAGTAACATGGTAGTCGTAGTCAAAATGGTAACTTTGGCAAATCTCACTGGACGGGGCCATGGTGATGTGTCATACTCTGAAGCAGCTTCAGCACCCCGAGGTAACTTTTTCATTAGATCAACACCTCTTTCAATTGGTATTCCTCCACAAACTACTTGACTCTTTGTCGTTTATGGGTTTATTGCTGAGATAACTAGTGGAGGGTCGAGCTTTCTTCTTGGGTGTCTGCTCTTTGGTAGAATCGATATTTGGTGACATTGGTACAACTGAAACACAAACATTAATAAATCCTAGGAAAAGAAAAAAACTAGAATAAAATCATAATAGTATTGTAGGGGCTGGGCACTCTATGAGTAAGGGTATGAATCATTACCATATGTAACAAGTTGTTATAAGACTAATGAGGGGAAAGAGGGCATTTGGATTATTCACTAGTTAGGTAATAGTCCTCCTAATGAGTCGTTATTTTGGACAACAACTCTTCACCAACACACGTTGCCTGACCAATAATATTTTCTTAGTTCCATGCCCTTCCAAATCACCATGAGTCCATACCATGATTCATACAGTGGACAACAAATCATGGCATGAGTCGTTATATGGCCAAAGGCAAAACTCATCCCTATACCTATGTTCTAGTGGGTACGAGTCATGTAATGACTCATTAGGTGACCCTATGAGTCGTTATAATTCTCATAGACATTACTAAATGGGTGTTTAGAGGATTTAACTTCGATTATACCATCCCAAATTAATCCCCATGTTTTTCACTAAATTTAAAAATTCCTAATTCATCCCCATGAATAATATATAGCGCAAAATTTATTTTACTCCCACTGTTATTCATGGTCTTTATGTTTCTCAAGAACCAGAGGTTTTCTACTTTATGAACATATGTATTAACAATCAAACCATGCAAATTCTACCATATGTAGGTACCACCATAAGAGATAAATAAGTTAAGCATACAACTTAATTTCCTGCTTCAAATTCCTTAAAAAGTTATGGATTTGTTTCCTTAGTTTATTAGAATTCAACTTTGGGGGATTTGAATCTTTTATGGTGGTAATATGGGATGAATTTATAGTGTATTTAAAGTAAAGATAGTCAGTTTTTAGAATGGAGAGAGTTTGATGTTTCAAATGGAAAGAGGATCAATAATTTTACATAATTGTTCATTTAAATCATCTAATTTGGGTCGAGTTAGCCAGTTGGACATGTAATGATGGTCTTGAAAATGAGTCATTGTAACAAATTATTGTCACTTTCCTGGGTCTCCAGTCATTATGACTCAGGGTGACGAGTCATTGTCATTGATAATGACTTATTTTGAAAGTCATTATGATTCCAAAGACTTCTTTCTTGAGGGTGATCTTACATCCAACTTCTTACAACTCATGTAATTAGTCTTTTCTGACACGACAACTCATGAGGTCTCTCACAAGAACATTGCACCAGAAAGTTTTCTGGCTATTTTCTACACTCTCGAGCTCTGCACACTAAAGATACAAGTTACCCTATAATGTAATAAGTACAACACATGGGACGCCTCCCACACAATGCTTGATTTAATATTGTGTCACGATGTGACTAATTTGGATACTCAAACTTCATAAACCAGCCCATGGATTGACTCCCTTGTAACACTTGATTTAATATTATGATAGAACATAATTTTCTTGGTTACTCAGACTTCACCAAGGTCCATGTCAATACATACTTTTACCTTATCATGGTTTCCCATATAGTGATTCACGTGATGCCTATTTACCTTTAATGGGGATTCACCATCACGCTTTATCTCAATAGTACCAAGTGGGAATACCCAAACCATGGTGAATGGTCGGTACCATCTAGACTTCAACTTTTAAGGAAACAAGAAAAGTCTTGAATTATACAAAAAGACCAAATCACTGGGCTCGAACACTCTTTTCTTGATTTTCTTGGCATGATACATATTCATCCATTCTTTGTATAGAGCAAAATTCTTATAAACAAGAAGCTTGAATTCATCTAACTCATTAACCTTGCTAAACCTCAATGGGGCTACATCATGCCACTCCAAATTAAGCCTTTTCAATGAACATGGTGTCATATGCTTAAGTTTAACAGGAAAGTGACATGCCTTACCATACACAAGTTGATATAAAAAGGCACCTATGGGGGTCTTAAAAGCTGTTCAATAGGCCCATAATGCAGCATCCAACTTTCTTGACCGATCATTCCTTATAATGACCCTCAATGCCATTTTCTTTATTTGCATGGATTTCAGCATTTTGAGCCTTCTAACAATGGCTACAGGTCATTTATGACTTATTAGAACTATCGATCCAGTTATCGGACAGTTTGGATTTTAGGTTCATTTTCCTATTTTGGAGCTTAGGAGATCAAATTTGGGCTATTCCTTTATTTTTCTTTTGAGATTTCTTCCATGGGTAAGTTATTTAATATTATAATTATAATTTTTGTCAATTTTATCTTCCAAAAATATCAAATTCTTTATTTTAAAATGGGTTTTTAGGGTTTTTACTGGTAAAGTTTTAATGTGATTTTCCTTAGACTTGAACTTAATTTTTAACTCATGTTAGCTTAGGTTTTTAGATATAGAATCCAAAAAGTATGGGGAACATATTTCAAAAACAAAATTATAATTTTAGCCCCTTAATTTTCATACCTACTTTTGGGGTCTATTTTTAGATTCGTCATAAATATAGTTATATGGGTCTCATTTTACTCCTAATGATATGTAGATTAATATTTTGATACCATGATAGCATTTAGACATCATGGAGTGAAGACAAATGACTTATGAATGTTTCAAGGATTTGTGATTCAACATCAAGGTAGGCTTCTCTCTATTTTTCTTCACAAGATGATATGTTTTATATATTGCATTTGAATGCAACTGTTAAGATTGATTATAGGTAGAACACCATGAATTAGTATTCATTATTTAAGTTTATGAATTAGATGGGTTGATTGACCTATAAGGTGAAGTACTTATTATACTTCTAGGATCCTATTATCCTAGGTAGCTAGCATTTAGGCATTATTGAGACTAATGAACCTTACAATAAATTTACTACATACTTGTTGGATTTTTGTGATGATTCTTAGATCTTAAGGTTATGGTTATATTGGATATGTACCTATTATTAGGCCAAAGTCCAAGTTATGATATCAGTTGGATTCCAAGAACTGTTTATCTTTATAAAGGATGTGGACATAATTTATAAACATGTTGATGTGTATGACTTCATCGTGTGAATACTAGTGATGGCATACATAGATTTGATACATTCATGATCACTAAATATGGTAAATGGTTTGATTCCAAATAGAAAATAATTTTATTACTATTTTTCCTAAATAGAGGTTAAAGTCCATTTTTCACCTTAAAAATAGATTTCTTCAAAATAATAATTGCACCATCTTAATGAATACCCTGTGTAAAGATATTTTGAATGACACATTAAAGATTTGAGTAAGACAAACTTCAATCTATGATTTTGATACTACTATTTACTTCGATCGTGAGCGATTCCAACCCTTTCTACACTTTATAATGATTTATTCCTGAAGTTTACCTTGGGCAAAGGATTAATAGATTTACACTCTTTTTTTCCCCCGATTAAGTCTAGGCACCTATTATATATCTGTATACACCTCTCTACTATGGGACAAAGGAAGATAATATTATTGAAATGTAAATTTTTGGTAAAGATCGATGATGGATGATGTTGATAATAGTGATGATATTGAGGATATTGATTATATATTTATCGGGTAAGTCCAGATATTGATTATATTTTTAGCGGTTTAATTTCATATATTGATACTGTATTTAATAGTTCAAGTCTGGGCATTGATTATATATATTTATAGTTCAAGTCTAGATATCGATTAAATATTTATCGGATCAAGTCTTGGTATTAATTATATATTTAATGGTTCATGTTTGGATATTGATTATATATTTACAGATTCAAGTTCAGGTATTGATTATATTTTTATTGGTTAAAGTCTAGATATTATTTATAACACTGATGATGTGAGGTTATACACTGGGTTTCTTATAACATTTTGATCTATTGTGGTATTATGTATTATATCTCAGCATTTATCTTGCATGCACATTGCTTATAACTAGTATACGCCTATATCTATAAACCTTATAGGGGTTACCTAGGTATAGGTGATGAGTATGGATTGTGTTGTGTTGTTTTTTGTTTGAACCATCTAAGCCTAGGGCAGTTGGGGTTCGTAAAAGACTTGGTTAGGTATTGTTTATTAGGATTAGCTGGCCACTCACATTGTTATTGCTATTGTTATTATTGTTGTTATGATCATTATTATGACTAGATTTTTGTAACTTTGTTAACAATCTATTATTGAGATTTGAGGTATGATTCCAGCTCTTTAATCTTATTATTATATTTTTATGCATAATAAACTTATGATTATCTGTATGGATTCGAAACCCTGAGTATACTAGAACTAGTTCCTACTATGATTATAAGTCCTTGAGATTCTAGTCTGATGACTTAAGTTTTATATTAAATTGACCTTCTTTATACATACATATATATATATATATATATTTATATGTATCTATTGTACTATTTTATATCCCAATCTTTCTTTATTTGTTCATATTGGATATTCATTGTTTAGCCTCACATACTGTTATATATCCCTATATTGCCCTTTATTTGTGTATTAGAAGGTGATATAACGTATAGTGCTGAGATTCCATACTATAGTTGGCATAGTATAGTTCACCCTTAATACATTCTTAGTCATATTATGTTAGTTCTTGGATATGAGTAGGATAGTTTGCCCTTACTATCGCACTAGCTTTATTATATAGTTGTTGACATTTGGGTTTAGAAATTATTTTTTCTTAGATTGTTATATACTTGCATTATCTTTAAATCTTAGCTAGCGGTTGCTATTATGTACCATGTATTTGGTACTCAGACTATACTTTTATAGTCTGCAAATCATAGTATGGGTTATCGCTGGTATTATATGCATTGTGTAGAGCAGTTATATTTCAGAGATATAGAGTGGGATCTTGACATTTGTGGTATGACTTTCCTCTCACTTATGTACTAGATTAGTAGCTATGATATATTCAAAGATGTTTGTATCTATACATTTATTTAGTACCTCATTTGAATCTTTCTCATGTTAGAAGCTCTTGTACTGATTCCACCAGGTTTTGGTATTATCTTGTTTGTGTTAGTCTTTTAATTACATCTATTTTACATGTTTTTCTTCATTCTTTTTGTAGTCTATACTAGCAGTTTTGGACTACAAAAATTAATTTTCATATTGGTGAGTTGTAGTAGGCGCCGTCATGACTTAAGAAATTAGGTTGTGATAAATTAATATCAGAGCCTAGGATCACTAATGTATTTGTAAAAGAGTTAAGTGTTTAGTAGAGTCCTAGGGATCATTGTTGAGACATCTTTAACCTATGTTCGAGAGGCTACAAGGCATTCTTTGAAAATTAATTTCGTGACTCCTAGTCATGTGTCTGTCTTATTATGGGACTCAAGAAAGTTCTTTGATCCTATTTTGTCCCTAATGGACAATGCAAGAAGGTCAATAAATGAAGATGAGACTTTGACATATGTTTTTAGATCTTCAGTGAGCATCATACTAGAGAGAAAAAAGATATATATCAATGATATTGAGCCTCAGCCAAAGAATTTAGGGCTATCTTAGGCTCTAGTAAATATCATGACTACTTGAGCCTATTGAGGCTCAACATTAGGGGTACTGAGTATAATTATGGATACCTCAGGCTTCATCCTCTACTATATCCTTCTAAGCCAGACATAGTGCATGGATTTATTAGAGGATTATCATTATCACTCCCTTGGTGTCAAAGCATATAATAGTAATTGGGTCTTGTTTCTCCCAGGTTGTTAATTCTATGAGGTCCTTAGAGAGAGCATACATTAAGACTTAGGAAAGTAAAGGTAATAAGCCTTACCATCAGTTTAGTGCTACTAGTATTTTATCTTTGAGTAAGGATAATTTTGATGAAGGCCAACTTTACTTGTAGCCTATCAGTCCTACACAAGTAGTGTTTTAGACTATGGGTGGCTCTGAAATTAGTTATGGTGATCACAATAGGTAGAGTTCCCATCGGGTTGGTAGAGTTTTTGGTATGGGTATTTAGCTCATGGAGACCATTTTGGATTAGGATAAGTAGAACCTCAGTGTATTCTAGGATCTTTTTATGGTTGTGATGAGATGGTACATTGGTTCAAAAAGTGCCCTATATGCAAATAAGTTGATTAGACTGAGTTAGCATGTATTCCCCACAAGCCTAGAGACCTTGGGGTAGGCTATGACTGCAGAAAAGATGATCATGGTAGTAGATAGTGCTCTTAGCATCAGTTGCTAGCATTTAGGCTCGTTTTATTTTTCTTACCTAGTTAAGGATTTGTAAGTTTTCTACGACTATAGAAACATAGATCACTAGTCTAGAGAGTGTCACAAATATGGGATTTCTAGTCATTCAGTTCTTTTGTATTAGCATCGTGATGTTGAGGAACCTTCAATTAGAGATAGTGCACTTGGCACCTTAGTTGATGATTTAGTCAGTCGGTCTAAGTTTGGACCTATTTAGATTTATTCTATGTTAGATCTGTCAGGAATGTGATTTTGTATTTTTCCATGATTGATGTGCTTTTATTTCCCTATATTTACCTTTTTCATTGTGTGCATTGGGGTTGTTGTAGCCATTGATAATTATATTCCTTTATGAGTTCATATTGGTTGGTGTGTTATTTGTTATTAAATCTATGCTCATATGACTACCCCTATGGTGTATTTCTATTAGTAGTGAATGGAATAGGTCTGTATTGATATTTTCTCTCTATGGGTATAGTATTTGGGTTCGAGTCCCATTTACTTTGGGATAATATCCTTATTGTTGCCCTTGAGTGGTATTTGATATTTATGTTTATTAGTGTACTGCTTATTCATTATATTGATGTTTATATTTCAAGATGTTATTGATACTTACAAGGTACCTATTTAGACTAGTGTTATCTAGTTAGGATTCTATTCCTTATGATCCGTATTTATTTGCTTAGGCAATTATAGCCTGATTGGATGATTTTTTAAAGCGAGTTAAGGTTGGTTTTTACCCTATTTTATTGGTTGTGCTATATTGATTGGGAAACGTACTATGGTATTGAAGGTAAGTTGACTCTCTGTGGCTCTGTTATGATTCTAGAGTTGACAATTTAGTTCTTTTACCTATTCTTAAGTTTGGGATTCTTAGACTTTTCTCTTGGTTTTTGAAGGTTGTCATTTTGGGTATCTTTCTCTATGTAGCCCATTTTTTAGCTTGACCAACTTTGGAACTATTCTTTGCTTATGGCTATTCCATGGCCTACTAGTAGTTTGTTATTGATATCAAGATATCTTCTATTATTCTCTTAGATTTTCTCAGTTAATTTACTTTTAATGGGTTTATCTTGGTACAAGTGTGGTGATTGGATGCTCATTTCTTATGGTCATGTAGTTTTTTCCTAAAATAGAGTTAGAGAGTTAGAGGTAGGTAGTCTTTTCTCTGATTGCTTCTTGAGTTGGCAAATAAGAAATTATTTATCTTGAGTTATTGGTTCATTATTTTATAGTGGTCTTAACTTTGACATTGGTGTTGATATTGGTATTTTCTTCCTCGATGAGATAATTCATGGTTTGTGTGAGTAAGGATTGTCCTACTCAGGTGGATTTTGGAAATTTGCATTTCAGAGTTTATTTGGCCTAAGATAATTTAGGGAGTGCTTCTCATTGATTATATTTGACTATGAGTATCCTTTGCCAAGATGGAGTATTGGATTGATTTATTTTGGATGATGTTGCATTTCTCTGAGTTGCAAGAGCTTCTTCCATTACAAGTGTGGTTTGCAGCCTTGGTGAGTTTTTGAGCATGTTTTGATAGTTCATGTCCTTCAACAAATATGGAGTTGATAACTTGTGTTTTTAGCTTAAGATTTATCATTTATTGCAATTTTTTTCTTTAGCTATATTTTGATTATAGCCTGTATGATTTAGCTTGGACATGCTAGATTTGGATTCTAAAGTTGATTTGAGTAGTTGACATTAATACAGACTTATTTGGTCAGTTTGGTGTAAACACATGGATGGGGATTTGGAAGTTATGATAGAGTTAGAGTATAAATGCCTACCTATCTTAAGGTTTGGTCTGGGTAGTTGAGATCGAGCGATTAAACCTTGGGGTATAGATTTTAGCTTGGAGTAGTATAGCTTGTGTGTATACTTTATTTTAGATTTGTCTTGATTCGAATTTCATTTATAGGTTGGTTGAGCCTACTTCGTGGTTACCTATTTGGTCTTCTCAACTTTAGATGGATTATAGTCAATAGGTGTTCAGATAATAGCGTATGGACCCAATACTGGTCCCTTTAGCTTTGAACTTGTGTCTTTAGTCCCATTGAGATTCTTAAAAGATATACTTAGTGGGAGTAGTATGCTCGATTTTCATTCTGGTAAGTTTTACTCTTGGTTGGTGTGACATCCTGGAGTAGACCATTTAGTGATAAGTTGTTATTCCTTGAACTTTTTGATTTAAGTTTCGATCACCATCTAGACTAGTTGTAGCATTGGAATATAATACATTTCTTGATTATCTCTATTTGTGTGCCCAGGTAGTGCCTTATAGGATTATTCTCATGTTTTTCATACGGACTTTAAGTAGACCAACTTCAGTTCTTTGAGTTTTCTATGATGAGACTGCGTGAATAGGTCTCAGGTGATTTTCCTTCTGGTTTGGAGTGGATAGCATGTGTAGAATTGTGAAGGAAGGTCATATTTAGATTTGGAGTCAGTTGTATGACTCATACCTAGGTCTTCTTTGGCTTGGATAAGCCTTGGTTTATTAGTGTGGGTATTAGTGTGTTGTCGTTCATATTTTCCCTGCGTGAGCCTTTTTTGGTTTTGTTAAAGGCCGGTTGATGGTTGAGGTTGAGTTTAGGCTATTTGGGAAATAAAGTAAGAGAGCTTGTTGAAAAAAGGATACTTGTGGCAAAATTCCTTGGAAGTGTTTTCTCTTCTTGGAGGTTATCTAAGAAGTTGTATTTAGATCATATAGGCCCAGTACCTTGTCTTTTTGAGTTTTAAAATATTTCTATGCAATGACTTTCGCAAACAAAAGACCTTTTATTAGTGGATATTGTAAGGATGCTCCAAGTTATTTCCTCAATTTGAATGTATTTTTGTCATTTTTAGCCTTTCAATACTGCCATCAGCTCTGGAACATTAATTTTATGCTAAGGGGACCGTTGATTCATGTGCCGAGGCTTCCAGACATGTTTTGGTATATTGAGCGAATTTTATGAAATATGAAACAATAGGTGTGGAGCATACTTTTTGCCAAAATGAACTTGGATGAAAGTTTGGATGATTTCATTGGAATCGAAATGTGTTTATCCTTGTAAAGGATGTGGCAATAATTTATAGGCATATTGACGTCTATGACTTCATTGTGTTAATACTAGTGATGGCATGCACAGACTCTGTACATTCATGATTACAAAACACGGTAAATGGTACGATTCCAACTAAAATATGATTTTATTACTATTTTTCCTAAATATGGGTTAAACCCTACTCTTCGCCTAAAAAATGGAGTTCTTCATAACAATAATTGCATCATCTTAATTAATAACCTATGTGTAAAGATATTTGAAATGATGTTTTAAAGATTTGATCGAGATAGTCTCCGATCTATGATTCTGATACTACTATTTACTTCGATCATGAGAGATTTTGACCCTTTCTACATTTTTATAATGATTTAATCTCGAAGTTTACCTTAGGCAATGGATTTATGAATTTACACTCTTTTTGGCCATGGCTTAAGTCCGTTCACCTATTATATTTCTATGTACACATCTCCCTGGTATGGCATAAAAGAGAATGATGGTATTGATGATGTGAATTTCGGGTAATGTCCATTGATCGATGATGTTCATGATATTGATGATACTGATGATGTTGAAGATATTGATTATATATTTACGAGTTCAAGTCCAGATATTGATTATATATTTACCGGTTAAAGTTAAGATATTGATTATATATTTAAAGATTCAAGTCTGGTTATTGATTATATATTTTTTATGTTAAAATTCAGATATTGATATATTTATCGGATCAAGTCTGGGTATTAATAATATATTAATTGGTTCAAGTATGGATATTGATTATATATTTACCGGTTCAAGTTTGGGTATTGATTATATATTTATCGGTTCAAGTCCAAATATTGATTATGATACTAATGAAGTGAGGTTATACATTGGGTTACCTATGGTATTTAGATAAGTTGTGTTAGTATGGATTATATCCTTGCATTCATTCATGCACGCGCAATGACTATCACTAGTATGCTCCTATATATATCACCCTTAAGGGGGATTGTATAGGTATGGGTGATGAGTATGACTTGTGGTGTATTGTATGTCGATGGAACATTCTGAAGCTAGGGCATGGGTTTTCGTGAAAGGCTCGGATAGGTATTATTTTTTGGGACTAGCTGGTTACTCGTGTTGTCATTGCAATTGTTATTATGATCATTCTTATAGCTAATTTGTGGTTGCTTTGTTAATAGTTTGGTATTGAGATTTGAGGTATGATTCTAGATCTTTCATCTTACAAATATATTATTATGCATGATTAACTCATGATTAGCCGTATGGATTAAAAACCCTGAGTATTAACACTAGTTCCTGCGATAATTATTTGGCCTTAAGATGCTAGTTTGATGACTTAGGTTGTACCTTGAATTGACCTTGTTTATACATATATGTATATCTATTTATATGTAACTTGGGATTACCATATATATGTCACGACCCGAACTAGGGACTAGACGAGACGAATACCTCAAGTCCCACATGGACTAGAGATCACCCCCTTTCACAAAACCAAGTCAGCTAAACAACCTCGAGTTTTGGATGAATTCCGAACATATAACAAGATAGCAGAAAATAACACTAGTAATAATTTAGGAAATTTCTAAACCATTCATCACCACAACACACCCAAGTCCACACTAATTCACAATGCCTCTATAAATTTGATGTCAATAAAATAATGGGACATTCCCTCAACAATAGCCAAAAACAAGTATTAACAAAGTCTAAGATATAAAATATAAAGACAATGAAATGAATTCCTTTTGAAGTATGGAAGCTCACATCTTCAATGTTAACTCACGAACTACTCGAACAGTTAGTCTTTACACAATAAAAGAAGAAGAAGTTTTGGTCCTTGTATCAAGTGGGATACAGTATCTGGAGACGATTAGTGGTTGGAGCTCTAGCATGTAACTCAGGGATAGAGGAATAAAATAATCCCTTATGTAAAACCAAGTCAAACCATCATATGCAATCACAAACATATATATATATATAGTGTGTCGGGATAGGAAACAAGGCTTAGCATGAACTTTAAAGAAAATTAACCTACATTGTATAGCATATGTGTCTAATACAACGCACCCATGTGCTATATGGGCTCAGCTTTCCCCTAGCTGGAAGGGCCCCAGTACGTATAGCTGTATGAACCAAAGAATATCCATATCCGTATATGCATTTATGAGGGACTCAAACCTCACAACATAATCAAGGTGATTTAATCACCAATATATATATTATTAGGGACTTAAACCTCACATTCATATGTTCATTTGGGGGACTCAAACCTCTGGATCATATAGACACCCGTACCGGCTAGCACAAATTCTAGTGTTAGTACTTCGAACTCAACTTTCATGGCCTAGCTACACATCCTTCTTTTAAATCCTAATTTAAAACATTCATTACACATGTACACAATCATCAATCCAATTACTTACCAAAGGCATCCCGTTGGTATCGTCATAATAACCCCACTTATAAGGGTACAACATGCCATAATCATTATCATTAAACTTTGGGGCTCGAACCCATTGTGTAAACAAAGACATAAATTCAATTCAACATTTAGGGTCTCAAACAAATTTAGTCAATTAAACCATCAAGGTTGTGATCCAAATCTATTTATGGTCATCAAGACCTTCATAAAACCAGTTACCAATCATCGACATTCATGAGCCAGTGTCATAGTTGAAAACACAATTCATATGGGACAATATTCTTCTCATTGACATTTTCACAGATAGATTCAAGTCATACCATTATCAAACCATTATTCTAGACATAAACCATAAAATTAGGGTTAACCATGACACCTTAGTTTAAATCATAATTCCCAAGGACCACATATGCAAAACCATTATTAAAATATTCAAACCAAAAGTGAAATCATAAGAGAACACTACCTAACATTATGCATTCAAACCCTCAACCATGGCTTTCAAAATACGCATTAATGAATCATGAACAATGATTAAAAAACATAATTTTTATGAACTAAAAATGAATGAAGAGTTACATGCCTGAGTTACAACGATTCACAAAGAGATTTTGATCCTTAAGTCTCTAGATGACCAACTTGATGAAACCCTAGACCAATCTTCTTGAGCAGTTTTTTAGAGTGTTTAGGGAGTGTTTTATGAGTGGTGATTTTACCAATCATTTGTACCAAACATTTGTCCACACTACTATGCTTTATATAATAAAATAAGACATCATCATGATTTAAATGCACTAATAACCATATTTTATAGGTATGTAGTTGAGAATGTGAAAAGATGTGGATCAGAGCTAAAAGGGGATCAAATGGAAGCAAATAGAGTATAGCTGGAGAACTAGAGCAGTTAAGCCCTAGTTACCAAAACTGAGGTCCTGAGGCCACGATCTTGGTCACTCAAGATGGTTATCATAATATGATTGCGGAGCACAACAACTGTCGCATAGTTGCGATCGCGGTCAAACATATGCGATTGAGGTTCAGAGAGAATGTGAACTACGGTAGTTTTGTAAAATTGTATAGACGAATCCCAAATGATATATAGGCAAAAACGCTTTCTTATTTGGGTATTGCTTACCTTATAGATATTTTTGAATTGAAATCAAGAAACCCTAATTGGGAAAGAATGTAACTATTTGTGGAGGCTTAATTTCATAGTATTTTGTGAAGAATAAATGCTTTAGACAATGATCATCGTATATCTTTACTTACCTTTTCGTGAATTGATAGTAGAAAATTATTACAAACCTATCCCCCCATTTTTTTTCATGTCTTGTTTATTATCATTTTGGGTAACCTTTTAGTAATTAGAGCACCCATAGGACTTGAAATTTATAATTTGATCCATGTGGATTCTACCCCAAATCTAGTTGGGTTATTGACAATTATCACCTCACTCTTTAATCATGGGATTGAGTTGAGCGTTATCAAAATGGCACCGTTGCTTGAGAGTGAAATATAGATTTCACTAATGCGGTGTCATTCTTACTTGAGAATATCGCGGTACTGTAATTTACTTTATTTGTTATTTTTGATCTCTTATAGACAATTAAAGTTATAACGGAATAATGAGTGATAGCTTAAGAAATATGGGCCCCTTTGATGCCCTTCTAGGTGATAAAGGCCCAATAAATGAAGTAGGACAAACAAGTGCAATCCATATCCCACCATCTAATGGGAACGAACTCTTTCATGTTACTATCATTGCAAATGAAAGGATGGTACGATGGTCAAGCCTTTGAGGACCCAAATGTCTATTTGAAGAATTTGGTGGAAGTGCGTGTACCATTGAATCTAGCACACATTACTCAAGCATCCATTTGGCTTCACCTCTTCCCATTCTCACAAATAGGTGAGGCAGTTTTATGGCTCCGCTCACTTCCACCTGAATAAATTACATCTTAGGATGATTTTATGATGGTGTTTCTTGATTGATATTTCCCCTATTAAAAATTCTTCAAAAGCTAGATAAGATTGTGAATTTTCAACAAATGAATGAAGAGTCATTGTTTGAAGTTTGGGAGAGTCTTAATGGTAAGCTAGCTCAATGCCCAAATTATGATGTCCCAAAAAGGATGCCTCTCGATATTTTCTACCATACTCTTTATACATTAGACAAAATGGTGGTTGATAATGCGGTGGACGGTTCCCTAGTGAAGTTGCACCACCATGCGACCTTTATATTGATTGGAGGAGTTTCAAAGCAAAAGCAGGGTTGGAATATCAGAGTAACTTAAACTCCCAAGATCCCTTCTTCTAATTCCATGGTCGATAATGAACAGAAAAAGAGGAATGAAGAAAAGGATAACATGGAGAAAATAATGACCCAAATTGAACTCATGACAAAGCATGTTTTGGGTGCACGCGTGAAATTGGTAAATGTTGTAGCATTAAAATCTTATAAGATGATGAGGATGCAAAAACGTTGGATGAGGAAATCCGATATTTGGCTAATAATCGGTGGGTTACCACCCCATCTATCAAAGGCATGGTAGGAACAAAGGTTGGATAGACCGCGAGAGGGATAGATATTGAAGAGATCAGAAACATGATTATGGCCATTATGTTCCCCCTTATGATCTAGATAAGGCCAAGGAGTCAAGTGCAATTAACCCCAAAAAATTTAAGACCGAGGATATGTTAGCAAGAATATTGAATAGAGTGAAAGGTACGGACAAAATGGTCTGTGAGTTAAAAGGTGTCTTTTCTCAACTTTCCCAAACTGTGGTGTATCAATCTGCCTCTATTAAGAAATTAGAGCCATAAGTCAGGAAAATCTCCGCATAACTAAATGATAGGCCTAGAATTTGACTCCCAGTGACATGATTATTAAGCCAAAGAATGATTCCCAAGTTCTAGCAATTGTCACAAGGAGGGAAAAGACCCTTGATAAACCCTCTAAAGGAGACTTGGTTGAGAAAATTCCCAGAGTAAAGGCAAAGGAGGTGTGACCTTAAAGTCATCAAGAAAATAATGAGAAGGAAATGGATAAAAGTGATAAAGAGGTGTTTGAGATTAAAAAGCGACAAAGTGAAGCAAGGCCCACAATCCAAGTTCTTCCCACATTCCCTCAACGATTCCATAAAAAAGAGTTAGGTGAAAAATTAAGGAAGTTTATGGAGAAACTTAGCAACCTATAAATAAATATCTTGTTGCTTAAGGTAATCCAAGAGATCCCAGGATATGCTAAGTTGATAAAAAGTTAATTTTTTTAAAAAAACGTATTGAAGGTGAGACCATTGAGGTAACTCATGGGTGTAGCGCTATCATGCATAGTAAGGTTGCAGTAAAGAAAGATGACCCTAAAGCATTCACCATTCCTTGTACAATTGGGACACATGAGTTTGCAAAATCTCTATGTGACCTCAGTACGGTCATTAACTTAATGCCTTTTATCATCTAAAAGAAGCTCAGATTGGATTCCCCTACACGGACTTTGATACAACTTTAAATGGCAACTGCTCAATCAAAAGGTCAGTGGGAATCTTGTTTGATGTCCTTGTTAAAGTAAAAAAGTTCAAAATCCCAGCAGATTTCATGGAGTTTGATTGTGAAATTGAACAAGAGGTATATATCATCCTTGTTCGACCTTTCTTGGCCACCAAGAGATCCATTGTTGATCTAGAAATGGGAGAGATAAAATTTAGGGTACAAGAGGATGAAGTCTCTTTTAACATTTGCAAGGGCATGAAAAATCCCATAGAGCTTCAAGTAGTATCCATGGTGGATGTTGAAAATAAGAAGGTGAATGAGAAAGGGTTTGAAGACCCAACTTGAGAATTAAGGATAGAAGACGTCGTGCCACGACAATATCAAAGGTGATAGGTGGAAGGCAACCCACAAATTCCATAAGAGTGGATCATATTATTTGTGTTATGTTTTTTTAGGATAGATGTTATCCTTTAAATATGAATAACCGATGCATTTGCAGAACTATGGAGTGCATGAACTTGGAAAGGGAAAGTGTGTAATTCTACATTGAAAACTGAACGGAATTTTTTTTGTGAAAATTGAGTAAATAATTGAACAAAGGAAAATAGGGGAGCAGAAATGCTCTCAGTTACCATGATTTTAGTCCCCAAGAGTGATCGTGGTGATACGGTATCCATGATCCTAAACACCTCACCGCGATCGCGTCCACTTCAGTCATTCATCCCCTCATTTCCCTCACACTCCTTTTAAAGATTGTACTCTCTAATTTGGGCTAATTTCTGGCCAAGTGTGTGAGCTTTCAAATGGTATCCTTGCATCCCTCTTGCATTACAACTCTAGTAAGTGTCATGAATCCGTGTTTTTAGTTTTGAAAATAGGCCCTAGAATGCATTATTAAGAGATGGCCTAAAGTTTTAATTTTTATGACTTGTATGTTGTTATACTGGGTGTGGTGTGATGTTAGATGCTTAGATAAGGTGTACACATAAGTAGGACATCTTGAATGCCCAATAATGTGTGAAAAATATAGACAAAAAAGATATTTACAGCAAGTGTTGACACTTTCCCCAAATGAACTTTCAATAGGGGTAACTACATTTTAAAAGGCGCACTCAAACACTTATTAGCATTGCTCAATTATTTTTCCTGTCATCCAAATTGTAAAGCATGCTAGTAACCCAACTTGGAATGGATCTGAACATAAGAAGCTGGCATAAAACCAACCTCAGGTATCACACCAGCAGCCAGATACCGCGATCACGATGATTATAATGCAGACATGGTTTGTGATCATGATAGCTGGGGCTATTTTCCTACCATACCAAATATCTTGCACTTCAAATGTTTATCCTATCACCATCGAGCACTTGTTCCAAATGAGCAATGCAGAACATTTTGCGTGTTAAAATGTCACTAATTGTTATAACATATGCCTAGTGATTTTGATAACCTCATGGAAAAGTATAATCACGTCTAATTCATGGCACCTGAGTTTCACACTCACTACAACAGTGATCTGCTGAGGACAAAGCTGCTCTCAAAAAGATAAATTTGCTTGAAGAATGTGCTGAAGAAACTACCAGCGTTTCATGAAAAACTTGAAGCCATAGGGTGGTAGTGTTTCACCCTAGATCCATGCATTACAAATGAACAATAGGTCCACGAATTTTAATCTAATATTAGTTAAGTGTCTTTTTAAACCCTTTCAATGTGATTGTTAAGATTTGGGGAAAATCAATGATGTTTGTGGGCTCAAACATACAGACATTGGTGAATTCTAAGCAAAGAGATGTAAATCAGAGAGTTTTTTTTTTGACAACGGCTATGACCCAAAAAGGAAGTCTCTTGGACCAAGACTAAAAGAAATATCTCTAGAATGACTTCATTTCTGAGGCTCGCCTATGGTTTTACATTATTTATAACCGAGTTTATCCTTGCACCCATATGACAACAAACCCTAAATTATGTGCTCGGATGGTTTCTTGTATTCTAAATGGCATCCCACTGGATATTGGTCAAATCATGGTCAATGAAATAGATCATTTCAAGAATCAAGGTGGTACATATCTCTTCTTCCCCTCTTTGATTACTGAGCTTTGTAGAAAAGTGGGGGTGGAAGAGTATGCTAGTGATACATGGGTGTGTCCTAGTGCCCCCATCTACCCCTTGAGGATTCAAAGAGAGTGACCACTCGGTAAAAGAAAGAAAAAAAAGATAGACTTGGAAAATCTGACATGCGGTGTGCCTGAGTCTCATAGGCCAATCACCATGAGAGCTCTTGGTGAGATTGGAGTAAATATTGAAACCATTAAAGATCTTGTGTCTAGTTTAACTTAAGGAATGGGTGATCCTTCCAAAACAAATCATTCATATGTGTCACATTCTGATTATGAAAAGTACAAGGAGGACCAAAAGAAGCTAGAGGCTCCTATTGCTAAGCTTGAGAAAGGGTACTCCTCTTTGGTGGAGTCACACTGTGAACTCCATATTGAATATGAAAAAATGGTTACAAGAGAGAAAAAGAAGATGTGTTCCTTATCAAGATGTGGAAGGGGGTGAAGGGTCTATGGAAGGTCATAAAACCCCGAGATAGACTTTCTTACTCTTGGGTGGAGAGTTATGATGAGGCCCCAACCAGGTGGACTGATCTTAAGGAGAATGGTAATGATGCAAAATCCAAGAGTAAAAGTAGACCTTGATGCGGTTTCAGTGAGCATCCTTATCTCTTTTATCCTTAATTATTTATGCAGTGGGGATAGTACGAACCATTTAGTTGCGTATGTATCCTAATTTATTTGATTTAGGCCTGTATTATTGATATTTCTACATACTTTTCTAATTTTTTGGATGATTCTTAGTTTTATTTGGGTTGTAATATTTGAGAACTATAATGGTGTCCACATTTGCATGGATTAGTTACTTTATTCTTACTTTCCTACTTTAGTTTAGTTTTAATTGATGAGTAGCGTTGTGATTAGGTTTTTAAACATAGATATAGGAGATGTCTGAGTACCCGTGACATCGTGGCCAATGCAAGGGAAGTCTGAGTACCTGTGGCATTGATGATTTGGGTATTGCACTCATACCCATTGGGGAAGTCTAAGTAGCCATGCGGGTGGTCCACCCATATTATAACCACAATGTGAGACATCAACCTGGGTTATTGACGTGGTTAGAGAATTATGCATAGTGCGGATGTAAAACAGACAACCCCCTCCATCCAAAATTTTTGCAAAATTTAAGGGCATGGATGTGAGTAATATTATGACAAAATTTTTTCTCTTTCTATGACTCCAAAAATTAACTTCAAAATAATAGTTAATACTACATATTTTTCTCGAGTGGGATGAAAAATTAAACCCCCTTGATGAGAATTTCATGATATGTGTGTTAGATTAATTGTGTACATCTCGTGTGTACTTGTACCATCTAGAACTTTCCCCATTATTCTTTTAAAGATAAATTTTTATTATGCTTGGTTAGTTAAATGATCATAGCCATTTTGTGACATTGGAAGCCCATTCTAGACTAAAAAACCTACCAATACATAGGAGTTACCTCTAGTCACCCTGTTTGAGCCTTTGGAAATTTTATTCGCAAACACATTACAAGCTATGAACATTCTATTTGTCCTCTTTTGAACCCTATCCTCCTTGAACTTATGAAAATAAGTTGAGGCTAAAAGCCTAAGTTTGGGGTGGTGGAAATTGAAGGAAATATACTTGGGCCATGAATTCATAAAAGGATTCCTACGGGCTTAAGAAATAAAGCATTTTGATTTGAAGAAAGAAAAGATCTCACAAAGGAATGAAAGGCATTATTTATTAGCACATTACAAAGAGAGAGAGAGAAAGAGGAATGTGGGAAAAGAAATAAAAGGTAAAATTCGCAAAACAGTAAAAGAAAAAGAAGTGGCCTAATAACATAAAATGTGAAAAGAGTATGAAGTAGAGGTTCAAGGAGGGTTTATCCCTATTTTCCTAAGTTAATTTCCTACCCTGCCCTAGACCTATCTTACAATCTCAAAAATTCCTTTGTGATTCCCAACCGAGTGTGGTCATTGTAGTGGTGATTGACAAATTGGGGAAAGCCTATGGCATGTCAATTTTTAGCATGGATAATTTCTTGAGAGAGAGAGTATTTTCACCTAAAATTCCTTGTTATGTGATTAGTAACAAGGTGTGTGAAATATTCTTTCTTGTGAGGAGGTAAGTGAACAAGTTGAGGTAGGTGATTTTGTCATCCTCTGCACAATGAGATAAAAAGGGGTATAACTTGGTTGTCATCAATAAGTGAGTCATTTCTAGAGTATTAGTGGTTGTAACATGTTACCTTCTCAAATTCTAATGCATCTTTCAAATATCCCATTTTATTGAGGGGTGTTGTTGAAACCATTTTGCCCATATGCAAAGATCTTTTTATGGTAGCCATAAAGTTTAAGCAATCTTGATCATTGGGTGATAGAATGTGGGCATACATGTGAAATTGTCTCATAGAAAAGGGTGGTGTTGCTTGAGGACATGCAAAGTTTTAAGTTATGGGTATTGATGAGTGATGATTTTACCACTCATTTGCACCAAACATTTGTGCACACTACTATGATTTGTATAATAAAATGAGACATCATCATGATTTAAGTGCAATAATAGCCACATTTTGCAGTTATATAGTTAAGAAGGTGAAAAGATGTGGATCGGAGCAAAAAAAGGATCAAATGGAAGATAAAGGAGTGCAGTTGGAGACCTGGAGCATTTCAGACTCAGTTACCACAACCGCAGTCCTCAGACCATGGTCACGATCAGTCAAGATAGCCGCCATAATACAATCGCGGAGCACAACCGCGGTGGCATCCCCGCGATCATAGTCAAAACTGTATGATTACGGTTCAGCGGGAATGTGACCAAGGGAAGTTTTATAAATTTCATAGATGAATTTCGAATCATATATAGGCAAAAACCCTTTCTTATTTTGGTGTTGCTTACCTCATAGAGATTTTTGAATAGAAATAAAAAAACCCTAATTGGGAAAGTGTGTAACTAATTATGGAGGCTTATTTTCTTAGTATTTTGTAAATAATGAATGCTTTAGACAATCCTCATGGTATATATTTCCTTAACTTATTCATGAGTAGATAATTAATTAGTCTTGGGATTATGTTAAACTAAAGTGTAATTGTGTATAGGTGATGTTATGTTTGCATGATTCTTAGTTGTTGAGTATAGATTCCACCGTTTCTTGAATTAATGTGTTGGAATTTATGGGTGAAAACACCAAAATCTAAAACACTTCATCATCCTTGAAAGAGGGATGAAGGTGAACTTTAGGTAACCCATAATATCTTTGAAAGAGGGTTATAAGGGGACAAGGTAATGGTGGAAAATTAAGCTTGTGGTTTACTACCTTTTGTATTCCTAGAAATAAGTTTATTTACAGGGTAAATCATGTCAATAGCATCATCCTAGAAATAGGGATGCTTGATTGAGGTTTGGGGTGATTATGAATTTCACACTTGTTAGGTGCTCAAAAGAGCCAATGGGTGAAATCGTTGTAGTTTTATTGAAAGATTGACTAAAATGATTTTCGACCTCGCCTATCCTTTGGTAAACAACTAAGCTTCATGAAAAAACATCATCAACCCACATGCTCTACCGTTAGATAGACATAATCCCAAAATCCTCTTTAATCTTGATTTTAAATCAAAAGTTCCATATTCGTGAATTGGTAGTCGAAAATGGTTTCAAACAAATCCCCCCATTTTATTTTTCATGTCTTATTTATTATCATTCTGGGTAACCTTTTAGTAATTAGATCACCTATAGTACTTGAAATTTATAATTTCCTCCTTGTGGATTTGACCCCAACTCTAGTTGGTTTATTGACAACGACCGGCTCACCGCTTAATCATGGGAGTAAGTTGAGCATTATCAGTGTTTTGATCTTAAAAAGTAAAGAATTAAAGGTAAAAATGTGTTATAAGATGTGGGGTCTTAAAGTTTTAGAGTGGGAATCACCCAAAATACCCTCATATTAAAATCTATAAAATAAACATAGGAGAGTACGGTTGGACCCCTCAACTCGTATCCACATCATACGAGTGGTACCCTCAACTCATATATTGATCAGAAAATTGGACACCATATTCTGTCTGACATACAACTCCAATGCCTAACTATTACCATCATCATATAAATAGTACTATTCAAGTTGTAGCCTAATCATAGTATCTAGGCTAGACGTTGGACCATATACGATTGGACACTATACTTCTCGTATCATGAACATATGGCTCATATGGAGTCTTCTCATACCTTGAACATAACTTGGCCAATTTTGCACTGACAAACATAAGATTAGGGTCCAAGACCCATATCCACACCATACGAGTCATAGTGCAAGTCGTATGATGATCAGAATGTTCAAGACTCATGAAATTTAGCAATGGACAAAGTTTGGGGTGTTTCAGTCTCCTCCTTAGGATTATTCAACCTCGAATAATGGGATGAACCACTACAAACACGATTAACCCCAAACATACCTACATTTACCTTTAATATAAAAAATAATACACCAAGGAATTCACAATCTACCTTTTACAAAGACATAAAACAATGATGTTAAGAATAGCACATACCTCAAGTATGATTTTCCAATCTCAAGAATAGGAATAGATACTTGGACTTCATGTCCTCCTTGACTTTCCAAGTAGCTTCTTTGTACTTTTGGTTCTACCATACAACCTTTACTAAAGCAACATTTTTTGTTCGTAACTAACATAATTTCTGATCCAAGATCCTCATCAAGGCCTCCTAATAGGAAAATGAATAAAAAATACCAATGTTCTACAAGGGAAAAACCAACGAAGGATCACCATGCATTTTTGTAACATGGAATTCTTGATGAGTGGAACTCATGCTAGAGGGAAAATCTAACTCGTATGTAATATTACCAACACTTCTCAAAACCATATACTGGCCAACATACTAGGGACTAAGCTTCCCCTTTTCCCAAATTGTATTAATCCTTTCATGGGAGACACCTTCAAGAATACCCAATCTCCAACCTCAAACTTCAAGTCCCTTCACCTATCATTTGTATAGGACTTTTGTCAAATTTGGGCGGTCTTAAGCCTATTACGAATTACATTTACCTTTTCCATAGCTTGGTGAACTAAATTCGACCCAAAAATTTCTGTTTTTCCAACCTCAAACCACCCAATAGGAGATCGACACCTCCTACCATACAATGCCTCAACAGAGCCATAACAATGCTAGAATAGTAACTATTATTATAAGCAAATTCAATTAGAGGAAACTGGTCAAACCAACTACCACCATAAAAAAATTACACATGCTCGCAACATATCTTCAAAAGTATGAATAGTCCTTTTGTCTTGCCTATCCAATTGTGAGTGAAAAGTCATATTAAGACTCAATTTAGTCCCCAAACCACATCGAAAAGAGAGACAAAATGCGAAGAGAACTGAGTACCATGATCTAAAATAATTGAGTCAGTACGCACCATTAAACTTTATAACTTCTCAAAGGAACAACTTCACATAATCTTTGACATAATAAGTAGTCTTTACTGGCAATAAGTGAGCGAACTTAGTCATCCTATCCATGATATCCCAAATAGAATCACACTAATTCTGAAATTGCAAAAGGCCAATAATGAAATCCATTTTAATCACCTCCAATTTCTACACCGGTAATTCTAAATCATAAAGTAGCCCACCGACCCTCAAGTCTCCTCTTTCAATTGCTGATAGACCATACATTTAGCCAAAAAGTCAACTACATCCCATTTCATGTTGTTCCACTAATAAATCACATTAAGATCATGATATATCTTTTTTTAATCAAGATGAACTGTATACCATGACTCATGAGCCTAGTCCAAAATCCTATGATGTTAGGTGTATTTATACATCTAGTGTTACTATTCTATCTTATTTAGCATTGTTTTGAGAATAATTCATATGATTTATTTGTTAGTATGATATAAATAAGAATATAAGTGTCCAAGTATGTATTTACAATGTTCAAAGTGTTTCCAAACAAGTTTTGATTCAAATTGATCATTTAGAAGTCAACTGAGAAAACTAGTGTGACTAACTTGGGCTAGGTGTTTTCCTAGTCTAATATGTTGGGTTCTAATGTGTTTTATGAGTTCCTAAGGTAGTTATTATGAATTTGTATGTGAATAAAAATGTTTTTAATGTTCAGGGGTCAATAGTATCAAGCTAATGGTAAAAATAATAAGTTAGAGATCAAAGTGAATAAAGCCTATGCTTAGCTCGTGTTTCTAGTTCACTATGTTGGGTATTGTGTTTTTTGAGCTCTAAATTATTGTGTTTAATGATATAAGATGATTGGTAAATGGAATATAATTATATATTAAGGATTTAAAAGCATCAATCAAGTGTAAGCAACTCAAAAAGGCTTGGAATGGATCACGAAAGCACAAAACACAGGTTGACGCAAATTTGGACACCTGAAATGTATTGGGCTAGTGAGAGCATGTGACAAGGGCTCATTGCACATGAAGAACATTAATGGATTCAGAAGGTACCCAAAACTATGAACCAACTCGAATTAGATACGATGCAATGCTCCTTCAATGCGATAACCAATTCGGTGCATCACTATTTCTATATGTGGCAAAAAATTGGATCCTTGTTCAACAAGGCATGGGCTATTCTTTCTACTATAAATAGGACCTTATACACGTTTTTATTTATTCTTGGACATATTTATAGATTGAGGGGCTGCTATAACTTTATGTTTTTAGGTTTTCTTATTTTATGTTAGTGTATTCATGTCTCTAGTTGTTAATTAAAATCTTGTGATTACGATTATGACTATGTGTGGCTAAACACCCTTTTTCCGGGGTAAGGTCAAGATCATGACTACTTTTATTTTGAATTAAGTTTGTTAAGTTGCTTATCATTATTGGTGGTTTGTTTATTCTCTTTTTAACTATTTTAAGGATTAACTACCCTTAGAATACATCAATTGTCAACCTTGTGAACTAGAGAGAGGGAATAGTGTGATAGAACATGGAAATAAATAAATTAGGGTTCATATTCTTTATGAAATATGGAATTCAACTTAGTGTCTGGGACAGCGTTATAGTTAGATGTCTTGATTCATATGTAGGATTATAGTTTAAAGAACTTAGATGAACTATCATTTCCCCACTCAACAATGCAGTTGTAAGGCTCAAATTAGGTAAACGATTAGAGGTCGGGGGACCATAATCATGTGGTTAACCATACAAATAAATAACTAATATAAATGATTTAATGAATGTAGTTCAATAATGTAATATGATTGTTTGTAGGCCTTAACCCTGGATCTTTACCCATTAATTGTCTGGAGTTGTTACTTTTTCACTTTTGTTAAGTTTTTTTTTAATTTTTAATTCTAAAAAGTAATTGTTTACTTTTTCTTAATTCTTAAACTATAATTGGATAGTTATCAACACAAGTCCCAATGGGATCTATTCTTGGCTTCTTAAAGGCCACTTTACTACTTGGTAGACTGTGTACACTTTCATATGCACTTGGGCGTTGTCAAGTTTTTGGCGCTGTTGCAAGGAACTAGAATTGGCAAGTATATAATTTTTAATTTTTCTATATTGAGTTGTAAATAGTTTTTGTTTAGTTTTTTTATTTTCTTTTATTTCTCTTTTTATCACACTTCTTGATATGTCAGCCTGGGATAGATGGTTTTCGACTCATTTTATCACACTTCTAAAAATTTATTGTTTAGTTTTTCTTAATTCTTAAACTAGAATTGCGTAGTTATCAATAAAAGTTTCAATGGGATCTATTCTTGGCTTTTTGAAAGCTTCTTTACTACTTGGTAGACTATGTACACTTGCATATGCACTTAGGCACTGTCAAGTTTTTGGTGATGTTGCCAGGAACTTGAATTGGCAAGTATCTTATTTTAGTTTTTCTATATTAAGTTGTAAATAGTTTTTGTTTAGTTTCTTTTTATTTTCTTTTATTTCTCTTTTTATCACACTTCTTGATATGTCAGCCTGGGATAGATGGTTTTCGAGTGATGATGATTCTTGCCATTTTTGTAGGGGACTCCATCGAGTGATGGGACCTTCATAATATGATGTATATTGTTCTATCTGTGGAGTAGACTGCAACTTGGTGTTTGGTTTGTGGTCAAAGTGGTCATTCTGCAGCTATGTGTGCTGTCAATCCTGATTTAGAATTTTTTGTGGGTTATGCTAAAAGGAAAAATTATCTAAACAACTATAGTCAAACAGTGAAAAATCATCCACAAATTCAATCATGGAATAACCAGCAGCAGTTTCAACAACAACAACTAAACATACAAGCCACAACTCAAATTAGCACTTTGGAAAAAATGATGAAATAACTTTTAGCATCTCAAGTATGATTGTTGGAAGACATATAGAACTGTTGGGAGGCTTCAAAATAATTGTATAATCAGCAGGAGGTAGATGCATAGTTGATACCCCAATAGGTTGCAGACAAAGTTGCTGATAATTTGACAAAGTCTAAGTACTCGAAAACCAAAGTTGTTGAACAGGTTAAGGAGATACCACCACCACCATGTCTACAAATGTTAAGAAAAGAAAAATACGAGGAGGATATAGGCCAATATATGGAAAAAACATGAGAATTGCAGCTACTCGACGGTCATATTTCTTTTGAGACTAAAATTGAGAAGGTAAGTAAGAGTGAGGGTGTTAAAGATTGTGGAAATTTTGAAGTGGGATTGGTTAGGCCTCATTCAAACCACTCTTCTACATTATGTTTCGATGATTTATTATCTGTGGAATCATTTAACTTAGTGGAAGAGTGTGAAAATAAGGAACAAGAATCCTATATTCTTAATTTTATGCCATCTAAGCAGCATTAGAACACACCTCACCTCAAGGTCGAGTGTTTTACAATGCATCATCCATTACTTGGATCATTAGTCTTCGTACCACCACCCTATGACCAAGGCAAAAGGTAGATGCAAAGTTAGGGGTAAAATTCATATCCTCAAGGTAGAGGAAAAAGTTGATATGGGTCGTGCCGCAATGCCAAATTAGGTGCTTCTTGGGAGGCAACCCAAGTTAAGTAGGTATGTTTTCATTTTAGTTTTATTTCACATATTTTTTTTTATTTTTGTTGAGTTACAGGTAGATTGAAAGGCCGAGTACCAGAAACTTAAGCTAAAAAGCATGGCAAAGACTGAGTGTGGGGTCTCCAGACGTTCTTTATATGTGAAGATGCTACTAGCTAGCCTATAGGCCTTAGGAAGTATTTTTATCTCTTACTATAAAAGTTCATTATGGGAAAAAAGTAGATTTTGAAGAGTAGGGTGGGAAAATTCCCAATTTTTAACTCAATTTAAAAAAATTTGAGTAAGATATTTGAGTTGGTGCTATTTTTGATTGCATAGTGAAAGTGTTTTGATTTTGTAAGCATGTTGATTGTGCGAATTACTATTTTTGAGACTCTTAGGCTCATGATTATGACTATTGTACTTGTTGTCTTAAATTTGCATTCATGCTATTATTTGGTTAAGAGTCTATGAGGATCCTATGTGAGTCGAGCATGTGTCATTTGTGATGTGAGGTATTTTGTATATTCCTTGTTGCATATGATGTCTAGAACTTGTTTGGTTTGTATGCAAAGAAAAATAAAGAGTGTGGGTTTAGGATATGATATAGACATTTCTTTAATGGCCTTTATTTTCCTTGTTTTGACCAACCCTTGTGCATAATCCTATTAAACCCTGTTGATCCTTTAGATTTTTATTTGATATACTTATATGTACCCTAATCCCTTCTTTTATAGACTATAATTTGATCCAAAAATCTCTAAAGTGCTTTACCAAAAAATTAATTGAGTATGGAGTTTGAGAAATAAGAATAAAAAAGTGAATTTGATGCCTCAAGGTAGCAGTTATTGGTGTTGATAATTGATGTGTGGTGGATGGGTTTGATCAACATTATTCTAGAAAAATTACCATGATTTTGAAAAAAAAAATATTGATTCATGTGGTAATAAACAATACATCCATCATGTGTTTGTGAAAATGCTTAAAAGGGATGGGGCAAAAACAAAAGAAAGGGGTAGACAAAATGACATAATTTAGTTGTTGGAGATTGGTTTTAAATGTAAAATTTAGTGTATTAAAGATATTAGAGAGGTTAGACACTATTCTCAAATAGTTCCTACCCAACCTTTAGTCTACATTACAATCCGAAAAAGACCTAATTGATCGTAAGTTCATCATTCTGATATTAGTGGAGAACTACACTAAGGGCAAGGTTATGGCTCACTGTGTGTAACTTGTGAATTCTTTATGATAGTGAGTGTAATTTGATTCTTGTACCCATCATGTTATAAAATGATTTTTTATGAGTAAATATGGGTATCTATCTTATTGTGAGGGGTACATGTTTGATGAATGTGGGTGATTTATATGATTTCCTTGATTGAATAATAAGCATGCGTTTGGCACTTAGGTGAGTCAATTCTTGAGGTTAGGATGTTTTGGAGTAGTGTTCACGAGCTATTAATTGTGTAAACAACATGTTTAGTTTAGAAACTTGAATTCTGTGTAGTCATTGTAGCACTAGCTTGAGTGTATTTCATTTAGTAGAAGTGTAGAGTCTCCTTAACTTATGATGCTTAGAGTAAAGAATTGTTTGAGAACGAACAAAGCTTTAAGTGTGGGGTGAAGATGTTGGGTGTATTTATGCATTCTAGTGTTACTATTCTATCTTAATTAGCATTGTTTTGAGAATAATTCATGTGTTTAATGTGTTTATATGATATAAATAATCATACGAGTGTCCAAGTACATATTTACAATGTTCAAAGTGTTCCAAACAAGTTTGTACTTAATTGAATCATTTAGAGTTCAACTCGGAAAACTAGTTTTACTATCTTGAGCTAGTTGTGTGTCTAGTTAGCTTCGTTGGATTGTAATGTGTTTAATTTATTCCAAATGGTTTAAATGTTTAATTATGCGAGGAATAACTTATTTGGAATGTGCAAAGTGCAAATTGATAAGTTAAGAGTCGGAGAGATAAAGTTGAAGTTCATTGCAAATTAGCGTTATTTTAGCTTGTGTTTTGAGTTATCATTGTGGATATTGTGTAGTTTTGACCTTAATATGTGGTTTGTGATATTGTAGGCGACTTTATGAGCTGAATATGGTGGTATATAGATGATAAAAAGGCTTGAAATTCATGGAAATACACCACAAAAGGCATGGGAAAAAGGAGAGACGTTCAACACTTCGCCAATATTTTGAAGTCTACTTCCAGTAAGTCGATGATGCATTATGTTACTATCATGGTGAATCCAATGCGATCATTGAAATGACTCGTTTCTCTTGACAACGCGATTAGCATTGCGCCACTTCAATATGACTAGGCACGACAAAACATGGCACGTTATGTCCTATGCCTATATGGTTAGGCAATGTTTCACTATAAAGATAATATATCTTACACCTATATAGTTAGGCAGATTCCACTATTCATATATTATCTCCTATTCCTACAAGAATTAGGTGTGGATGATTATAAATTAATTGGATAGCTGAACAATTTTAGGGAATTCGGTGGTGTCGGTTAGTGGACAATTAGAGGAGGCTGCTACACGTAACTTAGGTTTTTATTATTTTTTATCTAGCTTTTAATTATATCATATCATGAATTCAATTATTTGGATCATGATTATGAGCATTCTCTACTAAAAACCCTCTTTCCAGGGTTAAAACCAATAACATGAGTACTATTGTTTTGAATTAATTTTATTTAATTTTTTAATCATTATGGGTTGTTTTTTTATTCTTATTTTAATTATTTTATGGATTGATCACCCATAAAATGCATATATTGTTGACCTTCTGATCTCAGGAGAGGGAATAGGGAGATAGAACGTTGGAATAAACAAAGTTTGGGTTTTTATTCTTTTATAAAATAAAGAATTGAACTTAACACCTATGACAGGGATGTACTTAGGAGCATTACTTGATTCACACGTAGGATGATAGCTTTAATAACTTAATTGGATTATTACATCCCCGCTGAATGATGTAGTTGTAATTTCCATATTAGGTAAAAGATTAGAGGTCGGGAGATCATGATCATTCAATTACCCCTTTGAATCGACAACCAAGATAAACAATTTAATGAATGAAGTTCAATAACACAGTATGATTGTTCGAAGTGCTTTAACCCTGGGTTTTCTCTTATTGATTGTTCCAAGATTTTAATTTACACACTATTTACTTTATCTCAATTGTTAAGCTAGAATAGGATAGTTTTCGACACAAGTCCCTGTGGGATCGATATTTGTCTTTATTGAAGGCCACTTTACTACTTAGTGGACAATGTACATTTGCATGTGCGGTTGGGCGCTGTCATCCTTCCTCGCAACCCATCAACATCTGGAACACACAACCTCCTTTTGGTACCTCAAGATACAATCGCTATCAATCTAGAATGTCATAACCTTCTTCTTATCCAAATCATCCTTGCTCTTCATCAAAAAAGAGTCTAGTACTTGCTTCTCCTTTATTTCTGAACAATGAGAAAATTTTGCAACCTATTGCACAAACACAACCCATCATCAGAGTCCATGAGATAAACTCCAAGGTTAGACAAATAGTGAATGTTTTTCACAAATTCCCACTTATCCTTATCCACGTGCGACAGGCTTCCATGGAAAACCTGCTAAGAGCATCAGTAACCACATTATCTTTACCTAAATGGTAGTGAAGACACATATGATAGTCCTTCAGCAACTAAAGCCACCTTTTTTTTACTAATATTAAGTGCTTTCTAAGTGAACATATACTATAGGCTCTTATAATAAAAAAAGATATCAACATGAACCCTATATAGATAATGATGCTAATTTTCAATATGAACACCACAACCTTTAATTGTATAGAGGCACAAGCAACCATATTACCATGCTGAATCAAAACATAGCCCAAACCAACTCAAGACATATCACAACAGACCACAAAACCCTTCGTACCATTCAGTGAAGTCAGGACAGGAGCCGAAGTTAACTTATCTTTTAGCTTCTAAAAGCTACCCTCGTAAGTATTTAACTACAAGAACTTCAACTTCTTCTGAGTTAACTTGGTCAATGGAGTAGTAATAAAAGAAAAACACTCCACAAACCACCTTTAATACCCATCTAAATCCAAAAATCTCCGAATATAGATTCGAGTCATGGGTCTAGGCCACTTCTTATCCATAACAGCCTTCTGAGGATCCGTCATAATCCTCTCACTAGAAAAGACATGACCTCAAAAGTTATGACATTCAACCAAAACTCATACTTAGATAACTTAGCATACAACTATTGATCTTTTAAAGTCTTCAACAAAATATTAAGGTGATCGATATGATCCTCCTTAATCTTGGAGTACACTAAGATATCATTAATAAAGACAATCAGAAATAGATCCAAAAATTGAAGGAAGACCTTATTCATTAAATACATGAACGCCGTGGGGGGCATTGGTCATACTAAACAACATTACTAAGAACTCAAAATGCCCATACCAAGTATGGAAGGCTGTCATAGGGATATCCAATTCCCTAATCTTTAACCAATGATACCCGAATAGAAGTTCGATCTTAAAAAAAAGTTGTCACCCTAAAGATGATCAAAGAGATCATTAATTCTTAGAGAGTATACCTATTATTTACAATCACTATGTTCAATTACGGGTAATCAATACACATCCAAAGTGAACCATCTTTCTTTGTCACGAAAAAGATAGGTGCACCCTATAGGGACACACTAGGACAGACGAAACCCTTGTCTAAGAGGTTCTTTAGTTTCTCCTTAGGTTCCTTCAACTTGGCTGTAGCCATTTTATACGGGGGGATAAAAATAGGATGATTGTCCAGAAAAAATTTAATACCAAAGTCCATTGCCCTATCAGGAGTGATATCAGATAATGCAAAAAAGGACCATCCTAATTAGAATCATTAACCCAGACTAGATAATAGATACAACCTTTAGATAGTAACTTTTGAGATCTAAGATATGATATAAACCTCCTCGTAGGATATAGGGAACCATCCTCCCACTCAATAACTCTCTCATTAGGGAATTTAAACATGACCTTATAGTTTTGATAGTCTAAAGAGATATAGCATGAGTGCAACTACTCCATTCCCATAATAACATCAAAGTCAACTATATCTAAATCTATCAAGTCTACCATAGTTCCTTTATTACCAAAAAATACAACACACCCTCTATAGACTCTTCTAACGATCACAGAATCTCCTACTATGGTAGAAATAGAAAAGGGGTCTTTATAATCTCACTAACTATTAGGAGTCTGAGGCATTACCTGATATCATGACTAGTATATTGAAACTCTTTTCCTAAGATATGTATAGTTTGCTTGATTTGGGGTCTATTTTCTTTTATGTGACCCCATTTGTGGCTGTGCAATTTGGTTTTGGTCCTAAGTATTTTTTGACCCTTTTTTTTATTTCTACCCTAGTGGGTGACTCTATGGTGGCTAGAAGAGGCTATAAGGGTTGTTTGGTGTCTATGGGTGGTCAAGAGACTCTGGTGGATCTATTTGAATTAGACATGATTGATTTTAATATTATATTGTGGATGGATTGGTTGCACTCATGTTGTGTTTCTCTAGATTGTTAGACCCGTAAGGTCATCTACAAACTCCCTAATAAGTTAGTTGTTGAGTGGGTGGGTGGTTCCATCGATCCTAAGGGGAAGTTTATGTCATATCTTAGAGCTAAATATTAATTTCCAAGGGGTGTCTCTATCACCTGGTCTAGGTTAAAGATTCCAACTTGGAGGGACCTCTTTTGCATTCCATCCCTGTGACCTTTTGGTAATTAAATTTCCTAAGGTCTTCCCTGATAACCTTCCTAGTATTTCTCCTGATAGAGAGATTGATTTTAGGATTGATATTATTTTGGGCACTCATTTTGATTTTTATCCCTCCGTATAGAATGACTCTAGCTGAGTTGAAGGAGCTAAAGGAGCAACTAAAGGATCTTTTAGACAAGGGGTATCCTAGTGGACTGTATCAGTGTTATTCATGTGTAAGAAGAATGGTTCCCTTTAGATATGCATTGATTATCAGCAGTTGAATAACGTGATGGTAAAGAATAAGTATCCTTTTCCTAGGATAAATGATTTATTTCATCAATTGCAGGGTGCTAAATTTCTCTCCAAGATTGATCTTCAATCCAGGTATCATCAGTTAAAGATTACGGGGGTGGATATCCATAATACTACTTTTTGTACCCTGTATGGGTATTTTGATTTTCAAATTATGTCTTTTAGTTTAACCAATGGCCCAATGACATTCATGGATCTGATGAATAGGGTCTTTTATCAGTTTTTAGATTTATTCATCATTGTGTTCATACAAAATATTTTGGTGTACTCTAAGAATGAGGTGGATCATGTTGATCATCTTCGCATTGTATTGAAGAACCTAAATGAGCAGTAGTTGTATGGAAACTTTTTGAAATATGAATTCTAGTTGAACGTTGAAACTTTTCTAGTTCATGTCATTTCTAGTGAAGGGATTATGGTTGATTCATAGAAAGTTGCAGTGGTGAAGATGTAGCCTAGGCCTACGACTTCAGTTGTTATTTAGAGTTTCTTGGGTTTAGCTGGTTACTAAAGAAAGTTTGTAGAATTTTTTTCTTCTATAGCTTTCCTATTGACTAAGTTAACTTAGAGAAAAGTAAAGTGTTTATGGTTAGATGCTTGTGAGGGTAGTTATGAGAAGCTAAAGGATAAGATAACTTTGGCTCTGGTCTTGAATTTACCTAAAGGAACTGATAGATTTGTGGTATAATGTAATGCATCCCGTGTAGGGCTTGGTTGTATCTTGAAGCAGCATGGGAAGGTGATAGCTTATGCCTCCAGACAGTTAAAGGTGCATGAGAAGAATTATCTGACTCATTACTTAGAATTGTTAGCTGTGGTGTTTACATTTAAAATTTATCATAACTATTTGTATGGAGTGCATGTGGATATTATTTCAGATCATAAGATCCTACACTATGTGTTTACTCAAAAAGACCTTAACCTCAGGCAAAGAACATGGCTTAATCTACCCTAGGATTATGACATGAGTCTTCACTACCACCCAGGTAAATCTAAAATGGTTGTTGATGGCCTTAGCATATTGTCCATGAGGAATTTTGCTTATGTGAAAAAGGAGAAGCAGGAGTTGGTAAGGGATATTCACTATTTATCTAACCTTAGATTTCATCTTTTAGACTTTAAGGATGGTGGTGTATTTGTATAGGAGGTGGTGCAGTCGTCTCTTGGTGTAGAGATCAAGGAGAAACAAGTGTTAGATCCTATCTTGATGATGATCAAGGGTGATGTAGGTGTGCATAAGATGATGGACTTTGAGATTAGTGATGATGGTACCTTGCGGTACCGAGGGAAGTTATGTGTTCTTAATGTAGATTATTTATGAGAGAGGATCTTAGATGCGGCATATGAGTCATGGTATGTTATTCATCCTAGTTCTGTAAAAATGTATCATGACCTTAATGAGATGCATTGGTGGAACAATATAAAGTGAGATGTTGCTAGTTTTATGGCCAAGTGCCTAGTGTGATAACAACTGAAATTTAAGCACGTGATGCCCGAAAGATTATATCAAGATGTTGAATTGCCCATATGGAAGAGGGAAGTGATCAACATGGATTTCATTATTCATCTTTCTCGATCTTGAAATTAGATGGATTTGGTTTAGGTCATCATGGATAGGATGACAAAGTTGGTTCACTTCTTGCCAGTGAGGACTAATTTCTCAGCTAAGGATTATGCAAGGTTTTACCTCTTACAGATTGTGAAGTTTCATGGGATGCAATTTCTATATTTTTTAATCGCAGTATGAAGTATTCATCTTACTTTAATCAGTTATTTTAGAAAGGTTTGGGGACCAAGATAATTCTTAGTACTGCTTTCCACTGGCAGATGGATGGGAAAGAGAAAAGGACTATTCAGATAATGGAGGATACACTTCGGGCTTGCATGATTGACTATGGTGGTAGCTGGGTAGGGAATTTTCCACTTATAGAGTTTACCTATAATATTAGCTACCACTTTAGCATTGGAATGGCTTCGTTTAAGGCATTTTATGGTAGGAGGTGTCGATCTTTTATTAGGCGGTTCGAGGTTGGTGAGACAGAGATATTTTGCCTAGATTTGGTTCACTAGGCAATGGATAAGGTAAAGGTGATTTGGGATAGACTTAAAGATGCTCAAATTCTCCAAAAGTCCTATGAGGATGTGAGGCATAGAAAGTTAGAATTTGAGGTTGGTTATAGGGTGTGCTTGAAGGTGTCTCCATAAAAAGTGTGATGCAATTTGGAAAGAAGGGGAATCTTAGTCCCTAATATGTTGGTCCGTACTTGGTTTTGAGAAGGGTTGGTAATGTTGTATATGAGTTGGAGTTGCCTTCTAGTTTGAGCTCTATTCACTCGGTGTTCCATATTTCTATGTTAAGGAAGCATATGGGTGATCCTTTATAAATCGTGTCTATCAAAGATATTGGTATTTCAGATTCCCTAACTTATGAGGAGATCCCAATTGACATTATAGATCGGTAGGTTCATCAGTATCGTTCCAAGGACATAGCCTCGATAAAGGTTCTATAGAGGAACCACAAGATCAAAGAGTCTACATTGGAAGCTTAAAAGGACATTAAGTCCAAGTATTTGTTTTTGTTTTCCTTTCCAAAAATTTGTACGTAATGTATGCGTTGTTTTTAATAACATTGTTTTCTAACTTAATAAAAGAAAAGATTAATTTTCTTGGTATCTTTGTTTTCTAACTTAGTTAAAGGTAATAATAGAGTCATATGGAGTCAAAATCATGCTTGTACTGCCTTGTCCCATCATTCGAGGATGAATGATCCAAGTGGGGAGAATTAAAACAAACAGGGTGGCCCTTAGAAATTTTTTGACCTTTGAGCTCACTACCCTTGTAATGACTCACCATACGAGTCGTATGGTATGGGTATAGGTTAGGTTACCCAACTTGTAAGGTTTCCAGTGAGTAGTGATTGGGTTTCTGTTGTGGTTATGACTTGGTGGTATGGGTCATATGGTATGGTGTCAGGTTGTTAGGTTGATTCATATGATCCAAAACTTTGTGACTTGACTTGGCTCTGAGTATGAGTGGCTCACTAAGAGCCATGAGGATAGGGCATGAGTGGTATAGTTGGGTCATATGTTGTCCAGTATCAATCCCTTTGGATTCTATCTTGGGTACGACTGGACAATATAAGTCGTATGCTCTAGCCTCGAGAAGGGGTAATGGAGTCGTGTGGTGGATAGAGTTTGTGTTTCCAACCTTCTACTTTGGTGACGATTGAATAGTACCAGTTATATGTTATGGTGATAAGTTGGCGGAACAACTTGTAACCATCTGAGGAAATTTTTATAGTTTTAAGTGGGGGTATTATGGACATTTCCCCCTTTTAACTCCATTGAATACCATGACATAAAACACCTTTTGTAATTTCATTAACCTACTAATCCCAACCAAACACTCTTAACATCTCTCTCAAGCTTATTTTGACTAATCTCTCTATCTTCCTTAGTCTCTAAGTCATGTTAATCCTCCCTCATTGTTATTTTACAAAGATCATGTGCTTAAATGCATGGCTTTTATGATATTGTTTTGGTTTGAAATAATGGTTGTGGGTTTTGGATGTTTATGGTTGAATAATATTTCTCATGTTTAATTTTATTTTCTTTCATGCTTTTAGTATGATTTTTAAATTATGAGATACATGTTAATTGTAAATGGATTTAGGGGTATTTTTGATTCCCCAAATTACTTTGTTATGGTTTTGAAACTTATGTGCCCTCAACCTGTTTGTTAAGATGTCAAAGGTACTGATTTTGTCACATAGTTTGACTATTCTTGAAATCTTTGCTTTGTATAAAGGGTAATCGAACCTAAATTGGTTTGGTTGGTTTAAAATAGATTGGAAAGGCCTTGGTGGCCATGGTATTGGTTTAAATGATAAACTTTGGAGTCAAATTGGTTTAATGGCTTTGGTAAGGCATAAATGGATAGACTTGTAAGCTCTAGTTTTGGTATGATGATATCAATGGTTAATGCCGAATAAAATATTTCTTGGGAAATTGTTGGTTATGTATGAAGGATTTTAATATGGGCTGAAAGGGAGTAGTGTTATCAAAGCTGTGGAAGGTGGAGGTCTCAGGGGGACAAAAACTGGAAAATTATGGTTGGCAAGGTAAGGTTTGCTCTTGGTGACGATGTCCATTATGTCAGACTTTATATTTTGGGAGATGTTCTACAAATCTCAAGTTTTTCTCCAGTTCGTGAGGTTAACATTGACTAGGGACCTTTCAATAGGGAGTGATGAACCCATATATCCCATTGGTGGATTTAATACGGTAGAGCTACACAACCTAGGTTAAAGTTTTAAATGCATGCTAAACCCGATTCCCTATTCCAGCATGGTGTGTATATATATTTGTGTGTGTGTTTGTTTGCACATGGTTATTTACTTTTGTTTTGAATTATGGAATTATTTTATCCTTATTACTAAGGACATGCTAGCGTTCACTCTGGTAACTGTCTTCAAGCGATGTATCCCCATATAATTCCGAAACTGGCAATACTACCATTCCCCATGCTCAGTCACTTGGATTCAGGGATAGCATTGAGCAAAGACTGAAGTGGTGAGCTTCCATACGCTGGGAAGCTCCATTTCATTGATATTGACTTCTTTTGTTCTAGTTATTTCTTTTGTTTGTTTTTTTCTATGGTCGGGGGCATTTTTCGACCGATTTTATTGATTCTTGTTTGAGTATTTTGTCAGACTACTATGGGCATGGATAGTGTCGGTATTGGTGTCTTCTATACTTCGGAAAGCTCCATTTAATTGATATGGACTTGTTTTGTTATAATTATTTCTTTTATTTGTTTTCTTCTATGGTCGGGGGCATGTTTCAATCGGATGTTATTGATTCTAGTTTGAGTCTTTTGTCAGACTACTATGGGCATGGCTAGTGTCAGTATTGGTGTTAGCCTTTGTATTGGTATTGGCATTCAGGTAGATACTGGTTGGATAATTGGTTAAGGTTGTTGGATTTTTTATTAGAGACTTTATTTAATGTCTCTATAACATTATTGTTCTATCTTGCTATATGTTTGAAATTCATTCGTTGTAGAGTGTAGGGCAGTTATGGTAGGGTATTGGGGGTGGTCTCCGGTCCTAGTTGGACTTGAGATACCCAACACGACTAGGCCCTAGTTTGGGTCAACTCATTGACCAATAGTCTGGAACTTTTAGTAATGGACTATCTAAAGAAATAAAAGGAAATCTACAGAATAAATATGATACAAGGGCTAACATATATATATATATATATATATATACACACATGCATATATAGTAGTCCCAAAACCTGATAAGGTTAGTACAATAACTTCTAATATAATAAGAGTTCAAGGTTCAATCTTCAATAAATATACAAATATAACTCTTCTCTATATACAATATAAAGATCAGTCCAAACCACACATGGAAGAATAGTATACTCAAAATACCAGGTGCTCACCCTAAATCTCCGATCCATAGCTGCTCCAAATGATGTAAACAACAATGGTGAGACCACGTACTATGATCTGCAGGATGCAAAAGTATAGTACGAGTTTCAAACACGTGTGATTCAATATAAAACTATCGGATGAGCTCTAAATATAATACAAATGTGGAAAACATACAAAGTAGGAGTATAATCTACAAGCAACTGTCCAGTAAGCTAACATAATAAAGCTAGAAAGGAAATATAGATGAACTATTCTATTGTATTCGTACATAAAAACTATTCACTATAGCATATATCACTAGCCAATATACAAATAAAGTGTAGAAGAAGGATTTATAGTAGGATACAAGGCAAAGAATATGTGCACAACATGAATAGGAAAGGAAGAGAGGGATATATGATAATATCATATCAGTATGTGTGTGTATAACTACTCAAGGTAATGAATAAGGTTAACAACCTAGCATCTCAAGGAATCCTAACCAAATAGGAAATTAGTGTTGGCATAATCAGGGTCCCTAGTAATAATGCCTAACCATGAGATAATTATCCATTCTATATTTTACCATAATACAGAAAGGATCGGAATTATACCTCAAACCTCAGCACCAGTCTATAATCAGCCTTTCATAAATTAACCATAATAAGAAAAATAAAGTAACTAGCTAGTTTGGACAAACAACACCTAAATGGGGCCCAATAAACCCAGAGGTTTAATCAACACTCAGCACATGAAAATCATAGTATATACTAACGCAACCCCCTAAAAGGCTGCTAGATATAAGCCTCAAATAATAAACTTGTGATAGCCGATGCATATGAATGAATGAATGCAAACAAAATACATAGTTCTCTAATCTATCAAAGTATCATAATGTTCACAGTGTATATACCTCTTCCAGTTCGATGGCCTGCAAATGCAGGACCTACAATTGCCTTTATTCTTCGGCATGATGGCTCATAGATGAAGGGGCCTCTAGGGGATTTAGTAATATCATATACACTAACCTAGTCTTGATCCAAGATTTCCAATAATCATCATCATCATTATAATATGTACAGTACCAGAGAGATGTATATATAATAAACACAGACTCGAAGCATTGGTAAAAGAGAGTAAGTTCGTAAATCTATAGTTCAATAACAACTTTGGGACTAAATCATCATAATAGAGTAGAAAGGGTTGGAATCACTCAATACCAAAACAAATCATATTAGTAAAAGAGTGGATAAACTATGGACCAGAATAAATCTTGATCTGATTTTTAAAACATCATTTTTAGTTCCAAAAGCTCATAAATCATTAATTAAGGTGGTATGATTCCTTTAAAAGAGAGTCCATTTGAAATTGGAAAGAACCTATGAATCCTTTTTTAAGAAAACAATAGTAAAATCATGAGTTAGTTGGAATTGTACCACTAAATCAACATGAATGTACCAAATACTATATGTTCCATCTCCAGTATCTAGACAATACAATCATAAGTGGCAAGACTTTATAGACTAAAGCCATATCCTTTATAAGGATAGAGTACTCACCATTTTATGAAGAAGAATATTTTTCCTTTTATAGATGAGTGATGATTAGGGTTGAAATATCGTTGGACCGGTTGTCCTAATCTATACAAGCAACACCTACAAATTTATTACACAAAAGGAAAAAATTGTTAAGTCATGCGTGCCAGCTGTATTGTACCATGAACATCCAACATCCAGGGACCTGGTTCTTTGCTGTTAATTTTTCTTATCATTAAAACAACATATAACAATTTTTCCCCTTTTCATAATGACAAACCAAACATACAACTTTGAGCATCAATATATATCCATCATATTTAATCTATATGATTACCACTTTGAATATCAATGTTCCCCCGATCTCATGCAATACAGGGGCTTGGTCCCTTATTATCATTTGTAGCAAAACTTTTGTTTTCTTCCCCTCGTCACTGTGCCTTATCATTCACTTAGCACATTACTTCCTTCCCCATCAACATGCCATTCACATTCACCTAGAACACCTGGTACCTAGTTCTCTACTATATGTACTCTATACTCCCTCTTTTGGTATCATTGAAAAGTAAGACAGTAAACCAAGAGTAAATTAAGAACAAATTATTTAACTTATGTCCACTAGGGAAACACTAACATGAAGAACAACTTTTCAAGTTGAAGGTTAAAAATGTAACGCACAAAGAAAAGATTAATTCATAAGTAGAGGATAAGAATCATTGCAGTGCATAAATTAAATGCTGTTGAGAGAAAAATCCACAGGTTTCGGGAAGAATTAACAAGTGAAGGACTAGGAAGAAAAGTTTGAAGGAGTAGGGTCAGGTTTTCATTGATATACCTTATCTCTGCATTTATGTTAAGGAACTCATTAGTTAAGACTGACACCCTCTTTGTCAGTTCACCATTCTCAATTATAAGCATTTCATTGATACATGGGCTTCCTTTGGAGAGATGTTGAACCGTCTCCTGAAGCTTGTTAATTTCTTTTTCTTTGGCATCTAAATTTCCCTTTAGTTCCTATATTTCCTTCCTAAGCTCCCTTTAACAAAGGCTACCTAATTTGACACATTCGGTCTTGACCAATATCCTTATGCCAAGCATTTGAAGCATAGTCCCTTGGGTTCCATTCTCACTGACAATACCAAATTAGTTAAATACCTTGTTCAACTAATATCGAAAAGGCATGCCATGCTTTCCATTCTTTCCAAGAACCACTTTGTGAATGTGTTTTATCATCAATACAGGTAGATTAATGAATTCAAAGATACTAAGGCATTCCACTACATATAAATTAGTGGCTGAGGCAATGCCTTTTTTTATCTAGGTAGAATCAGCTTGTTCACAAAGTCAAAGACCAATTGAAACTCACACTTGAGTGATTTCCTATTCACTGCATCCACGGATTTTCCTTTAACCTTGTATGCATTTTATAAGAATTCTATTAAAGGCAGCTTCTTAGAGATAGTTCTCACCCCATATATAGGAACTTCTAAAATTCATCCTAATGTTTTCTCATTCAGCTTTATTTTCTTCCCTTTGACCTATGTAGCCAAATTCATCCCCTCTTTTGAGAATTCCAAAGTGAAATAGAATTACTTGAAAATCTCATCAAAATTAGTGGGAATAAATCCTTCCAGTAGATGCATCAAACCTTAATGTTTAACCAACTCAACTAATTCCACCATACTAGGTTCTGTTAGCATATTTGAAACAAAAACCTTCCAGTAACCTTTTGATTCGTCAAGAACCTATTTCTAACTTACTTGGATACAATCTCACTTTTATTCCCATTTTTTTCTGGTATAAGTGATCACAAATTCTATTTCAGCAACTTTTCTTTTCTTAGGACCAGGTCCCTCAAAATCAGCTACTTCTTAGTAAAACATCCAGACCATTTTCCAAAAACTCTTGGTGTTTTACTAAAATTGTTTTTATAGTGATCAATTATGCTTGTTCCTGGGCTATTTGAAAACAGTATGAGATTCTTAGAAACCCAGGTTTTATCCATGACAACATCGTCAGAAGAATTTTAAATATTCAGGGATGATTCTTCATTAACGGCTTGTGTTATGGAGGAGTTAAGCATTGGAAGAGTAGGATGAAAGGGATATTTTGTAGGAAGGTTGGAAGGGAATTTTAACTATGTTAAGCTCATAATCCATTGAAGAAACAAAACTGGGAGAGTTGTAGCCACCAAGAAGGTCCTTTTCCTAGAATGGCTAGACTTAGGAACCCATTTGATCTTGAGTTCCCAATAGGAAGACAAAGGTGTGATTAATTCCTTCTTTGTACATCTAGGTAATGTGAGCTTGTCATGTTTTCCCAAGGTTTTATGCCTTTGGTAGAGGTGCCTCTTGGTGAACATGTATAATATTTGTCATTCTTGCTCTAAGCCAGTTTTGACAGTTCTCTTTCAGATGTCCATCTATTCAACAAAGAGTGCACAAGGCTTTATTGGCTTTTATTTTAACATTTTAAAGATCCTTGCCTTATGACCCAGATGATTGAGTTTTGTGTTGATACCCAAGGCCCTTACCATTATTGACTCCTTGACCAGTTAGGTTAGAAAGAATCTAAGAAGATGTAGTCTACTATAGGAATTTTTTAAGTTCTTCTCCCAGACGGACTAGGTCCCCCTCCAAATCCTCATTCTTCCAAAGTGTATAAATAAGATGTTTTTCTGAATCCTCCAATTTTCCTTCAAGATAAACCTAAAACTTTATGATTCTTTCATCCATTTACTTTCTAAAGCATCTACTTGTCTAGTCGACTCATCAGGCTCATATTTTAAAATTTGAGCTTAGAAACTTTTTGCTCAATTTTAGATATCTTGACAGTTAGATCAATTAATTCAAGCTCTTGAATTTCCACCTTTTCTACTAGAGAAAATTTTTTGTAAGTCATTTCACACATAGAGTCAATCAACACATTCCTAGGCCTTTTTATCTTTCTAGCTGAATAGTTGCCCAAATTTTCCTTAAGATCAGAAAGTGGTTCATCATCTTCTTTTTCATCTTTAGTATTGTATCTTTATGAAATGCTCAAGACTACCACATTTGTCACACACCTCTATAGTGACACCCTTTCTGCTGCTACTTCTATTTCTTTGGAACTGGCCACTTTTCCACATAGCTCTAACAATTATTTTTGCCAAGTAGGAAATATCGGTTTCTTCTTCATTTAACTTGACCTTGAAGATTTTAGTGCCAAAGAGTTTTTCTTTTCGACTTCCTGTTTCTCTTCTCCTTATTGCCTTTTGAGTTCCTGGGTCTTCAAGTTCCCAATATGTTCATCCATAATGAGGGTCCTTAGGTTTTTTGCCTCAGTTATGGAATTCGATTTGCTTTCCCATGACTTGGGAAGAATAGATAGAGTCTTCCTCACCTGTTTATATAATGGAATCACTTCTCCTAAGCAGTGTATCTCATTTATGATAAAAGTGAATCTTGTATGCATTATTTGTTTTATCTCCCCTTCTTCCATAGTGAAGGTCACATACTGAGTTGTCAACTTGTAAAATTTAGAGTTCTTCATATCTGTAGTTCCATCATGAGCATTTTTAAAACCAATCCGAGATTTCTTTAGAATGTTCACGTGAAAAAATCTTGTTGTATTCATCTGGACCTATACTACACACTAGCTGTTTCTTTTACTTATAGTTCTTCTCATTTGTTTTCTTGTCATCATCATTGAACTCCCTCTTGATTTTGATGACCATTCTTATAACATCTCCTTCTTTGACTTATTTTATAGCAACATCAAGAACTTCAAGGATTATGTCCATTAGTTCACTATCTTCAGCAATAATAAAGTCAGACCTCCTGGTTTTCCACCACCTATAATACTGACCTTTAAATCTTGGTGGCCTAGTATTAGACTGACCTTCTTCTAGGTTAGGTGGAGCAGCCATAATAACCAAATCACTCTAGGTGTTTTTATAGTGTTTTGGTTCTAATCCTAATTATCAGAACCTTTGGGATTGCACCACACAATGAAGGACCAGGTCCCGCAAAGTATCATAGGCAAAATATAGTAAAGTAACCAGGAATCAAAAGACAGTGTAGGAAGAGTAAAAACAAAATATTTAAATGTGGAAACCCCCTTGCTCAAAAAGATTTTAACGTGGAAGCCCCCTTTGTCAAGGAAGGGAAAACAGATTTCCGTCACAAGCTCTCTAAAATCCACTATAATGAAAGTCTTGATTACAGCCTTCAAAGAACCTAACTCTAGGTTCCTTTTACTTGTATTAACTCGACTACAAGCTCATCTTGGAAACTCTGCCAAGGATCCTCAGCACTGATTAAATCTAATACGTATCAAAACATAAGCAACTCTACTAAGCACTCTCTACTCTAGAAAAAAGTTCATCACTCCTATAACATGAGTAATTTGTTTACAAATCAGAACTCACTCAAGAAAAATTTCTATTTAAGCACACATAAACAGCTAAGAACTTGAGCAGTATTGAATTGAAGTTTTTGTTCCCTCACTTCACTCTTTTGATTTGTGCAAAAACCATTTGATGAAGAATCATATTTTTCCATTGATAGATGAGATTATTAGGGCTGAAATATCATTAGACTAGCTTTCCTAATTATTATAAGTAGCACCTGAAACTTTGTTACACAAGATGAAAAAATTGTGCAGTTATGTGTGCTAGATGTACTGTACCATGAATATCCAGGGAACTGGTCCCTTGCAGTTAGTTTCTCATCATCAAAACTAAACATAGCACAAATCATGTAGATGGGTTAGTATCCATACTCCAAATTTATCATAACCTTTGAACAGTCATTCCAAGGCATCAAAATTCGAATTGTAGTAGATAAATCTAACTAAGGCCAAATACGCAAATTAACCTCACTATCTAAAATTAGGTCTATCTCCATTAGTTCCTGCTAACGTCAAAGTTGAAATGTAGATAAAGGACAAACTCACAATGGAGGATAAACCATGGGTTAAAACCATGACAATCAGCTACGTATCTGCTGGAGGGCATGAATCGTTAAGCTTACCCAAGAACTCACATAGGTTGCAAATCATTCTAGTGATAAACCAAAACACTAGCAACTATGAGAAATGCAACCTTAGATGAAAATTAGTTAGTACAATGTGCCATCTAAAGCAGTGAATACCCTTAGGCATGTATCACCAAGGAGATATACTCTATGAAGTTACATTAGACTGAACAAATACCAAATGAGGATTTCCTGAATCACCCCATTTTATTCAAACTTTAACTTAATTAAACCATGAATCACACCACAACAGAATAGAATACCCTCCTCAACATCAATGTAAAATCAACGCTATTACTAGAAAATAAACTATGCAGCTCAAGATAAAAAAATTTCCAATTTTCCACTTATGAAGTGGTCACAGAAAAAGATCACCTATCTTTATCTCCTTTAACTCCACTAGAACAAGAACCACACCACACCAAGAATGGAGTACCCAACTCTATACCAATACCACAATCAAGCTATCACTAAGAGACAAACCTAACAAACCTAAAAGGCAAACGCAAGACCTTTCGACATCAACATCAAGACCACTATAAGATTATAAACTAGCCAAATCAGAAAAATGGATCCCATATTAGTCAATCTCTAAAACTAGCTATATGAGAAGGATAGCCAATTCTAAATTATTTGCAAACCATAAGGAAAATCCTATAATCTCAAATTCAAAAATGGGTAATATAACCAAATCGCCAACCTTAGAACCACAATAGAATAAAGGAAGAAAAACCTACCTTCACTTCCATAGCCCACTCAACAACCAATTTAGCCTTGCCAAAAGAGAAAAATGATTGATCTCACCTAGATACAAGATGAAAAATTATCCAGGTGATCTAGCCTCCTAGGCTAACAAAAATCATTATAAGGAAGGAAAATCTAACTAGATAATGCTAGCCTAGTCATCTATCAAGCAAGAATGGATCAACATCAAACAATGACAATAATAACAACAATAATAGAAACACTGCATAAAGAGTAGGTAGTACCAAAAATGAAAATTAATAAGAAGTACCACTTTAGGCCATAAGAAGGCTAATAAGCCAAAGTAAATGGGATTCAAACATAAATGCTATGCCCCTAGGGAATTATCAATGCAGATCCACTCTATCAACTACTAAAAAATCATTTATAAGGGTAGTCACATATACCAAGGCATACAACAATAAATATAAACTTACCAAGACATATAATCATTAATAGGTATGGAAACCCCAATCCAAATAAAACACTACGTAAAATATAGGAAATTAAAGGAGCACCTTCCATGGAGGATATATTAAATCATAAACCCGGTGTGTTTAAATAGGTATGAATCTGAACGGGTCCAAACTTGGACTGAGACTCTAAATCACTAAGGTACCAATTACACTACCTCTAACAAAAGATGCGACAATACTATAAGACTAATTTGGGCGTTATGAATGACCAATAGATCTACAGCAGGGACACTCTCTGGACCAGTATTTGATCTCTCTGCAGTTGTAGAAAACCCCTCCAGCCCTAACCTAGAAAGAACCATGAGTTGACCCCATCTGACTAACCAACCAACATCGAGGACACTCCCTACTGAAATGAATATCCTCCTTATAATCATAACATACCACAAGAACTCCACGTTATGAGAAATATATGTTAATTCTATCAAAATAAGTAACTCATGACTGAGTCACTCTCTAGACTAATAAAAAATCTCATTGCAACCAAAAAAGCTTTTAGAATACTCTGAGGTGCTACACCTACTAATACAGAATGGCCACCATATACTAAAGATCCATACTGAACACTCCATAAGGTCTGACGAGAACTTTGCCTGCTCTAACCACTATGAAAAATCTAAGAGCCACATATAGACTGAGATGCTACCTGCATGGAACTGATAGGCTGTAACTAAAGTTGATCTCCATCGGGAGGGTCCTCACTCCAGATGTAACACTAATAGAATTGTACTAAAGAAATGGCCTCTTAACACCACCTTCATAAGTCTCAATACATACTCTCTCTGTGGACCTCGCATGATCAACAATGAGAGGGAGAAAAAACCCAGTTTCTATTAAATGATCCAATGCCAAATAAAGTGGCAAAGATAATCCTCTAACAATTCCAACACCATCTCATGCTCTGAAAGATATAGCATAGAATTATGTCTATCCCTTTCAAGAAATGTAAGATCATACTCTATAATCAATAAGGTTAACCCTGTTAAACTCCAATAACCAAACTCTAGTTTGAGATATTCTCAACAAATTAGACCTCATCTCAAGCTATGGGGTATCCATAAAAGGCTTGAAATCCCTTCGAATCTTAAAATATTAAACAAGTTTCGAACAATATCTGAGCCAGAGCTAGCCCAAAATCCTATGAATAATAATGAAGATTTTCAGTATTAAACTCTAAATCCTTAATCCAATGGTGCATTACAATTATGGAAATGCATGTCAAAGTTTTATCTATATTTTTTTATAACCTCGAATCATCCATTTAAAATAGTATAAAGTCAAAGAATGTACTATAGGTTCATAAGAATATGTTAAATGGTCAATAGTCACGAATAGAATTTTCTACAAATGCCTTGTATCCTTCAAAAGATTGGATATAAAAGTTTCTATACAATTGATAGAACTCTACTCCACACTTAGACCTTATACCAATGTACTCATAAAACTTAGTCTTAGATACCAATTTGCCATGACCTAATTTGTCAGGTAATGATGACACCTACTACAACCCACTATAGGTAAGCTGAGACATAGTCTTAAACTTCTAATAATGGACTATCCAAAGAAATAAAAGGAAATTTAGGCAATAAATATGATATGAGGGATAACATATATATAACAGTCCCAAAATCTAGTAAAGTTGGTACAGGATCTTCTAATATAATAAGAGTACAAGGTTTAATACTGAATAAATATACAAATACAACACATCTTTAAATAAAATATAGTGATTAGTCTAAACCACAAAAGGGGGGAATAATACTACTTTATATTACTCAAACTACACCTTATTAGAAGGATAAAACGATCGATGTCAAAATATAGTAACCCAACTAGGTTGGGGTTGATCCCATAGGGACAGGACTAATATATCTCTCAAACTTACTGAAATCAATAGGTAGTAAAGAAAAATAAATGGGAGATTTGCTGGAATAGTAAAAAGTGACAAGAATTGGATGTTTTCGGTTGTAATCAATATAAGATAAACATTAGGCTTGTATTTCCCCTGGATTCTAACTCTGTAGATTTATCATGCCCTATCAAACTAGTCTGATATATTGCCTATAGAATCTGAAAGTTATGTATCACCAAGTGTCTTATGGAATCATTAGTAAATCTCTATCTTTACCTTATAAGTCTTAATGTGTCGCGTTACTAACCCATGCTCTAGATCATTGTTTAACTATTACCTTATCAGTCTCAAGCTATTACATGAAAGATAATTATCTTAAGTAGATGAAGGTGATTAGCATAGATCGATAATTAACTTTAAATCACTATTATGATCTCTTTTTCCCAATCTCTACCTTCTCTTTTGAAGTAGTGAATATAGGCAGGTCCTTAGCATTGTCCACCTCTAAGAAATTAATTAAATCGAAGAAAACCATAAAATATGCAAGAATCTTTATGTTGAATGACTTGGAACTTCCTTTACTTCATTAATCTGCTAGGGTTCCCATAACCCTAGCTAAGTAAATTACTCACACATAGTTGCAAGAAAATTCATGAAATTCATAGACAAAATCATATAATTAATCTCACAATAATGAAAGAATAAAACCCAATGTCTTAAGTCAATTATTCAACCAAGAACAAAAAAATCCCAAGATCATAAGTAAATCTTGGAATCAAAAGATATTTGTGAATAATATATATGATGTAAACATAACCCTAAAAGGCATGTGTTATCCTAAGAAGACCTAAACAAGCATCTACATGAAAAAATGTCAAAAAGGGTATTTATAGATTACAGGGGAATCCTAGAAATCAAATCCTGAAAAAACAGGAAAACTTGAGTATATGTACATAATAATGACTAATAACATCATAGGAATCTATATATGTTACATGGAAACACTAGAAAATCAATCCAAAATTATCCAGGAAAAGTGAGTCATCAACCACCTACGGACCCACCTACAACGCGTAGGTGGTACCTACGGCTAGTAGGTTGTTGGCCATAGGTGGTGCCTCAAATTTTAATCTCTGAATTTCATTTTAATACCTACACCTAGTAGGTGGTACCTATGGGGCATACGTGCCTAGGTAAGCGGTCACCTTTTAGTGTTTCATTTTGATTTCTTTTGGTTAGCTTCCAACACCTTGTTTCCTACAAAATCATTTCAAAAACACATCAAATAAAACAAAATATCTTTAAGTACATGCATATTCTCCAAGTTTAAGCATCATCGGTTATATAAAACCATGGCACATTAGTACTCCATATGCAGGAGCTCGGCTTAAATATTTGATATATTGATACTCCGCACGATGTACACAATAATGGCGAGAACCTATACTATGATCTATAGTCTGTAGAAGTGTAGTATGAGTATCCAACATATGGTACTTATTTGGAAACTTCCGACAGAGCTCCAAAGATAATTCAAATATATATAACATACAAAGAAGGAACATAAACTATAGACGACTATGCAGGAAGCTAACATAATAAAGACAAAGAGGCAATACGAATGAACTATCATATTTTAGTCATACTTACACACTTAATTACTATATCATATATCACTGGACAATAAACAATAAAGGAGTAGAATAAGGATATGTAGTAGAATATAAGCCTAAAAAGATATGTACGACATAAATAGGGAAGAAAGAGAGGGATAGATGGTAATGTAGTATCTATATCTATATATATACACACACATCTACACATACATATAAATATATAAGTACCCAAATTAATGTAAGAACCCACAAAATCCTTAGCTTAATTTAGTCATTTAAGCTTGTTCACGAATTCCAGACTTAGAATATTCTAGCTAAGTATACAAACTTAGTGTCATTCTAGACTTCAACAATTGAAGATCTTATTTCATGGCCTTTACATCCATTATAGGTGGATATTTATGTTGATTCATGATCAGAAATGTCCGTAAGTATTTTCGAATAATTTTTGGATTTTTCAAACTTCGTTTGAAGCTCTTTTAAAATCTTAAAATAGTGGATCAACGCGATCTTGACGCATCGTGTTGAATATTGTGATGATAAATGTTTTCCCCAACTCCCAGCTTTAATTTTTAATGAGTCAACGCAGACTCGACGTGATGTATTGGCTATCGCATTGCTACCAATGATGCAGTGCATCGGTCTATGCATTGATGGTACAATTTTTAGTCATTAAAAGATTGCATATTTAGAGGTACTTGGGTCTTTTTCCCTCAACCTTCAGTCCCTAAAACACAAAATTTATCACCTTAGAGAGCTATTAAACTCATCTTTTCTAAAAATTGCTCAAGAACAAAACACTAGATGATTTAATTTTAAATCAAGAACTCTATTTTTCCACCATCAATTTTCATAAATTCCTTAACTAAGGTATGTAAAGTGTTCATCCAAGGGTCCCTTCCGCCCTTGAAGTCCAAAAAACTATTTTTAGACTTCAAGTATATGAATTACATGTTGGGTTTGATAATATCCATGTATAAAAATGATTAATTGGGTTTCAAATCCATGTTTCATGATCAATTTCATGTGGGGTTAATTATTTATATGTGTTACCATGTGGAATCATGCTAAATACTTCCAATGGTGAATTTAATATTGAAATTGTGTGCTCACATGTTGATTAGTACTATATGCATAATTTATTCCTTTCAAGTGATAGATGAATTTAACATGTGAGTTGAATTGTGAAGTGATATGATGTTAGCATGTGTTTAAGTTCATGACATGCAAGTGTTGGTTAAAATTCCCCAATGAATGACGAATGATCAAATGCATAGTTTACATGTTTCAAGCTTATACCATGTCTCTTATTTTGTGCTATCAAGCCTTGGCGGTACTTCCACCCAAAAATTTAGCTGATTATTTAGAGCCATGGTCAGTCATAGTACAGTAACATTCATGTCACTATCAATAGTACTCTCAGCCAGTTAACAGAATTCGGTAGTTTCTGATAGTCCACGGAACTTAGTGGTGCCAATTTGGTTTAGTTAAATAGCAATATTAGTAACAACTCAGTCTAGCTTAGTATAGACTAGAAATTAGTTCAATGTCTATTCAGTTGGGAGTAGGATTCAGCACTGAGTTAACCCAGGGATGGGGGCATTCCTTCCTGTAGAGGATTTGACCTTTAGTAGCAATCCCTGTGTTATAGAACTACGCAGTCAGCGTAGGTTGAGATATCTTCCTTCCACATATATTGAGGGTTGATATATCTCATTCGAGTTATCCTGCCAGTGAAGGTTGACAGAAGAGTTTCCTATCAGAGAGGGTTAACTAACAATTTGTCCTTACCCGTGGCACGGTATTGAAACCCTTCTAACTAGGTTACATGATGGACCCCAATTATTTTAGAGAGGGGCATGTTATTTAGATGATGACCTCCCATGGTTTCAATTCCAGTCTCAATCTCAGAATAGAACGCAGTTTAGTTTTACAGATTTAGGACTATTAGATATAGTCACTCAGCTCAGTACGGAACTTAGTATAGTTCCAAAGTCTTCAAAACTATCAAATACAGTCATTCAAATATTATTAATATAGTATTCGTAAACTCAAATATCGGTTATCAGTATTTAGATTCAGTACTCAGTATTAGCATGATCTCAATTACATTCTATGTATTCATGCATGTACTCTTAGTCAGTCGTACTCATGTTATTTAGTTATTATTGTGTATGCATATGAGACCATGCATTTTTGCGTACCTCACTGAGCATACCTGTATATTCAAAGTATTGATGCATGCTTTTTGCACTATGATGTCATATATCATAGGTTCAGACGTACGAGCTCTAGATAACCCTTAACAGATCATATTTTCAGCAGTCTGAGCCAGTGTTGAGTCCTCATAGATTGAGGACATGGTTATTTTAGTATTTTAGTATCACTTTCAGTAGTTGGAGTTATTTGGGGTCTTGTCCCATCAACTCCACAGTTCAGACAGCTTAGAGGCTTTTCAGACTAGAGTATTTTCAAACAATTGTTCAGTTTTTCAGTACTTATATTCACTTTAATTTGTAGATGTGAAATTTATGGCATATGTTTCCACCTATTTCCATAATCATTATAGTATTTATTACACAGTTATTATAGCAAGTACCAGTCATGGGTTAGCTTATGGTTCTTTGAGATTCTAAGTATCGTGTAGCATTCGGGGTATAGACTCGGGGCATTATAAACTTGGTCTCAAAGCCTAATGTTAAACAGATTACTAGAAAGTTTGAAAGACGCATATAGTATTGTCTTGTGCGTAGGTATCTTACGTGCCACACTTATGGACAGGAGTCTATGATATGTTTTAGGAAAGGTTTTCCTTCTTTTAGTATTCATGTCGTGTGAGTGAGCATGAGCTCCAGTTACACTCTCTTTCTAATTCTATATTCTCATTTGTTTATAGAATATGACTCTAAAGAGGACTCAATGAAGTGGAATAGGAGACTAGTCAGCCCCTCAGCCCGTCCATCCTGATCCTTTGGGCGAGCATGTCTCCCACATGGAGTTCAGAGTAGCCTTCACCACCCTAGAACATTTTGTAGCAGCCAAGAACAAATGACCATCTATTATTCTAGTTAACCCAGCGGCCAAGACTACTGCTTCCAGGATTCAGGACTTTACCAAAATGAACCCTCCATCATTTATCGGGTCTAAGTTAGATGAGGACCCTCAAGAATTTCTTGATCAAGTGTAGAAAGTTACCAATAGCATGGGGGTGACTTTTTTTGAGAGTGATGAGTTGTACATATACCAGTTATAGGATGTGGCTCACTCTTGGTTCAAACAGTGGAAAGAAGAAAGGGCCGCAGATGTAGGCCCATAGAATGGAAGGAGTTTGCAGTTACTTTTCTGGATAGGTTCTTCCCTCTAGAGTTGAGAGAAATAAAAGTTTTGGAGTTTATAAACCTAAAATAGGGAAATATGATAGTGCAAGAGTATTACCTTAAGTTTACTCAGTTGGCTAGATATACCTCACATATTGTGGAAGATCGAAGATCTAAGATGAGTAAGTTTGTATCAGGGGTGTCTTGCAATGTGGTCAAAGAGTGCAAAACCACATTGCTAATAAAGGAGATGGACATATCTAGGCTTATGTTCCATGATCATTAGATAGAGAAGTCCAAGAATAAAGAGAAGAATATTGAGAGAGAGAGAGAGATAGAGCGAGAACAGATAGTTTCATCTTCGCTTATCCTAAGTTAAAGGGTGGGAATTGTTCCCAGTTTTGCCTAAAATATTTATTTCAAACTTCATCCTTAGTGAGTGCTCCAGTGCCAAAATTCAGAGATGACATCAGGACCTAAGCCCCATGACAGTGTTAACAGTTCCTAAACCAATTCTCTTTGCCAAAAGTATGGCAGAAACCACCAGGGTATCTGTAGAGCTGTAAGAAATATGTGTTTTAGATGTGGCAATCCATTCCATAGAGTCAGACAATGTCCTAAAGTGCATTCGTAGAGTCAGTATACCCGCCCCTCAGCTCAATTCGATTACCCAAATCAGCAGGGTGCCTCATGCAGTGCCACCAGCAGACCGTGCCCAAATAGACTCTATGCTCTTTAGTTCCATCGACATCAGGAAAGTTCTCCAAATGTGGTCACTGGAATGTTACAAGTTTATCATTTGTATGTTTACTCATTACTAGATCCAAGGGCTTTCTTTTCCTTTGTTACTCCTTATATAGCAGTTGATTTTAGAGTTTGTCCCAAAATTCTAGCAGATCTTTTCTCAATCTCTACCCCAGTAGGTAAATCTATTGTAGCCCGGTGGGTATAAAGGAATTGGCCGGTTATGATATCTCAGAAAGTCACATCAGCAGACTTAGTCGAATTAGTGATGACTGATTTTGATTTCATTCTTAGTGTGGATTGGCTTTATTCCTTCTATGCCTCAGTCAACTACAGAAATAGAATTGTCCAGTTTCAATTTATAAATAAACCTATCCTAAAGTGGAGAGGTGTTATATTAGCAACTAGGGTTCAACTTGTTTCTTACCTTCAGGCTAAAAAATGATATCAAAGGGGCGTGTCTACCATCTCATTCAAGTCTGGGACACTAGTTCATAAACTCCTACGCTTGATCAATATCAGTAGCTTGTGAATTCCCAGATATATTTTCCAAAGATTTTCCAGGAGTTCCTTCTAAAAGGGAAATTAATTTTGGAATTGATCTCATTCCATTTACTCAGCCCCATATCTATTTTTCCATATAGAATAACACCTATAGAACTCAAAGAATTAAAGAAATAGTTAAAGGATCTCCTAAATAAGGGATTCATCAGACCCAGTGTGTCCCCATAGTATACACCAGTGTTATTCGTGTGTAAGAAAGATGGTTCACTTAAAATGTGTATAGATTACCATCAGATAAACAAAGTTACGGTCAAGAACAAGTATCCTCTTCCCAAAATTAATGACTTATTTGACCAACTTCAGGATGACATTTATTTCTCTAAGATAGACCTTAGATTAGGCTATTATCATCTCAGAGTTAGGGAATGTAACATCCTAAAAATAGCTTTCAGAACTCGGTATAGTCATTTCAAATTTTTAGTCATGTCCTTTGGTCTCACCAATGCCCCAGCAGCCTTCATGGACTTGATGAACCATGTGTTTAAGCAGTACTTGGACATGTTCATCATAATCTTCATAGATGACATTCTTATTTACCCCCATAGTGAACACGATCATGCAGACCATCTCATAATAGTATTGTAGACACTCAAAAACCATCAGTTATTCACCAAATTAAGTAAGTGTGTATTTTTGCTAAGTTTAGTAGCATTCTTTGGCCATATCATTTTTAGTGATGGCTGTAGAGTTGATCCCCAAAAGACTGAGGCAGTAAGAATTTGGCCCTAATCTATCTCTCAGTCAGATATCATGAGTTTCTTGGGTTTAGCTGGCTATTACCGATGGTTTGTTCAGGGATTTTCATTTATTGCATCCCCTATGTCTAAATTGACTCAAAATAAAGTCAAGTTCCAGTGGTCAAATTCTTCTAAGAAGAGTTTTCAAAAGTTGAAGACTCGACTTGCCACAGCTTCAATTTTGACCCTACCGGATGGTTCTGACGGTTTTGTTGTGTATTATAATGCTTCTAGAGTTGGATTGTTTTTTTTTAATGCAGAGAGTTAAGATCATAGCGTACACCTATAGACAACTTAATCCCCATTAGAAGAACTATCCTAATCACGATCTTGAGATAGCAGTAGTAGTGTTTGCCTTAAAGATTTGGAGGCACTATTTGTATGGTGTGCACATTGATGTGTTCTCTGATCATAAGAGCATGTAGTATGTGTTCTCTTAGAAAGACCTAAACATCCGTCAGAGAATATGGTTGAAGTTTTTGAAAGACTACAACATGAGTGTTCTGTATCATTCGTGCAAGGCCAACATAGTGGTTGACACCCTTAGTAAAATGTTTATAGGTAGTGTTGCTCATGTGTAGGATAGTACGAGGAAGTTTGCTTAGGAAGTCCATCAGTTAGCCCGACTAGGTGTCCACTTAGTCAATTTAGCATAAGGTAGTGTATGGGTTTAGAGTAGTTTAGAATCATCCCTAGTTTCCAAAGTGAAGAAAAATTAGGATTGGGATCCCAGTCTAGTTAAGTTGTAAAAATCAGTCAGAGATAAAAAAGTTAAGGTTTTCTTCTAAGTGGGATATGGTGTGCTGTGTTGCCAGGGTCGACTATACGTTCCAAGCATAGAAAACTTGAGGCATCGAATTCTTGAAGAAGTGCATGGTGCATACTACTCTATACATCTAGGGGCCACTAAGATGTACCATGATTTGTAGGAGATGTATTGCTGGAGTGGGATGAAGAGAAATAGTACAGAGTTTGTGGCTAAGTGCTCGACGTGTCAGTTGGTTAAGATTGAGCATCAGAAGCCTAGTTGGTTCATGCAGAAGTTTAGCATTCCCACCTTGAAATAGGAAGAAGTAAAAATGGACTTTGTGATGGGATTACCTCGTACTCGTCGCCAGCATGATTTGATTTGGGTCATTGTAGACAGGATAACGAAATCCACTCTTTTCCATCTAGTCCATACCTCATATTCAGCTGAGGATTACACCAAACTTTATATCAGGGAGCTGGTCAGATTTCACGGTGTTCTGTTGTCTATCATCTCAAACAGAGATACCCAATTTACCTCTCATTTTTTAAAGGCATTCCAAAAGGGTCTTGGTACCGGAGTTCATCTTAGTACAGCTTTCTATCCTCAAATAGTTAGTTAAGCAGAAAGGACCATCCAGACCTTGGAAGATATGTTGTGAGCATGCACAATAGACTTCAAAGGTAGTTGGGATGACCGTTTACCTTTGATTGAGTTTTCATATAACAACAACTATCATTCCAGTATTCAAATAGATCAGTTTAAGGCGCTTTATGGGAGGAGGTATATATATCCCATTGGTTGGTTTAAAATGGGTGATGCCATAGTGGTAGGGCCTAACTTGGTATTTGATACCTTAGAGATAGTTAATTTGATCAAAGAAAGACCAGAAATCATCGCAGGCAGAAATCATCACAGATATGCGCTGAAAGGATCTTGAGTTCGATATTGGTGACAATGTGCACTTGAAAATCTCTCCTATGAAAGGGGTGAAAAGACTTGGCAAGAAGGGGAAACTCAGTCCCCGATATATTGGTTCTTACCAAATTCTCGATCGTTTTAGAAAGGTAGCTTATGAGCTTGAATTTCATTCATATCTATCTTCAGTGCATCCAGTGTTCCATGTCTCCTTACTAAAGAAATGGATAGGTGACCCATCCACCATAATCCCCATAGAGGGTATAGATGTTCAGAATAGCCTCTCTCATAAAGATCTTCTAGTTGAAATCCTTGACTACCAGATACGTAGGCTGGGGAACAAAGAAGTCCCTCTAGTCAAAGTTCTTTAGTGGAATCAGTCTGTTAAGAAAGCTACTTGGTAAGCAGAAGAAGACATGCAGACCAAGTATACTCACCTTTTCTCCACAGACTCAGACCCAGTCTAGGGTAATAGATTTCCTTAAGCTTATTCAGTTTCATGTTTAGATTTCTGTTATAAAATAGGTATCAGTTAGCATTGCATGTTTAGTCATGTATTCATGAATCAGATATGCAAGTACAATATGAGAAACTCAGCTTATCAGTAATTCTAGTCATGCATTCATGAATCTTGTTCAGCTATGTGCTCATGCATTAGATATGCATGCTCAACATGATATTTCAGTGTATCAATGATCTCAGTCATAAAACCATATTTCCGTTGTGCATGCCCAGTGTCTAAGTTCAGTCTCTCAGTATTCTCAGTCTCTGCAGTCTCATTCAAGGATGAATGTTCCCAAGGGGGAGATAATGTAAGACCCCACAAATCCTTAGCTTAATTCAATCATCTAAGCTTATTAAGGGGTCCCAGACTTAGAATATTCTAGCTAATTATTCATACTTAGTGTCATTCTATCCTTTTAAAGTTAGAGATCTTATTTCATGGCCTTTACGTCCATTATAGGTGGATATTTAGGTTGATTCAAGATCAGGAATGTCCGTACATGTTTTCGAACAAGTTTAGGGTTTTTTAGACTTCGTTTAAAGCTCCTTTGGAATCTTAAAATAGTGGATCAATGCGATCTTGGCACTCCGCATCAACTATCGCATTGATAAATTTTCCCCCCAGCTCCCAGCATCAATTTCTAGTGAGTCTATGCGGACTTGACATGACGCGTTGGCTATCACGTTGATGCCAATAATGCGGTATATTAGTCTGCACATCGATGTACAATTTTTCAATCATTAAAATACTGATCCTAGGGGATATTTGGGTATTTTACCTCAACCTTCATCCCTCAAAACACAAAATTTATCACCTTAGAGAGAAATTAAACTCATTTTTTCTTAAAATTGCTCAAGAACAAAACCCTAAAAGATTCAATTTCAAATCAAGAAGTCCAGATTTCCACCATCAATTTTCCAAAATTCCTTAACTAAGGTATGTGAAGTGTTTATCCAAGGGTCCCTTCCACTATTGAAGTCCAAGAAACTATTTTTAGACTTCAAGTATATGAATTCATGTTGGGTTTGATAATATCCTTGCATAAAAATGATTAATTGGGTTTCAAATCCATGGTTCATGATCAATTTCATGTAGGGTTAATTGTTTTATATGTGCTACCATGTGAAATCATGCTAAATCCTTCCAATGGTTAATTTAATATTGAAATTGTGTGTTCACATGTTGATTAGTACTATATGCATAATTTATAGTTTTTAAGTGACTGATGAATTTAACATGTGAGTTGAATAGTGAAGTTATATCATGTTATCATTTGTTTAAGTTCATGACATGCAAGTGTTTGTTAAAATACCCCCAATTAATGAAGAATGATCAAATACTTAGTTTACTTGTTTCAATTTTATACCATGTCTCTTATTTTGTGCTATCGAGTCATAGGGGTACTTGTACCCGACAATTTAGCTAATTATTTAGAGCCATGGTCAGTCATAGTACAGTAATAGTTATGTCACTATTGGTAGTTCTCGCAGTCAGTTAATAGAATTCAGTAGTTTCTGACATTCCACAGAACTCAGTGTACCAAGTTCGGATCAGTTAAACAGCAATATCCGTAACAACTTACTCCAGCCTAGTACAAACTAGAAATCAGTTCAGTGTCTATTCAGTTGAGAGTAGGATTCAGAACTGAGTTAACCCAAGGATGGGTGCATTCCTGCCATCAAAGGGTTTGAACCTTAGTAGCAATCCCTGTGTAATAAAACTACATAGCCACCATAGGTTGAGACATCTTCCTGCCAGATATATTAAGGGTTGATATATCTCATTCGAGTTATCCTACCAGAGAAGGTGGATGGAAGAGCTTCTTGTCAGAGAGGGTTAACTCACAGCTTGTCCTTACCTGTGGTATAGTATTGACATCCTTCCAACTGGGGTTATAGGTTGGACCACAATCAGTTTAGAGATGGGCGTGTCGGTTAGATGATTACCTCTCACAGTGTCAGTTCCAGTCTGACACTCAGAATAGAACTCCGTTTAGTTCTAAAGATTTAGGACTATCAGACATAGTCAATTAGCTCAGTACGGAACTCAGTATAGTACTACAGTATTCAGAATTGTCAGATACAACCATTCAAATAATTATTAATATAGTATTCACAAACTCAGATAATGGTTATCAGTATTCAGATTCAGTACTTAGTATTAACACGATCTTAATTACAATATATGTATTCATGCATGTACTCTTACTCATTCATACTCATGCTATTCAGTTATTATTGTGCATGCATATAAACCCACACATTTCATCCTACCTCACTGAGCATAGTAGTACATTTAAAGTGCTGACACATGCTTTTTGCACTATGATGTCTTATATCATAGGTTTAGACGCACGAGCTCTAGAGCACTCTTAGCAGATCAAATTTTCAGCAGTTAGAGTCAATGGTGAGTCCTCATAGTTAGAGGAAATGGTTTATTTCAGTATTTTAGTATTAGTATCACTAGTCGGAGTTAGTTGGGGACTTGTCCCATCAACTCCACAGTTCAGACAATTTTTATGATTTTCAGACTAGAGTATTTTCAGATTGTTGTTCAGTTTTTCAGTACTTTTATTCAAATTAATTTAGAGATGTGAACCTTATGGCATATGTTTCTACCTATTTCTAGAATCATTACAGTATTTAACACAGTTATCGTAGCAAAAAACCAATTATGGGTTAGCTTGTGGTCCTTCAAGATTGTGAGAATCGTGTAACTTCTGGGGTACAGGCTCGGGGTGTTACAAGTAATGATTAAGGAAACCAACCTAACATCTCAAGGCATCCTAGTCAAGTAGGAGACTAGTGCTTACATAATCAGGGTCCTTAATAAAAATGTCCAACCATAACATAATTATCCATACTATAATTTACCATAAGGGACAGATGACTCCAACCTCAGTATCAGTCCATAATCAATCTACCACAAACTAACCATAATAATAACAATAAAGTAACCAGCTAATTCATGCAAGCAATTCCTAACTGTGGCCCATAAATCTTGAAGGTTCAATCAATACTCAACACACAATAGCTATAGACTATACTAATGCAACCCCAATAATGCTAATAGATATAAGAACCAAACAACTTACTAGTGATAAGCAATGCATACGAATGAACAAATATAAAGTAAATCCATAGTACCATAATCGATCCAAGTGTCATAACTTACCTAGTTCATACACCTTCTCTAGCTTGACGGCTTATAAAGATAGAGCCTATGACAACATATCTTTTTCAACACAATGGCTCACAGATGAAGATCCCTTTAGGGTTTTTAGGAATATCTATATGCACTGACCTGTTCTAATCAAGGATTTTCAATAATCATCATCACCAATATACTTTATCTAGTATCGGAGATATGTACATATAATAAATGCACTAATATGAACTGCAACTAAATGAGATTAAGTTTATAAATCCATTTTTCGAGCTCAAATCTATCACTAAATCATAAGAGAATCAAAAGAGTAAGAATCTCTGATGATTGAAATAAATAATAGTAATAAAAGAGTCGATAAACCATGGACCAGAATCAATCTCAATCTAATTTCCAAAACACTATTTTTAGTTCTAAAACTTTCATATATCATCCATTAAGGTAGTACAATTACATTATAAGAGAATCCGTTTAAAAGTGGAAAATAGGGATAAATCCCCTTTTTAGAAAACAATAGTAAAATCATGATTTAGTCTGAATTGTACAACTATGTGAACATGACTTTACAAAAGCAATGCCATCGCCAGCATCCAAATAATACAATAATAAGTGGGAAAGCCTCGATACACTTAAACCACATCCTTCATAAGGATAGAGTACTCATCTGAATTTCAACTAGTATTGTAACCACGGCCTTGGGATGAATAGTATATACTAGCCTAAAGGTATACTATAATTAAGGAAAAACTATGATTTGATCCACTAAGTCAAGAAATAAACCTTATACTAAAGAATCATTGGCATTAACTATGATAAATTTGCCAGTAACCTAGGGTGATAAGATCTTATCCCATCTTCTGAGAATACCAAATTGAAATAGAATTCCTTGAAAATCTCATCAAAAAAAGTTGGAATAGATCCTTCCATGAGATGCATGAAACCTTAATGTTTAATCGACTCAACTAATTCCACCATACTAGGTTCTGTTAGCACATTTGAATCAAAAATCCTTCCAGTCACCTTTTGATTCTTCAAGAACCTATTTCTAACTTACTTGGATACAACCTCACTTTTATCTCCATTCTTTTATCTGGTTTATGTGATCACAAATTCTATTTTAGCTACTTTACTTTTCTTGGGATCAGGCCCCTCAAGAATTAGATGCTTCTTAGTAAAACTTCCAGACCATTTTCTAAAAACTCTTGGTGTCTTATTGACATTGTTTTCTTCTAATCAACTATGCTTTTTCCTGGCCTATTTGATAATAAGATGAGATTTTTAGCAACCCAGGTTTTGTCCATCATAACATTATTAAAATAGTTTTAAATATTCAGGAATGATTCTTCATTGACAGGTTGAGTGATGAAAGAGTTAAGCATTAGAAGAGTAGAAGAAAAAAGATGTTTTTCAGAAAGGTTGGAAGGGACTTTTAACTATGCTAAGCTCATAATCCTTTGAAGTATATGAAATTAGGAGATTTGTACCCATCAAAAGTCCTTTTTCTTACACTTGCTATTTGGGATTTCGATTTTCCGTTTTGATGGAAGAATAAGTAGTTGCAGCTGGATTTAAGGAAACAATAGGCATAAGAAAGGTTTTTTTGAGTGAAATAGATATGAACAATTTCAAAATTTTAGGTGAGTTACCTTCCCTTTTAGAATATGACAACCTTAATATGACTAAGGATAGGGAGGACACTACATTTTATTGATTGAACTGACAAAATTTGGACATACAAGATACTAAACTGAGATATGGTACTAGGTCCCTCTCTAGTTTGTGTGAATCTTCAACTTTGGGCTCCTCACATCTATCCAACTTTAAAGTTGCTCCCATGGGTGTATACTACAATTTGTTCTGGAATAGGCCTGAGGAACATGTCCTATACTTGACATTCTTTATATGCCTATAGTTCCTTCTACATTACTTTAAATTTGCTAGCCTTTTTCACATCTTTGTAAGCTTATTTTGGAATAGAAATGAATAAATTCCATGAAATTTCAAACTTAGACTCTTGTTTGTGCTCTTCCCTCAAGATGTGAAGTTAGAATGTTAAGGGAGAGAAGAAGATTTGTTCTTCCAGTTTGATACTTTAAGGTGAATTCCACTGGGTCAAGGTCCCTATGATATCTTAACTAGACACTTCTTGGAATTTATCTATTAGAGCTGATGTTTATGATAGAGATCTTAGATCATTATCCATAATTTTCTTCTGCATTATTAGGCTCTTGACTATTCCCATCAACTACATGTAGTTTTTGACCATTTTACCTATTCTCATAAGACATATTCATGTTGAAGTGTCTTAGGAAAAAGAATACTGATGATAGGCGATATTACGCGCCTATATCAATATATTTTGCCCATATTTGTGCCATGTTTTGAGAACAAAGTATATATTTCATGCGCTTTTAGTCCTTTTTCCTGCTAGTGAGCTAACAAACATGATTAGCAAAGTTTCAGGTATAAATGATGCAGAAATCAGCATTTTATGGCTTACTTGACGCTAAAGAAAGCTCACGAAGGAAGGAAAGGGAGTTTCGACGCCTAAGGACCAAAAACGCTGCATGGAAAATCTGTCCCAGACTAAAACAACATTTCTGAAGACTTTGGGGACTTGCAGTAACTTAGTTGGATTTGGACAATGATGCATTAACCTAGTACAATTGGGTTATGTATTTCATTAGTTTATTTGGATTAGGATAATAATACATTAACCTAGTACAATTGGGTTAAGTATTTCATTAGCTTAGTAGGATTTGGTTAAGTATTTCATTAGCTTAGTAGGATTAGGATATGGGTATTATAAATACCCTATCATGCTATACATCTTCTTACATTCCTCCCTTAGTGGAGAGAGACAATCCTCCCTTAGTGGAGAGATACATTCTACTTCTCAATTACAACTCTTCTAATCTTCCCATTAATTCTATTTTTCTTCTTCTATTCATCTATTCAATTCTTAATTTCCGCAACAAGAGAAACGTTACTTTGCTAAGGAATTCACGCGTCACGCCTACCACTTGTGCTACACGAAAATCATCAATCTTGTGGTATAATAAAAACAATGCAAATTGTGATTTCCTTCGCATTCATGGGTAACTAAACTTCTCTGTTGGGGTTATGGAAGCCGTATGAGATACTTTCTATTGCTGTGAGTTTATGAGTTCGTGACACGTATGCTGCTTATATCATTATTCTCTTCATCTTAATGCAAATTCTTGTGGCTGCAGACGCATAGAATAACGCCAGTATAACATTTAACTTGGTCGAAAGAAATGTTGTCTGTCTGGAAAAGAGATAATGTCAAGGTAGTAGGACACCCTTTCCTATTAAAAAGCTAGTGCCGTAACTGGACTAACCTCTTGGAGAATTCGTACCGTTAGACACTCTTTAAGCTCGAAAGAGTTAAAGTGAAATAATCCTCAAATAGGTCGAAAGACGCCTGGATTTACCATCGAATACAATTCTCTATAAGCACATGCATGTCACAATTCTACATACTCATAGCCAATAGAGACGTATAACTCAGAAGGTGGATATAACCCCAACGCTTCAATTCTCATTGTTTACAACTCACGTAACATTCTTTCTTTTTATTTTCAGCTTTTATTTTGATACTTTATTTAAATTACTTACACAACAAGAATCCCCCCTCTTACGAGACTTGCACCAAAAGTTTAGTAATTTTGCTTACTTGTTGGCCAAGCTATTCCCTGTGGGATCGATACCCAACCCAGGTTGGGTTCTATATTTGCTAACGACCGCTTTACACTCCTACGAGAGCTGTAGATTGAGCGTTATCAAAAAATGGCGCTGTTGCCGGGGAATACGAGTGTCAATCAAGTTTGTGATAATTACTAGACCCTTTGGTCAAAGATTCTCGTACTTTTACTTTCAGTTTTTGTTTTTGTTTACTGCAGGTTTTTATTCAGTGCGTTCCCCATACTAGAAGTTCTGGTCAACCGTTATTACCTATCAATCCTGAACCACAACGCATTGGAAGAATGGAAGCACAAGCAGAAATTGAAAGGATGGCTGCTCAACAGGAACAAGCAAGATTGGTTGCCCTTGCCGCTGCCCAAGTACACCAACAAAACATTGATAACCCTGGGCGAGCAACAAATCCGGACGATGAGGATTTAGGAGATGATGAGTTACTAAACCCTAGGCATGATGCTGAAATTATAACACCTGCCAACCGAAGAGGTCGACAAGCTCGGTTTAGGTATGATCGCCAACCTATGCAGCCAGCTTTCGACGATGATGATGATGATCTTGATGGTGCCGGAGCCACTGGGGCCATAATTCCACCACCATTAGCACCCAGAGCCAAGTTCAACATCACAATCACCATGATTCAGTTATTGCAACTCAAGGGATTATTTGGTGGACTAGCAGGCGATGATCCGAATATGCATCTCATCAACTTTATTTCTACATGCAAGTCATTTGACAATCCTGGTGTTGGTCAGAATGCAATTCGATTATGTTTATTTCCATTGTCTCTGTCTGGGGAGGCAACACTATGGTTGAATGGGCTGACTCCTGATTCTATTACAAATTGGAGGCAATTGAGAGACGCTTTCCTAGAAAGATTCTTTCCGCCATCCAAGAGGGCGCAATTGAGAGATGAAATCAGCAACTTTCGTCAGCTTCCCACTGAAGCTCTTCATGAAACATGGGAGAGGTTCAAGACAAAGCTAGCGAGGTGCCCAAACCATCACATGACCAATGTTCACCTAATGGAGATATTGTATAGAGCCTTGAATTCAATAACTATACCAGTGGTGGATAACGCAGCTGGAGGATCTTTTATGGACCTCACCTTTGGTCAAGCAAGTAATATGCTAGATCGTATGACGAAACAAAGTAGAGCTTGGAATACCAGGGATTCTGAGGTAGCAAGCCCCACTTTATCTATTGGCATGACTGCAGACCAAAGAAGAAGAGAAGAAGAACGTGATCAAGATATGGCGCATTTGAAAACACAAATTGATCTTCTTACAAAGCATTTATTATCAGGGAAGGCCAAAAAAGTGAAAGCTATTGCGTCAAAAGGAAGAGACGAATATGATTCAGAAGATGAGGCCAACTACTTAAACAATCAGGGGGGTTTCCGCGGAAATGCCCAAGGAAACCAAGGTCGGAACTATTATGATAAATCTGGAAACAAGGACCAAGGTAGTTGGAAGAACAAGAATGAAAAGAGTGGTTTGTACGTTCCCCCTGGTAGACGTGACACCACCACATCTAATTCTGGAAGTATGGAAGACATGATGGCTAAATTATTGAAAGGAGTGGAAGCAACGAGCGCTGGAGTAACAGAGGTAATCAATGATTTGTCCTCCATGAAACAATTAGTTGATTCACATTCCACTTCTATCAAGCAAATAGAGCATCAATTGAGCCAACTTTCAGTAGCACTCAATCAAAGAAAGGCCGGCACTTTACCTAGCGATACTGTGCCAAACCCAAGGAATGACGTGTCATGCATGGCCATCACTACCAGAAGTGGTAAGGTGCTGGAAACTTCAGCAAAAGGAAAGCAAGTGGTTGACGAAGTTGTGGACATAGATGACAACACAAAAGGAGAAGATGCCGCAGCACCCACTCCTGACGTCAAGGACGCCACATCCAGCACTGTGCAACCTGAAAAAGTGGAAAAAACGGAAGCAAGAGGAGAAGAAAACCATGGAAAGAACACTTCCATACCCACCACCACCTTTTCCCCAAAGATTAAAGAAGGTGGCGGATGATACAAAGTTCAGTAAATTCATGAATATGTTAAAGCAGCTGACCATTAATGTTCCATTGGTGGAGGCACTTGAACAAATGCCTGGATATGCGAAATTTATGAAGGATCTTTTGAATAAGAAGCGGGCAGCAAGTTATGAGTTGAAAGAAGATGTGCATCATTGTAGTACAATTGCTACCCGATTGATAGTTCAGAAGAAGGCCGACCCCGGAGCTTTCACTATTCCTTGCACCATAGGATCTTTGAATTTTGCCAAAGCATTGTGCGATCTAGGTGCTAGCATAAATTTGATGCCACTATCCATCTACAAGAAGTTGGGGCTAGGCGATCCGACACCAACCAATATGAGGCTCGTGATGGCTGATAGGTCGGTAAAAAGACCTGTGGGTATCTTGAATGATGTGTTGGTGAAAGTTTCTTCATTCATATTTCCTGCAGACTTCGTTATTCTAGATTGTAAGGAGGATTCTGAAGTTCCCATAATCCTGGGACGTCCTTTTCTTGCAACCGGAAGTGTGCTTATTGACATGAAAGATAATGAGCTTTTGTTTCGAATTAATGACGAAGTAGTACGGTTTGATATATGCAAAGCCATAAAGAAGCCCAGCGATATGAATGAGTTATCTGTAGCTGATGTTCACCAAGAGGATATGAAAGCATTATCTATAGAGAAACAGCCTACTGTTGAGCCATTGTCTGCTATGCCACTGAATGTTGAGCATGAGGATAATGAAGATTATGAAGAACTTATGGGTGATCTAACAGAAATAGAGTCTTATACTCCTAAGCAACTAGACTGTGATCTCAAGAATCAACCAACAGCGAAGACTCCCATTGACGAACCACCAATGCTAGAATCACAAGAGCTCCCCGATTATCTAAGGTATTTGTTCTTGGGATATGGAAATACACTTCCGGAGAGTGTTGCGGATGATTTAAGTAAACAGCACGTAGAGGCTCTTATCTCTGCTCTGATGAGGTACAAGAGAGCTATGGGTAGGAAGATTGATGATATAATTGGTGACCCTTCGTGGAGATGTATGAGTCATTTCAAAGATCGCATGCCCACAGGTAAGCCTCATTGCCGTCTAAATCCTTTCAAAAAATGATCCACCATTTACCTCAACGAAGTCTGAGTACTCGAGGTAACTATGTCATGCCACGACAATAAATAAGGCGCTAGGTGGGAGGCAACCCATCGTTTATCATTTTTCATTTATTGTTTATCGTTTTGTCTTTCTTTCGTTCTAGTACTTGTTTTGTTTTTTATAAATGAAAATCCAAAAATAAGAGTCGTGCCACGACCAAAACTAAGGCGCTTGGTGGGAGGCAACCCATCATACTAATTGTTTTCATTGGTTTTGAGCAAATATAGGTACGAGAAGTATTCAACGAGGAGATTGGTTTCACATGACGATTTGGATGTATTGTATGGAAAAGGTGGTAAGTTAGGTATAAGGATGCATAAGGTTATGGATTGAGCATTGCTCATGCCAAAATAGGCATCGAGGAAGGCTAGGCCTAGGTAAACTAGGCCACGAACAATGCAAAACCTATCCTATAGCCTAAGGTCTCGGAATCTAGTGTGCTATACACTATGCGCCGCCCATTCTTAAGTGTGTTTTTGACTATGCGCCGCCTATCCTATGGCATTAGGTCTCAGGATCTCATATGCCATAGACTATGCGGTGCATATCTCTCAAAATGCCATAGACTATGCGGCGCATATGTCATGACTATGCCGAGCATTATGCGCCGCATATGTGGTATTTTTGTCTTCAAAACCATTGGGAAATGGGTCAAAACCAGACCCATTCTCTTCCTATATAAAGGGGAATTAGTCTTGAAATATAACTACATTAGAAATTGACCCAAAGGCGCCGTACATCCATCCAAATCATCTCAAAATTTCTCTTTTTGCTCTTCCAATTCACAAGAACATCTCCAAAGGCTTCGATCACGTAAGTACTCTTTTGTTCTTCATCCATTTTTCATAAGTACTACGTTGCTATGCCTATTATGAATTGCTAGATCTTGAAGAAGCATTGGTGATATTCATGTGTTTGAATTGCTGATACACAACCAAGTGAGTGAACATATACTTGTTTCCAACTTGAATTTGATTTTGATGTATTGTCATACTCTTGCGGAATTGCTATAGTCATTAACATTGCATAATCTTGTCACTTGAATACTTACATGTTGGAATGAATTGTTCATCGGAATAAGACTTATAGTTGCCTACCGACATAGGCGGTTGTGATTATTGATAGATACTATACCTTGATGTAATCCCTATGTAGTAATCTTGATATAATCTTACATGCAAGTATTGCCAAGAGTACAAGAAGTATGACTCACTGATTTTATTATTGGAATAGAGCACCGAAAACGTATGTCGATGAAGTCTGAGTAATCGACCACTTTCACTTCACTAGTGGTGCCAACAACCTAAGTGTGGGGTGGTACCTCCACTGCTTGTTCATAGATTGTATCCATTGAGATGATGCTAACATGAATCTATTGAGATCTCAGGTACAATAGCACCAAAAGGCAAGGCAAAGATAAGGCTACCACTTCACAAAAAGAGCAAGGAGAACCCTCCTCGATGCAAACACTTCGACTCACTCTTGGAATTAAGTGGGATGCTTATGAGGAACTTCTAAGGATGACGACTCTGATGATGATTCCGATGCAAAGAGGTATGACCCCAGACATAGAGAATGAGTCCGACTAACTAGGTTCTTCTTATTTATTTTCCACTGAGGGCAGTGTCCCGTTAAAGTGTGGGGTGGCGGCATTGCATGCTATAATTCTCTATTTGCATCTATGTTTGTTTACTTTGTTTTTGTTTGTGTTTCGTTTTTAAGTTTTTTTAGTAGTAAAATTTTTTTAGCTTCATATGAAATAATTCTAATAGGCAGCATGAGATTATAACAAGAGTATGTGCTACAATTATGACTATTGAGACGTTTAGGCTCTAGTGGTGACTCATTATGTGATATTGTGTGGTTCAATTCCTTCACTTGTTGGGTCGAGAGTCTATATTACTTCTAATCAAGTCGACCATGTGCCTTGTGTGTGTGAGATAATAGTATATTCTATGTTTGTGGCTGATGCTAGAACTTGCCCGGTATGTATGCAAAGCGAAAATAAGGAGTGTGAGTTTAGGAGATGATTTAGGCATTTCTTTGGCAACCTATACATGTTTACCTTTGTCTTACCTACCCATGGACATCATCCTAGTTAAACCCTTTTGAGCCTTTAGCCTGTTTCTTTGACAACCTAGTGTGTAAGCCTAATCCATTTTTTTCAAGATCGTAATTTCATCCAAATTCCTAAGTACTTTAAAGTGAAAAAGTCATGTGACAACATAAGAGGAAATTGGGTGAGTATGATGCTTTAAATTGTAATGGTGCTTGAATGTGTTATGAGAAAGAAAGTGCTAGCATAAGAGGTATGTTGTGAAAAGAAAAAGGAAAAGAAAACTGAAAAGTGAGTTGTGCTTAAAGGTGAAAAACAAAAGAGGAGAACAAGGGTGGAAGAATAAAAGAAAGAAAGGCTGAAAGAAAAAAGTGTCAATAATACAATGTGATGTATTAAAGTGCTTAGGAACTTAGTCACTATTTCTGGCCAAAATAGATGATCCTACCCGTCCCTTAGCCTACATTACAACCATCAAAAGACCTACTTGATCCTAATCTTTACATTCTGACATTTAGTGGAGTAGTACACTAAGGGCAAGCCTATGGTCATCAGTTGCTGCATACGAATTCTTTGTGAGAGCGAGAGCAAGAATATTTTGATACCCATGTTTGAAAAATATGCTATACTTGTGAGTGACTATGGGTAATATATTGTAAGACACACATGGTTGATGAGTTTTGGATAGTTGTGTATGATTCTTTGTGCCTTGACTTTTGAATATGAGTTAACCACCATCACGAGTCTATGCTAGAGGTTAAATGGTTTCTACTAATGATCGGAAAACTACTCTTTGTTGATAATTGTTGTGCTTGTCTTGACGAATGTTTTGTGTTGTTGTTGTGAAACCCTAAGTTGATGTTTAGAGGGACATGATATTTTGTTCAAGGATGAACAAAGCTGCAAGTGGGGTGTGTTGATGATAGACGATATTACGTGCCTATATCAATATATTTTGCCCATATTTGTGCCATGTTTTGAGAACAAAGTATATATTTCATGCGCTTTTAGTCCTTTTTCCTGTTAGTGAGCTAACAAACATGATTAGCAAAGTTTCAGGTATAAATGATGCAGAAATCAGCATTTTATGGCTTACTTGACGCTAAAGAAAGCTCACGAAGGAAGGAAAGGGAGTTTGGATGCCTAAGGACAAAAAACGCTGCATGGAAAATCTGTCCCGGGCTAAAACAGCATTTCTGAAGACTTTGGGGACTTGCAGTAACTTAGTTGGATTTGTACAATGATGCATTAACCTAGTACAATTGGGTTATGTATTTCATTAGTTTATTTGGATTAGGATAATAATACATTAACCTAGTACAATTGGGTTAAGTATTTCATTAGCTTAGTAGGATTTGGTTAAGTATTTCATTTGCTTAGTAGGATTAGGATATGGATATTATAAATACCCTATCATGCTATACATCTTGTTACATTCCTCCCTTAGTGGAGAGAGACAATCCTCCCTTAGTGGAGAGATACATTCTACTTCTCAATTACAACCCTTCTAATCTTCCCATTAATTCTATTTTTCTTCTTCTATTCATCTATTCAATTCTTAATTTCCGTAACAAGAGAAACATTACTTTGCTAAGGAATTCACGCCTCACGCCTACCACTTGTGCTACACGAAAATCATCAATCTTGTGGTATAATAATAACAATGCAAATTGTGATTTCCTTCGCATTCATGGGTAACTAAACTTCTCTGTTGGGGTTATGGAAGCCGTATGAGATACTATCTATTGCTGTGAGTTTATGAGTTCGTGACACGTATGCTACTTATATCATTATTCTCTTCATCTTAATGCAAATTCTTGTGGCTGCAGACGCATAGAATAACGCCTGTATAACATTTAACCTATTCGAAAGAAAGGTTGTCTGTCTGGAAAAGAGATAATGTCAAGGTAGTAGGACACCCTTTCCTATTAAAAAGCTAGTGCCGTAACTGGACTAACCTCTTGGAGAATTCGTATCGTTAGACACTCTTTAAGCTTGAAAGAGTTAAAGTGAAATAATCCTCGAATAGGTCGAAAGACGCCTGGATTTACCATCGAATACAATTCTCTATAAGCACATGCATGTCACAATTCTACACACTCATAGCTAATAGAGACGTATAACTCAGAAGGTGGATATAACCCCAACGCTTCAATTCTCATTGTTTACCACTCACGTAACATTCTTTCTTTTTATTTTCAGCTTTTATTTTGATACTTTATTTAAATTACTTGCACGACAAGAATCCCCCCTCTTACGAGACTTGCACCAAAAGTTTAGTAATTTTGCTTACTTGTTGGCCAAGCTATTCCCTGTGGGATTGATACCCAACCCAGGTTGGGTTCTATATTTGCTAACGACCGCTTTACACTCCTACGAGAGCTGTAGATTGAGCGTTATCAAATACAATCAGACCTATCATTCATAGCCTTGATCGGTTACATATCTAAAAGATTTTTATGATTACAAACCCTTTCTCCCTCCTACATTTACAATCGTTTGCTAGACTTAGGAACCCATTTGAGCTTGAGTTCCTAAAAAGAATACAAAGGTGTGATTAAATCCTTATTTTTCCATCTAGGTAATGTGAGATTCTTCATGTTTTACCTAGGTTTTACACCTTTGGGGTAGGTTCTCCCCTAGTGAACATGTATAATATTTGTCATTCTTGCTCTAAGCCAGCTTTGATATTTTTCTTTCAAGTGTCCATCTATTCCATAGGGAGTGCACAAGGGTTCGTAGGCTTTTATTTTAACATTTTAAACATCCTTGCCTTGTGACCCAGATGATTAAGTTTTGTTTTGATACCCAAGACCCTTACCATTATTGACTCCTTGACCAATTAGGTTTGAAAGGATTTGAGAAGATGCATCCCATTATAGGGATTTTTTAAGTTCTTCCCTTAGACGGACCAGGCCCCCCTCCTACTCCTCATTCTTCTGGAGTGCAGACATAAGATGCTTTTTGGAATCCTCCAATTTTTCTTCAAACTCAACCTAAAACTTTGATGCTTCTTTCTTTGATTTACTTTCTGAAGCATCTACTTTCTTTAGTTGACTAATCAGGCACAAATTTTTATAATTTGAGCTTAGCAACCTATCGCTCAGTTTCATATATCTTGAGAGTTAGAGAAATAAACTCAAGCTATTGAATTTCCACCTTTTCGTCTAAAGAAAATTTTTTCTTAGTCAATTCACACATAGAGTCAATCAACACATTTGTAAGCCTTTTTATCTTTTTAACAAAATTGTTATCCTAGTTTTCCTTAAGATTAGAAAGTGGTATCTCATACTCTTTTTCATCTTTAGTAGTTTCCATAAATGCAAACAAGGAAGAAAAGATTACTTTCTCATCCTACAATTCAAGCATTGAAACATCTACAGACTTCTTAGCTTTATCAAATTCGCAAGAGGAGTTACCCCAACCAACTAAGGCTTGTTTAACTACAGAATCAGCTGCAACTTGTCTTCTTGATTTTATAGGGACCTGGTCCCTTTTATTTCCTTTGTCATATCCAACATTGAGATACTCATAATGGTCCATTTTTTTGCATAGGACAATCTTTTACGAAATGCTCAGGACTACCATATTTGTGACACACCTTCATAGTGACACCCTTTCTACTGCTACGTCCACTTCTTTAGAATTGACCACTTTTACTCATTGCTTTAACAATTATTTTTGCCAAGTGGGAAACATCGGTGTCTTCTTTATTTGAAATTAACATTGAATCCTTTAGTGACAAAGATTTTTCCTTTTTGTCTTCCTTCTTTTTTTCTGCTTGCTGCTTCTTGAGTTCATGGGTCTACAAGTTCCCAATAAGTTCATCAATAGTGAGGATCTTTAGGTTTCTTGCCTCAGTTATGGAATTCACTTTGCTTTCCCATCACTTGGGAAGAACATCTAAAATCTCCCTCACATATTTATACAACAGAGTCACTTCTTCTATGCAGTGTAGCTCCTTTGTGATAAAAGTAAATCTTATAAGCAATATTTGTTTTGTCTCTCCTTCTTTCATAGTGAAGGTTTCATGCTGAGTTGTCAAAATATTAAATTTAGAATCCTTCATATCTGTAGTTTCCTCTTGAGCATTCTTATAGCATTCCTAGATTTCTTTAGAAATTAACATACAAATGTCCTATTTTATTCATCTAGACCTATACCACACACTAGCAGTTTCTTTGCCTTGTAGTTCTTCTCAATTCTTTTCCTGTCTTCATCATTGAACTCCCTCAACTTTTGATGATAATTCATGTAACATCTCCTTCTTTGAATTCTTTTTAGGAACAGCAGGAATATCAAGGATTATGTCCATTAATTCACTATCTTCAGCCATAATGAAGTCAAACATCTCGGTTTCCCACCACCCATAATACTGACCTTTAAATCTTGGTGGTCTAGTAGTAGATTCCCTTCTTCTAGGTTAGGTGGAGAATCCATGATAACCAAATTACTCTAGGTATTTTTATAGTGTTGTGCATCTATTACCAAATATCAAAACCCTTATGGATTGCACGATAGAGTGAGGGACCAGGTCCCTCAAAGTCAATCGCAGGCAAAATACAGTAAATAACCAGGAATCAAAAGACAGTGTAGGAAGAGTAAGAACACAAGATTTAAACATGGAAACCACCTTGATTAAGAAAGGGAATATGGATTGCCTTCTTAAGCTCTCCAAAATACACTATAATCAAACTCTTGATTACAGCCTTCAATGAACCTAACTCTAGGTTCGTTTTTCTTATAATAATCTACTACAAGATTATCTTGGAAACTCTGCCAAGGACTCTCTACACTGCTTAAATCTAATAAGTATCAAAACTTAGGCAACTCTACCTAAGCACTCTTTACTCAAGAGAAAAGTTCATTCCTCTTATAATACAATTAATTTATTAACAAATTAGAATTCACTCAAGAACAAATCCTATTTAATTACACATAAACATCTAAGAACATAAGCAGTCTTGAATCGGAGTTTTAGTTCTCTACTTCACTCTTTTGATTTGTGCAAAAACCATTTGATGAAAAAGCATATTTTTCCATTGATAGATCAGTGATGATTAGGGATGTAATATCATTGGGATAGCTTTCCTAATCAGAACAAGCAATACCTGAAATTTTATTACATAAGATGCCATCAAGTGTGCCAGATATACTATACCTTGAGCATCCATGGACCTATTCCCTTGCAGTTAGCTACTCATCATCAAAACAACACATAGCACAAATCATTTAGAAGGGTTAGAATCTATACTCCAAATCTATCATAACCTTTAAACCACCATTCCAAGGCATCAAAATCCAAATTGAAGCAGACAAGTATAAACTAAGGCCAAATACGCAAATTAACATCACTATCTAAAATCAGGTATATCACCACTAGTTCCTGCTAGAGTAGAAGTTGAAATGTAGATAAAGAAAAAACTAACAATAGAGGATAAACCAAAGGTTAAAAGCATGACAATCAGCTACATATCTATTGGTGGGCATGAATCATCAAGCATAACAAAGAACTCACTAAGGTTGCAAATCATTCTAGTAATAAACCAAAACTCTAGCTACTATGAGAAATGTAACCTTAGACGAAAATTAGTTAGTACAATGTGACATCTAAAGAAATGAATATCCATAGGCATGTATCACCAAGGAGATGTACTCCATGAAGTTACATCAGACGGAACAAATGTCAAATGAGGATTTCTTGAATCCTCCCATTTTATTCAAACTTTAACTCAATTAAACCATGAATCACACCACAACAGAATAGAATACCCTCCTCAACATCAATACCAAATCAAGGCTACTACTATAAAATGAACAATGTTGATCAAGATAAAAAAATTTCAATTTTCCAACTTATGAAGTGATCGCAGAAAAAGATCACCTATCTCCATCTCCTTTAACTCCACTTGAAAAAGAACCACACCATACCAAGAATAGAGAACCCAAATCTATACCAATACTACAATCCAGCTATCACCAGGAGACAAACCTAACAAACCTAAAAGGCAAACCCAAGACCATTTGATATCAACATCAAGACCACTACTAGATTATGAACTAGCCAAATTGGAAGAATGGATCCCAGATTAGTCAATCTAAAAAACAAGCTATATATAGCAAGATTGCCAATTCTAAATTATTTGTAAACCATAAGGAAAATCCTATAATCTCAAATTCAGAAATGGATAATATAAGCAAATTCCCAACTCTAGAACCACAATAGAACCAAGGAAGAAAAAACTACCTTCACTTCCATAACCTACTCAAAAACTGATTTAGCCTAGCTAAGAGAAGAGAAAAATGAGTGATCTGACCTGGTTACAAATGAAAAACTATCTAGGAGAACTAGCCTCCTAGGCCAATAAATAAACATTATGAGGAAGGAAAATATAACTACATTATTCTAACCTAGTCATCTATCAAGAAAGGATTGATCAACGTCAAATAATAACAATAGTAACAACAATAAAAGAAACACTAGCATTAAGAGTAGGTGGTACAAAAAATGAAAATAAATAACGAGTACCACTTTAGTCCATAAGCCAAGGTAAATAGGATTCAAACCCAAATGCTACACCCCTAGGAAAATATCAATACAGATCCACTCTATCCACTACTAAGAAATTATCTACAGGTAGTCATATATACCAAGGCACATAATAATAAATATGAACTTACCAAGACATATAATCTTTAATGGGTATGGAAACCCATATCCAAATAAAAATAAAAGTAAAATATAGGAAATCAAGGGTGCACCTACCATGTAAGATATATTAAATCATAAGCCCACTATGTTTAAATGGGTATGAATATGAGCAGGTCCAAACTTAAACTGAGCCTCTAAATCATAAACGAAGGTACCAAGTGCACTTCCTTTAACAAAACATGCCACAACCCTATTAGACTAATCTAGACAGTATCAATGACTAATAGCTCTATACTGGGCCCACTCTCTTGATCGATGTTTGATCTCTCTACAGTTATAGAAAACCCCTAAAGCCCTAACCTGACAAGAAACATGAGTTGACCCCAATTGGATGACCAACGAATGTTAAGAACACTCCCTACTGAAAATACTATCCTTCTTGTAATCTTAGCATACCTCTAGAACTCTAGGTTATGATGACAATATGCTAACTCTATCTAAAAAACTAACTCATGACTGAGTCACCTCTAGAAAAATAAAATATGTCACTCTAACCAAAAAACACTTTTGGAATACTCTGAGGTGTTACACCTACTAATACAGAATGAACACCATAGAATAAAGATCTACATTGAACACTCCATGAGGTCAAATGAAAACTTTGCCCGCTCTAACCACTATGACTTATTTGAGAGCCATATCTAGACTGAGATGCTTCCTACATGGAAATGATTGGCTACAGGTGAAGCTAATCTCCATTAGGAGGGTCCTTACTCCAGATAGAACACTAATAAAACTGTACTAATGAAATAGCCTCTTACCACTACCTCTATAAGTCTTAATATATGCTCTCTTTGTGGGTTTTGTATGATCAACAACCTAAGCTAAAAAAGACCTAGCTACTATTAAGTGATCAAATGTCAAATAAAGTAGTAAAGCTAATCCTCTAGCAAATCCATGCACCATTTCATGCTCTATAGGATATAGCATAGAAATATGTCTAGCCCATTCAAGAACTTAAGATCATAAAATGAAATCAACAGGGTTAACCCCATTGAACTCCAACAACCAAACTCTAGTTTGAGAGTTTCTCGATAAATTAGACCTCACCTCTAGCTATGGGGTATCCATAAAAAGGCTTAAAATTCCTATGAATATTTAAAGGTTAAAGCAGTTTCCAACACTATCTAAGCTAGAGCTAGCCCTAAATCCAATGGCTAACGATGAAGATCTTCAGTACTAAACTCTGAATCCATAATCTAATGGTGTATTAAAACTATGAAAATGCATGCAAAAGTTTCATCCACATTTTTCTATAACCTTGAATCATCCATTTATAATAGTATAAAGTCAAAGAATGTACTAGAGGTTCATAAAAATTTGGAAAATGGTCAAGAGTCAAGAATAGAATTTCTTAAAAACTCCCTGTATCCTCCATAAGATAGGATATAAGAATCTCCATATGATCCATAGGACTCTGCTACTCACTTAGCCCTTGTACCAACATACTCGTAAAACTTAGTCTCTGATACCAATTTTTCATGACCCAATTTCTCAGGTCATGATGACATCTACTATAACCCACCAGTAGGTAAGCCAAGACATAGTCCTAAACTGCTACTAATAGACTATCCAAATAAATAAATAAAATTCATGCAATAAATTTGATACGGGGGCTAACATATGTATAACAATTCCAAAATCTTGTACTGTTGGTACAAGAGCTTCTAATATAATAAGAGTACAAGGTTCGAAACTGAATAAATATACAAATACAATATTTCTTTAAATAAAATATATTGATCAGTCTAAACCACAAGAGGGAGAACAGTAGTACTTTATATTGCTCAAACTATACCTCCTTAGAAGGATAAAGCAATCAATGTCAAAATATAGTAATCCAACTAGGTTGGCGTCAATCCTACAGGGATAGGCCAAATATATCTCTCAAACTTACTGAAATCAACAAGTAGTATAGAAAAATAAATGTGGAGATTTTTGAGAATAGTAAAAAATGACAAAAATTGGATGATTTTGGTTGTATCAGTATAAGACGAACACTAGGTTTGCATTTTCCCTAGATTCTAACTCTGTAGATTTATCATGCACTATCAAACTATTTTAATAGCTTGCCTATAGAATCTGAAAGTTATGTATCAGCAAGTGTCTTATGAAATCATTGGCAAATCTCAATCATTATCTTATGAGTCATAATGTGTCACATTACTAACCCTTACAGTGGATCATAGTTTAAGTATTACCTTGTGAGTCTCAAGTTATTAGATGAATGATAATTATCTGAAGTAGATAAAGCTGATTATCTTAGATCAATAATTAACTTCAAATCACTCCTATGATCTCTTTTTCCCAATCTCAACCTTCTTTTTTAAAGTAGTGAATATAGGTGGATCCTTAACATTGTCCAGTGCTAATAAATCAATTAAATCAAATAAAACCATAATACATACAAGAATCTTTAACTAGAATTATTTGGAACTTCCTATGCTTCATTAATTTGCTAGGGTTTCCACAACCTTAGCTAAGGGAATTAGCCACACGTACTTGCAAAAAAATTCATGGAATTCATAGACAAAATCATATAATTAATCTCATAATAACAAAAGAATAAAACCCAATATCTCAAGTCAATTATGAAACCAAGAACAAAACAATCCCAAGATCACAAGTAAATCTTGGAATCAAAAGATATTTGTGAATAATATAGATGATATAAACATAGCCCCAAAGGGCATATATTATCCTAAGAGGACCTAAGCAAGCATCTTTATTAAGAAAATATCTAAAAGGGTATTTATAGGTTATGTGGAAATCTTAGAAATTAAATCCAAAAAAAAAGGAAAACTTGAGTAAACGTACACAATATTGACTAAAAATATCATAGGAGTCTATATAGTTTACATGGAAACCCTAGAAAATCAATCAAAAATAATCCAGGAAAAGTGACTCAGCGACCATTATAGACCCATCTACAAGGCGTAGGTGGTACCTACGGCCAGTAGGTAAGTGTCCATAGGTAGTGCCCCAAATTTTGATCTATAAATTTCATTTTTTGATACCTACGCCACTACCTACGCCCAGTATGTAGTACCTATGGGGTGTAGGTGCCTCGATAAGCAGTCACTTTTTAGTGTCTCATTTTGTTTTCTTCTAGTTAGCTTCCAACACCTAGATTCCTGTAAAATAACTCTAAAAACACATCAAATCCAATAAAATATCCTTAAGTGAATGCATATTATCCATGTTTTAGCATCATAGGTTACATAAAACCATGGCACATCAGTACTTAAAATGCAGGAGCTCACCTTAAATATCTTATACATAGATGCTCCGCACGATATACACAATAATGGCCAGAACCCATACTAGGATCTATAGGATGTAGAAGTGTAGTATGAGTACCAAACTCATAGTTCTCGTTAGGAAACTTCTGAGTAATCTCCAAAGATAATACAAATATATATAACATGCAAAGAAGGAATATAAACTATAGATGACTATGCAGGAAGCTAACATAATAAAGCTAGAGAGACAATAAGGATGAATTATCATATTTTAGTCATACTTATGCACTAAAGCACTATATCATATATCACTAGAAAATATACAAATAAGGAGTAGAATAAGGATATATAGTAGCATATAAGGCCAAGAATATATATAAAACATAAATAGGGAAGAAAAAGAAGGATAGATGGTAATGTCGTATCCATATTTATATATATATATATATATATATATATATATATGTCTACACATACACATATATATAACTACCCAAGGTAATGATTAAGGTAACCAACCTAACATCTCAAGGCATTCTAGTTAAGTAGGAAACTAGTTCTTACATAATTAGGGTCCTTAATCAAAATATCCAACCATGAGATAATTATCCATACTATAATTTACCATAAGAGACAGAGGGTTAGAATCATGACTCTAACCACAGTATCAGACCATAACCAATCTACCTTAAACTAACCATAATATTAACAATAAAGTAACTGGCTAGTCCGTACAAATAATTCCTAAATGTGGCCCAAAAAGATATTTGGGTTAAGAAAGAGATTTAACAAATCCCATATGCCAATTAATAAATGGTCACCCAACCACTTTAGTAACTGCTGCTAAAGAGGATCCTCAAATGCCAAAGAAGTTTGGTACAGATACGTGATCCTCGCTAAAGTAGTTGACTAATTGCTAAAGTGGTTTAGATTTTGCTAAGTCCAAAATGGACTCTAATCAGCTGTAACAGATTCATTCGAAATCCTGTGCACATAATTAAACTATGCTATCTATAAGACCCATACAATTTTAATGATTTTTTACCCTCCCATATTTATAATGTAAATTTTTACTTGAATTATGTTTAGGGATGTTAAAAGGATATTTTGGGAAAGTTTTAAATTTTTCAAAAAGGGTTTGAGTCTATTTCTGAATTCTAAGGCAGTGTGCCTCCACAATAGTGTCGTGGCATGGAGTTTAGCCTCTGTGATAAGAGCGTGGCATGGAGTATACTAATCTTTTATGGATTTATAGCACTTTTGATGCTTAAAACTATAAAAATATGCAAGTTACTTAGGTTGTTTTGTGTGTCTTAGGTATATTTTGCAGGAAATTAGGTTTTGGATGCTAAACGGAATAAAAAGATGAAAATGAAAGTTTTGGGCTTCTTACTTAGACAATTCTAGGTATCAGTGCCACTTATTGGGCATAGGTGACCAAAGTAGATGTCAGAACGTGATTTCTAGAGGCTCAAAAATAGGGAAAAAAGACACTGTCACTTACTAAGGGCACATGAAATTCGTATATAGTATATTAGGTCCATATATGAGCAAAGTAAGTGGCAAAAGTCCAAGTACAGAGAGTTAAAGGAGTTATGCAAGAGGTATGGCACTTGCTTAGGACAACATACAGTCTGTATGTAGTTCATATTATTCGTAGGTGGCCTAAGTATTTGGCCACCGATCTTACTTATCTTTTTTTATTTGGATTTTGATTTTGAGGGTTTTGTTGTATCCTATAAATAGTTGCTTGATGTTTTGTAGTTAGTTTATGCACTCTTAACACTTATAAATATATATTTGATTCTAAGATTGGATTTTAATCTTGGAATTACTTTGTTCTTGTATTTGGTTGATTATTCAGTTGTTGTCTTTGGGTTTTACTTGTTTATGATTTTGATAATATTTAATGATTTTAATTATGAATTATGTTAATCATATCGCAATTATGAGCAGTTAAATCCAATAGCTAGGGTTGTGGGAACCCTGGTATATTGACGAAGTATGGGGAAGTGCGAAGTTATCTTAAACGTGTATATTTACATGTATTGCATTATATTTGGTTTGATAGATGTCTTAGAAGTTGCAAATCATAATATCATCCTAGAAGATCACTAATTCCTCCACAAAAAGAGTAGTTACTAGGAAAAGATCATTACAATAGTAATTGAAAGATTAACTATTGATTGAGACTAATTCGTATTATATATGTAGGATGGTTATCTATCATCTTATAATATGAGACTTAAAAGGTAATAGTTAACTGGGATCTAGGATAAGATTTAGTAATGCGACATCCTAAGACTCAAAAGGTAAGGGATAAAATACATCAATGAGTCCACAAGACAGCTAATAGTACATAACTTATCAGATTCTGCATGCAAGGTACTATGTATTTTTAATAAATCATGATAAGACTAATGAGTTGAGAAGTCAGGGGGAAACAATCCTAGGTTCATCACTAACTGATTAAAACTAAAGTTGAGATTTGCTGCTTGTTTGAGATTACAACAACAAACCCCCTATTTACTTTAAATTCTACTCATTAAGTTCAGCAAACTAGAGATATAAATTTGCATCTTCCTATTAACAACAACCACTTTATCCTTCATTTGGAGGTATAGTTTAGGAGTTGATTAAGAATTTTGGCGTCGTTGTTTGGGAATATGATATGACTATTGATTAATGTTTGTTAGAGTTTTGGTGTTTTATTTTTCTATTCTTAGTTAGGTATACGCTGGTGTATGCCTAAAACCAAGAGTCAAGGCAATCCCTTACTCCCACTAAATCCTATCCTAGAGATACTGCTATAGCCTACTCATATTATGATTAAAGCAGTTTGTGTAGTCCATTTTAAAGGGGTTTGGTATGATCCTAATGTGGTTTCTCCCCCTACTACAGCTGATCCATAAAACTTTATTTATAGACAGACAGAGCAGATCTTAGCAGATACTCCTACCTAGTGAACGGATGCTACTAGCCAGCGAAAGGATGAGGAGACGTGGTTAGCTCAGATGGCAGAGTTAGATAGGCTAAGACTGGTAGTTAATCATCAAGCAGTACTCAATGGTAATTGAGAAAAAGTTCGAGGTGCCCAAGCTTAAGTGATCCGACCATTCCTATACTTTCAGCCATATAATAATGAGGATGATATGGGATACGTTTAACCTATAGAAATAGGAGTTATCATTCCTCCTATACTACTCCCCTAATACTACCGAAATAAGAGTTATCATTCCTCTTACACCAATCCCAATGTGAAATTTGACATAACCAGTGCCATAATCTAATTTTTAAATTTAAAAGGTGTATTTTTGGGCTCGGCTACAGACAGTGTAATTATGTATCTTGCTCATTTTGTTAGGATCTACACTTTTTATACTATTTTGGGGGTAGAGTAGGATACACTCATATTGAGGTTGTTCCCCATCTCATTGAATGGAGAAGCTTCTTTATGGTTGGCAAAACTTTCAAAGGGGTCTATTACAACTTAGAATAAGTTGCATTAGCAATTCTTAAATAGATTATTTCCTCTTGTTAGGATATTATAGCTTAAAGACAAGATATACAATGTTAGATAGCTTCATTCAGAGTCAATATATAAGGCTTGGTTCTAGTTTAATAAGAAGATGAGCATGGTACCCAATCATCATATTTTAGGGTGAGCTTACTAGAGATATTCCATAAAGCCCTGAACATCAGTTCCTAAGCCATAGTAGACACAATCACTAGAGAAGCATTCATAAAATTAACAGGGAAGTAGGTTCTGAAGTTTTATACCAGATTTCTCTCACCAATTGAGGGTGGCATACCCAAAAGGCTGAAAGGGGTGCTGGTATTTATGCTATCTGAGTTTTTAGTGAGCATACAATAGTAGATGATTTGTAATGTAAGAGATTACACAACTGAGGACTAATATTAGGTTTCTTTCTAAGTAGTTTGCAATAATGAACTCCAAGAAGGTAAACACAGTAGGTGAACAAAGTTCAACCTCTAGAGCTTATGAGTCAAATTCAAAGGAGGAGTCTAAGTATATTATTAATAAATTAATGGGTTTTCAATCCATAGGGCAAGTAAAACAAAGTTGGAACTATTATAGAGAGAGATATAGAGATCAAAAAGGGAGTGTAATGGTGACTGGAGATGGAGAGATGACTATAAAGAGAAGGGAAATAGTTATGTTACACTATAGATATAAATAGTGAATTGAGAAAGGAAGCTATTCTTACCAAATTGGTAAAGGGGTAAGAGAATTAGGAGGCTAGCCTTATGGAGAAAAGGGTTATCTCAGGTATAACACAGAAGGTTGACTCTTATGAAATTGTAATAAAGAAGTTAGAGATGCTGATTGGGTAGATGTGTAAAACCCAGTAATATTCTAATCTTGATTCATCTCTTAGTTCCATGCTTAAGGGGTGAAAATCTTAAAAATTTCACTAAGTGTTGAGGACTTAGTCATTTTCAATACACCTAAACTTAGATGATTATTATTTTGGTCTTCCTAACCTCGAGATATTGATTTTTGAGTTGTATTATGTTCGGGGGTATTAAAGGTATGTCTCGAGTAAGTTTTAGAATTTTAAACGAGCATAGGGATGCGTTTGCAAAATAAAAATAGTAGCCCCACCAGGATAGGCCTATGGTGCCCAGTTTAGTCTACCGGGATAGAGCTTGTGGTTACAGGTCTAGTCCACCAGACTGGAGCAGACGGCATGGGGTTTACCCCATCCTTCTAGAGCTTGCGGTGCTCCCATGACTATTCGTCCATCCTCTTGGCCTTTAATCTAAGGGGTATTTGGGTTATTTTTCCTTATCTTATTTTGTCCATAACATGAATTGGGGCTTCTAAAAGGGCATTATTTGTCTCATTCACTCAAATTTCTCCTAAGAAAACCCTCCTTCTTCCCCAATAACAAATTCAAGCTTCATTCTTAATAAATCAAGAGTTCAAGCATTCCACCCAAGAAATCTTTAAGAATTCACTTATTAAGGTATGTGGGATATTTATCTATGGGTCCATTTCACCCATGGAGCTTAAAAACCCTCTTTTTGTTTAATTTATGAGTTTATACATATTCAAGATGAAATAAATCCATGAATATCTTATTAATTTAATGTCAAGTTATGGTTACAATTATTTGCAAGTGGAATGAGTCATATCGAGTTTTATGTGTTGCGATTCCCAAGTCATGTTCAATTGATTTTAGAATAAATCTCCAAATTATGAATTTAGCCATGTAATCATTTGTTGCTTCATGTTTAAGACATTCCCATATTCAATCTTATTATTCTTACATGTTTGATAAAATGTCCATGTTGTGGGTCTTTGAACCACGTTTGCATACTACAATATTTCAAGTTTGATGTCGTATTTTTATAATAATTCACTGCTGGTGGGTTATGAACACCTGATGCCAATGTGTTTTACATGATTTTAAATCTTTCAAGTAGTAATTCAATGAAATCATACGACATTTTATTTACTCATGTATTTATGATCATGATGAGAACTATCAATTATAAAAAATAATGTCAAGTTAAACTTAGTTTGGTTCAGTACAAGTGCCAGTTTAGTTGGGAGTAGGATTTAGTACCGAGCGAATATAGGGATGGTGGCATCTCTATTAGTTAGATAGAGTCATTAGTAGCAGCCCTTGTATTCTAGAACAACATATCCAGTATAGGATATGAGGGGTTACCCATCAATTTAGGCTTGTCTTCCTCTCAGGGGTCACCCGCCAGTTTAGGCTTGACACCTTGGTCCTTTGGGACAACAGATTAGTATATCCACACAGCTAGTGTTAGTACCTATGGCATGGTACTTAGTTAGTGTTAGTACCCATGGCACAGTACGTACACTCTTTAAACTAGGGTTGTAAGTTTGCTCCTCGATTAGCTCAGATTGGGGCATGTTGGTTACATGATACCTCTTGCAGTCTTAGTACAATAATAAGTATTTAGTTCAATTTTGATTGACCAAGTGTATAGATTTTTAGTTATTCAACTATACAACTTTCATTCTTTTAGATTACAGGATCTCATAAATATGTTTATACTTGTTGTAGCATTCTCAGATATTACATGTTCAGGCATTTATGCTCAGTTACTTCATACATATCAGCTAGTCCTCATCTCATATACCAGTGCATTCAAAGTACTGGCCATTTACTTTTATTTGAGTTATGTTGTCTTATAAAATAGGTTAGAACATACAGTTTCCTGACTGCTCTTATATAGTTTAGCATTACTCAGCATCAATAGTGGTGAGTCCTTATCCATCAAGGACATGATTTATTTATTAGTTACTTCAGTTCTTTCTTATGTTCATTCAGTTGGAGTTAGTAGGAGGTTTGTACCATCAACTCCTCATGACATTTAGAGGCTTTCAGACTATCAATTAAACAGCCAGTCAGTCATTCCATGGTTATCAGTTGTTTTTAGATAGATAGTTGGTTTCTAGTATTCCATTAGATATTTCATACATGTTTTGATTTGTATTTTAGTATGAAGTTTTATAGTATCTTATCACCTTACCCTCCGTGCATGTATTGTATTACTATTTTTTCTGTGTTCACAATAGGTATGAGCTCATGGGTTATGTTGTGGTCACTTATGGCCGTAAGTACCATTATCGCAAATAAGGGGTAGCATCAGGTCATGACAAGATGTCTACTATATTAAATCAACAGAATCCAGGTACCCTTACGAGTGACACGATTAAGATTCCTCCAACTAGGTACCCTAGGAGTGGTGCCCCTACTAATGATCCCTTTTTTCCCACTAATAAGGAGTCGAATAATGATAGTACTTCAAGTAATGAGACACCTAAGGTAAAGTTAGAGAAGTTGACATTTATTGATGATGATTATAAGACTGATAATGGTAATGACTGGTTTAGAGAGCCCAATAATAATGTGCACGATTTTAGTATGATTTCTTTCTTACCGTTAGTAGAAAAGAAGAATGACCCCAAAGCAATTACTATTATTGTGTTCTATTGGGCCCTGCAACATCAAATAGTATTTGTGTAGCCTAGGGGTTGGATAAATTTGATGTCACTAGTTATTTACAAGTTTTTGGGGATGGGGACACTCAAACCCACATCCATGAAGTTGTGATGGTCTAATCTTCTATGAAGAAACCACTGGGTGTTTTATGTGATGTAGAAGTAAGTGTGGCATATTCCTAGTAGATTTCATGATTCTTGACTATAAAGTGGAGTTTTAAGCCCCTATTATATTGGGTAAACCTTTCCTATCCACAGGTAGGGCATTGATTGATATGAACTCGGACGAGATAACCTTTAAGATGAATAATAAGCACGTGAGGTTTTATGTGTCTGTCAGTAAAGCAGTTAGATAATATATGAGTGGTGTTAGTGGTAGATACTATTGATGATGATGTAGATGCAGAGGGTGTGCCCATTAAAGAGAGGCTTTGGGTTAAAGCATTAGCGGCTGTAATTATGAACTTTGAACGTGATGGCATCAAAGAACATGATAAGATGGTTAAAGGATTACATGGTAGAGGTTCTTACAATTATGCCACAAAAAAGTTGGATCTTGATCTGAAAAATAGAACCACGTTGCCAGCTAAACCATCCATTTAGGAGATACCAATTTTGGAATTAAAAACCTTCCTATCTCACTTAAAGTATGCATTCTTGGGGGCCAACAATACCTTACTGATGATTATTGCTGTAGATTTACCAGATTCACAGGTGAAAGCATTGATATACTATTATAGAGGTTCAAAAGAGCCATTAGGTGGACTATGGGAGATATTATGGAAATCCCACTAGGTATTTGTACTCATAAAATATATCTTGAGCCATAATGTGTTCCAAGAATTTAGCATCAGCGCGGATTGAACCCTCCTATGTAGGAGGATATAAAGAAATAAAGTATCAAGTGGTTAGATATGGGAGTAGTTTACCCCATTGCAGATAGATAAAGGGTTAGCTTGATTTAATGCATGCCAAAGAAGGGTGGAATTACAGTAGTTCCCAATGAGCAAAATGAGCTTATGCCCATGAGACTAGTGACCGGTTGGAGAGTTTCCATGGCTTACAGAAAGTTGAACACATGGACCAAGAAAGACCATTTCCCATGCCTTTTATAGATCTAATGCTTGATAGACTAGCAGGCCAGAGTTGGTATTATTTTCTTGATGGGTACGCGGTTTACAATCAGATCATTATTGCTCCTGATGACCAAGAAAAGACAACATTTACTTGCCACTGTGAGACTTTTGCATTCAAGAGGATGCCATTCGGGTTGTCCAACACTCCTCCCAACTTTCGGTGATGCATGATGTATATATTTTCTAATATGGTGGAGGAAACGATTGAGGTCTTCATGGATGATTTCTTAGTGGTTGGGGACTCCCTCGAAGATTGCTTTGCCCATCTGGTCAGTGCACTGTAGAGATATAAAGAGTGCAACTTAGTGTTGAATTGGATAAATACCATTTTATGGTAAAAGAAGGTATTGTTCTCGGGCACAAGATCTCTAAATAGGGTATTGAGGTGGAGAAAGCTATGATTGATGTAATTGAAAAATTATCACCACCAATCTCAATTAAAGGTATAAAAATCTTTTTGGGCCATGCAGGCTTTTATAGGAGGTTTATCAAGGACTTCTCTCAAATTGCAAATCCTCTATGCAAGCATTTATAGAAAGAGGTGAAATTTTTATTCGATGATGTATGCTTGAAATCCTTCAAATGCTATAAGGGGAGGTTGATTCTGGCTTCTATCATTCTGTCCCCTTATTGGTCTTCACTGTTTGAGGTCATATGTGATGCCAGTGGAGTAGCCTTAGGTGTTATCATAGGCCAAAGGAGAGAGAAGATCCTTCATACTATATATTATGCCAACAAGGCATTAAACCCTACATAGAAGAACTATACAGTTACAGAGCAAGAATTACTTGCGGTGGTTTTTGCCTTCAAAAAATTTTGGTCTTATTTTATTGGGACCAAATTCATAGTGCATACAGACCATGGTGCCTAGATATATCTGATGTCAAATTTATTTCTCATGAGCTTGAAGCATGGTTCTACTATTGGTTGGAATTCTCGGGGTATTACAATATCTCCTCCTTATGAATATTCATCCTCGAATGAGGTTGGCTAGATGAGAAACCTGAGGATGCAAAGCTGAAATAAATTACTAAACTAATTCTACATCATTCTAATCCTTTGAGTACTTATGGGAGTTCAAGAACTTATCAAGAAGGCACTATATAGTTGAATACATGCTTAGAAAAGAACTAGATCAAGGAAAACTATCACCTTTGGCTAGATCTGAGTTTGGAGAGAAGAGATGAGAGGTTTATGACATTAATACTCGGGGTATACAACACCCCCTCCTTGGTATCATTCATCCCCGAATGATGCTAATTTGGTTGAAATACTAGAAAAGACTAAGATGATATACAGGATTCTTACAGACTAAACCATGACTTAATATTTGAATCTGAAACTGATGTATGATGCATGTACTGAACTGAATTTCACAATCCACTAGGATGCGAACAAACTACCACTTGAAATGGTCATACTTACGAAATTTTAGGTAGTGAGACTAGACTAAATTAGAGGATGTAAAAAACTGGATTTCTGGCTGCACGGACTGAATTATGTTGAATGCTCTCCCCCAAATAGGGTATTTCTTCAACACCTTTCTAAGAAATTTCTAAGGCCAGTAGGGAGTAAGGGACTCTAGGCATGATTTGAACAAGACCTTAGAATAAGGAATTACTACATTGCTCTAAATATAGAATAGAACATAGACCTATGAATCATAAGTTGGGATAGAAGTACTAGGCCTCAAGCAATGCAACTTCTCACTTTAAAGCTTAGCCACACTTCTAAAATACTCTCTCAACTAAACTTTCCCCTCAAACACCATACTCATTGACTCAACTTATAATTCTCACATGGCCATTGACAAATCTATCTACCAATGTCTAACTGAACCCAACTCTCTCGTTATGGTCAAGCCTACTCAAGATCATAAGGTATCACATAACACCATAACATAACACCAGTCTGAATCATAAATTCACAAGAATATATACTTTTCACAACTTTTTATCTCAATAATAATCCTCATTACTACTCCAACAACTACAATCCACCAAGGACTAAACATTCACTAACGCTCAATGCATCCCTCCGCATGTAGATAAACATAACATTCAATCCTATCTTCATAACCCCATATGCACTTCTAAACAAACGCTCATAAAACATCTTTTCCATATCCAACAAAAATCTATTAAGAACAACTTCCATGCACTATTCTTAAGAATACATACATAAAATTTCAACTACTCACATATAGCATATAAAACCTTAACTAACCATGACGTGTATCAATGATTTGGTCTCAATCCTACTTCACACTAATAGCTTTACCTAAAATAATCAAACAACAATCTTCCATTAATAAGAAATGTTTACTCTCTCCCATCCATACAACTGTTCGTCATCACTATCTTGACCTAAGAAAGGGTAATACAAGAACATGAGCACCTTAAACATGAAGGGATATTATGTATAACTTGACACTCAACTGAAGCTTGAGGAATAGAATATTTAACACCATAAACTCCTCAAAGAGGTCTGATCTGAGCACATGCATGATATAAATCCGAATTTCTCTAATCATTAAGAGTATTGCTTAAGTGCTTAAACTGAATATACATAGTAAAGCTTGAGTACATGAGTCATGAGCTGCATGACCTAAATTTGGAGTTATCACTTATGGAATGTGATTCAGACTGCTGAAAGAACAGGAACTCCTTATTTTGGAAACTAAGAGGGTACATGATTCTATATCATATGCATAAACATCAACTATGATCATGGAACTGAAATATAAGGCATGAGTAGGTATTGGGATAAATGGAAATACTGATATAAGAATGGGTCGGTACCATCCTCTTTTATGGGTTTTCTACACTACACAGTCATTTCAACAAGAATCTAGAAGTTTGACTTGGTTACTCCTTCTGCCATCTACCCCTTAAATTTAAGCTATCACTCTTAGTTTGTGAACCACTATATAAAATTTAATCTAAACTGCAATCACTTTATTCTAAAGTCAAGTATAAAATCAATACACATAAAACTAAACTTACCCTAAAATACTGTATCTTCACGTATAACACCCAATTCTAATACCTCCTTCTAAGATTCAACTCTTAGATTTCTATAGCCCTATAAGCCATTATATAACAACTTAAACACTCACAAACTTAGATTCTAACACTAAACATGGATATCTCTGAACCTTTTCTAAAATTCCCTGATACCTTGTTAATATCACATCTCTAACTTACCACATCACCAACCTGTAACACATAAGTTAACTAACAAGAACACCATATACTATGCATCCTCATTCATACTTATCAACTCAAGGGTATTATCAATCATAAAAAGCATGTAATAACCTTAAAAAGATAAAGTAACACTATATTACCTTAAGCATATAGTTGCACATTATACTTGCAACTCCATACTTAATGACGAATAACTAAACTCAAAATCTTTCATACATGGTTTAAGCCTACAAGATCACTCCCATATAATTAGTTGCACTTACTAGGGTATCATTACACCCACCTTGGTAACCATCCACTATTAAAACTTAATGTCTAGTGTCTAGCATGAATTGACAACTTACCTTATATATAATTCTCCCTCGAAAACTATAAAATATAACATCAAGAAACACTATTCCATTAGAACTTTTGAGAAATAATAATCGATCATAATCATACATTCTATCTTATTATAATCCATTAATATATCCTCCTTCTACACCTCAATACTATTTACCCTTTTATATATCTAAATTACTATCATTGCTCTATAAGTCTCAACTAAACACCCTCTTTGCCTCCTTAAGGGAAAACTAAATTAATGCCACTAGACCACCAGATGCTTCATTAATATCCTATACTTTTCAAAGACAATAAATACTGTTAATAACTCTTCCCGTACTTCAAGAAATAACAATTTATCTTACTAATAACTCCGTCTCTACCTTTCACTAAACTAACACATAAGGATAAATCACCTTAACACCTCAATAATATGTATAAGCTTACATCTATACTTTATATCAATCGTCATTGCCACATCTTCTTGATACTACTCTTCTATACCCATACTTCAAAGTATAATAAGGTTCTACTATTCATAAATCATAACACAAAATTTCATAATATCTCTCAAATGCATACTATACTTAATAGTCTAGGTTCATACTCTCTCCTCTTATGAATATTAGCTATATTAAAAAGGTCAACGAGAAATCTGAAGACATATCTAATTCTGCATCAACTGAACAACTCATAAGAATGAGGACATAACTTTTAGCTTGAGGGACTTATGACACACTGAAGAGCTCCTCTCAAACCCTTTGGGTTCATTCTAAAACTTCTTAAAAGCAAATCTGAGAGAATTATCAAGGGAGAAAATTGAAAATTGTTGATCATGTTATCTCCAGATCATTACATAGTTAGAGAAGTATAGATTAACATTATGGATTTTGAGAAAGAATCTAAAAACACATCTCACTTGGGCTTAGTGCATGATTTTTTGTAAACATAATAAAGCAATTCATTCTTCGGGACTCAAAAGCACTGATAGGATTTTTTCTATCCTTTTTATAATCCCACAACTATTTGTGGAGAATTAAGCTTGACTATTTTTGGTACCTTGAAAATAAGGCAGAGATGGACTGAATAGAATAGGATGAGAAGTTGTTTAAGTTTCTTAGAGAACAATTCTATAGCACTATTTGAGACTTGAAAGAATGGAGACATTTCCTAAATTCCCTGTAGCTTCTCAAAGAAAAGTACAGACATCGCCAGACCATTCCGCAAGACTCTACCAGACACGACTTCACAAACACCCTAGGATACTTGAACTCCATTTCTAATTCTAAGTTTGTAATGCCCCAAAAATCTATCTCAAGACATCACATGGTGCTTAGGACCATAAGTGATCCCAAGCTAACCCTTCTAATAGCATACTACTAAGCAACTAATTAAATATGAATGAGTGAATGAGTTTACTATGCGAAAACATAGAGAAATGCTGAAATATATAAATTGCAAGACTGATACCACTTTTACATTCTAATAAAGTCTAAATGGAGGGACTAAAGTTACAATACTAACTCTAGCTGACATCTGTGAAGACTCTACTATACTTACTATGAAAGTTAGGAAGATACTTCAACTATTGCTAATCAATACATATGAATAAGAAAAGACACAACATAAATAAATCCAACTGAATTCCTTGAAGTAGGGGGACTCATCACCTTGCTGGCTAGAATTTACAACTGGCTGAGTCTAAATGTGCCAACTAGATCTTGTACCTACGTTATAAGACAATGTAGCACATATACATATACATATATGTAGATCAGTACTTTGAGGATGTACTTAGTATATCGAGTGTATGTATTAAGTCAACAATACCATTACTCTTTATAAAACCAAGCATGCTAATATAAATGACTCACACAGCTTAAATAATTTTGAAATCTAAATCTCATAAATCATGAATAATGAAACATGTAGCATAAATCTCATGATTTATAATACTTAGTTCTAAAATCTATATTCTCCTATTATTCTCAAAGACTGTAAGTAAAAAAAGAAATCTTAAATTAATAACTTTCAAAACTTATGCTTTTATCTTGTAAAGGATAGGATTTTAGGACACAACGACTTGGGAACTTTAGGACTATAAAATTTTGGAGACTCTGGTAACTTGGGAAATCTTAAAACAATATCTTTCAAAACATATACATTCATCTTAAGAAGAATAGGGGACTTTTTTAAAAACTTAGGGATTGTAGAACTTTGGGAGTTTCTTCTAACCGACAAAAATCATATGAGCTAACATGGAGTCCAATGTCTTGCCCACATTGGGAGAGTTGTCCTAACCTTTCCATTGGAATAGAACCTTAACTTTAGTGATCACTATCTTAGCCCATTATGGGCATATCAGAACCCTATGGTGGCACGTCGTTCTGGGGCATGAGACCTTGGAATCATACCCAACTCGGTGCTAAATACTACTCCCATACTTAGGCTAAACACTTTTAGAAAATCCACTTTAAAATAGCACAAGGGTTTATAAAGAAAACCAATTATGTTTATCATTGCTTTAAATCATAAATTGTATGAATAATGTGGATTTCTATCTTAGCTTGGTTCAAAGAATCAACTTTCTTTATCAAAATCGAAAAATAGCTAATCATGAAATGAATATTCATGATTATTCTTGAAGTTTAAGGTGGATACACCAACACTCTTTTACCAGCTGTGTTAATCTCTCTCCCCAACGGCTCTCTCTCTCTCTCTCCCTCTCCCTCTCCCTACCTTTTCTCTCCTCGGTCCTGAGCCCCATCGCCGTCGCTGACCTTCAAAGCTGACCTCCGATCGACCGTCGTCGTTGACCCGACCCGATCTCCGGCTCCGTTCACTGTCCACCGACGCAACCACCGGCGCGACCTTCGGCGTCAGCCCGCCGACCCCTCCCTCCCTCCCCCATCCCCGAATCCAGCGAGATCCACCCCCCCAACCCCCCTCGGTCTCCAGCAGCCGCCGACCGACCCCCTCCCCCCCAGCAGCCACCGACCGACCCCCCCTCCAGCAGCCGCCGATCGACCGACCCCCCCCAGCAGCTGCAGTTCGGCCCCAGCCAACCGCTGCCGCTGCAGTGCCGCCTTCACCCGCCAGCTGCTCGGTCGCCAACAGTTACAGCACCCAGACGCCGACCAGACGCCGCCGACCAGTTCAGCCGGCCTCCAGCAGCCGCAGCTCCATCTCAGTACCAGAACTCACCGGAACCCGGTCAACGCTGGGTTTGGGTTTTTCGGCTTGGTCTATAAGCGTGACCCGGTGATCTCTAACCTTTGATATTTCATTTCTCGCTATTTCATTTTATTCCCCGTTTCCTGCTAGTTTTATCTGATTTGCAGTTGATTTACTGATATTGTCCGTATCTGTTGTTGCTGTCGCTGTGGCTGTGGTTGTTTTCTTGCACTGCTTTTGTTTGGGTATCTGCTTGTGATTTGTTGATATTATCTGTTGTTTATTGTTGCTATTGTCTGTTGTTTGCTGTTGTTGTGACTGTTGTCTGTTGTTGCTGTTGTTGTGGTCGTTTCTTGCCTTTGAGTATATTTTCTTATATTTTCCTATATAGTGGCTGTGAGCGGTAATGGTTGGATAGGGTCATGTCTGAGGGGGTTGGGGTGTGGGGCAGTTGTGGGGCCGGGGGATGCGGTAAGGGCGGGAGTGGGAGGGAGGCCAAGGTATGGCTGCGGGGGCGGTAGGGGAGGGCGGGGGGATAGTGTTGGTAGGATGAGGGTTGGTTCTTGGAATATAGGGACCCTTCAGGGTAAGTCTATAGAGCTTGTGAAGATTCTTAAGAAGAGGAGGATCAATATCGCGTGTATTTAAAAGACCAAGTGGGTAGGGTCTAAGGCTAGGGATGTGGATGGTTACAAGCTGTGGTACTCTGGGAGCGAGAGGCGGAGGAATGGAGTTGGCATCTTAGTAGATGAAGAGCTTCGAGGCCAGGTAGTAGAGGTTAAGAGGATCAACGATAGGTTGATGACTATTAAGTTGGTCATTCGGGGGTTTACCCTGAATATGTGTAGCGCCTATGCGCCGCAAGTGGGCTCGGAGGGGGAGGAGAAGTTGCGGTTTTGGGAGGCTTTGGAGGAGGTGCTGAGAGGCGTACCTAGCTTGGAGAAGATTGTTGTAGCAGGAGATTTCAACGGGCACATCGGCGCGTTACCGGGAGGCTTTGGTGATGTGCATGGTGGTTTTGGTTTTGGGGTAAGAAATGAAGAGGGGGCTACCCTTTTGGAGTTCGCAAGGTCCTTTGGGCTGGTGGTGGTGAACTCGGGCTTCCCGAAGAAGAACGATGACCTCATCACCTTTTGAAGCGCGATGTCCAGGACCCAGATTGACTTTATGTTGATCAAGAAAGGGGATAGGGGGTTGTGTAGGGACTGTAAGGTCATCCCGAGTGAGAACCTTTCGACCCAGCATAGGCTCTTGGTCATGGACTTGGGTATAAAGACGAATAGTAAGAGGAGGAGTAAAGAGTGTAGACCTAGAATTAAGTGGGGCGGTTTAACACCAGTGAATATGTGGGAGATAGGGGAGAAGTTTGCGGGAATGGGGGTGTGGGAGTGTAGGGGGAACGTGGATAGTATGTGGGATAGGGCGGCTAGGTGCATCAGGGAGAAGGCAAGTGAGGTGTTGGGTGTATCTAGGGGCCGGTCCGGGCACCATCAGGGGGATTGGTAGTGGAATGAAGAGGTGGAGAAGAAAGTACGGTCCAAGAAAGAGGCGTATGCTAAGTTGGTGGAGAGCAGGGACGAAGAAGAGAAGCGGGTAAACAGGAAAGAGTACAAGCTAGCTTGGAAGGAGGCTAAGTCAGCAGTCACGGCAGCTAAGACGGCTGCGTTTGAGAGCCTGTATGCGGGCTTACAGGGGAAAGGAGGGGAGAAAAAGTTGTTTAGACTCGCTAAGGCTAGGGAGAGGAAGGGCCGTGACCTCGATCAGGTGAGGTGCATTAAGGGGGAGGATGGCAGAGTGTTGATGGAGGACAGACATATTAAGAATAGATGGAAGTCGTACTTTCATAGGCTCTTGAATGATGAAGGGGATAGACCTATTGTGTTAGGGTAACTGGAGCATTCAAAGGAGTGTCGGGAGTTTAGTTATTGTAGACATTTTAGGGTAGAAGAGGTTAGAGAGGCTGTTCGCAGGATGCAGAGGGGTAGGGCGACGGGGCCGGATGAGATACCGGTGGAGTTTTGGAAGTACGTTGGAGAGGCTGGGGTAAGGTGGTTGACTGGTCTGTTTAACGAAATCTTCAAGACGGCAAAGATGCCCGAGGCTTGGAGGTGGAGTACCATGATCCCTCTTTATAAGAATAAGGGTGACATCCAGTGTTGCAATAACTATAGGGGGATTAAGTTATTGAGTCACTCTATGAAGATTTGGGAGAGAGTGGTCGAGGGGAGGCTGAGACGGATAGTGTCTATTTCGGAAAATCAGTTTGGATTTATGCCTGGGCGCTCGACGACGGAGGCAATTCACCTAGTACGGAGGCTGGTGGAACAGTATAGGGAAAGGAAGAAGGATCTGCACATGGTGTTTATCGACCTAGAGAAGGCTTACGACAAAGTTCCCAGGGAGGTGCTTTGGAGATGCTTGGAGGTGAGTCGAGTCCCGATGGCTTATATCAGAGCAGTTAAAGATATGTATGATGGAGCGAAAACTCAGGTGAGGACGGCGGGAGGAGACTCAGAGCATTTCACTGTCTTGACAGGATTGCATCAGGGATCTACTCTTAGTCCTTTTTTGTTTGCTTTGGTGATGGATGTATTGACGCGGCGTATTCAAGGGGAGGTGCCTTGGTGTATGCTTTTTGCAGACGATGTAGTTCTGATTGACGAGACCCGAAAGGGTGTGAATGACAAATTAGAGGTGTGGAGACAAACTCTTGAGTCTAAAGGGTTCAGGTTGAGCAGAAGCAAGACAGAGTATTTGGAATGCAAGTTTAATGACGTGAGGTTGGAGGACGAGGTGGTCGTGAAGCTGGATTCACAGGAGGTATGTAAGAGGGATAGTTTCAAGTATCTCGGGTCCGTGATACAGGGTAACGGTGAGATTGACGAGGATGTCTCGCACCGTATCGGGGAGGGATGGTTGAAGTGGAAGCTCGCGTCGGGGGTGTTGTGTGATAAGAAGGTGCCGCCCAAGCTTAAAGGCAAATTCTACAGGATGGTAGTCCGTCCGGCCATGTTGTATGGAGCGGAGTGTTGGCCAGTTAAGAACTCCCACATCCAAAAAATAAAGGTGGCGGAAATGCAGATGTTGCGCTGGATGTGTGGGATGACTCGAGGGGATAGAGTTAGGAATGAGACTATCAGGGAGAAGGTTGGTGTGGCTCTAGTGGAGTGCAAGATGCGGGAAGTCCGACTGAGTTGGTTTGGACACGTGAAGAGGAGGGACATGGATGCCCCGGTTCGTAGGTGTGAGAGGCTAGCGTTGGATGGTTTTAGGTGGGGTAGGGGGAGGCCGAAAAAGTACTGGGGTGAGGTGATTAGGCGGGATATGGAGCAGCTACAACTCACCGAGGACATGACCCTAGATAGGAAGGTCTGGAGGGCGCGAATTAGGGCAGAAAACTAGGGTCAGTTTGGGGCGTTAGGGTAGGGAAGTATTTGGTGGGGGTTTTATTCCTGTTATTCTTCCTATTCTTATTTTTATTCCTATTTTCTATTCTTCTTCTTGTTATGCTTTCGGTGTTCCATGTTCTATTACGAATCTGGGTGATTTCCGATGTTTCCTACTACTTATGGGTGTCGTATTTACGTCATGAAATCCTCTTATGTGCGTTACTTTATATTTGTGTGGTGTCTCGTGTCTTGAGCTGGGGGTCTATTGGAAATAGCCTTTCTACTTCTTCAGAGGTAGAGGTATGGACTGCGTACATCTTACCCCCTCCCCCCAGACCCCACTAGGTGGGAATACACTGGGTTTGTTGTTGTTGTTGTTGTTGTATTCTTGAAGTTTAAACATACTAACTAGAGCTTAATGACCCATGCTTCAATTTCATATCAAACACCATAAGGCTCATGCTTTATAACATAATTATTCATAATTCAACTTAAAATCTGAAAAAATATGATCATGTGCATAAATATTCAAAAGTAGACATGTAAATCAATATCCAAACCACTTAAAATCTCAAAATCATCCAATTATCAACATGGGGTATAAACCCTAACTTTAATTTTATTGAAATCGTATCAAAATTCAGAAATTTGTAACTTAAAGTAAGCTTTTGGGCACAAGAACGAAAGAAATATTTTTTTCCAAACCCCACATACCTTATTTGGCTTGATTAAATGGAATAAGATGACTTCTGAAGCCTTGATAATATTCTTATAGGCTTTTCTTGAAGGTTCTTGAATGATGATATTTTAATTTTTGAGTTTTCTTGAAGAAGGGTTTGCACCTTGTTCATGAGGGTTGATCTTGAAAGGAACCCTAATTTGGATGATATGGATGAATATACAGTTATGAGCTTTGATTTGAGGTAATTAGGTGTTAAAAAGGGTGGAAAGGACCCTAAAATCCCTTTTAAAATGGCTTAAAATTGCTAAACAAAGATCCCCAATGGTTTGGGCGATGAACCGTTGCCTTGGGGATGGACCGTCTCTTTAACCCATTATTTTTTATTCCAAAAATAGGCTTACTACCTTAGTTTCAATAGTTTAGGTGATGGTCCATCATGGGCATGAAGGTCCGTCGGCCTTCCCGTCGTACTTTGGCAGTCTGAATAGCTCACTATAAAATGGCCATAACTTTTTACCCTGATACCAAATTTTATAAAAACTAGTATTGTTTGAATTATAATTTAATTATCTATCAGTTGGTGGGTGATGATCTCAAAAATTTGTAGTATAACAAAAGATATGCTCAATTGAAGTTTACTGTACCAAAATCCTTCTTAGGAATTCAATTGGTAAGGGATGTTTTGAATCGCCTAATAGCTAGGACATATTTGAGGCCTTAAAACACATCAAACTTGATAACAAAACTACCAAATCACTAAAATTTATTTCTCATGAGCTTGAAGCATGGTTCTACTATTGGTTGGAATTCTTGGGGTATTGCAATTCCTTTGGAATGATCTATATATTTTTAGATTTTATGCAGATGGTGTTATTCGAAGGTGTTTCCCTGAGGTAGAGATGATGAGTATTCTTGAAGCTTGCCATTTATCACCAGTTGAGGTTCATCATAGTGGTACCTATACAGCCCATAAAATTCTATAGTGTTGGTGTTACAGGACTATAATTTATAAGGATGCTCATTATTATACACAGGCCAGTGACTTATGGTAGCGTCAAGGAAATATTTCATGATGCCATGAACTCCTCATGACACCTATCTTAGAGTTAAAGTTATTTGGTGTATAGAGGATTAAATTCATGGGCCTCTTTGTGAACTCCCATGGAATAAGGTATATTTTCGTAGTGGCTAACTATGTTTAAAAATGGGTGGAGATGATTGGACGTTCAAACAATGAAGGTAGAAGTGTCACTGCTTTTTTAAATAAAAATATTTTTCTCAATTTGGCACTCTACGTACAATTATTAGTGATGGTGGATCTCACTTTTGAAACCTTCAATTTAAGGCCCTTCTTGATAAGTATGGTGTAAGGCATAAGGAGGCAATACCTTACCATCCTCAGACAAGCGAATAAGTTGAGGTCTCCAATAGAGAGATCAAGTTCATATTGGCAAAGACTGTGAATGCCAACAGGACTGACTGGTATAGAAATTTTTATAATGCAATGAGGTCCTATCAAATAGCTTATAAGACTCTCATAGGTTCCTCCCTATATCAGCTAGTATACGATAAAGCATGCCACTTGTCAGTGGAGCTCAAGAATAAGGAACTATGGTTATTAAAAAGGTTAAATTTTGAGTGGCATGATGCAGCAAGGCTGAGATTAGGCAAGATAAATGAGTTGGATGAATTCCGACTCCGGACTTATAAGAGTTCCCACATATATAATCAAAGAATGAAGTTGTATCATGATAAGGAAATTGAGAAAAGAGAGTTTGTGCTCGATGATTTGGTCTTGTTTTATAATTCAAGACTTTTACTAGTTTCTTGGCAAGCTCAAGTCTAGGTGGTATGGGTTATTCACCATGGTTTGGGTATTCCCATATAGTGTTATAAAATAAAGTTTGATGGTAAAGTCCTATTTAAGATGAATGGATAGCTGGTGAAGCACTATATGGGAACCTGGAGGAAGTGAAAGTCTGTATTGAGTTAGACGTTGGCAAAGTCTGAGTAGCCAAGGAAACTAAGTTGTGCTGCAAAAATAAATCAGTTATTGCTTATGAGAAAACCCAAGGAATATGGTGATTTTTCTTTCATAACACAGATTCCTAATGTATTCTAGGTATGTCCTCATTTCTTTACTTTGTATTATTTAGATGAATTATGGATAGAAAGAAGTACTTTAGATGGGGGTGGGGTACCCCATAGCCACCATGAGTTTTTATTATCATGCTTCTTTTCTATCAGCCATGATATGATTGTAGAACCGGCATATCTATGTTAAAATTTGTGTTATGATGTGTTTTATTTTATATTGTATTTGTTTTTGTGTAATTAGGATATTTTTTAGTATTTAACGCAGTAGTCATATTTCTTATTGATTTTGAGAAAAATGATACCCGTCCAAAATCTATTTTTTAGAGCTGTATGAGTGTATATATGTGTGACCATCGTGGATCTAGTTATGGCATTAGATTACGGACATGAAATCATAGCTAACTTGTGCATGAATTGAATAAGTAGTATCTTGTGATATGACTCTATGCCATATGTGAGTGAGATTCTACTTAGTACCCTTTGTGTGTTAAATCTAGAACTCATTTTGTTAGTCTTGCCTAGGTTGTAGGATATTTGGTTAGGAAAGACTCATACGTTATTTTTTATGTTAGTCCACTTTCAGCCTATTTGACCTTCCCACTGTTAAATAGTAACCCTTGATATCATTTTTTAGCCTTGTAGCCTATTTTTTTGTTTTCACCTTTCACCTTCCCTTTTGTGTTACAATGAACCTATTTTTGCCCTAATTCTCCTTAGACATTATGCACCTCATTTTAGGTAAATTTCCTAAGTTAAGGGTGGATATCATAGGGGTGCGTAATTTAAAGTGGGTATGAAGAAGGGTAAAATAAGAGAAAATATAGTAAGGATGGATGTGGTAGAAAAAAAAAGAAAAGAAAAATGTGAAAAAGAAGAAAAAATGAATAAAAGAAACCACACCCAACCCGAATGTGCGTTAAATAATAAAAGGGAGAAATAAGGGTGGAATAAAAGAAACTAGTTAAAATGTGGGCCCCAAAGTTAGTGTAGTGCCAAGGAGGCTTAGTCACTTGATATATCCATATGTACCATACCATCCCCTAAAGTCTGTATTACAAGATGAATAAAATCCTATAGTGATCCTAACTGTACTATCTGAAAACTAAGGCAAACAAGATAAGGGCAAGCCTATTGTATTTTATGTGTATTAATGGAACTTTTCTTTTGAGGGTGAGTGTCTCCTGACCATCCCTGAATTTTCATGCATTATTCCATATGAGTGAGTGGGACTTCTTTGTTGAGAGGGTGCATGGGTTGTATTGATAGTTGCCTACTTATTTGGGTTGTATATATGCATATTTGTCTGTTGCTAATTCAATTACTATTTGTTGATTCCTTTGTGTCACATCTTTGTGCTTCACTTTTTACACATAGTTTGTATTGGATTTTTTATATAGGAGGGAGTAATGTCTTTTAGCTTAAAGTGATGATTGACTGCCTTAGATAGCTTAGATTCTCTTAGTTAAGCATTGAGCTTTTATTTTGTTTTGTTTTGTTTCCTGAGGACATGCAAATGTTCTAAGTTGAGAGTGTTGATATGTTATGAATTTATTGAACTTTTGATGCTTAAACCTATGAAAATATGCAAGTATCTTAGGTTGTTTTTGAGATATGATGTGTCTCAGGTATGTTTTGAAGGAAATTAGGTTTTGGATGCTAAACGGAAGAAAAAGATGAAAATTGAAGTTTTGGACTTCTTACTTAGGCATTTTAGGCGTAAGTGCCACTTATCGAGAGTAGGTGACCAAAAAGGGTGTCAAAACTTTAAGCCCAAAGGCTCAGAAGTAGGAAAAAGATGAATTCATCACTTACTAAGGGTACATACGGTCCCTATGTAGTATATATAGTTTGTATGTGAAATCAAGAGCTATGACGGAGGTTCTAAACTTACTTAGTACTGCATACAGTCCTTATGTAGTACATACGGTCCATAGGTGGCCTAAGTAAGTGGCCACCGACCTCAGATTTCCTTTTGAGTTTGGCTTTGGATTTTTATGGTTTCCATGTATCCTACAAATATCCTTTTGATGTTTTGTAGTTAGTTTACACACTCTTCATACTTACAAATATATATTTGATTCCAATATTCAATTTTGATCTTGGTATTACTTTGTTCTTAATTTTTATTGAAAATTCAGTTGTTGGCTTTCGGCTTTACTTGTTCATCATTGTGATATTGTTTAATGCTTTTCATTTTGAATTCCATTTATTATTTCACAAGTATGAGCCTTAGCTAGGGTTGTGGGAACCCTGGCATATTTACGAAGTAAGGGATGTGCTAAGTTGTCCTCAACTAGTATCTTTGCATGTATTGTATTATCTTCGGTTTGATAGATGTCTTAGTGGTTACAAATGGTAAGATCTTGCCCAAAATATCACTACTTACTCCACAAGAGGAGTAGTGACTAGGAAAAGATAATTACCATAGTAATTTGAAGATTAATTACTAATCTAGGCTAATTAGTACCATCTATATAAGATGGTTATCTATCATCCAATAACTTGAGAATCAAACAGTAATAGTTAACTGGGATCTTGGATAAGGGTTAGTAATGTGACATCCTGAGACTCAAAACGTAAAGCATGAAACCCGTCAATGCATCCACAAGATACTTGATTGTACATAACTTATCAGTTTCTGCATGGAAGGTATAGTTTTGGTTCAATAAATCATGATAAGCCAAATTAGTTGACAAGCTAGGGGGAACACAATCCTAGTGTTCATCACCTACTAATTACAACAAAAGTTGAGATTTGCTACTTGTTTGATATTATAATAACAACAACAACCTCCCCCTCCCCACATATTTACTTTTAGTTTTTCCCATTGAGCTCAGTGAACCAAGCATACTAATCCACGTCTTCCCTATGGGTTTAACACAAACTTAGTGGGTTACTTTACTTGGCAACGACCATTTTATCCTTCAGTTGGAGGTGTAGTTTAGGCGTTGATCAGCTACTCTTTGCAATAAGGGTATGCCATGCTTTTATTTTAATTTTGTCCAGTTTTATTTTATTTACTTGGGGTGAGGGAATTTTGGTATTATTTTTACCTCTTACACGACTTTTAAACATAAAATAACCTCATTGTCTATTCTTTCAAAGGATCAAACTCCATTTTTTCCCTCTTAAACTCAAAACCTAAGAAAACTTAGGGATTTTACAGCGGATTCATCATTCAAACTTCAACTTTGAATTGTCTTCAATTTTCTGTGTATTTTAGGAACGTGTCTCATTTTCTAACTTTAATTTTAAATTGTGGCATTTATATACTCACTATTCGTGTGGTTTGAATTAATGATTTTGAAATTTGGTTGAGGGATTTTGATCGGTATTACTTGAATCACTTTTCCCGTATTTTAAATTGAATATTATGCTTTAAATTTATGATTTATGGACTAAATATTTGTATTGTTATGGGAATTGGAATGAGGAACATGGGTTTCCCTAAATTGATAACTTTTTTGGCTTGATAATGGCATTAACCCCACCCACTTTGCAAATTTGGTTTCTGAACATGGATAATTGCATAATTTAACTTAACTTTTAAACATTGCACTGCATTAAAGGATAAATGGATAATGAAAATGATTTTGAAATTCCCTTGGTGGAAATGGTTTAAATTTTAAATGTAACTTAGGAGTCAAATGTTTATATGGACTAGTTTGACATAACTGAATTATATTGCATATTGGTATGATGATACCATGTTTGTAAATGCCTTAATAAATTATTCCTTGGTTAATGGTTAGGATTATGTGCAAACTATTTTAATTGGGGCTTAAAGGGATCATGTAACTCAACGTGAAGGTGTAGTCCAAGGGGAATTAACTCTAGAAACCACGTTTGCCAGCTTAGGGGTCTATATAACTGCGTGCTTGGTTCACACATTATATTTTTGACTTTCTAGAGCCTTGGTGTCTTTGACTTTTCCTTTATCTTATTTCATTCAGCTAACACGAACTGGGGCCCTTTTAGCAAGGGGATATGAAACCATACAGCCCTTGGGTGCCTTTAAAATAGAGCAAGCAACATAGTTAAGGTTAAGGGTTTAAACTCTCATGTTCATAAAATTTGTCTTTATCCCAGCATTCTATACATATGTATATGAATGTGGTGCATAAGGTTTATGATTAAATTTTCGTAATTTCATTATTTTATCACTTCTCTTGAGTTAAATGCCAGTGCTTAACCCCATTGACCAACACCGGATGCCACATCATTTCATGATGTAGGTTCCAAAGGGTTTTCTATTGCTTATTTGCAGCGTTATTTAATTCGGTATTCCTGTTGATTTATTGTAAGTGGTGATTCTTCATTCTTTTGAAAGTCCCTTTCATCTCATTAGTTTCTTTCTTGTCTTAGCATTTTATTTTTGGATTCCTTTTTTCATAGTCGAGGGCATGTCTCAACTTAGTTTGAAATTTTATTTTTAGATGATTTTATGGACAAGTGTGAGGTAGTTGTTGGTTTTCATTCATAAACTTACATTTGGTTTATCTATCCTTTATGTCATTATAATTGGTTGACTTCCACTGTATTCATTTATTTTGTTTTGGATGTTTGGATAAGGGGGTGCTCTCCAATTCATAGTGGGCTTGAGATACCCATCATGACTAGGCCCTTGTTTGGGTCGTGAAAATCTTGGTATCAGATCACAGTTCTGGGTCTTTGAATGTCCACAAACTCATTTTAAGTAGAGTACCTTTTATGGGTGTGTAGCATACCACACTTATAGGGGGAGGCTAAAAGGTATTTAGGAATGTTTCCCTTTCTTATGTTCTATTTTGAACTATAAAGCTTAGTTGTCTTGAAACTTCTCTAACTCCTGGCTTACTCAGATTTTAGATCATACCTCCCCGAAGATCTGACGAGCATAAAAAACTATTGGAACCTCTATCCCACCTGAGAAAAATATGGAGGGGACTTGCCCTATTTATAGAGTGTTGACCCGGTCTGAGGTCCCTACTCCTGATTGCTCTATTCCACATGGGGCTCAACCGGTCCCTACTAGTCCTCCTTGAGTTCTCAGGCTAGTGATATTTAATGCCCCAAATCTAGTAACTAGAATGCTACACGGTGATCATGACCCCAAAGGACCATACACTAACCCATGACTGATATTTATACCTGTATACTGCATGATATACTATATGATTGTGGAAACATAAACTGAAAGGCCATAAGGTTCTAGACTGTAACATAATTGATAAAGATATAACATCTGAATGGGGTATGAAATACCCAAAACAAAACTAAAATAACATGATAGTCTGAACATGATAGTCTGGACACGATAGTCTAGAAAGCCTCTAACTGACTGAACTATCTGAATGACGAGTTGATGGGACATGTCCCCAACTAACTCCAACTAATAAATTACTTAATGAGATAATAAATAAATGATTTAGTCCTTGAGAGATGAGGACTCACTGCTAACTCTGACTGTTAAGACTGGAATGCTACTGATGTTATGGAGCTCGTGCTTCTGAACCTATGGTATAAGACACCATAGAACAAATGTGTCAGTACTTTGAATTACTGGTATGCATGGAAGGTAGGCTGAATGCATGGGGTTCATATGCATGAAAAATACTGGCTAACTAACTAATATAAACGTGAGAATACATGTTAGAATGCATAGTAACTATATCTGAGATCGTGATAACATGAATTTACGAATAACTAACATGAATGATAACTGAATTCTGATTACTGATATAACCGATAAAATGAGTGATTGTATCTGACAGTCCTGAATCTAATGGAACTAGCTGAGTTCCATACTGTATCTGAGTTGACTGTATCTGACAGTCCTGAATTTTGTAGAACTATCTGAGTTCTATTACTGAGACTGAATGACTGTATCTGAAAGTCCTGATTTTGTAACCAAAACCATAGGAAGCAGTTATCTAATCGACATGCCCTTAATACGCCATTATGGCTGAGTTGGGGTCCAATCTGTAACCCCAATTGGAAGAGTGTCAATACCACGCCACTGGTATGGACAAGCTGTGAGTGACCCTCATCTGACAGTGTTCCCAAAAGAGAATGATGGGGCCCTCATCTAATAGTTCTTATCCACCTCATCAGCCCTCATCTGACAGTGTTGATGTCTTAACCTATGATGGATACATAGTTTCGGAACGCAAGGATGACTTCTAAGAATCACACCCTCATCTGACAGTATGTGTTCCTATCCTTGGATTCACTCGGTGCTAATTTCTACTCCCATCTAAATAGACACTGGACATGGAATACTAAACTAAGCTGGACTAAATTACTGAGTTTTGTTGACTGACAGAATAGTACTGAGATTATTGTATTACTGAGTTTTCCTGATTCACATAACTCACTGAGTTTTATGGATCATGGATTGACAGAGGATATCGTGAAAATATGATACTAAAGCTAGGCACACAGCTATATTTTTTTGGGGGTACAAGTACCTCCAGGACTCGATTGAAGGAAACTGACAAGGCATGACATTTTTGAATACATGAATAACTCAACAATATATAATCCATTGACTAAGACATTTCATCAAACACTTGACATACATAACTTATACATGAATAGGGATTTCATAATGTCATACTCGTATGGCATTTTTCCTTCACATAGGTATTTAATCAAACATGTGGGGAGTATACTTTGCTTATACAATCATCAACATATGTAATAATCAAGGATACATTAATCAACTTGTAAAGTGAAGGGGGTTTATCATGATTATTATGCAAATCATCACATTCTATGGTCAATCATTGGAATATGTAATTTAAAACATGAATCAAAACCACACAACATCATGAACATGAATTTCAATTAAATTTGAATCATGAACATTCATAAATACCCAAATCTTGGATTTTGAAAAGAGATTCTTAAGCTTCATGGGTAAGAGAGACCTATGAATCAACACATGACATATGGCTTGTTCTTGAGAGAAAATTGAGAGAAACTAGTATATTTTGGATTCCAAATAACTGAATCTCATGTTAAAGAGCTTAAATATGGGTGCAAAATTGACCCTTTTAACCCTAGACGTGTCTTTTAATTTCATTGAAATTTTCCCAAATTGGACCCCTAGTGCGACGCGGGGCTATTGCGACATGTCACTTGAATTTGACAATCGGGAAATTAAGGGATAGCGCGATGTGGAGCCATCACGTTGCCACTTTATTTGTGACCTGGAAGTTTGGCGCAATGTTCCACTATCGCAGACCCCTACTGGAATTTGAAATTTTCTATTTTCTCCTATGGTGCAATGCGCCACTGACTAATATAGCGTTGTTTTATAATGGGAACTTGAAATAGTCATAACTTCTTACCCGGTTATTGAATTTAGATGAATTTTAGATCGATGAAAAAATTATTGAATTTCCCACATGACATAAAGTGAAAATCTTGAAAATTCCCCATGGAATAAACATCATTCAATTTAAAAGGTAATACTTGACATTCTTGAGATAAAATTAGTTAGAAAACTTCGGGGTATTACATGATACATATGCTCAATAGCCTTAGGGAGATATCTTTCTTGCCGGTCTATAAATATGTTTACTCAGTTGATGGCATTTTAGTCTTGTTAGTCTGAACGTGTTGGTTCTGTTGCTCATTCATCTGAGGTCACCTGGGTTGGCCATCTTATAAGGTTGAATCCCCCAACCTTTATAGGCTCTAGGGCTGAGGAGGACCCTTAGAGGTTTATTGATAAGAAAATAATATTTTTAGGGTTATATATGCTACTGATTTTAAGGGTGTCAATTTTATTGTGTATCAGTTAAATTATATAGCTTATCAGTGGTATGGGTAATGGAAAGTGATGAGGGATGATGATATTAAATCAGAAGTGTAGAATGAGTTTTAAAGTGCCTTTCTTGATCACTTCTTTCCTCAGGAATTGAGGGAAGCTAAGGCTAAAGAGTTTGTAAACTTGAAGCAGGGTAAGATGAGTGTGAAGGAGTATGCTCTGAATTTTCAGCAGTTGTCCCATTATGCTCCTGAGTTAATGGCTAACATGAGATCTAAAATGAGGAAGTTTGCTTCTGGGTAGTCTTGTGAATATGTATTGGAGTGTAAGGATACAATATTGAATAATGATATGGACATCTCTAAGCTTGTGGTTCATATGAAGCAGGTAGAGGAAGAGAAAAAGAAGTGGGTGGAGATAGAAAGAATAAGAAGTTTAGATATTTGGAGAAAGGTGAAAATCAATAGAACAGTGGGAGAGATAGTAGGCAGTGGACCAACAAGAATTATTGGGGAAGTTCTTATTCAACGGCGAGTGCTCCTTTTCCTTAGCCTTTGGAAGATCATCATTTTAAGTCTAACAGTGGTGCCCATTTTCAGGTTAGTAGAGCTCAGTTATCCCCCTTTTATCCTCCTTGTCAATTATGTGGACAACTTCTCTGGGTGATTATAAGGAGGGAAGGAACTTGTATTTCAATTTTGTTCAGCCCATTCATCTATAGAGAAATTATCCTATAGAAAAAGTTTCCACTAGAGACAATAAGATTCTGGTCAACACTTCTTTAGCTCTATCACCTAAGGGTACCACTTTGGGTACCAGCACTAGCTGAAATCATCTCTATGCACTTGCTACTTGCTAGGAATCTGAGGCATCCCCCAATTTTGTCAGTGGTATGTTATAGTTCTTCTCTCATGATGTTTATCATTTTCTTTATCCGATTTCTACCTTATCTTATGTGACCCCTTATGTGGTTGCACACTTTGGTTTTGTACCATAAAATATTTTCGACCCCTTTTCTGTTTTTACACTAGTTGGTTATTTTATAGTTGCTAGAAAAATCTATAGATGTTGTGTGGTGTCCATCTTTCATAGAATGACATTGATGGATCTGGTAGAGCCTTATATAGTGGATTTTAATGTCTTATTGGGGATGGATTTGGCTCCATCAGTTCCATACTTCTTTGGATTGTAGGACATCAAAGGTCAATTTTCAATTCCCTAATGAATCTGTGATCGAATGAGAGGGGAGTTTATAAGTGCCCAAAGGGAGGTTTAATACCTATCTTAGAGCCCAAAAGTTGATTTTCAAAGGGTTTCTATATTTATATGACCCGAACTTGGGCCTGGCTAGGTCGGGTATCTCAAGTCCGACCAGGACCGTAGACCACCCCTAATACCCAAACCATTGACCATCCTTCACCCTATGTCGGATGAATTCCAAAACATATAACAAGATAAAATAGTATTAATTTGAAGACATGATAACAAGTCTATAATACAATCCTAAATTCACAATTAATTAACCATCCAATACCAGTCCCAATGCCAATACCAATACCAAGGCTAACACTAATACCGACACCATCCATGCCCATAGTAGTCCAAGAAAGCCTCTAATCAAAACCAAAGAATACCCAGTCGGGACATGCCCCCGACCATACCCAAAACAAAACCAAAAGAAGTAATAAGGATATAAAGAAATAATTAGCATAAAATTAGGTCTTATGGAGTATGGAAGCTCTCCACTTCAGTCTGACCCAAAAGTTGTCCCTGAATCACCAAGTCATTGAGCCGGAGGAGTGGTAGTATGGTCGGTTCCTCATCGCATGGGGATATAGCGCCCAAAGATGGTTAGCGAGGTGAATGCTAGCATGTAACTCAGGGATAAAGATAAAGTAATGCCATTAATCTAAAACCAAAGCACATAAACCATATGCAAATACGTATATACATATATACCTTGTCGGGTAAGGGAAAAAGGTTTAATATGCATTTTAAAACCTTAACTTGGATTATGCAGCTTTATAATCATACGTCCACCCACTGTATATATGGTTCCAGTGATACCCCCTGAACGGGCCCTAGTGAGTGTAGCCACATGGACTGGAGATATCTTAGATTGTCAAGGATTTCCTTATACCCTTATCCCTTCTTGATGAATATATACATATATAGACTTAGGGAATTCCCTTGTACCCCACTAGCGCATGGTAACCAATACCAACCCTCATGTTGGCAAACATGAGTTTCCAGTGTCAAACTTTCATGGCTAGCTATCACAACCCCCATTATTTCCCAATAAAATCATTTAACACCTAACCAACTACCAATTCTAAGAGTCAATTATTAAGGCATTATTAAATGGTATCATCATACCGACCATAGATTACAGGTATTTTCATTAAGCCAAGACTTAGGGGATTCTCATGTACCCCACAGACTCTATAATTAAAGTCTCTTGGTGGATTCCTATGTATCCCACAAGATTTTATAAACCATCATTAACCATTTTTCCATTTATGCAATGCATTAATTCAAGTAATAAATCAAACCAAACACCTTAGGGATTCCATCGTACCCCTAATTCAAATTTCCACCATTCTCATAACTATAAAGCAATTTTACAATATAGGGTTAGGGTCATAACAATTTAAAAATTCACAAATTTAGAGAAAATTACCATTATCAAGTTCAACAACCATACCCATGCACCCATATGTTCAAAACCATATTTAAAACATTGAAAATCATAATTAAACTATGGGAAAACATTATTCAACAATAAACATTCAAAAAACCCAACCTTTATTTCAAAACCATAATAATACCATGAAAGTAATACATTAAAACATGTGATTTTAATAAAATAACAATGAAGGAAGAGTGACATGCCTGAAATACCAAGAAACTTAGAAGAGAATGCACCCTTAGAACCCTAGTTGATTACTTTCTTTACAACCCTAGCCTTAGCTTGAGCAAAGAGTTTGTGAGAGAATTTTTGGAGTGTTTTATTAGGAATTATATGATTATAAAGTCCCAAGAAAGGTTTTAAGTCGTAGGGTCCAAGAGGTTAAAGTGGGAAATGTCCAGAATGCCCTTAACTTAAAATCCAGAAAAAGTGTCGCCCTTGGCTACAAGTCAACCATTAACTCGTAACCACTCCTTATGACTCGTGAAATAAATCATAACTAAGATAGTGGCCAAGACCCCCATACACTGTAATCTGTATGACTCAACCACCCAACTCATAAACAGACCCTGCAACTAGTAAGGTCCAAACGTAGGCAACACCGAATTCAAATGGCTAGACACTGGATAACCTATAATTTCACCTCATGACTAATAACATATCCTCACGGATCTTAGTGAGCCACTTGTACTCAGAGTAGAGTCAAGCCACAAACTTAATGACTTGGTTTTAGCTCATCCTAACGACCCTTCACCAGTCCTTACAACTTATATCTCCAAGTCCCAATCCTTACAAATTGTATCCCCAAGTCATAACCAAGGAATAAACCTAAATACCATCCATTGGATACCATACGAATAGGGTAACCTAACCCGTCAAGACACCATACAACTCGTATGGTCTAGTCTTAATCAAGCCAGCAAGTTCAAAGATCAAGAAATTTTCAAGGGCCAAAATCCGAGGTGTTTTAATTCTTCCCCACTTGGATCATTCTTCCTCGAATGATGGGACAAGGAATTGACTAGCATGATTAAACCCTAGACATCTCTACTCTTACCATTAGGACAAAAAATAGAATACCAAGAAATTCATAATCTTTCTTTAGCAAAGACAAAAAATAAGAATGTTAAGAACAACACATACCTCAAGTAAGATTTTACCAAATAGGGAATAGGAATGGATACTTGGACTTTATATTCTCTTCAGTGTCCCAAGTATCCTCTTCAACCTTGTAGTTCTTCTATAGAACCTTGGCCAAAGCTACGTCCTTCGTTCGCAATCAACAAACTTGCTTATCCAAGATCTCAATCAATATTTCATCATAAGACAAGGATTTTGAAATACCAATAACCTTGATTGGTATAATTAGCGAGGGATTACCCACATATTTCCTTAACATAGTTACGTGAAACACCGAGTAAACAAAGCTCAAACTAGAGGGAAACTCTAATTCATATGCAATATTACAAACCCTCTTCAAGACCAGATACGAACCGACAATAGGGGACTTAGCTTTTCTTTCTTCCCAAACCGCATTACCCCCTTCATGGAGATACCTTCAAGAACACCCTATCCCCAACCTCAACTTCTAACTTCCTACGCCTCACATCATAACTCAAAGTAAATTTAAATTAAGGAGAAATTAATGATGATTCATACATCTAATTCATGGCCAACTTTAGGGAAAACATGTAACGACCTATGATTTATCATTCTAAGATGTTGTTGATTCTCTTTTGACATCATGACTCAATGAGAGACATAAATCAAGTCTTTACACATACAAGGAACACGTAAAACAATCCAAAGAGAGTAAGGAAATTAGAATAAAAGTTTAGCATTTCTAAAAGTGAAATATCGTTCAACAGTCATACTATGCATGACTCGAGGATATCTAAATAATTCTATTTAGCCACAAAAATCCAAAGTTTCTCATCATTTTGACAAATTAATAACATGCAAAAAAGAGGAATAAACATCTTGGATGGAAAATAAAGCTAATACTCATCTCTTATATGATGATTTTGAAATCCATTAAAATAATTAGCAATCAAATGATAAATTATTGACTTAATCAATTACTATTTTTATTAAGGCAAAATAAACAATAGCAACTATTTTTCCAACATAAAAGAAACAACTTTACAAGCTAATAATAAACATATCCGATAACAATGAATTTAAACATGGCATGAACAAGTCTTTGAGCAAAGATCAAAACTTTATACATCATAATAAAACAATGAATATAAAAGGCAAAACAATAAATATTAAATATTCTTTTCAACATAAAGGAAATAAATTTACATGCTGAAAACAAACATATTCACCAACAATGAGTTTAGACAAGACATATGTACATCTTTTAAGCAAAGATTGAAACTTTATCTATAATATTCAAAGAATTAAAAGAAAAGAAACAATCAATATTAACTATTCTTTTCAACATAAAGAAAACAACTTTACATGCTAAAAACAAACATATTCACCAACAATGTGTTTAGACAAGACATGAGTACATCTTTTAAGCAAAGGTTGCAACTTTATCTATAATAATAAAAGAATAAAAAAGGAGAAACAATCAATATTAACTATTATTTTCAACATAAAGAAAAAAATTTACATGCTAAAAAAATATATCCGTCAATAATGAATTTAAACAAAGCATAAGTACATCTTTTAAGCAAAGATTGAAACTTTATTTATAATAATCAAAAAATAAAATCAAAAAGGCATGTATAATTATTTCTAGCTCATTTTTATACCGTGAATATGAAAATAACAATAATATTGCTACCACAATGTCCTATGGCCTTTAAGGCTGTCTACAACAAATAATTTCAGCAAACAAAATTATAACTACGACCTATGAAGAAGAAAATGATAATAAAACTAAAAAGAAAAAAGAAATGTGTGTTTACATTTTTTGGGGGCAGCAAAATGAGAATATGAGCTTCGTTGGAATCAACCACCACCGAAAAACATCGCCGTCAACTCAAAAATTTTGATTAGCTGACCAACTCTATGAAACAAAAATTTTTACTAGATAAAAATAATTATTTTTCTTAAAAAAAAAATTTTCCACCTTTCTAGCCTCTTTTTTTTTTATTGTTTTCAACCCCCCTTTATACCAAAGTAGTGCTAGTATTTATAGGAGAGAATGGAGTTTTATTTCCTTTCCTCCGCCAATGTGGGAGAAAGGTATTTCTAGAAAAGGATGAGGATTTATTTCTTTTCATCCACCAATGTGGGAGAAATCCCATTTAGGGGTGATTTTAGAATTTAAAAATTAAAGATAAGGTGAGGTGGAAGATAATGTGGGGAGAAATTGTACAATGTAGTATAATTTTTGAATTTCAAACTTGGGAAAGGACAAAGTTGGGGTGAAATAGTACAATGTAGTAAAATTTGAAATTATTTTTTTGGTGGAAATTGGGTAGAAGTTATGACAGTTTTGGAGAATTTTCAGGTTATTTAAAATATAACCCCAATTGGGATTTAAAATTTAGCAATATTCATTTAATTTTGACCAAGTTAAAAATCAATTGATGAATTGCATTGCAATATTGGCCAATTTGATTTTAATTATGATCAAATCTAATAGATTAGCTAAATTAAATTGAAATTCGATATGAATTAATACTTCTTTTAATCTCGAGCTTCCTAATTTTACAAAATCAAATGAATATTTATCCAAATAATTATTTTGATAGTAAATTATATTAAAATCATTATATTTATTTTTAAAATAATCCTTAATTAAAAGTCAATATTCCATAGAATAAATATTTAAGTAATCAAATTATATACTCTCGTAGAACTGAACACGATAATATATAATCATTACTTAAAATGACAAAATTACGTACAAAAAATATTTTAAAATTTTTTATTCAGATGAAATAAATATTCTAATTTTATGAAAACCCAAAGAAACTCAGGATTAAATTTAGTCGAGGAGGGCAAAAATTAGGTGTCAACAGGGTTCGTGAGAAAGACTACAGTGAGGTTTGCGTAGAACTCAAACATCGACATCCCATTGGTCTCGCAGGGTTCTGGGGCAAAACATATCCACCTGGTCGCAGTGAGTCTGGCATGGAATTTTGGGAGCTTCTTTTCCACCTTGTCTAGGATGATGCCCCTCTTAAAGAGTATCTTAGTCCTGTGGAAGTCATCATAATAGAGTTGGCGGCATTATGCAGTCATGAATCTAGTGTTATTGAAATCTTCCATATTTAAGGCTGATGATCACATTAGTAGATGCTATTGGAATGAGATGAACCTTAGTTATGCACTATAGTGCCAAGAAGTGAAGAAAATTTTAAGAGAAAGTGAAGAAGGGGCGAGTGAAAAGTGAGCAGTTGGATGGTCATTTAAATTGATTCTATCGTGATCTCAATCTTAGTCACACGACCGAGGTCATGCAGCCACAAAGATCGTGTTGTCATACACCGTGTCGCGGTAACAAAGACCAGAAATCTATTCCCCTGCCTTTCCTGTTCAATCTAAAATACGAAATTCACACTTCTCTTCTTCAAATTCAATCAAAATTTGAGTGAGAACCACCATCTCAAGGCTTATGCATTCATAAATAAAACAAAAATTTATTCTACCATGCATAATTAAAATGATATATGCTACTTTTCATGGCATGATGGTTGCCTCCCATCGAGCGATTAGTTTAAAGTCTTAGCAAATGCCCCTTCCATTTCCTTTTGTTCTTCAACTTAGAAGATTTGAATCTTTGTCCTAACTTTTTCTTAATGTGTAATGAACAGCAGAGGGAAAAAAGATTCAGATCTTTTAAGAAGAGGCTTGGACGAGGTGAGTCAATGGAAAGCAAGTTTCGGTCCTGCCATTTTGAAGATTTAAACCTTTTACCCATCTTCACATCAAACTTTCATTTTAGATTCTTGGTTAAAAGTGAGCACATCAATAGTCCATTTCTTATACTTTGGAAATTGAGCATCTTGGCCTTTGATGGGTGGGGTTCCATGATCTCCCATGGAATTTCAAACTTCAAAATACAAGAGTCAGACTCCATCTCCCTACAATCCTCTATTTGTTCAAAGGGATAGATCTTCATCATATCTTCTAAACATAATGTTAGAAAATGGTTTGAATGAGGTCCAATTCTTAATTTTGGTTTAACCTCCTCTAGAGCATCTCCACCCCAAAATGAACTAGAGTTATTATAAGAGATTTGTGTTGATTCTTCTCTTGGATCTAGTACAATTTCCATTATTTGGCCTTCTTCTCCCTCATATGAGTTGGATGGTTAGGAATCTATTTAGGAGTCTTCACTACGAAGATCTTCATTATAGCTTGGTTTATATTTTTGATAACACTCCTCTTGAGTAGTAGGAAAGGTAGTGGTAGTTTCAAGGGTTTCTTCTTTACCCAATATTTCTTTGTTGAAACTTGTCCATTCTTTGTACATGTGTTCCATATTCTACCCCATTGCATCTACTCAGTCCAAGATGGCTAGTAACATTGGGTCACAGCTACTGGACTCGGTGCATTGTTCTTTCAGTTTCTCATCATATGACCTAATAAAATCATAGGAAAAACTAGCAATTCCATTAGTATAATAGGGGGAAGGGGTGTTTGGACACTCATCCCAATGTCCTTGTAGATGTCCATACATAGAAAAACCATACTCCCAGTCAGATTGGGATGGTAAAATCTCTCCCCGGGGAGAATACTTATAATATCTCCGAAAGTGTGGTCTCGTAACAATACAAACATGGGGGTCACGATATGACTTTCAATCATTCAAATCATATTTGTTAAAAGATGCCATCAGGTAAAGTAAAAGTAAAATAAATCTACTTACAAAGAAAAATCAAAAACAAATATTTACTAGCTTGAATTCAAGCAACTAATATTTCAAACTAACTTAATATGCCAAATTTCTTCTCGGCAATGGCGCCATTTTTTTATAACGCTTAACTTACACATCAATTCAGTACAAGGTGGCCGTCGATAATATATTTACCCAACTTTAGAGTCGAGATTGAATCCATAAGGAACAATGTGAGTGGTGATCAAATTAATTCAAAATGATAAATACAAGTAAAATTCAAAAAAATATTACAAAAAGATAAAATGGGGGAGGTAAGTTCCTACACTAATATTTCTATTTGGGATTTTCTAGTATAAATTTGGGTCTACAAATAATTAGAGTTTTAACAATTAAGCGTGGATCTTGGGATTATACATCATAAGGGAGTGAAATGTGGGAGCTAATTATCAACATTACTTCAATAATTCACATATGGGTAGGCTTGGTTATAGGTTTAGATTTTATCCTTTCAACAAAATACCAAATTTTCACCTACCGATTCTTTTGAATATCTAATAAGTATATCCAAAAAATTTTAACCACAACCTCAAACAAGGCATCTCTATTTCTAAGATGATGCCCATCACATAGTTAACCTCATATTCACCCTTATGTTTAAGATAGTGAAAAATTATCAAACTACACACATAATCACATATTATCGCTTTGGTCCCCATTCTCTCTTTTGAGGATGACATGGATTCCTAAAGTTCACCTAAAACCCTTCTTTTGGTATTAAACTTTCTAGAGCTTGGAGCTTTCACTCATAAAACCCATGTGGGTATTTGGAGCTTTCACCCATCAAATCCCATCAAAAATAGCATATCAATAATAGAACCCATAAACATGAACTACCAAATAAATTCTAGCTATCATAACCCACACACACTTTAACCCTATTCAAACATAACCCTAAGAGGGAGATTTATCTACACATAAGATAAACAAGAATAGATATACCCATAATATCCATTGAATCAAAGTTGTAGAAGATCTAAGTCAATGTTACTTCAAACTTGGTTCTCCCACAATATCAACAATGGAAGCAAGCAAATCTTCTACTTAGAAAGTCTCCAATGTATTATTCACCCAAGATTTATACAATATTTTCTTCTCCAAAACTGGAGGCTACAAAGTCTTAAGCTAAAACTTATAAAATGGGGGAAGAAGGGATGTAATAGAATGAATAATACATAGAATTACGTTTTGCATATTTTTGTTTAAATTGGGATCAGCACATGCAATTATAGTTTTGCCCTTGGGCTGAACATTTCTGCCAAGATGCTACCACGCAGGTATGGTTGTGACTGTGGCTATGCAACCACGATTAACTTCTACGATTGAGATTGATTGACTGTCTTGATTTAACACGACCACGACCACTGGGCCGCGACCACGGTAATTGAGGCTCTTCCACTACGGGTCTTCAGCTGCACTTTTTCTGATCTTTTTGATTATTTCAAGCTTCGCTCCACATTTCTTTAACTTTTCAACTCTTATACCTTCAAAGAGTCAATATTAGTGTATTTAATTATAATTATGACTTATTTACTCATTTAAAATAAGGTAATGTGCACTAATAATGAGTGTGAATGAGTGGTAAAATCACCACTCATCAGCTATTAAGAGTAAAGTGTTGTAGATAGTTAAAAAGGGGATACCTATGGAAAAATCCCTTGAAAACATTGTCTCTCCATGGAGGTTATTTGAAAAGTCATGAACAGAGTATGCAGGCCCAGTACCTCATCCTTTTAAAAAAACTTTTAAGATCTTTCTATCTATTAACTTTCGTAGATAAAAGTCCTTTTAGTAATGGATATTGCAACGATCCTTCTGGTCATTTCCTCGATTAGCATGCATTTTTGGTATTTCAAGCCTTCCCATAGTAGCTATATGTCATTTATGACTTGTTAGAAATGTAGGTTTGGTGATCGGACGGTTTTTTTAAATATTATGCTTATTTTTTTATTTTGGATCTTTCGCTATTTAGGACTTAGTCTCAAACAAAAACTCCTAGTAAATGACCACAGATGGAAATTCTGATAGCTCCATATGCTTTGGTACATCAACTTTAGTCTAGGGGGACCCTTTGTTAAGGTCCTAAGGCTTCTGAACTCATTTTGGGTTATTGTGTGAGTTATGTGAAAATGAAACTATGGGTGTGGGCCCCTTATTATGTCAAAACAATCTCAAATAAAAATTTTAATCCTTTCATTCAACCAGGAATATGGTTTACAATTAAAATTTATTGATAGATCATGTTCATAGGGTACTAGTGAGTCAAGGGTCAAAAATAAGTTTTTGACTTTGTTAGTGCATCAGGTTACTGGTGCAATATCGAACGGAATGGGTAAATTGCAATCGCGACATGCATTTTATGCCTTGTAGATCGCAACAGTGAATTTAGAGACATAATTATGGCCCCCGACCCCGTATTTAATCCCCTTATTTAGCCTGATTTTATGAAACTCTTTACACCATTTTGAGAGCTCAAAAAAGATAAAAGAGTAAAAAATCATCCAAATAAGCTAAGGTAAGCTATCCTAATCCTTTTTGGTTTATTTCCCATTGATTTTTCCTTTGATTTTTACCCAAATTCATGATAAATTCTTAGAAATTGGGGCTTTGAATTCCTAATCTTTGAGGGCTGAATTGAGACTCGATTTGTGTCCCATTTTGCTCTAATTTTGAGCATACATTCCTTATCCTTCAAGGGTTTTTGTGACGGGTTCAATTGTGGATTTCATTTATGATCCCCACTAGCTCGTTCTTGACCTAAAATTTGACTGAACCTATTATTTAGCAATATGGGTATCGTTTGACTCCTAATGATGCATAAATTATAATTTAGATAGCATATATTTTGGGATCATGGTTCGAAGACGAACATTTTGTTGATGCTTTAAGGATTTGCAGTTCGACTTTAAGGTAGACTTTATCTACTTTATTTTACAAGATGATGTGTCTTATAATTGAATGTAGATTTGAATGTTAAGATTGATTATAGGTAGAACATTATAACTTATCCTAGAAAATTAAAGTTGAGGATTAAATGGGTGAATTGAACCATAAGGTGAAATGCTTGTTATGCTTCTATAATCCTATTTATTACTTTTCTTATAGATAGAGCTACTTCGTGGCATGTTTATTATTCTATTCTACATATGAAATGATATTTAAGATTGAAAGCATATACAGTATGATTGGTTGGACCGTGTAGGCTACCATGAAGTCATAAATTAGGAGTAATTGGCTTATTTACTCATGTATTAGGCGAATTTGGTGTCATGGATTATGTTAGCAAGGGAATTGCCTTAGTTGTTACTGTTTAGGTGAAATTACCTTAGTTGATTATAATTTAGGAGTAATTGCTATCATAGGACCAATCATTACTTATTTATCATCTAGAATAGGATTTGGATACCTTAGCCTAGTACTAGGTGGAAATTGCCTAAATATGGATTTTGAGAATTAGAAGTAGGTTTCTCTAACCCAACTTAGGCCAAGACTTCAGTTAGCCCTTTTGATCATAGTTGATACTAATGCACCTTTAGTATGATATTACTTTGTGACTTGGTGAATTGTGATGCTTCTTCCCAAATTATGATATTTGTCCAAAATATATGATATGCCGCCTATATGTAGATATTTAGGCTTACTTATGTTAGATTGAGCTTTATTGTAGTATAATTTTGATATCTTGATAAGATTGGGTGGGGTCTTAGACGTTGAATTGGTAGATAGAGATGTTTGGGACTAGTTGGACCACTTAGGTCTGGAAACACATTAAGTGGGATAGTTGACTCATAGCCTAGAACCTTGATTAGTTGGACTTTTTATCTCATGAATAGCATGAGAATACTCTAGTTTCTATAGTAGATTAGAGTGACCTTGTTCACTCACTTTAAAGTATGTTGACAAAGATATACTTAGTTGTGGAATGGATTTAGGGGATTGGGGTGAATTAGGAGGAATACTTGAGAAAGAATTGCCTTATAGAACTAGTATAGATTGGTAAGACTGTAAAACCCTGTAGAATCCTAATTGTTTGAGTCCTTTAAATCAGAACAAAAGAAGTCCCAGACTTACAAAATTTCAGCTAAGTGTTAGGACTTAGTCATTTTTAAAGCCCTCAAACTTTGAGGAATTTATTTATGACCTTCTCGACCTTAGAAAGTTAGTTTTTGAGTTGATTCATGATCAGGGAAATCAATAGTACATCTCGGGTGAGTTTTGGAATTTTTGGACAAGTGTAAGAGCATATTTAAAACTCTAAAATAGTGAGTCGAGGTAATGAGCCCGCGGTCGTGGTAACCTGGCTAGTCTGGTCTGAGTAAATTTTGTAGTTTTGTTCCACATTTTTAAGGGAAAATGGGTTATTTTTTCTTCACCCAATAGCTCCATAACATGGGTTAAATCCCCACATAGCATAATTGCTCATCATTTTCACAAAATCCTCTCAAGAACAAGCCCTAGCTTCGTTAAGTTCAAGAATTAAGCCTTAAGAACTCACCCTAATATCTATGAAATTAACAGTCAAGGTATGTTAGGTGTTCATCCTTGGGTTTCCTTCCACCCTTGGAGTTCAAGAACCTCTTATAAAATTTCAAGATAATTGCTTTCATAAATTTCATATTGAATTAAATTGTATTCATGATTATGATGTTGGTTGGGTTTATAATCCGTGATTAATTACAAGTTTCATGAAAAATAAATAGCATGTGTATGTTGTTATATGGCTTCATGTCATAAAACCTTGAAATTGTGAGTTTGGATGGAAAATCATGATGCTTACATGTTTATTATCATTATGTGTATGAATTATGCTCCCTATTGATAAAATATTCTTGTGGGTTGAATAGAGAAATCATAACATTTTAGCATGTCTACAATTTTATACTATGTATGTTTTATAAAATACCTCAATGGATGAATTATGACAAAGTGGCTAGTTATCATGCTTTCAAGATTGTGCTATGTTTTAGTTTTAGTGCTATCAAGTCCTGGGGGTATTAAATATCCAAAATCTAGCTGTTTAGTTAGAATTTCAGTAGCTATAGAATAGGCTCGGTAATGACACGTACATAGTACTCATTCATCTACAAAACTCATGTATTCAGCCAGTTAATAGAACTCGATGAACTAAGTCCAGCTCAGTTAGTTAGCACGATCAGCAATAGTTCAATATAGCCTAGTAGAGTTTAGTATTCAGTTTAGTATCTAATCAGTTGGGAGTAGAATTCAACATTAAGTGAACCAAAGGATGGGGACCTACCTACTAGTAGAGGGTGTAATCCTTAGAAGCAGTCCTTGCATTCCAGAACTATGTAGCCAGTGTAGTTTGAGACATCAACCTGCCAGTTGAGGGTGGATGAGGGGTATTACCTGCCAATCGAGGGTACCACCATTCTCATTTAGAGAACCTACCAAATGAGGGTAACTTAGCAACTTGTATTTATCTGTGGCATGATACTGACACCTTTCCAACTGGGGTTACAGATTAAACCCCAATCTATTCAGAGAAGGGCATATTGGTTAGATGATTACCTCTCATAGTTTCAGTTTCAGTCTCAGTATAGAACTCATTTCAGTTCTACAACACCAGGAGTGTCAAAAATAGTCACCCAGTTCAGTATAGGTTTTAGTTCAATTCTACAGACTCAGGACTGTCAGAACCAGTCACCCATCTAATAGTAATACAGTTATCAATGAACTCAGATATCAGTCATTTAGTTATCAGGATTCAGTACCAAGTGTTAATATGATCTCAGTTACAGTATGAGTAGTTATGTGCATAGTGTTGCATAATCAGTATTTACAGTCATTTCATATCTACATATACTCTTATGCAGTTAAATTCATGATACTCGTCCTTTATTGTTCATACATATAAACCCATGAATTCATCCTTACCTCACTTAGTATACCTGTACATTCAAAGTACTGACGCATACTCTTTCTTTTGCACTATGACGTCTTATATCAAAGGTTCAAACATATGGGATCCTAAATGTACTTAGCAACCCAGATTATCAGCAATAGATTAGTGGTGAGTCCTCATAGTTCAATAACATTGTTATCTTTTTAGTATTTTAATTTACTTTTTAGTAGTTGGAGTTAGTTAGGGACTTGTCCTATCAACTTCACCTTCAGACAGTTAGAGGCTTTTAGACTAGATTATTTTAGACAAATACTCAGTTTTCATTATTTATTTACCAGTATTTGATTTTAGTTATGAACCTTATGGAAGTTCTATCCAAATTTTTGCATTATTACAGTATTATTACTCAGTTATTGCAGTAGGTACCAGTCATGGGTTAGCTTGTGGTCCTTCGGGGTTATGAGCACTATGTGATGTCTGGGGTGCAGACTCGGGCCTTTATAAACTTGGAATCAAAGCCTAAGGTTCAATAGAGTCCTAAGAAGTCTAAAAGCCACGTCTAGTAGAGTGTTGTGCCTAGGTGTGTAGCGTGCCACACTATAGACAAGAGGCTATGAGGCATTTTAGTAACAAGTTCCCTTCTTTTAGTATTCATATCGTGCAAGTGAGCATGAGCTCAAGTTAAACTGTCAATCTAATTCTTTTTTTCCTTCTATTTATAGAATATGTCTCCTAAAAAGACCAACGAAAGAAGGACTGGGTATCAGCCACACCTCCGTCTGCCCAGCCAGATCCCCTGGATGAGCATGTTTCCCATGCAGAATTTAGAGCTTCTTTTACCACTGTAGCTCATTCTATGGCAGCCCAGAATAAACTTCAAGTTGCCGTCTAGGCCAACCCAGTGAAGAATATGTTGTAGCTATAATTTGTAACTGTACCCAAATAAATTATCCATCATTCACCAGGTCTAAGTTAATGAGAACCCAAAGGAATTCCTTGATCAGGTGCAGAAAGTCACAGATATTATGGGAGTGACTATTAGTAAGAGTGCTGAGTTAGCCACATATCAGTTGTAGGATATGGCTAACTCATGGTTCAAGTAGTGGAAGGAACAGAGGGCCACTAACGCAATACCTATAGAATGGGAGGAGTTTGTTACTACTTTCCTTAATAGGTTCTTCCTACTAGAGTTGAGGCAAATGAAGGTTTTGGAGATTATTAATCTAAAATAGGCAATATGACTGTGAAAGAGTATTCCCTCAAGTTTACTCAGTTAGCCAGATATGCCCCTTATCTGGTAGCAGATAGGAAATCTAAGATGAGTAAGTTTATGCCGGGGGTGTCTACTAGTATGTTCAAGAAGTATAGGACCGCAATGCTAATTAAGGAGATAGATAGATCCAGGCTCATGGTCTATGCTCAGCAAATGGAGGAGGCTAAGAATAAGAATAAGGAGAGGGAGAACAGGAGGGCCAAAACAGGTAGCTTCCATGATCTCCCATGGAATTTCAAACTTCAAAATACAAGAGTCAGACTCCATCTCCCTACAATCCTCTATTTGTTCAAAGGGATAGATCTTCATCATATCTTCTAAACATAATGTTAGAAAATGGTTTGAATGAGGTCCAATTCTTAATTTTGGTTTAACCTCCTCTAGAGCATCTCCACCCCAAAATGAACTAGAGTTATTATAAGAGATTTGTGTTGATTCTTCTCTTGGATCTAGTACAATTTCCATTATTTGGCCTTCTTCTCCCTCATATGAGTTGGATGGTTAGGAATCTATTTAGGAGTCTTCACTACGAAGATCTTCATTATAGCTTGGTTTATATTTTTGATAACACTCCTCTTGAGTAGTAGGAAAGGTAGTGGTAGTTTCAAGGGTTTCTTCTTTACCCAATATTTCTTTGTTGAAACTTGTCCATTCTTTGTACATGTGTTCCATATTCTACCCCATTGCATCTACTCAGTCCAAGATGGCTAGTAACATTGGGTCACAGCTACTGGACTCGGTGCATTGTTCTTTCAGTTTCTCATCATATGACCTAATAAAATCATAGGAAAAACTAGCAATTCCATTAGTATAATAGGGGGAAGGGGTGTTTGGACACTCATCCCAATGTCCTTGTAGATGTCCATACATAGAAAAACCATACTCCCAGTCAGATTGGGATGGTAAAATCTCTCCCCGGGGAGAATACTTATAATATCTCCGAAAGTGTGGTCTCGTAACAATACAAACATGGGGGTCACGATATGACTTTCAATCATTCAAATCATATTTGTTAAAAGATGCCATCAGGTAAAGTAAAAGTAAAATAAATCTACTTACAAAGAAAAATCAAAAACAAATATTTACTAGCTTGAATTCAAGCAACTAATATTTCAAACTAACTTAATATGCCAAATTTCTTCTCGGCAATGGCGCCATTTTTTTATAACGCTTAACTTACACATCAATTCAGTACAAGGTGGCCGTCGATAATATATTTACCCAACTTTAGAGTCGAGATTGAATCCATAAGGAACAATGTGAGTGGTGATCAAATTAATTCAAAATGATAAATACAAGTAAAATTCAAAAAAATATTACAAAAAGATAAAATGGGGGAGGTAAGTTCCTACACTAATATTTCTATTTGGGATTTTCTAGTATAAATTTGGGTCTACAAATAATTAGAGTTTTAACAATTAAGCGTGGATCTTGGGATTATACATCATAAGGGAGTGAAATGTGGGAGCTAATTATCAACATTACTTCAATAATTCACATATGGGTAGGCTTGGTTATAGGTTTAGATTTTATCCTTTCAACAAAATACCAAATTTTCACCTACCGATTCTTTTGAATATCTAATAAGTATATCCAAAAAATTTTAACCACAACCTCAAACAAGGCATCTCTATTTCTAAGATGATGCCCATCACATAGTTAACCTCATATTCACCCTTATGTTTAAGATAGTGAAAAATTATCAAACTACACACATAATCACATATTATCGCTTTGGTCCCCATTCTCTCTTTTGAGGATGACATGGATTCCTAAAGTTCACCTAAAACCCTTCTTTTGGTATTAAACTTTCTAGAGCTTGGAGCTTTCACTCATAAAACCCATGTGGGTATTTGGAGCTTTCACCCATCAAATCCCATCAAAAATAGCATATCAATAATAGAACCCATAAACATGAACTACCAAATAAATTCTAGCTATCATAACCCACACACACTTTAACCCTATTCAAACATAACCCTAAGAGGGAGATTTATCTACACATAAGATAAACAAGAATAGATATACCCATAATATCCATTGAATCAAAGTTGTAGAAGATCTAAGTCAATGTTACTTCAAACTTGGTTCTCCCACAATATCAACAATGGAAGCAAGCAAATCTTCTACTTAGAAAGTCTCCAATGTATTATTCACCCAAGATTTATACAATATTTTCTTCTCCAAAACTGGAGGCTACAAAGTCTTAAGCTAAAACTTATAAAATGGGGGAAGAAGGGATGTAATAGAATGAATAATACATAGAATTACGTTTTGCATATTTTTGTTTAAATTGGGATCAGCACATGCAATTATAGTTTTGCCCTTGGGCTGAACATTTCTGCCAAGATGCTACCACGCAGGTATGGTTGTGACTGTGGCTATGCAACCACGATTAACTTCTACGATTGAGATTGATTGACTGTCTTGATTTAACACGACCACGACCACTGGGCCGCGACCACGGTAATTGAGGCTCTTCCACTACGGGTCTTCAGCTGCACTTTTTCTGATCTTTTTGATTATTTCAAGCTTCGCTCCACATTTCTTTAACTTTTCAACTCTTATACCTTCAAAGAGTCAATATTAGTGTATTTAATTATAATTATGACTTATTTACTCATTTAAAATAAGGTAATGTGCACTAATAATGAGTGTGAATGAGTGGTAAAATCACCACTCATCAGCTATTAAGAGTAAAGTGTTGTAGATAGTTAAAAAGGGGATACCTATGGAAAAATCCCTTGAAAACATTGTCTCTCCATGGAGGTTATTTGAAAAGTCATGAACAGAGTATGCAGGCCCAGTACCTCATCCTTTTAAAAAAACTTTTAAGATCTTTCTATCTATTAACTTTCGTAGATAAAAGTCCTTTTAGTAATGGATATTGCAACGATCCTTCTGGTCATTTCCTCGATTAGCATGCATTTTTGGTATTTCAAGCCTTCCCATAGTAGCTATATGTCATTTATGACTTGTTAGAAATGTAGGTTTGGTGATCGGACGGTTTTTTTAAATATTATGCTTATTTTTTTATTTTGGATCTTTCGCTATTTAGGACTTAGTCTCAAACAAAAACTCCTAGTAAATGACCACAGATGGAAATTCTGATAGCTCCATATGCTTTGGTACATCAACTTTAGTCTAGGGGGACCCTTTGTTAAGGTCCTAAGGCTTCTGAACTCATTTTGGGTTATTGTGTGAGTTATGTGAAAATGAAACTATGGGTGTGGGCCCCTTATTATGTCAAAACAATCTCAAATAAAAATTTTAATCCTTTCATTCAACCAGGAATATGGTTTACAATTAAAATTTATTGATAGATCATGTTCATAGGGTACTAGTGAGTCAAGGGTCAAAAATAAGTTTTTGACTTTGTTAGTGCATCAGGTTACTGGTGCAATATCGAACGGAATGGGTAAATTGCAATCGCGACATGCATTTTATGCCTTGTAGATCGCAACAGTGAATTTAGAGACATAATTATGGCCCCCGACCCCGTATTTAATCCCCTTATTTAGCCTGATTTTATGAAACTCTTTACACCATTTTGAGAGCTCAAAAAAGATAAAAGAGTAAAAAATCATCCAAATAAGCTAAGGTAAGCTATCCTAATCCTTTTTGGTTTATTTCCCATTGATTTTTCCTTTGATTTTTACCCAAATTCATGATAAATTCTTAGAAATTGGGGCTTTGAATTCCTAATCTTTGAGGGCTGAATTGAGACTCGATTTGTGTCCCATTTTGCTCTAATTTTGAGCATACATTCCTTATCCTTCAAGGGTTTTTGTGACGGGTTCAATTGTGGATTTCATTTATGATCCCCACTAGCTCGTTCTTGACCTAAAATTTGACTGAACCTATTATTTAGCAATATGGGTATCGTTTGACTCCTAATGATGCATAAATTATAATTTAGATAGCATATATTTTGGGATCATGGTTCGAAGACGAACATTTTGTTGATGCTTTAAGGATTTGCAGTTCGACTTTAAGGTAGACTTTATCTACTTTATTTTACAAGATGATGTGTCTTATAATTGAATGTAGATTTGAATGTTAAGATTGATTATAGGTAGAACATTATAACTTATCCTAGAAAATTAAAGTTGAGGATTAAATGGGTGAATTGAACCATAAGGTGAAATGCTTGTTATGCTTCTATAATCCTATTTATTACTTTTCTTATAGATAGAGCTACTTCGTGGCATGTTTATTATTCTATTCTACATATGAAATGATATTTAAGATTGAAAGCATATACAGTATGATTGGTTGGACCGTGTAGGCTACCATGAAGTCATAAATTAGGAGTAATTGGCTTATTTACTCATGTATTAGGCGAATTTGGTGTCATGGATTATGTTAGCAAGGGAATTGCCTTAGTTGTTACTGTTTAGGTGAAATTACCTTAGTTGATTATAATTTAGGAGTAATTGCTATCATAGGACCAATCATTACTTATTTATCATCTAGAATAGGATTTGGATACCTTAGCCTAGTACTAGGTGGAAATTGCCTAAATATGGATTTTGAGAATTAGAAGTAGGTTTCTCTAACCCAACTTAGGCCAAGACTTCAGTTAGCCCTTTTGATCATAGTTGATACTAATGCACCTTTAGTATGATATTACTTTGTGACTTGGTGAATTGTGATGCTTCTTCCCAAATTATGATATTTGTCCAAAATATATGATATGCCGCCTATATGTAGATATTTAGGCTTACTTATGTTAGATTGAGCTTTATTGTAGTATAATTTTGATATCTTGATAAGATTGGGTGGGGTCTTAGACGTTGAATTGGTAGATAGAGATGTTTGGGACTAGTTGGACCACTTAGGTCTGGAAACACATTAAGTGGGATAGTTGACTCATAGCCTAGAACCTTGATTAGTTGGACTTTTTATCTCATGAATAGCATGAGAATACTCTAGTTTCTATAGTAGATTAGAGTGACCTTGTTCACTCACTTTAAAGTATGTTGACAAAGATATACTTAGTTGTGGAATGGATTTAGGGGATTGGGGTGAATTAGGAGGAATACTTGAGAAAGAATTGCCTTATAGAACTAGTATAGATTGGTAAGACTGTAAAACCCTGTAGAATCCTAATTGTTTGAGTCCTTTAAATCAGAACAAAAGAAGTCCCAGACTTACAAAATTTCAGCTAAGTGTTAGGACTTAGTCATTTTTAAAGCCCTCAAACTTTGAGGAATTTATTTATGACCTTCTCGACCTTAGAAAGTTAGTTTTTGAGTTGATTCATGATCAGGGAAATCAATAGTACATCTCGGGTGAGTTTTGGAATTTTTGGACAAGTGTAAGAGCATATTTAAAACTCTAAAATAGTGAGTCGAGGTAATGAGCCCGCGGTCGTGGTAACCTGGCTAGTCTGGTCTGAGTAAATTTTGTAGTTTTGTTCCACATTTTTAAGGGAAAATGGGTTATTTTTTCTTCACCCAATAGCTCCATAACATGGGTTAAATCCCCACATAGCATAATTGCTCATCATTTTCACAAAATCCTCTCAAGAACAAGCCCTAGCTTCGTTAAGTTCAAGAATTAAGCCTTAAGAACTCACCCTAATATCTATGAAATTAACAGTCAAGGTATGTTAGGTGTTCATCCTTGGGTTTCCTTCCACCCTTGGAGTTCAAGAACCTCTTATAAAATTTCAAGATAATTGCTTTCATAAATTTCATATTGAATTAAATTGTATTCATGATTATGATGTTGGTTGGGTTTATAATCCGTGATTAATTACAAGTTTCATGAAAAATAAATAGCATGTGTATGTTGTTATATGGCTTCATGTCATAAAACCTTGAAATTGTGAGTTTGGATGGAAAATCATGATGCTTACATGTTTATTATCATTATGTGTATGAATTATGCTCCCTATTGATAAAATATTCTTGTGGGTTGAATAGAGAAATCATAACATTTTAGCATGTCTACAATTTTATACTATGTATGTTTTATAAAATACCTCAATGGATGAATTATGACAAAGTGGCTAGTTATCATGCTTTCAAGATTGTGCTATGTTTTAGTTTTAGTGCTATCAAGTCCTGGGGGTATTAAATATCCAAAATCTAGCTGTTTAGTTAGAATTTCAGTAGCTATAGAATAGGCTCGGTAATGACACGTACATAGTACTCATTCATCTACAAAACTCATGTATTCAGCCAGTTAATAGAACTCGATGAACTAAGTCCAGCTCAGTTAGTTAGCACGATCAGCAATAGTTCAATATAGCCTAGTAGAGTTTAGTATTCAGTTTAGTATCTAATCAGTTGGGAGTAGAATTCAACATTAAGTGAACCAAAGGATGGGGACCTACCTACTAGTAGAGGGTGTAATCCTTAGAAGCAGTCCTTGCATTCCAGAACTATGTAGCCAGTGTAGTTTGAGACATCAACCTGCCAGTTGAGGGTGGATGAGGGGTATTACCTGCCAATCGAGGGTACCACCATTCTCATTTAGAGAACCTACCAAATGAGGGTAACTTAGCAACTTGTATTTATCTGTGGCATGATACTGACACCTTTCCAACTGGGGTTACAGATTAAACCCCAATCTATTCAGAGAAGGGCATATTGGTTAGATGATTACCTCTCATAGTTTCAGTTTCAGTCTCAGTATAGAACTCATTTCAGTTCTACAACACCAGGAGTGTCAAAAATAGTCACCCAGTTCAGTATAGGTTTTAGTTCAATTCTACAGACTCAGGACTGTCAGAACCAGTCACCCATCTAATAGTAATACAGTTATCAATGAACTCAGATATCAGTCATTTAGTTATCAGGATTCAGTACCAAGTGTTAATATGATCTCAGTTACAGTATGAGTAGTTATGTGCATAGTGTTGCATAATCAGTATTTACAGTCATTTCATATCTACATATACTCTTATGCAGTTAAATTCATGATACTCGTCCTTTATTGTTCATACATATAAACCCATGAATTCATCCTTACCTCACTTAGTATACCTGTACATTCAAAGTACTGACGCATACTCTTTCTTTTGCACTATGACGTCTTATATCAAAGGTTCAAACATATGGGATCCTAAATGTACTTAGCAACCCAGATTATCAGCAATAGATTAGTGGTGAGTCCTCATAGTTCAATAACATTGTTATCTTTTTAGTATTTTAATTTACTTTTTAGTAGTTGGAGTTAGTTAGGGACTTGTCCTATCAACTTCACCTTCAGACAGTTAGAGGCTTTTAGACTAGATTATTTTAGACAAATACTCAGTTTTCATTATTTATTTACCAGTATTTGATTTTAGTTATGAACCTTATGGAAGTTCTATCCAAATTTTTGCATTATTACAGTATTATTACTCAGTTATTGCAGTAGGTACCAGTCATGGGTTAGCTTGTGGTCCTTCGGGGTTATGAGCACTATGTGATGTCTGGGGTGCAGACTCGGGCCTTTATAAACTTGGAATCAAAGCCTAAGGTTCAATAGAGTCCTAAGAAGTCTAAAAGCCACGTCTAGTAGAGTGTTGTGCCTAGGTGTGTAGCGTGCCACACTATAGACAAGAGGCTATGAGGCATTTTAGTAACAAGTTCCCTTCTTTTAGTATTCATATCGTGCAAGTGAGCATGAGCTCAAGTTAAACTGTCAATCTAATTCTTTTTTTCCTTCTATTTATAGAATATGTCTCCTAAAAAGACCAACGAAAGAAGGACTGGGTATCAGCCACACCTCCGTCTGCCCAGCCAGATCCCCTGGATGAGCATGTTTCCCATGCAGAATTTAGAGCTTCTTTTACCACTGTAGCTCATTCTATGGCAGCCCAGAATAAACTTCAAGTTGCCGTCTAGGCCAACCCAGTGAAGAATATGTTGTAGCTATAATTTGTAACTGTACCCAAATAAATTATCCATCATTCACCAGGTCTAAGTTAATGAGAACCCAAAGGAATTCCTTGATCAGGTGCAGAAAGTCACAGATATTATGGGAGTGACTATTAGTAAGAGTGCTGAGTTAGCCACATATCAGTTGTAGGATATGGCTAACTCATGGTTCAAGTAGTGGAAGGAACAGAGGGCCACTAACGCAATACCTATAGAATGGGAGGAGTTTGTTACTACTTTCCTTAATAGGTTCTTCCTACTAGAGTTGAGGCAAATGAAGGTTTTGGAGATTATTAATCTAAAATAGGCAATATGACTGTGAAAGAGTATTCCCTCAAGTTTACTCAGTTAGCCAGATATGCCCCTTATCTGGTAGCAGATAGGAAATCTAAGATGAGTAAGTTTATGCCGGGGGTGTCTACTAGTATGTTCAAGAAGTATAGGACCGCAATGCTAATTAAGGAGATAGATAGATCCAGGCTCATGGTCTATGCTCAGCAAATGGAGGAGGCTAAGAATAAGAATAAGGAGAGGGAGAACAGGAGGGCCAAAACAGGTAGCTTTTACTTCACTCAGCCTAAGTCAGAGGGTGGAAATCATTCTTAGTTCTACTTAAAATCCTCAGCTCCAGCTTTGTCCTCAGCTAGTGCTCCAGTGTTAATATTCAGATATAGCAATAAAGATAGGACACCAATACCTAAACTCGAGGGTAGTATTAGCAATGCCCAAATAAATCCTCTTTTCTAGAAGTATGGAAGAAACCATCAGGGTGTCTACAGAGCTAGCAACGATGTGTGCTTTGGATGCGGCAAGCTAGTCCATAAAATCAGAGATTGTCTTCAGTCAAGTTCTCAGGGTTAGTATAATCGTCCTTCAGCTCAGTTCGGTTTCCTAAATTAGTAGGGTGCCACTTCCAGTGTCACCAGTGGGAAATGCCTAAATAAGACTTATGCATATCAGTCCCGATAGGATCAGAAAAGTTCTCCTGGTGTGGTCACTGGTATGTTACAAGTTTATCATTTACATGTTTATTCTTTGCTAGATCTAGGAGCTTCATTGTCCTTTGTAACTCCTTATATAGATGTTAACTTTAGAGTCAGTCCAAAAATCCTAGCAGAGCCCTTTTATTTCTCTACCCCAGTGGGTAAATCTATCATAGCCCGATGGGCATACAGAAGTTGTCCGATTATGGTATCTCAGAAAGATATTTTAGTAGACTTAGTAGAATTAGAGATGATAGATTTTGATGTCATTATTAGCATGGATTGTCTTCATTCATTCTATGCTTCAGTTGACTACAAAAATAGAATTGTCCATTTTCAGTTTTCGAATGAACCTGGCCTTGAATGGAGTGGTAGTACCTCTGCACTTAGGGGTCAGCTTGTTTCCTACCTAAGGTAAAGGAAAATGATATCCAAGGGGTGTGTCTACCATCTTGTTTGAGTTAGGATTCTAGTTTTGAGACTCCTAGTCTTGAGTCAGTTCCAGTAGCATGTGAATTCCCAAATATATTTCTCGAAGACCTTCCTAGAGTTTCTCTTGAGAGGGAAATTGACTTCAGAATAAACCTTCTCTCTAATACTCAACCTATCTCTATTCCTCCATATAGAATGTCTCTAGCAAAACTTAAAGAGTTAAAAGAATAGTTCAAGGACCTTTTAGACAAAAGATTCATCAGCTTGTCCTCTTAGGGTGCACCAGTTCTATTCGTGTGTAAGAAAGACGGTTCTCCTAGAATGTGTATTGATGACCATCAGTTGAACAAAGTCACTGTCAATAACAATTATCCACTTCCCAAAATTGATAATTTTTTTGACCAACTTTAGGGTGCTAATTACTTTTCTAAGATAGACCTCAGATCAGGCTATAATCAGCTCAGAGTCAGAGAATGTGACATTCCAAAAAGAGCTTTCAAAACTCGATATGGTCACTTCAGATTCTTAGTCATGTCATTTAATCTTACCAATTCCCCAGCAACCTTCATATACTTGATAAATCGTGCGTTTAAGATGTACTTGGAGATATTCATCATAGTCTTCATTGATGATATTTTTATCTACTCTCGCAGTGAACCTAATCATACAAACTATCGTAGAGTAGTATTACAATCTATCATAGCCCATTAGTAGTTTGCCAAATTTAGTAAGTATGAATTTTGTCTAAGGTTAATATCTTTCCTTGGTCATATAAATAGGTGATGGCATTAGAGTTGATCCTCAAAAGACCAAACTAGTAAGAAACTGGCCCAGGCCTATCTCTCCATCAGATATTAGGAGTTTCTTACGTTTGGCTGTCTAATACCGATGGTTTATTAAAGAATTTTCATCTATTGTGTCCCCTATGTCCAGATTGACTCAAAAAAAGTCAAGTTCTAGTGGTTAGATTCTTGTGAGAAGAGTTTTTAGGAGTTGAAGAATCGACCTACTACAGCCCTAGTTTTGACTTTACTAGATAGTTCAGATAGTTTTATGGTATATTGTGATGCTTCCAGAGTTGGTTTGGGGTGTGTTTTGATGTAGAAAGGTAAGGTCATAGCCTATGCCTCTAGACAGATTAATCCCCATGAGAGGAACTACCCTACTCGTGACCTTGAATTAGTAGCTATAGTGTTTTCCTTACAGAATTACTTGTATGGAGTACATGTTGATGTGTTCATAGACCATAAAAGCCTACAGTATATATTTTCTCAGAAAGATCTGAACCTGCATAGTGGAGGTAGTTGCTGAAATATTATGACATGAGTGCTCTGTATCATCCGAGCAAGGCCAATATAGTAGTTGATGCTCTCAGCAGATTGTCTATGGGTAGTGTTTCTCACATGGAAAATGGTAAGAAGAATTTGGTTTAGGAAGTTCACCAGCTTGCCCAACTATATGTTCTCATAGTCGATTCAGTAGAGGGTAGAGTATGGGTACATAATAGTTTGGAATCTTCTCTGGCTTTTGAGGTTAAAAAAAAGCAGTATAGGGATCCTAGTTTAGTTAAACTAAAAGATTCAATCAAAGATCAAAGAGTAGAAGTTTTATCCCAAGGGGGAGATGGTGTGTTGCATTGTTAGGGTATCTTTGTGTGCCTTGTATGGATGGTGTGAGTAGAGGATTCTTACAGAAGCGCATGGTGCGCGCTACTCGATTCACCTAGGGGACACCAAGATATACCACGACTTTTAAGAAATCTATTAGTGGAGTAGGATGAAGAGACACATTGTAGAGTTTTTAGCTAAGTGCTCGATATGTCAGTGGGTTAAGATTGAGTATCAGAAGACCAGTGGATCTATGCAGGAGTTCAGTATTCCCACGTGGAAGTGGGAGGGGGTGAACATGGATTTTGTGATAGGCTTACCCCATACTCGTCGCCATCATAATTTGATTTGGGTTATTACGGATAGGATGATCAAATTAGCTCACTTCTTACCAGTTCATACCTCTTATTCAGCCGAGGATTATGCCAAGCTCTATGTTAGAGAGTTGGTTAGATTACACAAAGCTTTTTTGTCTATCATTTTGGACAGAGGTACGCAGTTCACCTCTTTTTTTTGGAAAGCTTTCCAAAAAGGTCTTGGTTCCTAAGTTTACCTTAGTACAGGCTTCCACCCTCAAACAGATGATCAAGTAAAAAGGACCATTCAAACTTTAGAACATATGCTAAGATCGTGTACCATTGACTTTAAGGGTAGTTAGGATGACCACTTGCCCTTGATTGAGTTCATATATAATAATAGTTATCATTCCAGCATTCAGATGTCTCAATTTAAGACACTTCATGGGAGGATATGTAGATTTCTCATGGGTTGGTTTGAAGTAGTTGAAGCCGCAGTGATGAGGCCTTACTTGGTATTCGATACCTTAGAAAAAGTTTAGTTGATTAGGGAAAGGCTTAAGACAACTTAGAGCTGACAAAAATCATATGCAGATATGCGAAGAAAAACTCTCGAGTTTGAGCTTAGAGATTATATGTATTTGAAAATCTTACCTATGAAAGAAGTGAAGAGGTTTGCCAATAACGAAAGCTCAGTCCCCGATATATTGGTCCTTACCAAATTCTCAACCATTTTGAAAAGGTATCTTACGATCTTGAGTTTCCTTTAGACTTAGATTCTGTACATCTAATGTTTCATGTCTCCTTGCTAAAGAAGTGCAAAGGTGACCCTGTAGTTGTAGTCCCTATAGAGGGTATAGATGTACAGAATAGTCTCTCTTATGAGGAAGTTCCAATCAAAATTCTTTATTTTAAGGTTCGCAAACTGAGGAACAAAGAGGTTACTCTAGTCAAAGTCTTTGGTGGACTCAGTCCATTAAGGGAGCTACTTGGGAAGCAAAAGCAGCTATATGGACCAAGTATCCTCACCTCTTCTCTGCAAACTAAGACTCAGCTCAAGGTAACAGTCTTTCTTAGATTTATTAAGTTCCATGCTCAAATTTCCTTTATGAGTTTGATATTAGTTCAATTGCATAACATCCTCATGTCATTCATACCTTTATGAAACAGCTCAATCATGTGTCATGTCTTTAGAATTCAGCTATGCATGTTCAGTATAAAAACTCAGTACACCAGTAGCTTCAGTCATGTAATCATGCTTTAGTTGTGCATGTTCAGTATATAAATTTAGTCTATCAGTATTCTCAGTTTAGTCAATCTCATTCAAGGATGAATGTTCCCAAGGGAGAGATATTGTAAGAACCCACAGAATCCTAATCATTTGAGTCCTTTAAAGCATGCCAAAAGAGGTCCCAAACTAACAAAATTTCAGCCAAGTGTTAGGACTTAGTCATTTATAAAGCCCTCAAACTTTGAGGAATTTATTTACGACCTTTTCGACCTTAGAAAGTTAGTTTTTGAGTTGATTCATGATTGGGGAAGTTAATAGTACATCTCGGGTGAGTTTTAAAATTTTTAGACAAGCGTAAGGGCGTGTTTGAAACTCCAAAATAGTGGCTCGGGGTGATGAGCCTATAGCGCCCTGCCCAGAGCGGCGCTCCAAAGCCTGCAGCGCTCCAGAGCCTGTAGCACCCTGTCTTATCTAGTCTGGGTAAATTCTACAATTTTTTTCTGCATTTTAAGGAAAAATGGGTCATTTTCCCTTCACCCAATAGATTTATAATATGAGATTAAAGCCCCAAATAGCATAGTTGCTCATCTTTTTTTACAAAATCGTCTCAATAACATGCCCTAGCTTCATCAAGTTCAAGAATCAAGCCTCAAGAACTCACCCCAATATCCATGAAATTAACAATCGATGTATGTTAGCTGTTCATCCTTGGGTTTCTTTCCACCCTTGGAGTTCAAGAACCTTTTTAAAAATTTTAAGATGATTACTTTTATGAATTCTATGTTGAATCAAATTGTATTCATGATTATGATGTCAGTTGGGTTTATAATCCATGATTAATTACAAGTTTCATGAGAAATAAATAGCATGTGTGTGTTGTTATATGGTTTCATATAAAACAACCCTTGAAATTATGAGTTTGGATAGAAAATCATGATGCTTACATGTTTGTTATATTATATGCATGAATTATGCTCCTGATGTGTTTGATAAAATATTCTTATGGGTTGAATAGAGAAATCATAACATGTTAGCATGTCCACAAGTTTATACCATGTATGTTTGATAAAATGCCTCAATGGATGAATTATGAAAAAGTAGTTCGTAATCATGATTTCAAGATTGTTCTATGTTTTACTTTTAATTCTATTGATTCCTAGGGGTATGTAATACCTGAAATCTAGGTGTTTACTTCGAATTTCAGTAGCCACAAAATAGTTTAAGTAATGTCACATACAGTAGTACTCATTCAGTTACAAAACTCAGTGTATTCAGTCAGTTAATAGAAATCAGTGAACTCAGTCCAGCTCAGTCAATTAGCATAATCTGTAATAGTTTAGTCTAGCCTATCACAGTTTAGCAATCAGTTCAGTGTCTAATCATTTGGCAATAGGATTCTGCATCGAGTGAACCCAAGAATTGGGACTCACTTGCCAGTAGAGGGTGTAATCCTTTGAAGTAATCCTTGCATTCCAAAATTACATAGCCAGCATAGGTTGAGATAACAACCTGCCAGTTGAGGGTTGATGAGGGGTCCTACCTTCCAATTGAGGGTACCACCATTCTCATTTAGAGCACCTACCACTCAGTAACTTGTCTTTACCTATGGCACAATACTGTCACCCTTCTAACTGGGGTTATAGGTTGGACCCTAATTAGTTCAGAAAAGGGCATGTCGATTAGATGATTACCTCCCACAGCTTCAGTTTCAGTCTCAGCATAGAACTCTATTTATTTCTACAGCACCAGGACTATTAAAAATAGTCACCCAATTTGTTATAGAATTCTATTTAGTTCTACAAAATTAGGACTATCTGAAGCAATAATACAGTTATTAGTGAACTCAGATATCAGACATTTAGTTATCAGGACTCAGTATCTAGTGTTAATATGATCCCATTCATAGTATACATAGTTATGTGCATAGTATTTCATAATCAGTATTTACAGTTATTTTATATATACATGTACTCTCATGCAGTTATATCATAGGTTTAAATGCACGGGCTCCTGACCGTACTTAGCAGCCTAGATTATCAGCAACAGATTTAGTGGTGAGTCCGCATAGTTCGAGGACATAGTCATTTTTCTATATTTCAGTTTATTTTTCAGTAGTTGGAGTTAGTTGGGGACTTATCCCATCAACTCTACCTTCTGACAGTTAGAGGCTTTCAAACTGGATTATTTTAGACAGATGCTCAGCTTTTAATATTTAATTACCAGTATTTGATTTTAGTTATGAACCTTATGGTAGTTCCAGCCTAATTTCTACATTATTACAGTATTATTGCTCAGTTATTGCAGCAGGTACCAGTCATGGGTTAGCTTGTCATCCTTCGAGATTATGAGCACTGTGTGACATCCGGGGTGCAGACTTAGGCCGTTACAAATACCTTAAGGCATGATTTAGATAACTTAGCCTAATTTCAGGTAGAAGTTAAACTTGTAAAAGGGAATTTGGGGATTATTAAAAGAGGAACTTGACTCACCTTAAGCTTGAACTATTCAACTTATTTAATGACTTAGATATGTGTTAAATGCCTAGAATATGTTTTTAGTAATAAGATGGATAAACCCAGTAAATAGTTTATTCATGATGTTGAGTTATAAATAGTGTACATATTTGATTGTCACCTTCTTGTCACCACTTGAATAGAAATGGATAATCTTGTAAATTGAACCCATAACTATGCTATCACTTAATTTTTTTGTTAGTTGAATTTGGGAGCCTTGGATTATGTTATTATTCACTTTATGATCAAGCCTAGTGACTAAACCAATGACTGTGCAAAAGAACCCTTTTGTGCTAGTGTTACGTATTATGCTAATAAATAAGGGTTTTATAAAGTATAATCGTGACTTTTTATTGGCCATGCTAACAATCATGTTAAGCCCAAAAATATGTGGGATGTTCATACATATGTATACACATGCTCATGCACGTATTATTATATTTCATTGAGAAAAAATAGGAACTAGCGATGACATAGCTTTTCTTAATTATTTTCCACTCCATTCTTTGTTAGGCTTGCATTTGTTACTGACTTGGCTAAAAATATATATGCATATTGATGTCATGATAGATATTGAAGTTATGTTGATGCCCAACAAGGCCAAAAGATATATTGATATTACGATAATGCACGGTGAATCCAGAGGATATATTAATGATGTGATGATGCTCGATAAATTCAAAAGAGGTACTGATGTTTCATGATGCCCGGTCAATTTGGAGGAATTATTGATGATGTGATGATGCTTGGTATATCTGAAAGAAGTATTATGTTATGATGATGCCCAATGAATTTAGAGGATATGTTAATGATGTGATGATGCCCGATGAATTAAGAGGATATAGTGATGATGTGATGATGTTATGTATGGAAAGAATATATGAATATATAGGTATATGCATGGTTATACCATTGAATGATTTACTCCTTATGTGCATTTAGTAAATGATGCTTTCCTTGAGATGTTGTCTATAATTCTCTACCATAAATCACTAGTTAAGTGGCATAGCTCTTATTAATACTAAATAGTGAATAGAAGTAGAATATATTAAATATTGAGTTAACACCAACTGGTAAGTGTAATCATGTGTAGAATCAAGGATTTACCTAGTAAATACATTTGGCTTGAATGAATGGTTGGATTATGGAATTTTACCTAGTAAAATGGTTTATATGATAACTAGTTGTTTATATAAAGTGGTTATCTTACTTGATGGCTAGAATTCTAGAATACTAGTTGGTAACCTTGTTTAGTTAAATGTGATAACTAGTAGTTATGCTTATTAAATGGCTGATGGTGATAATAGACTTAGCATGGTTGATGATCAGTGATATTGATGCAGAGTATGTAATGTTGTTGGTTACATAAAGATTGACTAAGATACTTATGGTGTTAAATAATAAGCAGTGTTGAATAATAAGATAGATAAATTAGTTTGATAACATGTAACCTCTTCCTATATGATGGCTAGTGCACCTCTGGTAACTAGGAATGAACTTTGGGTTAAATGGTGATTATGGTTTAGTTGTACATCTTGACTATGTGAAACATGCCTATTTAATAAATGGTAATTATTTTCTATTGCATGAAGAAGGTCTATAAATAATCGGTTAGGCTTATAATTGGAGGCCTTATGATGGATAGCAAACTAGTAGTTTAATAGTAAGTGTTGGTTAGATAATAGTGAGTAGATAGAGTATATTGATGAGTTAGGTTCCTAATTGTCTATATGATTATGATTGTGAGTAATTGATATATGTTAATTCAATGTTGGTAATTGATGATGATCAAGAACTTTGTAAATGGTCGTTCATATAAAAAGGTAGTAGACTGTGGGTATTCTTTAGTTGGTTGTATGATTATATACTTGGTGATTGATTTTTTAATGCACTTTCAAATGGTATAGAACATCATGATGAGTTCTTTACTTTATGTTTCTTTTGGGTGTACTCCCTGGTGGTATGGGACATCATGGCGGGTTCTTTTACTTATTCTTTAATGGATGTTTGTATATTATCTTTGTATTATGCGATTTTGACTGTATTAATTAATCTTTATATTTTGGATCTCTTACTTCTTATATATAATAGTATTGGTGCATGATGAATAGATATGTCATAGTTTTGTTCTAGTTTGATTATTGATTATAGACAGTGATGATGAAAACAATTCAGGTTTAAATTTGTACCTTGACTTACAAATATTATATTACTTTATAGCATCTTTATATTATAATTTAGCTTAGTTAGTCGATGATGCCTACTGGGTACCCATTGTTTTGGTACTCATGCTATATTTCTGTACCTTCTTAGTGCAGACTCGAGTACTAGTTATCACTGCTGAGTTGAGATCGTGCTATGTTGACTTTCAAAGACAGGGTAAGCTCTTGGAGTTTTGAGTTTCCCATTTCCCTCCTATCTTTATTCATCTTTGTATTCAAGAAGAATGTATAAGACTATTTAAAATTGAGATGTATTTCCTATTGTCGAATTTAGATGTTTTTATATTGATAGTACCAGATCATGGGATTGGTATTCATAGTTGGTTGTCTACTATTGAATATGATTTTGTATTAGCGTGTTCATCTATTATAGCCCTTATCAAGCATTTCTCCCAAAGTAACCCATTTCCTTATCTCTGGGTTATGGTGTTGTCTTACATACTGGTGGGTTTTAGTAGGTTCCACCATGACTCATAAATTGGGTTATGACAATTTGATATCAAAGCCTAGGTTTCACCGATATTATTGGTATAAATACAAATGTCTAATAGAGTCCTGCAGACCGGAATGTTGATGTTTGTTTCCTATCTTCAGGAGACTATGGGACACTCTAAGAGGTCCTTCATATTTTTCACTCATATCATGCTAGAGTCTGAGTCAGTATGTAGGGTATTTTCTTGACTTTACTCTTTCACAGATGCTTAGGAATTATGCTTCATCTATGCATGATGAGGGTTTCGAGACCTAGCCTCATGATATGTATCCAGTTAGGGATCAGGATGGGCCTCCCCAGAACCCCATTCCTACACCTAATCTAAAGATTTCTCCGCCACAACCAGCGGTGGGCCAGGGACTAGCCCAGGCTTTACCAAGTTTTATTCCTTTTTTATGGCTTAAAGATGCTTTAGTTTAGTTATTGGGTATTATTGATGGTACGTAGACTAATGGGGCAGGAGTGCAGCCTGTAATTACATCTCCTAGAGTTGAGGTCCCTCTTATGTTGATCGTTGCTCAATCAATAGCCATTCGGCTAGTTGTGACCCAGCCTATTATGTCTGTAGAAGAGCAGAAGATGTTGGCTAGATTTTTGAGGTTGGCTCTACCTATGTTTTTTGGTGCTCCTGGAGAGGATGTGTTTGAGTTTTTTACTGCTTGTGAGGATATGCTTTATGGATTGGTCCTTATTGAGACTCTTGGTATGTATTACACTATATTTCAGTTAGATTTATCTGCTCAACACTGGTGGAGAGGTTTTATGAGTTCTAGGCTATTTGGATCTTCTCCTCTATCATGGAATCAGTTCTCTCAGATATTCTTGGAGAAGTATTTACCATGTAGCCTTAGGGATCAACTGAGAGATTATTTTTCAAGATTGGAATAGGGTTCTATGATTGTCACTGAGTATGAGACCTAATTCTATGAGTTGGACAAACATGCAACTTCTATCTTGGATACTGAGTATGAGAGAGTTTGTTGCTTTGTGAGAGGATTAAAACTTTCATATCGGATGGCTACTCAGAGTTTAGTTGTTGTAGGTAGGACTTTTACTGAGGTTTCTGATCATGCTAGAGTGATGGAGGACATGTATCGTAAAGGCCATGATAAGAGTCCCAAGTATCAAAGAAAATTTAGAGGGAGTCATAGTAGCTTTCGATTCATAGGTGGTTCTTCTTATGTTAGGCATCCTGCACATCCATCTTTTCAACCTCAGGGTCAAACTAGTCAACCAGTTTAAGAACCTCTTTAGACCACTGAGAATGGTCAGTTTGGTACTAGTGGTCGCCCTAGTAAAGGCGGTGATCAGTCTTGGAGAGGTTCATCTGCAGATTGTACTAGGCATGGTGGTTACTCTGGTTCAGCTAGATCTGTGAGTTTTGCTTTCGCTCATGATTCTTGGTTTACTCTTAGGCTTTCAGGTTATTTCTTAAGAGATTGCCCCAATAGTGGAGTGATAGTTTTTTTTGCCCAGGGTGTCACTCCTATTAGGGCAATTTATGCCTCAGGTAGAGATAATTTATGAGGTCGTAGGAGTGGTTACCAGAGTGCTCAAAGTGGTACTCAGGTAGGAAGGATAGGAGGTTGTTAGGTGCTTAGCCAGGTGGTGGGCATGGTTAGTTATATGAAGTACCTACTAGGACAAAGGTTGAGGCATCAAATGTTGTTGTCACAGGTATAATTTTAGTGTACCGCGAGTCCGCTCTTGCTTTGTTTGATCTCAGATCCACTTATTCTTATATATCAACTTAATATGCACCACGGTTGGACTTGACTAGTGATTTATTATCCATGCCATTATGCATATCTACTCTTGTGGGTTATTCTATAGCAATGGATCGAGTATTCAGATCATGTGTTATGATAAATAGTGATGTTTATACTTACGCAGATCTTATTATTCTGGATATGCTAGTTTTTGATATAATTCAAGGCTTGGACTGGTTATCCACTATCATGTGGTCATGGATTGTTTTGACAAGACTGTTACCTTATCTATGCTCGGCATACCCCCAGTCATATGGTAGAGAGCGGTTAACTGTGAGATAATAGGAATTATCTCTTATATTTGTACTAGAAGACTTCTATCAAATGGTTGCTTATGTATGTGATACTCATATAGAAAGTATGTCTCTTGACTTTGTTCCTATTGTTTGTGAGTTTCTTGATGTGGTCCCTACTGACTTACTTGAAATTCCCCCCGATCATGAGATTGAGTTTGCTATTGACCTTTAGCCTGGCATCCAACCTATTTTTATGGAACCTTATCATATGGCTCTTGCTAAGATTAAGGAGATAAACTCTCAACTCTAGGATTTTCTTTGTAAGGTTTTCATTAGACCGAGTATGTCCTCGTGGGGAGCTTCTATTTTATTTGTAAAGAAGAAGGATGGTTCGATGCACATGTGTATTAACTATAGGCAGCTCAATAAGGTGATGGTGAAGAACCATTATCTTATGCCTCGTATTAATGATTTATTCGACCAGTTTCAGGGTGCATCCAAGTTTTTAAAGATAAATTTAAGGTCAGGTTATCATCAGTTAATGATTTGGGCTGAGGATATCTCAAAGACAGCCTTTAGGACCTATTATGGTCATTATGAGTTTTTGGTAATGCCTTTCAAGTTGACTAATGCCCCACCTGGATTTATGGATTTGATGAACTATGTGTTCGGACCGTATCTAGACTCCTTCATTACTTTGTTTATTGATTAAATTATTGTGTATTTGAGGAGTAGTAAGAAGCATGCCCTACATTTCAGGATCATGCTCCAGACTATGAGAGATTATGTGCTTTTTTCAAATTCACAAAGTATGAGTTTTGGATTGAGTCAATGTTATTTATAAGACATGTGGTGACCAAAATGGGTATTATGGTATACCCGACTAAACCCACATCTTTGACTAAGGTCTGCAGTTTTATTGGGTTGGCTAGTTATTACATGCATTTTGTTGAAAGCTTTACCACTATTTCAGATCCTATGACTAGATTGATATAGAAGGAAGTTCCTTTATGATGGTTCGAGGAGTGTGAGTTGAGATTTAGAAAGCTCAAAGATTATCTTACATCAGGTTCAGTGTTAGCTCTTCCTGTTAAGGGTGAAGGATTCACCGTATTTTGTAATGCTTCTAGTGTTTGTATTGGATGTGTGTTGATGAAGCAGGGTTGCGTTATTACTTATGTTTCTAGACATCTTAAGGTGCATGCGATCAACCATCCCACTCATGATTTAGAGTTGGCGGTGGCAGTTTTTACGCTTAAGATTTGGAGGCATTATTTGTATGGTGTTCATTATGATATTTTAACTGATCATCACAGTCTTCAACACTTTATGACATAACGAGAGCTTAATGCTTGCCAGTGTAGATGGATGGAGTTGCAAAAGACTATGATATTTCCATTCTATGTCATCCAGGTAAAGCGAATATAATAGTTGATTCCTTGAGTCATAAGGAAGTGAGTATGGGTAACTTGGCTTGCATATCTATTTCTTATAGGCCTTTGGCACAGGATATTCTGTCCTTTGCCAATTTGATGGTTCAGCTTGATATTTTTTATCCTGCAAGGATTTTAGCTTGTGTGGAGATGCGGTCCTCCATATTTGAGCAGATTTATGATCGTTAGTATGAGGATAATAAGTTGTGTTTTCTCCATAACTAGGTGGTTAGTGATGAGCCTGGGTGGCACAATGTTGATTTTGAGGTTATCTTGAAGTTTCAGGGTCGTATTTATTTTCCCCAGCTTGATGACTTAATTAAGCTAATTCTTCATGAGGCTCATAGTTCAAAGTATTTCATTTATCCCATTATAAACAAGATGTATAGAGATCTAAGACATCACTTCAAGTGGGATGATATGAAGAGAGATGCGGAAAACTTTGTGTCTCATTGCCTATGTTTTCAACAGGTTAAGGGTGGTATCAGCATTTAGGTGGATTGACCCAGAGCTTCCCCATTCTCGAATGGAAATAGGAACAAATTAAAATGGACTTTATTCTTGATGGTATTTGGGTTATTATGGATTGTTTGAACAAGTTGGCATATTTAATTCCTGTACAGATGACCTTTAGTGCTAAGATAATATCCCAGATTTATGTTTGAGAGATAGTTTATTTGCATGGAGTATGCATTTTATCATATCAGGCTGTGGTTTTTTGTTCACTTTGTAATTTTGGAGAGCATTTTAGGAGAAGTTGGGTACTCGAGTGGATTTGAATACAGATTTTCATTTATAGATAGATGGTCAGTCTGAGTAGACTATTTAGGTGCATCAGGATATGCTCCAAGCCTTTGTAATGGACTTTGGAGGACATAGGATCAGTATTTAGCATTGGAAGAGTTCGCCTACTACAACAGTTATTATTCGAGTATTACGATTGCAACTTATGATGCTTTGTATAGTAGGAGATTTCATTCTCCTATAGGATAGTTTAAGACTTCTTAAGTTAGACCTCGTACAAATTTAATTCAGGACTCATTGGATAGAGTCAGGATAATTCAGGATAGGCTAAAAGCAGCCCATAGTAGGCAGAAGGCCTATGTCGATCGTAGACTCTGTGTCTTGAGATTTAGAGTTGGCAGCCATGTGTTTCTTCATGTCTCACCTATGAGAGGTCTGATGAGGTTCAATAGAAAGGGTAAGCTCAGCCCTCGGTATATAGGCCTTTTTGAGATTTTTTGCACAGTTGACGAAGTGGACTATGTATGAGTTTTACCTCTAATTTTGCAGTTGTTGATCTGGTTTTTCATGTGTCAATGTTGTAGAAGTATATTCCTGATCCAACTCATGTGCATAGATGGGACTCAGTACAGTTAGATGAGCAGTTGGCCTTTGTAGAGGAGCCTGTGCTTATTTTGGCTAGTAATGTAAGATAGTTACATACTAGAGGGATTTCCATAGTTAAGGTTCAGTGGAGGCATATCCCAGTGGAGGAAGCCACTTGGGAGTTTGAGAGTGAGATACGGGCTCAGTATCCTTACCTGTTTGTAGCTTCAGATATTTTTCTTCATCTTTTCACTGTTAGAGCTTTCCCACTACTGTCCAAGTTATTTATGACCTACTGGAATTGATAGTTTGGCTACCTGGTAGTTTGTTTGGTTTTTAGAACCATTTCCCCATTTAGAAGTCTTTATCAGTTCAAACGGCCAGTCATACTGAAAACTTCAGTAGAATAATAATGGATGAAAATTTTAATTGTTCCAGTAGCTCTGGAATATCGATTTTAGATTGAGTAGACCTTTTGTTTAGGTCCTACCGCACCCAAACTTATTTTGACTTATTGGTCAAAAAGTTGAGAAATTAAAAATTTGGGTGTGGGGAACAATATTCATCTCGAGACATTGGCAAAAAATTGGAAAAAATCCCAAGTTTCAGTTATCTTATGGTATCATAATGGTTGCGATTGCGGCTAGCATGTGTCCACGATCGCTGCTCCTGAGGGACTGGGCCATGCGTATTTAAGTATAGTTTTGGCCGAGAATTTGGCCATTTGTCCTATTTCTTATTCTCTAAAACCCTAATAGAGAGAGTAATCCTTAAAATGAATCTTAAGTATTGCTTGGGGTGCTTAAACAACGTTCATATTTATGAATAACATCAAATTTAAGGTAAGATTCCTTCAATTTTGGTGATGATTTCTTGATTATTAGACCCAAAACCCCGATGGATTGAATCTTTATTTTTTTCCTCAAATGTGGTTGTTCGTACAAATTTCTTATGGGTTATAACTCCCTAATGATATTTGAATAATGAGTTGGTCTCAAAAACTTCTTTTCCATATGTGGGACCTACTTGGGGATTTTTTGTGTCGTTTATGAATCGAAGCACTAGGGTGAAATATGGGTGTTGTTATTCTTGTATTGATTCATTGATTATGCTTATTATAGCATGGATCCTATGAGAAGATTCGAGGAAAAAAAGCAAAGATTGTTGGTTTGTGAGCTATATTTGGTTTCAAGGTAGGTTAGGCTTACTTGTATTAGATTGAGCTTTATTGTAATATAATTATGATATCTTGATAAGATTAGGCAGGGCCTCAGATGTTGAATTGGTAGATGGAAATGTTTGGGACTAGTTGGACCACTTAGGTATTGAAACACATTAAGTGGTATAGTTGACTCATAACCTAGAACCTTGATTAGTTGAACTTGTTATCTCTTGAATTGTATGAGAATGATCTAGTTGCTCTAGTAGATAAGAGTGACCTTGTTCACTCTCATTAAAGTATGTTCACCTAGATGCACTTAGTTGTGGAATGGCTTTAGGTTCTTGGGGTGACTTAGGAAGAATACTTGTGAAGGAACTTCCCTATTAAACTAGTATGGATTAGTAAGACCTTAAGGCATGATTTAAATAACTTAGCCTAATTTCGAGTAGAAATTAAGATTGTAGAAGGGAATTTAGGGATTATTAGAAGGGAAACTTGACCCGTCTTAAGCTTGATTTATATAACTTCATTAGAGACTAAGATATGTGTTAAATGCCTAGAATATGCTTTTTGTAATAAGATGGCTAAACACGATAAATAGCTTATCATAATGTTGAGTTAGAAATAGAGTACATGTTTGATTGTGACCTTCTTGTCATCATTTGAATAGTAATGGATAATCTTGTAAATTGAATCCACAACTATGCTATCACTTGTTTTATTGGCTATTTTACTATAGGAGCCTTGGATTATGTTATTATTCACTCTATGCTCAAGCCCAGTGAATAAACTAATGATTATGCAAAAGAACCCTTTGTGGTAGTGTTGCGTATTATGCTAATAATGAGGGGTTATAGAAAGTGTAACCATGACTTATTATTGACCATGCTAACATCATGTTAAGCCCGGAAACATGTGCAATGTTCATACCACATGTATACACATTCTCATGCACTTATTAGTATATTACATTGATAATAAATGATGATGAGTGATGACATGGCTTTTCTTACTTCTTTTACACTCCATTCTTCATTGGGCTTGTATTTGTTATTGATTATATATATATATATATATATATATATATATTGATGTCATGATAGATATTGGTCTTATGGTCAGAGGATATATTGATATTATGATGATGCCCAGTGAATCCTGAGGAAATATTAATGATGTGATGATGCCTAGTAAATTTAGAAGAGGTATTAATGTTATGATGATTCTCGATGAATTTGGAGGATATATTGATGATGTGATGATTCTCGATAATTCGAAGGATATATTTCTGATATGACGATACCCAGTAAATCCAGAAGTGTATTAATGTTATGATGATGCTCGGTGAATCCAGAGGATACATTGATGATCTGATGATGCCAGATGAATCCGGAGGATATATTGATGATGTGATAATGTTATTTATTGTAAGCATATATAAATGTATTAGTATATGCGTTATACCATTGAATGATTTAGCCCTTATGTGCATTTAGTAAATGATGTTTACCTTGGGATGTTGTCTATAATTCTCTACCATTAATTGCTAGTTAAGTGGTGTGGCTCTTATTAATACTAAATAATGAATAGAAGTAGAATATGCTGAATATTGAGTTAAAACCAACTGGTAAATGTAGTCATGTGTAGAATTAAGGATTCACCTAGTAAATACATTTGGCTTGAATGAATGGTTGGATTATGGAATTTCACCTAGTAAAATGGTTTATATGATAACTAGTTGTTTATATAAAGTGGTTTTGTTACTTGATGGCTAGAAGTCTAGAATACTAGTTGGTAACCTTGTTTAGTTAAATGTGGTAACTAATAGCTTTGTTTGTTAAATGGCTAGTGATGATAATAGACTTAGCATTGTTGATGATTAGTGATATTGTTGAAGAGTATGTAATGTTGTTGGTTAATTAAATATTTACTTGAAGACTTATGGTGTTAACTAATAAGACGTTTTGAATAATAAGATAGATAAATAAGTTTGATAATATGTAACCTCTTCCTATATAATGGCTAGTGCTTCTATGGTAACTAGGAATAATCTTTGGGTTAAATGGTGATTATGGTTTAGTTATGCATCCTGACTAGATGTAAAAGTTGGATATTTAATGAATGGTAATTAGTTGCTATTTCATGAAGAAGGTCTATAAAGAATTGGTTAGGCTAATGATTGGAGGCCCTGTGATGACTAACGAACTAGTAGTTTAATAAAAAGTGTTGGTAAGATAATAGTGAGTATATAGAGCATATTGATGAGTTAGGTTCCTAATTGATTATATGATTATGATTATGAGTACTTGGTATATGTTAATTCAATGTTGGTAATTGATGATGATCATGAGCTTGGCAAATGGTCGTTCACGCAAAAAGGTAGTGAATTGTAGGTATTCTTGAGTTGGTTGTATGTTTATATACTTGGTGATTGATTCTTTAATGCACTCTCCAGTGGTGTGGTACGCGGTGATGAGTTCTTTACTTTATGTTTCTTTTGGGAGTACTCCTGGTGGTATGGGACATCGTGGTGGGTTCTTTTACTTATGATTTAGTGGATATTTGTATATCATCTTGGTCTTATTGCGATTGTGATTGTATTAATGGTGCTTTACATTTTGGATCATTTACTTCCTATATATAATGGTATTGGCGCATGATGAATGGATATGTCTTAGTTTTGTTCTAGTTTGACTATTGATTATATATAGTGATGATGAAGATGATTAAGGTTCAATTCTTTACCTTGACATAGAAATATTATCTTACTTTATATCATATTTATATCATGATTTAGCTCAGTCGGTCGATGATGCCTACTGGGTACCCGTTATTTTTGTACTCATACTATATTTGTACCTTTTTGGTGCAGACTCGAGTACTATTTGTTGCCGCTGAGTTGAGATCGTTCTGTGTTCATCTTTTGAAGACAGGGGGAGGTCTTGGTGTTTTGAGTCACTTGATTCCCTCCTATATTTATTCAGTCTTAATGTTCGAGAAAAATGTATAAGACTATTTAGACTTGATATGAAGTTCCTATTATCGAATTTAGATGCTCTTGTACTGATAATATTAGGTCAAGGGGTTGGTATTTGCAGATGATTGTCTATTTTGGAACATTGTTTTGTATTATCGTGTTTATCCATTGTGTCCCTTGTTAGGTATTTCAACCAAAGTAGCCCATTTCCCTATCTCTGGATTACAATGTCGGCTTACCTATTGGTGAATTTTAGTAGGTTCCATCATGACTCGTGAATTGGGTGGTGATAGGAGGATATATTAATGAGATGATGATGTCTGGCAAGTCCAGAGGATATATTGATGATATGATGATGCCCGACAAGTCCAAAGGATATATTGATGATATTATGATGCTGGCAAGTTCGGAGGATATATTGATGATATGATGGTTCTCGGCAATTCCGTAAGATATATTGATGATATGATAATGCCCAATAGGTCTATAGGATATATTGATGATATGATGATGCTCAACTAGTCCGGAGGATGTAATGATGTTATGTATGGTAAGTATATATATGTTATGGGTGGTTATACTTTTATATGATTACATCCATATGTGCTTTGATTATATGATGTTATTCTTGGGATGTCGGTTATAGCTCGTCAATGCTAATTACTTGCTAAGCGGCGTAGATCATGTTCGTGATAAATAGTGAGTAGAAGTGGAATATACTGAATAATGAGTTAAGACTGGTTGGTAAGAGGAATATCGTGTAGAATTAAGGTTTCACCTAGTGGGTATATTTGGCTTTGAATGAATGGATTAATTAAGGAATATTGCCTATTAGGATTAGCGATGTGGTAACTAGTGGTCCATTAAGTGACCATATTACTTGATGGCTAGAAGTCTAGAGTACTATTTGGTAAGCCTTGTTGAAACACCATGGGTTTTGATCCTTAGAAATTTCCTGAGTTTTGAACACTCTAGACATTATACGACTAGGGGTAATTGTCAAATACTTTGGTATGATTTAGGGGTCATCACTCGTATAATAATTAGTGTGGTTGGATTGCTACTATCCAAGGTACAAATTCTTTATAAGGGGTCATATGATGGGATGCAAGTCATATGAAGCAACTCATATGATGTCCTATGTCTTAGCCTAGGGGACTCTATTCTACCTAGGGTACAGTTTATGGGTACTAATCATATAATTGGGTACGAGTGGGACTTGGGAGTTGTAGGCTGGTCAGTATGGGGAGGTTGAGATTCTTCTTGAGGTACGAGTGATGGGTACCACTCGTACCCTAGGTTATGGATGGAGGGGGTGGTCGTACCCTCCTATAGGATTTTTATGTAGTTTAAGATGGGGGTAATCTAGATATTTCCCCTCTTAGCTTCTTAATTGGTACTTTGTTTTCCCTTTGAAAACACTATGCCCACTACATGTTTGATAAAATGCTTATGAGAATGTTTTTATTATACTATTGGACTTTTAATGGAACTATTGCATGCTATGACTTGGTAATGGAACCCTAAATGGTACAAATAGTTTGGAATGGTTATATTACAAGGTCTTGATGATCATGATTATGGTTAAATGAGGATCTTGTGGAGTACATGGGAATCCCTTTTCAAACTAAATAATACAATCTGTGGGTACATGGGAATCCTTTTTTCTCTAAAAGGTTAGCTAAGGACATTGCTTGCAAGTGATAACGCTTAAATTATACTCTTAAATGGGTGTAAGCTATTGTTGTCAGTAAAATAACCCAACTTAGGTTGGGGTTAAATCCACAAGGAGTGAAAGCATGAAATTCAAAACTCAAGAGTGTTGATAGTATACTAAAGGTGACCTGTAATTTGAATAAAACTAACATCAATATAAAATGGGGAATTAGTTTGAATGTGTTTATAGTAACAATTACTTCAATTTTAGAGCACCATCTTGACGTTGAAAAATGCTAAGAGTGCATTCAATTATGAATAGGTCTTGGGGTTATGCAATTCTAGGTGTGGGTGCATGCATGGGTACTTGAAAATTAATCAAACTTTAGATAAAAGTCATGGGTAGGCTAGATGTCAATCATTCAATTACAACACCAAATTTCACAAATGGGTTCTTTCAAACACCTCACAAGTGTGACAATATTCCACATCTATTTCCTCAATTGACATTCTTCTGTCTAAGAGATGTCATTAAATGAAATTGAATCAAGTTATTGGTTTCATTTATTCCTCACCCATGTCCCCTCTTTCAAGAATGACATGGGTGCAATGGTGGTTGGGTTTACAACCCCCAACTCTTTCTTAAATCATGGAATAAATACAGCACCCATACAAATAACTAATTAGGAGAATAATTAGCTAACACCTATGCACTACCACAATCTAAGCAAGCATAACCCCAAGATTTAGAATTAGCTACTTATAGATAAAAAGGGTAAACATATACCAAAGTTATCATTGACTTCATCCATGAGAAATGGAGAGAATATAGTTCTAAACTTTGAGTTTCAATAAATCTTTAATAGAAAATCCCTAATTCTTCTTTGGGAATCACTCACATATATTTTCACTCAAGACTAGTACAATCTTCTTTTAGGATTAAAAGAGAGGTTTCAAGATGAAACGATAGAAGCTAAGATGAAAAATAAAAGTTAGATCTTGAAAAATGAGCTAGGATCCCTTTTTTAGGCCTCACTTCCACATTTGACAAAATTACAAAGTTGCCACCTTGCTCTTGATTTGCTTGAGAGGATCCAAAGCGGATGGAGAGCAAATAGAGAGTAGGTAGATAGCAGCTCCAAAGCAGATGCAAAATGGATGCAAAGAGGATGACTCTTTTCCTTCATATTTGGCCTCTTGTTAACTTGAATGAATTGCCCATCTTTCCTTTTTACTTTAACCTATATAAATGAGCATTAAGTAAGAGATTACCATTAAATCAATGGAAAAGCATGATAATTTAGGCTTAAAAGGGTCTACCAAGTCGTCAAATTAATGACTTATCACCCCCCCCCCAAATTTAAACTATTGCTTGTCCTCAAGTAACTAAGAATAATTCAATGAGATAGGGTATTTAACTCAAATCCATGAAAAAGAAAGTTATAATAAAGGAATAAGCTAACAAAGCTCTACAAACACTTTCCAAACATGTCATGGCAACAAGTAAACCAAAACTTTTCAATAAGCACATATTTATGGAGCAAGGATGCAAGTTCGTATCAAATGAACTTTCCAAATCACAAAGCATCTTAATATAAGACACAAAATCATCAAAGATTGTCTCAATCCTCACAATGCAACTTACTTCACTCATATACCCAAACCAATAGTAAAACTTCACCCTTTACCCAAAAGTACCGATCCCGCTCACATGCAAGACTTTTCTCCACACAAAAAAGACATTTCAATTCTTAAAGGACCTCAAATGAAAAAAAAATTTGCACTCACTCCCACAAAGAAATTCAAGTACATCGAATAGAACTATAGGATTTCCCTTTGTGTTTTTTTCCACTAATGTAGACTTACTTAGTTTGAAATCACCAAGGTCCTATGGGTTAATATGAAGGTTTAAGGTGTGGGAAGAATTATATATAGATCAAGTGACTAAAATAACTCCTTCAATGCAATCACTCAATCCTTTCTATACCCAAAATTTTCAAACTACCCACCTTATTATTCTTCAAATCATTTCCCATATTTTCCTAACTTTTAGTTTAGCAATTACCAAACAATTCAAAGCCACCATTTTATTTCTTTTCTTCTTTGACTTTTTCAAGAGATTTTCTACCTATAAGCCCTTCTTAGCCCCTCACTCATCCAAAAAAGAAAAAATTTCAAGTTTTATAGTATAGGCTATTCAACTTTATCATCAAGCACATCTCTTGTCTTTTAAGCACATTGTTGACAACCTTACACACACCTTTGTTGTCTTTTATTTGATCATCTTCTCCCAAATACACAACTCCCCAAACTTAGGCTTTTGCCTATAATCTATTAAATACACCCCCCCCCCTCTTTCAAACTTAGGCTTTTGCCTATAATCCATTATTCAAAATCATGCAATGCATAAAATGAAGTTAAGTGCCAAAAAGAGATTTCCAAAAGGGTTTAGGTGTTTTAGCATGGTTATCACTACAATATGAAAGAAAGATGGACAAAAAGGCTCAAATGGGTTAACTTGGGAACAATGTTAAGGTGAAAATTTGGCTATGACGGGTTAAAAATGGCCTTGGGTCATCCTCCAAACCAATATTGCCTAGAATTTTTATTTGAATACACTAGATCAAGTTCTAGACTACACATATGCATAAGAATTATTAAAAAATCTCACCTACCCATGTCATCGTACTTATAGAGCAAAAAGTTAGTCTCCCAACCAATTTGAGCAATTTGAGCTTCATAAGTTACTCCAAGTTAAAGACTCATCCTTGTAAAGAGAGAGACAAAAATTGAGTTTAATGATCTCACTCAAAAGAAATCTCAAAACAACCTTGATCTTACAACTATATTTTTGGATTTTCTCAAAAATATTTCATTTTTTGCCAATGACATTTTGAAAGTATTTTCAAATTTCTTCTTCTTCCTAGTTAACCAAAACGGCTAGATACTTCACCTAAGGATGTCTCCTTTTCATCCATCATGGGTGAATTATCACTAGGTTCAACAAAGAAACTAAACTAAACTAAAATAAAAATAAAAGATCAAAAGAAAGAGAAATCAAAATTTTGCTCCTTAGAAAAGAATCGAGTTTCAAAGAAAACCCTTGGAGTTTATTGGACACGCATATACAAAGGTGACAAGATCAATGAGCTTAATCGGATATCACATTTATATTAAGCGCATGACACAAATTCAACAACAAAAAGACAATATTTGACATTATTATCATATTGCCCAACAAGGGCTCGTCTAAAGCAATATCAATAATAATAAAGAAAACAAGAACAAACAAGCCCCACAAGGGCTAATGTAAATAAACATGACAAAATGTATCATGTACACACAAAAATCAAAGTAATAACATAGAGTATGTCTATACAATCTTTCCAACCAAATGCCATAAAGTGAAACAATAGGTAACGATTATCAAATAAATTATAAAAATGTCCTACCCCCTACTAAATACATTGTGTTGTCCCCAATGCAAAAGTAAAAGAGAGTATATGAGGGTAAGGACTCCCTATAGCACACTAGGCTTTCGGATCCCTGTCATTGAATGATTGTACTGTCTTAATAAGAACCTCATTAAATTGGGATCATCTAATTAATTCTGCTATGAAGGGTGACTCATCATCATGTAGAGTGGTAGAACTAGCCCCAAACATAAATGCATTCTCCTCATCCCTTGATAATTGCAAGGCGGGGTCAACCTGTCGGGCCTTAGGCAGCCTCTTTATAAGATCAAACTCGTCCTCATCATCAATATCCTAATAACCCTCTCCAAAAAAATCATCAAATAGAAGCACTGGGCTAGAAGTCTCCAACAAAAAATCAATCTCCATCTCATCAATACCGAAGAAGGGTTGTTTGGAGTGAAACTCCACCCGTAAATGATCAAGGCCTACCCTTACAGATGCCACCCCCTCATAATATCCCCTTACCTTAAGAATGGTCACTCTCTGATCTAACTTTGCTATGCTAGTACGTAGAGGTGTTATAGTAGCCTAAATAAACTAGGGAATATCAACCACCAATTGGGTATGAGTAGCATTGTTTGCCAAAGTCATAGAAGCAACCTTGGAAAACATCACCACAGAAGACCATGTTGATTATGTGGGCTGGGGTGGTGGTGCAATTTTTGATGATGGAGGATTATCAGTCGAATCATGATGATCAAGTGTAGAATCTAGAGTGATCTCCATTCCCTCTGAGCTCGGTAACCCTTCTGCACCTGAGTCTACCAAAAACAAAACTTTTCTCTTTATGTCTTTTGGGTCATCCTCATCCTTGCGATGTGTGATGTCAATGACTTCAGTGAATATAACCCATATATCAATCTTAAAGAGTACTAGGACTTTGAACTTAAGGAAAAGCATAGATATGAGTGTCGAAAAGGGTAATAAAATGCCTGATTGCTTTAACCTTAATTTCATCATCTCATCTACCAACTCTCCCAAATTAATAGCAATTTTATCCATGATGCACCCGATAATGATATCTCTAAAATTGTAACATCTTGGTAATTTCTTGAGGGGTGTAGACGGTTACCCACAAAACCAAGCTAATGTTTGGCTTGAACCAAAGATCTCTCCACTTGATTTAACCTACACCATTAGCCCAAGGAGGAAGGACCTTAAAAAACACCCTAGAAATCCATAAAAAAACATTGATGTCCACCCAATATCATCTTCTTAAACTTTACCATGCAATCTAAGTCATAAGAAAAATAGAGTACATTGATCTCCGAGGTCGAGCAAGGGACTTCCACTCTTCGAACTAATACACTCTCGATACACGTTTGTTCAGTAATTGGCATTTTATATTATTGTTCATTATGCTGAACAACGTAGAAAGCATAGAATTCCAAAATAATTTCCAGAAAGTAGCATAGTAGGTGAATGAAAGGCATCATATCTGTGAAGAGTTCCCATACTTGTTCTTTGACCTAAGCAATGATATAGGGGAAATAGGTATCAAATCCCTTCATGCTAAAGACCTTCTCAGTATTTAAGCCCTGAGTAGTTACCCAATTATTGTATAACTCCTTCACACCATCCACACTAAACTGAATTTGATCTATTTCCTTTCCAAACTCCCGTGTACAATCAATGGCAGCTTGGACATCCTGGACGTTTGGAATATCTTTGGAGACTGGTTATTTTCCCCTTGTAGAAGTAGCTTTTGCTTCGCCTTTATCTGGGGAATTATCCTTTCTAGATTCTCGTGGAAAGTTCTTCCTTAGATACATACATATGAGAAAAAATAAAACAACACCAAAACAAAAGAGAAAAGGTAAAACATGTTTTTGAAATTTTGTATGTTAAGAGAGAAAATTAAAGATAAGGAAAGAAATTATTTGTTTGATAGATACAAGGTAACTTCATCATTAGATCCCATGGGATTCATTCATTACAATAGTTAATCATTTAGGCTCTAAATTATCTCACATTCTTCACATTTCACAAAACTAGTTCATAGGACATCTAAAACCTCCAATGGAAACAAGAATGACCAATACCCTTAAAAATGATGTCATCCAACTATCATTGAGCAAGGCAAGCATTTATGTCTCCCGATTGGGCATAGTGACCAACAAGAACCATGGATACCATATTTCTCAACAAACTCCCTCAACTAATGACTATCAAATATTTTATTTTTAGGATCAATTGGACTTATAATGATGCATAAAAATGACCACATTATGCCCTAAGGAGAATCACATTGACCATTACTAGCATACAAGACATTTTTGTCTTATTGTCATTTCAACAAACACATTGTGGTCATGCTAACTAAAAACTTGGAGAAAGAGAATAAAAGTCCAGGAGAATAATCTTATCTTACCAAATAATATCCAAACACATTCAAGATGCTCATATGATCATACTTGAGCCACCCACCACACAAAATAAGTAAAAAAGGTTTAATGGATATTTTGTCAAACACATGGTGCACTAGCATAATTTAAGAGAGTATCATGAATCAATCTAGTGAAACAAGGCACCAATGACAACATAATTATTCCAATAAGTATTAATCATCCCAATAAGGTCACAAAAATAATCTTTAAATAACCAATTATCATGAGGTATGAAGCATTTTGTCCGTTCTTTAAGATAGTTTAAATGTGAAACCATGAAAGAAAAAACATACCTTTCTTGATTTAAGAGAGGAGAAAGATGAAGAATAACTCCAAAAGAGTCTTCTTAATTCATGATAATCCAATTCTAGTTAAAGAAAGAGAGAATGTTAAAGTTAAGAGAAAGGACCATTTAGAAGTGAACTTTAATAAGATTGTTTAAAGTGTTACAGCTTTTGGCACTTCTTTTAATGGGTTAAAAATATTTTAGGTTGAAAGGTCAGATCAACCCCATAACATATGACCCATTTTTAAAATAGACATGTGCTTCACATGGTTTAAGGTACCTGCATCCAACCTGCGAATGAGATATGCATGAGTTGTGCGTACAGGTCCTTACCAGCTAAAACCAATGACTCCTACAACTCAAATATGACTGGCCTATGCCTAGACTATTGCAATAAGTCCAGTGTAGGTCCAGGCAATAACCTTTAGTGAAAAAAGCCTGTAATATATTCCAGGTGCATTTTTACTGCTTGACAAAGTCCAATGACGGTGAAGGCAGTAATCTTCAGTGATTTTGCTTCAAATTTTTTCCACCTGCATCCAAATGCTTTGCACCTATGGCTAGCTTGCTTATGTAGTTCCAGAACAGGTTTCCAATTGCCTGGTACATTATTTTTTTCACAAAGTCCTCAGTTCAGAGCTTAGTTTTGAGCCTCTAAGCCAATCTTTTCTCAAATAAATTTTATGATATTACCTGGAAAACCAAAACTAAACTAAAATGTGAATCAAAAATATTAGAAATTATTAACAAAAATGTTTTTCCTAGATCAGTTTAGTCTCTAGTGTGTCAAGGGTTAACTTTAAAATGAATAAAGTTTGATAAATATATAATTTTCTAGCTCTAGACCCACCAATGTGTAGAAAATTGAATTAGCTTTCCAATGATACCAATTTTTCCTCAATCTGATACTCGGTTGAGAAGTTATGGTGATTTTAGTGCAAATAGTAGGGAACTTCGGCAGGCACAACATCGCGGTGAAGGACAAAATCATAATTGACCAATTTTTAGTGAAACACCGTGATTACATCACGTCATGGTGAAACTACAGTTCCCTTTTGTCCCATTCCTAATAGCTCATCGCGATTATCCTATATCGCGCCAAAAATTCCCAAATGGACAGACATCGTGTGGTGGTGGAGTGCCAAATGGCACTTGTACTTTTCCAGTGATGCAACGCAATTATGTCGCATCACGCCAGAGCCTAATTTGGCACTTATCCTTTTTCAGTAAGCTACTGCTATATTGGCGCATCGCGGTGGTGTGCCAAATCAAGATTTTTTCCAATTCTGAAGTAAATTTTACAAAGGGAAAACTAGTCATTTCCCCAGCCCCAATTTGTAAATAACACTGGATTAATCCTATTCTAATCATTATATGCTCACTTTGCATCAAATTACTCTCTAAAAACCCCTAGAGCTTAATACTTAATCACTAAGAAATCCCAAATTCCACCATTCTTTCCCTAAACAAATCTCAAAATTCAAGGTTCCAATTCAAGAATTTCAAGAAACTATTGTCAAGGGAACAAATAGGAATTCAAAGTCAAGTGTTCTCACCAATTGCATCAATTAAGGTATGTGGGGCTATGAACAAGGATACTCCTTTCATCTTTGTGCTCAAAATTAGTTTTAAAGTTGCCTTTTTATATGAAATTATGTGAATTTCAGTTTAGGGTTTATACCCACTTATTCATATTTGAAGATTATGAGATTTACAGTGATTTAAATGTTAAACTATATGTTTATGTTTGTATTTTTATGTGTATTACATTAATTTCCAGATTTTGAATAAAATTATCGATATTTACATTATCAAGCATGAACATTATGATATCTTGAGATGAATTTGATGCATGGGTTATTAAGCCCTGGTTTGAATATTGATATTTCAAGAATGAACATGTTTTAAGTATCCCATGATTAGTTATTTTCATATTTTGATATAGATTTGATTTTTTGATCATAGCTTAGACATGGAATCTAATTTTCAATTTCAATTACAGTAAAAATTAATAGATATACAGTTGGTTCCCATTATAAACCATTATAATAGCTTTCAAAGTGGATTTTTAAAAGGATGAGCATACAGATTAAAGGGAGTAGTATTTAGTACCGAGTTAGGTATGTTTTCATTCCCCAGAACTACGATCCAACATAGGTTTAGATTATCAGATTATTCCTATTTCTATATGGATGACAGATACAGATGTGATCACTTAGATTATGTTATACTCCTTGGCAAGAGTATGACACCTCTCCCCAATTTGAGGTTTTCCCATAAGGGGACTACACGTTTGACACTATGATAGCTTACATAGTATATGTTGGTTAGAAAAACCTCCCTACAAACTACAAATTTTAGAATAGAATAATCTTAACAAAACAATTTTTAGAAACTAAGTGTAAAGGCTCATAACTTTATTCAGATATTGTTTTACAAAAGATATTAGCTATAAGATTTCAGATTTCAGATTACAGATACAGAAGTGAGTCCTTCTACACTTAGACAACATAATTTACAGACAGAACACTAGTATATTTTTTAAAATTAAATGTTATGACTTACTAGATTTATAAATCATGTTTTGTTACTCATGATTATGATTCTCAGTTTTCAGTTAAATCATGCTTATGTGAGTCATCTACATTCAGCATGCATTCTTTGTAAATTTATAATTTTGTCGAGATATGATTTTACTTATTCATTCACCCTATATACTTAGTATTATCCAGAAGTACTGATCCACATATACATCTATGTGCTACATTATCTCATAATGCAGGTTCAAGTGCTCAGTTTCAGCAACGTGAGTGATTTCGAGCATCTCCATCTACATATTGATAGTTGATGAGTCCTCATAGTTCAGGGACCTAGTTATTTAGATTTTCAGCTTATTTAGATGACTCAGTATTTTTAGATAGTTTGAGTTAGCTGGGGGTTTATCCCAGTGACTCTCTAGTTATTAGTAGTAGAGGCTTGTCAGGCTACTAGATACGATTCAGATCCTTAATATTTATTATTTAGACACTTAAGTCTAGCATTTTTCAGACTTATATTCAGATTATTTCATCTTATCTCAGACAAAATTCCATATTTAGTTTGATTTGTATATCTATATTTTCTTATTACTAGATTTAGACTAAGTAGAACATAGATAGGGTTAGCTTGAGGCTACTAGTTGTCTTGATAACCGTGTGATATCTCAAGACCTATTTTCGAGGCATTAAAAACTTGGTATCAGAGCCTAAGGTTTATAGTAGGCCTAAGGTGTTAGATAAGTCGTGTTACATAGAGTCTTGATCATGAGTGTGAAGCGCGCCATATTTATGAGAAAAAGGCTATGAGACATTCTTAGGAAATTATCTCTTTCTTTCATGATCTATCATTCTTATGATATCTCTTTCTACTTTTAACTCATACTCTTATGTGATAGTTGAATATGCCTCCTCATCAAGCTAACTGCCATAGAAATAATAACCAGCCACACCAGCCATCTGACCTTCGAATATGAATATATCCCATGCTAAATTCTATGACTGCCAATATTTAGGGCAACCATTAGGAGGTAGTCCCACTTAAGTAGAATAGTGATTTAGCAGTAGCCAAAATTTGAGAATTCATGAGAATAAATTTGCCAGAGTTCTTTAAGTCAAAAGCAAGTGAGGACCCACAGCTTTATTTAGAGGGGGTAAAGAAGATCACCTATATTATGCATATTTCTAAAGATGAGAGTGTAGAGTTGGTATCCTATAGGATGAATGATGTAGAGTATGATTAGGTAGTTATGTAGAATAATGGTAGGGGTTAGAATGCAGCTCCTATGAGTTGGCAAGTATTTTAGGCTGCATTTCTAGATAAGTTCTTTCTGCATGAGAGGAGAGAAGCTAAGATAGAGGAGTTTGTAAACCTAAGGCAGATCTCAATGATAGTGAATGAGTACTACCCTTAGTTTAATTAGTTTTCTAAGTATGCCCCCTATACGATGGCTGACCCCAGGGCGATTATGAGTAAGTTTGTTACCTGAGTATCTAGTTTGGTAGTGTAAAGGCTCACAACTTTATTCAGATATTGTTTTACAAAAGATATTAGCTATGATATTTTAGATTTTAGATTACAGATACAGAAGTGATTCCTTCTTCACTTAGACAGCATAATTTAAAGACATAACACTAGTAAAACTTTTAGACTAAATGTTATGACTCACTAGATTTATATCGGATCTTTTGTTACTCATGATTATGATTCTCAGTTATCAGTTAAATCAAGCTTATGTGAGTCATCTAAATTTAGCATGCATTCTTTGCAAATTTATAAATTTGTTGAGATATGATTTTACTAATGCATTCACCCCCATACACTTAGTAAAATCCAGAAGTATTGATCTACATATACGTCTATCTGCTACATTGTATCATAATGTAGATTCAGATGCTCAGTTTTTTCAGCATGAGTGATTTTGAGCATCTGCATCTATATCTCGATAGTTGGTGAGTCCTCATAATTTGAGGACCCAATTATTCAAATCTTCAACTTATTAGTATAGATGAATCAGTATTTTTAGATAGTTCGAGTCTACTGGGTGTTTGTCCAAGTGACTCTCTAGTTATTAGTAGTAGAGGCTTGTCAGACTGCTAGATATGATTCAGATCCTCAACATTTATTATTTAGACTCTTGAGTCTAGTGTTTTTTAGACATAGATTATTTTAGCTTATCTCAGACAGAATTCCACATTTAGTTTGAGCACCGTGTGACATCTCAAGACTTGTTTTCGGGGCATTGCAAAAATTTCTTGGGTTGCCTCCCAAGAAGCTCCTTAGTTTAAGTCGTGGCATGACATTATTTACTTATCATTTTGGATCTTTGAAGCAAAACAATTCAACCTTAATCGCTTCGGTTCCACCCATATGATAGTGCTTCAATCGTTTCCCATTAACAATGAACTACTTCTTCTCATGATCTTCCAACTCAATATCTCCAATAGGATAAATAGTTGAGGTCACGAACGGGCCCAGCCACTTCGATATAAGTTTCCCTCAAAGAGTTTCAATCTTGAATTGAAGAGGAGGACATTATCACCCATATGAAACTCTCTCTTTAAGATTTTGGCATAATGACACCTCTTCATCTTCCTATTGTACAACACGGAGCTCTAATATGCTTTTAATCAAAACTCTTCTAACTCATGAAGTTGATTCACCCTCAATTTTGAAGCGTTCTCCTAATCCATATTTAGCTTCCTCAAAGCCCATAAGCCTTATGTTCCAACTCAACGGGTAAGTGACAAGACTTCCCAAATACTAATTAGTAGGGGGACATATCAATAGGAGTTTTATAGGCCGTTCTATATGCCCAAAAAGCATTATCGAGTTATCTTGCCTAATTCCTACGGCCAACATTTATGGTTTTCTCAAGGATGGACTTGATTTCACGATTTGAAACATCAACTTAGTCACTAGTTTGGGGATAATAAGGATTAATAGCCTTATGCTTCACTCCATACGAAGCAAAGAACTAAAAACCCGACTACAAAAATAAGAGTTGCCATTATTAATAACTGTCCTTGGAGTTATGAACCTTCTAAAGATGTACTTCTTCAAGAAATAAGTGACACTCTTGACTTTATTGTTTGGTAAAGAAATGGCTTCCACCCACTTTTAGATATAATCGAAAGCTACCAAGATATATGTATTACCATATGAGCTCACAAAGGGACCCATAAAGTCAATCCCCTACACATCAAACTATTCATCCTTAAGATTGGGCTTAATAGGTATCTTATGCCTCCTCAAAACACCACCTTGAATTTGGCATTGAGGTCATATTTTGACCAACTCATAAGCATCTCTATGAAGAATAGGCAATTAGTATCCACTTTGAAAAACCTTAACTGCCATTTGATCCCACCTTTTAGAGAGGAGTGATAAGCCTCAAGAATATCTCTCATTTCTGCCTCCATGACACACTGACGAATAACACCATACGCACACTCCCTAAACAAGAATGGTTCATCCAAAAAATACTTTTTCACATCAAATAGGAACTGCTTCTTTTGATAATGTTTGAGCTTGTCGGGAAGCACACCTCTCATAATATAGTTAGCATAATTCGTATACCAAGGTGTAATGCTTCCCGAAAGTGACATGTTTAGCTCATAGAGGAAGGGATCATTGATATCAATCTCACCCAACTTTTCATAATAAGATTCAAGGTAGGAAAGGTGGTTGGCTACTTGATTTTCACACCTCTTTCGATCTTTCACTTCAAAATCAAACTCTTATAAGAGCAATATCCACCTAATCGATCGAGGTTTAGCCTCTTTCTTTGACATGATATATCAAAGAGCGATGTGGTTAGTGTGCACAACCACTTTTATGCCCAACAAATAGGTTGAAAATTTTTCGAAAGTATATACCACCGCTAGAAACTCTTATTCCATAATCGTATAATTATGTTAAGCATCATTCAATATCTTTATTGCATAGTGAATTGGGTGGAACAACTTCTCTTTTCTTTGGCCCAATACCACACCTAGAGAAACACCACTTGCATCACATATTAATTCAAAGGGAAATGACCAATCCTGAGCTACTATGATAAAAGCCGACACAAGGAGTTCCATTAGACAATTGAAAGCCTCTACACAATCACCACCAAATTCAAATTTTGCCTCCTTTTAAAGGAGATTTCACAAAGGGTGAGAAATATTTGAGAAGTACTTGATGAAATGCCGATAGAATCCAGTGTGACCAAGAAAACTTCTAACACCCTTCATGGAGATAGGTGGGGGGTAACTTAGCAATTACCTCAACTTTTTCTTGATCCACTTGGATGCCCTTTCCTGAGATTTTATGGCCTAGAACAATGCCTTCCTTGACCATGGAGTGGCATTTTTCCAATTCAAAACAAGATTAGTTTCCACACATCATTGAAGGACTTTAATTAGGTGATCAAGGCAAGACTCAAATAAGCCTTGAACCATGGAGAAGCCATCTATGAAAACCTCTATTGTATCCTCTACCATATCTGCAAAAATGGACAACATGCATCGTTGGGATATGGCTGATGTGTTACATAACCCAAAGAGCATGATCTTGAAAGGAAATGTTCCATAGGGAAAAGTAAAGGTGGCCTTTTCTTGGTCTTCTGGGGTGATGCGAATTTGATTGTACCCCGAGTAACCATCAGGGAAGCAATACCAACCCCAACCGACTAGTCTATCTAATATTTGATCCATAAAGGGCATGGGGAAATGGTCTTTCTTGGTCCACGAGTTTAATTTATAGTAGTCCATACACACTCTCTAACTTGTGACCGAATGTATAGGTACAAGATCATTATTCTCATTTGGGACATCTATCATGCCGCCTTTCTTGGGGAGAACATTAGATCGGACTCACCCATGTACTATTAGAAATTGGGTAGACAACTCCTGCATCAAGACACTTAATGATTTCCTTCTTGACCACCTCTTACATCAGTTGATTGAGTATCCTTTGGTGTTCTACACTAGGAACATGATAAAAATTTAACTTGATTTTATGAGAAAAATTTTGGGAGAAATTCCTATAATGTCTGCGATAGTCCACCCGACAGTATGAAAAAAAAAATTCATAATTAATTTCAAGGCATCGACTTGACAAGGTTCAAGATCACCCACTACAATGATTGGTAATGATTATCCTCACCTAAGAAAACATATTAGAGTCGGGATGGTAATTGCTTGAATTTGAGTTGAGGTGGTTCAATAATAGATGGCTTGGTCATGGTTTTTCAAATCAAGATCTAATTAGATTGGGTTTTTGGCGTAAGATCCAAGACCCGTCAATGAAGCTACCACCTCATCATATTCTTCAACCACCTTACTCCCAAGGTTCCACAATACACCCACCAAGGGGTCATCCATAATTTTTACTTTTATGGTGTTAGTCACTTCATCATTTATCACATCAATTATCGACACAACTTGTAAGTCCATCGATTGATTTATGGACTTGCATACATTGAAGGATACTTCTTTATTATTCACCCAAAATCTTATCTCTCTATATTCCACATTAACTAAGGACTTTTAAGTAGACAAGAATGGTCTACCAAGAATGATTAGGACCTCAATATCAATCTTACAATCAATAATAACAAAGTTGTTTAGAAATATAAATCGGTCAACTTTCACCAAAACATCATACAACACACCAATAGGGCTTTTTGATTTAATGATCGGCCATTAAAAGCCTCATAGTGGTGGGCCTAGTAGCACCCAACCCTAACTTTTAAAACACAACAAACAGCATCAAATTAATACTTAGCCCAAGATCACACAATGTTTTTCCAAATTTGTACACCCCGATAGTGCAAGGAATAGTAAATTCACTCGGGTCTTCTTTCTTCACCACTGTTGTGCTAGACATTATAGCACTACAATTATGGGTTACCTCAATTGTTTCAAAATCCATGACTCACTTCTTTGTAACCAAGTTCTTCATAATTTTAGAATACCCAGGCATTTCTCATAAGGCTTCTAGAAAAGGAATATTCATCAATAAACTGCAAAATTTTGCAAGAAACTTTTGGAACTTGGTATCATCATCCTTCTTCATGAGATTTTATGGGAATGGAGGAGGAATTTTGATTTGTGGAAATAGAATAATTGGAGTTTTATCCACTTTCTGATTAGCATCAACAACTAACTTTAGAGTTTTCTCACTTTCAACAATTTATTCAACTATCATCGGTTATTCAACACTTGTCTCATTAGGCTTTGGATCATTATCAATCGGCTCTTCTAGCTGCTTTCTATTTGTATTGGTTTATTCTTTATTTTCCATCTCATTGGGGTCTTTACCAAGATCAACAATATATTTACCAAGAGTTCGACCACTCCTAGTGATAATAGCCATGATGTGAGCATTACTTTTAGGATTGACAACCATATCACTAGGAAATCCACCCTTTGGTCTTGCATTAAGTTGTGCCGAGATTTATGTTAATTGAGTTTCAAGTTGCTTGATAGAGGCTGAGTGAAATGTCACCATTTGATTGAGCTATGAGAAGTCACCTTTCATCTTTCTTACCATCTTGTTGATACCCTCAACACCTATTAAAATTTAAGCAAGGACATCTTTATTTTTTAGCTTATCCGGGTCAATGAAACTTGACTCTTTATCCTTTGCACAATCATGTGGAGGTACATACTAATTATAATCTCTCTCCTAATATCTCCAATCTTGATCTCTATCACAATCTCTTTTTTTTCAACCTTGATTCCAACTTTTCCTTTGATAAATAGGGAGGGAACCCCCCAATTGGTTTGACAATAACCAAATTTCTTCATTAAGGGACTCCATTTCCTCATTATCATAAGCTTTATCACTCTTAGAATAAATGGTGTTAACCACCTTAGAAGGATCTCCCATCACATGCTTGGTGAGAAGATCAAGTTCTGTAATCACTTTAGCCATATTTGCATCTCTTTTTTCATCTCTTTTCTTTTTCTCTTGGCTCACAAAAGATGCGGAGCGATCCCCTACGGCCACCTTGGTATCTCTTATGTATCACCCTCTAATTTTCTTGGACACTTGATCTAATAAAGTTAATACAGCACCTTACGATAGTTTGACAAGAGAACCCCTGGCAGCATTATCGACTACCTTCTTGTTCAATTGATCTAATGACCTATAGAAAATTTGAAGGAGCATTTTATCTAGAACCTTATTACTTTAGCATCGCATTAACTTGATGTTGAATCATTACCAAGCCTCATATAATAGTTCACTATTAAGTTAGTGAAAGTTGGTGATTTCATCCCTTAGTTGCAACATCTGAAAGAGAGGAAAGTTTCTTTCCAAGAATGCCTCCATGAGCCCAACCCATGAAGTGATAGACCCCGCAGGCAAAGACTACAACCATAAGACTGCTTCTCCCATTAAAGAGAATGGGAAAATAAATAACTGAATTGACTCTTGAGATATGTGGGGCATGTCAAATAGAGAACACACCTCAATAAAATTCATCAAGTGTAGATTAGCATCCTCATGTGCTTGGGCCTCCAAATAACCCTTTTATTTGAAGAAAATGAATCATCACACTAGTAATGTGAAATACTACATTTCCTTTTATCGATGGAATATGAATATCACTAGCTCAGCCCACATTACCAAGGTTATCCTCATTCTCAAAATACCCATCAATAATACCATCATTACTATCGTGTTGATGCACAGTATCGTGTATACAATTATATGCACCATAGAAAGAACAAAAATGCTAAAAATGTAAAATAAAACTGTACAGCTAACCCAAAGTAACTAAAAACACTACTAGAGTGAAAACTATGTTTCACTCCCCGACAATAGTGTCATTTTTATAATGATCAAATTACACTCTTGAATAGGTGTAAGCGATCGTTGACAATACAATAATCCAACTTAGGTTGGGGTTGAATCCATAAGGAGTGAAAGCATGGAATTCAATACTTAAGAGTGTTGATAGTCTACTAAAAGGTGACTCATAATGTGAATAAAACTAATATAAATATAAAATGGGGGAATTAGTTTGAATGTATTTATAGCAACAATTACTTCAATTTTAGAGCACTATCTTCACACTTAAAAATGATACTAGGTGTGGATGCATGGGTACTTGACAATTAATCCAACTTTATCTAAACATCATGGTTAGTCTAGATGTCAATGTATTAATGTTAATCTTTCAATTACAACACAAAATTTCACAAATGGTTTCTTTCAGACACCGCCCAAGAGTGATAATTTTCCACATCTATTGCATCAATTGACATTCTTATGTCTAAGAGATGTCATTAAATGAAATGAATCAAGTTATTGGTTTCATTTATTCCTCGCCCTTGTCTCCATTTTCAAGAATGACATGATTCAAGGGTGGTTGGGGTTTGCAACCCCTAACTCTTAATTAATTATGAAATAAATACAACACCCATCACAAATAACTAATTGGGAGGATAATTAGCTAACACCCATGCACCACCATAACCTAAGCAAGCATAAACCCAAGAGTTAGAATTAGCTACTCATAGATAAAAAGGGTAAAAATATACCAAATTTATCATTAACTTCATCTATGAGAAATGGAGAGAATGTAGTTCCAAACTTGGAGTTTTAATAAATCTTCAATAGAAAATCCCTAATTCTTCTTTGGGAATCACTCACATATATTTTCACTCAAGACTAGCACAATCTTCTTCTAGGATGAAAAAATAGAAGCTAAGATGAAAAATGAAAGTTATGTCTTGAAAAATAAGCTAGGAACCTTTATTGAGTCTCCACTTCCACATTTGACAAAAATACAAAATTGCCACCTTGCTTTTGATCTACTTGAGCGTATCTAAAGCGCTAATGGAAAACATATAGAACATAGATAGATAGTAGCTCCAAAGAAGATACGAAGCAAATGACACTTTTTGTTCATATTTAGCCTTTTGTTGACTTAAATGACTTGCCAATCTTTCTTTTTTTATTTTACCTACATAAATAAGCATTAACTAAGAGATTATCATCAAATAAATGGGAATGCATGATAATATAGGCTTAAAATTTTCTAGCAAGTTATCAATTTGATGACTTATCAGTAAGTTATAGTCAGTATGATGATACCACTTCTTATAGACTTTGTTAATAATAAATGAAATAGTGGTTTAGCTGTATGCTAATGGTTTTAATTAGGTAATAATGGCAGGGTGTGATAGCTTACCATGAAGGTGTGACTCTAATGACTCTAAACCTGATTCCCTTTCCTGACATGGATATAAATGTATGGTTGTGAATGAATATGGTTGTTTACTTGGTTTTAAAGATTGGCATTATTTTGTCCTTATATTGAGTACTTGCTAGAATTCACCCACTAACAAATCTTCGAGCATTATCCCCACGTGATGTAAAAATTGAGTATTCTACTCCTCCTTCTTAGTGATCAGATTCAGGATCGGTTATTGGATTGAAATGGTGAGCTTCTATTCTCTGGAAGGCTCTATTTCATATCATGGATGTCTTTACACACTTTGGTTATTTTATGGATATTGGTTTTGTCTATGGTTGAGAACATGTCCAATTGGATATTATTTTATATTTGGTTAGAGGCTTTATGGAATAGGTTGGAGTGGGCCATGCCGGTAGTGGTTTCAGCCTTAGTATTAGCATTGGTATTGGGTTTGATACCATTTTACTGCATTTATGATTGTTCTATCCTCTTATATTATGTTATGGATAGGAACTTGATTATTGCATTGGTTTTGGGTTATGATGGTTGGTTGTTACTGGATGGTAGGACTTGCTTGGTTTGGTCACGGTCATAGATATATCCTAAAGTCTAGAATTATACAAAATACTATCTTGTTATTTGTTTCGAATTTATTTAACTCAGGTTACATGTTTGTATGTTGGGTTGGGTAATGAGGGTGGTCTCTGGCCCTAGTGGGACTTGAGATGCCCATATGACAAGGCCTAGTTCGAGTTATGTCACTTATGTAGTTGGAATATGGTAGCTAGAAATTATGAGTTTTTTGTGGATAATGATGATAATAGGTTTAACCTTGGAGATGAATAATGATATTAAGGACTAAGTTGTGATGTCGATTAGTCATTAGATGAGGATTTGTAGATTAATAATGCTAAGCAATAAGAGATATTAATGGATAGATAAATAATTGTTTAAATAACAATTAAAGGCCATTTGGTAGATGGTATCTAGTGAGATTATGATTATTAGAAATGAGCATTCGTTAAATGGCGCCTATGGTTTAATAGTGAATTTCAACTAGTTGTTCGACCTTGGCTTTAGTGAATAATATTTAGTTGCTATCCCGTGAATATGGTAAAGAATTTGTTAGGTTAATAATTAGAGGTCCTATGATGACTAGCGAACGAGTGATTTAATAATAAGTATTGGTTAGTTAATAATGAGTAGATAGAGTATATTGATGAAATAGATATCTAAATAGTGATATGGCTATAGTTATGAGTACTTTAGTATGTGTTATGTAATGTTGGTAATTGATGATGATTATGAATGTTGGAAAATGACCTTTGATGTGAAATATGGAAAACCATGGATAATGAGAAGTTGGTTATATGCCTATATATTTTGATAATTTGATCCTTTAATGCACTCTCCGGTGGTATGGGATGCCGTGATAGGTTCCTTACTTTATGTTCTCTTGGTTGCACTCCCCGATGGTATGGTACACTATGGTGAGTTCTTTTACTTTATGCTCTAATGGATATCTGTACATCAACTTGGAATTTACACGATTGTAATTGTGTTAGTGTTTCCTTACACTTTTGGATCATTAACTTCTTATGTATAATGGTATTAGCACGTATTGATTTGATATGTCATAGTATTGCTCTATTTTTATTATTATTATATATAGTGATGATGAAGATGATTCAGTTTTGATTTTGTACCTTGACTTTGAGATATTATCTTGCTTTATATCATAATTTAGCATACGCAATCGATGATGCCTAATAAGTACCAGTTGTTTTGGTACTCATACTATACTTCTGTACCTTTTTAGTACAAATCTGAGTACTAGTTGTTGTGGTTGAGTTGAGTTTATGCAGTGTTGATCTTTTGGAAATAGGGTGATCTTTTTTGATCTGGCTATTTCCCTCCTATCCTTATTTAGTATTTTGTATTTGAGATGGATATATTGACTATTTTAGACATTTTGGGTTATATTTCTTATTTTCACTCTTAGATGCCTTATACTGATATTACCAGGTCATGGTATTGGTATTCGTATTATGATTGTCTTCTTCTAATAGAACACTATTTATTATAATTATTTTGGTGTATTTTGGCCCATGTAGGGTGTTTCTACTAAAGTAACCCATTACCTTAGATCTAGGTTACGATGTTGGCTTACTTACCGGCGGGTTCTAGTAGGTGCCATCATGACCCATGAATTGAGTCATGACAAATTGGTATTAGAGTCTAGGTTTCACTGCTACTGTTAGTATAAGAGTAAATGCTAAATAGAGTCCATCAGATCAGGACATTGACATTTGTTTCCTATCTTCGGGAGGCTAAAAGACATTTTAAGGAGTCCTTCACTTCTTTCTCATGTATCATCCTAAGAGTCTGAGTTGGTTTGTAGGATATTTTATTGACCTTACTCTTTTGTATATGCCCAGGACACGTGCTACATCTGTACGTGATGAGGGTTAAAGACTCAGCCTATAAATACCACTCCTGTTAAAGGATAGTCTCGTGATGTGTCCCCAGTTAAGGACCAGGATAGACTGTCTCCCTAAAACCCCATTCCCTTACCTAAGCTAGAGATTCTTCCACCATAGCCAGTGGTGGGCTGGGGACTAGCCCAGGCCCTCACTTGGTTTTATTCCCTCTTTATTACTTAGATATGCCTTAGTTCAGTTGTTGGGTATTTTTGATGGTGCATAGACTATTGGGGAAGGAGTATATTCTGCATCTGCTCCTGGAGTTGAGGTTTCTCCTATGCCGGTAGTTATTCAACCAATAGCCACTCATCCAATTGTGACCTAACCTACTATGTCTACTAAAGAGCAGATGATGTTAGGTAGATTACTTAGGTTGGCTCCATCTAGGTTTTTGGTGCTCCTAGAGAAGATAATTTTGAATTTCTTACTATTTGTGAGGATCAATTCTGAGAATTAGGCCTTGTCTCCCCTGTTATGGACTAAGTTCTCTGAGATATTCTTGAAATAGTATATGTCATACAGCCTTAGAGATCAAATAAGGGATCAGTTCACCAGATTAGATCAGGGTTCAATGACACTCATCGAGTATGAGGCCTATTTCTATGAGATATCTAGGCATGTGACTTTTATTTTAGATACTGAGTAAGAAAGTGTTCACTACTTTCTGAGAGGATTCAGACTCCTTATTCGGATGGCTACTCAGAGTCTAGTTGATGTAGGTAGGACCTTTGCTGAGGTTTTAGATCATACTATAGTTATGAAGGATATGCATCATGAGGGTCGTGATAAGAGGCCCAATTACCAGGGTAAATTTTTTAGGAGCCATAGCATTTCCTAATTCATAGGTAGTAGTTCTCATATTGGGCATCCTCTGCATCCATAATTTTAGACATAGAGTCAGACTAGTCAACCAGTTCAAGAAGCTCATCAGACTACTAATGGAGGTCATATTGGTGCTAGTGGTTTCCCTAGTAAGGTTAGTGATCATTCTTTTAGAGGTTCATCTTCAAGTTATGATAGACGTGGTGGTACTATGATTTAGGTAGATCTATGAGTAATGGTTCTACTCGTGACTCCTGTTTCACTTATGTTCTTTTTAGTTATTTTTACGAGAATGCCTTAGTCGTAGGGTGATAGTTGTCTCATCCCTAGGTGTTACCCCTATTAGTGAAGTTTATTCCTCAGGTAGATGTGGTGCACGAGATCACAGGGGTGGTTATCAAGTGGCATGAGCTGTTACTCAGGCAGGATTATAGGGGTTGATAAGGCGCCCAGCCAGATGATAGGCATGGTTAGTTATATCTAGTACCTACTAAACCCAAGGTGAGGACTTCGAATATTGTAGTTACAAGTATGATTTTGGTATGCCATGAGTTGGCTCTTGCTTTATTTGATCCCGAATCCACTTATTTTTATATATCTACTTATTATGCACCACAGTTGGACTTGACTAGTGATTTATTATCTGTATCATTACACGTATCTACTCATGTAGGTGATTCTTTAGTAATGGATTGAGTATTCATATCATCTACTATGACAATTAATGATGTTGATACTTATGTTGATCTTATTTTTCTGGAAATACTAAATTTCAATATAATTCTGGGCATGGATTGGTTATCCTGCAATCATGTGGTCATGGATTATTTTTGCCAAGACTGTTACCTTAGCTAAGCCCGGCATACCCCTAGTCATATGGCAGGGAGCGATTAGCCATGAACCGACAGGGATTATTTCTTATGTTTGTGCTATAAGACTTAGATCAAAAGGTTGTAAGACTTATCTCACTTATATATGTAATAAACATGTAGTGAGTCCATCTATTGACTCTGTTCCTAATGTTTGTGAGTTTCCTAATGTGTTTCTCACCGACCTATCTAGTACTCCCCCTGACTGAGAGATTAAGTTTGATATCCTTGATCTTGGCACCTGACCTATTTCTATGAAACCTTACCGTATGGCTCTTACTGATCTTAAGGAGATTAATTCTCAACTTTAGGATCTTCTTAGTATGGGTTTTAGTAGACTGAGTGTATCCTTGTGGGGAACTCCTATTTTATTTGTAAAGAAGAAAGATGATTTGATGCATATGTGTATTAATTATTGGTAGCTTAATAAAGTGATGGTGAAGAATTGTTATCTGATACCTCACATTAATGATTTGCTCCACAAGCGTTAGGATGCAGCTGTGTTTTCTAAGATTGATTTGAGGTCTGATTACCATCAATTGAGGATTCAGGCTAAGGATATCCCAAAGACAGCTTTCAGGACCCGTTATGGTCATTATGAGTTTTTGGTGATGTCTTTTGGGTTGACTAATGCTCTAACCATGTTTATGGATTTAGTGAACCATGTGTGTGAACCCTATCTAGACTCTTTCGTTATTGTGTGCATTAATGACATTCTTGTGTATTTGAGGAGTAGCGAGGAGCATGCGCAACACTTAAGGATCATGCTCCAGACCCTGCGATATCATGTGCTTTTCGCTAAGTTCTCTAATTGTGAATTTTTGCTTGAGTCACTATCATTCTTGGACATATGGTATCTAAAACTGTGATCATGGTAGAATCGGCTAAGATTGCAGATATTTATGATTGGGCTAGGCCTACGTTTCCAACTAAGGTTCATAATTTTATTGGGTTGGCCAGTAATTATAGATGCTTTGTTGAGAGTTTTGAGACTATCTCAACCCCTATGACTATATTGACTCAAAAGTAAGTCCATTTTTTATGGTCCAAGGAGTGTGAGTTGAGCCTTGGAAAGTTCAAGGATTGTCTTACTTTAGCTCCAGTATTAGCTCTTTCTATAGAGGGCTAGGATTCACCATATTTTGTGATGCTTCAGGTGTTGCACTCAGTTGTTTTTTCAATGCAGCAGGCTCATGTCATTGCATATGCTTCTAGACAGCTTAAAGTGAGGAGCGTAACTAACCCACTTATGATTTAGAGTTAGTGGTGGTAGTTTTTGCGCTCAAGATTTGGAGGCATTATTTGTATGGTGTGCATTGTGAGATTTTCATCGATCATCATGGCTTTCAACATCTTATGACCCATCGAGAGGTTAATAGTCGCCAGCATAGATGGATAGAGCTGCTAAAGGACTATGATGTTTCCATCCTATATCATCCGATCAAGGAAAATATAGTAGTAGATTCCTTGAGTGGAAAGGCACTGAGTATGGGAAGCTTGGCATGCATATTAGTTTCTTAGAGGCTTGAATTTTTAGATCCTGCGAGGATTTTGGCTTGTGTAGAGGCGAGGCCCTCCCTATTTGAGCAAATTCATGATCGTCAGTATGAGGATAGCAAGTTGTACCTTTCTATGACCAAGTGGTGAGTCTGAGAGGCACAATATTGATTCTGAAGGTATTTTGAGATTTCAGGGTCGTATTTGTGTTCCTCAGTTTGATGATTTGACTCAATCAATTCTTCATGAGGGTCATAGCTCTAGATATTCCATTCACCCTGGTATAGCTAAGATGTGCACAGATTTGAGGCAGCATTCCTGGTGGGTTAATATAAAAAGAGATGTGGCATACTTTGTGGCTCATTGCTTATGTTGTCATCAAGTTAAGACTGAGAATCAATGTCCAAGTGGATTGACTCAGAGATTCCCCATTCTAGAGTGGAAATAGGAAAAGATTACTATGGATTTCATTAGTGTTTTACCTCAAACTTTTCGTGGTCTTGATGGTATTTGGGTGATTGTCGATGATTTGACCAAGTCAGCATATTAATTTATATTCAGATAACCTTCAGTGCTAAAAAATTAGACCATATTTATGTTCGGAAGGTAGTTTATTTTCCTGGGGACCATGGTTTTGTATTTACTTTGCAATTTTGGAGAGCATTCCAGGAGAAGTTGGGTAATCGAGTGGATTCGAGTATCACCTTTCATTAACAGTTAGATGGTCAGTCCGGGCAAACTATTCATATGCTTGAGGATATGCTCCAAGCCTATGTTATGGATTTTAGAGGATCGTGGGATCAGCACTTAGCATTGGCAGAGTTCGAATACAATAATAGTTATTATCTGAGCATTGAGATGGTGCATTATGAGGCTTTATATGAAAGGGGATGTTGTTCTTTGATAGGATAGTGTGGGACTTCTGAGGCGGGGCCTTATGGTATGAATTTGCTTTAGGATGCATTAGGCAGAATTAGGGTAATTCAGGATAGGCTGAGAGCATCCAAGAGTAGGCAAAAGGACTATATCAACCGTATGCTTCGTGCCTTGTGATTCATAGTTGGTGACCATGTGTTCCTTTATTTTTTTACCCATGAGGGTTGTGATGAGAGTTGGTAAGAAGGGTAAGTTTAGCCCTCGATATATTGGTCCTTTTGAGATTCTCTACGTAGTTGGCGAGGTGGCCTATGAGTTATCCTTACCTCTTAATCTTTCTACTGTTAATTAAGTTTTCCATGTATCCATGTTTCAAAAGTATATTCCTTATCCATCTCATGTGCTTAGATAGGACTCAGTTCAGTTAGATGAGCAGTTGGCTTATGTGGAGGTGCCCGTGCTTATTTTGGCTAGTGATGTAAAGCGGTTCTATAGTAGAGAGATTCCTATAGTTAAGGTTCAGTGGAGGCACCTCCCAGTGGAGGAGGCCACTTAGGAGATCAAGAGAGAGATATAGGCCCAGTATCCTTGCATGTTTGAGGCTTTCAGTATACTCATCTTCTTTAACTTTTAGGGAAGAAAGTTTCTTAATAATGGATGTTGTAATTACCCTTCAGGTCATTTCTCGTGATTCTACTTATTTTTGTTGTTAGGGTTTTACCATAGCTTCCCTAAGTCATTCATCACTTGCTTGGACTAATAGTTTGGTTACCGGACATTTCGATTGGTTTATAGAACCATTTCCCTGTTAAGAAGTCTTTACTGGTTCCAAATGACCATTGAGAGAAAACCTTAGTAAAAAAATATCGAATGTGAATTTTGACTACATCAGAAGCTCTAGAATATCAATTTTAGGTTGGGTAGAACTTTGATTTGGGTCTTGTGGTACCCAAACTCATTTTGACCTATTGGTGAGAAAGTTAATAAATTAGAAAATTGAGTGTGGGCCCTTCATTTGGCCGAAATGACCTCGAATGAAGAATCCAACCTTGCCAACACGTCTAGAATGTTGAAATCAATGTGGTTTCATATTTCATTGGCTCATATTGGATTCCGTAAGATCCTGAGGCATTGGCTGAAATGTGGAATTTATTCCAAGTTTCAGCTTTCATCGAATGCAGCTAAAGGTACCACGATCACAATGCCGCATTCGCGGCCTGTCTTCTTGTAATTGTATGAACTGAGGACCTGGGAAGGAATATTTAAATGCCCTTTGTGTCAAGAATTGGCCATTTTGCTATTGGTTTGAGTCCCATAAACCCTAATAAAGTGTGTAGTCCATTAATTGAGTCTTGGGTGTTAATTGGGAGCTTAATAACTTGTATATTTGTGATCAACAATGAATCTAAGGTATGAATCCTTCATTTATAGTGTTGAACTCTTGATCATTTGACCAAAACCTCAATTGGCTTGACGGAATGATTTTATCCCAAATAAGCTTGATACTTACTTGATTCTTGATGGATATAACTCCCTAATGGTATTTGAACAATAGGTTGGTCTCGAAAACTCACTTTTTATATGTGGGACCCCCTTGGGGGGCACAATGGTGCAATATGAGCATTGATATTTTCATAATAATGCATAGATTTTTTTTGATAGCTTGGCTCCTTGAAGAAACTTTACAGAAAGAGAAAGCGAAGGTTGTCAGTTTTTGAGCTGATGTATGAGCAGATGCTAACACATTTGAGGCTTTTAACTCTAAATAATTGTGAAGTCTTAAGCAACTTTTGTTATTTTTGATATTTTTTGTTATGTTAATTCAGGGGTAAGTGATAGTGGTGGAAATTAAAGAAAAGAGGAATAAACCAAGTGAAATCTGGTGCAAATGAACTGAAGTGTTTCTGATGACTTTTATTGATGCATCGTCAACCTGGTGATTGGTAATCAAAGTTTCCGTCAAGCTTAGACAAAATCTGAAGAAGTGAAGTAAAGTGTGACGACATTTTTGATATGTCATCACAACTGTGAAAAGGCGACAAAATTGTCGTCAACTCAAAATAGAACATGATGATTGTTAATGTGGACGTGACGACATTTCTGACGTGTCTTCACATATTTGATAAGCCATCAAGATTTTGTTGTCAAGAAAAGCAGAAGATGCTATTATACTGGAAGCTTTGACGATATTACGCCTAAGTCATCAACTGTCTGACAAGCCATCAGAAATAGTGTCGTCTATTCTGAGGAAAAGTTGAAACCTTGATTGATTCCCTTATTTAGGATTAACTATAAAAAGTCTTGTTTAGGGTTTTTTAAAGAGGGGGGGCGCACATTGAGTTCTGGGGATACACTTTGATATTTTCTCTCTCTAGTTTTCTAGGCTTGAAAAATCAAATACTTTGAAGAGATTATCATCATTGTTTTAGAATTTCACTATGCGATCTAATCTATAATTCACTAATTATTATTTATCTCTGTAAGTTTATCTTTCAAATCATGAATTCAATTATGTGTTTTAGTCATTACATCATGAGTGGATAAATTTCATTAACCTGGATTATGGTATCTAGGGTTAGGTCATGATAAGGTGTTAAATACTCAAGGCTTAGTAAGTGGTAGGATTTTTTTATAATTCTGAGATTATAATTTATGTCTGTTGGTTGCAAACAATAGGTGTACCTACTTTGGTTTGCTTGAGAAAGAAATCATAAATAGTAGGAAGTGAATTATCAACAGGGACTCGGAAAGGCTTCGTTTAATAATCAGCGTTGTAATAAGGTTGATTAACCTGAGGTAAAATCTGGGTAGTCAGTAGCGATTCCCTAAGTCCGAGAGTACTAGGAAATTAGACACCTGAATAGGTCGAGAGACATTTGAGCATATCATAGACAAATATAACTTGTTATCCTAACCACCGTGAGAACCTTGAGTCACCTTTAATATATGTCATGTACCGTAAGCCCTAGTGAACATAATTCTGGTTATTCCATAAACTCTTGATTACCAACAATCACTTGTTCAACCATTAAAAACCCTCATTTTGTCTTTTCGTGTCAGTTGTTTAAATTTAACTTGTAGCTTTAGTTTCAAATTAGTTTAATCGCCACTCACAGTATTCCCTGTGGATTCGACCCCGACTCCAAGTTGGGTAAATATATTAACGACGAACACCTTGCACTAAATTGACATGTAAGTTGAGCATTATCAAAAATGGCTTCATTGTCGGGGATCAATTTGGCATGTTGAGTTGGTTTGGAATTTTAGCCTACTTGCTTGAATTTAAACATGTAAATATTTGTCTTTAGTTTCTTTTCTTTCTTGTGTTAGGTAGATTTTTATTTCAGTTTACTTATTACTATGGCATCTTGGAATGAGCATGATCCTGGTGGTTGGAAATCTTATCTTGATGATCCATGTCCATATTATGATGGACCTCACTTTTGGCAAGACTGTAGATATTCTCCCTAGAGAGAGATGTGTGCACCATCTCCATCCTATTGGGAGTACGATTGTTCTATATGTGGTGGTCAAAATGGATATTAGATTGATGGCCCAAATGCCCCCTTTCCCCGGTATGCTCACCCAAATTCTAGTTCTTCTTATGATTTTGATAGGTCTTATGGTCAAGAACAGGAAGAACGAAGCACTAGAAAGAGTGGCATTGAAGCTATACTTCAACTAATGTTGGAGTGTATGGACACAACAAATGATATCATACGTGATATACATCAAGACATAAGGGCAAATAATGAGGAAAAAAGAATGATAGAGGATATGGATATAGAAGTCAAGAATTCAAAGCACTTTTCCACATTATGCTTAAATGATATCTTGTCTATGGAATCATTTAGCATAATGGAGGTGAAGATGAGGGGCAAGAATCTGACGTTGATGATGAGCTTGATGTTGAGCAACTCTTGGTGATTTCCCAACCAACCGAACCATTTATGAATGAAGATGCCACAGAAGAGGAAATGGTACTAGAGTCAAAAGAAGAAATCAAGCACAGTCCTTGTGAAGACTCTAGTCCATTTTGGGGTAAAAATACTAATAGGGATACTACTCCAAAATTGAGTGTTAGTCCTCATTCGAACCACTTTTAAACATTATGCTTGGTGGATTTGATGAAAGTCGAATCACCCAAGCAAAATGATGAATTTTGAAAATGAGGAGAAAGATTCTTATATTTTGGAGTTTGTCCTTCCAAAGGGGTATACTACAACCCCAATCTTTAAGGCCAAGAAGTTTAAAGATCGATGTCCATTTAGTGGTTGTTTAAGATTCTCACCATTGCCAAATGAGCCATACAAAAGTTTGATACAAAATTGGGCAAGCAGTTTAAGTCTTCGAAGTGGCATGATTGAACATTCCTCATCATGCCCTCACATTTGCCCAACACACCCCAAAAACGTATTGATCAAAATTTGGATCGACGTTTCAAATCCTCCAAGTAAAGAAATAAATAATTATCAACAAGGTATCTTGATGAAGTCTGAGTAGTCAAGATAACTGAGTCGTGCCGCGACACTAAATTAGTTGCTTCTTGGGAGGCAACCCAAGTTATTTTGTTGTTTGTATTCGTATTATGTGATTGACTTCAAACCTTCGCACCCATGGTGCCACAGGTATGTTTCTGACCCTCTTTTTTTGGTTTGATACATTGGGGACTTTTTATGATTTTAAGTTGAGGGTGGGGATACTTATGGGTGTTGATGACCTCCTGGGATTTTTCTTGTCGTACCTCTTTTCCCTGGAGTCTTGTTCCTAGTAGAGCCGGCATATTTAGGCGTATTATTTTTTTGTGGTGATGTGTTGTCGTTAACTAGGAGAAAAATAAGTATCTACAGCAGTTGACATATTTTTGTTGATATTTCATGGAATGATAACTACCTCTCCAATTGTCTATGTTAACTGTGTGATGTGCATCTGTATGTGACTACTGTGAATGTTTTTATGGCATTAGTGTTGGGGACATGATAATCATTAATTACAATTGCATGAACCGGATAGGTAGTGGCTTGTGATGTACCTTTGTGCCATGTATGTGTGAGATACTACCTAGTTCCCTTTGTGTGTTAAATCCAGAGCTTGCCCGATTTTTCTTACCTAGGTTATAGGATAGGGGTTAGGACAGATTCATAGGCCATTTTTTTTAATTTAGTCCACTTTTAACCTAAATGATCTTCCCAGTGTGCATGAGATCCCTTGATCCCTACTTTGAGCCTTAATTGCCTATTTCTTTTTTAGAAACATATCACCTTTACATTAACATTGTAATGAACTTGTTTTGGCCCTGGTCCTCCTTGGACATTATGCACCTTAACTTAGGCAAATAACCTAAGTTAAGGGTGGGTATCATAGGGGTGCGTGATACAAAATGAGTATGAAGAGAAGTAGAACAAGAGAAAAGAATGAAAATCCGGGTGCGGTGCAAAAAAAAATAAGAAAAGAAAAAGTTGTGTAAAAGATGACAAAAGGGTAATTTGAGTATTGAAAAGACCGCACCCATTTTGAGCATGTGTGATCAATAAAAGAGAGGAAGAGAAAGTGGTTAAGAAGAAAAACCCCAAGAGGTTAGTGTAGTGTCAAGGAGGCGTAGTCACTTTAAATACCCTTGAATATCATACCAGCCCCTAGCCTACATTACAAGCCGAGAAAAAGTCCTATAGTGATCCTAGCTGACATGTCTAAAGACCTTGGCAATGAAAATAAGGGCAAGCCTATGGAAAATGACATACAATGATTGGAACTTTATTCTGAGAGTGAGGATCTGTAGATTATCCCTATGTTAAACATTTGATGTCTGATATGAGTGAGAAAGGGATTTCTTTATTATGAGGGCACACTAGGTATGTTATAGGTAGCTAACTTATTTGGGTTGTGCAATGTTGGTGCATGTATGAGTGTTGCTGAATTTATGCCATATCTTGATTCTTGTGTGTCACATTGTTGTTCTTCAATAGTATACACAGTTGAGTTTGAAATAGTTGACCTGGGAGAAGGTAAAGTGTGTTTAAGCTTATGTGAATGATTGACTTCCAATTGTACTTTTTATCTTCCTAGTTATGTTTTGGTTGCTTAAAGACAAGCAATTATTTTAAGTTGAGGGTTTTGATGTGTGAGCAGATGCTAACACATTTGAGGCTTTTAACTCTAAATAACTGTGAATTCTTAAGTAACTTTTGTTATTTTTAATTATTTTTATTGGGTTAAGTGATAGGGGTGGAAATTAAAGGAAAGAGGAATAAACCAAGTAAAATCTGGTGCAAATAAACTGAAGTGTTTCTGATGAAATTTTTTAACGCGTCGTCAACCTGGTGATTGGTTATTAAAGTTGTCGTCAAGCTTAGACAGAATCTGAAAAAGTGAAGTGAAGTGTGATGACATTTTTGATATGTCGTCACAACTGTGATAAGGCATCAAAATTGTCGTCAACTCAAAGCAGAACATGATGATTGCCAGTGTGGACGTGACGACATTTCTAACGTGTGTCACATATTTGATAAGCTGTCAATATTTAGTCATCAGGAAAGCAAAAGGTGCTATTATACTAGAAGCTTTGACTATATTCTGCACAAGTCATCAGGTGTCTGACAAGTGGTCAGAAATAGCGTCGTCTATTCCGAGGAAAAGATGAAACCTTGATTTTATTCCCTTATTTAGGATTAACTATAAAAAGCCTTGATTAGGGTTTTCTAAAGAAGGGGGCCGCACATTGAGTTTTGGGGATACACTTTGATATTATCTCTCTCTAATTTTCTAGGCTTGAAAAAGCAAATACTTTGAAGAGATTATCATCATTGTTTTGGAATTTTACTTTGTGATCTAATCTACGATTCACTAATTATTATTCATAGTTGTAAGTTTATCTTTCAAATCATGAATTCAATTATGTGTTTCAGTCGTTACATCATGAGTAGCTAAATTCCATTAACTTGGATTATAGGATCTAGGGTTAGGTCATGATAAGGTGTTAAATACTCAAGGTTTAATAAGTGTTAGGATTTCTTTATAATTCTGAGATTATAATTTATGTCTGTTGGTTTCAAACAATAGGTGTACCTACTTTGGTTTGCTTGAGAAAGAAATCATAAACAGTATAAAGTGAATTATCAACAGGGACTTGGAAAGGCTTCGTTTAATAATCAGCACTGTAACAAGGTTGATTAACGTGAGGTAAAATTTAGGCAGTCAGTAGAGATTCCCTAAGTCTGAGAGTACTAGGAAATTAGACACTTGAATAGGTCGAGAGACATTTGAGCATATCATCAACAAAGATAACTTGTTATCCTAACCACCATGAGAACCTTGAGTCACCTTTAATATCTGTCATGTACCGTAAGCCTTAGTGAACATAATTCTGGTTATTCCATAAACTCTTGATTACCAACAATCACTTGTTCAACCATTAAAAGCCCCCATTTTACCTTTTCATGTCAGTTGTTTTAATTTAACTTGTATCTTTAGTTTCAAATTAGTTTAATCGCTACTCACATTGTTCCCTGTGGATTTGACCCCGGCTCTAAGTTGGGAAAATATATTGACGACGATCGCCTTGCACTAAATTGACGTGTAAGTTGAGCATTATCATGAGCTATATTCTGATTTGAGGTAGTTTAGGCTTACTTCTTGTTAGATAGACCTTTATTATAATACTACTTTTATATCCTGTTAAGATTGGGAGGGGTTTTAGGTTTTGGGATGATAAATGGTAATGTTTGGGATTAGTTGAACCACTTAGTCTATTTATCTCATAAAGTGTTATATTTGGCTTATAGTCTAGAACCTTGGTTAGTTGGACTTGTTATCTCATAAATAGCATGAGAGTGCTCTAGTTGTCCTAGTTAGTGGGAGTGACCTTGTTCACTCATATTACGAGTAAATTGACCTAGATATACATAGTCGTGAAATTAGCCTTAGATGCTTTGGATGAATTAAGAGTAATACTTGAGGAAGAATTGCACTATCTAACTAGTGTAGATCGATAAACCTCTAAGACATGATTTAGATGACTTAGCCTAGTCCCGGGTGGAATTTAGACTCTAAGAGATTATTAAGGCTATTAGAATTGGAGCTTGACCCGCCTTAAGCTTGGATTATGTAATTTCACTAGTGACTTAGATACTTGTTAAACGCATACAATGTGCCTTGGTAATATGATGGCTACTCCAGTAATTAGTTTATTCATGATGTTGGTATTGGAAATGATGTGTATGATTGATTGTTAAATTGTCAAAAATGTTTGTATAGTAACGTAATGTCTTATAGCTTCAGCCCATGATTATGCTATAACTTAATTATCAATTATCTTACTACTTGGGCCTCAGATTATGTTGCTATTCATATTATGTTATAGTGACTAAACTATTGTTGTGCTATAAGTCCTCTTGTAACAATAATGTGAATCATGCTAATAAAAAGGGCTCTAGAAGGTATAACCATGGCTTAGTATTTGACCATGCTAATGATTATGTTAAAATTGGTAATGTATTGAGTGTTCATACTATATGAATATACATGTTTATTCACCCATTAATACATTGTGTTGAAAATAGATAATGAGGTAAGATGGTATGTCTTTCCTTACTTGTCTTGCATTCTATACCTAGTGGGGATTGCATTTATTAATGATTTTATTGCATATATATATACATATATATATATATATATATATTGATGTCATGATGAGTATTGATATTATGATGCTCGGCAACTTCGGAGGATATATTTATGATATGATGATGCTCGGCAAATCCGAAGGATATATTGATGATATGATAATGCCCGGCAGGTTCGGAGGATATATGAAACACCCTAGATTTTGATCCTCAAAAACTTCCTGGGTTTTGAGCTTACTTGATACAAATCGGCTAACAAGGACTCGAATATAATATATGTAAAATAAAGATACATGGATAGGATAACGAGTATAGAAAGATAGACACAAAATTGATACCGAAAAGGCAATCGAAGGATGTATCAAATCCTAAAACCTTCCTTAATCACTATCAATAGGCACCTAACTCTTACAGTGACTAAAAAGGGGATTCGATCCACCTTACATCCAACGTTTCTAAGAAAGGTTCAACAAATGTTTTTCCAAGAATTCAACACTCCTAAGGGGTCTCATGAATACATCATGTAAAAATTATCATCAAAAAACTAAGGAAATAAGCCTAGCTACCAAGCATTTATAGTTTGTCTAAATATTACATAATTAGGGCCCAAAAGTTACCCAAATGTAAGAAAAGACCCACTAGGGGCTGTTTTGACCCGCTCTTGAAATGCTAGAATGTATCAAAAGCGAATCTAAAGTGCCTTGGGTGCATGACCCTTCCAAGGGGCTTTCGATCCCCGTTTTTCACTCCTTCAACCTCGCCAAAGTCCTTTGAACCTCCTTAATGGTAATATTCCTCGATGTGGCATTTTTTAAAAGAACTAAGGAGTCATCAATCACCTCTAGCATAACATGTATCTCGTCCAAAGGTCCGGAGTCAATTTGGCTTGTATCATCCTTACCTTCTTGAAAAGGATTCGACCTCGAATCCAAACCTTGCAAAATAAATGAAGGACAAACAAATACAACATCTTTATGACATGAGGGGTTAGGGTTAGCATAAATAATCATAGAATCATCCCAAGGTTGCACACACTCAAGATATAACCAAGGATCCCTTATTTTGAACATTAGAAAATTATCAAAGATGTACAAAGAGGTTGGCTATGGGTTTTATCAAGAGATGGGGAAATCACAAAGGTCATAATGGCATCAAATAGTTGAAAAGGTAAAACTACCTTGACCTTAGAAGCCATAAGAAACAATTGTTTCTTTACCTCTTCAAGACACCACATCAAGAGTGGTGCCTCAATCGGTTTTAAAGTCCACAATACCCATATAACATTGTCATTCAAATAAGTGGACCAATCAATATCCTACCTCTACATATAACTAATGCAAGAATATCATGGATATTATCATAAGCAAAAAGGTAGTATAGGATGGAATCAATTGTAAAAGCATCATCAAAAAAACATAGAACATAAGGTACACTAGGATGGAATCAAGACATTTAAGCACATATGACTTCTTCCTTTCAAGTAAATCATCAACTTGGCATCCACAAGTTGGGATTCATGTAACTTAAGCACAAGTGTGTAAAACAAGGATACAAAGTTATAAGAAACACCCAAAGGATACAATGACATATTTGCCTTCGGGTTCTTAAGAATGATACCACCTTTGAGAAAGAGGTCATCATCTCTACTCATATAATAAGGAAGGGTATCACAAAAAATGGAATTAATCCAAAGTAGTTTCAATAGAATACTCTCTCCTTGGCCTACAAGTGGTGAAACCTTGGTCAAGAAGGGAAACACACAATGGTGAACTCTCTTGGAGCTTTTCATGGTTCCCCTTCTTTAAAAAAACCTTCATCTTGGTTGGAGTTCTTTCCCTTACACAATGTTACTCCCTTAAGTGGTTATGGATCTCAAAGAAAGAATTCTCATCATAGGGAAGGATACCAACACCCTCATCAAAAATTTTCTTGTCATGTGGACCAAGCAATAAGTTGGGTATGCCATAATCACCATATCCAAAGTTGGCATCGGGGTTAAATTGAAAGATGTGCCATAGACATGGTTCTAGAAAACACTCTTTTCCTCACTAGCTTTACTTAAACTAAAAGATATACTCTTCTCATTAGCATAAACATCATCAAAAGAAAAGGTAGAGTAGACAAAGTTATCACTCAAGTCAACTTCAACTAAGGTGCCCTCATGCACGTACTCACTATTAGATTCAAAATCATCACAATATGTACTCTCAATAATAAGGTCACAAAACATAGAAGAGGAAGCAATTTCCAAACAATTAATACTTTCTCTTTCAATGGAGGAATCCTCAAGTGGATACATCCCACCACCAATATTAAAGAGATTATTACTTAGGCCTTCACAATAAGTAAGCAATTCATCCTTATAAATATCAAACAAGGGTGGGGTGTCATATAAAGGAAAACATACATAATCATTTTCTAAGGAACAAGAGTAAAAGATGTTTCAAGCACATGATCATCCCTATGATCTAAGCAAGCATTAAGATCTTCACTAAACGACAATCTCAAAGGGTCACTCCCATTTCCTTGACCAAGATTCTCAATTTTCATCACTCACTTGAGGTTCTATAATCACATTACACACATCCTCAAGTAATGGACTAGTTTCTCATACAAGATGATCAACATAATTTCCACAAGATGATTTACTATATCATCCAACACAATGGCTTTAACACTAGGTGAACACACATTTATCTTACAAGAAAAGTCAATTCGATCATCAATAAGATCAACTAGGGTATCCACGCTCACAATATGTACATCATCAATAGGTAAAAAATTATTAGACTCACATATAGGTAAGCTACTAATCTTACTCAATGGGCTACTAGCCACATAATCATCATTTTTATGCATCAGAGTGTAAGAGTTACCTATTTTACCTTAAAGTTCTTGAGAACATTCTTCTTTACCTTGGTGTAAAGGTCCTCCCCAAGCTTTGGATTCAATTAAGATTTCCCTCGTCAAATCTTCAAAGGGAATTTTCTCTTTTAGCACTTATTCTCTTCCATTTGCCATGTTGGTACCAATACATATGTCCTTATTAAAAGAAAGGCAAACAATGTTAGCTCTGGTTAGTGGAAACCCCCTCACTTTACTCTTTATAATCTCTTCTTTTTCCTCTCTTAGGTTGCCACCTTTCACTCCCTTACTCCTCTTAATCTTTTGTCTTTCAATTTCTTTTATCTTAAAGTAAGTGACCTATTGCCTTGAGACTTGGGAAGGGTAGGTAGAAAGAGATGGTTTCCTCATTGGTCTAATACAATTTGATGCCAATTTCCCACATTTGGAATCTTATATTGTGCAAATCAATTGGCACCCAAGCATAAGTGTCCATATTCCAAGGGGATTATGTCACACCACTCCTCCTCGAAGTACCCATCTCGAGTAAAGGACACCTTTATGCTCTCGAAGACTCTATAGCCTTCCAATATGTATGGGAAATGCTTGGACACTCAAGGTATCCCTAGATAATCAACCATAAGAGGAGTTATGTATTTTGCATGAAACCAATCATCAAGTATAAGAACATATCTCGAAACTCTAAAAATCTCTACCCATCTTGAACAAGGTTGTCTTCTTGGTTCACTATTATAAATCTTCATATAACCCTTCGACATATAGATTGGCCTCAAAAAACTCTTTCAAGGAACCCCCAAATTTGAGCAGGATTTGTTTCAAGTTTACACCATTCTAAGGTCGGGCCTTGAATGTACTTAAGGGAATATGTAGCTTTTTCGGCTTTGCTCATAGCATAATCCTCAAATATCCTTTTGCATTGACATTCCCAATCAAGGTAAAGTTTAGAATCCATTCTCTTTTGAAGATAGATAGAGTAGGAAGATATTGACTCCTACTATACCCTCCATTCATACCTTGGTTCCCGCTTCCACACATTTGATCATGGCTATATTCATAGCTCCTATAATCCCCATCTTCTTCGTATCCATAACATTCTTCGCCACAATTATAGTTTCCTATATCATAGTCAAAATCATATGAGGCTATATAAGAAATTTTCCCCTTATATCTCCATGTACCTACAAAATAAACAAACAATATTAGTAGTAAAGCTCCTCACCAACCCTCGTATGAACTCACATTTGTGATCTTCACAATAGGAGCGGCAAAAGTTGAAAGTTACTTATACTCCGATGGACAATAAGGTATCAATCTATACTTTGTGGTCGGAGTGTATTCTTGTTTGATTGACTCAAAGAAATAAAAACTAAGGAATTGAATAAAAAATTAACAAAGAATTGAAAAAGAGAAAATCCTGAAAGAAATTGGACGATGAAAGAAATAGGACGCAAGAACTAATCAATCAACTTAGTAAAGGAACTACCCGTTGATGAGTAGTTTAGGGATCAAAATATGATTTTGGAACAAAAAATAAGAAATGTAGGAATCAAACCTTGATTAAAATGGAATCGAAAAGCTTGAGATGTGTTTGGAGGCTTGATTTGCATTAGAAAAGGTTAATCTGTATTTGGGGACCTACTCTAGCAGGTTGAGTGCATCCCCAACTCACCTGGACATAGATGGATGTCCCCCTACTGGTTTGACATGCTTTTTGTCTACTGTAGCAGTTCCAATGCAGTTCCTAGTAGGGGAGACTGAAACACCCTGGGGTTTGATCCATATAAATTTCCTGGGTTTTGAGCTCACTGGATATAGTACGTCTAGAGAGTACTAGTCATATGTTAGGGTAGAATTTAGGGGCGATCTTTATCGTATCTTAAATAGTGCGGCTTGGATGGGTTCATTCCAAGGTAAGAAAAGGTAATACTGGTTGTATGATGGGGTACGAGTGGTATAATGTAAGTCATATGTTGCCCTATGTTTGACCTAGGAGATCCTATTCTCCCTAAGGTATGGGTCAATGGTACTTGTTGTATTCTTAAGTATGATTGGGGTTTGGTGGTCATATATTAGTCAATGTTGGGGGTCCAAGGGATTTCTATGGTACGAGTGGTGGGTACCACTCGTATGATAGGGTACGGGTGGCATGGTGGAGTCGTACCCACCTGCGGATTTTTATGTAGTTTAAGTTGGGGTAATCTAGACATTTCCCCTCTTAACTTCTTAAGGCTCTGTTACTTATATCACTCTTGGAACATTATTTAACCGAATTTTCTAATCTTAAACACTTAGAAACTCTCTCAAAGGCTCTTGGGTCAAGGAAGGCTAGAGTTTCATCAATAGGATCAATTTGGGACTTAGAAAGGGTGATTTTTCTCCGTCATCTTCGTAATCTTAGGCATGTTACTCCTCCCCATTTTTATTTCTAACTAAAGGCATGTTTTATGAATTATTTTCATCGCATAATTATTGTATGGTTTTGGCTTTTCAAATATTTGTTAGGGGTTTTGGTTATAATGGTTGGTTATGGTTTTTCCATGTTTTTTACTTATGGTTTTTCATATTTTAATAATGATTTGAACGTTTGGTTACATGGGAATGGTTAATTGGTACGTGGTGTTTAGCTTTGTAAACACTATACCCATAACATGTTTGATAAAATGACTATGAGAATGCTTTTACTATATTATTGGACTTTCAATTGAACTATTGCATGGTACAACTTGGTAATGGAACCCTAAATGGTATAAATGGTTTAAATGGTTTGGAATGGTTAAATGGTAAGGTCTTGGGGGTCATGGTTATGGTCTTCACTGAACTCTTATGAACTGAATCATGACTACATAGAAGAATCTAAAACATTATGCATGAACTGAACTGAATTTGTAACTTGCATGGACGTGAATGAATTACCTCATGGAAGAGCTATATTAATGAAACCTTGGATAGTAAGACTAGATGGAATGATGGAAAACCATAGAAACTTATCTGTCTAACTGCTAACCTGAACTGTTGTCTATACATACTGACTAATACTAAAAGTTCATACTAAACTAGAGTATTTCTTTAGCACTTTTTGCAAGAAGTTCTAATAACATTAAGGGGCAAAGAATTATTGGGCATGACCTGAATAAGATATCTACACAAGGAATCACAACATGGCTAGAACTCTATAATCATGGACTACAGTCTTATAAAACATAAGCTAGGATAGAATTACTATGCCTTAAGCAACGGAACTGCTACTTTCAAGATTAGACATACTTCTAAAATACTCCTTCAACTATATGTCTCCCCTACAATACTGCACTTCACTTGAGGCTAGTTATAATCTTCATAAGGGAATTGATAACTCTATCTACTAAAGTCTAAGTTGAACTGAATTCTCTCACTGTGTTCAAGCCTACGCGAAATCACAAGGCACTACACATAACACCATAATACTGGTCTAAACCATGAATTCAATATCCCATGGATTTTCACCACTTTTCATCTCAAGAGAGATTCTTATTACCACTTCAGTAACTAAATTCAACCTTTTACTGGGAGTTCACTAGTGCACAATGCATTCTTCCACTTATATACCAACATGACATTCCAGCCTATCATTATAGCCATATATGAACTTGTTAACAAACACCCATAAAAGCATTTTTCTCATATTCTCTAAGCCTCTATCAAAACAACTTTCTTGCACTATTCTTAAGAAGGCACACATGGAATTCTCAACTAACCATGACATATATCAAAATCTTAACCTCAATCTTCCTTCAACTTATAGCCTTACATTGAACAAGCCTACAATGATCTTTCCCTAACATGAAATATTTACTCCCTCCCATCTAAATAATTACTCATCACCACTATCATTACATAAGGAAAGGTCACTAAAAGGTTAAAGCATGAGGACCTAAAACATGAAAAAATACTATGTGTAACTTGGGAACTTAACTAAGGTTTGAGAAATAGAGTATCGAAAGCATGAATTCATTAAAAAGATCAAAACTGAGTACATACATGAGATTATTTGAGTTTCACTGGTCATTAAGAGTGTATCATGAGTACCAGGAACTGAACATATTACAAAACATGAGTACATAAGTCATAAGCTGCATGACCTAAGTTTGGAGTTCATAAATTCATTGAATATTATTCGTACTGCTGAGTGAATTAGAACTCCTTATACTAGGAACTGGAAGCACACATGATTCATTATGATATGCATGAACAAGAACTATAATCATGGAGTAGACATGTAAGGCATGAGTAGATGTCGTGATGACTGAAGTATAAAACTTTACACTAAGATAACAATGGGTCGGGCATCTTTCTCCCCTACTGATGTTCAACAATACTCTAGCATTACTACTAGAATCTGAAAGCCTAACTTGGTTACTTGTTTTATCATCTCCCCCTTAGCTTTAAGCCATTATTTTAGTCTGTGGACCCCTTTACTAACTCTAAACTGAACTATAGCCATTTTTCTCTAGAGTCTGGGATATAACAATACATATAGATTATAAATTCACCCTAAAAGACTACACCTAAAAGTGTACAACCCTCTGCTAGTACTTTCTTCTGAGATACAACTCTTAAATTTCTATAGCCCATAACTTAGCTGGTAAGAACATCATATACCATATTAGTAGCCTCATTCACATTTATCAACTCAGGGGTACTATATAAGCACACACACTTTAAAACTTAGAAATACTACAATCCCATATCACCTAGGGCACACCTCTAACTCACACCCACACTATCCTACTTAATTTTGAATCAACAATCTTAAATTCTTCCATGCACTCACCTTTCATACAACTAGCCCCATGGGTACATAATCCACTATATCTAGATAAATACTATTCCCACTTTACTGCTGCTAAACTTCTGGGTTGATGCTTCTAACTCTAGATCATATACAGTAAGAGAATTCTACGAAGGTATCTAAAGGAATATTAGATTTTCGCATAGTACACTATTTTCATAAAATGAAAGAAGTCTTTAAAAATCTGGAACTTAAAATCACTGATAGGATACTTTCAAGCCTGCATATAATCCCATAACTATATGTGGGGACTGTTCAAAAAACTTTATTTTCAAGAATTTAAGTTGGCTATTTCTAGTGCCTTAAGAATTTAAGTTGGCTATTTCTAGTGCCTTAAGTTGGACACCCTAGGACACTTGAACTCTATGCTCTGATACCAAGTTTGTCATGCCTCGAGACTACCCCTAGTGGTAACATAGTACTTAAAACCACGTGTTTCCAAGCTAACCCGTGAACTGGCATAATACTTGAGCAACTGATTTAGAATAAATTAAATAGCTAAATTTGTTGTGCAAAAATTTAATCATGACTTAATCTGGATAAATAGAATACTGATAAAGTTTACAAACTGATAAAACTAAAGAGAAAACTATAATTTACTTTTCATGACTCTAATTGGCCATCTATGAAGCCTCTACTATACTAACTATAGATAACTGGGACATGCCTCCAACTATCACTAATCAATACATATGAATAAATATGATATAAACATAAATTACAACTAACTGGGGCCCCCAAAATAGGAGAACTCATCACCTCCTAGCTGGAAGCTGCAACTGTCTGATTATGATGTGTAGACTATAACTGGTATCGAAATTATGAGACAATGTAGCACATAGACATATATGTGGATCAGTACTTTGGAATCTACTAAGTAAGTGAGGGTGAATGAAATACGTAAAACTAAATAGGTACATAATCTTAAAAACATGCATGCTATGTGTTAGTAGACTTACCAAGAGACTAAGATAAACTGAAAGCTGAAGTATCTTAAAACATATGTAACAAATATAATCTGATAGCTGGTGAATCACTACACTTAGTTTCTTAAATCCTTACTTTTGTAGAATAAATAGAACTGAAGTTGGGAAGCGGTAAATAATAAATACTATATATAAATCTCATGTAAAACTGAACATATTATAGACCTATATTGAGGATCACATATGAATTTTGGGTCTAAAATTATGGGATGGAAACTGATATAACTCGAGGATATGAATATGCCAATATACTGAGTATTAATGCATGAACATACCAAACTAACATAACATGTATTGAGCTAATCTGATTAACTGAATAACTAATGCATGTGTGACTGAATGATTGAAATCTAGGTAAAGGGATAAATAATGTCTATATACTGAGTAGCTAATATCTGAATATGGACTAACTGATCTACGAACACTCAATAGATGATGACTGAATACTGAATTATTGATATCTGAATACTAATCAAGGGACATCTGAATACTGATTGACTGGTATATGTATAGTGATTAGCTGATATTTGTATAGTGATTAACTGATATTTGTATACTAATTAACGAAAATTTGTATACTAGTTAACTAATATCTGAATGTTGATTATGCAATACTGAACTATACTTTTTCTAAATAATTGGACAGAAACTATGGGAGGTATCATGTAATCGACATGCCCCAATCTAAGCTAATCGGGATCCAACCTATAACTCCAATTGTAAGGGTGTCAGTACTATGATATGGTTCTAACATTAGCTGTGTGGATTCGCTAAACTAGTGTCCCAAAGGACTAAGGAGTCACCCTCTACTGGCAGGTGCTCTCATGATATATGTATCAACCCTCAACTGGCAGGTAGACATCTCAAACCTACACTGGCTATGTAGCTTTGTAACTCAGGGGTTACTACTAAGGGTCACACCTTCTACTAGCAAGTGAGCCTCCATCTCTGGGTTTACTCGATACTAAATCCTACTCCCAACAAAACTGACACTGAAATTGAACTCAACTAAGGTTAACTAAACATTATTTTTTATGGTGCTCATTAAGATCATATCAACTAAATAAATAGGAATATTCATGGTTTAATTGAATTATTACTTGAAAGATCTGAAGTCATGTAAAACACATAGGTGTCGGGTGTTCATAACCCACCAGCACTGAATGACCATAATTTATGACAATAAGCTTTTAAAACAATAATATAGGATCATGGTTCAAATCCTAAAAGCATAGACATTTCATCAAACATGGGAGGATCGTAAACTTAAATATGGGAATGTGTTAAATATAGGAAATCAACATGATTTACATGTCTAAATTCATAAATTAGGGGTTTAACATGAAATTCACTTGAATATGACATAGAAAATTGAAACTTGAAGCATGAGATAATATAACTATCCATAAAATCATACTTGGACATGAATTAAGTTCAAATCACTAAGAAAAGGCATAAAATAAACCTATCTTGAACATATGCCTCTTTATAAAAAAAGAAAACTATTTTTTTAAACAAAGAAAGGTTTCTGGGCTCCATGGGTGAAAGGGACGATGAATGAACTCCCACGTACCTTAATTAGATGAATTCTTGAAGAAATCTTGCAATTAAAGCTTTAAACGTTGAAGAAAAACTTGAATTTAGAGCCTGGGTACTTGAATTCTTGGAGAAAAAGTTGAATCTTTTATTCTTGGTAAGGGGAGGGTTTTTACATACAAAATTTTAAAGAAGATGGGCAAATAATTCCCGTTTGGGTGTTATAATTCGTGCCTCGGATGTTTGGGGTCAAGGAAAAAGGACCAAAGTGCCCCTTGTCCCTTAAGAAGATGAAACAGTGAAGGAATAGACCTTGAATCATGCCCCTTATTCTAGGGTACCCCCCCCCCCCCGCACCTCCCTCCTTATCCTGGGGCAATCATCCCCACGGCGCGGGCTTATCTCGTGTCCTTACTGCATCTCACAAAAAAAGGCATAATGTTTTGCTCGAGTATCAGATTAAGGAAAAATTGGTATCGTTGGAAATCTAACTCAATTATATATCATTTGGTAGGTTTTTAGCTAAAAAATTTCACATATATAAAAAATTATATATGTTCAAAGTTGAGCATTATAGGATTGAATATAAAGATTTTTCCAAATCAAGGGCTCTTAGCTCAACTTAGCTCTAAGTGATTCCCATGAACAATTTTCACCTCAAAAGAACTCTTAACACTAGTATAATGATAATGACATATGTATTCACATACAAATTATAGAATTGGAGTTTACACACATAGGAATGATGGTTTAAAGTTAATCCAAAAAATGTGAGGTATGACAATGCATATGGTGGTTTACTTGGTTTTAAAGGTTTGCGTTATTTTATAATTATCCATAGTACTTGCGAGCATTCACCCGCTAACCCATATTTAGGCGGTTGTATCCCTCCGCAATGCAGGAACCCACCATTCTACTCTTTCTACTTAGTGACAAGATTTGGGATTAGATGTTGGATTGAAGTGGCGATCTTTCATATTCCAGAAGGCTTCATTTTGTATCATGGAGTCTTTACATACTTTGGTTATTTCATGGACATTAGTTTTGGCTATGGTAGGTGGCATGTCCCATTACGATAAGGCCCTAGTTTGGGTCATGTCAATATATTAATAATATGATAATGTCTTGCAAGTCCAGAGGATATATTGATGATATAATGATCCCTGGTATGTCTGAAGGATATATTGATGATATGATGATTCCAGGCAAGTTCAGAGAATATATAAATAATATGATGATGCCCGATAAGCCCGAAGGATATATTGATGATATGATAATACCCTAAAAGTTTGGATGATATATTGATTATATGATGATGCCCAACAAGTTTGGAGGATATATTGATGATATGATGATGCCCAGTAAGTTTGAAGGATATATTGATAATATGATGATGCTCGACAAGTCTAGAGGATATATTGATGATATGATGATGCTCAGAAAGTTCGAAGGATATATGATGATATGATAATTCCCGGCTAGTCTGGGTATAATGATGTTATGTATGTAATCATATATATATATATATATATATATATATATATATGATTTTATGTGTGGTTATGATTTTATTTGATTACATTCGTATGTGCTTTGAGGGTTTGATGTTATTCTTTGGATATCGATTATAGTTCTTCAATATTAATCACTTGCTAGGTGGCATAGATCATGTTAGTGCTAAATAGTAAGTAGAAATGGAATATACTGAATAATGAGTTAAGATTAGTTGGTAAGTAGAATATCTTGTTGAATTAAGGTTTAACCTAATGGGTATATTTAACTTTGAATAAATAGATTAATTAAGGAATATTGCCTATTAGGATGAGCTATGTGGTAACTAGTGGTCTATTAAGTGACTGTATTACTTGATGGCTAGAAGTCTAGAGTACTAGTTGGTGAACCATGTTTAGTTGGTATGTGGTAACTAGCAATTGTGGTTGTTATGTGGCTAATGATGATAATAGATTTAGCCTTGGTGATGAATAGTGATATTGAGGACTAAGTTGTGATGTTGATTAGTCGTTAGATAAGGATTTATATATTAATTATGCTAAGTAATAAAAGACGTTAATGGATAGATAGATAAGTGTTTAAATAATGATTAGTGGCCTTTTTCTAGATGGTAACTAGTACGATTATGATGATTAGAAATAAGCATTAGTTAAATGGTGTCTATGGTTTAATAGTGAATCTTGACAAGTTGTAGGATGTTGGCTACAGTGAATAATGGTTAGTTGTTATCCCGTGAATGTGGATTATGTAAAGAATCGGTTAGGAAAATAATAAAAGGTCTTATGATGACTAGTGAATGAGTAGTTTAATAATAATTATTGGTTAGTTAATAATGAGTAGATAGAGTATGTTGTGAGATAGATATCTAAATGGAGATATGGTTATGGTTATGAGTACTTTGGTATGTGTTATGTAATTCGTAATTGATGATGATAATGAATGTTGTCAAATGACTGCTGATGTGAAATATTGAAAACTAGGGATAGTGAGAAGTTTGTTGTATGACTATATATTTTGAGGATTTGATCCTTGAAAGCACTCTTCGATGGTATAGGACTCCGTGATAGGTTCTTTACCTTATGTTCTCTTGGGTTTACTCCCCGATGGTATGGGATACCGTGGTGAGTTCTTTTACTTTATGCTCTAATGGATGTATATACACCAACTTAGCATTTACAGAATTGTAACTTTATTAGTGTTTCCTTACACTTTCGAATCATTTACTTCTTATATATCATGGTATTGGCAAGAATTGATTTGATATGTTGTATTGTAATCCTAGTTTTACTATTTATCATATATAGTGATGATGAAGATGATTCTGGTTTGATTTTGTATCTTAACTTAGAGATATTATCTTACTTTATATCATCTTTATATCATAATTTAGCTTAATCGGATGATAATGCCTACTGAGTACCTATTTTTTTGGTATGCAAACTACACTTTTGTTTCTTTTTGGTGTATATCTGAGTACTAGTTGTCGCCGCTGAATGGAGTTCATGTAGTGTTGATCTTTTAGAGAAAGGGTGAGCTTTTGAAGTTTCAAGTCGCCTATTTTCCTCCTATCCTTATTAAGTCTATTGTATTCAAGACAGATGTATTGACTATTTTAGACATTTTGGGTTGTGTTTCCTATTTTCATACTTAGATTCCCTTGTATTAATATTAAAGGTCGTGGGATTGGTATCCATATTTTGATTGTCTTCTATTAGTGGAAAACTATTTATTATAATTGTGTTAGTGTATTTTGGCCCATTGTAACGCCCCGAATCTGGTACCCGAAATGTTACACGGTGCTCATGACCCCGAAGAACCACAAGCTAACACATTACTGATATCTATAACTGAAAACTGAATAATATACTATAATTATGTAAAATATAAGTTGTAAGGGCAAAAGGTTCAAAACGGAACTAATACTAAATATAAAACAATGTTTGTAATGAGGTATAACAATACCCAAAACTAAAATAAATTATTTGAAATATGTTGTAGTCTGAAAGCCTTTAAACTATCGGAAAATTATGGAGTTGATGGGACATGTCCCCAACTAACTCTAAACTACTGAAATAATAAAGTAATAAAATAACCATGCTATCCTCGAATGATGAGGACTCACTGCTAGTCTAGCTGTTAAACGTCCGATCTACTAAGGATAGTCAGGAGCTCGTAAATCTAAACCTATAAAACTCCATAGCGCAAATGCATCAGTACGTTAAATGTACTGGTATGCCAGTGAGGTGGCTGAATTCAATGGTTCATATGCATGAACAACACTAACTGACTGAATAATATGAACATGAGAATATATGCATGAATACATAACTATAATTGAGATCGTGATAGCATTTATTGATGAATTCTGATAACGTGGATTTTTTTATATCTGAGTGCTAATACTATGATACAGAATGACTAAGTCTATTGAGTAATGAGGAACTAATGTCGTATTATTATTAAAGGAATGACTATTTCTGATATTTCTAATTATGAAGAACTGGTCTGATTGGCTGTACCTGACAGTCTTGAAATCTGAATGTTGTAAACATGAAGTTCATATAAATAATATAATATTAACTGGGTGACTGTGTCTGACAGTCCTGAAATTTGATAGAACTAGTTGAGTTTCATACTGAGCTGAGTGACTGTATCTGACAGTCCTAATTTTTATAGAACTATACTGAGTTCTATTCTGAATACTGAATCAGAAACTAAAACTATAAGAGTTAATCATCTAACCGACATGCCCCTAGTAAGCTATTATAGCTGAGTTGGGTTCCAATCTATAACCCCATTTGGAAAGGTGTCAATACCGAACCACTGGTAAAGACAAGCTGTGACTGACCCTCATCTGGCAGTGTCCCCAAAAGAGAATGGTGGGACCCTCATTTGACAGTGTTTATCCACCTCATCAACCCTCATCTGATAGTGTTGATGTCTCAACCTATGATGGCTACATAGTTCTAGTACGCAAGGATTGCTTCTAAGGATCACACCCTTAACTATCAAAATGTGTGTCCTCATCCTTGGGTTCACTCAGTGCTAAATCCTACTCCCATTTGAATAGACACTAAACATGATTAACTGAACTGAACTAGACTGAGTTCATGGAGTTTCATTGAATGGAGAAATACAATAGATCTTGTTGAATTACTGAGCTTTCTGATATTACTGGGATTACTGAGTTTACTGAGTTTTCCTAAGTCACATGGCTGACAGAATTCTACTGAACATGGCTTGAATGAGGATACCATGAAAACATGACACTGGATCTAGGCATACATCTAAATTGTCAGGTACAAGTACCCCCAGGACTCGATAGCATGAAACTAACAAGACTTGACACTTGTTGAATACATGACCAATATCAACAATTTATAATACAATAAGTTGGAGATTTCATGAAGTACATGGTTATCATAATCTTGTACATGGAAGGAATGCATATAATCAATGTCATAATTCCATATTCTAGCATCATGAGCATTTCAACAAACATCTACATTGCACATCAATAGCACGGGAGTAATTTGAACATAAAGGTAAAACATGAATCCATCACTTAAGTCACAATTGAGCTATATTACATAATTTCTAGTCTCTTAGGTATTTTGTCAAACACTTAGGGTGCATGACTTAGGTCATGGCATAATCATCAAATTAACATATCATAACCAACTAAAGTTCATAGTTTTCACCTCACATGCTAACATACTCTCATAAAAATACATAAAGATTCCAATTTGGGAATCATACAATAACAACCACATGAACATAATCAACACATAGCATGTATATCATAATTCATAGTTTAAAACTTGATTCTTGGGCTTCATGAATGAAATCAATCCATGAATGAACACTATGCAACCTGAGTTAATGAATTTAGAAGAATTGATGGAGAGTTCTTATGATTTTGCCCTTGAATTTGAGAGCTAGGGTTCTTGTTCTTGAGAGAGAAGGATTTTGTTCTTGAGAGAAAGTGAGGAAAAGTGATGTAATAGGGTTTTTAGGGTATAATTTCATGGTTAAAGGCTGATCTGGTTCATGGAAAAAAACCTAATTTCCCTTAGAAGGTTTTTATTTTTCATCACTGAAAACCTGATTTGGACACCTGGTACGACGCGGCGTTATTGTGTCGTGCCACTGGAAATTGCCAACAGGGAATTGGGTTAACGGTATGATGCAATAAAATTGCGTTGCAATACTGGATAAGACCTGAAATCTTACCGCGACATGGTGGTATCATGGTGAGACACTGAAAATTGACAAATCTAGATTTTAGCCTTGGCGCGACGCGCCATAATCATGGAGGCCCACTGGATTTTGACGATTGCCTTTTCGGTATGCTCCGCAATGCATTGATGGCTCAGGTGATACACTGTCTTACTAAAAAGTCTCTAACTCTTTGCCTGGGTGTTGGATTTTGGCGAATTTGGTTTCGATGGAAAGCTTATTCAATTTCCCACAAAAAAAAAGTCAAAATGTTGAAAATTCCACATGTATAAAAGTGGATTCACCTTTTAAAGCAAGTCTTTAACATTTTTATGATAATTTTAAGCTAGGTAGAAGTACAGGGTATTACAATATCTCCTCCTATTGAAGATTCATCCTCAAATGAGAATGATTGAGATGGTAAAAATGATAAGATGAAGTACATACTGAACATAAGCAACTGAAACATAACTACATGACTGACATTGCTAAGATTCATACTGAGTATGCATATCTGATGCATGATTTCATGACTGAACTGACTCATGAATACATTACTGGGATTTATACATGAACTGAGCTGATCTTACAACTACTGGGACTTTCTATCTTGGAATAATTACATTTCTGAGATTTTTGATAGTTGGACTAGGTGCAAAGAGGGGAAACCACACCATACAAATTTATTGACTATTGCTAAACTGAATTACTGGCTGATCGATCTAACTCATACTAAAAACTTATGCTTAACTAAAGTACTTCTTCTTCACCTAAGCTTACTGAAAATATTCACATGAGTGTTGAGCATGAATGCCTAAACATACTAACTTATCTAATTAACTGAATGACTAATAGTTGAATACTGGGTACAAGATGGAACTGTACTTAGTCTTGAATAACTGGACTACAACTGAAGATCATTATGCATAGAAGATAAGGATTGACTGAGTGACATAAGATAACTGAGCATGAATTGAGGGTAGCTGTATTATTTGAGAATTCTACACCATGAGTACAATATAATTCTAGAATAGTCTTACAAACTGAGGTACTGGAAGGATGCCAACTGAGTGACTGATAACTGTATGCTATGGTCGAGTAAACTCAAAACTGAATTAAGTTACCGACCCAATTACTGGCCTAGGACTAGGACTGAGATTGTAGCTAAGACGATAATCGAGACTGTAACTGTAACTAAGACTATAGCTAGGTCTGAATACTAGTTTCTGGTAACTAAGGTTTAGACTGGTACTAAAGTACTAAATTTGGATGGCTAAGTAATTGATAATTGAAAGCCATGGTTTTGTAGGACTATCTGAGTCCTTTACTGAATATTGATTATTGAACTAACTTCGTAACTGAGATTCAAGAGATAGAGCATCATCCCAATAGATTTACCAAGGGATCTAAACTGAGGGTATACGTGACATATCTGAGTTTGGCTGATCATTAGGAGTGGAGCATGAATCATGTGGGCTAAACATACTGTAAGATGGGACATGAGTGTATGAGTTATGAGTTGCATGACCTAAGTATGAAATTTTTGTACTCATGGAACATGATTCATAACACTTAGTGAACTGGGATTCTTCATACTAGGAACTTAAAATGAACACGATCCTAAGGGAAGTGCGTGAATGTAAGTTGTGTTCATGGAACTGAAACATAAAGCATGCAGAATTATCGTAATAGTTGAAGTAAAAAACTTTGCACTAAGGTAGGAATGGGTAGGGAATCATCTTCCCTTACTAAATTTTTACACATACTGGCACCAATACCAGAATCCTGAAGGCCTGACTTTCTGAGTCATCATAACCGAATAATTCCTGTATACCTGTCGGGCTGTATTAGACTCACTCACCGGGGTGGAGACTGGATAAGGTCCTATTAACATTTGGTCTGACCTTAAAGTTACAAAAGAAAAAAAAGCTTCTAAATCTGAAGAAGCACAAATATACAAGTGAAAGAACTGTAACATACCAGTGACTACACCAGGAGAACTTTCCTGATCTTGTCAGGCCTGAAATGTATAGAGTCTGTTTGGGTGTTTTCCACTGATAGTGCTCGAATTGGCACTCTACTGATTCGGGCAACCAAACTTAGATGAAGGATGATCGCGCTGACTTCGGGGACCAGGCTTAGAACAGTCTCGAACCTTGTGACCTGAGTCGCCATATCTGAAACACACATTAATGCCAACTCTACACATACCCTTATGATACTTACCATATTCTTTGCAAAGCGGATGAGTAGGAATAATACTTGCACTATTCTGATATTTGGAGCCTGGTGCCCTATCTTTGCTACTGTTTCTAAACTTAGTAACTGGAGCACTAGCTGAAGAAGGAGCTGGAACTTAAAACTTATGGATATGATGAGAAAGGATAGCACCCTGTGACCCTGGATGAGTAAAACTATAACTATCTATTATGGCTCTCTTATTCTCTCTCTCCTTCTTCTTAAGTTTCTGCTCTTCAATCTACCTGAAACCCCTGACACAAACTTACTTATTCTAGATCTACTATCTGCTACTACATGGGGAGCATACCTAGCTAACTTAGTGAAATTAAGGGAGTATTCTTTTACACTTATGCTACCTTGTCTGAGATTGATGAACTCTAACACTTTGGCTTCTTTCTACTCTAGGGGAAAGAATCTATATAAGAAGGTTGTAGGAAACTCTTCCTATACTATAGGCTCTACATCTATACCCCCTTCTACCTTTGGCTATTTAAACCATGTATGGGCTATATCTTATAGCTAATAAGTGGCTAACTCTGCACTCTCACTCAGTTACTTCCATGATTTCTGAGAGTTTCTGAACCTGGTCAAGGAATTCCTATAGATCTTCTTTAGATTTAGAATTGGAGAATATGGGAGGATTCATTTGGGTGAAGTCCCGAATCTTGGATGCAGCTGAATTAGCCATTGGGTTGGCCAGAATAGCAACTGGTCATTCATTCTAAGTTGTGACTAAATTGGCTAAAGTAGTAAATAAAGTCCTAAATTCTGCATAGGAAACATGTTCGTCCAGGGGATCTGCCTAAACGGGCTGAGGTGCTGACTGATTATCAATTCTCCTTTTGCTAACCCCTTTGAAAGGCATATTTTGTAAGCAAGAGGAAAAAGCAGATTAGACTGACAAAATAATTGGAGATTATTCTCACTGGCACGACATGAATACTAGAAGAAAGGAAACTGTTCCTAAAACATATCATAACCTCCTACACATAAGTGTGGTGTACAACACACCCATGCATAAGACTCTACTATATGTAGCTTTTCAGACTTCCTAGGATGTTGTTGAACTTTAGGCTCTAATACCAAGGTTGTAACGCCCCGAATCTGGTACCCAGAATGTTACATGGTGCTCATGACCTCGAAGGACCACAAGTTAATCCATTTCTAATATCTGTAACTAAATATGGAATAATATACTATAATTATACAGAAGATAAGTTGTAAGGCCATAAGGTTCAAAACTGAACTAATACTGAATATAACACAATATCTGTATAGGGTATAACAATACCCAAAAATAAAATAAATTGTTTGAAACATGTTGTAGTCTAAAAGCCTGTAAACTATCTGAAATTTGTGGAGTTGATGGGACATGTCCCCAACTAACACCAAACTAGTGAAATAATAAAGTAATAAAATAACTATGCTATTCTCGAATAGAGCTCGTGCTTCTAAACATATGGTATAAAACACCATAGTGTAAATGCGTCAGTGCATTGAATGTACTGGTATGCAAGTGAGGTGGATAAATGCAGTGGTTCACATGCATGAACAATACTAACTGTTTGAATAATATGAACATTAGAATACACGCATGAATACGTAACTATAACTGAGATCATGATAACACTGACTCATAAATTTTGATAACGTGGATTTTCTGATATATGAGTACTAATACTAGAATATTGAATGAGTAAGTCTATTAAGTACTGAGGAATTGATGTCATATTACTTATAATGAAATGACTATTTCTGACAGTTTTAATTATAAAGAACTAGTCTGATTAACTGTATCTGATGGTCCTAAAATCTGAATATCGGTAAGATTAATTTTGTATTATTAATATATTATTAACTGGGTCACTATATTTGACAATCCTAAATTTTGATGGAACTAACTAAGTTTCGTACTGAGCTAAGCGACTATCTGAAACTGTAGCATAAATTTCGTATAATTAATATACTATTAACTGGGTGACTATATCTGATAGTCCTAAAATTTGATGGAACTAGCTGAGTTTTATACTGAGCTGAATGATTGTATCTGACAGTCCTGATTTCTATAGAACTGGATTGAGTTCTATTCTGAAGACTGTATCTAAAACTGAAACTGTGGGAGGTAATCATCTAACCGACATACCTCTAATAAGCTATTATAGCTGAGTTGGGGTCCAATCTGTAACCCCAATTGAAAAGGTGTCAATACCGAAGCAATAGTAAGGACAAGCTGTAAGTGACCCTTATCTGGCAATGTCCCTAAAATAGAAAGGTGGGACCCTCATATGATAGTGTTTATCCACCTTATCAATCCTCATCTAACAATGTTGATGTCTCAAACTATGTTGGCTATATAGTTCTGGAATGCAAGGATTGATTCTAGGATCACGCCCTCAACTGTCAGTATGTGTGTCCTCATCCTTGGGTTCACTCGATGGTAAATCCTACACCCATCTGAATAGACACTAAACATGATTAACTGAATTGAACTGGACTGAGTTCATGGAGTTTTGTTGACTGATAAAATATTGCAGAGATTACTGAATTACTGAGCTTTCTGAGATTACTGGGATTACTGAGTTTTCCTGAGTCACATAACTGACTGAATTCTACTGAACATGGATTGACTGAGGATATCTTGAAAAATGACCCTGGCTCTAGGCATATAGCTAAATTGTCGGGTACAAGTACCACCAGGACTTGATAGCATGAAACTAACATGAATTGACACTTCTTGAATACATGACCAATATCAACAATTCATAATACAATAAGTTGGGGATATCATGAAGTACATGGTTATCATAATCTTGTACATGAAAGGAATGCATATAATCAATGTCATAATTCCATATTCTAGAATCATGAGCATCTCAACAAACATCTACATTGCACATCAATAGCATTGGAGTAATTTGAACATAAGGGTAAAACATGAATCCATCATTTAAGTCACAGTTGAGCTATATTACATAATTTCTAGTCACCGAGGCATTTTGTCAAACACTTAGCGTGTATGACTTAGGGCATGGAATAATCATCAAATTAACATATCATAACCAACTAAAGTTCATGGTTTTCAACTCACATGCTAACATATTCTCATAAAAACACATAAAGATTCCAACTTGGGAATCATACAAAAACAACCAAATGAACATAATCAACACATAGCATGAATATCATTATTCATAGTTTAAAACTTGATTCTTGGGATTCATGGACAAAAGGAATCATGAATGAATACTATGCATACTTGAGTTAATCAATTTGGAAGGACTGGTGGAGAATTCTTGTGATTTGTCCCTTGAATTTGAGAGCTAGGGTTCTTGTTCTTGAGAGAGAAGGATTTTGTTATTAAGAGAAAGTGAGGAAAAGTGATGTAATAGGATTTTTAGGGCATAATTTTATGGTTAAAGGTTGATCTAGGTCATGGAAAAGACCCAATTCTCCTTAGAAGGTTTTTATTTTTCGTTACTGAAAACCTATTTTGGGCACCTGGTACGACGCGGTGCTATCACATTGTACCACTAGAAATTGCCAACTGGGAACTGGGCTGACTGTGTGACGTGGTGAAATCACGTTGTAATACTGGATTGGACTTGGAATCTTACTGCGATGTCATGGTATTGCGATGAGACACTAGAAATTGACAACTATGGATTTGAGCCTTAGCGTGTCGTGCCTTAATCGTGGAGGCCCACTGGATTTTGACGATTCCCATTTTGGCATGCTCTGCGATGCGTTGATGGCTCAGGTGATACACTATCTCACTAAAAAAGCTCTAACTCTTCGCCTGGGTATCGAATTTAGGCGAATTTGGTATTGATGGAAAGCTTATTCAATTTCCCACGCAACAAAAAGTAAAAATCTTGAATATCTCACATGTATAAAAGTGGATTCATCTTTAAAAGAAAGTCTTTAATATTTTTAGGATGATTTAAGCTAGGCAGAAGTACGGGGTATTACACTTATTTGGGCGTTTCTACCAAAGTAACATATGCACTAGGTTATGGTGTTGGTTTACCTACCAATGGGTTCTAGTAGGTTCCTTCATGACCCATCAAGTGGGTCCTAACAAATTGGTATTAGATCCTAGGTTTCACTGGTACTGTTGGTTCAAGAGCAAGTGTAGAATAGAGTCTTGAGGATCAGAATATTGACATTTCTTTCCTATCTTTAGGAGTCTATAGGACATTCTTAGGAGTCCTTCACCGTTTTCACTCATGTCGTGCTAAGAGTCTGAGTTAGTTTGTAGGATATTTTCTTAACCTTAGTATTTCGCAAATACCCATGATACATGTGTGATGAGGGTCCCGAGACTCAGCCTAGGTACCCTACTCCTGTTTGATTACATTCTTGTGATGTGTCCCTAATTAAGGACCAAGATGGGTTGCCTCCCCAAAACCCTATTAATACGCCCAAATTACCCCTCTCTTACTAGAGAATAATTGGTTGCTGTCAAATATAGAACCCAACTAGGTTGAGTTTTGAATCCCACAAGGATTATCGTGTTCACTAAGTATTGCAATTGTTATCAAACTATTGATCGAAGATTCTAAAGAAAAGAGGGTTTTGATTTATGATATATATCTAAATAACTGTAATAGAGTTATTCCAACTAGTGATTCTTCCGTAGATGGTAATTCAATGATATTAAATAAACTAGAGTTATGGTTACCAAGGTGCTTAAACAGTTGGGGTTGTGAATCATCTTGGAGTTCCAATTAATAACTTCAATTGCAAAAGTAGTTGAATCTTATTGTTTACCCTTTAGTTTCTCAACCTAAATAGATAGTTTTATCCTTTAATTCTCTCAAACTTAAATAATTTATTGATTATTCAACTATTTTCTCATATAGGTCAATCCCATTAAGGCATCTTCCCTTAATCCAAAGGTTAAATCCTCTAGATCCCTTGTAAACCCTTTCTTTTCCCAACAAACATTTTTTATTCAAACAAGTGATGTTCTTGGGCTCACCTTTCAAGTTTGCAACCAAGAAAAGGCATTAATGTGAAGAAGAGTTTATGCAAGGTCAATTACCCACAGAACTCAATTACATTCACAACCCAAATCAATTATTCACCTCAAGGCTCCCATAACCCTAGTTATGGCAGCTTAGTGAAACCTCTCCATAGAAAACTAAGAAGGAGTCCTTGTATTTCTCATAAATAAATTCAAAAAATACTTACAAGGAATCAAAGATTTATTCTTGCATCTTCAAGAAAGTATGAATAATATGTTTATTTCCACAATTCTAGCTGTTTCTCAGAGAATACTGCTTACAATAATGTTCAGAGTTGGAAAATATGAAAAAAGATACCTAAATAAAACCTAAACTGGGTATTTATATGTTCCCAGATACAGAGTATTTAAAATTTAAACTCAAAAAAAGCCCCATCCAAGTTGACGTCCACATCGATGGACCATCGGCATACTGACGGTCCATCATGTGAACCGTTGTTGAGAGGCTCAGAATGCCCTATTCTAGATAAGGGTTGACGGCTGACTTGGCAGTCCATCACTGGTACGGTGGCCCATCGTACAGACCATCACTTGATCCTTAAGATCTCTAGGTTCTGTATTAGCCTGAAAGCCAAGTTGGTAGTTTATCAAAGGCACGATAGTCTGTCACTTAGACCGTCGTAGAGGCCACTCAATTTTTTATTCCTATTTTGGTATAACGGTCACCCAGGCGGTCCGTTACATGTCTGACGGTCCGCCGGTTTGGCCGTCGGAAGCCTTTATCTACTGTTTTTCTGCCAGCTAATTCCTTAACTTAACAACACTAAAGTCCAGTATTAAATACAACAGTAGTTTCTTGAAAATGTAGAATTATCTCGTGAAGAAGATGTAAAATGTTCCGTCAAAAGTCGAAACATCAACACCCTTAACTTAAGACAATTGCTTGTCCTCAAGAAACACAACACCAAATTGCATACATGAATATCACAATGACAGCAATCAATTATTAAATCAAATTCTATACAACCATTCAATTATCTTCTCACTCATATGGGCTCAACACATCAGAATCAACAACCGACATTGATTATAATTTAACACACAAACATGGATATTATTTCCCACAGAGATCAGCAAAATAAGTGTGAATCAAGTTGCCCTCACAGTCAATAAAATCCACCACTCAGTATAGTATATGGATACAAATTAGTACTCTTACACTCATCAAAGAAGTTACAAACATAGTGTATATACCCATAGGCTTTTCCTTATCATCTAACACTCCCTTGTAGTTGATTTACCAAGATCAAGCAAGTCTTTTCTAGGCTTGTAATGAAGCTTCAGCCTAGGTAAGGAAAGATTTTGGGACAAATGAATCAACATTATGATTTAACTCTCTTTACCCTTGAATTTTACCTACCAAGGCCACTGCTTACTAGCTCACTTACCCTTGTCTCATTCATTTACACTTTACCATAATACCCCCTCCCCCCTTCTTTTTTTAAAGATACAAGTATCAGCCACCCTCAACTTATACTAATATAGTCAGTCAAGGTTCACAATGTCTTGGATAGACTAGGTCCAGATGCTTTAAACTAAGCTCTAAACCAACTTTTCATTAGACGGCTAAAATACAAACAATTGCTACCCTCAACTTAGGTTTTTGCCAAAGTGTAGGTACAGAATGTCCAATATCGGACCAAGGCTAGAGTTAGGTGTTAACAACTTAAAGAGAGTTAATTAGAGTTATTGGTAATAAAGAAAAATTAATACAAGATCAAAGAAAGGTTCAAAAATAGAAAAATCTTTTTGATGGGGTTAATTATTTTGGTTAAGTGGGCTAAAAGTACAAGGCGGCCTACTATCACTTCTTGTTTCATCAACCACAAAATAGCATAAATGAACCAGGAAAGTTCTAGGTACTACACTATGCAAGAACTAATATAAATACTCGCACACACAGGTAACTGAGTCAAACTCATTCTACTGCTCTTAAGATTTCTATCACATGTCATGCATATCTTACATGTTAATGCCGATTATAGATTCACTAAAGGTTGCTCACATATGCTAGAAAACAGAAGTAAACAGTCACACAAACATTTTCATAGCCTTATGCCACATTATTCATCATCCATATACACAACAAGGTGCTAAAATAAAAGACATTTTTTAAATAACTATTAACAAACAAATACTTATATCACAACCTAAGAAAAAAAAATGCAATCCTAAATATTTTGGTTCTCCTAAATAGCACATGGAAGAAAAAGAACATCGACAACAAAAAACCTTGTGGTACAAGTACGCCCCCCATGGAAAAATACATATTTTGTCCTTAAATGCATAAAATTGAAGTACAAAGGAGGGAAAATACTTGTAATGCCTCTTATTTATCTGAGGCATCTTTGAAATATGGTGAGTCTCTAGTGTCCTCACCTGTTGCAACGTTGACCCCCATGGTGGTGGGGGTACTCATAAAATCATCCTCTGGAATCAGAGAGATCACATCCCGAACAGGGCCTGAACCGGTCCCTCTAACTGGTGTGGAACTAATAGATACACCATCAACTTAATCTTCTACTTTCTTTCTTCTTCTCTCTTCATCTCTCCTTGACCCTTTTGCAGCTTTTGTTCATGTCATACAGCTCTCTTTCCTCTGATATCATTGATTCTCTCTTTCTTCTCTTAGCAGCTTTACTTTCCACACTCTCATCAACTTGATTCTTTCCTTTATCTTTTAATAGCTTTCCCATCAAATCAATGATCCCTTCATCTTTATCACTCATCACCAAGAATGGCTCAAAAATAGACTGTTGAGACTGGCCCTACTCTTCAACTCTACTATGTCAGCTTATGCATATTTAAACTCCACCATGAACTTGTCCAGGTCGGAAATGGACATTGTATCTAGCCTTTTGTTGATACGTTCTTGCATGTGGTCCATCCTCAACAGAATGTTTTGGAACAGACGGATCGCTCATGCAATAATTTGATCAAAAAATAGCTTAAACTGTGAAACCCATGTGTCCAGTTGTTTTTGAGACTTCTTCTACAGCTTCACCGACTTTGCAAAGTTTTCCAGTGTTAGGCTATATTCTGCAAAATCTACCCTACCTATAGGTGGTGCAGACCCTGACCCTGTAAAAGTACTTGGTGGCACAAACTCAAGTGGGATATATGTAGTGATAGGCAATGGCATACCTGAAGGAATTTCTGAGGTATCTGAGGTTGGTGCGGATTGAGTCTGGTAGGCTGGAGGCTTGGTGACCCTCATCTTGAACTTTGAGTCATCCTTTGATTTTTCAATGCCCTGTCTATGTGTAGCCTGAAATGAATTATTAACCCCCAAATCAAAGGTATACCTGCTTGCTTGCATAACTCTATGATCAAACAAAGGAATGGTAGTGGACTTGCCACTTTATGAGCCCTCACAAATATTTCATCAAAAATAATCTATCCAAAATCAATTTTCAACCCTTAGATCAAGCTAGCAACAATCACAGGCCAGTGACTATCCAAGTTTGCATCACTTCCTATTGGCATCAACCTCAATCAAACCACAGCCCACCAAAACTTAGCTCTGAAGCTAAGGAAAGACTTTGTTCTGCGCTCACATGAGTTTGTTGCCCAAGAGGGATTACCATAATCAGTGAACAACCCATCCAACCAAGGTATCTGAGTAAATACAGAGGTTAGCCGGTATTCAAGATCAGGAACAGCAAGTGGAGCTTTGTAGACAAGGCCATACAGCATCCTATTGATTGTTTAGGATGAGATATCATTGTTAACTCCTCGGACTAGAATTTACTCCCTATTTGGCAAGTCTAAAAGGTTCGTACCCTTAGGACAATCCTTCTCTATCAATACTAAATAATTGTTAAAGAATTCTCTTACCAGATTTGGATGATATGAACTAGGTAGCTTGCTCATCCAGGCCAACTCATACTCATTGAGTTGATGCTCTAGTTCGGGATACTCATGTAGATTAATTGTCACTATCTGGTACTCCTCAAAGATTGGTCTTTTGATTGCCCTATTTACTATCGGTACCAATCCATCATAGAATTTATCTATTTCTCCATCGAGTTGCCATCTGAGTACCTCCCTTATTTTGGGATCCTTGCATTTAATCACATTAGCATCCTTAGGTTCAAGTTCCACCATCAACTACTTCATTTTGTACCTTCACATTAGTAGCCTCAGCTTCAGCCTCAACTGGCTTGGGATGAGATGTATCAACCCTTGCCTCATCAGGGATCAATCTAGTACTGTTGGTGTTGTTCTCACTCTCCTCTTTAGACTGAGAGAGTGTAGGAAGTGTCCTATCTCTTTTCCTAAAATAGAATACCGGTGTATCCTCACTCCTGGTGGGTTTTCCTCTTTCTCTTGCTGGCCTACTACCTCTAGTCAAAGAAAGTTTGCATGCCATAATGCTTAAAAGGGGAGAAAGAAATCATCTTGTAGATCAAATAGATTAAAAATATTCAAAAATATGGATTGACGGCCATTCTGATGGTCTGTAGATGATGCGATGGTCTGCTGATATGACCATCATCCTTAACCAGTAAGTCGTTTATCTCAGAGTATTGAAACGGTCAAATTGGCAGTCCGTCAGGTTATTGACGGTCTACTAAGTCATCTGTCGCACCTTATCTAGTGAACACATTTTTTGGGCCTTTGCGACAATTCACCTGATGGTCCATCGCAAGTCCGAAGGTTCACCAAGTCGACCATATGCAACCCTTTTCAATTTAAGACTTCACTTTGGCATTCTTTTGAACACCTGTTATATATCATTTGAATTTCAACATCACAAAGACATCAATTCCATACTTAAGTGTAAAGTTTTCTACTTTAAACACCTAGGTTTCTCAGACTTCACCCAAAACATAGTATACCAGGGTTAAACACTTAAAACATCAACAAGAAGCAAGAAAAGAACAAAACATAAAGTTTTTCTATCAACCACAACTGATTTACTCTCTATTTTTCAATTGCTAGAACGGTAGCTTCACTCTTATCTCTTACAGATGCAAAAGCATCAAAATTTTTAAGAATTTGAAAATTATTCTAAATTTTTGTTGTGATGAGGAAGGGGAGAAGTATAGGTTTGTTTAAATAATGGAGAAAAAGAAGAGGGAAAGTCCTAGGTGAAATAACTAACTTCAGATTCTTTGAATTCAGAGAAAGTTAAACAGTTTCAGAATTTGAAATGGTTGTAACTTATGTAACCAATTTCTCTTATCGGTTGAAGAATTTTTGGTTCAATTTTATGAGGTTTAAATAACATTTAAAATCAACCTGACCGGTCTCAATCTTAGGGTTTCATTGACATTTTACTTGACGGCCCATCAGGTGTTCGATGGTCCATTGAGTTGACCGTCGTAACTTACCAGAGACCAAGAAACCATGCTTTGCATTATCGGCTTTCCCTATGGTCCATAGGTGGTGCAAAATTCTGTTGACTTGCCCATCAATCTGTTCCAGTGAACATAAATTTCAGCATCTGGTTGACGGATGGAGTGATGGTTCGTCGGACCAGGGACGATCCACCAACCCAGTTGTTAGGCCAAATCCAAAATGTCATTTTCCTTCCATAGTTTTGATGGTCCTTGTGATGGCCAGTCGGTTCTTCCGTCAATCCCTTTTCAACTATAGAACTTCTTTCTTTCTGTATTGTCAGTCCTGGACACTTCACAAACACATCAGATTGCACAAAACAACTAATAAATTCTAACTATAATTATAATAACACTTGGTGGGTTGCCTCCCACTAGCGCCTGATTTAATGTTGCAGCACGACGTAGTTATCTTGATTACTCAGACTTCATCAAGATAAATAGTAGATATGCACTTTATTGAGTCCATTGGACCGATATACAACTTCAGTCATTGCCCATTCACTTTGAAGACAATTCCGTCTTTATTTGCAAGTTCAACTACTCCAGATGAGTAGACTTGATTAACTTGGAATGGGCCCGACCATTTTGATTTAAGCTTACCTAGGAATAACTTGATTTCGGAGTTGAAGAAAAGTACCCGATCACCCTTTTAAAGTTCTCTTTTTGCAATACTCCTGTCATGGTACTTTTTCATCTTCTCTTTGTAAGGATCTGCCATTTCATACGCACCAAGATGGAACTCATCCATTTCATTCATCTATCCCAATCTCAACTCCACTGCCTCGCTCCAATTCAAGTTTATCCTCCTAAGTGCCCACAGCGCTTTATGTTCCAATTCTATTCGCAAATGGCATGCCTTGTCATAAAACAATTGGTACGGTGACATGCCGATAGGTATCTTGAAAACTTTTCTATATGCCTATAAGGCATCGTCTAGCTTTTGAGACCAGTCTTGTCTGCTTGTATTCACTATTTTAGCAAGAATTGCTTTGATCTCTCTATTCAAAATCTCCACTTACCCACTATTTTGTGGGTGGTATTGAATTGCTACCTTATGTTTCTTAACACCATACTTTGCTAAGGCATCTCGAAATACTTGGTTGCAAAAGTGAGACCACCATCGCTTATGATGGTGCAAGGCACCCTAAATCGAGAGAAAATGTTCCTTTTAAGGAATGCAACAACACTCTTCCCTTCATTTTTGGCAAAATCGATGGCCTCAACCCATTTTGATACATAATTGATACAAACTAAGATGTATTTCATTCCATATGAGCTCACAAAGGGCCCCATGAAGTCGATGCCCTAGACATCAAACAACTCCACTTCCATCATTTTAGTCAAAGGCATCTCATAGTGTTTTGATATTTACCCTTGTCGTTGGCATTGGTTGCATCTCCGCATGAACTCATAAGCATCCTTGAATAAATTTGGCCAATAGTAGCCATTTTGAAACACTTTCCTAGCAGTCAGATCACCAGCATGGTGACCTCCAACCAAAGAGGAATAGCTGGCTTCCAGAATTTTTACCATGTGAACTTTTGGGACACATCTTCTTATAATATTATCTACACAGCGCTAGAACAAGTATGGCTCATCCCAAAAGTAATGTGTCAATCATGAAGAAACTTCTATATTTGAAAGAAAGAAAGGTTATTTGGAATAACTATGCTCACCACATAGTTTGGAAAGTTTGCATACCAAGGCACTCTCTCTAACACAGCAACCAAGATTTCCTTATCTGGAAATGCATCATCAATTTCTAGTCTATCCTCAAGTGCTTGACCTTCCTCTAGTCTGGACAAGTGGTTTGTGACTTGGTTCTCACATCCTTTCCTATCTTTGAATTCAAAATCAAATTCTTAGAGAAGCAATACCTATCTGATTAATCTTGTCTTTGTGTCCATCTTAGCCATTAAATATCTCAAGGAGGCATGGTCTATGTGAACCACCACCTTGATGCCCAATAGGTAATCCCAGAACTTCTCAAAGGCATAGACAACTACAACAAGTTCCTATTCAGTAACAGTGTAGTTCTTTTGAGCACCATTTAAGGCCTTTCGTGCATAATAAATGGGATAAAACAACTTATCCCTCTTTTGGCCAAGTACATCCCCAAGTGCGACACCGTTTTCACCAAATATAATCTCAAAAGGCTTTGACCAATCCGGCATAACAATAATAGGAGCATCAACTAATTTCCCTTGAAGGAATTCAAATGCCTTCATTCACTCATCATCAAAATTGAACTTAGCCTCCTTCTCTAAAAGTTTGCAAAGTGGAGTTGTAATTTTTGAGAAGTCCTTTATAAATCCTTGATAGAAGCCCGTGTGACTAAGGAAACTACATACCCCCTTTACTGAAATGGGAGGCAGTAGCTTCTCAATAACCTTGACCTTAGGTCGGTCGACCTCGATCCCCTTGGCTGAAATTTGTGCCCAAGAACAATGCCCTCCTTCACCATGAAGTGGCATGTCTCCCAATTAAGCACAAGATTAAATTCTTTACACTGTTGCAAGGCTCTATTCAAATTCACCAAACAAACCTCAAGTGAATCACCAACCATTGAAAATTCATCCATAAACACATCCAAGGTGTATTCGACCATATCAGAAAATATAGACATTATGCACCATTGAAAGGTAGCGAGTGCATTACACAATCCAAACGACATCTGCTTACATACAAAAGTACCATACTGGTAAGTGAATGTTGTTTTTTGCTGATCCTTCGGGGTAACAGAAATCTGGTTATAGCCAAAATACCCATCTAAAAAATAATACCAACCGCTTACCGCCAATCGATCAAGCATCTGATCCATAAAAGGCATCGGTAAATGGTCTTTCAAAGCCCATAAATTAAGCTTGCGATAGTCACTACAAACTCTCCACCCAGCCACAGTCCTGAGTGGAATCAACTTATTTTTCTCGTTTGCTACCATAGTCATGCCCCTTTTTTAGGGCACACATTGAACAGGGCTTACCTATTTACTATCAGAAATGGGATATACAACTCCTGCAGCAAGCCATTTGATTATCTCTATCTTAACCACCTCTTGTATAGATGGGTTAAGATGGCGTTGGTGCTCAATGGTTAGTGTGCAATCTTCTTCAAGCTAAATCTTGTGAGTGCAAATACCTGGAGGAATGCCAATAATATCTGCAATAGTCCAACCTATCGCCCTTTTGTACCTCTGATGCACAAAAATAAGTGGATCCACCTGCTGCTCACCCAAATCAACCTCAATAATCACAGGTAACGTCTTTCCACTGCCTAGAAACACGTATTGGAGATGACCTGGCAATTCCTTCAACTCCAACACCGATGGCTCCTTAATAGATGGCTTAGCCGATGGTGTTGGGCAATTTTTAAGACCCCATTCCCGTCAAAGAACAAATAGTCTCCTCATACTCATCAATCCCTTCACTATCAAAATTCATCAAAACTGCAGCTAAAAGCTCAACAATAAGTTTTTACTCTATCAACGCCTCTTTCTCATCCTCATAATAAAAATCAACAATAGAGAACACACTCATCTCCTTGTGTTGCTTCATACACTAGCACATATCAAATCGAACAAATTTATCATTAAGCCTGAATAAGAGCTCATTAGCTCGTAAGTCAATAAGCACGCTTCTGGTTATATGGAAAGGTCAACCCAAGATTTTGGGCACCTCAAAATCCACCTCACGATCAAAAATAACAAACTCTGAAGGAAATATAAAACTGGCCACCTTTACTAACACATCATATAATATCTCCACTGACTACTTCCCCTACCTTTCCGCCATTACTAGCCACATGTTTGTTGGTGTAGGATCCCCCAAACCCAACTTCTTATAGAGAGAGAGCGGCATCAGATTGATGTTTGCTCCCAGTTTACATAAAGCTTTGGCAAAATCCAGAGACCCAATAGTATAAGGAATTATGAATGCTCCTGGGTATGCTTTCTTTTTCACCAAAAACGTCATTGAAATAGCACCACAGTGATAAAGATTCTCTACTAGTTCATAACTCACTACTCTCTTCTTCATCACCAAGTCTTTCATGAACTTAGCATACCGAGTCATCTGCTCTAATGCCTCTACTAAAGACACATTCACTGTCAGTTGCTTCAGCATTGCCATGAATTTTCTAAACCTTGTATTATCCACCTTCTTCTTCAATCTATAAGAAAAGGGAGGCAGTGGTTTTGGGAGAGTAGTAACCACTACTTCCTTTTTCTTTCTTTTGTCCTTTTCTAACTCATCAATTTGCTGATAGTTAAAAGGAATGTATCTACCATCCAGCTTCTCAAACTCTACTGGACAACTTTTTTCATGTTCCACATCTTCTTAAATCACATCTTTGATCACAGCTTTGCCCACAAAAGAGCTCGGTAATACCTTACCACTCCAAGTGGTAACTTTCATGCAAGATTTATTATTACAAGGATTTTGAACTATATCACTCGATAATGTACTACTTTTTCTCTAATTCAATGCTACTGAGAGTTGGGTCATCTGCTGGTCCAACATTTTGATGAAAGATGAGTGTTAATTTACCAAATGACTCACAAAAGACAAATCACTCTTCGTAGTAGTCAACCCAGAGTTGGTTGCCTCAACACTCTTTAATAGCTTATCCATCATGTCCTCTATGGAAATTTTTCTCGAGCTTGTTATAGCATTATCTCAACTTCCGAGGGGTACATATAGTCCACTCTTGTCATTTTTGTTCTTACAATTCCCTTAGTCCCTATCCTTGTAACCAGCCTTGTCGTAATAGTTCCAACCTTGATTTCCTTGCCTATTGCCTCTGAAACCCCCTGATTATTTAGATAGCTTGCTTATTCTATTGAATTAGAATCATCTCTTCCTTGAGATGCAACATCTTTCACCTTTTCTATTTTTCAGATAATAGATGCTTAGTCAGCAAATCCATATGCGTCTTTAAATGTGCCATATCCTAATCATGCTCTTCCTCTTTTTTAAGTTGCTTCGCTGTCATACCAATAGATATAGTAGGGTTTTCTATCACAAAATCCCTAGTATGCCAAACTCTACTTTGTTTAGTTATCCTATCGAGCATTTCTGAGGCTTCTAGAAAAGTGAGATCCACAAATGATCCACCTGCAGCATTATCCATGACTGGCTCTATAATAGAGTTTAAGACCCTATAGAGAGTTTCCTTCAAATAAGTATCAATCATATTATGATTCGGGCACTGTATTAGCTTTTTTTAAACCTCTCCCAGGTATCATGAAGACCTTCAGTTGGAGCTGCCAAAAGTTGTTGATCTCATCCCTCAGCTGTACTCTTCTGGAAGGTAGAAAAAACCTTTCTAGGAAAGACTCTTTCAACTGCTTCCATTTGGTGATATAATTAAGATTCAACCCATTAAGTCATAATGTTGCCTTCTTAGATAGAGACAATGGAAATAAATGCAAGCGAATGGCATTCTGAACCACTCCTGGGTTATCAAAAACATGCAAATAGTGACAAAGTTCACTAAATGCATGTTAGGATCATATCCTAGTAGACCACCAAATAACCCCTTTAGATGAAGGAGTTAAATCATCGTGCTGGAAATATTGAATGTAGCTCTAGGTGCTAAAGGTAGAGGGATAATAACTCTAGTCGCACCTGCTCTATCCATTCCATCCTCTTCATTATTAAGATCAAATTGTACAAGTTGGCGATCCTATCTTGCCCTGAATAGATGATTCCTATTTACATTATGATTCACTGGTACAGCTGCATTATCTGTACACCATGGGTTAACAGCATCCAACAAGTCATCATCTCCCAAATTATCATTATCAGGATAAGGATGACTCGTTGGTTGACCATCATTCTGTTGATTAAACTGAGCTCTAGCCAAGGCGGCTAGTCTTTCAGCATCTTGTGGGTCTGCCATTCTACCAATCAATTGAGGTTTCGGATGTACTGGTAATAATGGTTTACCTGACCTCTGTGTACTTGGCATACATAATAATCACCCTATTCAGAACAAAAACAACAAATAATAGTAAAATTTAAGAAACTTGACCAAAGGTTAATTAACAAACACAAACTTAATTGACAACTATATTCCTTGGCAACGGCGTCAAAATTTGGTACACCCAAATTATACCTCTCTTGTGAGAGAGTAAGTGATCATTGTCAAATATAGAACCCCACTAGGTTGGGTGTCGAATCCCACAGGGAATACAATGTTCACTAAGTATTGTGGTTGTTTCAGACTGTTGAACGAAGATTCTAGAGAAAATGGGTTTTGATAGATGAATTATATCTAAATAACTGTAACAAAGTTGTTCCAACTAGTGATTCCTATGTAGATAGTAATTCAATGAGATTAAACAAACTAGAGTTATGGCTACCAAGATGCTTAAACAGCTAGGGTTGTGAATCATCTTTGAGTTCCAATTAATAACTTCAATTGCAAGAGTAGTTGAATCCTATTGTTTACCCATTAGTTTCTTAACCTAAATGGATAATTTTGTCCTTTAATTCTCTCAAGCTTAAAGAATGTATTGATTATTCAACTATTTTCTCATGTAGGTTAATCTCGTTAAGGCATCTATACTTAATCCAAAGGTTAAAGCCTATAGATCCCATGTAAACCTGTTTTTTTTCAACAAACACTTTTCTATTTGAACAACTGGTCTTCTAGGGCTCACCTTTAAAGTTTGCAACCAAGAAAAGTCATTAAAGTGAAGAAAAGTTTATGCAAGGTCAATTACCCACAGAACTTAATTACATTCATGACATAAATCAGCTATTCACCTCAAGGCTCCCATAACCCTAGTTATAGGAGATTAGCCACACATCTCCATAAAAAACAAGAAGGATTCATTGTATTTCTCATTAATAAATTTAGAAAATACTTACAAGGAATCAAATATTTGCTTTTGAATCTTCAAGAAAGTATGAATAATATGTTTAGATCCACAACTCTAACAGTCTCTCAGAGAATACTACTTACAATAATGTTCAAAGTTGGAAAATATGAACAAAGATACCTAACTAAAACCTAAACTAGGTATTTATATGTTCCCAGGTGTAGAGTATTTAAACTTTAAACTCAAAAAAAGCCTCATCCAAGTTGACAGTCATGTCGATGGACTGTCGGTATACTAACGGTCCGTAGAGTGAACCATCGTTGAGAGGCTCAAAATACCCTATTCTAGATAAGGTTTGATGGCCGAATCGATGGTCTTTTGTTGGTTCAGTGGTCCAGCGCATGGGCCGTCACTTGATCCTCCAGATCTCTAGGTTCTGTATTAGCTTGACGGCCATGTTGGCGGTCCGTCGAAGGTGCAACGGTCCACCACTTGGACTTTTACAGAGACTGCTAAATTTTTTCTTCCTAATTTTATCTGATGGTGACCTTGGCAGTTCATCGCATGACTGATGGTTCACCGGTTTGCCCGTTGAAAGCCTTTATCTGTTATTTTTCTATGTTTTTCTTCCAACTAATTCTTTAACCTGAAAACACAAAAATCCAGTATTAAATACAATAGTAGTTGCTTGAAAACAAATACTTATCACTTGAAGAAGATGTAAAATGTTCTGTTAAAAGCCGGAACATCACTTATTCCTCACTTGAGCTAGCGATTCCTCTACCACAACCAGCAGTGGTCCTAGGACCAGGCCAAGTTTTATTCCTTCTTTATTGATTATAGATACCTTTGTCCAATTGTTGGGTATTGTTTATAGCACGTAAACTGCTGGGGTAGGAGAGCATCCCATAGTTACTCCTGGAGTTGAGGTTCCTCTTATACCCGCAGTTGTTCAGTCGATAGCTGCTCAGATAGTTGTAACCCAGCCTGTTATGTCTGCTAAGGAGTAGAAGATGCTGGATAGATTTGTGAGGTTGGCACCGCATAAGTTTTTTAGTGCTCCTAAAGAGGATAAATTTGAGTTTTTTACTGCTGGTGAGGATGGACTCCATGTATTAGGCCTTATAGAGACTCATGGTATGGATTACACTATATTTTAGATAGATTTGTCTACTCGACACTAGTGGAGAGGTTTCATGAGTTCTAGGCCAGTTTGATCTTCTCCCTTGTCATGGACTTAATTCTTTGCGATGTTCTTAGAGAAATATATATTTCGTAACCTTAGAGATTGTTTGAAGGATCAGTTTACCAAATTAGAGCAGGGTTCTATGACAATCGCCGAGTATGAGGCCTATTTCTATGAGTTGGCTAGGCATGCAACTTTTAATTTAGATACTAAGTATGAGAGTGTTCATAGCTTTGTGAGAGGACTGAGACTCCCTATTCAAATGTCTACTCAGAGTCTAGTTGATACCGGTAGGACCTTTACTGAGGTATTAGATCATACTAGAGTGATGGAGGATATACATCGTGAGGGTTGTGATAAGAGGACTAAGTAATAGGGCAGATTTTGTTAGAACCATAGAAGATCCCAATTCAGAGGTGGTAGTTCTCATATTGGCATCCTCTATGTCCATTATTTCAGCCATAGAGTTAGACTAGTCAACCAGTTTAAACAACTCTCCATACTACTGACGATGGTCAGTTTGGTACTAGTGGACGCCCTGGTAAGGGTTTTGATCAGTCATTGAGAGGTTCATTTATAAGTCGTTCTAGATGTGGTGGTTACTCTGGTTCAGTTGGATATATGAGTTCTGGTTTTACTCGTGACTCTTGTTTTACTTATGGGATTCCTTGTATTTTTTGTGAGAGTACCCGTCCTAGGGCGATAGTTGTTTCAACCCAGGGTGCTACCTCTATTAGGCTAGTTATCCCTCAAGTATATGTGGTACGTGAGGTCATAGAGATGGTTATCAGGGTGTATGAGGTAGAACTCAGGCAGGCAAGCCATAGGATAGTTAGGTTGCCAGGTAGGTAGCGGGCGTGGTCAATTATATGTAGTACCTACTAGATCCGAAGCTGAGACTTTGGATGTTGTAGTTACAGGTATGATTTTGGTGTGTCATGATTTGACTCTTGCTTTAGTTGATCTCAAATCCACTTATTCTTATATATTTGTTTATTATGCACCACGGTTTGACTTGACTTGTGATTTATTATCTGTGTCATTGTGCATATCTACTTATGTGGGTTATTCTTTAGTAGCGGATCGAGTAGTTAGATCATGTGTTGTGACGGTGATGTTGATACAAAATCTAATTTTATTATTCTGGATATGTTAGATTTCGATGTGATTCTGGGCATATATTGGTTATCCCACAATCATGCAGTCATGGATTGTTTTACCAAGATCATTACCTTAGCCATTCCCAGCGTACCTCTAATCATGTGGTAGGGAGCAGTTAGCCGGGAAGTGACAGGGATTATTTTTTATGTTTGTGCTAGGAGACTTATATCGAAGGGTTGTGAGTCTTATCTCACTTATATATGTGATATCGTGTAGTGAGTCCATCACTTGACTCTGTTCCTATTGTTTGTGAGTTTCCTGATTTGTTTCCTACCAACCTATCTGGTTCTTCCACCTGACTATGAGATTGAGTTTGCTATTGACCTTGATCTTAGCACCCAAACTATTTCTATAGTACCTTACCGTATGGCTCTTGCTAAGCTTAAAGAGATGAATTCTCAGCTTTGGGATCTTCTTAGCAAGGTTTTCATTAGACTGAGTGTGTCCCCATGGGTAGCTCCTATTTTGTTTGTAAAGAATAAAAATGATTTGATGCATAGGTGTATTGATTATAGGCATCTTAATAAGGTGACTATTAATAACCGTTATCATATGCCTCGCATTGATGATTTGTTCGACCATCTTTAGGGTGAACCCATGTTTTCTAAGATTGATTTGAGGATTTGGTCTGAGGATATCCCAAAGACAACTTTTCAGGACCTGTTATGGTCATTATGAGTTTTTGGAAATGTCTTTTGGGTTGACTAATTCCCCATCCCAATTTATGGATTTAATGAACCGTGTGTTCAGACCCTATCTAGACTCTTTTATTATTATGTTCATTGATGACATTCTCATGTATTTGAGGAGTAATAAGAGGCATGCACAACACTTGAAGATCGTGCTTCAGACCCTGCAAGATCAAGTGCTTTTTTCCAAGTTCTCTAACTGTGAATTTTGGCATTAGTCAATGTCATTCCTTTTACATGTGGTATCTAAAGTCGGTATCATGGTAGACCCGTCGAAGATTGCGGCGATTCATAATTAGGATAGGCCTACTTCTCCAACTGAGGTTCGTAGTTTTATTGGGTTGGACGGTTATTACATACACTTTGTTGAGAGTTTTGCGACTATCTCAGACCCTATGACTAGATTCACTCAAAAGTAAGTCCCTTTTCGATAGTCGGAGGAGTGTGAGTTGAGATTTGGAAAAATCATAGTCCTTGAGTCTCAAGACATAATCTATAGTTTATTCATAACATAGTCAATAACATAATCTGTGGCTTAGGTAATATCATAGTCAGGGCTCATTCAATAGTATATTTGATAGCCAAATCAATAGCCACAACAATAGCATAATCAATAGCTCGTCATAATCTTATCCAATAAATCATACATATGCATAATCATTAGTCATTACTTCTAACATCATTTATCATGACCAATAAGTACCAAGGTTTCTCAACATTGATGAAAAAGGTATTCTCTAAGTACTAATAAGCATATAAGGTTCTCAAGATGACTATTTCAACAATCTTGTCTTATGGTGGGATAAAGAGCCCACTTCTAACTCCCCAAAATAAATTCTAAGTTAAACACTTCCCCGAACTAGGCTATGGTATTAAATCCATGCTAAGATGTATACCAAGACATCATTAATCCTAAGGTAGAGATTCTTCTCAAGCACTTAAACTAAGTCTAATGGAACTAAGGAAACCTTTATTAGTGTAAGAAACAAAGGCCAAAACTATCCAAAGCATAATTAATTAAAGCATTCTACTTAATTTAGATCAAACCAAGGCATTCTCATGCTAAACATGAGTAATGAAAACTAATGCACTAAGGTATGTATTTCACTCTGTGGATTCAATTTAGCCTAAATGGTACAACTAAACCCAAATATTTTATTTCATTAATACAACACCTAAAACCCATCGCAAATCCAATACAACATCATAAGAATAATATGACATGTCACAATCTAATAAGGGATAAATCTAGCCTACCTCGATGCCGAAGAAATTCGAACGAACTGCAAACCCTTTGCTTTTCCTTCACTATAAGCCCACTAAAGATGCCATGCTATCAAAATATATTGTAATCACTAGAATATCAATACCTATATTGCACCATTGTGCTTTGGGTTCAAAACTCCCCTCAAAAAACTTATTTGGATCCTACTTGCGGAATCATATTTTTGGAACAAACCCAACATAATATTAAGCTCAAGTAATCATTACCCTCATAAATGGGTTAAAACCAAGCCAACTTGGGGCTAAAATTAAGCCCTAACCAAGAAATTTAACCAATAAAAGAGTGAATTATTACTTTAAATCGGATAATAATAACAAAAATAGATGTTAATTTTGCTTCCCAAGCTCCCAGCAGCTTCAATTTTAAGCTAACACGCTATTTTAGTTTTTTTGGCTCTTAAGACAAGAGTGACAATGTGCAAAATCATAGACTAAGGGGTCCTTTTATCCTTAGTCTAGGACTTCATAAGTGCCTATCGTGATTTGCAGGTATGTAATCACCATATCTTGTGGTTGCACATGGGAAGTGTGATCATATACTATCCTCCACGACCATACCATCTCCACTACATAATAAGTTGTGATCCAGTCCAAAGCTGCATGATCGGCGCACCAAAAACATGATGTACAAAATTTTACAACTCTAAAATATCCCCAATCAGGGGCTCGAGATTCATTCAAAATAACATATGCACAAACAAACTATGTAACCACACTAAATTCGATGTTTCATATAAATAGCTCAATCATGTTTTCCATCCAAAGTCATTTCGACTAAATGTGGGTCCCACACTCATATTTAATTTTCTTAACTTTTTGACCAATAAGTCAAAATGAGCTCAGGTGCCTCAGTATCAAAACCAAAGGTCTACCTAGCATAAAATCAATATTCCAAAACTATTAGGACAGTTAAAATTTCCTCGAGATCATTTTATTAAAGTTTTCATCTGGTGGCCATTTGGAACCAAGAAAGACTTTAAAATAAGAAATTGTCTCTAAAAAATAAACGAACTTCCCGATAATTGAACTATTAGTCCCAACTAGTTATAAATGACTTGGGGAAGCTATGTAAAAGCTCTAATAGCAAAAATATATAGAAATAGGGAAAATGACCTGAGGGGTCATTACACTCTATGTCTATATTTTGATATTGCTCATCTAGTTTTCCATGTTTATATGTTGCGATGGTACATCCTTGATCCATATTATGTTCTTATATGGGACTCTGCCCAATTGAACGAGCATTAGACCTTTGTGGAGGAATCGGTGCTCATATTGTCTAGTAATGTCATGCGATTGTGCACTAAAGAAATTCCTGTAGTTAAGGCTCAGTGGAGGAACTTACCAGTGGAAGAGGCCACTTGGGATATCAAAAAAGATGTGGACCCAGTATCCTCACTTGTTTGAGACTTCAGGTAAATCTTAATCCTTAACTTTTGAAGACTAAAGTTCCTTTAATAGTGAATATTGTAATGTTCCTTTAAGTTATTTTTTGTTTTTCTACTTTTTTTCACTATTAGAGCCTTTCATACCTATCCTTATTAATTTATGACTTGCTAGAGCAAACAGTTTAGTTACCGGGCAATTCATTTGGTTTTTAGAGCCAATTCTCTATTTTGAAGTCTTCATTAATTCCAAATGGCCATTTGGCAAACACATTATCAAAACTATCTTGTATGCCAATTTTGAATATATCAGCAACTCTGGAATATCAACTTTAGGGTAGATAGACCATTGGTTTGGGTCTCGAGGTACTCGATCTCATTTCAATCTATTGGTCGGAAAGTTAAGAAAATTAAACATGGATGTGAGACCCACATTTTGTTGAAATGAACTATGATGGAAAATATTATTGTGCCATTGAGTCCAAAATGTCAAATTTTGTATGGTTACATAGTTCACTTGTGTATATGGATTCCGAATGAATCTCGAGAGCATGGCGGAAACTTGGAAGATTTTCCAAGTTTTAGTTGTCATTTGGTGCAGCTGTTATTGCAATCCATGGTTCGTGATTACAGTATCCTTAGTAGGAAAATTAATGCAATTGCAGGGCATGAGTTTTGATCGCAACTCACGTATGCAGCCACTAAATGCTGTGATTGCAGGTTTGGGTTTGCGATAGCAGGACCCGAGTACCTGATATTGGTGTCAATAGACCCTTATGTCGCAATTTCAGTCATTCTCCACCCATTTCATGAGATCATAAACCCTAAATAGTAAAATTAAGTGGGTTTGAAGCTTATAGGGATCGAGAAGCTTGATTAACATTTGTTTACACAATTATCTTTCGATTTGAGGTAAGATTCCTCTAAATTATAGTAGATTTATTCATTTTCTTGCTCAATACCCCAAAAGACTTGAGGTCTTGATTTTTATCCTTAATTTATCTTGATATTTACCCATTTTGAAGGTAGTGATTTCTTGATCATGTAAGAATGTTGGGTTGGTTTCAAAAATATGGTTTTCATAAGTGGGACCCACATGGGGGTTTTAATGTAATTTTTTGAACCCAAAATCACAATAGTACAATATGGGTATTGTTATCTCGTATTGATGAGTAGAATTTGATTTTGGTAGCTTAGAATATTGTGGCAGCTTCTTAGAAGGGAAAAGTGGTGCTTTAGAGGATCTTGTGAGATTTTTTTAGCGTCCAGATAGGCAAGGTTTATCCCTTGTTAGATTGAGCTACTTCACATGATGTTTATGATACTATGTTGGATTTGATATGGTTTAGGTATTGGATTGATAAAATGCAATATTTGGGTTAGTTGGACCATTTAGGCTAATTTGAAACCATAGAATTGAAGCACTTAGCTTATTTTCATTATGCCTTAGGTGAATTGGAACTCATTTCTAATGTTTAGCATGAAAATGCTCTATATTACTCTAGTTATGTGGGAGACTTAGTCACTCATTCTTAGGTTAAGTTGACCTTCGTTTCTTACACTAACGAAGGTTGCCTTAGTTACTATTTTGGCTTAACTATTGTGTTTGAGAAGAACCTTTACCTAAGGACTAAGTATATCTTACTTAACATCTAAGAGTGGATTTAGATACCTTAGCGTAGTTTGGGGTAGAACTTTAGAATGTATTTTGGAAATTTAGAAGTGGGTTCTTCGACCCACCTTAAGTCAAGATTGATGATTAGTTCTCTTGAAATCCTTATAGACTTACTAAACGCCTAGAGAATGTCCTTTTGAGGCAACATTGAGGAACTTGGCACTTAATGGTTATGGTAATGATGACATTAGAAGTAATGTCATATATAAGCTATCAATGGATTAGATTGTCACTTATGTTATGATTAGATGTGGATCATGTTGTGATGAGATATTGGTTATGCCAAATATAAGCTATCAATTATTCTAATGATAAGCCTTTGACCATGTTATTGACAAGTTATTTCCTATGTTAGTAATCGTTCTAGAAAATATTCTTATTAATGATGTTAGCAATTGTGTTATTAATTATGCGAGAAGTTATGTTTATTGATTTTATGGCAAGTTATGCTATAATTATTCAAGAATTCATGATACTTTACTAGATTAGCACTTATGTTATTGATTATGACACCGACTATAATGATGTAGATATTGACTCAAGTTCAGATATTTACAATATATATACATATCTAGTTTAATTTTGAAAGATGATGTTGATAGGATTATATCTGGTTCAATTTTGAAAGATGATGATGACGTTGATTATACTCGGTTTGATTTTGAAGGATGATTATGATGATATATTGATACTCGACAAGGCCAGAGGATGATTATGATGATAAATCGATACCCGGCAAGGCCGAAGGATGATTATGATAATACATTAATACCCAAAAAGGTTGAAGTATGCCTATTATGATACATTGATATCCGATAAGGTCGGAGGATAATTATGTCGATGTACCTATGTGTACATCTACTGGCTCGATTCCCGCTATTATTATGATATGTTTATATATATATATATACATATACAAGTTGGGTGTGATGTTGATATTAGGAATATCGGTTAGAGCTCGAAAGTGATAAATAATTATATGGTGGTATAGTTGATGATTAGTTATAAATAGGGATTAGTGATGGATACTGTCTAAGTGACTAATCATGACTAGTTGATAAATAAGAATTAGTTGGTAAAGAATGATTAGTTAATAAATGGTGTTAGTTGATAAATGATGGTTGTCTAATAAATGGTGATTAGTGGATAGGTGGTGAATTGTGTTATACAATGACTAAAGGTTAAATGATGACTATTAATCAAATGAATTAGTTAAAAAGAGATGGTTAGCTAATAAATGATGGCTAGTGAGTAACGATGATAAGGTTGTTAAATGATAGAAATACTATGGAATGTGGGTACATTGTCGAATCTTGGTAAATTGTGGAATAATGGTTAAATAATGAGTTGGTTAGTTTTAACAATGGATAACTACATTATTCTATCTTGAGTGTACTCTGTGGGCATATGGGAGTCTATGATGAGTTATTTACTTTTTCGCACCAATTGGCATATGGGAGCCAATTTTGTAGTTTGCAATTGCTTGTGTGATGCATTATTATTTTGATTTATTTACTCATTATGCATGATGAGGTTGGCATCTGTTAATGCCTTATGTTATTTTGTTATTCTGATTTAATTACTTATTATGCGCAGTGATATTGGAGTCGATTCAGGCCCATTTCTAAACCTTGACTCAGTTATGATGTCTTGCATTTTATCATACTTATATAATGATTTACCTCAGTCACTCAATGATGTCTACTAAATACGGTTGTTTTGATACTCATACTACACTTTTGTACCTTTTTGTGTAGATCTGAGTTCTAGCTATCGTCGTTGATCGTTGATCATGTTGTGTTGAGGTTTCGAATATATGGTGAGCTCTTGGAGCTCGAGTTACCTATTTCTTTCTATCTTTTCATATTCAGTCTTTTGTTATTAACTATTCTAGATGCTTGAGTTGAATTAGTATTAAATGTTTTTGTACTGGCTCTACCAGATCATGGGATGCTATCTCTATCTATGTCAAATGTTTTACCTATTTATCAATTGTGTTGTTGATTTTTGCCTACGTTAGGCATTCTCCACCAAGCTAACCCATTGAGTTTAACTTCGGGTTATGATTTGGTTACCTACTGGCAAGGTAGAGTAGGTGCCATCATAACTCATAAATTGAATTGTGACATCAGTCGACTGAGCTAAACCATGATATTGATATGATAAAATTCAAGATAACATAACTAAGTCAAGAAAAAAGAGGCAAACCTGAGGATAACTCCCACATTGTTGTACAGGAGTAAATAAATAAACCAAAAAAACGCATAAAAATAAGCAAGTATAACTACAAAATTGTCCCCTATAAGACAATAAGTGCAAAAAAGTAAATAACTCAATGCAGGACCCTATAAACCTAGAGGTAACAATCAAGTAAAGAATAAATGAACCATCATCATTTACCAACTTCTATGACCCAACTAGAATCCATCCATATCATGCTACAGTATAACACTTTCCCATTTCTAAACTTGAATCAGTACCTATATTATCAATATCATACTCCCTTACTAAACTCAAATTGATACATGTATCATCATAGTCATAATGAATAGCCGAACTAGAACCGATACATATATAATCAACATCATAATCAATATTTGGACTTGAATCAATAAATATGTCATCAATATTGTAATCAATAGCCGGACTCGAACCAAAAATCATATAATCATTATCATGGCCAATATCCAGACTTAAACTGGTAATCATATAATCAATATTATAAACAATACCCAAACTTGAACCTGTAAGCTTTGATATATATATACATATATATGTATGTATATATATATATCATTATCATAATACCAATAAGCATCAACTCCCAATACTAACCCATCATAGCCATCAAGTGCCAAATCTTCTCACTATTACCTTAGCAAGCATTTTTAAGGTGTATACTTAGCATATAAAAGGTTACATGGATCAACACGAATCTTGGCCTAAGGTGGGTCGAAGAACCCACTTTTAAATTCCCGAAATCCATGACAAAGCAAATTTTAATTCGTACTAGGCAAGGTATCAAAACCCATTTTTAGATGTTAATAGGGTTGAATCAACCCTAAGATGGAGATTTTACCTAAATCCTGAGCAACCAAGCCAATTATGCCTTAAATTATGATTTTGGAATAGCCCAAACGGTCCAACTAATTCAAGCCTTTCCAATCACATCACCAACACCTAAAACCCATCCCAAATCTAACACAATATCATAAACATACAATGAATTATCTCAATTTAAGAGGACGGAAAACCTAGCCTACTTGAATATGGAAGAAAGCTCGAAGAATCCACTAAATCATTGATTTTACCTTCCAAGAAGTTTTTTCAAGGTTCCGCACTATCAAAATAATAAGCTACTCATCGACACGAGAACAATGATACCCATATTACACTACTTTGCTATAGGTCCAAAATTACTCAAAAATCCCATGCGGGGCTCGTTTATGGAAATCGTGGTTCTGAGACCAAATCAACGTCCCCATATGCTCAAGGAATACTTATCCTCAAAAATGTATGAATTTTGAGCTATATTGGTGCTATAATAAAGTCACCGAGATTTTGGGACTTTAGAGAAGAAAAGGGAAATCAACAATAAAAATGGAGGAATTTCACCTCAAATTTGAAGGGAAAATGCGTAATCGATCTTTATCCAAGCTCCCACAAGCACCCATAATGTTATTCCTAAGTTATCTCCCTCCTTGAGATTTAAGTCTCATGAGAATGGATGAGAAATGGGCAAAAAGTGCTGAAATAGGGTATTTATACCCTTCTCAGGTACATGGGTACCGCAATAGTGGCCAGTCGATCGCAATTGCGACCCCTTGCCAAAAAGCAGAAGTGGAAATCGCGACATTCCTTTACCGCACATGCAGTACCTAGATTATGCTAGGGACATCGCAAATGTGACTTAAAATATCGCTTATGCAACACAATCTGGTGTTCTACCAAATCACGATAACGATCCATGACGTGCAATTGCTGGTGCACCAACTAAATTTTAAAGTCTCTTCCAACCCCTCGAGATTCTTACAAAGTCCCATATATGTAAACAATCTATGATACCCTATCAAATTCGATGTTTCAAACTCTGGTGCAGCCAAAATTTCCAGCTGAGGTCGTTTGGATAAAAAAAGGGTCCCATACCAACTTTCCATTTTCATAACTTTCAACCAATAGCTCAAAATGATCTTGGGTGCTTTGGGACCCGAACCAAAGGTCTACTAATCTGAGGTGATTTTATACACTTCGATGTCATTATTCTAGTTTATTTTGCCTTATTTTGAGAGAAATTTGAGTTCTTAACATGTTAATATTGATATAAATAAGCATTTAACTATCCTAGTGTGTGATTACAATGTTCAAAGTGTTTTTCAAATAAGTTTGTGCTTAATTGAGTCATTTAGAGTTCAACCTGGAAAACTAGTTTAACTAGCTTGAACTAGGTGTGTGTCTAGTTAATTTCGTTGGATTCTAATGTGTTTAATTTGTTTCAAACAATTTAAATGTGTAATTATGAGTGGAATAACTTATTTTTAATGTGCAAAGTTCAATTTGATTAAGTTTAGAGTCGGAATAATAAATGGAAGATCATTGCGAATTTATCTTATCTTAGCTTTTGCTTTGATTCATCGTTGAGAATATTGTATCGTTTCAATCTTTAATTTGTTGTGTATGATATTGTAAGAGGCTTTATGATCTGAATATGGTGATATATTTTAAAAGCCGAAAATACATTGGAAATACATTACAAAAGGTATGGTAAAAAAGAGAACACATAACTTGATTTTTGGACGCAAATTCCAGTGGGTCAACGTGATATCATCGGGTCGCGTCGACCATCAATGCTGCCATCAACGCGTCGCATTTCTCGATTCATACACAATAAAATAGTGTACAAAAAAAGGTGCTTGGTGGGAATCTTGCCTTGAAACCCGTGCAGCTGCCTAATACCAAAATAATTAGGAGTATATTATAATATATATATATATATATATATATATATATATATATATATATATATATATACACACAAAGTGAGAATTGCATGGACAGCTGGGATTAATGAATTTGGATAGCTGGACATCATTATTTTTCTTGGTCAACATTGGAACAACATAGGATGTTTGGACCATATACAATTTGGTTACAAATTGGACACCTGGAAATAATATTATATATACCAAGACACCTGGAATGGTGAAAAGGGGGGAGTGGACACGACTTGGATGATTTTGAGGCTTCTACATGGTTTTTAATTAGGTTTTTATTATTTTAATTAGTCTTTAATTTTGCATATCATGTATTCAATTATTTGGATCGTGGTTATGAATATTATCGGCTAAATGCCCTCTTTACGAGGTTAAAGCAAGAACATGATTACTATTGTTTTGGATTAATTTCGATTAATTTTTTTGCTTATCATATTTGGTTGTTTGTTTATTCTTATTACAACTATTTTAAAGATTTGCGACCCTTAAAATACATATATTGTCAACCTTTTGATCTTAGAAGAGGAAATAGGGAGATAGAACATGGGAATAAATAAAATATGGATTTTTATTCTTTTATAAATTAAAGAATTAAACTTAGCGTCTGGGACAGGGATGTACTTAGATGCCTTACTTGATTCAAACGTAGGATAACAGGTTTAATTCACTTCATTGGATTATTACATCCTTGCTCAACGATGTAGTTGTAATGTCCATATTAGGTAAAATATTAGAGGTTGGGAAACCATGATCATGAAATTAACCCTATGGATCAACAACTAAGATAAACAAGTTAACGAAGAAATTCAATAAAATAGTAAGATTGTTCAAAGTTCTTTAACCCTGGGCTTTAATCCATTGATTGTTCCAAGTATTTTTATTTACCCACTGCTACTTTAATTTTAATTTCCAAACTCTCTTTTTGGTTACTTTATCTCAATTGTTAAACTAGAATTGGATAGTCGGCGAACGCAAGTCCCTGAGAGATCGATACTTAGGCTTTCTTGAAGCCACATTAATACTTGATAAGACCATGTACACTTGTGTGTGCACTTGGGCGCTGTCAAGTTTTTGGCGCCTTTGCTAGGGACTTGGAATTAGGCAACTATATTATTTTTAATTTTTCTATATTTTGTTGTAAATAGTTTTTAATTTATTTTTATTTTTCTTTATTTCTATTTTTCTCACACTCTTCTTGATATGACAGTCTGGGAAAGATGGTTTTCGAGCATATTATTATCCAAATTTTTATGGAAGCTCATGGACGGGACCTTGACAATATGATGTGGATATTGTTCTATCTGTGGATCAGACTGCAACTTGGTGTTTGGTTTGTGGTTAAAGTGGTCATATTATAGCTATGTGTGATGTCAATCCCAATTTAGAGTTGTTTATGGGCTCTACTGAAAGGCAAAATTATATAAACAACTACAATTAAATGGTGTACAATCAACCACAAATTCAATTATGGAATAACCAGCAGCAGCAATTTTAACAGGCCCACCAAAATCAGTCAACTAGAAATATGAAAGAGATGTTGAAACAACTTTTAGTGTCTCAAGTACAGTTTATGGTAGACATGAATAACTATCGAGAGGCTCTAGAGCAATTGACTAATAAGTTGGAGGTAGATGCAGATTTGGATAATTCGAGGAAGTCTGAGTACTCGAAAACTAAAATAGTTGAATAGATTGAGGAGATACCACCGCCACCATGTCTACAGATGGTAAGCAAAGAAAAATATGAGGTGGATATTAGCAAATCTGTGGAATAAACACAAGAATCGCAGCCACTCGACTGTCATTTTTCTTTTGAGACTAAAATTGAGAAGGTGAATAAAAGTGAGAGTGTTGAAGATAGTGTAAATTTTGAAGTAGGATTGGTTAGGCCTCATTCAAAACACTTTTCTACATTATTTTTAGATGATATCTTGTATGTGAAATCATTTAAAATAGTGGAAGAGTGTGAAGATAAGGAACAAGAATCCTATATTCTTGATTTTACACCGGATAAGCAATATAAAAACACACCTCACTTCAAGGTCGAGTGGTTTATCTTGCATCATTCATTACTCGGTTCCCTAATCTTTATACCACCACCCTATGAGCGAGGCAAAAATATGGACGTTAAGTTGGGGGTAAAATTCATATCCTCAAGGTGGAGGAAAAGGTTAATATGGGTTGTGCCGTGATACTAAATTAGGCGCTTCTTGGAAGGCAACCCAAGCTATTAGGCACTTCTTGGGAGGCAACCCAAGCTAAGGTATGTTTTCTTTTTGGTTTTTTTCTTTAGTCTTTACTTCACATGGTTTTTGTTTTTGGTTGAGTCACAGGTTTATGGGAAGTCTAAGTACCAGAAACTTGAGCTAAAAGCATGGCAAAAACTAAGTGTGGGGTCTCCGGGATCCTTTTCATGTGTAATGATTCTACTAGCTAGGCCTAGAGGCCTCAGAAAGTATTTCTATCTCTTACTTTAAAGTTCACTTTGTGGATAAAGTAGATTTTTAAGTGTGGGGTGGATAAATTCCCAATTTTTGGCTCAATTTAAAAAAAATTAGGTTAGGGATAAGTAGGATATTCTTTTTGGTGCCATTTTTTATTACATTATGCAAGTGTATTGTTTGGAAAAAGCATGTTGAATGAATGAATTTTTATTTTTGAGACTCTGAGGCTCATGTTTATGACTCTTGTACTAGTTGGCTTAATTTTGAATTTATGCTATTGTTTGGTTGGGGGTCTATGATGATCCTATTGAGTTCAGAACATGCCATGTGCGTGTGAGATTTTTGTATATTTGTTGTTGCATGTGATGTCTAGATTTTTCCCAGTGTGTGTATGAAGTGAAATAAAGAGTGTAGATTTAGGAGATGATTTAGGCATTTCTTTGATAGCCTTGTTTCATACTTTTTTCTTGACCTACCCTTTATACATTATCCTAGTTAAACCCCATTGAGCCTTTAGCTTTTTCTTTGGTAGCTGAAAAATTAGCCTAATCCCTTCTTTGTTAGACCTTAATTTGATCCAAAAAAACTCCTAAGTATTTTAATGAAAAAATTGATTTTGTAAGAAGTTTGAGAAATTGAAGAAGAAAAAGGTGAATTATTGCCCCAAGGTAATAGTTATTGTGTTTATAATTTATGTATGGTGGTTGAGAGTGATGGTGTTAGAAATATTCCCATAGTTGTAGAAAAAAAATTGAGTCTTGAAAGAATAAACAATATGCCCACTATGTATTTGTGACAATGCTTAAAATAGATGGGACAAAAACAAAAGATATGGGTGGATGAAGAAGTGTAATTTGGTTGTTGAAGATTGATTTTAATTGTAAAAAGTAGTGTATGAAAGAGCTTAGAGAGGTTAGTCACTATTCTTGGCCAAAATAGCTCCTACCCATCCCTTTGCCTACATTACAACCCAGAAAAGACCTATTTAATCCTAAGTTCATCATTCCAATAATAGTGGAATATTACACTAAGGGAAATCCTATGGTTCATTATGTCTAACTTGTGAATTCTTTATGAGAGTGAGTGTAATTTGATTCTTGTACCCACTGTGTTACGCATTACATTATTATGAGTGATTATGGGTAACTCTCTTGTTGTGAGGGGCACATGTTTGATGAATGTGGGTAATTTGTATGACGTTCTTGATTGAATGATAAGTATGAGTTTTCCACTTAGGTGAGTCAATTCTTGAGGCTGGGATGTTTTGGAGTAGTGTTCATGAGCTTTCAATTGTGTAAATAACATACTTTGTGTAGAAACTTGCATTCCGTATAGTCATTGTAGTACAAGCTTGAGTGCCTTGTATTTAGTATAAGTGTAGCGTCACCTCAGCTTTTTATGCTTAGAATAAAAGGTTGTTCGAGGATGAATAAGGGTGTTTAAGTGTGGAGTGATGATCTGAGGTAATTTTATACACATCGGTGTCATTATTCTAGATTATTTTGCCTTGTTTTGAGAGAAATTTGAGTTCTTAACGTGTTAATATTGATATAAATAAGCATTTAAGTGTCCAAGTACCTGATTACAATGTTCAAAGTGTTTTTCAAACAAGTTTGTGCTTAATTGAATCATTCAGAGTTCAACCCAGAAAACTAGTTTTACTAGCTTGAGCTAGGTGTGTGTCTAGTTAATTTTATTGGATTCTAATATGTTTAATTTGTTCCAAATGATTTAAATGTGTAATTATGAGAGGAATAACTTGTTTGTAATGTGAAAAGTTCAATTTGATTGCGTCTAGAGTCGGAATAATAAGTGGAAGATCATTGCGAATTTGTCTTATCGTAGCTCTTGCTTTGATTCATCGTTGCAAATATTGCATTATTTTGATCTTTAATTTGTGGTGTTTGATATTTTAGGAGGATTTGTGAGCTTAATATGGTGATGATGATTTAAATGTCAAAAATGCATTGGAAATGCACTACAAAAGGCATGGGAAAAAGGAGGGATGTTCAACAATTAACCAAATTTTTGGACGTAAATTCTAGTGGGTCGACGCGATATCATCGCATCGCATCGACCGTCGACTCTGCCATCAATGCATTGCATTGCTCGATTCATACACAGCAAAACAGTGCACAAAATAAAGGCGGTTGATGGGAATCTAGCCTTGAAACCGTGCAGCTGCCTAATCCCAAAATAATTAGGAGTATATTATAATATATATATATATATATATACACACACACACACACAAAGTGGGAATTGCATGGACAACTGGGATTAATGAATTTTGGATAGCTAGACATCATTATTTTTCTTGGTCAACTTTGGAACAACATAGGATTTTTGGACCATATACAATTTGGTTACAAATTGGACACCTGGGAACAATATTATATATACCAAGACATTTGGAACGGTGAAAAGGAGGGAATGGACACAACTTGGATGATTTTGAGGATGCTACACAGTTTTTAATTAGGTTTTTATTATTTTAATTAGTCTTTAATTTTTCATATCATGTATTCAATTATTTGGATTGTGATTATGAATATTATCGGCTAAACGCCCTCTTTTCGAAGTTTAAGCCAAGAACATGATTACTATTATTTTGGATTAATTTTGATTAATTTTGCTTATCATTTTTGGTTGTTTATTTATTCTTGTTATAACTATTTTAAGAATTCGAAACCCTTAGAATACATATATTATCAACCTTTTGATCTCGGGAGAGGGAATAGGGAGATAGAACATGGGAATAAATAAAGTTTGAGTTTTTATTCTTTTATAAAATAAAGAATTAAACTTAGCATCTAGGATAGGGATGTACTTAGATGCCTTACTTGATTTAAACGTAGGATGATAGCTTTAATTCACTTAATTGGATTATTACATCCCCGCGCAACGATGTAGTTGTAATGACCATATTAGGTAAAATATTATAGGTTGGAAAACCATGATCATGAAATTAACCCTACGAATCAACAACCAAGATAAGAAAGTTACCAAAGGAAATTCAATAACATAGTATGATTGTTCGAAGTACTTTAACCCTGGGCTTTAATCTATTGATTGTTCGAAGTATTTTTATTTACGCATTGTTACTTTAATTTTAATTTCCAAACTCTCTTTTTGGTTACTTTATCTCAATTATTAAACTAGAATTAGATAGTCGGTGAACGCAAGTCCCTGAGAGATCGATACTTGAACTTTCTTGAAACCACTTTACTACTTGATAAGACCACATATATTTGCATGTGCGCTTAGGTGTTGTCATCTACCTATCCTAAAATCAACCTTCCAAAGCTACTAGAATAGTCAAAACTGGCATATGAGGTTGTTTGACTAAAACTATTTCTCAGCAGTCAATTTGAATCAATGAAAACTTCAAATTAGGGAATTGGCTCTAAAAAACAAAAAACTAATCGGGAACCAAACTGTCAGTCCCAGCAAGTCATAAATAACTTAGGGCAGCTATAGGATATCTATAATGATGAAATTTAACAAAAATATAGAAAATAACCTGAAGGGTCATTACATGTTAAGAGGAGAAAAAAAGCAATTTCCAAGGTATTATCAAATATCAAAAAAAGTTGCAAATCCTCTTTCATACACTGTTCAGTAATGAACAAGGGCCACAGGAGAGCAACATAAGCTGAAAAGGTGAATACTATCATCTATTCAACAGACTAGATATTTTTTACAATAAATATCACATTTCTTGTAACAAATTACATATTTGTTGCAACAGATGAGTAATCTGTTGTAATATATTAAAAACTCTATAAATAAGTGCAACAAATATCTCATTTGTTGCAATAGATCACATATTTGTTGCAACAAATGGGATATCCATTGTAATAGATTAGCCAGTTATTGCATCACTTATTGTATCAGTTGTAGCAGATGGGTTAAAGTTATGCAACATATTACCCATATGCTGCATAAGTTTTTGTATTTGTTACAGCAGATGGATCAAAGTTGCGCAACAAATTACCCATCTACTGCATAATTTTATGTATCTTTTATTTTTCTATTTCATTTTGTTTGTTTCTTTGTGAAAAGCATTGAAAATTCTGGTTTTTCAGGTGGATGTCCAGTACATGATACTATGGAACAGCATATTATCATAGTTGATAATCCATCAACTACTTCCAAAGAAGCATAAAAGGTGAACTTTGCTACCCCAGATGAAAGTTTGGATGAACATCAGAATTATCCATTTGAAGGGTTCAACGTATCGGACGAAGCTCCAACATAGTTGATAAATACTTATTCAGAATGGATTACCAATAGGTTGTTAAAGTATCATGCCAACAAGTAACAACATATATCATTTTTGTAAATTCTGATTCATAAACTTCTTCTTATACAAACATGATAGTAACACATATAAATCATGTAGAAAATAAAAGGACGACTACTACAAATTGAAACAATTGGGTCTTGGATTTGATATGTTCAACTTTATTATTGCACATCCCAAATGAAGAATTGGTTCTATTTGATGTCACAACCCAACACTTGTTGTAATATATAAGGTTTAAATTCCACTTACTATTAATACTATATTTGATGTCCATTTTTGTTTAATTGTACCTGTTAAATAATTTTATTTTTACTTAATTGTAATGTTTGATAATATGCGAAGCACATCGATGTCATATTTTACTACCTCTAAAAGAAGGACAAGTTGCAAACACAACAACAATATAGATACACGGCAGCCAACTATTTGTTCAAAGTATACATCGATAAGACCTACAAAAGGTATCATCAAAAACATCTGAAAGTTGCTCAAAATAAGGAATATTAAGTAATATCATCCAAGGTTTTGGCATTACATCTATCCTACCTTGGCATTTGGTCGACGAACTGTACATCCCAGTCAATTATGATGGTGAGTTCTATTAGGTGTTGGTTGTTGTTGTTCTACAAAATAGGCGCATCTGAGTTTATGACTCGATGTCGGCAAAAAGACGTTCTAGGCTATCGTCTGAGATATAAAAGTTGGCCAAATATTTCCTACTTACCTTCATATAAGTGTCTTTTTAGACCAAAATATTTGAATTGATTGGTCAACGCTTCAAGCATACTACGACAAAATGGGTGATAGTCGTTTTCTATAGGGTAATCCATTTGGTATAGAATATGTTGAAGGAATTGTTCAACAATCCAATGGTATCCTGTAAGTACTTATCATGATTTATTTTTATAAATTTTACAACTTTTACATTAATTAGATATGTATTATCTGATTTTAATAAATGCAGTGATTGCATATTTTTGTTGCCACTTATGCTAAGTATTTGACTGATAGATTACAAGTACCAAATGATGGAGTTGAGGTTGAATTACTTCATAGATTATATGCTACACTTTTATGGAATTATGGAAGTATGAAGGCTCGAAAAGGATATATAAGCAAAAGTGAAGATCCACCACAATCAAAGTCGAATTTCATACCACCAGATGAAGAACAACTGATCAATTTTGAGTAGATATTTATCACTTAATTCTATAAATATTGTCTTTAAAACTTAAATTTTATATATTTATCATTTGTACCCTTACAATTTTATTTTTATGTATTTGTTGAATTATTTTTTAACAGTGAAGGCTTGGATTTATTTTTTATGAATTTTATTATAATTAATGACCTGTTATTTTGTCATGAATTATATTTTATCCTTAGATTTGAAATTATTAATTGAAATGGATTACTAAATTCAAATATTACAATAGATGCATTATCTGTTAGAAAATTAACAAACAGATATAAATATCTATTGTAACAAATGGCTAACCTATTGCAATAGATGACATATTTGTTGCAACAAATGTTTCATCTGTTGGAAATTATCAAATGGATATAGGCATCTATTGAACATATGATCCATCTATTACAACAGGTGAGTTATCTGTTGTAACAGATGTCTATATATGTTTGATAATTTTCAATAGATGCATCCTTTGTTGCAACAAATATATTTTGTTGCAACAGATGAATAACCTATTGGAAATAACTACATAGATGAAGAAATGTAATTAATTACTTTGAAATTAATTAAAGTTATAATTAAACTTATTAATTTTATTTGTTACTAACAATAGTTTAATATAAATCAGTTTCACTTCAAATTAGTTAGTTTTGAACAAAGGGAAGGGTAAAAATCCCTTTTAAAAAATTAATTAAGATAAGATAATTAGATCAAATAAATATTTTTAAAACTTGTTATTCTTTTTCAAAATACAAATCAGCCCACTAATTAATTCGTAACAAAAAAATACAAGGATTCAGCCATTTCATCAGATTTTGAAAAACTCTAAACGTTTCATCTTCTTTGTCTTCTCAACTACTCAACCTTTGTTCCAACAGATTACTCAAACTCTTCATAATAGATCAATTTTTTCCCTATTTCCAACCACATTAATTGTCATTTTTGACTTCCTTCTTTTTTGTATCCATTATTTTCTCTCTTTACATGTATGAGTTCTATATTTGTTGTTTTTTCAAAAAAAATAGTTTTTTTAGTTAATGGTGAAAAAGAACTTTAGTTTTATTATCTTCAAGATGGGTTAACAATTTTAAGTTTTGATGTTAAATAAAGTAAGACGAACCCCAAAAAAACCTTAGTTTTTATGGTAGTTTCTTATGGTGGTTAATGTAAAATGTAAATGTGGTATCTTTTCTGAGTGAAATATGATTTCTTCTTATTGTTGTTATTGTTCTGGTTCTCGAATATTGCTGTAAAAATTGCACAAATTTGAACTTTGATCTTTTTTGAAGTTTGACAATTTTGTTTTATTGTTTGTGTTGTTGTATTGAATCACTTCACTTTACTTGGTATCTGTGTTGTTGGTGAATGTTAATGGTGTTGTTTGTGGGTGTTGTTGGCGGTGGGGTGCTTTTAGTAATATTGGTGTTGTTGGTATTTTTGGTGTTGTTAGTGTTGTTTGTTTTGTTTGTTTGTTTATTTATGTTCTGGTATGTTTGTTAAGTTGTTTTTTGTTTTGTTATTTTTTTTGGTGTTGTTCATATTCTTGGTGTTGGTGGTGTGGATGTTTGTGTATTGCTTAATAGATATGTAATCTGTTGGAAGACCTATTTTAATTTCTTCCAACAGATGACCCATTGTTGCAACAAATGGGTCATTTATTGGAAGAAATCAAAATAGGTACTGCTACTAATTTGATTTCTTCCAACAGATGTCCTATTTGTTGCAATAGATAGGTCATCTATTGGAAGAAGTTAAAATAGGTCTTCCAATAGATGACCCACCGATTGCAATAAATGGGTCATCTGTTGGTTAGCTGGCATGATTTAATTTGGTAGATTTTCCATCTATTGCAACAGATGGCTTATCTGTTGGAATAAATCAAAAAAACTCTTCAAATAGATGACCCATCTGTTGAAACAGATAGGTCATCTATTGGAAGAAATGAAACAAGTAGCAAGACTGTCTTGATTTCTTCCAATAGTTGACCCATCTGTTGCAATAGGTGGGACATTTATTGCAATAGATGGGTGATCTATTGAAAATATTTTTGTAATATATTGTATTTATTAAATTTTGTGTTGTCTTTTCTTTAAATGATGTACACATCAATTGTAATCTTTTTTATTTTTCTCTTGTTTATGTATAAAAGATGTCTCTCAAAAGAAAAAAAAAGTGGATCAACTTGTGACCAACCAACTGAAAAAGGTAAAATACATATGGGTTTGGAGAAGCTTGCTGAACAAGCTCTTTCAGAAATGAATGAAGGGAAAACTTCCATAGATAATGAAATTATGGAAAGAGATGATGTAGAAAAGAAAGTTAAACAGAGTCTGTAAAGGGTGGTGATGAAAATAAAAGTGAGGAAAATGATGAAGGTAATTAGGATAGAGATGGTGAAGATAAAAAATATGAGGATGAAGGTAAAGAAGAAGAGGAAATAAAAAGTGAGTAATAAGGGGAAAAGAACATGAGGTAGGAGATGATAAGGAAGAAGATGGGTCTGAAAAAAGAAATGAGAAAGATGATGATGATGTTGTTATATCATCGATTGCACGTGAACTTAGATCGAAATCCCAGCATGATCTTGTCAAAACTTTTAGTATTGACATATTTCAAGTTGAGATGTTGATAGATAACCCTGCAAATTTAACTAGTGATTTTGTAGTTAAATCTCTAATGGGTAAAAAATTTGATGTGTTTAGGAAAATTTTGAGAGGGATCAAGTATAAGGGTAGTGATGAATATTTTAAGCAGTAGGACAAGAAGATGAATAAAATATGAATAAACTATTGTGGTATGTCGGTTTGTTTTGGCATGAAAGAGTTTGCCATAGTGACTGGCTTGAAATGCCATTATCCATTAGAACCACTTCCCGAAGTAACACCCAAAAATAAGTCAAAGACAAGCAGGACACTCAAACCAACATCAAAGAAAGGCAATACATTGACCAAGCCACCACCTACCAAAACTAACAAAGGCAACAAAAAAATAGATGAGTTATTGGCCATTATTGGACCTAGCTACAAAGCCAGGGAGTTGTTAGCTGATATCCAAAATAAAAATGATCTGAAGAAGTACAAGGAGCCATTATGCTTAGTTTAGTTTGTGCATTTCATTATATAGGCAAGAGATATCAACAAAGTCATAGAACTTGAATTGTTGGTGCTTGCTTACAATTTGGATAAATTCAATAATTATCCATGGGGGTGTGAAAGCTATTTCTTGACTGTCAAATATTTATTGACAAAGTTATCCCCAAAGGCGATCATCTTATACAGTTTTTCTTAGGTTTTCATGGTAAATTGTATTACTACTTCATTACTCTTTCATTCATTTATACTATTGAATAATTATTCAGACTTTTGTCATTTGCATGATGTTTACATTTTTTAGCTTGGGCACTTGAAGTCATTCCTCACCTCCGACAATAGATCAAGGACTACTTGGATTAGGTTTCTCGTCCAAGGATCCTTAGGTGGTTTTCTGCCAAGAACACCCTAAAAAAAATCCCCTTGATCTTTTTAACCCTCTTGATAATGCAATAAATCTTATTTTAAATATAATAATTTTACTTAAATTAAGACATTGCAACAGATGGGTCATCTGTTGCAACAGATGATTTATCTATTGCAACTTATCTCTACAAATTACCTACCTACTATAATTGGTGAAATAGAAAGGTAATATGTTGTAATAAATGGTCTATCTTTTGAAACAGATTCCCATCTGTTGCTTAGGTTAGCTAAACTTGTATTAACATATTACCTATCTACAACTTATGCAAGAGATGGTAATCTGTTGCAACAGATTACCCATCTGTTGCATAAGTTCTCCATGTTAACATATTACCCAATTTTAAATTATTATTTTATTTTAACATATCTACTTTTATTTATAAGTTGTGCATCCCTGGTACATACCTACTAAGCAAGAGTTGGAGATACCTTCTTTTGTTACTCTAGGTATTGTTCAAACAAACCCAGACCCAACGGTGGATTTAATAAATAAAGAATTGGCTGGAGCAAGATCCATAAAAAGAGAAGCTAGGGAAGGTCAGTTTGTTCTTGTTAAGCCTCATATTGAGGTTCTTGGTGATGTTGCTGCAACAGATTTGGGTGTTGATGGTGGTGGTGGTAGTGATGGTATTAGTGGTGGAGTTAGTTATGGTGTTGTTAGTGAAGTTGGTGATGTTGGTGCAAGGCATGCTGAAGTTGGTGTCAGGCATTGTGATGAGCATGTTGTTTATACTCATGAAAAAATATTGTTTGAAACTAGAGTTAACCATGATGATGGTCATAAGGGTGGTGGACTTACCTCTTTTAGTGGTCCCTCTTCAAGCTCATGTTCTGTTTGCAAAAGTCAAAAGTGCACGGATAGACATAAAGAACTCATTAAAATAATAGATGCTCTGACTGTTGTTGTCAAGGAATTGACATCCAAGAGAGGTGTCATACCATCAAGAAAGTTGATAAATAAATTCACTCCATTACAGGTTAAGAGGAAGGAAAAAGCAATTTCAAAGGCACCCCCACGTATTAAATCAAGAAAAATTGCAACTCCTCATTATTCCAATGTTCAGCAAGTTCAAGTGGTTTCTTCTAATGTTGAGCAGGTTCAAGAGGAGGCTGAAGAGCAGGGACCACCAAAGAAGTTGAACATACATAAGTTGGTTCACCCTTCCAAGAGGTCTAGTCTGAACCCACTGATAAGATCCAAAAAGGCCTCATACTTCTACAGTATGCATGAATTTAGGCCACTAGACTTCAAGAACATGACAAATATGAAATGTGGTATAAGGACTGGGTAAGTTTACTTTTTTCTAACCTTCTATCTGTTTTATTTCTTATATTCTAAGTCATCTGTTGCAACAGATCACCCATCTATTGCATAAGTTGTAGTAGATTGGGTAATATGTTAACACATGTTTAGAGAAGCTATACAACATATGACTCATCTGTTGCAACAGATGGTCCATCTATTGCAATATATTACACATCTATTGCATAAGTTGAAGTAGATGGGTAATCTATTAACAGGTTCAGAGAATCTATGCAACAAATGGTCCATCTGTTGTATCTATTCATTTTTTATAAGTTACTAACTTATTTCAAAATCATTATGATCTTGGGGATAGGATTGTGGACCTCAACTTCTACAATAACTTCTTGGTTAGGTACAACAAACTCAATGAAGAAGCGACAACTCCTGATGCCAAAAAAATGTGGAGTTAGTTGTTGAGCTTGTATAGAATGGGGATGTGATTGACTATTGTAGAGGGAAGAGTCCATTTCCAAGTATCATGGATTGGATCAGGGCAAAGAGGATTCTTGCAGTCATGAACTTGAAGAATAAAAATTTTCTCACTTGAGATTCTCATAATGAGGGAGTCATGAATGTTTAGACTGCAAATTACCAGTCTTTTAGGAATAGGAATTTTTTGTTTGTATAGAGCCACTATTGGTGTTTTTCCCAAAATTGTTGAAGCAAAGTGGCATAATGGATCCCTTTCCAAAGAAGTTGATCAACAATAAATGGTCTTTTGAAGGTCGAGAATGAGGCCTTCTCAAAAATGAGATAGGTACCGCGTGCGGATCATACGTGCTAGCATTTATTGAATGTTTGCTAACCGGTACAGAAACAACTCCAAGGACCTTATTGAATGACAACACAGTCGCAAGGATGCAAGAGATCTGGGTTGTTGGGGGGGCACTCTATAAATGTTTGTATCCCTGATTTGCCTTGTAATTTATTTATCTTGATATGTATAAAAATTATTGATGACAATTTTTTATTTTTATTATCTTAGATGATTATGTAAAATATTATTTTATTTTAATATTATTGATGACAATAGTTTAGTAATTAAAATTGAAGTCAATTTGTTTTGTATGAATTTTATTTTATCCTTAGATTTGGAAAACATATAATTTATTACTAAAAATAGATTACTAAGTTCAAATATTGCAACAAATGCATTATATATATAGACATCAACATAAGACAATACATGACTAATATGTTGCAATAGATGAGACATCTATTGGAAGAGATCAAACAGATATAGACATGCATTAAAATAGATGCATTATTTGTTGTAATAGATGCATTATCTATTGTAATAGATGAGTCATGTGTTGAAAATTATCAAACAAATATAGACATCAGATGACTAACATGTTGCAACAAACCAGTTATCTGTTATAAATAATCAAACAGATCATTATCTATTGCAATAGATGAGTCATCTATTGAAAATTATCAAATAAAAACAAACATCAGATACAACAAATGATAAACTGTTGCAAAAGATCAGTAATTTGTTTAAAATAACCAAACAAATGCATTATTTGTTGCAACTGATGTCTCATCTGTTGAAATAGATATCTCATTTGTTGGAAATTATACACATATATAGACCTCTGTTGCAACAAATTACTAACCTATTGAAACAGATCAGTCATCTATTAGAAATAATCAAACAAATAAAGACTTGTAATAGATGCATTATCTGTTGCAACAGGTCTCATCTGTTGGAATTTAGCAAATAAATATCTCATTTGTTGATCATGTATTTACTATGAAATTAATTAAAATTATAATTGAACATATTATTTCAACTTTAATTTTACTTAAATTAATTTATTTATTACAAATAATGGTTTGATTTGAGTCATTTCACATCAAATTAGTCAATTGATCAATCTATTCAAAATGAATACACTTAGTTGATCATGTAAGTACTATAAAAATTGGAATAGAACTCATTAATTTAGATTTAATTTTACTTAAATCAATTTATTTATTACTAATAATGGTTTGTTTTGAGTCATTTCACATCAAATTAGTCAATTGATCACTCTATTCAAAACGAATACACTTAGTTAATCATGTAACTACAATGTAATTCATTGAAATTGGAATTGAACTCATTAATTGAGAGCTAATTTTACTTAAATCAATGTATTTATTACTAATAATGATTTGATTTGAGTCATTTCACATCAAATTGGTCAATTGATCACTCTATTGAAGACGTATACACTTAGTTAATCATTAATTACAATGTAATTCATTCAAGTTGCAATTGAACTCATTAACTGAGAGCTAATTTTACTTAAATCAATTTATTTATTACTAATAATGATTTAATTTGAATCATTTCACATCAAATTGGTCAATTGATCCCTCTATTCAGGACGAACATATTTAGTTGATCATGTAATTACAATGTAATTCATTGAAGTTGCAATAGAACTCATTAATTGAGAGATAATTTTACTTAAATCAATTTATTTATTACTAATAATGGTTTAATATAAATCATTCACATCAAATTAGTCAAACAGATATAGATATATTACAACAAATTACTCATTAAAAATTATCAAACATATATAGACATTTGTTGCAATAGATGACCAACTTAGTGCAATAGATGACTCATCTGTTGAAAATTTTAAAACAGATACAGACATCTATTGCAATAGATGATTAATCTGCCAAAAGAAATCAAAACAAGTCTTACAAGTTGTTTGATTCTTTCAACAGACGGATCATCTGTTGTAACATATTACCCATCTGTTGGAAGAAATCAAAATACGTCTTCTAGTGGTTTGATTTCTTCCAACAGATGACTAACCTGTTGCAACAGATGGGTCATTTATTGGAAGATTTTTTATTTAAAAGCAATTTTCTGTCTAACATAAAAAAAATCATAGGGAACTTAAACGTTTTTAGGAGAACTCAAACGTTTGTCCCCTTATCTTGTCTTGTCTTGTCTTATCTTGTCTCCTTTTTCTTCTCAAAGGTCACCACCACCAATATTTAAAAGCAACTTGTTTGCTCAATTTTTCTTCAATTTTCTCCTCTCTTTTCTTTTGCCCTCTCTTTCTCTTTCCTTCAATTTTTGCTTTCGATTGAGTTGAGACACGTTCCCACAGTGGCTAAACCTTGAGACTATCCATACATCCTTTAGGTCATCTGACAATAATCTTCACTCAAGGGACTCTATGAAGATTTATGCTATCATCACACATCTTGATCTTTGTAACTCCAATGACTCACAACGCCCTACCCCTCTTTTTTGGTAGCTAGAGCAAATAGGTATAGATTTTATTTGCACAGATATAATGGCTCTGTGCCTTTTTAAAAATAATTTTTATGTATATGAATGAATTATGAATGAATAAATAAAAACTTCTTGTTGGTATTTACATCTTATTTTCATTTTCTATGATTTCATTGAATGGTGGATGGTTTTCAAGAGGTTAATTTCTTTCAACAAGGAGTTATATAATAATTAAGTTCATAGCTAAACCAACAAGAAAACGATTTACTAATAATGATTTAAAATGAGTCATTTCACATCAAATTAGTCAAATAGATATATACAGATGTTGCAAGAAAATTATCGAATAGATTTAGACATTTGTTGCAACAGATGACTAATCATTTGGAAGAATCAAAACAGTTCTTGCTATTGGATTGAGTTCTTCCAATGAATAGGTCATATGTTACAAAAGATGGGTCATCTGTTGGAATAGATTACTCATTTTTTGCAATAGAAATTATCCATTTGTTGGAAGAAACAAAATAGAGCATCAAGAGTTTAGATCTCTTCCAACAGATAACCAATTTGTTGCAATAGATGGTCCATCTTTTGGGAGGACACAATTCTGTGCAAAAAGTATTTTGATTTCTTCCAACAGATTACTCATTTATTGCAATAGATGGATCATCTATTTCAAGAACCCAATCCAATAGCAAGAACTATTTTGATTTCTTCCAACAGATAGCATATCTGTTGCAACAGATGAGCCATCTATTGGAAGAACACAAAAATAGTAAGAAATGTTTTAATTTCTTCCAACAAATGATCTATTTCTTGCTACGGATGGGCCATTTGTTTGAAGAACTCAATCCAGTAGGAAGAAATATTTTAATTTCTTCCAGTAGGTGATCCATTTGTTGCAACAAATGGGTAATCTGTTGAAAATATTTTGTACTCTATTGTATCTATTTAATTTTTTGTTATCTTTTTTTAATTGATGCACAAATTAATTGTTAGACCATAAATAAAAATATATTTTATATAATAAATAACAAGCATTACCAAAAATGAGTTAAAATTATCAAGTTCATAACTAAACCAATAACAAGACAAGACTATTTACTATTAAAACAACTAAACTATTTACTATTACAACGATCATGGTGCATTTCGATTCGGGCATATAGTTCTTTTGTGGCTAATGTTCTTACATATGAAGCACTTATTTTTTCTTGTTGGAAATGATTCTCCAACTCCGCGCCTCCTCTTATATCGTTTTTTTCTCTATTTGCTTGGGTCAACATATGAAGGAGATATTTCTCTCTCCAAAATCTCTACAGGAACCCAAGAATATTCAGGAGGCACCGAATTAATATCCACACAATATGTCACTATGTATTTTTCCACCAAATAATGTGAAGGTGAGTACTCATAAAGTTGATTTTCAAATTATGCACTATATTGGGCTCGAAGCGTTGTCATAGCATGTGGACAACGTATTTTGTCCTAGTCAAAAACTTTACATGTACAAGTTCTTTGAAGATCAACCGTGGTAACATCACCATAACCGTTGACACTAACATTGTAATTGGCTATTTGATGGGCCAATAACTTATTGCCCGAATTGACGTACTTTGATATTTGTTTTTCCATCGAAGGAATAAGTTTGTTTGGTAAGTTCACCAACTCCATACGCCTCTCATGAAATAATTTGGCAAACCTCATATTTATTTCATCAAATAGCACGACAATGAAAAATGCTCTTTCAAAGTCAAACATTGCATTCACCGATTCAACTATGTTTAACGTCATAATATTATACCTATACAAAAAAATCACTTAGTACGACATAGTATTACAATAAACTCAAACAAGACATTAAATGTATAACAATATACCTATTTCCCGGATAAAATGTTCAGATTTATCTCTCTAAACCGACATGTTCGAGATGTTGTGTTGTCTTGGGTACCATATCTATTGAAATGGTCAAAAAATTCAGCTCTATCATACATTTTAGCTACTTTATAAAAATGAACACGACCTTTGAGTTGTGATAGCTGTTTCAAATATTTTTCCCAAGGTGCCTCATTCAACAATCAAAGTGAGTTGAAGGATAGAAAATTGAACTCCTCTTTTGGATACTTGAATGCCTATCCAAAAATACACGTGTCGATATCATCTACACAGCTTTGCATTTGTTCAAAAAAATATTGATACAAGACATCACATTCCTTGTTCACTATACAAAATGCCACAGAACATGTGATTCTTTGTATCATGTGCCACCGTCTATAATAAAATTCCTTCATACTTGTTCCTCAAGAATGTCCTGTCGACGGCAATGACTTTTCTCAATTGTTGAAAACCACGAATCCAAGCACCATAGGCTACAAAAAAGTACTTGAACCATTTATTTTCATCAACCTGCAATTCTGTCTTTCGAAATTTGTGGACTCAAGCCTGCAACGTAGGCATCAAGCACTGCATAATTGTGCTCATGTGTTCTCCTAACCAAAGACTTTGCAATCTCCATGCCCTTAAAAATCTTCCAATAACTCACCTTACAACCCAATACTGTACAGAGTTGATTGGTCATATCTCTTACAGAAGGGTCTTTGCAATTGGGAAACCTATATTCGAAGTATTTACTGATAACTTTTGTTATAACGTGCGGATTATGGCTTGTAATATACTTCAATCCACATGTGTGATACTTTTCATAAGTTCTAATCACGAATCTATCAGAACTTATGAATTTCACAACCCTCATAAGTTTTATAACTTTTGTATTGCTCGCAACGAACGTAGGTGTTTAATCCTCCTTCACCTTGACTTCATCATCTCCACTTTCATCAACATCATCATAGGAATATTCATGTTCACATCATCCAATTTATCATCAAACATATCTTGTTGTTTTAATTGTTTTTGTTCTACATTTTGATTTTCATTCTCTATTGGTTTTTAAACCACGTTCACCCTTAAAACCGTCCTAGCTGCATCACTCAGAAGAGCACGCAAACGAACTTGATCGTTTATTTAAAAGGTAGGACCCTCTAATTTTCAAAGGAGATGTGCATGTAACTGATGACAAGATCTTTCGATTGACAATTTAGTCCACAATAGTTGATGATTAAGTTCACAAAATCGTCATACGAAATGTCTCTTTGGACTGTCAGCGCTAGCGTCTCTAACATTTCGTCATCCTTCTAACACCAAATATATCAATTATTTTTCTCAATCCATTCACCATGACAATCAACCACTATTGTTATTGATCCCTCCACTAATGGTACCTAAAGACATTTGTTAAAATAATTAATAATAATATTATAGTAAAATTAATAATGATAGTGTAGTATATACAATAAAAAAATTATATACAATACATTATCATTATCAGTGTTGCAATAGATGAGTGATCTATTGGATTAAGCTTTAAGTTTTGTCCCAGTACTGTAACATGAATTCCAACAGATAACTCATCTATTGCAACAGATAAGTCATATGTTCGGATTCATGTTACAATGGAAAAAACCTGAATTTGATTCCAACTCATAGATTGCAACAGATTAACTATTTATTGCAATAGATGACTCATCTGTTGGAATTCAACTTCAGGTTTATCTAGTGCTAAAACAAAAATCCAACCAATGAGTCATATGTTGCAACAAGTGAGTCATCTGTTGCGACAGATGACTCATCTATTGGAATCAAATTCAGGTTTTATCCATTGTAACATGAATCTCAACAAGTAAGTCATCTAGTGCAGCAGATAACACATCTATTAGATTCAACTTCAGATTCTATAGTGTTGTAACATGAATCCGCAACAGATGACTCATCTATTGGATTCAACTTCAGGTTCTGTTGCAACAAGTGAATCATCTATTGCAACAAATGACACCTTTGAAACCGATGACTCATCTGTTGGATTCAGCTTCAGGTTCTATCTGTTGTTGAAAAACAGCAGTAACAAATATACCCAAATGAGAAGCTCAACTAAAAATCATAATTTTACTTACAAAATCACCTATGAAGTAATGGTCAGTGGTATACGAATAAAATTTGACCTAAAAAATTTAATTCAATAGCAGCAGTAGCAATAACAATGGTACGACAAATGAAGAAGATGAAAGATAACCAAGAAGAGATGAAGATAATGAAAAAGGAAAAATGTGAGCAACAATGAACAATAAAAGCGAAGAGAGGAAAAAAACAACAATAAAAGCAAAAAGAGAGGAAACAAGAGCAACAACGAATCACGCATTTTTTTCTCCATTTTTAGTTATATAAGGATTTATATTGGGTCAAAGTGTAAAACAAAAATCTTGTGTGCAATTCTCAAACTTTCTGAACCCATCATTAATAATTGTCACCTCAATTCTTACGACTTGTGTCACCTACACTTCATTTTAAAACTTTTTTGTCACCTATAATCAATTACCCAACCCAAGATAGTATGTACTGATATATGAATTAAAGGGAACTACTAGGAAAGCTATAACCACGGGAGAAGTTTGGTTTCAGGATCTGGAAGTACATCAAATATGAAAAGATTTACACGCAATCAAAAGCTAAGATGCAACTAATTTGTACAACGATGTCCTTCCCTACTTTGGCGCACATTTGCTACTGTCACGTATAGCTGGAACCATCTATACAGTTTAGACTACTCAAATGAGCTTTCTGAGCAGAAGGTCACAATGATGGAGAAGGCCCTACTGGTCCTCCTTAGTTGGCACCACGATAGACGGCACCCGGGCAAAGCTCATCCATACTATCAACATTCCGATAGCCATTATACTCTCTCAAACATGTCCAGCCTCTGCGTGATAAGAAGTTCTGAAAATCATCCTCAGAGTAAAATGTTTTATCCTCTGTATGAACAGGCAAGTGATCTGCTTCATCATACATGCATATCTTTATTGTCAGGCCTGCAAGATGGAATCAGGTTAGTTTCTCCATTTCTTCTTCTGAAGGGAATTGAGGGGGGAACAATAACAGAACCGAATCCATAATAGCAAGATAGACAAATCTTTCTTCTGCAAAAGATTCGAAAGATTCAACTTCAGTGAAATCACTGTCAATAATGCCCATATATGGCCAATGCTTTATGATCAATTTGCCTTAATTTTCTATTCACAAGGGTGATGTGAACCGTCCTGCAAATTAATATGGAGTTGCAAAGCTGCAACAAAGGTGGTGTCTTTGACATGATGTGCATTGCAGGATGCAATTTGACATCAGACAATTTAAGGGGAAGATGCAATATTGGCAGAAATCATGGAGCGGACACTTAACCACCTTTTGCTACATTTTAGCTTTCATTTAAGAACTATGGGCAGACAGCTGGTCTGAAGAAGTGACAGTTCTCGACTGTACTAACGTCTATAGCGTCGCCGTTGACGTGACGTTGGTACTCCGGCACCGGCACAGGAACGTCGGCGGCAGGTAAGTGCGCACATCCCCTTTCTTCCCCGGTTGGTTCTCTCTCTCTCCGCGTCTCTCTCCACTCTTCTTGCATTTTCTACTACTATCGCCGGCGGGACGGGATAAGGTCGCCGCCGGCTTGACCAGTTTAGGATTCCGGCGTGCACAGATTACCGGATCTGATTCCGGCGCCACTCCGGCGAAGATCCGGCAAAATTTTCTGCATCAGTGAGCTAATCCGGTGACTTCTAACCTTTGCCATCTACTTTTTCTTGATTATTCCATCTCTTGACTTGTTTTTAATTTGTGGGATTGATTTTTTTTTAGATTATTCCATCTACTTTACACGTACCTTGTATTTTCTGTTGTTGCTTTGTTACTTTCGTTGTTGTTTTTTTCTTTCTTTCTTTCGTTGTTTTTTCTTATAGTAGTGGTTGTGGGAGTTGATGGTAGGATAGAGTCATGTCTGAGGGGGTTGGTGCGGGGGGTTGTTTTGGGGGTGGGGGAGGAGGGAAAGGCTAGTGTGGGAGTAGGGGCAAGGTCTGGCGTTAGGGGCGGTAGAGGAAGACGTGTTGCTAGAGTTGACAGGCTAAGGGTTGGGTCTTGGAATATAGGGACTCTCCAGGGCAAGTCCATAGAGCTTGTGAAGATTCTTAGAAAGAGGAGGATTAATATTGCGTGTATCCAGGAGATTAAGTGGGTAGGGTCTAAGGCTAGGGATGTGGGTGGTTACAAGCTTTGGTACTCTGGAAGCGATAGGCGTAGAAATAGAGTTGGTATCTTAGTCAATGAAGAGCTTAGAGGGCAGGTAGTGGAGGTTAAGAGGATCAGCGATAGGTTGATGACTATTAAGTTAGTCATTGGGAGGTGTACCTTGAACCTGTGTAGTGTTTATGCTCCGCAGGTGGGCTTGGATGGGAAAAAGAAGATACGGTTTTGGGAGGCTTTGGATAAGGTTGTGAGAGGCGTGCCTAGCTCGGAGAAGATTGTGGTAGCAAGGGATTTCAATGGGCACATCGGGGCATTACCGGGAGGCTTTAGCGATGTGCATGGTGGTTTTGGTTTTGGGGATAGAAATGAAGAGAGAGTCGCTCTGTTGGATTTTGCGAGGTCATTTTGGCTGGTGGTGGTGAATTCGAGCTTTCCGAAGAAAGACGATCACCTGATCACCTTTCGAAGCGCGATAGCCAAGATCCAAATTGACTTTTTGCTGCTTAGGAAAGGGGATAGGGTGTTGTGTAAGGACTGTAAGGTCATTCCGAGTGATATTCTTTCGACCCAGCATAGGCTCTTGGTGATGGACTTGGGTATGAAAAAGGATAAAAAGAGAAGAGCTCAGGAGGGTCGACCTAGAATTAAGTGGGGCGACTTGACGCCGGTGAATGCGCAAGAGATAAGGGAGAAGGTTGCGGGTATGGGGGGTGGGAGTGTAGGGGAGACGTAGATGGTATGTAGGATAAGGTGGCTAGGTGCATCAAGGAGACTGCTAGGGAGGTGTTGGGGGTTTCTAGGGGCCGGGCCGGTCATCGTCGGGGGGATTAGTGGTGGAATGAAGAAGTCAAGAAGAAAGTGGAGACAAAGAAAAGGGCATATACTAAGTTGGTTAAGAGTAAGGATGAAGAGGAAAAACGGGTTAATAGGGAGGAGTACAAGTTAGCTAGGAAGAAGGCTAAGTTAGTTGTTACGGCGGCTAAGACGGCAGCGTTTGAGAGCTTGTATGCAAGGCTAGAGGAGAAAGGAGGAGAAAAGAGGTGGTTTAGGCTTGCTAAGGCTAGGGAGAGAAAGGGTCGTGACCTCGACCAAGTGAAGTACATTATGGGGGAGGATGGTAGAGTGTTGATGGAGGATGGTCACATTATGAAAAGATGACAGTCGTATTTTCATAGGCTCTTGAACGATGAAAGGGATAGAGTTATGGAGTTAGGGGAGCTGGAGCACTCAGAGGAGTGTCGTGATTTTAGTTATTGTAGACGTTTTAAGATGGAGGCCAGAGAGGTTGTTCGCAGGCAAGGGCGGAGCCAACCTTCTGTTCGGGGGTTCGACCGAACCCCCTTCGATAGAAAAATATACTATTTATACATATTAAAATTATTTTTTATGTGGTTATAATAGGTGCTGAACCCCCTTCGACTAAGTTTTCTTTGAATATGGAACCCCCTTATACCCTTAGTTGAAATCCTAAGTTTTCTTTGAATATGGAACCTCCTTTGTTGAAATCCTGGCTCCGCCTCTGTTCTCAGGATGCGAAGGGGTAAGGCAATGGGGCCTGATGAGATTCCTGTGGATTTTTAGAAGCTTTCAGGCAAAGCTGGTCTAAGGTGGTTGACTGAATTGTTTAACAACATTTTCAAGATAGCGAAAATGCCCGAGGCTTGGAGATAGAGTACTATGATCCCTCTTTATAAGAACAAAGGTGACATTCAGAGTTGCAACAACTGTAGGGGTATTAAGTTATTGAGTCACACTATGAAGATTTGGGAGAGAGTGACTGACTTGAGGTTGAGGAGGATAGTGTCTATTTCGAAGAACCAGTTTGGATTTATGCCCGGGCGCTCGACGACAGAGGCTATTCACCTGGTGCGAAGACTGGTGGAACAGTATAGGAAAAGGAAGAAGGATTTGCACATGGTGTTTATCGACTTGAAGAAGGCGTACGACAAAGTCCCTAGGGAGGTTCTTTGGAGATGCTTGGAGGTGAGTGGGGTCCCGGTGGCGTATACCAGAGCAATCAAGGACATGTATGATGGAGCTAAGACCCAGGTGAGGACGGCGGGAGGAGATTCAGATCATTTCCTTGTCTTGACAGGGTTGCATCAAGGATCTACTCTTAGTCCGTTTTTGTTTGTTGTGGTGATGGACATGTTGACGCGACATATTCAAGCAGAGGTGCCTTGGTGTATACTTTTCGCAGATGATGTAGTTTTGATCGATGAAACACGAGGGGTGTGAATGATAAATTAGAGGTGTGGAGACAGACCCTTGAGTCTAAAGGGTTCAGGTTGAGTAAGAGTAAGACAGAATATTTGGAGTGCAAGTTTAATGACTCGAGCCAGGAGAACGAGATGGTAGTAAGGTTGGACTCCAGGTGGTGTGTAAGAGGGATAGTTTCAAGTATCTCGGATCCATGATTCAGGGGAATGGTGAGATTGACGAGGATGTCTCCCACCATATTGGGGCGGGATGGATGAAGTAGAAGCTCGCCTCGAGGGTGTTGTGTGATAAGAAGGTGCCGCTTAAACTTAAAGTTAAATTCTACGGGGAGGGTGGCATTCCGTCCGACCATGTTGTATGGAACAGAGTATTGGCCAGTCAAGAACACCCACGTTCAAAAATTAAAGGTGGCAGAAATGGGAATGTTGCATTAGATGTGTGGGCTTACTAGAGTGATAGAGTTCGGAATAAGTTAATTCGAAAGAAGGTTAGAGTGGCTTCGGTGGAGGACAAGATGCAGGAAGTCCGACTGATATGGTTCGAACACGTGATGAGGAGGGGCATGGATGCCCCGGTTCGTAGGTGTAAGAGGCTGGCTTTGGATGGTTTTAGGCGGAGTAGGGGTAGGCCGAAGAAATACTGGAGAGAGGTAATTAGGCGGAACATGGAATAGTTACTGTTTACGGAGGACATGACCCTAGATAGGAAGATCTGGAGAACGCGAATTAGGATGGAAGGTTAGTACCAGTTTGGGTCGTCAAGGTAGGGTATTACTTGGTGGGTATACTTTTCTTGTTATGCTACCTTGCTTCATGCTTTATTACGGACTTGTTTACTAGTCTTTGTGTACTATTCCTTGTGGACGTCGTATTTATGTCATGTCAGCCTAGTACATGCTTTATTACAGATCTGATTATTATTCCTTGTCTTGAGTCGGGGGTCTATCGGAAACAGCCTTTCTACTTCTCCGGAGGTAGTGGTATGGACTGCGTACATCTTACCCTCTCCAGACCCCACTATGTGGGAATACACTGGGTTTGCTGTTGTTGTAGAATACTCTTTTTTCCTGTGTACATTTTGTATTAACAGGAAATACAGACTCGTATTAATTATTGATTTTGGGAGGCTTAAGGTATTGCTAGTATTGGAAGGCTGTAAGCCTGTAATACCTAACAATACGCCAACCTGGTTTAATATCAATAAATGTTTTGATTACAAGCCCCTTATCCCCTTTGTTTCTTTTCCATTTTGGCATAATTTTAGGAGACATTATAAGACGTACAACGGGAGCCCTCTGATCACATCTACCTCCCGCCTTACAATATGGATCTGGTACAAGTCAATGTCAAGTCCATGGAGTGCTTCAAGAGGTCAAGCATCAAGTAGGATTTCAGTCACAAGTTCAGATTTCTGGGCATTCCAGATTAGAACCATGATCGCGAGCCTAGATGTGATCTCGAAGCCCGGAGGAGCAGCTAGAGGCGAAGGTCTGCAACAGCAGAGACATGAGCACAATTGCGGCAGACAGCAAGAAACGCTATTGCGGTACAAAGGATGCATTTCCAGTAGTCTCATCCAGCCAAAGACCGTGATGTGGACCATGGAGCGCCTTTGCCGAGAGGGATATTCAGCTCAGGAGAGCGATCGCGAGCCCCTAGACCACCAGATTTGCATTACAGACCTAAGGCCCATTTGGCCATTTTACGTAATTAGTTTAGTGTTGCTATAAATAGCAAAACTTAGGATATATGGGTGTGTAGGAATTTTCCTATGTGTATCTTTAGAAATCTTCCTTGAAATAATCTACGTAAAGATGCCTTGTATGAGTTCTTTCTCCTCTCCCTCGAATTAACACTATGATTGAAAGCTATTCTAATTGTTAGAATTATCCTCTTTTTTTGAAAAAACTTAAATTGTTAGAACTATCCATGTCTTCCTTTTAGGTTCTTGTTATCTCTTTCACCGTATCTTGATCTTAATTTCTTATCACAATTTCTTTCTTCAGTGTATACTGATTATCATCATGCAATTCGGCTGATTGCAGATGGGTTTGTCTTTTCCGGACAGGAGAAAGGGATGGGACAAATAGTGGATCGATATAAGAATCTGATAATGTCAAATTGCTGAACCAACTGGGAATAGAGATGGGAAAGGGCAGGCTTAGGGAAAGGTTCCTTGCCACTTTACCATTCCCGAGTACTTTCTAGTTTGTTGCGGATATCAATACATCCACCGAAACTTCGTCACAATACTAGTTATAATTTTATTATTGCATGACATTACCTTCATCGACATGCAAGGTGTAGTTTCCCAGTGGCATATCCCTGTCCAGTGTTCTGACAATATTATCTTCATCCTCCAACCAAAATGCACGCTTTGTCCTTAACCGAAAAGCAGATTTAATAGCTTCTGTGATGGCATCTGCAGTGCCGTCAATACCAATTCTTTTCGTGTAATCTCCCCATTTGACTGAGATAACTCGACCCTCATATGACTGACTCGGCTCACCTACAAATGCAGAGAACAGTTGGAAGAACAGCAGAAATCTAAGCGAGTTGATACTGCAATTCTAGAAGCAATTTTTGTCAGAAACCTCAAAAGGTACTCTTTGTAACAATAAAAATTAATAGACAAAAGCCACAATGCATCTAAGCAGAAAGCAAAGATCACCATCCAAACGAAATCCAGATAATAATGGAATATAGACAGCATAAGGGTATTTAGGAGGATGTTCTTAGAATAGTCCTCACTTCTGAAATTGAAGAGGCAAGGCAGGAAGCACTAGTCTGAATGACCCGACAAAGAAAAATATGCAAAATTAGTTTATTTCAGCTCTAATCAATTGTGAAAATTCTTCAAATTCCATTTGTTTTCCTTCTTGCGGATATTTTTTCTAAAGCAAAACCACAGGGATGTTTCCACACTGAAATGTAACACAGACTAACCGGTTCCAGGTGTCTCTCTCCAATTCCAAGGGGAAACTCCACTTGCAGTGACTGCATCTGCCGCCGTTATGGCAAGAGGATGGCCATCATGATCCAGACGTCGTTCTAAATTAAGAGTTGGTCTCCCGTTCTCTGTACACCAAAAATTTAGAAAGTATATTCGGCTGCACCTTGTAACTTTCAATTCAACAATAAAAATTAGTATGAAAATAGTAAGAGCAATAAATACTGCACATCATTTAGAAACACACTAGAGTACAAATTTCAGGAAAAATAAAGTTGCAATCATCTTAGCATAACTTAGAGGGTGTTTGAATTGGCTTAGGGTGTGTTTGGTATGAAGGAAAATATTTTCCGGAAAATGTTTTTCAATTTTCTCATGTTTGGTTGGCTTATAGATTTTGGAAAATATTTTTCAAATCAACTTATTTTCCTCAAATCTAAGGAAAATGACTTCCCTTCCAAAAGTAAGGAAAATATTTTTCAAAACTCTCTTTCAACCTTACTCTTAAGTTGAAATATTCACACAACTCTTAAAATCCCCCATCCCTACTCCGACCCTCAATCCCCCCCTCCCCCCTATTAAAAAAAATATTTTAAATTTTTTTCTAACCTCACCCCTACCTAAAACCCTACTTCCTTCTCCTTTCCAAATTTTTTTTTTTATCTCTTTTAAAAAATTCAAACTTTTCTTACCTCCCCTACCATCTCCCCCCCCCCCCCCAAAAAAAAAAAAATTTAATTTATTTTTTTAAAATTTTCAATTTTTTTCTTACCCCACCCTCACTCCCTTACCCCGACCACCACCCCGATTCAAAAAAAAAAAATTTAATTTTTTTTCCTCTTACTCCCCTAACCCCCCGCCGCCCCTAACAAAAATTGTTTTCTAAAAAATCAAATTATTTTCTTAACCGCCCTTACTACCTATTTTGACAACCTCACCCCCACCTACCAACCCCCTCTTCAAGAAAAAAAGTAATATTTTTAATTTGTTTCTTAAAAAAAATTCAAAACTTTTTTCTTATCCCACCCTTTTTATCATAATCGTTCTCATTGTTTTGGTTAAATATATAAAAATATTTTTAAAAAACATATACTTATCCAATTTGCATAACGAACACACAAATATAAGTAACAAACAACTTATTTTTCTAGAAAATATTTTTCCTCCTTCATATCGAACACCCTCGGTCTCCAGCAGCCCCGGCGAGATCCAACCCCCCCGCCGGCCCCGGCGAGACCCCACCCCCACCCCCACCTGGGTCTCCAGCAGCCGCGCGAGATCCAACCCCCCCCTCCCGGCCCCGGCAAGACCCCCCCTCGGTCTCCAGCCAGCCGACGATCGGTCTCCAACAGCCGCAGCTCGGTCCCCAGCCGCAACTCCGTCTGTACCCGCCGCTCGGTCGCCAGCAGCCGCAGCACCCGGACGACGACCAGTTCCCTCTGGCTCCAGCAGCCACAGCTCCATCTCAGCACCGGAAATCCCCGGAACCCGGTCTACGCTGGGTTTTGGTTCTCCGGCTTGGTCTACAAGCGTCACCCGGTGACTTCTAACCCTAATTATTTCATTCTTCGTATTATGCTAGTAGTATCCCCTGTACCTTGACTTGCGTTTGATTTGTTGATATAGTCTGTTGTTTGTTGTTGCTGTTGCTGTGGTCGTTTCTTGCACTGCACTGCTTTTGATTGGGTTATCTGCTTTTGATTTGTTGATATTGCCTACTGTCTGTGGTTGATATTGCTTGTTGTCTGTTGTTGTTGTTGCTGTTGTTGCTGTTGCTGGGGTCGTTCTTGCCCTTGATTATACTTTCTTATATTTCCTCATTTATTTATTTTCTTGTAGTAGTGGCTGTGGGAGGTAATGGTTGGATAGGGTCATGTTCGAGGGGGTTGGGGCGTGGGGCCGTTGTGGGGGCGGGGGATGAGAAAAGAGTGGGAGTGGGAGGGAGGCCAAGGTTTGGCCGCGGGGGTGGTAGAGGAGGGCATGTGGATAGTGATGGTAGGCTGAAGGTTGGGTCTTGGAATAAAGGGACCCTTCAGGGTAAGTCCATAGAGCTTGTGAAGATTCTTAGGAAGAGGAGGATCAATATCGCGTGTGTTCAGGAGACCAAGTGGGTAGGGTCTAAGGCTAGGGATGTGGATGGTTACAAGCTGTGGTTCTCGGGGAGCGAGAGGCGTAGGAATGGAGTTGGCATCTTAGTAGATTAAGAGCTTAAAGGCCAGGTAGTAGAGGTGAAGAGGATCAACGATAGGTTGATGACTATTAAGTTGGTCATTCGGGGGTTTACCCTGAATGTGTGTAGTGCTTATGCGCCGCAATTGGGCTCGGAGGGGGAGGAGAAGATGCGGTTTTGGGAGGCTTTGGAGGAGGTAGTGAGAAGCGTGCCTAGCTCGGAGAAGATTGTTGTAGCAGGAGATTTCAACGGGCACATCGAGGCGCTACCGGGAGGCTTTGGTGATGTGCATGGTGGTTTTGGTTTTGGGGAGAGAAATGAAGAGGGGGCTACTCTATTGGAGTTTGTGAGGTCCTTTGGGCTGGTGGTGGTGAACTCGGGCTTCCCGAAGAAGAACGATCACCTGATCACCTTTCGAAGCGCGATAGCCAGAACCCAGATTGACTTTTTGTTGCTGAGGAAAGGGGATAGGGTGTTGTGTAAGGACTGTAAGGTCATCCCGAGTGAGAATCTTTCGACCCAGCATAGGCTCTTGGTGATGGATTTGGGCATAAAGAAGAATAGAAAGAGGAGTAAGGAGGGTAGACCTAGAATTAAGTGGGGCGGCTTGACGCTAGTGAAGGCGTGGGAGATAGGGGAGAAGTTGGCTGGAATGGGGGTGTGGGAGTGTAGGGGGGACGTGGATAGTATGTGGGATAGGGCGGCTAGGTGCATCAGGGAGAATGCAAGTGAGGTGTTGGGTGTTTCTAGGGGCCGGGCCGGGCATCATAGGGGGATTGGTGGTGGAACGAAGAGGTGGAGAAGAAAGTGGGGACCAAGAAAGGGGCGTATGCTAAGTTGGTTGAGAGTAAGGACGAAGAAGAGAAGCGGGTAAACAGGAAAGAGTACAAGCTAGCTAGGAGGGAGGCTAAGTCAGCAGTCACGGCAGCAAAGACGGCCGCTCTTGAGAGCTTGTATGCAGGGTTACAGGGGAAAGGAGGGGAGAAAAAGTTGTTTAGACTCGCTAAGGCTAGGGAGAGGAAGGGTCGTGACCTCGACCAGGTGAGGTGCATCAAGGGAGAGGACGGTAGAGTGTTGGTAGAGGACGGCCACATTAAGAGTAGATGGCAGTCGTACTTTCATAGGCTCTTGAATGACGAAGGGGATAGAGCTATTGTGTTAGGGGAACTGGAGCACTCAGAGGAGGGTCGGAATTTTAGTTATTGTAGACGTTTTAAGGTAGAAGAGGTTAGAGAGGCTGTTCGCAGGATGCGGAGAGGTAGGGCGACGGGGCCAGATGAGATACCGGTGGAGTTTTGGAAGTTCGTTGGAGAGGCTGATGTAAGGTGGTTGACTGGATTGTTCAACGAAATCTTCAAGACGACAAAGATGCCCAAGGCATGGAGGTGGAGTACCATGATCCCTCTCTATAAGAACAAGGGTGACATCCAGAGTTGCAATAACTATAGGGGGATTAAGTTATTGAGTCACTCTATGAAGATTTGGGAGAGAGTGGTCGAGGTGAGGCTGAGACGGATAGTGTCTATTTCGGAAAACCAGTTTGGATTTATGCCTGGCCGCTCGACGACGGAGGCAATTCACCTGGTACGGAGGTTGGTGGAACAGTATCGGGAAAGGAAGAAGGACCTGCACATGGTGTTTATCGACCTGGAGAAGGCATACGACAAAGTCCCCAGGGAGGTGCTATGGAGATGCTTGGAAGTGAGTGGAGTCCCGCAGACATATATCAGAGCAATTAAGGATATGTATGATGGAGCGAAAACTCAGGTGAGGACGGCGGGAGGAGACTCAGAGCATTTCACTGTCTTGACAGGATTGCATCAGGGATCTACTATTAGCCCCTTTTTGTTTGCTTTGGTGCTGGATGTGTTGACGCGGCGTATTCAAGGGGAGGTGCCTTGGTGTATGCTTTTTGCAGACGATATAGTTCTAATTGACGAGACTCGAGGGGGTGTGAACGACAAATTAGAGGTGTGGAGACAAACTCTTGAGTCTAAAGAGTTCAGGTTGAGCAGGAGCAAGACAGAGTATTTGGAATGCAAGTTTAATGAAGTGAGGCTGGAGAATGAGGTGGTAGTGAAGCTGGAATCACAGGAGGTATGCAAGAGGGATAGTTTCAAGTATCTCGGGTCTGTGATCCAGGGTAACGGCGAGATTGACGAGGATGTCTCGTACCGTATTGGGGCGGGATGGATGAAGTGGAAGCTCGCGTCGGGGGTGTTGTGTGATAAAAAGGTACCGCCCAAGCTTAAAGGCAAATTCTACAGGGTGGTAGTCCGGCCGGCCATGTTGTATGGTGCGGAGTGTTAGCCAGTTAAGAACTCCCACATCCAAAAAATGAAGGTGGCGAAAATGCGGATGTTGCGCTGGATGTATGGGCTGACTAGAGGGGATAGAGTTAGGAATGAGACTATCAGGGAGAAGGTTGGTGTGACTCCAGTGGAGTGCAAGATGCGGAAAGTTCGATTGAGATGGTTCGGACACGTGAAGAGGAGGGGCATGGATGCCCCGGTTCGTAGGTGTGAGAGGCTAGCGTTGGATGATTTTAGGCGAGGTAGGAGTAGGCCGAAAAAGTACTGGGGTGAGGTGATTAGGCGGGACATGGAGCAGTTACAGCTCACCGAGGACATGACCCTAGATAGAAAGGTATGGAGGTCGTGAATTAGGGCAGAAGACTAGGGCCAGTTTGGGTCGTTAGTGTAGGGAATTACCTGGTGGGGGAAGTATTCTTGTTATGATTCCGTGTTCCATGTTTTATTACGAATCTGGGTGCTTGCCTCTGTTTTCTATTACTTATGGGTGTCGTATTTATGTTATGAAATCCTATTTTGTGTTTTACTATGTATTTGTGTGGTGTCTCGTGTCTTGAGCCGGGGGTCTATCGAAAACAGCCTTTCTACTTCTTTAGAGGTAGAGGTATGGACTGCGTACATCTTACCCCCCCAGACCCCACTAGGTGGGAATACACTGATTTGTTGTTGTTGTATATTTTACACTTTAGCTAAATACTAAAATGTATTTTTTGAAAAATATTTTTTCATTCACCAACCAAACAGTAAAAAAAAAATTTCGAAACATTTTCCATTCACCAACCAAACATAGGAAAACAAAAAATCAACTTATTTTCCAAGAAAACATTTTCCTTCATACCAAACACACCCTTAAGTTGGCAAAAATAAATTTTACGCTCGTTTTAACTTTTTTTAGTGTTTGGCAATATTAAAGCTCTTAAAATAAGTTAAAAATTGCTTAAAATAAGCTAAAAGCTATAAGTGGGCAACCCCAACTTATTGATTTTTAGCTATTTTGAGTTGACCAATAATTTTACGTTTGTGTCCCTTAAAACTTTTCTACTTCCTACATTACCCTCTAATACAATAACTCTAGACCTTGCATTCTTTTTCTTTCCTTTCTTCTTTCTCCTCCAGCCGTTTCTTCACCTCTCATCTCTTCATTCTTTTTCTCCATCTCTATCCACCATTTTTTTAGTGTCGTCTTTTTATCTACGGAAAAGGGTCAAATATACCTCGAATTATAATAAATGATACGTATGTGCCCTCCGTCATACTTTGGGTACACATATGCCCCTACCGTTAATAAAATAATACGTATATGCTGTTCTCACTAATGGAGGGACGCGTGTTGCAATCGTATGCATTTACCCATTTTTAAATTTTTTTAATCCCAAATAATTAATCCAAACCAACTATCCGACTCAATAAACCTAGTTAGTACCCGACCCGGTCCCAAACGTCTCTGACACAACACAAACACGTCTCTATCACTCTCAAAAAAAACTAACGACATTAGCTTGAAACAAGTTTGTGATTTCAGTTTCTCTGCTTTCGATTCATTCTCCTTATCAGAACCCTATGACAAAGAAGACGAAGAACCCAACGCTTCTCTCCCTGAATTAGACACCCTTCTCGCTGAATCCGCCAAAAAACACAACAAAGCAAGAAAACAACAAAGTAAATCATGAAATCTTGAAACATTTCAAGAAACAGGAGTGAAGGAAGGGAAAAATTTAAAATTACCAACAGAGCTATTAGCAGGAGTAACGGGGTTGATTCCACTGTGGATTGCAAGAACGGAAGGCCGCGGAAAAGGGTTGCCGTTGAAGCGCCTTCTAGGTGTAGAAGTGGCATTTCCATAGGTTCTTAGATGAGGAAGAATAGGTCTTGCAGAAAGTGGAGAAGCAGATTTGTTAGTAGAAGAAACCGCCATTAATGATAATGCGACTGTGTTTTGAGTAATAAAGACGGTCTCTTGGGTTTTAATTGAGACTGGGTCCGGTACTGGGTTTAATGGGGCGGGCAGTGGATTTGGGTTAATTATTTGGAATAAAATAAATTAAAAATTGATAAATGCGTATGATTGCGACATGTATCCCTCCGTTAGTAAGAAGGGCATATACACACCATTTCATTAATGGTAGGAGCATATGTGTACGCAAAGTATGACGTAGGATACATACGTATCATTTATCATAGTTTGGGGTATATTTGTCCCTCTTTCGTTTTATCAATCTTCAATACATAACACAATTGAATAAAGTTTATTTTTAGGTCTAAAAGTGAATTCCTAGTGATAAATTGAATTACCAACAGATGACGAACTTTTTTTTGCTGGCCATTGACATGAGTTTAAATGTCAGACAAAATTTTAATTTAGTAAAAGATGTAGTGCATTTTATTTCCATTAATTCTTTTAACAAGTGGAAATTTACGTTGTATATAAATATTTTTTCTTTGTCTTACATTTAAAAATTAAAAGTGATATAGATTTATAAAAGTTATCTTTGGTAATCAATCAAAATTGAAAGTAGATTAAATATAAATTATTTTTAATGAATCAATTTACCATTAAAAGTCTTGTAATAATCAAATTTCTAGTGTTAAGGATATTTTAATCATTTTAACAAAAAATTGCTTAACAGTATTTTTTTACCAAACAAGTCAATAACTTATTTTCAGTTTCAGTACTTTTATCTGGTACCTCTTGTTGGTGGGAGGTGGCAGGTATCTCATAAAAGTAGTCGAGGTACACGCAAGCTGTCCCGGACACCACAGTTATCGAAAAAACTCAGAGTACTCCTATTCAAATATGCAACTGCTTATTTATAAGATAAGTTTCAGCCCTAAAACGATGCATTTAATCACTTATGCTTAGAAGCCACTTTTTCAGCTAATCCAAACAGTCTCTTGGTTAGCATTTCTTTAGAAACCAAACTGGAAACTTGCAGTTAAGGATTCTGAGCTCATGATTAAGTTGAAAAAAATCATTGTTCTACCCTACTTACATTAGATGGGTGATCGTTTTGAAGTTGGAATGGTTTTCTTTTAATTAGATTGCATTCTAATCGACATCGAAAGGTTTAATTAGGCTCTTTGCACATGGCTAAGAATCCGAAGGCAGTCTTCTTTGACTAGCTACTTTGTTCTAACTTGCATCTAAATCCACAGACTACAAATTGACCTAATGTAAGCTAAACTTGTGCGAGGGGAGTAATGGAGGATATATTAGATCATAATGGAAGAAAAAAAAAATTCAATAATAGAAGATGACAAGTGTTGTTCACTTTGATATATGGTTGCTTACACGATTTCATATGATACGTGTTTAAAGGAAACAAGGGATTATTCAAGGTGAAGTATGATTCAGTTTTTTAAGCATTATAGGAACAGGGATTATTCAAGGTGAAGTACGATGCAGTTTTTTAAGCATTATAGGAACAACTCCACGGAAACTTCTTGTATCTAAGATGATCATACGTGTCAAAAGGGAAACGAGTGATGCACACGTCGCCTGGAGATCCACTTCAAAACATTCATGAAGTATGTTATTCTTTGCATGGTCGACCACCTAAAAATGCTCATGTTGCACAGACAAACACACTATAAGTAATCAACGAGTGTATTTATCTGAAGAAGAATATAATGAGTACCTTCAATATCAAGCAAGCAGACATCTCAACTAGTAATCTCGGTCGAGCAGTCTAACACCCTTAGATAGAGGCCCTACTCACTACAAACGAATACACCACAAGATTGAACTGCACTCATGCCTCTCCCGCATCAAGTTGACCGCCTCCCCACGTAGCTCTTCTATCAATCATGTACGTAGGTAGGACCCTCCATTCTGATTGGTATATCATGAAAAAAGAAAGTAATTTGCACCAGGCGCACTGCGCTTTCCCTTGCCCAAATGTTCGCCTTTCTAAGTCAAGTAATGGTGACCCACCGAAGACTGGAGCTTTATCACATGTTGACGAAGGCCCCTAAACTGAGGCTTCAATCAGTAAAAGGGACGACTTTGTCTCCCCGTAAGAAGAATAGCCCCGCTCTCTAGCCGACTGATCCTGTTGATCATATAACTGGGAGGTAACATGTCACATTAGAGGTGAATGATTAGAGGTGTCCTCTAATCACCACGACGAGGTTGGTCCCTCTTTTAGTAGACTCAGCTATGAATATTCATTCAAAAATGAATGTCGGGCTTTTTCTTTCACGCTAACCCCATTTTCAACATGCTGAAACTTTCTGTTTTGTCGAGCCCCGAGCTTGTGGTCCTCCTTTGAGTATGGGTTCAATTGAATGAATCTGTCAAGTCAAGGAAAACGTAGATGGTGCATCACCTATTTATCGTTATCGCTCGGGATCCAAAACGAACAAACCTGCTACCTACTGTACTACCTACTGTACTGGACCTTCGACCAGGCATTCGACCTTTGTCGAATCGAAACCAACACCACTGCATTGCACTCTGAATTTTGGCACTTCAGATCATATCTGGAGATAAAATCACTTTTATCAAATATTCTTTATTCACACTCTTTCCGTTGTTACTTAATCCAATAGGATCCAAACAAAAGCACAAAGAGTCGGACAAGCTAATCCCATATTCTTAGTCACTCTAAATTCTATTTTTTATGTCCCTAAATGTTGTTCTTTATGTCCTAGGTTGTCATTTTAATCTTGCATCTGCCGGTCGTTTGTTCAAGCCCTAAATTGTGCCATAAATTGTGCCACATGATTTCTTAATGATTTTTATGATGCAGGACCGGCCTACGGGATAGACGATTGGTGTAGGATACGAAATATAAGGCTTCTACTACCTTACCTCTCTTAACTCCTTTATAGCATGTCTAGCTACAAATCATCCAATCTAAATTCACAAACGACTAAACATCCCAGTTTGTTCAAGCTATAAAGGATAGGGCCTAATTTATCCAATTTGTCCACACTAGATTGTGAGTCTGGTCAACCTGGAAAACACACTCACACTACCTTTTGGCCACGTAGTGATGAGAGTGACGCAGAGTCTATTTTTCCCCAGGTCATTCAGATATTTAATGTTCTAGTAGAGTCAACTCACCTTAGAATTTCGTTATTTTGTTAGTTTCACTCATGATTATTCAAGATGTACTTAGATTTTCTTAATGGGAGATTGTTTTGAGTTGTTTTCTGTGTTTTAAGAGTTTCTATGAGAAAACACAACCAATTTGGTGTTTGTATTTCATAGTGATAATGTCTTAAAATATATGTCCTCCACACTTCAGCAATTTATGACTCACCATGGAATTATTCATCAAAAATCTCGTCTTTACATCCCTTATTAGAATGGCGCAGCAAAGAGGTAGAGTAGATATCTCATCAAGACTGCTCACACTCTTCTCATTTAATCCCATGGTTCGTGTGCTTTTGGGGCAATGTAGTTCTCACATCTTCCTATTTAATTAATCGAATGCTCTCATCTTCTATTAGAATCAAATTCCTTATTTAATAATGCTTCCTTAGTCACCTCTATCTCTCCTCCCCTTGTGTCTTTAGGAGCACATGTTTTGTTCATAACTTAACCAAGAGAAACTGAGAAAGATAAATTAGCACCTCGTGCTCTCAAATGTGTGTTTCTTGGTTATTCTCGACTTAAAAAGGGGTACCATTGCTACTCACCTACCTTTTTATTGGTACCTTATGTCAGCTAATGTCACATTCTTTGAGTCTCGACCTTCTCATCTTTTGACCATGATCATCCAAAAATATATGAGGTCTTACCTATATTGACTTTTGAGGAATCTACAACAACAACAAAAAAAAAACCAGTGTATTCCCACAAAGTGAGGTCTAGGGAGGGTAAAATGTACGCAATCCATACCGCTACCTCCGAAGAAGTAGAGAGATTGTTTCTGATAGACCCTGACTTTTGAGGAATCTACGGTCACTTATTCATCTCCATCCACAATGCCACCACTCCTGACTTATCATTGTCGTCCACGTCCAGCATCAGGCTCAAGTGATTCATGTCATGCACCAGACCCTGCACCTACTGCAAACTTGTCTCCTCCTAATCAACCAATTGCACTTCGAAAATGTATATGATCCACTCGTAATACTAACCCCCACGATACCATTTTAAGTTATCATCGTTTGTCATCATCCAATAACGTCTTTGTATCATGTTTGTCTTGTATTGCGGTTTGTTTAAAACCCAAACCAAATCGATTATAAAAACCGACATTTAGTTTGTTTTGGTTTACAACAACAACAACAAACCCAGTGTATTCCCACAAAGTGTGGTCTGGGGAGGGTAAGATGTACGTGGTTCATACCGCTACCAACGAAGAATTAGAGAGGTTGTTTCCGATAGACAATATTTGAGTTGGTTTTTGGTTTTATTAAAAAAATAGTAAAAATAATCAGATTGAACCGACTTTACATAAATTTAATAATTATTTGAATATATGATATTAATTTTCTCACAAATAATTATAAATATTTTATTCCTTTTTATCATTAAATTAATTTTAGTCTTCTTATTTTACATGTACTTCAACAATTTTAAATTTCATTTCTCAAAAAGTATGACCAAACCCAACACTCTAAGTCTAATTGTCAATATGAGATCGGTGTATTTCCAGTTTTAAATTGTTTTTGCTAGGAAATTTTTCTACTCTTCAGTAACTTGCTTCTTTGATTGTTGAAAAGGGCTAGACCATTCTATTTAAAGTTGTATATTGTTTTTGTGAATTTTAGACATGTTAGGTGAAGGAACCTCTACAATTATGCAACTTAAACATGCTAAAGCTTCGAAATAGTGTCTATACTTTTTTACTATTATCAATTTATCATTAGCCAACTATAAACCGAATCGAACCAAATCAATAACTGATGGTTTTTACTTTATTAGATTTGGCTTTAGAAATTTAAGAACTGGCTGAATTGGTTTGGCCATAGTTTGATTCAAAAACCAATCCAAACCGAACCATGAACACCCCTACTAAGTCCACATGTGAAGTACTATCTCATCCTGACATGCTATGATTGACGAGATATCTGCTTCACATAAGCATGCAAGTTACACCTGGGAGGTTGTTTCTCTTCCTCCAGGTAAATCTATTATTGGTTGTTGTTGGGTTTATGTAGTCAAAGTTTGCTCGAAGACCAAACTAATCAGCTTAAGTTTGCCTTAAAAGTTATACTCAGATGTGAGCTTGATAAGTGATATTTTCTCCCATAGTTAAAATAGCATTTTGTCAGTTAAAATAGCATTTTGTCAGTCTTTATCTATCCATGGATATCAGTCATTGGCCTCTTTATCCGTTGGCCTATTAAGAATACTTTTCTCCTTTTAAGAATACTTTTCTCCTTGGTGATATTGAGGAGGAAGTTTATATGATGGAGCAACAACCTGGTTTGTTGCTCAAGGGAAGTCTAGCCTAGTGTGTCGATTGCCTGATCACTTTATGGTCTAAAACCGTCTCCTCGATCCTAGTTTGAAAGTTTAGCACAGTAATCAGGAGTTTGGCATGGCTCTTATGCTCTAAATTGTGTACTTATTTGATGGTTTATGTTGACAATACCATTATTAACGGCAATGATCAAAATGGTATCAAAAACATCTCTTTCAGCATTTCCAGACTAGAGATATAGACAGACTAAAGTATTTTCTAGGTATTAAGATTGCCCAATCCAGTTTAGGTATTGTGTGGTAGGAGGAGGTAATTTGGTGTCCGAATAAGCAACAGAGTATGGTTGATCGATTTAGTACAAAAGTAAAATATCAAGCGATGGTAGCAGCAACAACTTGTGACCTAGTTTGGATTAGACAGTTGCTTTAAAAACTAAAATTTGGAGAAATTCATCAAATGGAATTGTGTATGATAACCAAGTGACCCTCAATATCGCATCAAATCCAATACTTCATTTGAGGACTAAGAACATTAAGATTGACTGTCAGTTTATTAGAGAAAAGATACTCTCCAAAGATATTATTACAAAATTTGTGAAGCTGAGTGATCAGTAGGCGGTTACAACGGCTAAAATGGCAACTTTCGAACGCTTATGAGGAGTTGGGGAATAAAGGCAGAGACAAGAAGTTCTACAGGCTAGCCACGGTGAGAGAGAGAAAGGCCCGAGACCCAAACTGAGTGAAGTACATCAAAGACGGGGAAGGTAGAGCATTTGTCAAGGAGGCACTTATTAGACGGAGGTGACAAACATACTTTCATAAACTTTTAAATGAAGGGAGGAATAGGGACATTGTGCTAAAAAAGTTGAAGCATTCAGAGACAGTGTGATTTCGAGTATTGCGGGTCCATAAACTTAGCCCGATTTTCACCATTCTTCTCCCATTCTCATGAGAGTAGCCAAGGAAGATCGAATTGTCCAATCGAGATTCCAATGGAGTTTTGGAAAAGCACAAACAACGTAGGCTTGGAGTGGCTAACTGGTTTGTCTAATGTCATTTTTAGGACAACAAAGTTACAATGTTGAACAAGAACCATTAAAAATCTGCAAATACTATAGCGGTATCAAGATGTTGAGCCACACTATGAAAGAGAGGGAGAGGGAGTGGAGATGGGGTGAGAAGAGTGTGTCTATTTTCGAGAACTAGTTCGGATTCATGCCTGAGTGATCTACCATAGAAGTTATCCACCTTGTACGGAAACTAGTAGAGTCGTATAAGGAGAGAAGAAAGATTTAAAGATAGTGTTTATCGACTTAAAGAAGAATATGACAGTCCCAAAGAGGTCCTTTAAAGATGTCGGGAGGCTAAAGGCGAACTTGTGGCTTACACTAAGGTGATTAAGGACATGTAAGATAGAGCCAAGACTAGGGTGAGGATGGTACGACAAACCACAATGGCTATTTTGCCTTGATAAACAATGTAGACGAGTTTTTCGTGCTAGGCATGTCAGGTAACTTTCAAGACTTCATTCATTATCAACCACCTTTCCATGTGTCAAGCATTACTCCCTGGTTATCCTCTCCTTATTTTGGTAATAGTCTATATTTCTCTCCCCTAAACTTTCTCAACTTATGCCTTATCACTCCCATAATCACAGTCAGATTGTGGTTCCTTACTAGCCTACATCTCATACTATGATACATAACCCAATTCAAGTTCCAACTGATCCAAATCACTCTCTCTTATACACATCCCACACAATTCGATAAAATGCCTTATTCTACTTATCTTGCTTCACAATCCATTTCTGCAGAAGCTACTCCTATTTTTAACCCACATGTTTCTCTAAGACAAATATATACTTATTGTTACAACCCAACCTCTTTTTCAGTATACTTATGTGTAAATGAGTGATTCGAAGCTTCACATAGGTGTACATTATTTTTTGGACTTGTTGGCTACTCAAGATAGGCCCAAAGGGCTCAGGATGTTTCAACACCATTGAACTCTATTTGAAATAGTAAATTTTCTAATATTGGTGCCTTTTTCAAGACTATGATGGCATTGATCGTGAATGCGAAGCACTAGGGAAGTGTATCCCTAACACGAGCTATGGGGTCACAACTGCCAAGAGCAACTTGGTCGAACCCCAGTCAACTCTATTTTGGGACTGCGAGGCTAGGGGTCACGATCGTGTAGGCATATTGACAGAGCTTCGTGAACGCAAAAATAGGACCCATGACCGCAGACATATTGGCAGAGCTTCGCGAATGCAAAAATAGGACCCACGACCGTATAGAAGGAATTGAAGCTTATAAAAGCTCAGTTTGATTAGGCTATGTCTAATCTAGTGAAAGCGATAAATGATTCCTATGACTAACCTTTGACATTTTTACTTATCAAATATCAACTAATCCTCCAACCCTTGTTTGTAACTTGTTATTGCTTCTAACAAGTGATTATGAACTGTTGATAAGGTCTTTTATTTACTCTTTTTGGTTATCTCGTAAAACAAATAGAAGTGTACAATCCTTTCCTCCAAAAGAATTTGTTAGTTAACTATTCGAAATCATAGATTTTAGAGAGAAAAACTACTACTTTTATCTAGAATCTAGAAGGAAAGAGTTTGTCCTTCACAGAGGCCTTAGATTGACCGGCGTTGGAGCTAGGTGGAAGATGTAAAAAGGTCCTCTTTGAGGAACGCTAGGAGTTTGTTGTTGTTAGATATTAGATAGACTATCATAATACTGTAACCTGTTCCACATCGAGCAAGTGTAAATATCCTATTTGTAGAGTCTGTATGTAAATAGATAGAAGCATGAAACATTGATGTCACGCATTCCCATAAAACTTTTTCTCCCATGCTCTATTTCTCACGGTGGCTATGGTAGATCTTTCATTCTACCACTCCAAATTCACTATAAGACATGATATGATGCTAGAAATTTTAGTGGAATATGAAAAAGATTGGCCATGGATAATGATATGGAAGACTAAAGTTGGCCTGCACCCAGGGCGTGTGACGTGTTATCTCAGGATAGGCTGCAGAAGAAAGGATTTATTATTTGTACCAAGTACTTTTTATGTGAGAATGCTAGGGAAGTAAGTGGATTACTAGCTACTTTACTGTAGTTTTTCCTGCTTTTCCTGGCAGATTTGATCTATATTTTTTAATGCATTTTTGGAGTTCACAGGGCAATGCCATCAAAATTCAGATAGCTACTCTATATTTAGCAAAGACAGAGAATCGACAGGAGACAAAAGAAACCTTGGAGGACAGTCACCTTATGCATAGCATGGATTATATGGATAGAAAAGATCAAAAGATGCTTTGATGGGACGAAGGAATATGCAGTTGTTATAAAATTTAAATGTATTCAGAATTTGTTGTTTTGGAATAGTGAGTCTTTTACGGATGTCCCAGTGCGTAGGTGTGAGAGGTTGGCTAGGGATGGTTTCAAGTGAGGTAGAGGTAGACCAAAGAAATATTGGAGGGAGGAGATTAGACATGACAAGGAGCAGCTCCAGACCCTAGATAGGAAGTTGTGGAGGAGGCGGATTAGGGTAGAAGGTTAATATGAGTTTAGGATTTGATATCTTGTGTTATGTACTTGGTGTATCTTGTATATGGTATTAATGGATATGTTGATTTCTATTCTATCTTGTCCTTTTATTATTCCTTGTCTAGATTGTTTTATTTTGAGTCGAGGGGTCTATCGGAAACAGCCTCTCTATCTCACATCTGAGGTAGTGGTATGGACTACATACACTTACCCTCCCTAGATCCCCACTTGGTGGGAATATACCGGGTATGTCGTTGTTGTTGTTGGAATAGTGAGTCTTTTCGGATTTTTTGCAATAGCTAGAGTTTTTTGTCCGTGTAATTTGGACAAGTCCAGTTTGTGTAACCTCAGGGTGTGTTTACCACAGGGTGTGTTTATCTCAGGATAGGCTGCGGACGGAAGGATTTATTCATTGTAGCAAGTGCTTTTTATGTGAGAATCCTAGGGAAATAGTGGATCACTAGCTACTTCTCTGTAGCTTTCATGGCAGATTTGATCAATATTTTATGCATTTTTGGAGTTCACTGGGTAATGCCATTGAACTTCAGATAGCTATCCATATTTGGCAAACACGGAGAATTGACAGGAGACAAAAGAAGCTATGGAGGATAGTCACCTTATGCATAGCACAGACTGTGGCTAGAAACGATCAAAAGATGGATGGGAAGAAGGAATATGCAGCTGTTATAAAATTTAAACGTATTCAGACTTTGTTGTTTTGGAATAGTGAATCTTTTGCTACTGACTTTTTGGATTTTCTGGACTTGCTGGTCTTTTGTCGTGTAATATGGACAAGTCCAGTTTATTTAACCTTTACAGACTTTATACCATTATCTAGGAAACAATTTATATTTCCTCTATCTCCATTTTTTCTAAAATTTGTGTTAAGAGTGAGCGAATGTCCCACATTGATTGGGGGAATGGAGTGGCATTCTGCTTATATGGACTTGGCCAATTCTCCCCTTATGAGCTAGCTTTTGGGATTGAGTTACGTCGAAGATACTTTTTTTTTTAATGAAGTTAGTTGTTGTATTGAAAAGCGTCAAGAAGATGCATAAAGCTTTACAAAGAAAGGTTAAAACTCCTTACACAACAAAAGAAACTAATAGAAGCTGGGAGTTTAAAACCATGAGCAGAAACTCAAGGTTACTAAGCCATTGAAAGGGAGCTAATAAAATCTAAAAGGGAGACAGCATCATTAACAGGGGATAATTTGCTCTAAATAAAAAGGTTAACTAAGCACTTAGATATTAGAGCACGTTAAGGTCCCATCAAAGCATCTGTTGCTCCTCCCTGTCCATAGACACCAAAAAATACATCTGGGATCATTTGCAAGATCTTCTTGATGGCGCTATTTACCTTCCATAAGGTCCAACTTTCACCTGCTCCTTTTAAGCTGTTCGTGGTTGTCCACCTAATTCCAAATATTGCTGTAAACATGTACCATAAGTCTCTGGCAACAGGGCAATGCAAAAAAAGGTAATTAACTGACTCTCAAGTTTTTTTGGCACATATAACATCTGTTCACCAACCGCATCTTCTTCTTATTTAGATTATCCTGCGTTAGTAAGGCATCTTTGAGGGCTGTCCAAGTAAAACACTTAAGACTTTGATGGGTAGTTTTGTCTTCAATATCAATTTCCAAGGCCAAGGATCTGTCAAAATATTGACAGCATTCATACTATTATAACCTGCCTTCACTGAAAACACGCCTTCGCTTGAATCTCCCCATTTCAGGCTGTCTGATGTTAAAGAATTCACTGGAAAACCTTTTAAAGATTTATACAGATCAATCAGTTCTTCCAGTTCCCAATCCCAGAAGTTTCTTCTAAAGCAAATATCCAGATGTTTTCATGCCTGTTGCTTGCAATTGTGGAGTCTGGTTCCACTGCTATTAGGAAGAGTCTGGGATGGGAGTCTTTTAGAGGAGTATTAGACAACCATTTATCTTTCCAAAACTTAACTGAGGTGCCATTCCCAATCCTAAAGGACACTTCTTGAAAGAAATCATCCTTCAGATAATTGATGGGCTTCACAGGACCAACACCATGAGGGGCTCTATTCTTCTTGGTGCACCAGTTGTCAAGATTCCCATTTTGCATTAACCACTTCTTTCCATACCAGTTGTCAAGATTCCCATTTTGCATTAACCACTTTCTTTCCATAGAGTTGGTTGTCACCTAGCCATATCTCCACCACCATTTCATCAGTAGACTCTTGTTGTGTTTGCTTAGATCTCTTATTCCCAGCCCACCTTGATCCATTGGCAAGATAACCTTATCCTATTGACAAGGTGAAACTTGTGACCTTCATTGTTGCCAAAGAAAGTTCCTTCTTAGTTTATCCAGCTTACTTTGCACCTCACAAGGCACTGGAATTAGGGATATCATATACGTTGGGATAATATCCAGGACACTATTGATTAGTGGTAGCCTTCCTTCCATGGAAAGATATTGTATGTTCCAATTTGCCAAATTTTTTTCCACCTTTTCTATCACCCCATTCCATACTTCAGTAGCTTTGAGTTCTTTCCTCCAATGGAAGGCCAAGATACATGGACGGAAAAGAACCTGTGTCACATGCCATGACCTCTGCCAGTTCTGCCAAATTTTGCACTTCATTCACAGGTAGATCTTGCTTTTTCTCATCTTGGTGTGAAGCCCTGAGATGATTTCAAAGAGCATTAGGGTCAAATTTAGGAACTGCACGTGTAATTTCTCAGCTCCGCATAATTTTAGGGTGACAACTGCATAGAGCAAACGTGAGATTGTAATGGAATGAGATGACTACGTTCTACTTTGAACCCTTCAATCTAGTGGCTTGATTTAGCTTTGTCCAACATGTTGCTCAAACATTCCATAGCTAAGATGAATCAGAAAGGAGAAAGAGGATCTCCTTGTCTTATTCCTTTTTGAGGTGAGAAGAAGCCCACAGGAGCCCTATTCACCAGGAAAGAATATTTGACAGTAGTTAGACTGAACTTTACCTATCTCATCGACCTATATCCAAACCCCATTTGTTTAGAAGGACAAATTAACTGTCAGAGGCTTCCTCCACATCCAATTGGCACGTAATCCCTGGTATTCCACTTTAAAGTCTACCGTCAAGCATCTCCTTGGCAATCAAAGAAGCATCTGTTATCTGTCTGTTCTTCAAGAAGGCATTTTGTTCACCTGACTTCAACCTCTCAGCTAACATATTGGCCAAAATTTTGTAGCCACTCCCAATGAGACTTATAGATCTGAAGTCTCTAAGGTTTTGAGCCGTTTTCTTCTTACGGATCAGTCTTATGAATGTTGTGTTGTTGGATTTGACCATGTGACACATCTAACGGAAGTGATTGAAAGCAGCCATAATGTTTTCTTTGATAAAGACCCAAGCACTTCAGTAGAAAGCAATTGTGAAACCATCCGGGCCTGGGCTTTTGTCCGGTGCACATGAAAAGATGTTGTCCTGACCTCTTCCTCTTCAAAATTTCTTTCAAGCCAAATTCTTTCAGATTGTGAAATACTGGATGCCAAGATCCATTCTTTACATGGTATTAGAGCCAGATTCATCCCCATTTGAGCTCCTGGTCCATGCTTCAATTGGGCCCTGGGCGTGAATGTGGGGGTGGGGGTGTTGGAGCTCAAGGAAGCGTAATGCGAAAAACAGCGACAAGGCTCTGCATCATGCATTACGTGATGCGCGAAACAATGCGACCGAATCATTGAAGTGAAACGCAATTTAAAAAAAAAAGATCTAGTAGAGCATCTAAACTAATCACAACTGAAAGACCACATCAACTATATAATCAACAATAAAGACTATATTTATAATCAAAAGTTTAAATGAAACACCAAAATCACAGGTTTGATCACTGAAACAACTGTTGCGACACAAATAACGTAGTTCAACAAAATCGCAAAACAAACCAGAAAAAAAGAAGAAAAACAAATCTAAATTAATAATGTTTCAATCTAAAGCTCTTCTAGTTCATCAAGATTGTCCAACTCTTGTATTCTTCATTATCATCATAATGCTCATCATCTTCAACTTCCTCATCTTGGTCATCTCCTCTTGAAGCAGCAACTTCCTTTCCCGTGTTATGTGAGCTTTGAAGTACTCCCCCTTAATTAGCAACTATAAAGAAATAACGGGAAGTGATAATTTAACGGAAACATAGAAAGAATCATTCACCTGGTGACTTCTTGTTTCTTTGTCTTATGGAGTTGGTATTCTAAAAAGTCCCTCCGCACTTTGGTAAGTACTAATATGATCGGTTATTTTATCTGGTATTTATTCATCAACTACCATCTTTGCAATGAACTTATAGAATCAAGCCATCAAACTCTTTATAATAGAGTGATGGGTTCAAGATACTACCAATTGCATGCAACGGTTTATGGAGTTAATCAATCCACGTTTTATCGATGATCTCAAAGACCTTTGCACAATTATGCTCCTCCGTAAGAAAATTTTTAATAGCCTCCTTAGTCTTACTCATCGCTTCATAAATGTAACCCATTGATGGTTTTGCCTCACCATCTACCAAACAAAGAACTGTAACCAAAGGACCACATACTTTAAGAGCATAAACAACATTGTTCCAAAAGTGGAAAGAAAGCATTATCCATGCAACTTCTTTAGCAAATTTATAGTTATTCCATTCTTTTGAAATAAACATGGCTCTCAAATTTTTATTTTGTTTCAACATCCACTGCAAGGTCAAGAAAGCAGTAGCAAATCTAGTCTTGCCAGGTTTTCACCAAGTTTCTTTGATTAGTGAATCTCCTCATTCATATTCAACAACAAAAGGCCTTTGAACAATGTCAAAATGCACCTTAACTATCTTAGTGAAAACACCTTGAAAGGGTCTTTCCTTCAAAATATCCTCAAATATGAAATTTACACAATGGGCTGCACATGGAGTCCAATCTATGTGCAGGAACACTCCCATCATCATAGCACCTACCTTAACATTTTCAACTGCATTATCACTAACCACTTGAACAATATTTGTGATCCAATCTTCTCTATGGTGCTCTTAAACAAAGAGAATATTTTGATGGATACAGTAGACGAGTCACTCGCATCAATGGACTCAAGAAATAAGCTTTCTTTCGAAGAATTCACCAACACTGATCATTTATGTTTTGTTCCTGTTGTCCACTTATCCATCATAGTGAAATATCTGAACTTGTTCTATTCTACCCGATGATCCTCACAATTTTTCGTCTCTTTCACTTCTTTATTTAGATAAGTGACACTAACCTCATGAAAAGTGGGTGGCTTCATCCCCAGGCCACATTGGCCTACAGCCTCAATGAAGTCTCTAAAAGTGTGGTAATTAACACAATTGAGGGAAACCCTACATCATACAACCACCACGAAAAGGCCGCAACTGCACGATCCCTCAAAATTCCCTTGGACACAGTCTGCAAATTCTTACCACTTTTACCTGCATCATTTCCTGGCTTCAACAGGAAGTAACAATCTATCATTCCTTTCGTACCGATTGATCCATAAATTGAAGAGACTAATGCATTTTGTGATTGTTTTTGTGATTTTGAAGCAAGTGACAAATCAGCAGCTTCTCTTTCTTCCATTTCATCATCATCAAGATAGTAACTCGTGTTGAGATAACATTTGACGTTTTAGGTCCTTTTTCCCCTCAACATACTTTTATTTCTTTTCTCAAAGCATTTAGACACTATTTTATTGCTGCACATCACTAAAATTACCAATAAGATGTTCTTTATGGCGAAAAATTCCGTCATTAAACGTCAAGCCACAAAATATACATGTAACTTTGTTCCTATCGGTCTCACTAGCCTTTTTATCATATTTTCAAGCTGGATCAGAGATTTAAAATCCCTGTAAAGAAAGCATAAGAAACAAATCAAACAAAATTGCAACAAAAAGAGAAAAATAGAGCGGCAGAAAACAAAGGAAAACAAAGAAAAAGAAAAAGAAAACTAAGGGGGGAAAAACACAATAGCAGTAAGAGAAAAAATAGAGTAGAAGTTAAGAAGAAGGAAGACGCGCAAAAGTGGAAAAAAAGGTAAGAAACAGCGAAGTCGCAACAAAACATAGAAGGAAGAAGGAAGAAAAATTCCCTTAAAATAGCAGTGAAGTAGCAACAACAGTGGAGAAGAAGAGAAGAAATCGCAACAACAGTGGAAAAAAAGATAAGAAGTCGCAGCAACAGTGGAAAAGAAGAGAAGAAGTCGCAGCAACCGTGGAGAAGAAAAGAAGAAAATGCAGCAACAGTGGAGAAGAAGTCGTGATAGCTAACCCTAAAGAATTGCACAAGTGAAGTCATTAGTAAAGTCGCGACTCGTTTTTACCGTTTATAGACCTGGAAAAGGCGTATGACAAGGTCCCTAAGGAGGTTCTTTGGAGATGCCTGGAGGCAAGGAGGGTTCCGGTGGCGTACATCAGAGCGATTAAGGACATGTATGAGGGGGCGAAGACTAAGGTAAGGACAGTGGGAGGAGATTCTGAGCATTTCCCAGTCTTGACAGGGTTGCACCAGGGATCAACTCTTAGTTAGTTTTTATTCGCTTTGGTGATGGATGTGCTGACACGGAATATACAAGGCGAGGTACCTTGGTGTATGCTTTTCGCGAATGATATAGTTTTGATTGATGAATCGCGACAAGGGGTTAATGATAAGCTGGAGATTTGGAGAGAAAACCTGGAGTCTAAAGGTTTCCGGTTAAGTAGGACCAAGACGGAGTACTTGGAGTGCAGGTTTAATGACTCGAGACATCAGGAGGAAGTGGTAGTAAAGTTGGATTCTCAGGCGGTTTGCAAGAGGGATAGTTTTAAGTATTTTAGGTCTACGATTCAGGGGAATGGAGAGATAGATGAAGATGTCTCTTACCGTATTGGGGCAGGTTGGATGAAATGGAGGCTCGTTTCGGAAATTTTATGCGATAAGAAAGTGCCCCCAAGCTTAAAGGCAAATTCTATAGATTAGCAGTCCAACCTGCTATGTTGTATGGAGCGGAGTGTTGGCCGATTAAGAATTCTCATATCCAAAAGTTGAAGGTGGTGGAAATGAGAATGTTGCGTTGGATGCGTGGATTCACACGGGCGGACAAGGTTAGGAATGAAATATTCGGGAGAAGGTAGGAGTGGTTTCAGTGGAGGATAAAATGCGAGAAGTGATGTCGAGATGGTTTGGTCATGTGATGAGGAGGGACACGGATGCCCCAGTTCGTAGGTGTGAAAGGTTAGCCTTGGAAGGTTTCAAGCGGGGTAGGGGTAGACCGAAAAAATACTGGAGAGAAGTGATTAAACGTGATATGGAGCAGTTGCAGTTGACTGAGGACATGACCCTGGATAGGATGATATGGAGGAAAAACATTAGGATAGAGGACTAAGGTGTGGTTGAGTTGTAGTCAGTAGGTAGGGGAAGTGTGGTGTCCTTTGTTTGGCAATGTACTTTTTTGTGGATGTCGTATCTATGTTATTTTATCATGTTCTATGCTTTTGATGTTTTTGTATACTGCCTTTTATCTTGAGCCGGGGGTCTTATCGGAAACAGCCTCTCTACCTCGTTAGAGGTAGTGGTATGGACTGCGAACACTCTACCCTCCCCAGACCCCACTATGTGGGAATATACTGGGTTTGTTGTTGTTGTACTCCTAATTGAAAAAGTACCTACAAGTTATCTTAAAAGTTAAACGTGAATTTTTAGAATATCTTTATAACTCTATATTTATAATATTGATTTTTTAAGACAAATCCCCGCACCTGTATCCATACTCAGATTCGAACCCCCTAATTTTAAAATTTAAATTTTGACGAATCTGACTCTAGGAACCGCACCCGTCTCGGATACCCGCACTCGAATCCATGCAACTTAGATCTTGACAATTTACAGTACCCTTTACCTTGAACAACTAATCCCTCCTATTCTCACATCTTGGTAAGCCACTATGGAAAGTGCATCCAGCTTGTGGTTTTGGATATAGAAATCCTCCCCTCCCCCCACCCCCCACCACACACACACACAAAAAAAAAGCATTTGATATTGTATCCAACCAAAGAGAGCTTATCCATTTTTGTTTGGGTAGCCTGTTGCATGTAGCTCCCGCACTAGGGGTTCGGGAAAGGGCCGAACCACAAGGGTCCAACCACATTAAATATAATTAACTGATAGCTCTATCAAATTGAGTTATAATGAAGCAAACAGTAGCACAAGATGAACACAATCCAAAACTCAATGCAGATATATGCTCCAGAGTCAAAAAATGTAATGATAAGTGAGCAGGCATGTCTGTTAAAACTTAAAACTAAAAACTCTAGGATATGCTGCAGTTATGATGTCATGAAACATACCTTCGACAGGTCCAAATGTGATACTTGTATCATCAAGACCTGCATAGTAGTATAACATCCAAGACATTACTTTACCATGTACCACTAAAGGTAATATAGGGATAAACCACTGTTAACAATGTACGGCACAAAAGTCCACCCAGGAGAAAAAAATAAGGAAATTGAGCGGAACAATAAGATCGTCAGTAGGAAATCCAAAAACCAAGATCCTGAATACGGATGAATCAAGAACAATAGCAGCACCTATGATATTGCAGTATGCCCAAATTAAAAAATAAGAGCATGATGCACACTGAACTGGAGAAAATTTTTCAGATGTCAAACTACTAACTTCAAAATGGTTCTAAGTAACAAACCATTATCCTTTCTCCAAAAGAGAAGAAAAGCATGTCCCCAATTTCCAAAGCAGTAGCGACTAACGACCACAGAGAACTCCAACTACTCATCTTTTTGGTCCGCACAGTTTTCTGACTACAAGCTTTTTTACAATTGACATCAAAATAACTCGACCCTCAAAATGACGCAAAGGCTGAAACATCCAAAATTTGTCATCTTCGACATATAACCAAAACGAAATGTGGACCATACCAACAAATCGTCAAACCAAATTAAATACATTTTCTAAATAAATCATAGTAGTAGTTTCTAAGCAGCTACGGCGGCACTGAAGTGACTTCTTGCAAGAAGTCCAACCCAGTTGTGTTTTCCTTCAATAAAGGAAAGGAAAGATTTTGACTTGCAATGTTCCTTTTTGACCTCCAATGTAATTTGGGTTTAAGAACAGCTGGTGCAGTGGCATTTTGGTCTTCAGCGGTCATTTTTGGACCTCTAACACTATTTCCAGATGAAAAAACAGTTCAAGTTGAAGAACAGCTTTGGGACTTGTAACCATTTTATATCTTGAAAAAACTTTTTGAAAAAAACACAGTAGTGAAAAAATAAAAAGTATCCCTTTTTGGAAAAAGTAGTATCAAACAAAGGCACCTAAAGCATATGAATCACATTCCAATACATTTAAAGGGAAAAATAGGATGCAAAAATCGTAACTGAAAATCTCAAAAGTATCGAAAATGGAGGCATACCCTTTTCCGCGAAGTGCATAAAAGAATCAACCTTGGGAGCTGGAGGACTCTTATAACCACCGCCACTATTAATCCTCTCTCTCAAAATCTCCTCAATTTCTTTATAATAGGACATCTTAGCAGAACCATTTCTATCTTGATTTTGTTTAGCTTTCTTGAATTCCTTCAACAAATTTCTCCACTTATCAGTACACATAGTAGGTGACCTATCAAACCCTTTTTCTCTCATCTTCATAGAAATCTGGTCCCACAAATGCTTATTCGACTTTGAAGTATTGAAAAGTGAGTCGATTTCTCGGCGAAGACCAATAAGTACTCGAGTTTCTTCTTGTACCCATGTCTCTGCTCGTTTCTTAGGGGTTTTCAGATCAGAACAAGGGTTTGCACAATTCTCCTCCCCGCCACTGCTAGTCGTATCTCCGATTTGATGGCCAGGTGGAAGTTGGGTATTGCCAGTGACGACGTCAACGATCATTTTGTGGCTTTCTGGATCTTCTACTTCTTCCTTGTAAAAGTCGATAGCTTGAGGTTTATCGGACACGTACATGGTGCCTTGGAGATAGAGTGGCGAAATAGGACAAATCTTTGTGCACTCACTCTACACATCTATATCTAAATTGATAGATTAGTTCTTCCCCTTAATTTTCAGCGCTCTTCCCAAGTCATGGACTTTTTGCCGAGAAAATGATTAACAAAAAGGGTCTAAATCATTTTCCTGTTTCTACTTTGTTTTAAAAATCAAATTCCTCTCAACTTCTGTATCCTAATTAACTTTTTAAAATTTTTATTTTACCTTTTATCATCAATTTATTTTATTTTTCTTTTAACTTTTTTAAAATCATCATATTTTTATTATTTTTTTAAAATCATATAACAAAATTTTCATAAAAACATAAACATTATCTTATAAAAAAAAAGTAAAAAATATTAATTAAATATGTAAGTTAATAATGATCTTTATGAAGTAAATTAGCATGATAAGAAAATTAGTTTTATTAATAATAACCAAAACTATAATATTTATTTTACAAGTAAAAATAATAAGTAATACTAATTTTATAAACATATTTCAATGCAGAAAATACAAACAATAAATGGAAGCGATAAGCCTCTAGTACCACCCCGAACTACGATCAAAGATATTACGACACACTTCAACTTCACAGGAGTCCTACTATCTCCTGAACTCAAATTTAGCGTATTTTTGTCATTTTTTGTGCTAATGTGACACCTTTATTACATAAAGTGGAGTCCACATCAAAGGTGTCATGTCATCTAAAATGATTGACAAAAGGTATTATGTTAGCTAAAACATTAACAAAAATAGCTAAAATTTAGTTTAAGGGGTCATAGAATCCCCGTGAAATTGAGTGTGTCGTAGCAAATTTGGTCATAGTTCGGAGGTACTAGATGTTTTTCTTGAATAAAAATAAGGTTAAATTTTAAAGATTATATTTATTTATATAAATTATAAAATATGTAATACTCTATTAATGACAGTCACAACTTATTTACTGATATAGACAATAGATAATATCGTTTCTTATCACTTACTTCACATACTAAAAATAGATGTTTTAATTTGTCTGCTCAATTTATGAAATCAAGAAAATTGTATTATTTTTTTCTACCCTTTAGTGTTAAATAACTATATAAAGTAACAGTATAGATAAATTTAAAGTTTCAAATTATCAATAATAAGGTTAATTTAGCAAAATATACCTCTAAGTAATTTTTTCTTAAGGATTGTGTTATATCAACAAAAAGTTAAGTAATATGAAACGAATTTAGTAAGAGGGTGATAAAAAAAGAAAATATATTCACATGCATGTACATACATATGTATATATACACACTTAGGGGTGGGTTGTTTGGAAACAAGTTATTTCAGAATTAGTTATCACAAAATAAGTTGTATTAACATGTATGTGTGATAACTTATCTTATCACTGTGGTATAAATAGTGGAACAAATAATTTTGAGACTACCTAATACATCTAATTTAGGATAAATAATCATGAACTTTATCTCTAAATTATTATAATTATATATCACATAAAACGACTCTTTAATATATATAATACTAAAATAATGATCTTAAAAAATAACATTAAATTTTGTGAAATTTATAAAAAGTATTAGTTTGCTTATAAAGTTAACAAACTTAAATAAAATCCTACAAATATTCATTACATATAATATAAAAAGATATTACATAAATATAGGATTAAAATTATAAGGACAAAATGGATATTGCATGGGATAAAAGGGGAGTATCATTATTGTTCATTGTTGAGGGGGAAGTTTGATTTTTTAATTAAAGTTGGGAGGTGAAAATGATTTTCACCCTTAACAAAAATAGTCCTAGCTAAATAGCCATAATTTTTTGGCCCAAATTTAACCATATTTGGGAAAAGATTTTCATATCCTTTCTTTTTCAAAATAAATTAATTTATTTTCAAAAAAAAAAAATCAAAGAGAATTAAAGTTTCATTATTTCCTAAATTTAAAAGTCAAAAATTTATATTGGATGAATCATAATTATAACTATCATTAATTATTTAAGAAAGCATTTAATTAATTTTATAAAGTGAATTCCACTGCATCATTCCAGTTCAGCTTTTTTCTTTCTCCTCTACTAACTATTTTTGTTTCCCTTATTTTTAGCTCGTTCGTTTTTATCTATTTTATCAAATTGTAAGGCTAACTTTATTATATAAAAAATAATAATTCATTAAGTTATTTTATATTTAGTTATCTAATTTTTAATTTGTAATGTTATTTTTTAAATTATTATGTACACTTTATCCAATTATAAAATTTATAGTTTTATTATTATTATTATTATTATTATTATTATTATTTTAATTTGTTTTATACAGAAGTCATTCAAATTTAAAAATTTGTAACATAAAGGTAATTTTTTCTTAATTTTTTGTCACTTAAAAGTCATTCAACTTTGATCAAGTTAATTAAGAATTAAATTTTATCTAAATTTTGATATGTCATATAGAAAATATGACAGGGGTCCAAAATAAATTAATTACATTCAGGATAATATTAGAAACATCTTTAATATTTTACTTTTTAACACATAACTTGTTGGGGGTATACTATATTATACTTGCTTTCCTTAGTTTGATTTCTTTATAATAATTTAATCTAATATTAGTAATATTGAAGAAAATGTAATTTGACTATTTTCCGCACTCATATATGTATTTGTATAGTAAATTTTATAAACACCTTTTGAAAAATACATAAAATAATTTGTACTAAATTTTAAAGATATGATACTTTTATGTCACAAAATAGAAAAGTATTTTTTGTATATCAATTTTTAAAGTTAAATGACTTTTATGTTAAAAAAATTGAAATCAATATTTTTGTATGATAAACTAAATGTTAGGTGATCGGTGATAAATTTGACCTATCTTTGATTCCAGTTATTCAATTTTTCGGTTCTTCTAGTTTTCACCTACAACATGCCCAGTGTAGTTCCACAATTTTCACATACCTCAATTATTTTTTAAAAAATTATGAAAAGAAAGAATTAATTGCTCATCAAAAATATTGATTTAATTTCATAATAATTTTTTTAAAAAAAAGACATAGGGAGAGTAAAAGTGGTAGAGAAAAATTATATAGGTGAGTCATTAACTACTTGAAAAGTGGAATCAATTCTTATCTTTTTGTCAGTAAAAGAATGCTCTCACACAAGTTTAACTTGACATGTCTCTAACATGATAAAATTCCTGCAACAATACTAAATCCTTAGGTACAATAAATTGCCTCAGGGAAAATATTGTAATTATATGAGTACTTTTTATTTCAAATTCTAGAAAATTATGGCAATTGTTAAGTTATTGCTTCAAGTTTTGTAACTATTTGTTATGGCGAAATGAATTTTGACAGAATTTTGTAGCTAATAATCATTTTTTATCATAAATGAAAATTTGTTGTAGCAACACTAAACTAAAAAAGGTTACATCTGAGAGCGAGATATTATATCTTGACTATATAGTGATTGGGCAATCTTTATTATAAAATCAAGCACCATCAATCTAAGATAATTAGATGTGTTAATCACTTGATTTGATTGATCTTACCGAATTTTGCTAGTATATTTGAAATAGAAATTTAGATAAACAAGTGACTAAATATAATTTGACTTGATTCAAGCTTAATAAGTCTTACTAGCAAATTTGAGATATAATTAAATAAATAAGTAATTATAATGTATTTACTTTAAATTTACTATTTATAACAGTATAAACAAAATTTATCATGTCTCACTCAAGTTTTACCTTGATCAAGTATCATGACAGTTGTTATTTTATTCGAAGTCTCGAACCTCATCTTTCTGTACAATGTTTATATGGTCTATTATTAAAATTTTAATTAATAATTATTATAAATGTAGTCATAATTAGTTGAACAAATGATTAATAATTGGGCATAGTTAGCACAAAAGTGTATTTTTAGAATAATTTATATCTAATTAAATAAGTGATTAATTTAGTTATTTTTTATTAACTAATTATAACAAATTTAAACAAATTAACTTTACTAAATTTTACTTTAGACTTGTATCATCGGAATAATATCTTTATCGGTCTAGTGTAATTAGTGTTGTCAATGATGCAATTCAATTTTATAACTTGTAAGTTTCAAATATAATTTTTTTAAAAATAAATAATTATATTAACTTCAATTAATTAGTTATAAAGAATTTAAACAAAATTTTAATATGTTTCACTCAAGCTTCATCCTGATCAAGTGTTTTAAGAATTATCATTTGATTGGAGGTTTTTATTATTTGACTCAATTCAAATTTATAGGATCTTATTTATAAGTTTCAAATATAATTTGAATAAATAAATTATTATATCTAAATATTTTATTAATTAGTATACTTAATCTAAAGAAAATTTTACAAATTCTCGCTAATTATATGAAGATAGATATAAATTATTTGTCGTGGATAAAATTACTTACTATATTGTATATATCTTGTAAAATAAAATTTTCTTTATAACTACAGTCTACAACATAATAAATTTTCGTAGTAATAATTACAAATTCTTAGTCATGGAACATATAAAATATGTAAATAAATTTTAGCCACACTTATTGCTACAAATGTTACGAAAAAAAATTGTGGTTAGATTATTTAGCAAAACAATTTTTTACATTTAACCACGACGTATTTTGTTAGTATATCTATCTATAGCTTGTTGGACCAAATGTGACGCCTAGAAACTCTGTCCAAGACCAATTTATCATTTATAATTAGTTCAGGGACTTAGAAGGCAATTATGAGAGAATAGATTATTAAAAAGACTTGATGCTGAATTTTTTATTATTATTCATTATTATGTATTATTTTTGCACTGAGAGTGGCGGCTTAGCACAGAGGGAAAAAACACGCAACTTTATCTTCTCCGCCAAGATTGTGTTTATTTTTTGGTATGATGAATATTTCTATTGTGATTCTAGTTTTATTCATGAGTATCTAAGTTTATTAGTTAGGGTTATGGAAGCTTTGTGGCATACAATCTATTACTTTGGGTATTTAAATTCATCATGTATTGATATGCTTATATCATACTCTCTTCATTTATCTTGAATTCTCGTGGTTGCAAACATAGAGGATGTTCCTTAAAACTCAACTTGTTCGATAGAAAAGGTTGAGGTTCGAAAAAGAGAGTAGTGACAAGAAAATAGAATTTCTAACCCCTATTTCCTATGTTAATGCCTTAACAGGATTAACTACTTAGAGATTTCATATTGTTTTTGTAAACACGTTTGATTCGAGAGAACTAAAGTAAATTAGTCCTTGATGGTTGAGAAACACTTGGATTATGTTATTAAATACAATATGTTTCACTGTAAGCATGATGCATGTATGAACTTGTAAAGACCATAGTTAAAAAGTATTGAAAACTACAAGGTGGACATAACCCTAGCTTACTATTTCTCTGAATTTGAATACTACTACACATATTTCATTATTGTTAAACTGAAACCATTAATTTGTGAACTGAATCAAATTCCCCTACTTTGTTTTATGAAAGCGAATGATTAAAAGTCAACTAATCTACATACAACTTAATTAGAACCATATTCCCTGTGGTATTCGACCCCAACCTAGTTGGGTTATATATTTGACAACGACCACTTACACTCTTGGAAGAGAGTTGTAATTTGGGCGTATCAAATTTTGGAACCTTTTTTTCCAGCCATTTCACATTATGCACCCCTATGTACTGATCTTGTTATATCATACTCTATTCATTTATCTTGAATTCTCATGGTTGCAATCATAGAGGATGCACCTTAAAACTCAACTTATTTGATAGAAAAATTGAGGTTCGGAAAAGAGAGTAGTGATAAGAAAATAGAATTTCCAACCCCTATTTCATATGTTAATGTCTTAACAGGATTAACTACTTGGATATTTCATATTGTTTTTCTAAACACTTTTGATTCGAGGGAACTAAAGTGAATTAGTCCTTGATGGTTGAGAAACACTAGGATTAGTTTATTAAATACAATATGTTTCTCTGTAAGTATGATGCATGTATGAACTCGTAAAGACCATAGTTAGAAAGTATTGAAAACTACAAGGTGGACATAACCCTAGCTTGCTATTTATCTGAATTTGAATACTACTAAACATGTTTCATCTTGTTAAACTAAAACCATTAATTTGTGAACTAAATTAAATCCCCCCTTTTTTGTCTACCATCTCTCCTATTATTTTGCTGATTAGTACCCTTGTCTGAATATCTAAACTTCTAGTTCTGCCTCTCTCCCATATCTACCTACTTTTTTTCATCCTTTACTTGCTGCATATAAACCATAAACCTAGAGATATCCATATCATTGTTCAACATCACAACCTTTCTTCAAGTTAACAAACTCCTCAGTATTAGCTTTCCTCGGCTCTCGAGGAAAAAGTTATCAAGAAAGTCCCTTAAAACGTCATCTTACACAGCCTGATCTGTATCATAACCTCTCTTAGATTTCTACTCCTTATACCACTGATAAGATGCATCTTTTAAGTGATAAGTAGCAAACTCGACACCCTCTACATCAGAAGTATGAATCACCATAAAGATCTTCTTTGTCTCATCAATGAAACCTTGTGGATCCTCCTCAACTATAGATCATGTAAAGGTTGGGGGATTCAACCTCATGAACTATCCAACTTGAGTGGCCTCATATAAATGAGCAAAATAACCAACATTGTCAAACTGACGAGGCTGTAATGTCACAAACTGAGTAATCATATGAATGGACTAACGAAACTTCGCACTAGAGATATCTCCCTGATAAAGCTGATCATAAGTATTACCAGTCCAAGAAGCTTGAGGAGACTAGTAGGGATCGGTAGAACTCTATGTGGAGAAGTGCAGTTAGGAGCAGGGACCCTAGATCGGATTTGCACTCCATAAATAGGGTGAGTCCCCTCCACATTCTCCTCAGGCAGGACAGAGTTCCCTATAGAGTTTCTATAAATGTCAGATATTTGGGCAGGTATGATATGAAATGCAAGGAAGCTAGGAGTTAGAGAAGTTCCATAATACAAGAATCTTTAGCTTGAAATAAAACACATGAAAGGGAAATATTCCTAAGTACCTTGTAGCCTTCTCTTTATAAGTGTGGTGTGCTACACAACCATAAAAAAGACTCTACTCGACAAGACTTTGTGACACACAATGACACTAAACTGTGCTCTAATACCAAGCTTGTCATGACCAATCCTGGGATGGCCAGGATGGGTATCCCAAGCCAACTGTGGGCCGGAGACTATCCCCTTAGCCTAACCTTAAGAGCACAATAATATACATAAAGAGGAAGCCAATCAAATAGTAATAAGGAGAATAAATAACTCAAAGAAGACTAAGAGTCAAACAGCAACCAGCCCATACTTGTCCATAAAAGCCTCTAATACCAGAATATCAACTACCTAACACAGCACAAGAGCAATAGAAAAGTCTTTAGACCCTACATCATAAAATGATATAGCGTCCTAGGATGGTCAGTGGGACAAGCACTAGCAAGTAACTAAGGGAAAGTATAAAATAATACCATGTCAAAAGTAAGTCAAAACCATATGCATATATTAATATATACCTATATAAGATGTCGGGATAGGGTAAGGTGGCATGATCATGAGATTTTAAAGATTTAACCTAAACTGTGTAGCTCGGTCTATCCTAGAGGTACTCATGGGCTATATAGGATCAACCCCCCTACTAAAAGGGCCCAGTGTGTATTAGCTGCATGAACAAAGGAAAAACCAAGGGAGAACTAAATCCAACAAGGCAATAGCCATCCCAATATATATATATATATATATTAAATCCCAAAACATATATATATTAAGTGTGCATCAAGCACACAATTGTATAGACCCCCAACACTGAAAAATGTGGTTTCCAGTGTTCGTCCACCCGGGACATAAACCTTTATGGTGAGCTACATAATCCTCTTTAATCCCAAATTAAAAAAATTTAAACTTAAAACCAACTAATAACTTGAGAGTTATTCATTAAGGCATTTTCCAGTTGGTATCATCATACCAATATGCTTGCAAGCTAAATTAAAAATGGCAAACCAATCATAAATAACCACATTGACTCCCAAGTTCCATTTAAAATCAAAATTGTGGCCATCACAGCTATCCAAATCTATTTGTATATCCATTTATCTATTAATAAATGCATTGAGTTTGAAAGCAAGTTAAATCATGCGATTTGTTCATATTAAAAAAAAAAGATTATTAAGTGGGTTAAGGTTAATGCCAATTCCTAGTAAAAATTCATCCAATTTGGGGAAACTATGCACTCCATTCCAATCATTTAAACAATGCATAAATTCAGTCCGAAAAATCATCAATTTAATGCATGATTAATCAATTAAAAACATGGGCCAAGTAATTTAGTCAGTAACAACCAAAATCCCTTAACCCAATTTCAAAACCATAATTTAAATTGCATGAAAATCCATTCAATTCATGCCACAATGTAGAATTAAAGTTTAGGGATGAGAAACATGCCTGAAATACTCAAGAAATTGAACTCAATTTGAAGTTTGGAGTTCGGATGATAAATTCTTAATGAAACCCTTGAATGTTCTTGGGTTTTCAGCTTTAAAAGAAAATGAAACATTTTGTTATTTAAAAATTGAAGAAAAGAGGCTTATGTCATACTTAAAGGTCATACAATGGGTAAAAAGTTCAAAAGCCTCTTACCCCAAGTGAAAAAACAAAATTAGATGGAATTAAAATACTGGCGTGGTACACCGTTAATGCGGAGGTCAGCCTCCTTTCCACGCAGATATCATGGAGGTTAACCTCTGTGACATGGCCATATCATGGACTCTTACTACCTCAGGGTCCCAAAATTACCCCGAACCCCTTTCAAAGAATTTGAAACTTTCCCCAAATATCCTTTTAACATTCTTGAGCACAATATAAGTCAAAAATTGACATTAGGCATGTCGAAGGGTCAAAAATAAAATAATTCAAATTTTAAGGGGTCTAACACCTCTATAGTTCACTCGATAACATGGATGAATTTTTTTATGAGAAATTTCAAGGAATCCACTTAACAAGGTTCAACATCACCCGTATTAATGATTGGAAATATATTGTCATCCCTCAAGAAAACATACCAGAGGTTGGAAGGAAATGGCTTAAGTTTAAGTTGAGGTAGTTCGATAAAAGACGACTGGCATGTGGACTATCACAATTTTTAAAATCAAGATTCAATTTGACAGGGTTATTACTATAAGATTCAAGACCCATCAATGAAGTAACCACCTCATCATATTATTTAAGCACCTCTGTCATAACTCGAGGCTACCCCCTAGTCATGACAATGGTACTTACAATCACAGTTGACCACAAGCTAACCCATGAGCTGGTATGTAACTCTCCAAAACCTGGTATCGTGATGCCACACGATGCTCAAGACTACAAGTAGCCTCAAGCTAACCCTATAAGCCTGCTACTAAGTCTATAACTCCCATTAAGGTAAACAGGTCAAACATTAATACTGAATTATATCATAACTGTCTGAGATTAACTGAATATACTGTCTGGATAACAAATGTGGAAAATCTAAAAATAATAAGTAGTAGTCTGACAAGCCTCCATTACTAAGGAACTAGAGAGCCATTGGGACAGATCCCCAACTAACTCAAACTAAACTGAAAACAATAAATCAAATACTATGAATGTTGGAAATCTGGATAATAGGCCCTCAAACCATAAGGACTCACCAACTGTAGGGGTGTAGATAGAGATACCCGAAATCACTCACACTGCTGAGACTGAGCACCTGAACCTACACTATGAGACAATGTAGCACATAGACGTATATGTGTATTAGTACTTTGAGGATGTACTGAGTATATGGGGTGAATGCATAGTAAATCAATATCTTAGCAATATAAAAATTCATAGAAATGTATATTGTGTATAATGACTCACATAGATGGGATAACTGAAAGCTAAAAAAATCATAGATCATGAACAATTAAACATACTGTATAAAACTGGTGAGCCATCACTTTTAAAGTCTTAAAAACTATACTTGTATACTATTTTCAAATCATGCAAGCTAAGTGTAGAAAGGACTCACTTTTATCATCTGAAAACTGAAAGCTGAAATCTAATAACTGATGTGCTATGTAAGATAATATCTGAGTAAAATTGTGAGCCTTTACAAATAGTTTATAAAAGCTTTTCTGTTATTGTTTTCTATTAGGGAGGTTCTTCTAACCGACATAAACCATGCAAGCTATCATGGAGTCCAACGTCTTATCCCCCTAAGGGGAAAACCTTACATTGGGGAGAGGTGTCATACTCTTACCAGGGAATATAAACTGAGCTAAGTGATCACATATGTAACTGTCATCCATATAGAAATAGGAATACTGAATCTGTACCTACATTGGCTTGTAGTTCTAGGAAAGTAGGATGCGCTAAATCCACACTTCTCGTTAGGTGCTAAATACTACTCCCTTAATTATCTGCTCATTCTGTAGGAAAATCCACTTTAAGAGTCATAATATTTCATACTGAAAGCTAAATACGCATCTGTTCATTCAAAACTGAATTTAAGCTGTAAAGTGGATTTTATATCTTGGCTAAAGATCAAATCTTTATTCAAAGTTGTCTATAAACATATCATGGGATACTAGAAAAAACATAATCATTCTTGAAATAACAATATTCAGGTGAATCTCAAAAATAGACCCAAATTGGGGTGACTTTCAAATTATAGCCCCAAATAAAAAAGCTTTCTAAAAGCAGCCTTTACCTAATAACTAATATTCTTTTGGAAAAAATTGCCCTTGATCAATGGAGTAAATTACATAAATGATCCTCATAAAGGATAACAACTCCATATTTATATCTTTCGACTTTTATTTTTTTCTCTTTTTAATTTTACTTTGACTTTTCTTTTTTCTTTTCTATTTTTCTTTTTAATTTTTCTCAACCCTAACTTATTTTTTTTTCCTCTCAACTTCCTTTTTTTTCTTTTTTCTTTTATATTATTTTTCGTTTTATTTTTTCCTTTTTTTTTGTTCTTTTTAATTTTTCTCAACCCTTACTTTTTTTCTTTACACCTTTCAACGTCTACTTTTATTAAAAAGACTTTTTTTATTTTTTTATTTTTAAATTTTTCTCGACCTTTATTTTTATTTAATCTTTTTTTAATCAACCTTTTTTTTCCTATTCTCTGTCAAATTCTACATTTTCTTTGATTTTTGTTGATATTTTTCTTCATTTTCTTCTTTTTTCGTAATTTTTATTATTTTTGTTCTTTTCTTTGATTTGTTCCATTCAAGTTACATCTCATGAGCAAGAGTTGACACTATCACATTATAAAGGCAAGACTTACGACTTTCGAACAATAAGCTGCGTTTCATGGGCAAGAGTTGACACTACTACATTGTAGAGACAAAACTTATAACTTTCAAACAACAAGCTATGTTTCCTGGGCAAGAGTTGACACTACCACATTGTATTTTGATTTATGAGATATTTTATAACTCTTACCTTAGAGGAAAGATTTAGCTTAGGGACTTTCAAACAATAAATTATACCCCAAGGGCAAGAGTTGACTCTACCACATTATGTTTCATTTATGAGATGTTCTACAACTATTGCCTTAGAGGCAAGACTTAGCTCAAGGACTTTCAAACAACAAGTTATGTTTCATGGGAAAGACTCGACACTACCACATTGTATTTTGATTTATGAGATGTTCTACAACTATTGTCTTAGAGGTAAAACTTAGCTCAGGGATTTTTAAACAACAAATTATGCCCCACAGGAAAGAGTTGAATCTACCACGTTATGTTTTCATTTATCAGATGTTCTATAACTATTTCCTTAGAGGTAAGACTTAGCTCAAGGACTTTCAAACAACAAATTATGCCCCACAGGTAAGAGTTGACTCTACCATGTTATATTATTATTTATGAGATGTTCTACAACTATTGCCTCAGAGCCAAGACTTAGCTCAAGGACTTTCAAACAACAAATTATGCCCCATGGGCAAGAGTTGACTCTACCACATTATGTTTTTATTTATGAGATATTCTACAACTCTTTCCTTAGAGACAAGACTTGACTCAAGGACTTTCAAACTACAAATTAAGCCCCATGGGCAAGAGTTAACTCTACCACATTATATTTTTATTTATGAGATGTTCTGCAACTATTGCCTTAGAGGCAAGACTTGGCTCAAGGACTTTCAAAATACAAATTATGCCCCCACGGGCAAGAGTTAACTTTACCACGTTATGTTTTTATTTATGAGATGTTCTACAACTATTTCCTTAGAGACAAGACTTAATTAGCTTAAGGACTTACAAACTAAAAGTTATGCCCCATGAGAAAAAGTTGACTCTACCACGTTATGTTTTTATTTATGAGATGTTCTACAAGTATTGCCTTAGAGGCAAGACTTTGCTCAAGGACTTTCAAACTACAAATTATGCCCCACGGGCAAGAGTTGACACTACCACGTTATCTTTTTATTTATGAGATGTTCTATAACTCTTATCTTAGAGGCAAAACTTAATTAGCTCAAAGACTTTCAAACTACAAATTATGCCCCATGGGAAAGAGTTGACTCTACCACGTTATGTTTTCATTTATGGATATTCTACAACTATTGCCTTAGAGGCAAGACTTAGCTCAAGGACTTTCAAACTACAAATTATGCTCCACGGGCAAGAGTTGACACTACCACATTATGTCTTCATTATGAGATGCTCTACAACTCTTGCCTTAGAGGCAAGAATTAGCTCAAAGACTTTCAAACTACAAATTATGCCCACAGGCAGGAGTTGACACTACCACATTATTTATTTATTTATTTATTTATTTATGTAATGTTCTATAACTTTTGTCTTAGAGGCAAGACTTAGCTCAAGGACTTTCAAATAATAAACTATGCCCCACGGGCAAGAGTTGACACTACCACATTATGCCTTTATTTATGAGATATTCTACAACTCTCGCCTTAGAGACACGACTTATCTCAAGAATTTTCAAAGAACTTCGTAACAACAATCCATCCCCTTAAATTAGCTTTGATGTCAAAAAAAAAGAAGATACCTATGCGGATAATCCAATTTTTTATTTTTTAGCAAAATACAATAGAAGCTGAGAAAAAAAAACGATCAAGCAAAATAGAGAAATGAAAAAAGGATTCAGAAAAAAAAAAGAAAAGAAAAAAAATAAAGATCAAGAAAAAAGTGAAAAATTTTAAAAATTGAGAAAAATAAAAATGAGAGGAAAAATAAAAATAAAGTTTGAGAAAAATGAGGGGAAAAAGAGAAGTGAAAAAAAGAAAAAAGTGATCAAACAAAATAGAAAATAAACAAAAAGAGTGAGAAAAAAGGCAAGAAAAAAATAAAGATTAAGAAAAAAATGAAGAATTAAAAAATTGAGAAAATAAAAAATGACAGAAAAATAAAAATAAAGTTTGAAAAATGAGGGAAAAAAAGAACTGATAAAAATCAAAAGTAAAAGAAAAATAAAGGTTAAAGACAAATGAAATAAAAAAGGCAAAAAATAGATAATGCTTGAGAAAAAAGAAAAAAGAGAAAAATAAAGGATGAAATAAATGAATTAAAACATAAAAATAAAATTAAAGGAAAAAATAAAAAGTAAAAATAATAAAAAATAGAATTATAAAATTACAGGAAAAAATTAAAAAGTGAAAATAATAAAAAATAAAATTTGAGAAACAAATAAGTATGGAAAGTTTAAAAAATATATTTGAGGTGTGGAGGGCAAAATGGTACTTGTACGATACTTAAAAAATATGGAAGGTTATTTTTTAAAGACATTTCTTATTGGGGTCAAATATCTAAAGTCATACATATTTGGGTCTATGGCATGCAATTTCCTGACAATATTCAACCAGGGATTGATAACCCATACTTCAAATTCATATCAAAACATCATAATGTTCCTGCTTGATAATGTAAATATTCATAATTCAACTCAAAATCTGGAAAATATAATCATACGCATCAATTTACGAAAGTAGACATATAATTCAACATCAAAAACACTTAAAACATCATAATGTTCAAATAGCGATGAGCTACTATTTTTCCAATTCGAATGCAATCAAATCCTTTTCCGAAAATTCCAAAACTTACTTGAGACATGCTATTTTCACCCATTAATATAATTTAACTCAAAAATCATTATCTCGAAGCCTAGAGGGTCAACTTAGAAATCTTTGAAGTTTAAAGGGAGTCAAGATGACTAAGTCCCTCAACTCTTAGCTTTATTTTTTTTCCAGATTCTAAGTGTTACAAGTATGTACTACGGGCTGGACTGAGCTAGAAATATTTGGGGTATTGTAATATCTCCCCATTGGGATCATTCATCCTCGAATAAGGCTAATGAAATTGAAATGCTGAAAACTGAGGCTATACCTGGCATGCAAAACTGAAAGCATGTATAAATTGATTTAAAAATGCAAGAACTATCGAATGAATGGCTATAGAAAAATGAAACTTGGAATGAAAAGAGGTGATTTGAGAAAAATTGTTACCTTGAATTGAATCTGAATCTATACCGAAAAGATGAGGATACTTGGTTCGCATATTTGCTTTTGCTTCTCAAGTGGCTCTCTCAGCGGATTTATTCCGCCAATTAACCTTGACCAAGGGAACTTCTTTGTTCCTTAGTCTATGAATCTGGAGATCAAGGATCTCAGCTAGAATCTCTTTATAGGAGAGGCTATCATGAATATCTGTGCTTTCTAAAGGTACTACAATTGCTGGATTACCAATACACTTCTTTAAAAAAGACACATGAACCACGGGGTGAACCGAGGACAAATCTGTAGGCAACTCAAGATTATATGCAACCTTCCCAACATGGCTCAATATTCTGAAAGGGATAACATAACGGGGACTAAGCTTCCCCTTTTTGCCAAATCTCTTCACCCTTTTCATGGGTGAAACTTTCAAATAAACTAAATCACCAACTTCATACTCAAGATCTCTTCCCCTCACATCCACATATGATTTCTATCTACTCTGAGCTATTTTCAAACTTTCTCGAATAAACTGTACTTTCTCCGTAGCTTCTAACACCATATCTGTCCCTAACAACGAGTCCTCACCCACTTCGAACCAACTGATAGGTGATCTACATATCCTCTCATAAAGTGCCTCAAACGGGGCTATCTGAATGCTAGCATGGTAACTGTTATTGTATGCAAACTCAATCAATGGCAAATGTTCATCCTAACTACCCTTAAAATTGAGCACACATGCCCTCAACATATTTTCTAGAGTCTGAATGGTCCTTTCTGCCTGACCATCTGTCTGAGGATAAAAATTTGAACTAAGGTGAACTTGGGTACCAAGACCCTTCTGAAAGGCTTTCCAAAAGTAAGAGGTAAACTGAGTACCCCTATCTGAAATGATAGATGATAAAAATTTATACAATATAATCAACTCTCTAATATAAAGCTGAGCATAATCTTCAACTAAGTATGACGTATGAACTGGCAGGAAATGGGATAATTTAGTCAACCTGTCTACTATAACCCAAATCAAATCATGCTGACATCGCGAATGAGGTAACCCTGTTATGGAATCCATGTTCACCTATTCTCACTTCCAAGTAGGAATAATGAAGTCTTGCAAAGTACCACCAAGCCTCTGGTACTCTACCTTAACCCGTTGACAAACTGAACATTTAGCTACGAGCTCTGCAGTATTTTTCTTCATACCACTCCAATAATAGATCTCTCGCAAATCTCGATACATATTACTAGCACCAGGATGAATGGAGTAACGTGCACCATGCGATTTATCCATAATCCACTTTCGCAATTCATCAATGCACGGTACATACAGTCTTGTATCTCATCACACCATCTCTCCATTGGGAGCAAACCTCTACCTTTTGATCTCTAACCGACTCTTTTGAATTAAATAGGATGGGATCCTGATCTTATTTCTTCTTCACCTCAGAAACTAAGGAATATTTTGCATTACTCTACACCCAAATGCTACCCTTAGCCAAATCAACCAAACGAACACCCAATCTAGCCAATCAATAAACTTCCCAAACTAACTCCCTCTTATCACTCTCCATATGAGAAACATACATATAGACAGTCTACTAAGGGCGTCTGCCATAACATTGGCCTTGCTCGGATGATATAAAACACTCATGTCATAATCTTTCAACAATTCTAGCCACCTTCTCTGACGGAGATTTAACTCACTCTATCTAAATACATACTATCCATAAATACATCAACATGCACCCCATAAAGATAGTGCCTCTGTAGTTTTAAAGTAAACACAACAACAGGTAACTCAAGATCATAAGTAGGATAGTTCTTTTTGTGAAGCTTAAGCTGTCTAGAGGCATTGGCTATGACCTTAACTCTCTACATCAAAACACAACCCAAACCAACTCTAGAGTTATCACAATAAACAACGAATCCATCTGTACCCTTAGGTAATACTAAGACTGGGGCTGAAGTAAGTTGAGTCTTCAACTCTTGATAACTCTTCTCACAAGAATTTGACCACTGAAACTTAACTTTATTCTGAGCCAATCGGGTCATGATAGACGCAATGGATGAAAAATCCTCAACAAACCATCTATAATAGCCAACTAAACCTAAGAAACTTTTGATGTCTAATGGATAAATGGGTCTAGGCTAGTTTCTCACGGCTTCAGACTTTTGGGGATTAACTGTAATACCATCACTGGAAATAATATGACCAAAGAAAGCTACTGACCTTAGCCAAAATTCACACTTGTTGATTTTGGAAAACAACTGGTGATCTCTAAGAGCTTGCAACACAGTTCTAAGATGGTCTGTATGATCATCCTCACTACGGGAATAGACAACGATATCATCGATAAAGACTATGACAAATATGTGTAGGTACTATTTGAACACACGGTTCATCAAGTCCATTAAGGCTGTTGGGGAATTTATTAGCCTGAAATACATGACTAGGAACTCAAAATTACCATAACGGGTTTTGAAACTTATCTTTGGAATGTTATATTCCCTTACTTAGAGCTGATGATAACCTAATATAAGGTCTATCTTGGAAAAATAACTTGCACCTTAGGGTTGATCAAATAAGTCGTCTATCCTAGGAAGAGGATATCTATGTTTAATTGTGATTTTATTCAGCTGATGATAGTCAATGCACATTCACAAAGAACCATCTTTCTTACACATGAATAGGATAGGAGAGCCCCATGGAGAAACACTGGGCTTTATGAAACCTTTATCTAAGAGGTCCTTGAGTTGCTCCTTCAGCTCTTTAAGATCGAAAGAAGCCATACGATATGGAGGAATAGAGATGGGATGAGTATCAGGAAGAAGATCAATTCCAAATTCTACTTCCCTATTAGGAGGTACCCCTAGCAAATCTTCAGAAAACACATCAGGAAATTCATTAACTATGTGAACTGACTGAATTGTGGGTGTCTCAGACTTAGCATCTTTGACTCAAACTAGATGATAGATACACCCTTTAGATATAAACCTTTTAGCCTTAAGATAAAGTGTGATATGATTCTTAGGAGACACTGAATTGCTTTCCCACTCAAAGATTGGTTCATCAGGAAACTCAAACTTCACCACTCGGGTGCGACAATCTATGGATGCATAACAAGAATTGAGCCAATCCATACCAAGAATAAGGTCAAAGTTAACCATTTATAATTCTATTAAATCTATTAACATGATCTTATGAAGGATAGTAATGGGACACTTTTTATAAATCTATTTGGCAACAACTGACTCCCCCACTGGAGTGAAAAACAAGAAGGGCTCAGGTATCTTTTCAGGGACTATTTCAAAATTAACTGCAACTAGTGGGGTCACATAAGAGAAACTCGATCCAGGGTCCAACAATACATAAATGTTAAGATAAAAGACACGAAGCATACCAGTAACAATATCTAAGGAGCTCTTCTGCTCCTGACGGGATGGTAAAGAATGGAACTAATTTTGGTGCTGACCGCCACCGGTACTGGATGATGTTCCCTGATGAGGGGTTGGGCGAGCTATGGGAGCTGGTGTACTAGTATCCTGAGTCTGGGGACGAACATCCCTACTTCCTTGCTTAGCATACGGGAACTCTTTTATACCATAGCCCAATTCACTATATCTAAAACAACCCTTCTAACCCAACAAACACTTACCAGGATGATTCTTACCACATCTAGAACATAAAGGATAACTAGGCCTTCCATCCATACTATTTTTAAATCTGGACATAGAAGTCTTACCCTATTGTTCCTGCTTGGCTCTGGGTGCGGGGACACTAGCTGAAGATGGCTCTGGCAAAGACAGATGACTCTAAAATTGTAAATGATTTCATCTTGCAAATCTTAATTGACCATACTCAAACTACCTAGTTCTAGCCTTCTTAGTTCCTCTATCTCTTCCCTTAAACTTTTCTTCCTCAATCTATTGGGCGTGAGTCATCAATCTAGCAAGATCCATATCTCCATAAGCATAGCAGTCCTACACTCTTTGACTATCGATCCAGACACTCCAGTAACAAACTTAATCATACTAGATCTAGTGTCAGCTATCAACTCAGGAGTATACTTAGATAACTGGATAAACTTAAGAAAGTACTCTTTCACTGTCATTGAGCCCTACCTCACGTTTATAAACTCCTCAATCTTGGCTTCCTACAACTCAAGAGGAAAAAAACTATCTATAAAAGCATTCTTAAATACCTGCCAACTCATGAGAGTTGTATTCTCACCCACGCGTTTCTTCCATATAACAACCCAATCATAAACAACATCCTTCAACCTATAAGAATCCAATTCTATACTCTCCTTTTCAATAACATACATAACTTGGGTGATCTTTTTCACCTTATCAAGATACAAGTGTGGGTCCTCAACTACCTTCTTGGTAGTGAAAATCTGTAGCTTAATTATTGGACTGAACATTAGCGGCCATAGCTTAGGCTAACGCCTGAAAGACAACCTAAAATTTGGCATGATACATATTCTTATTCAAAGGATCAATAGGCTAGGGTAGCTGGTTATTATTCCTATAGGCATTAGCTCTGTGAGGAGGCATATTCTGTCATAAAAGAGCATAAGTTAATAGCAGATAAAGAAAACTATAAGCATGATGGATTATGAAAAAAAGAGATGATTTTTCTAAAATGTCCTGTAGTCTCTTCCTCATAGATGTGGCGTGCTTCACACCCATGACAAAGACTCTACGTAACACACTTTATCTGACTTCCTAAGACTCTCTAAATCTTAGGCTTTGATACCAAGTTTACAACGCCCCAAAACCTGATGGTGTGAAGCCACACGGTGCTCAAGACAATGAGTAGCCTCAAGCTAACCTTGTAAGCCTACTACTAAGTCTATAAATCCTATTATGGTGAATAGGTCAAGCATCAATATTGAATTATATCATAATTGTCTGAGATCAACTGAATATACTATCTGAATAACACGTGTGGAAAGTCTAAAAATAATACCTAGTAGTCAAACAAGCCTCTAGTACTAAGGAACTAGAGAGCCATTAGGACAGACCCCCAACTGACTCGGACTAAACTAAAAACAATAAATCAAATACTATGAAAGCTAGAAATATAGATAAATAAACCCTCGAACCATGAGGACTCACCAACTGTAGGGGTGTATATAGAGATACCTAAAATCACTCACACTGCTGAGACTGAGCACCTGAACCTACATTATGAGACAATGTAGCACATAGACGTATATGTGGATTAGTACTTTGAGTATGTATTGAGTATATGGGGTGAATGCACAATAAATCAATATCTTAGCATTATACAAATTCATAGAATATGTATGTTATATGTAATGACTCACATGGCTGGAATAACTGAAAGCTAAAAAAATCAAAGATCATGAATAATTAAACATACTGTATAAAATTGGTGAGCCATCACTTTTAAAGTCTACAAAAAATGTACTTGTATACTATTTTCAAATCATGCAAGATAAGTGTAGAAAGGACTCACTTTTATCATCTAAAAATTGAAAGTTGAAATCTAATAACTGATGTGCTATGTAAGATAATATTTGAGTACAATTGTGAGCTTTTACACCTAGTTTATAAAAGTTTTCTGTTATTGTTTTTTTATTAAGGAGGTTCTTTTAACCGACATAAATCATGTGAGCTATCATGGAGTCTAACGTCTTATTCCCCTAAGGGAGAAATCTCACATTGGGGAGAGATGTCATACTCTTACTAGGGAATATAACCTGAGCTAAGTGATCACATATGTAACTATCATCCATATAGAAATAGGAATAATGAATCTATACCTACATTGGCTCATTGTTCTAGGAAAGTAAGATGCGCTAAGACCATACTTCCCGCTTTGTGATAAATACTAATCCCTTAATTATATGCTTATTCTGTAGAAAAATCCACTTTAGAGTCATAATGTTTCATACTAAAAGCTAACTGTGCATTTGTTCATTCAAAACTAAATTTAAGCATTAAAATGGATTACATATCTTGGATAAATATCAAAAAATCAAATCTTCATTCAAAGTTGTCTGTAAACATATTGTGGGATGCTAAAAAACATAATCATTCTTGAAATAGCAATATTCAACAAGGGATTGATAACCCATGCTTCAAATTAATGTCAAAACATCATAATGTTCCTGCTTGATAATGTAAATATTCATAATTCAACTTAAAATATAGAAAATATAATCATACGCATCAATTTACGAAAGTACACATGTAATTCAACATTAAAAACACTTAAAACATCATAATCTTCAAATAGTAATAAATGAGTATGAACCCTAAATTGAAATTCATGTAAAATCTTGTAAATTTGTAATTTAAAACTAGTTTTGGGCACAAGGATGGAAGATTTATCCTTGTTCAAAATCCCACATACCTTAATTGATGAACTAGATAAAGAAGATTGGTTTGGAGATCCTATTTGTGCTCTTGAAGATTGATTCTTGGAATTCTTGAATTATGAACGTTGAATTTTGAACTATTTTAGGAAAAGAATGGTGGAATTTAGGGATTCCTGAAGTTGAATGTTGAAGCCTAGGGTTTTAATTGAGAGAAATTTGATGGACAATGAGCATATTTTGCTCAATAATACACTTAATCATCTATTTTCATAGTTTGGGGATGTGGGCAAAAAACTAAATTTCCTTTGGTATTTAAAATCCATATCTGGGTTTCTGATTCAGGCTTCACCACGACACGGTGAGTGGGTCATCGCGATACCCACTGTGATGCACTGGAATTGCGGTGCCTCACTGGATTTTGACAATTTCTATTTTGGGATTCACCATGATACGGTACAATTGCGGTGACCCTCTGGAAATTGGCAAATGTCGATTTGGCCTCCACCGCAATGTGGTGGCTTCCTCACCGCGATACTCACTAAGACGCAGCCTAATTACAGTGATCTACTATTTTGTCAATTCAAATGTGATGCAATCCTCGACCAAAAATTCTAAAACTTACTCAAGATATGATATTTTCACTCCTGAATATAATTTAACTCAAAAATCATTATCTCAGAGCCCGGAGGGTCAACTTAGAAATATTTGAAGTTTAAAGAGAGTAAGAATGACTAAGTCCCTTAGATCTTAGCTTTATTTTTCAGATTCTAAGTGCTACAAGTACATACTAACGGCTGGACTGAGCTAGAAATATTTAGGGTATTACATGGTAACTACTGTGAGCATTGAGTAACTGATAATAAATATATGTGTGAAAAACAACTGATAACTGCCATAAGGTTTTAAATATTAAAAATGTAACTGAATCTGAATTTCTGAAAATATCTGCAAAAATACTGAAATCTGACTAATAAAACTGAAAAACTTACTGACTGTCTGAATGTCTAAAAAGCCTCTAACTGACTGACTATGGAGTTTATTGGACAAAACCCCAACTAAATCCAACTAACTAAAATAGAGGAATACTTAAATAACTGAATGAAAAATAAACTTTCCCTCGAAAGATGAGGACTCACCGCTGCTGTAATGCTGAACCATCTAAGTATAGTCAGGAAATTATGCATCCGAACCTATGATATAAGATGTTATAGCATGAAGAAAGTATGTGGTCAGTATTTTTAATGTACTGGTATATGCATTGAGGTAAGGCTAAAATACTTGGGTTAAATGTACATAAAGTAAAGGCTGACTGAATAATATGAGATATCTAAGTAAGCATGCATGAAAATCAAAATACTGAGAATGCAATACCAAACATATATACATTTCTGAAATAATCTGTAAACTAAAATACTAAAATCTAATAACTGAACATCTGAGGCTGTGGGAGCTAGCTATAACTGACATGCCCCAAATCTATTATTGGGGTCCAATCTGTAACTCCAGTTGGAAGGCTGTCAGTACCGTGCCACAAGTACTAATGTTGGCTGTGTGAATCCACTAATCTGATATCCCAAAGGACAAGAACTTAACTAAACTTATCGAACCATGCCCTCTGGATTCTGTTCTAGACGTACCAATCTTGGGAAGCTTGCTTTCTTTGTGCTAATCCCTTCTCTTATCTACAACTTTGGCAAATGGTAAAGATCTCACTCTCTTGGGGTAGTGGAGAAAGGGCTAAGCCCATTGTATAACTCGATAAGCTTCCCCCCAGGGTGTCATGCCTAACTAATGGGGGACCCCTCAAACTCTATGGTGGAGCTCTAGGTTTGGAACTTAGGGAATGCTAATAACATCTCATGTCTAACTGATGGGGTAGACAAGTTCCTCATGCCTAACTAACGGGGAGACGCCATCCCTACATTCTATCGGTGCTAAGCTTTACTCCTAACCAAAAGACACTAATTACTGGACTGAACTAAGATAAATGGACAAACAACTGATCATAATAACTGACTGAATGATAATGCTCATGGTATCTCTGAAATCATTCAGAAGATACTGAAATTATGTAAACAGTTAAGTATCGGGTGTTCATAACCCTTTAGAACTGAATGAAAATAACAATAACGACATATGAAGTTTTAAAAACCATAATAAAGGATCAATTCTCAAAACCCAATATTTAGACATTTCATCAAACACATGAAAGTCATAAATTTAAGCATGGGAATGGGTAAAACATGTGATTGAAAACATAGTTACAATACTAAAACCATGAATTAGGGATGTAACATGATGATTTCAATACTCAAATCATATAAGGGTGCATTCCATCAAAAACACTTGTAACATAACTTGTAATCAAAATCAATAATAACTTAATGAAGACAATTCATCATAAACATGTAAAAACATCCAATTTGATATCAAAAGGGGATTGTTAGACTCCATGGGTGAAAAGGGACCATGTATGAACATCACACATACCTTAAATCCTTAAGCTTGAAAGAGAAACACAATCTTAATGCTTTTATTAAAAGTTCTTTGATTTGGGAGCTTGATTTCTTGGTTTTCTTGAAGGGAAGGTAATTAAATTTGATGAATTTAGGAGATGGTTAGGGTTTCTTTGAGAGGAGAATTGGGAAAATATAGGCATATAATTCCCTAACCGATGTTTTAATTTGTGATTTTATGAATTGGATTGAGAGAAGAAGACTCAATTTCCCTTTAGAGTATTAAATTTTCAACTGGAACACGAATTAAAGGGCCACCACGATGTGGTGAGGCTTCCACTGCTATAGCCACCATGAAACACCACATCACAGTGAGCTACTGGAATCGAAATCCAAACACGACTTAATCCTCATTTGTAAAATATGATACATGCTCCTTACACCCCTGAACATGAATTACCATAAAAACCTACGTCTCGAGGATGGGAAGACAAATTTGAAATTCCTCAAAGTTAAGAGGCCAAAAATAAGACTAAGTCCCCAATACTTAGTGAAATGTTCAGTCTTTAAGCCTCTTATGCATGGAACTAAGAGCTAAATTAAGCTAAGAAAAGTATGGGGTATTATAATATCTCCCCCTTAGGAATATTTGTCCTCGAATAAGACTGGTTAAGCTGAGAAACTGGGGAAACTGAAATCACATACTGAACATGCATAACTGAAAACCTGATTACATGACTGAGTCAGAAACATGATACATAACTGAATTAGTGAACGCATGTAAAGACATAAGAATCATTATATGGGTGGGACTGAGAATGGAAAAGAGTCAATCTAAGAAAAATTGTTACCTTAAGCAGAGTTTGAATTTGCGGAGAAAAGATGAGGGTACTTGGTACATATATCTACTTTTTCTTCCTAAGTGGCTCCCTCAATAGACTGATTCCACCAAAAAACTTTGACCAAGGGAACTTCTTTGTTCCTTAGTCTACGAATCTGATGATCGAGGATCTCGATTTGGATTTCTTTGTAAGAAAAGATATCCTAAACTTCTATGCTTTCTAAAGGGACTAAAACATTTGGGTCACAAATACACATCTTTAACAAAGAGACAGGGAACACTGGATGCACTGATGTGAAATTTGCAGGAAGTTTAAGCTCGTAAGCTACCTTCCCAAAATGGCTCAAGATTCTATAAGGACCAACATATCGGGGACTGGGTTTCCCCTTATTGCCAAATCTTTTCACTAAATTCATGGGTGATATTTTCAAGTACGCCATATCCCCAATTTCAAACTTAAGATCCCTTTTTCTCACATCAGCATAGGATTTTAGATGTCTTTGGGTTATCTTAATCCTCTACCTAATCACCTGAACCTTCTCTATTGTATCAAATACCGAATTTGGTCCTATTAAAGTAGCCTCAACTGCTTTCAACAAACCAATAAGAAATCTACATCTCTTCCCATAGAGAGACTTAAATGGAGCCATTTGAATATAGGAGTGATAACTGTTATTGTAGGCAAACTTGATTAAAGGTAAGTGATCATCCCAACTACCCTTAAAATCATGAACACACACCCTCAACATTCTTTAAGGGTCTGAATAGTCATCTCTACCTGACCGTCTGTCTGAGGATGGAAAGTTGTATTGAGATGAACTTGCGTACCAAAACCCTTCTGAAAAGCTCTAAAAGTGAAAGGTAAACTGAGTACCTCTATCTGAAATAATAGACAATGGGACTCTATGCAACCTAACCAACTCTCTAATATAAAGCTTGGTGTAATCCTCGATTGAATAAGAAGCATGAACTGGCAAGAAATGGGATGATTTGGTCATTCTATCTAAATGACCCATATCGAATTATGATGATAACGTATATGAGGAAAACCCATCATAAAATCTATGTTCACCTCTTCCCACTTCCATGTGGGAATAATGAACTCTTGCAATATACCACAAGGCTTCTGGCGCTTATCCTTAACCTACCGATAATTAGAAAACTTAGCTACAAACTCTTGAATACCCCTCTTTATACCACTCCACCAATAGATTTCCTACAAATCATGGTACATTATAGTGGCTCCTAGGTAGAAAGAGTAACACACACCATACTCTTCTGCCAAAATTCGTCATCTCATACCATCAACACACGACACACACAACTTACCCTGACATCACAACACACTATCTCCCCCTTGGGAGAAAAACCTCTATTTTCTAAATTCTAACTAATTTCTTCAACTTAACCAAACTGGAATCCCTATCTTGCTTATCTTTCACTTTGGCAACTAAAAGAAGATTCCAAACCATTCTGAACCCAAGCTTTACCTTCAGCTTAATCCACCAACCGAATACCTAATCTAGCAAGCTTATGAACCTTCTAAACTAACCTTTTGTTATAATTTTGAACATGAGCAAAACTACCCATAGACAATCTACTAAGGGCGTCTCCACTACATTGGCCTTGCCCGAATGATACAACACACTTATATCATAATCTTTCAATAATTCTAACTACCTTCTTTGATGAAGATTTAACTTTTTCTACAAACACACATGCTGCAAACTTTTGTGATCCATGAACACATCAACATGAACTCCATAAATATAATGCCTCTAAATTTTCAAGGCAAAAACAACTGTTGCCAACTCAAGATCATGGGTGGGGTAATTCTTTTCATGGGTTTTAAGAAGTCTAGAGGTATAGTATATTACCTTACCTATTTTCTTCAATACATAACCAAGAATAACTCTGGAAGCATCACAGTAAACAAAAAATCCCTCTGAACCATCTAGCAAAGTAAAGATCGGGACTGAGCTGAGTCGAATCTTCAACTCTTGAAAACTCTTTTCAGAAGAATTTGACCACTAAAACTTGACTTTCTTCTGGGTGAATCGATACAAGGGGAATGCTATAGACGAAAACCCTTCAACAAATCATCGGTAATAGCTAGCCAAACCTAAGAAATTCTTTATATCTGATAGAGAGATGAGTCTGGGCTAGTTTCTCACTACTTTGGTCTTTTAGGGGTCAACTCTAATGCCCTTACTAGAAATAATATGGAAAAGTAAAGCTACTAGTTTTAGCTAAAGATCACACTTACTAAATTTGGCGAACAACTGATGGGCTCTAAGAGTCTACAATATAATTCTTAGATGGTCTACATGATCATTTTCGCTACAGAAGTAAACAAGAATATCATCAATAAAGACTATGAAAAATATGGCCAAGTACTACTTGAACACTCTATTCATCAAGTCTATGAAAGTTTTTGGGGTATTCGTTAGTCCAAAAGACATAACTAGAAATTTAAAGTGACTATACCGAGTTCTGAAGGCTTTCTTTGGAATGTCACATTCTCTAACTCTGAGCTAATGATAGCCAGATCTGAGTTCTATCATAGAGAAATAACTGGCACCCTGAAGTTAGTTGAACAAGTCATCAATCTTTGGTAGTAGGTATTTATTCTTGATTGCGACTTTGTCCAACTGATGGTAATCGATGCACATTCTGAGAGAGTCATCTTTCTTACGCACGAAAATGACTGGTTGGGCCTGATGAATCCCTTATCTAAGAGATCTTTTAACTATTCTTTCAAATTTGTAAGATAAGTTGGAGCCATTCAGTTGGGTAGAATAGAGATATGATAGGTATCTAGAATGAGATCTATTCCATAGTCAATTTCCCTTTTGGGAGAAACTCTACGAAGATCTTTAAGGAATACATCTGGAAATTCCCTTACTACTAAAGCTGACTCGAGACTTGGGGCCTCAGAACTAGAGTCTTTGACTCGAACAAGATGTATATGCACCTTTTAGATATTATTTTTCTTTCCTTAAGATATGACACAATTTCCCCCCTAAGCAGTGAAGTACTACCCCTCCATTCAATAATTGGTTCATTAGGAAATTGAAACTAAACGACTCTATTTTTTCAATTAACAAAGGCATAACATGAGTGGAGCCAATCCATACCAAGAATAATGTCAAAATCAATCATGTCTAACTTCACAAGGTCAACTAAGGTGAATTCCTAGGATATTATGACCAAACTATTCCTGGATACCTTCCTGGATATGATAAAGACACCTATTGGAGTAGGGGTTACAAAATAAAGTAAAGCCCTGGGATCTAACAAAGCATAAACATGAAGGTGAAAGACCTATAACATACACGTAACCACATTAGGAGAACTGTTCTGATCCTGTTGGGACTGAAGTACATAAACCCTATTTTGGTATTACCCACTGGTTGTATTGGAAGTAGCGCCCTGCTGAATTGGACGACCTGCTAGCGCTGCTGGAGAGTTAGTCTGACCCTGTTAGTGATCATTCCTACCCTTCTATATACTTATAGGACACTCCCTTATCCTGTGGCCTGGATTTCCACATCCAAAACACACATCCCTACCAGCTCTAAACACACCTGGATGATTCTTATCACACTTTCTGCAGAGTAGATTAGTATAACCACTGTTTATGCTACCCTGAGATTTAGAGCCTGGTGCTCTATCCCGGATGTCATTATTAAACTTTGGAACTGGATCACTAGCTGAAGATAGAGTTGGGGATGAATAATTTTGATGGAACTAAGAACGGTAACCACCCTCTGACCTTGGCTGAGAAAAATTAAAACTACTTATTATGGCCATCTTATTCTCCCTCTCTCTTCTTAAGTTCTTGTTCATCCATATATTGAGAATGGAACATAAGCCTAGATATGTCCATATCCTTAATCAACATACTAGTCCTACACTTCTTGACCATACTATCAGCTACACCAAAAATAAAATTACTCATTTTAGACCTATTATCAGCACTATTGAAGGAGCATACCTCGCTAACTGAGTATACTTAAGTGAGTATTCCTTCACACTCATATTACCTTGCTAATAAAATGGGAACCTTAGCATCCCTCAACTCTAAAGGAAAGAACCTATGTAAAAAGTCTATAGCAAACTCTACCCACTCTACAGGCCATGCTTCAACACCCTTATCCTCCTTTCACTGCTTAAACCAAATGTGAGCCATATTCTGCAACTGGTATATAGACAACTTTGCACTTTTACTCGAAGTGAGACCCATGATATCGTACTTTTTGAACCATATCAAGAAACTCTTGTGGATCCTTCTTAGGATTGGATCTAAAAAAACAACAGGGATTCATTCAAGTGAAGTCCCAAATTTTAGTTGTAGCTGTATTTTCCACTGGATTAACTTAGGAAAAAGACCGCTGATTATTCATAGCAGCTACTGAATGAGCTAAGCTAGTAAAGGTAGCTCTGAACTTGATGTGATAGACATGCTTATTCAGGGGATTTTCCTGAACAGGCAGAGGTGCGGGCTAATTTCTATTTCATCTTTCATTGTTTTTTGGAGAGGCATTGTCGGTAAACAGAAGGAAGAATGAGTCCAAAAGAGTGGAAAAATAAAAGAAGGAAAACTTAAAGAAGTATTACTGAAAGAAGGAAAACTTAACCTAAAACGTCTTGTAGCCTTTTGACTATAATTATGTAGCCTTTTGACTATAAGTATGGTGCGCTTCACACCCATGCGCAAGACTCTACTCAACATGGCTTTTCAGACTCTCTAGGACACTATAAAACCTTAGGCTCTTATACCAAGTTTCATCACAACCCGATGCTATCCCTTATTCACAACAACGATGCTTACGGTCACAGGTGATCACAAGCTAACCTATGAGCTGGTACCTGCTGTAAGCATTGATTAATTGATAATAAGGACATATAGGGAAAACAACTGATAAATTCCATAAGGTTTTAAATACTAAAGACATAGCTGAATATTCAACTCTAAAAACATCTATGAAAATAATAAAATACGACTGATAACACTGATAAACTAACTGACAATCTGAATGTCTAAAAAGTCTCTAACTGAATAACTGTGGAGTTGATGGGACAAACCCCCAACTAACTCTAATAGACTGAACTACCTAAGCGCGGTCAGGAAAGTATGCGTCCGAACCTATGATATAAGATATCATAGCAGAAGAAAGTATATGTTCAGTACTTTGAATGTACTGGTATATGCAATGAGGTTGGACTTAAATACATGGGTTAACTATGTATAAAATTATGGCTGACTGAATAATGTAAGATATTTGAGTAAGCATGCATGAAAACTAAAATACTGAGAATGCAAGGCCAAGCATATATACATTTTTGGTACAATCTATAACCTGAAATACTGAAATCTAATAATTGAATTGCTGATAATCTGTATGCTTTGGTAAAGGAAACCAGAACTAAAACTATTCTGAATACTATTCTAAGATTGTGGGAGCTAGGTTTATAACCGACATGCCCCAACTCTATTGTTGGGGTCCAACCTGTAACCCCAGTTGAAATGGTGTTAGTACTGTGCCATGGGAACTAACACTAGCTATATGGATCCACTAATCTAATATCCTGAAGGACAAAAACTTGACAAAATTTAGCAAACTATGCCCTCTAGATTCTGTTCTAGACTTACCAATCTTGTCTAGCTTGTTTTCCTTACACTAATCCCTTCTCTTATCTACAACTTTGGCAAATAGTAAAAATCTCCCCCTCTTGGGGTAGCAAAAGAAGGGTCAAGCCTATTGTATAACTTGATAAGCTTCCCCACTAAGGTGTCATGCATAACTGATGCGGGACCCATCAAAGTCTACGGTGGCACCGTAGGTATGGAACTTAGAGACTGATACTAACATCTCATGCCTAACTGACGGGGGAGATAAGTGCCTCATACCTAATAGACAGGGGAGACGCCATTCCTATGTTCACTCAGTGCTAATTTTTACTGTTAACTGAAAAACACTGATTACTGTATTGAACTAAGCTTAACTGGACAAACAACTGAGCATAATAACTGACTGAATGATAATGCTCATGGTATATCTAAAATCATTCTGAAGATACTGAAATTATATAAACAGGTAAGTATCGGGTGTTCATAACCCTCCAACAGTGAATGAAAATAACAATAAAGACATATGAAGCTTTAAAAACTATAATATAGGTTCATTGCTCAAAATCCAACATTTAGACATTTCATCAAACATATGAGAGTCATGAATTTAAGTATGGGAAAGGGTAAATTAGGTGATTGAAAACCTAGTTACAATACTAAAACCATGAATTAGGGATTTACCATGAGGATTTTAATACTCAAAATCATATAAGGGCTCATTCCATCAAAAAACACTTGTGACATAACTTGTAATCAAAATCAATAATAACTTCATGTAAACAATTAATCATAAATATGTAAAAACTCATAATTTGATATCAAAAGGCGATTCTTGGACTCCATGGGTGAAAAGGGGCTATGGATGAACATCACACATACCTTAAATCCTTAAGTTTGAAAGAGAATTAAAATCTTGATGCTTTTCTTAAAAGTTCTTGGATTTGGGATCTTGATTTATTTGTGATCATGAAGGGAAGGTAATTGAATTTGATGAATTTAGGATATGGTTAGTGTTTGTTTGATAGGAAAATTGGGAAAATAGGCATATAATGCCCTAACCGATGCTTTAATTCGTGTTTTTACAAATTGGATTGAGGGAAAAAGAATTAATTGCCCCTTAGAGAATTAAATTCGTGACTGGAATGCAGAATAAAGGACTACCGCAATATGGTGAGGCTTCCACCATTATAGCCACCGCAATGCACCACTATTACAGTGAGCTGCTGGAATTGAAATCCAAAAATGACTTTATCCTCATCCAAAAAATCTGAAACTTCTCTGAGACATGATCCTTATACCCATGAACATTATTTAACTCAAAAACCTACATCTTGGGGTCACGAAGACCACTTTAAAAATCTTCGAAGTTAAGAGGCCAAAAATACGACTAAGTCCCCAACACTTCATGGAATTTTTAGGATTTAAGCCTCTTATGCATGAAACTAGAAGTTAAATTAATCTATCAAAAGTACGGGGTATTATAACCTCACTCAAAAAGTTACACAATACACCCACCAAGGGGTCATCCATAAGATACACTTCTATGGTGTTAGTCATTTCATCATCTACTAAATCAATCACCGGTACCACTTATAATTCCATTGGTTGCTTCATGGACTTACACACATTGAAGGAGACTTCTTCATTGTTTACCCAAAATTTTATATCCCCACATTTCACATCCAATAAAGTCCTATCAGTATCCAATAATAGCCTACAAAGAGTGATTGCGACCTCATGATTAATATCAAAATCAAGAATAACAAAGTTGGATGTAAAGATAAACCAATCAACTTTTGCCAAAACAACATACAGAACACCAACAAGCTTTTCGATTGAATGATCGACCATTAAAATCCTCATAGTGGTAGTCTAAGGAGCACCGAAGGCTAATTTTTGAAATGGGGCAAATGGAATCAAATTAATACTTGCCCCAATATCATACAATCCTTTGCCATATTTTTACACCCCGATAGTGTAAGGAATAATGAATGAACCCAAGCCTTCTTTCTTCACTACCATTGTGCGAGACATTATAACACCATAATTATGGGTTACCTCAATGGTTTCAAAATCCATTTCCAACCTCTTTGTTACCAAGTCCTTCATAAATATAGGATACCCGGACATTTATTTTAAGGCTTTTAGCAAAGGAATATTCACCAATAAATTACTAAATGTCACAAGAAACATCTTGAACTTGGAATTATAATCATTCTTCTTAAGATGTCTTGGGAATGTGGGAGTAATTTTATTTTATGACAATGGAACAATTTGAGTTTTATCTGATTTTGGAGTAGAACCATCAACCACCTTAGGATCTTCCTCACTTTTACCTTTGTCTTTAACTACCTTCGATTTTTCAACACTTGTTTCATTGGGCTCTGGAGCATCATCACTTGAATTTTCTAGCTGCTTTCTCTGTACATTTTCTTAATTATCACTGGGGTCTTCATCAAGATCAACAACATCTTTAACAAGAATTTTACCACTCCTAGTGACAATAGGCATGATGTGAGCATCATTTTTTGGATTAGCCACCGTGTCACTAGGTAATCCACCTTTTGGTCTTGCATTAAGTTGTGCTAAAATTTGGCCCAATTGAGTCTCAAGTTGCTTGATAGAGGCTGAATGATATGTCACCATTTGGTTGAGTTTTGAGAAATCAATCTCCATCTCTCTCACCATATTATTTGTCCTCTCAACACCCATTAAGATACGATCAAGAATATCTTCACTTTTGAACTCCTCCGGATCAATAGAGCTTGACTCTTTATGCTTGGACCTATTATGTTAAGGTATGTACCAGTCATAGTCTCTATCCTTATCTCTCCAATCCTGTTATCTAAGATTATCTCTACATTACTTATCTCTATCATGATCTCTATCACGCCATTCTCTATCATGGTCCATTTCTTTCCAACCTTGATTCCCACATTACCTTTGATGGGCAGGGAGGGAACCCCCGATTGGATCGACAAAACCCAAATATCTTCATCAAGAGCCTTCCCTTCCTCATTATCATAATCTTTAATATCCTTAGAATCAACGGTGTTTACTGCCTTATAAAGAGCTCCCATTAGATTCTTGGTGAGAAGATCAAGTTGAGTCATCACTTTAGCCATGTTCTCATCTCTTTCCTCATTTGTTTTTCTTTTTTACCTTATGAAATATGTGGAGGAAGCTGACAGCACCCAAGCGCACATGCAAGTGTACATGGTCTTATCAAGTAGTAAAGTGGCTTCAAGGAATCCCAAGTATCAATCTCTCAGGGACTCAAACTTCCTTAAATTATCTATATCATATTGTGAAGGTTTCGTCCACGCACTTTTATAATAATATGGACAGTAAGCCACAAGGTGGTGTCCTCTACAAAAATAACAAGAAATTCCATCACTCAAAAACTATCTATCCTAGACTGACGTCTCGAGAAGAGTGTGAGAAAAAAAAAATAAAGAAAATAAAAAGAAACTAAATAAAAACTATTTACAACTCAATATAGAAGAACTAAAAATAAGATAGTTGCCTAGTAACAAGTCCCCAGCAATGGCGCCAAAAACTTGACAGCACCCAAGCACACATGCAAGTGTACGTGGTCTTATGAAGTAGTAAAATGGCTTCAAGAAAGCCCAAGTATCGATCTCTCAGGGAATTACGTTTGCCGACTATCCATTTCTAGTTTAACAAATTAAGAAGAGTAACAAATAAACTTTTAGAGTTGTAAACTAAAAATAAACTAAGCTAATGCAAAAAAGTAAATGACTTTGGAAAATCAAAGGATAGAAACCTAGGGTTAAGGTTTACGAACAATCATACTACGTTATTAAACTTCATTCGTTAACTTGTTTATCTTGGTTGTTGATTCGTAGGTTTAATTGTGTGATCATGGTTTATCAACCTATAATCTTTTACCTAATGCAGATATTACAACTACATCATTGAGCGAGAATGTAATAATCCAATTAAATTAATTAAAGCTATCATCCTACGTATGAATCAAGTAAGGCATCTAAGTACATCCCTGTACTAGATACTAATTCAAATTCCTTATTTTATAAAGAAACAAGAACCATACTTTTCTTATTCCCATGTTCTATATCCCTATTCCCTCTCCCGAGATCACAAGGTTGACAATTGATATATTCTAAGAGTAGCTAATCCTTAAAATAGTTAAAACAAGAATAAACAAATAACCAATAATGATAAGCAAATTAACAAATTTAATTCAAAATGACAGTAATCATGATCGTGTCCTTAACACCGGATGTTTTATACTTTAATGGAAATATTCATCATCCAATTCCTTGGATTGATGATAAAAACTAAAATTAAAAAATGATAAAAAATACCCTAAAAAGAAGTTGTGTAGCCTCTAATATTTTCCAAAGATGTCCAAAAGTAAGTAAAAAAAGGTGAATAATGTCCTATTTATAGTGGAATAAATAGCCCATGCCTTGTTGAACAAAGAAACAGTTTCTGGTCGTCTACGAACCCAGTGATGCGCTGCGTCAATTATCGCATTGTGTATATCAATGTGATGTGTCTACTTTACATTGGTTCACTATTTTGGGTGACTTATGAATCCATTTAAGTTTTGCACGCGCCAAGATTCCTTATTAAACGCCCACACTCTCCCAATACTTTTCATGTATCCAAATTGGCGTGAAGCTGCGTTTTATGCTTCCGTGATCCATTCCAAGCCTTTTTGAGTTGTTTACACTTAATTTGGAGCTTGTAAATCATTCATATATAATCATATTCCATTAACCAAGCATCATATAGCATTAAAAACAACAATTTAGAGCTCAAAACAACACAACATCCTCAACGATGAACTAGAAACACGAGCTAAGCATAGGCTAAAATCACATTGAGCATTAATTTATTGTTTTGACTATTTTCTTGATCCAATTGGCCCTTGAACATTACAACTAAGTTGTTTCACATATAAATACATAATAACAACCTTAGTAACTCATTAAAACACAATATAAACCATCACAATAGACTATAAAAACAACTAACTCAAGCTAGTTATACTAGTTTTCTAGGTTGAACTCTAAATGCTCAAATTGAATCAAAACTCATGTGAATCCACCATTAAACATTGTAAACACATACTTGGACACATAAATTATCATTTATATCATTATAACCCCATTAATCACATGAATCATCCTCAAAACAAGGCTAAATAGGCTATAATAGTAGCGCTAGAATGCATAAATACACCCAACATCAGGAGCCCCCATGGCCACCTCGGTATCTGTTATGTACCAACCTCTATTTTTGTTGTTCAATTGAACTAACAAAGCCATTGCAACACCATAATATATTTTGACATGAGAACCACTAGACACTTTATCAATTACAATATTATTAAATTAATCCAATAGCCTATAGAAAATATGAAAAAACATTTTCTTCTAAACCTCATGATTTGGGCATTGCATTATTTATCACTAAACCATTGCCAAAATTTATACTATGGTTCGGCCTTAAGATAGACAAAGTTAGTGATCTCATCCCTTAGTTGCAACATTTGAGAAGGAGGAAAGTACCTATCCAAGAATGCCTCCCTGAAATCAAACCATGAAGTAATAGATCTCGCGGGCAAAGACCGCAACCATAAGACTGTTTCTCTGATCAAATAGAATGGGAAAAGATGTATCTGTATTGATTCTTGCGAAATATGGGCTATGTCAAATGGAAAACACATATCAATGAAATTCTTCAAGTGTATATTAACATCCCTATGCGCTTGGCCTCCAAGTAGCCCTTTTATTTGAAGTAAATGAAGCATCATGCTAGTAAAGTGAAACACTTCATTTCCTTTCATTGGTGGAATACAAACAACACTAGCTCACCCCACATCTCTAAGGTGATCCTCATCCCCAAGATGCTCATAAAAAAATTGACATTACTACTGTGTTAGAGCATGGTATTATATATGCTATTATATTCACCTAAGAAATGACAAAAAACAACAAATAATATAAACTAAAATACTAAGGTTATCCCAAGGTCACTAAAAAATACTACAATAGTGAAAATTATGTATCACTCCCTAGCAACGACTTCATTTTTTACAACACTAAAATTATACTCTTGAATGGGTGTAAGAAATTGTTGTCAATATATTAACCTAACTTAGGTTGAGGTCAAATCCACAAGGAGTGAAAAGTATAGAATTCAAAATCCAAGTATGTTGATAATTAACTAGAAATTAACTTGTAATATGAATAAACCAACCAGAAAGGTAAAATGGGGTGGGGGGTTAATTGGAATGTTTTTATAATGACAATTTCCTTGCTTTTAGGACACTATTTTTAGATTGAAAGGGCTAAGAGTATGATCAAGTAGAGATGGACCTTGGAGTTATTCAATTCTAAGCGTGAGTTCATGCATGGGTAATTGATAATTTATCTAAGTTTAGCTAGGAGTAATGGGTAGGCTATATTAAAGGGTATGGGTGCTAATGTTTCAATTACAACACCAAATTTACACAAATGGGTTCTTTTTAATACCTCATTAGTGTACCAAATATCACCAATCTAATACTACTCCTTATTTCAAAGAGATCTCATTAAATGAAATACTTTAAGTTATTGGTTGCATTTACCCCTCACACATATTACCTCTTTCAAGGATGACATAGGTTCAAGGCTATTTGGGTTTGCCCTCCTACCCAAATTTATAATTAAATCAAGGTCTATATGCAATACCCATCACAAATAACTAATTAAATGAATAAATAATTAATACCCATGCACTAATCACAACTTATTCAAGCATAACCCCAAGATTTAGATTTGTCTACTCATGGAGATATAAAAGAAAAACATATAAAAATTATCATTAAATTCATCCATGAAGAAAAATGAAAGGTATATCCAAGATTCAAGTCTCAACAAATAGCTAAATTCTCACTTGAATATCACTCAAAAGATGTTTCTCACTCAAAAATTGTTTAACAATGTATCCTTAGCTCAGCAAAACTGAATATTAGTGGCTGGGAAACTTAGGTGTAGGCCTTTTTATGTAATGGGATTGAGCCATGTGAAATTCCATCATTGCCCTTTGGAATCTCCCATCAGCCGCAGTTGCAATACTTTTTATTATAATTGCGACTTTGCTGCTGTTTGGACTTTGCAATGATAGAAAGTCATCTCACAATCATAGCATCCTTACCTTTCTAGACCAATCGTGATTATGACCATCCAAAAAAAAGAAAGAAGAGAAGGGAAACTCCAACTCCAATAGATCACCCTATCACCAAACCTTGACCAACACTAATAAAATATCAACGATGGCAGCTAGTACTCATAAATACATCAAAAAAAGATATAGAAGTATAGTACAGTTACCTAACCAATGGTTACTCAGTAGGTATCATCACCTGACTGAGTTAAATCATAATATAAATATAATGGAATGCATGATAACAAACTAAAGTTGGGAAAAGGGAAAACCTGGACCAGTGCTGCAAATACTGAAAGTAAACAACCTAGTAAATAATATCAAAGAGAACATGACTAACTATAGCTTAATTGGACCTCCATAATCCCTGAAAATTAAGAAAGAACAAATAACCTAAATGGGTCCCTATAAGCCCAATAGATGTAATCAAGAAAGAAATACTAATGATAATACTTATAAGATATGCAGACCTCAAAACTGTAACCATGGATCCTCCCATACCATAACCATAGTACTCAAATTGGTTCCATAACCATCATAAATATCCCTTAATGTCAAACTTAAATCAGAAATAGTATCCCACATACTGTACATGAACCAAAAGTAGTATCATGAATATCAGACTCGAACCAAAAATAATATCATCAGAGATAACAGACTCAAAATAGTCTTAATATCATAATTGTAGGACTTAAACAAATCTAAATATCAAACTTTCCATACTTGAACCTATCTAATAAACTCAAGGTACAAGCCTAGAACAAGTCAGAATATGTCAAAATCCTGATAAAGCTCAAAAATATAAATAGGATGACAAAAGTCAGAATATGTCAAAATCCTCCTCGAGCTCAAAAATATTAATAGAATGATAGAAGAAGGCCTCTTAAATCTACAAGGAGCTAATTATCATTTTAACTTAAAGTGGGATGAGGAGCCCACTTCAAAGCCCAAAAGTCCAGTCTAAGGCAATTTCTGCCCCAAGCTAGACTAAGGTTCCAAACGCCTACTAAAAAGTGCTTCATAAGTCTCATTAAGGCCAAAGATTACAATTCAACCCGAAGAATGGGTAGTTGGGTCAAATTCACCTAAATACGGCTTGCTAACCAAATAAATAATGTAAATTTTGCTAACTCAATGATTAGTTCATAATTCCCATCCCAAGACTAACACAATATTATACTTACACCATAATAAATCTCAATCTATGTGGAGAGTAATCATAGCCTACCTGGACACTGAATAATAACCGATAAAGTCTAATAAATTAGAGATTTTCATTTTTAAGAGGCCTCTATGTGATGCCAAGCTATCAAAATAATGATATACATATTAATTCAAAAATAACAATACCTATATTGAATTTTAATGCTTTGGGTCCAAAATTGAGTCAAAATCCTATATGGGGCCAATTTCCAGGATCATAATTTAAAAACCGTCAACACGTACCTGTATGCTCAAGGATCATTCACCCTCAAGAATTAGTCAATTTAAATCTCAAACGACACTCAATTCAGTCAATCAAGGAACTAGGGATTTATGACTAAATCAAAGAATTAAATCAAGTATTAGATGGGAACTTAAAAGAATTACGATGAGTTCCGAAGTTCACCCACACCCCACGATCTCTCATGGATCAATCTCTAAATTTTTGAATCTTTTTAGGGCTTTAAGGCTATTGGTACAGGGAGAAACTAGGATAAAAATAGGTGAAGGTGAGTATTTGATGCCCCTAAAGTTATCACTTAAGAGATTTACTTGACCACTTAAGTGGTCGTTGCTAAAGCAGCACATGGTCGCTAAAGTGACACCTGCACCTGGCCAACCTCTGCTTTAGTGAAAAACACGTCACTTAAGTGACATGATATAAGGTAGTCAGTCTTACGCCAAAGTGATAGGGATGGGACAGTCCTTGGCCACAAAAGCGACCCTTTGGCCACTAAAACGACCACCGCTAAAGCAACCAAAGGTTTGCTTAAGAAGTTGCACTAGCTTAGTCCATGCACCAACTAAGTTTTTTTTGCCAAGTTTCCATTAAACCCTCTGGAATCTTTGAGAATACCATAAATACAATCAAACTATGTTAACCTATCAAATTCGACATTCCAACTCAACGACACCATCAAAGTCTCCTTCCAAAGTTATTTTGAGGAAATGTAAGCCCCACATCTAAGGGCTACTTTCACTAAAATCTGTCCAATAGCCTGATATGAGTTTGGAAGCCTTGGGACCCAAACCAAAGGTCCCCCTAGCCTAAAATTGATATACCATAGTTGATGGAACTATCAGAATTGGCGTATGAAGTCTTTAACCTAAATTTTATGTCAGATAGATAATCCTTATAAGCAAGAACTTCAAACTAGGAAATTGACTCTAAAAAACAAATGAAATACCCGGTAATCAAAGTGTCAGCTCTAGAAAGTCATAAATGACTTGGGGAAGCAACAATAAAGCTTTAAATGGCAAAAGATGTGGAAATACAGAGAATGACCTTGGGGATCATTAAAATTCCCACTTATCAAAGAACTTTCATTCATAAAAGTAAGGGGTAAGGATGTAATTGAAGGCTCAAATAAGTAGGGATACCGGGACCGCATCTCACTTTCGATCTCCTAAATAGCCTCCTCTAATGGGTGGTGTCTTGACTGAACCTTAACTACTAGAATCTCCCTAGAGAACAACCACCTTACATCATTACCTAACATGAGTACTTACCCCTCTACGAAGGTCAATCTCTTATCTAACTGAATCGAGTCCCACCAAAGCACATGTGACTCCTCAAGGAGTTAAGCTGCAGCATAAAAACATGAAAAACTGGATGAACAACGACAATATATAAGGGAAAGGACAACTCATAAACCACCTCTCTAACAATGTGAAGTATCTCAAAATGACTAATATACTTGTAGTTGAGCTTTCTCTTTCTCCCGAACCTCATCATGCCCTTTAAGGGAGATACTCAAAGAAACTCTTGATCTCTAACTCCAAACCTCTAACTCTAAACATCAAGACACAAAGTCTATGATGTGTATAAGCCTTCTTTCTACTCTGAGTTTCCCTCATCCTAACCTGAATTATCTTGACGTTATCTAGTGACTCCTAAAGTAAGTTTGTACCATAGGTCCTAACCTCAAACATCTAAAACCACCCAATCAGAGATCAATAATACCTACCATATACTATTTAAAATAGTGCCATCACAATAATCAAATAGTAGCTATTACTATACGAAAACTCTATCAAATGCTAAATGTTGCTCTCACTAGCCTCCAAGGTCCATAACATAAGCCTAAAGCATATCCTAAAGAATCTGAGTAGTTTTCTCTGATTGCCCATTGGTCTAAGGGGGAAAAGTGGTACTAAGGTCTACCTAAGTACACAACTCCTCATTAAAAGCCTTCTAGAAGGTAGAAGAAAACTATGCCCCTATTTAAATTAATAAATATGGGTACTCCATACAAGCAACTATCTTACAAACATAGATACAGGTGAGACTTTTGACACTGAAGGACATCTGAATAGGAAGGAAATGTTCTGATTTTATCAACTGTTCTACAATGACCAAAATGTCGTTGGAACCATAGGAGGTGCGAGACAATTCAATAAAATATTCAATGGTAATCTACTCTAGTTTCAGTCGAGAATGGGCAATCTCTAAATTAGGCTGTCGGGCCTCTGATGCTTAGCCTTCACCTACTGACAACATAGGCAATAAGCTACAAAGTCCTCTACATCTCTCCTCATGCCACTCCACTAATAGTGACACCTCAAAGGCCTATACATATTAGTTATCCCAGGATGATTAGAGTATTTATAGTTGTGAGCCTCATGCGATATAAACTGATTAAAGACTCCAACCCTTGGAACACAAATGCAGTTATCATATCTTAGAATACCATAATAATCCATGGTAACACTCCCAGACTCACCCCTTAAAACTTGATTATGGATAACAAAAATTCCCCTATCCTTAAATTGACGAATATGAATCTTCTCAAATAAGATAGACCTAGCCGCAATACTAGCATGGATCCTCCTAGAGTCTAAAATATCAAGTCTCAAATCAAGTTGGAAAAAGACTAGATGCCCTATGCCAATGGCCTCTCAAAAATTAAAATAGAGGCCAAGCTACCCATACTCATCGCCTTTCATCTCAAGACATCCACTATAATGTTTTCCTTTCTTGAATATTATGCAATAAAGATGTCATAATCCCTCAGCAACTCCATCCATATGCATTGTCTCAAGTAAAGATCTCTTAGTCATAAGGTGTTGACGACTATGATGATCAATGTAGATCTCATAATAAACACCATACAGATAATGCCATGATAAAATAAGTGCAAAAACTACTGTCGCCAACTCCTAAATCATGAGTGAGGTTGTTGCTATCTTGAACCTTTAGTTGCCTCAATGCATAAGTAATAGATTATACATACCATATCAAAACAAATCCCAAACAAACATTGAAAGCATCTCAATATATGTTAAACCCCTCGCCCTCAATAGGAAGAGCCAATATAAAAGCTAAAGTGAGAAAATCCTTGAGCTTCCACAAGCTCGATTCACACTTCTTAAACCACTGAAAGAAACTTCCTTTTGGGTCAATCTGTTAATTGGTTCTACAATTATAGTAAAACCCTCAATGAATCCCTTATAGTAACCTGCCAGAAAGCTACAAACCTTTGACGAAGATGTAGGTCTGACCTAATCTGGAATAGACTCAATCTTTACTGGATCCACCATAATCTCATCCTTAGACACCACATGTCCTAGGAATGTAACAAACTCGAGAAAAAACTAGTACTTTGAGAATTTGGAAAAAAACATATGATCTCTTAAAGTCTGTAGCACAATCCTCAAATTTGTATATACTCTTCTCTACTCCTTGAATACACAAGAATGTCATTGATGAACACAATTATGAAGGAGTCTAAATAAGGTATAAACACACAGTTAAACAAATCCATAAATACAACTGGGGCATTGGCTAACCCAAAAGACATCACCAGGAAGTCATAGGGGACATAACAAGTCCTAAGGGTTGTCTTTGGGATATCCTCAGCCTGAATACTCAACCGATGGTAATAAGATCTTAAGTCAATTATAAGGAACATTGTCGCTCTCTGAAGGTGGTGAAATAAGTCAACAATATGAGGCATAGGGTACCTATTCTTCATTATCACATTATTTAGCTGCCTGTAATCTATACACATATTCAAGGAACCATCCTTTTTCTTCATGAACAAGATGGACCCTAAAATTGAGAATTTAGCACCTTAAGATCAGCAGGAGTCATATGACAAAGTGCCATAGAAATTGGTTGGTTGCCTATCTCAAGATCAATAACAAGCTCAATATCATGATTGAGAGAAAGGCTAGGTAGGTTGGTAGGAAAGACATCAGGATAATCACGGATTATAGGAGCAGAAACAAGCAAATGGTTCTCCGTACTATCATTATGAATATAAGTGAGATAACACTTGTAACCCCTCAATATAAGTCTCCTAGCGTGAACATAAGAAATAATCCCTATCGACGTATGGCTAATACATACCTTCCACACAACTGATGGAATGTCGGGCATGGCTAAGGTAACAATTTCAGCGAAACAATCCAAGACTACATGATAAGGGGATAACCAGTTTGTTCCTAGAATGATACAAAATTCCACCATATCTTATACAATAAGATCATACTGAGTATCAAACTCTTGAATGTTCATAATTCATGATCTATAAATATGATCCACTACTAAAGAATCACTACGAGAGTAGATACTTGAAATGGTATAAATAAAGACACCCTAAACAACTTTAACAGTGGTGCATAATAAGTAGACACATATGAATAAGTGGATCCTAAATCAAATAAAGCAAAAGATAATTAATGGCAAACTAAGATCATACCTATAATTACAGCATCCAAAGACTCTACCTCTAATTTTTTAGGTACCATATATAAATGACCTCTCCCACTTCCTTGCTTGATATCTGACTGACCACCTATCCTACCTATCTAAGGACCTTCTGGAGAACCCTATGTACAACCCCAACAACCCTAAATAACACCTCTAGCTGGGGGAGACACTTCCTTAATTGACATAACACTTTATGCTGAAGGAATAATTATCCCATATTACGAACCCTCTAATCAATAAAACACTCTATACTGAAGGTATAACTATCCCATATTACAAATGCTCTCTCGAATAATGGTTGAAGGACCAATAGTCATAACATACCCCAGGCAGTACTATTTTATTAAGATTTGTCTACCTCAAGATAGCCACCAAAAAACCTAAAATTTTTATCTCTCAAGGATTGACCTCTACTCTGGACAAAATGATCACTGTACTTGGGCTGACCCCCATTAGTAAGCTGAAGTGTGGCATTAATGGGATTACTAAACTGACCCTGATAGTGATATAATTGGCGCAGAGGGTACTTACTCGAAGAACCTCTACCTATAAACCATAAACCACTCTTCTCCTACTAAAACTACCAAGTAACATGGTCTGTTATTAATGCCACCTTTGGGATTGCGATGCATCTTCTCTATGGGCTAATCATAATCAAATACCTTAATAAAAGACCTACGAGAAGCAACCAAACTTTATTTAGCCATGTGAATAGAAAGTTTAAGTCCTTGAAAATAATGCACCAAATTTGATCTTACTCGATCGGCAAAATATATGTTGAATGCCTAGATAACTCATCGAATCAAGCCTCATTCTTTAATATAGTCATGGAACCTTGAAATAATCTCATAAAAAATCTTTCAGACACTCTCTAAGGCTATAAGGCATATACTTCCCTAAGAAAATCTCAGAGAACTGAATCCATGTAAAAGAAGGAGATCCAACTAGCCTAGAATCAAGATAACTTCTTCACCAATGCATAGATACCAGTTCCAACTAAAAGGTAGTGTAGTCATCCCTATAAATCTCAACCAAGACTAAATTACAAAGCCTATCCTCATAAGAAGTCAAGAACTTAAATGCGTCCTCACTCGGTGCCCCAAAAATTCTATGTGGAAACTATCGACTGAGCAACTATCGATGTTGTGGAGATATCAACTCTGCAGGCCACAATTATAGGTTGCGCATTGCCCTTTGTACAACTCTGATCCACAAACTGAGCATCATCATATAGTGAACCACCAACCAAACCTAATAACTAAACTAAAGTATCTAAGAGCAGTGACAAAGAAATAAACCCCATTAGAGACTGGACTTTTCCTGACCCACCACTGCTGGGGTTGAGGATTCTTTGGTATAGGAGTAGGAATAGGGTATGGTGTCGTCTCTATATCCAGAACTCTAGCTAGGGCTGCATCTCTCACCTTCCCTAAACCTATAGGTTGTTCATAACCTTTAGTAGGATCCCTAGTAGAAGATTCATGGTCCGTGTCTCCAGTAGCAATAGCTCGCATACTAGCCACTGTGAAAGAGTGAAACAAGATGATTTTGTACAAACTGACTAAGTATCATAGAAGAAAATAAATAAAGAAAGTGAAGATCTCCTAAGAATATCCTATAGCCTCCCGTAGATAAGAAATAAACTTCATTGTTTTGATCCAGAGGACTCTACTAGACACTTGCTCTTGTACCAACAATACCAGTGAGCCTAGCGTTTGATACCAAAACTTCATGGCCCAATTTTATGAGTCATGATGGAACCTACTTTAGCCCGCTAGTATGTAGCCTAACTATAGCCTAAAAAGACAAGTAATGGGCAAATTGGTAGAAGTAAGGTAACTATCAAAATCCACATCGGTAATTAGATTACAAGGCAAAAAATATAAGGATGACAACACAAATAAATATAGAATCAAAAAACATTAGAAATATTTTATGACCTAGTAAGGTCGATAAAAGAGCAACTAGGAAAAAAATAAGAGTATTATAAGTATCAAATGTACAATAGTCTCAAATAAAAAGACTATACAAAAATAGAGGAAAGAGAGCGATTTATCTGTGGCTTTAAAAGCTCACCATATCTATGAACTCCAACCATCACAAATACAACATCAACGATAATAGCTAGTACTCGTATTTGCATCAGAAAAAAAATAAAGAAGTACATTATGAGTACCAAAGAAATGGGTATTTAATAGGCATCATCAACTGACTTAGCTAAATCATAATATAAATATAATAAAAAGTGAGGTAATAAACTAAATATAGGAAAAGGCAAAACCTAGAACAGTGCTCCAAATAGTAAAAGTAAACATCTGAGTAAATAATATCAAAGAGAACATGGCTAATTATAGCTTAACTGCCCCCTATAAACTCATAAGACTCAAGTAAGAGTAAATAACCAAACAGAGCTCCCAAAATCCTGGTGGATACAATCAAGAAAGAAATACTGACAATAACACTTATAAGATATCCAAACCTTAAAAATGTAACTGTGGATCCTCCCATACGATAAATATCAGTCTCGAACTGATTCCATAACCATCATAATCATCCCTTAATGTTAAACTCGAATAAAAAATAGTAACTCACATGTCAAACTTAAATCAAAAGTAGTATCAGCAATATTAGAATCAAATTGGAAATAATATCCTCATAGATGTCAGACTCAAACCAATCTTATTATCATAACTGTCGAACTTGAATTGATCTTAATATCAAACTCTCCAAACTTAAATTGAACTTAATAAATCCAAGGTACAATCCTAGAATAATTCAAAATATATCTAATCTTATTTGGGCTAAAAAATATAAATAGGATGACGAAAGAGGGCCTCTTAAGTCTACAAGTATCTAATTATCATTTTAACTTAATGTAAGCTAGAGGGGGCTACTTCTAACCTCGAAAGTCTATTTTAAGGTAATTTCTACCCTAAATTAGTCTAAGGTTCAAAAATACCACTACAAGGTGCTTCAAAAGTATCATTAAGGCTTATGGTAACAATTCAACACAAGGAATGGGTAATTTGGACAAATTTACCTAAATATGGATCACTAACCGGCTAAATAATCTAATTTCTTCTAACTATGTGATCAAATCATATTTCCCATTACAACACTATAACAATATTATACTTATACAATAATAAATCTCAATCTATGAGGAGAGAAAGTCTAGTCAACCAGGACATCAAAGAATGCCCAATAAAGTTTTTTGCTAAATTGGAGATTTTCCCTCTTGAGAGACCTCCATAAGATGCCATGCTATAAAAATAGTAATATACAGATTCATTTAAGAATAATGATACCCACATTTCCTTTTAATTCTTTGGTTCCAAAATTGAGTCGAAATCCTATATGGGGCCCACTTGCAAAATCATAATTTCAAAATTGTCAACACGTCCCTCTATGCTCAAGGATCAATTACGCTAAAGAATAAGTAAATTTCAATCTCAAACAAAAATCAATTCAAACCATCAAGTAACTAGAGATTTATGTAAATCTAATAATTAAATCAAGAATTAGATGGAAACTAACAAAGGTTACGATGATGAAATGACTTTCCCAAGCTCACCAACACCCCATGATCACCGAAGATCAATCGCCAAATTTCCCAAGATGTAGGGTTTTAAGGCTCTTAGAACTTGGAGAAAAAGGGAGAAAATTGGTTAAAGGGGAGAATTTAATGCCCCTAAAGTTACCTTTTAAGAGATCACTTGACTGCTTAAGCAATAGACACTAAAGCGGAATATGGCTGCTTAAGCAATGTCTACTAAAGCGGTCAGCCTCCACTAAAGTGATAGGGTGGGACCATCCTCTGCTACTAAAGTGGACATTTGTCTTATAAAGAGACCATCACTTAAGCAACCAAAGGCTCGCTTATACAGCTGCACCATCTTAATCCATGCACCAGCTAAAAAATATTATTTACCAAGTTTTCATCGACCCATTAGTATATACTCAAAATACTGTGAATGAAAATAAACTATGCTAACCTATAAAAATCCAATATTCTAAACTCAATGGTGCGATCAAAATCTCCATCTGGACTCATTTAAATAAAATATGGGCCACATATCCAAGGTCTATTTTTACCAAAATGTATCCAATAGCCTAAAATGAGTTTAAAAGCCTTAGGACCCAAACTGAAGGTCCCCTAGCCTAAATAAAAGTTGATGGAACTATAAGAATTAACATACAAGTTTGTTAACCGAAAGTTTACACCCAATAGCCAATCCTTAATGGCAAGAAATTTAAAATAGGAAATTGTCTCTAAAAACTAAATGAACTACATGGTAACAAAATTGTTGTCTCTAACAAGTCACAAATATGACTTGGGATAGCTATAAGTAAGTTATAAATGGTGAAAAGATGTGGAAATAAACAAAGTGACTTGGATAGATGTTATAGGTATACAATAAGGAAATAAACAATTTGGATAAACATTAATATTAAATGTATAAATGTTATGAGAGAATTGAAATACTATAAGATAGATTGAACTAAGGCTCATATGAATATTAAAGTTTAAAATTATGGGAGACACTGCTAACCGACGTATAACCATGTCAACTAAACATTAAGTTTGATGTAGAATCCCCATAAAATAAAGGTACAATATATCTTTCTAAGTATAAAGGCTAAGATTATTTGATATTGTATAAAAAACTATAGTGGTACCTAGTTCTATGACTTAGGGATTGATACTAAAGGTATCAGCCTGACAAGTTGGTGAGCCTATATTACCTCATTCTCTAAGTGCTAAGTACTACTCCCAACTAGGCATAATTGATAGCTTGATGATATAAAATATTTGGATGTTAATCTAAGATGACATTTATAGATATAAGCTTGTCCATAATTATTGATTCCATACCTGACTGCCACACTACTAGTGAACTTTTCTTTATAAGAAAATTGATCCACGATTAATGATGGCATTTCAGATACCATAAGAATTAGGATCTTACTTTTAGAGATGAGTGTCCAAGAGCATTAATAGTATATCTAGATGACATGTATGTCATGTATCTTATTGTTATGAGACAAAGATCATGATCATGATATGAGAACATATACGTATATATATGTGTTTGTGTGTCATGTATTTCTAACCACATTAAATTGTAAGTTGGCTGGAGTAAATGCATAAAAAGGAACATATAAGGACATAGATTTGAATAAAGTCTATAAGGCTGGACTTAAACCCTAAATTCTAACTCATTAAGCTACTAATAGTCTAATAGGATAAATTTATCTGAAAACACAATTTAGAATATACTTTATCCAAAGACACTCTGTTGGTTAGTAATACTAAAAGTATGGATAAATCAAGACTAAGTAACTGACCATCTTTCTAAAAGGATCCTAAAATATGTAAACCTAAAGGAATAAGTGTTTGATTAACAATGTATGGGATCCTAGGTCATTGGATGTTCATAACCTACCATCTTTGAAGAATATAACTATTCATGACAGATTCTATGGTATGAATGGAATATGAAAATACATAATATAAGCCCAAAAGTCATGAAATATCATTGTACTTAAGGTTTATGTACATGATATAATCAACGTACTAAATTTCATGAAGAAAGATATATTTACAGTTTACTAGTTATGCGGATTTAAAGTACAAGAAGAGTTATGGTTATAATGAAAACCCTAAGTTTGAGATCATGAATTAATTGAGGAACGAAATGTATTTTGGAATTCGATAGGTGAAAAAATATCCACTAATGAGATCCCACATACCTGGAGACAAGAATCTTAAAGATATCCTTTAACTTAGGGATTGAAGTTGAAGAACCCTTATTTTGCCTTAGAAAAGGTAAATCTTTTTTTCTATGTATTTTTTATAAGTACCAATAGTAATAGGAGGAATGAGGGATTTAAAGTAATATTAGTCTTAATAATTAGCCTTGAAATTGCTAAAATGGCATAGTTTTGATGTTAAAAGAGTGGGAAAATACCAAATAACCCTTTTAAAACCATGTGGAAAAAATGTTAAAGTCCGTTGGACGATCTATGTGACAGCTTGTGGGACCTGATAAAATTACCCTTTTAGTAATTTTTTGTGTTCTTATTTATTTTCACCATTAGATCTTTCCCATAGCTGCCCCAAGTTATTTATGACTTGCTGAAACTAGTAGTTCGATTACTTCGCAGCTTATTTGGTTTTTATAACAATTCTCCTATTTAAAAGTCTTCATTGGTTTCAAATAGAATTTGACCTAAAAATTTAGTAAAACAATATCATATGGAAAATCCAACTTTGCCAATGCATCTCGAACATCGAAATCTATATGGGCGCATATCTCGTTTGCTCATATTGGACTTTGAATGCATTCGGAGGCCTTGGCTAAAACTTGGAATCAAATTCTAAGTTTTAGACATCGTTTAGTTCACCGTGGTACCACAATCACATGAGTTTTGGTTTGATCATGATGGATTAATTGCAGTCTAGCGGGAATGCACGCCACTGCTCCTGAAACCTAGAAAGGTCTATTTAAAAGCCTTCTTTAGCAAATATTTGGTCATTTCTTCATTGTTTTGAGCCTCTAAAACCCTAATGGATAGAGTAGTCTTCAAAGTGTATGTTGGGTGTTGATTGAGAGCCTAAAAAACTTGCATATTTATTAATAGCATCAAATCTAAGGTATGAATCCTTTGATTAGTGTTAAATTCTTGATTGTTGGACCCAAAACCCCAAATGGCTTGAGGCTTTATTTTATACCTAAATATGGTTGTTCTGCATAAATTTCTTGAGGTTTAAAACTCCCTAATGGTATTTTAACAATAGGTTGGTCTCGCAAACTTGTTTTACATATGTGAGACCCATTTAGGGGGTTTTGGTGTCATTTTGGACCTAAAGCATAATGGTGCAATATGGGTGCTGTAATTCTCATAATAATGCATAGATTATGTTATTTAAATTTTGGCTAGCGGAAGAAGCTTCGAGAAAAGGGAAAGCAATGATTGTTGGTTCATGAGCTATTTGAACTCAAGGTAGATTAGGCTTACTTGTGTTAGATTGAGCTTTATTGTAGTATAACAGTGATATCTTGATAATATTGGGTGGGGTCTTAGATGTTGAATTGGTAGATGGAAATTTTTGGGACTAGTTAGACCACTTAGGTCTTGAAACACATTATGTGGGTAGCTGACTCATAGCCTAGAACCTTGATTAGTTGGACTTGTTATCTGATAATTTACATGGCAATGCTCTAGTTTCTCTAGTAGATGAGAGTGACCTTGTTCACTCACTTTAAAGTATGTTGACCTAGATATGCTTAGTTGTGAAATAGCTTTAGGTGCTTGTGGTGACACAGGAGGAACACTTGATAAGGAATTGCCCTATGGAGCTAGTGTGGATTGGTAAGTCCTTAAGGCATAATTTAGATAACTTAGACTAATTTTGGGTAGAAGTTAAACTTGTAGAAGAGAATTTGGGGATTATTAGAAGAGAAACTTGACTCGTTTTAAGCTTGAACTATGTAACTTCATCAGTGACCTAGATATGTTTTGAACGCCAAGATTATGCTTTTTGTGATATGATGGCTAAACCTAGTAAATGATTTATTCACGTTGTCAATTTTGGGATAATGTGCATACTTGATTACAACAACAATAAACCCAGTGTATTACCACATAGTGAGGTCTGGGGAGGGTAAGATGTACGCAGTCCATACCTCTACCTCTAAAGAAGTAGAAAGGCTATTTCCGATAGACCCCTGGCTTGAGACACGAAATACTAAACAAATTCATAGTAAAGCATGGAAATAGATGGTATAACATAAATACGACACCCAAAAGTAATAGTAAATAGAGAAAAGTAAATAGATTCATAATAAAGCATGAAACAAGGTATCATAACAAGAATAATACCCCCACCAACTAACTCCCTACACTAGCGACCCAAACTGACCCTAGCCTTCTGCCCTAATTTGCATCTTCCAGATCCTCCAATCTAGGGTCATGTCCTCAGTAAGATATAACTACTCCATGTCCCACCTAATCACCTCTCCCCAGTACTTCTTCGGCCTACCCCTACCCCGCCTAAAACCATCCAAAGCTAGCCTCGCATACCTATGAACCAGGGCATCCATGCCCCTCCTCATCATGTGTCCGAACCATCTTAATCAGACTTCCCGCATCTTATTCTCCACTGGATTCACACTAATCATCTCTCTGATAGTCTCATTCCAAACTCTATCCCCCCTAGTCATTCCACACATCTAATGCAACATCCGTATTTTTGCCACCTTTAATTTTTAAATGTGGGAGTTCTTAACTGGACAACACTCCGCTCTATACAACATGGCCGGATGGACTTCCACCCTATAGAATTTGCCTTTAAGCTTGGGCGGCACCTCCTTATCATACAACACCCCCGAAGCGAGCTTTTACTTCATCCATACCTCCCCAATATAGTATGAAACATCCTCGTTAATCTCATCGTTACCCTGAATCTCAGACCCAAGATACTTAAAACTATCCCTCTTACATACCACCTGTGATTCTAAATTTACTACCACCTCATTCTCCATCCTCACATCATCAAACTTGTATTCCAAATACTCTGTCTTGCTCCTACTTAACCTGAATCCTTTAGACTCAAGAGTTTGTCTCCACACCTCTAATTTATCATTCACACCCCCCTACGTCTCATCAATCTAAACTACATCATCTGCAAAAATAATACACCAAGGCACCTCTCCTTGAATACGCCGTGTCAACACATCCATCACCAAAGCAAACAAAAAGGGACTAAGAGTAGATAAATGATACAATCCTATGAAGACAATGAAATGCTCTGAGTCTCCTCCCGCCATCCTTACCTTAGTTTTAGCTCCATCATACATGTCCTTAATTGCTCTGATATATTCCACCGAGACTCCACTCACCTCCAAGCACCTCCTTAGAGACTTTGTCGTATGCCTTCTTCGAGTAGATAAACACCATGTGTAGGTCCTTCTTCCTTCACCTATACTGTTCCACCAACCTCCGTACTAGGTGAATTTCCTCCGTTATCGAGCGGCCAGGCATAAATCCAAACTGATTTTCCGAAATAGACACTATCCATCTTAGCCTTACCTTAACCACTCTCTCTCAAATCTTCATATAGTGACTCAATAACTTAATACCATTATAGTTATTTCAACTCTGAATGTCACCCTTATTCTTATAAAGAGGGATCATAGTACTCCACCTCCAAGCCTCGAGAATACTTGATTGATCATATTATTTTCATGATACGGATAGCATTGGAAAGTCTAGTGAATTGAATCTATGGTTATGCTATCATACAACCTATTGGTTGGGTTACTATGAGAGCCTTGAATATATCCACATTTTTTAATCCCAAACCCACAATGTTTGGGAACTCCAACATCATTTATGTAGGATTAAATTTACCCTAACACTCCATAAATTCCAAAATAATTACACTTGGCAAAAATAAAGCGATTCTCTTCTTCTCCAAAACAAAATAGTGTTCTCCAAGTTCAAGCACAAGCTCCAAACAATTACCCAAGGAATTCATTTTAGGTATATGGGATTTCATCAATCGTTCTCTTACCTATTGCGTCCCAAGAACTATTAAATTTCAAGAAAAATCCCTACCCCTTGAATTGGGTTCCAGGTTAAATATGAGTTTTCTTACTCTCCTCAGTTTTTGTGTGTAACCAAATCATGAGTATATGTTTTCCCAGATATTAGTGGTTTCCTCATGTTCAAAATAATGAATTTCACTATCATGACATGTTATTGAGTTTGTTGGTTTTAAAGTATGAAATCCCCACTACCATTCTCTGTGCTATCATATTCAGTTGCATTAGTCAAAGCTGGTGGCTTATGAACACCCGGTACCTATATAGTCATACATATATCAATTTTTATATTATTAGCCATTCAGATCATGTTCATGTTGATAAATTTAGAATATTATCTTGTTGAGCATATATTAGTTATCAGATTATGTTAAGTAGTTATCTGTTATCAGTGTTAATTCAATCGGGAGTAGTACTTAGCACACAGTGAATGAATGGATGAGGCTTACCCGCCAGTTGAGGACTGAGACCTTTACTAGAATTCCCTATGTTATAGAACTACAGATCCACCATATTTTATAAGGAGTCACCATATAGCAGAGAACTGATACCTTAGTCCCTTAGGACATCAATTTAGTGAATCCACTCCAACCAGCATTGATACCCTTGGAAAGGTATTGACACCCTTCCAACTATGGTTACAAGATGGATCCTAATTAGAAATGATTGGGGCATGTCAGTTATTGTTAGATTCTATAGTCCTCAATTTAATTTTAGTTTATGTTTAGTAAAGGTTTGCTTGACCAAGTGTTTAGTATTCAGTTATTCAGTCTATGTAGTACATATTTATACTTAGTTTTGCATTCAGTTTAAATGTTCATGCATTTATGGTTAGCTTATATACTAGCTAATCTTCTCCATCTCGTATACTCAGTATACTCAAATTACTTATCACATATTTCTTTTCTCTATATTGTCACATAATATTAGTTTAGACGCTCAGAACTCAGACCATACTTAGCATGTTTTTGTTCCACTCAACTGTATTCTTGGTGAGTCATTATCTATTGAGGAGTTGCTATCATTTACTTATTTCTAGTATTTTTCATTACTTCAGTCAGTTAGAGTTCGTTGGGGACTTATTCCAATATCTCAACATGATTTAGAGAATTTTAGATAGACATGCTATTAGACATGTTTTAAATTTTATTGATTATCTCAGATAGTATCAATCTTGAATTTATTCCTATTTAGCATCAGTCTAGTTCAATTACCTTCAACTCACTATTCTATTAATTTCATTCAGTAATCATAGATTATGCCAGGCCATGGGTTGGATTGGGTCACTTGTGATTCTAACCACCGTGCTATGACTAAAGGGTAGTCCTGGGTTATGAAACACTTGGAACCAAAGCTCAAGGTTTGAAGTTTCCTAAGGTGTCTGAAATTCGCGTTAAGTAGAGTCTTATTGATGGGTGTGAAGCACGCCAAACTTACGGGTGAAAGGATATGAAACATTTTAGGAATGTTTCACATTTTTCATAATTTATGTCATGTGATAGAGTGTGAACTCAGTTATGTTTATTCTTCTAACTCGTCCTCTGCCCATTTACAGAAAATGCCTCCCAGAAAGGGTAACATAAGGTGGAATAGGGACGAGCCAGTACCATTGCCTGCTCCTAAATACCCTCTAAATGAGTAGGTCTCAAATGCAAAATTAAGGGTTGCTTTCACAATATTAGCCTAATCTATGACTACTCAAAATAATCAACAAGTTATTGCACTAGCCAACCCAGTAGTGAATTCAGTAGCAACTAGGATACAAGACTTCACTAGAATAAATCCCCCAGTATTTTTTGGGTCTAAGCCTGAGGAGGATCCACAAGAGTTTTTTGATAGTATGCAGAAGGTGACTGAGATAATGGGTGTCACCTCGAGTTAAAGTGCTAACTTGGTTGCATACAGTTAGAGGGAGTGGCTCACACTTAGTTTATAAATAGAAAGGAGGATAGAGGTGCCATGCAGGGCCTGTAGAGTAGGATGAATTTGTTAATTCTTTTCTAGATAGGTTCTTCCCCCTTGAGCTAAGCAAAGAAAAGGTGCAAAAGTTTATCAAATTAATGCAGTGCAGTATGAGTGTTAAAGTGCTATTCACTCAAGTTTACTCAGTTGGAGAGTATGCTTGAAATATGGTGTCTAATTCTAGGGCCCGAATGAGCAAGTTTATATTTAGTGTTTTTAAGGATGTATTCAAGGAGTGCAAGATGGCTATGTTGATTAAGGAGATAGACCTTTCTATATTGATGGTTTATGATCAACATATTTTGAAAGAGAAAATAAGGAGGAGAAAATAAAAACTAAGAGGGCTAGGACCGAAAATTTCAATTTCTCTTAGTAGAGATCAGATGATGGGAATCATTCTCAGTTCCTCTAGAAATCATTAGCCCCAGTGATAACGCTTAACTTACTTCTATAATTAGGAGGAAGGATGTTGTTGTCAAGTATATTTGAATAGGGTTGAATCTCAAGGAGTGAAATTATAGACTTCAAACTTTATGGATGTTCAACTTACTAAAAGATTACCCAAAATGCTAATAAAAATGACATGTAAAATAAAATGGGGGGATTTGTTCAAAAACTTTTTGCAACACACTTAAGCAAGCGCTCGATGAATGAAACTTTTACTTAGATTTTAAGATTTGAGGGAAATCTTGGGATTAAGTCTACCTAGGGGTAATGCATGTGTGTTAATATTGGTTCATCATGAAGTTTAGTTGTTGATTAACGTATAGGTTACGTCGAAGATCATTGGGGTCAATCTTTCAATAAAACCCTAACAATTTCACCAGTTGGCTTTTTCGAGCACCTAATAAGTGTACAATTTTCATAATCACCCAAGACCTCAATTAAGCATCCCTATTTCTAGGATGATGCTCTTGACATGATTTACACTCCTAATGTACTTATTTATAAGATTTCAAATGGTAGTAAACCATAGGCTCAATTGTCCACCATTACTTTATTCCTCTATAACCTTTTTCGAGGATGTTATGGGTTACCTAATATTTACCTCCATCCCCTTTCAAGGATGACAAATGGTTTCTAGAGTATGAGGCTTTCACCCATCAAGCCTATTGGGAGATTTGGGGCTTTCACCCATCAAATTCAAACCCCTAAGCTCAAGTAATAGTGGAATTCATACTCAAAAACTAAAATCCATGCAAACACAACAATATCTACACACAATTACACCTTAGTTCAACATAATCCAAAGACTAAATTATTTAGCTACTCATGAAGAAAGTAAAGAGAGATATACCATAAGGATTCTCCAACACATTCATTCTTCACAAGAAGTCTAAGAAATTTAGCCTTCAAAGTTGATTACAAACTTGCCCAAGATTATGGTTTCAAGTCTTCAAGTCCAAAATATTTATGAGCTAAGTTATCCTAAAGAAGAAGGGGTTTTTTCTTAAATATGGCTTGGAAAGTTCCTAAGTGATTTTATAGATTTGCCCCTGGGCATATTCCCGCTTGACCGCAGTCGTGAACGACTATCCCTAATTATGACTATGCGGTTGTGGTCACGTGTTGCAATTGTATTGCTCTAACTATCTTAACAAACCACGGCTGTGTATAGAGGATCGTGTTTTCAGTAACCGAGGCTAATATAGTCTAGGTATTTATCTAGACTCTTCTTTCCTCCCTGTTCATCATTTTTAGATCTAATACGTATTTTTGGTCTCCTTGGCTTTATACCTACAAAGAGTGGATATTAGTGCATCTATTTATGGATTTTGTTTCATTTATTCATTCAAACCAAAGAAATATGTACAAATAATGAGTGTAAATGAGTGGTAAAATCACCACTCATCACCCAATTCCATCATCTAATAGTACCCTAGTTCCTATGTTCAAATAACATACTCGTGATAAAGCATTAGGCTTTAAGTCTCAGGGTATCATGAATAGTCGTTTGACCAACCCAGTTTGCAGAAGATGTGGTAAGAACCACAAGGATGAGTGCATGGATGATAGTGATGCTTGGTTTGGGAAAGTCAGTACCCAAAATGAAGAATTGCCTAGTCATTGTGCAAAGGGGTAAGAATTTTTGTCAGTAAGGACAAACTAACTCCTCATCAATTACAACAAGTTGCCCGAAGAACAAGGGTGCCACTTCTACTGCAACTAATGGACAATGTTAAAATTGGCTTTATTTCCTTCAGACTCAACTGTATCTTGAGAGTTCTCTTGATGTAGCCGCTAGTATGTTACAAGTTTCTCACCTTCATGTGTATGCATTATTAGATACTAAAGCTACACTTATTTATGACTCCCTACATTGTAACAGACTTTGGCATCAGTCTTAAAATCCTAGTAGAGCACTTCACAATTTTTACTCCAATCAGTAGTTCTATCATAGCTAGATAGGTATACAGAAATTGCCCAGTCTCAATATACTAGAAGGTCACTTCAGACGATCTTATAGAATTAGAGATGACGGATTTTAATGTTATTCTTGGAATGTATTAACTCCACTCTTTCTATGCCTAAGTTGATTGTAGAAATAAGACAATCCATTTTCAGTTCCCTATAATCTAATCTTATAATGGAGGGGTAGCACTCTGTGTCCATAGGTCAGTTTGTTTCATTTCTTAAGGTGAGGAAAATAATTTCAAAGGGGTGAATATGTCATCTTGTTTGAGTAAAAGAAAAGATCTGAAACTTTGAGTCTTGATTTAGCTCTAATATTTAATGAATTCCCAGAAGTATTTCCTGAAAATCTTCTTGGAGTCCCTCCTGAGAGAGAAGTTAACTTTGGAATAGATATCCTCCAAGATACCCAACCTATATCACTTCCACCTTACAGAATGTCTCTAGACGAGATTAAGGAATTGAAAGAATGTTTGAAAGACCTCCTATATAAGGGTTTAATCAAGCCTAGTGTTTTTCTATGGGGTGCTCTAGTTCTCTTGGTGCACAAGAAAGACAATTCTCTCAAAATATGAAAAAACTATCATTTGTTGAACAAATTCATAATCAAGAATAAGTATCCTATCCTAAGGATTGATAACTTGTTTAACCAACTTCAAGGTACAAATATTTTCTCTAAGATAGACCTCAGATTTGGCTATCATTAGCCCAAAGTCTAAGAATGTGACATTCCGAACACAACCTTCAGAACATGATATGGTCACTTTGAATTTATAGTCATGTATTTTGGACTAAAAAATGCTCCTTCAAACTTTATGGACTATATGAACATGGTACTCAAGCAGTACATGGAGATGTTCATCATAGTCTTTGTAGATGACATTCTTGTTTATTCCCATAGTAAGGGTGAGCATGTACACCAGTTAAGGATTATTTTGTAGACTCCTAAGAATCACCAGTTATTTGCTAAGTTTAATAAGTATAAATTTTTACTGATATTCGTGGCTTTTCTTGGTCACATTATTTTTGATAAAGGCATCTGAGTTGATTCTCAAAATACCAAAGCAGTAAGGAACTAGCATTGACCTATCTCTCCATCAGATATTAGGAGTTTCTTGGGCTTAGGTGGGTACTATGGATGGTTTGTTGTAGTATTTTCTTCTATTGCCTCTCCTATGTCTATACTAACTCAGAAAAAGGTCAAATTCCAAAAGTCTTATTCTTATGAGAAGAGTTTACAGAAGTTGAAGACTTAACTCACCTCTGCTCTAGTTTTGACTATGCATAGAGTTTAGATGGTTTGAGGTCTATTGTGATGCTTCTAGGGTTGGTCTTTATTGTGTTTTAATGCAGCGAGGTAAAGTTATAGCTTATGCCTTTAGACAACTCAAACCTCATGAGAAGAACAACCCAGCTCATGATCTTGAATTGGCAGCAATTGTATTTGCCTTACAAATTTGTAGGAACTACCTCTATGGGGTTCATGTTGATTTGTTCATTGATCACAAGAGCCTCTAGTATGTTTTATGTTAGAAAGATTTAAATCTTCATCAGAATAAATGGCTAGAGTAGTTGAAATATTATCATATAAGTGTGTTGTATTACCCAAGTAAGGCCAATATTGCAGCCAACATCCTTAGAAGATTATCTATGGGTAGTGTTTCTCACATTAAGGATGAAAATAAAAATTTAGTATGTGAGGTTCATTAGCCAGCTAGATTGGGAGTTCGGTTGGTTAATTTTGCCGAAGGTAGTGTAAGGGTTCAGAATAGATCAAAATCTTCTTTGGTTGATGAGGTAAAGGAAAAGATAGTTAGTGATCCTATTTTACTTAAGTTGACAGTAGCAGTTTAGAATTAGGATGTTGAGGTTTTCCCCTAAGGGGAGATGGCATGCTTCATTCTCAAGGCAGACTATATGTTCTGAATATGGATAATTTGAGGTAGAGAATGTTAGCAGAGGATCATGGTTCATGATATTCTATTCCCTGGGAGCTACTAAGATATACCGTGATTTATGGGAAGTCTATTGGTGGAATGGTATAAAGAAGAATATTGTGAATTCATAGCAAAGTGTCCAAGTTATCAGCATATTAAGGTTGAGCACCAGAGTCTTAGCGGTATGCTTCAAGAATTCAACATCCCCAATTGAAAGGTAGGAACTGGTGAATATGGACTTCAACATAGGGTTGCCTCTTACTCGTCTTCAATATGATTCCATTTGGATTATTATGGATCGAATGACTAAATCAGCTCATTTGTTTCTAGTTAATACTTCAAACTCAGCCAAAGTCTATGCTAGGCTCTAACTAAGAGAATTGGTGGAATTCTAAGTAGTTCAATTGACCATTATACTAGACAGAGGTGCGCAGTTTACCTCTAATTTTTGGAAGAATTTTCAGTAGGTTCTTGGTACCCAAGTTCATCTTAGGACCGCTTTTCACCCACAGATAGATGGTCAGGCAAAAAAGACCATACAGGCTTTAGAGAAAATATTGAAGGTTGTGTAATTGATTTTAAGGGTAGTTGGGATGATCACTTGCCTTTGATTGAGTTTGCTTAAAATAACAGCTATCACTCTAATGTTTTAGATGGCCTCGTTTAAGAATTTTTATGGTAGGAGGTGTATATCTTATATTGGCTAGTTTGAGGGTGTTGAAGCTGTATTTATATGGATAAATTTAGTGCATGAGGAAATGGGAAAGGTTTAGATGATTAGAGAAAGGCTTAAAATGGCCCAAAGCCGTCAAAAATTCTATGCAGATGTATGAGGGAGGGAGTTTGAATTTGATGTTGGTAATTTTGTTTACTTAAAAATTTCTCCCATGAAAGGGGTGTAGAGATTTGGTAAGAATAGGAAGCTCATTCCCTGTTGTGTTAGTCCCTATAAGATTTTGAGATGGTATGGGAAGGTGTCTTATGAGTTGGAAATACCTGCAAAGTTAGCATTAGTGCACCCAGTGTTCCGTGTTTGTTTGTTAAAGAAGTGCATTGGTGATCCAACTTTCGGAGTCCCTTTAGAAAGGATTGGAGTGGAAAGTAGTCTCTCTTATGAAAAAGTCTCAGTTGAGATCCTTGATCATCAAATTCATAGGTTGGGGAATAATAAGGTCGCCTTAGTAGAGGTTCTATGGAGAAATCAATCAATTTAGGGAGCTACTTAGGAAGCAGAGGGATATATGATGACTAAGTAGCCCCACCTTTTCCCTTCAAATAAGGTAATAGTTTCTCTAAATTTAGTAATTAATTCTTTCATTTCTATGTCACCAATCCATCTATCTTCATGTCATATGATGCATTCATGAGTTCAGTTTAGTTCATGCATCAGTCACAGATTTAGATATCAGCTCATGGTTCAGCTTATAAATATTCAGTGTAAAATCTCAGATTTCCCTAGTATTTCAGCTTATTCAATCTCTTCTGAGGATGAATGATACCCCAAGTTTCAAGCTCAACACCCGTCAAAGGATAGGACAATAAATTAGCTTCCTAATTCCACTAGTCTCACTTTAATCCAATGTCATGGCAAAAAGTTACGAAAAAAATTCTAAAGCCCTGTCCAACTTCTAGTTACAATGACTCTAGCAATGAGTCATTCCCAGATATAACGAGTCATTACATATGAGTCTCTGCCACCCAGTGAGATCGATTTTAACCCAATAAAAATGAGTTTGATTCATGACTCGCTATGAGACATAAAAAGTCGTTGTGGACCCATTGTCACTCTAGTAAGAAATCTAGAAAGCAAATCGCATATCACTACTACTCATAACAACTCATGATCAGACCTAACGAGTTGTTATGAAAGGATTCATCACCTTAATAGAAAGGATCCAAGACTCAGGGCGTCAAGTCATGACTTATGACCAGTCGTAATAAATCGTTGGGTAAGTTATGATATCTAGAACCAGAAATCCCTGTATGATTTTAAAAGGTGATTTTTTGTAATCCCTATCTTTTAATCCGAAATCCACATTGTTTAGGCACTACATCATTAGTTATTGAGGGATTAAAGTTACCATAACACTCCATAAACTCCAAAATCATTACACTTACCCAAAATAAAGAAATTATCTTCTTCTCTAAAGGAAACTACGGTTCTCCAAGTTCAAGCACAAGTTCCAAGAAATTTCCCATTAAATTTACATCAGGTATGTGGGGATTTCATCAATTGTTCCCTTCCACCCATTAAGTCCCAAGAACTCTTAAATTTCAAGAAAAACTCCCTTCCACTTGAATTGAGTTCTAGGTCAAATAAGCGTTTCCTTACTCTTGTGAGTTTATGTATGTAAACAAATCATGTGTATGTGTTTTCCCCGATATTAAAGATTTCCCCATTTTCAAAATCATGAATTTCCATATCATGACAAGTTGTTGAGTTTGTTAGTTTTTAATTGTTAAATTCCATTTACCATGTTATCACCTCGGGTTTTTGGTCCTTAAAAATCTTTGAAATTTAATCCTCACTATCTTAACTACGACTTACCCTACAAGTAGTAGGGTATGTTGACGGGTCCTAGGTACCCAATCGTAAAAAAAATAGTAAGTATGTGGTAAAGTTCTTCTCTGAGTAAAAGTGGCTCACTAAGGGTCATAAGGACTTGTTACGAGTTTGTGGGTGCAAATCGTAGGATGTCTAGTATTTACCCCAATTGGGTTCTATATTGACTACAACAGGACCCTACGAGTCGTAGGGTCCCATTATGAGTGGTACTATTAGAGTCTTAGGGTTGGCAGTTGTGGGTTTCCTGGGAATTATCTTGGCTACAACTTAGGGTGATGAGTCATAATAGTCTATATGAGTCGTGTGACCCGTAGTATTTTTTTGGTTTAATTTGTTATTTTATTAATCAAATAATATAAAGATGGACCAACCCATCCATTATAAATGGAAAACAAAATCTATAAAAGGAACCGTCCCAACATGCTAACCCGATCTAACAAATAAATAAATAATTATAAGTGTACGATTTCCAAATCGAGCTTAAACCTATGCTTCACTTTTGACCGCCTTTTGTTTCACTTCAGACCGCCTCTTCATCATGTTCCCTTTCAACAATGAAGAATTCACTCTTCTCCATATGTCGGTTTGCAATGTTTTGTCGTGGATGCATTGATTTGAAGCTTTTCCAGTTTGCATGAGTGAGTATTTCTTCTCATTACTCCCTTTTCTATGTTTTGCTTATCTTAACTCCTATTTATCTTCTTTGTTCGTTAAATCCACAATTGAAATTTCAAGTTTATAGATGCTTCCAGTGTATTTTGGTTCTAACATATCGGGTCTAGTCCACTGAGGCTTGTGTCTTCCTCTAAGTAAGATCTTTACCATTCTTTGCTTACTATCATCTTTGTATCTTCCTTTCCCTCCTTGTAATATGTTTGAGCTGCAGGTATAGCTGAGATAGAGATTCTGGGGTGCTCAGACCCATTGATATTTGGAGTAGTTCAAGTACCTCAACCGCTTGAGATAAATCTGACCATAAAACCCCCAATCTGATGAGATTTCTTTTTTTGTTGACCGGTGTAGATAGGCTACTTAGCATTTTCACCCTTTTTCTGTACCTCCTACATTTGTAAATATTGTTTGTGAAACTTGTTGTAAATCCCCAGTCCCTTACCCTTTTGTTGGTGCTAGTCGCATATATGGGCATGGCTTCTTATCATTGTTTGGGAGTTTAGATGGTATTAGGATTCAGCACCGAGCGAACCTAGTGATGGAGGCATTCCTGCCAGTATAGGGTTTGACCCTTAGTAGTAGTCCCTGAGTTATAGAACTACATAGCTAGCGTAGGGTAAATCATGTTCCTGCAAGACTAGGGTTGACGTAACCATATACATCTCATAAGTCATCTTGCCAGATTAGGGTTGACCCAACCAATGTTAGTAACCCATGGCATGGTGTCAACACCATTCCAACTAGGGTTACATGTTGGACGCCAAATTTGTCCATAATCGGGGAATTTCAGTTAGATGATAACTCCCATAATTACAGTCTCAGTTCCAGTATTTAGTAATCAGTACTCAACATTCAGTGCAAAACTCAGTTCAGTTCTACACGATCATAACTATCAGTTACCAGGAATCAGTTATCAGAAACCCAGTACGTCAGTTCATTCTAATTCAGACAGACAATATATGCTTAGTATTACATGTTCATTATCTTCAGTAGCCCCAGTCTTGCATATACTCTCATCCAGTCACTTCATGATAAGTTAGTTATTATTACTTATACACATGAACCCATGCATATTAGCCTTACCTCACCTAGCATTCTTGTACATTCAAAGTACTGAAGCATACTCTCTCTTTGAGCTATAATGTCTCAAATCATAGGTTCAGACGCTCGTGTTCCTAACCATATCTATCCAGATCAATCGATTAGCTGCAGTTGCAGTAGTGAGTCCTCATCCTTCGAGGACGCAATATTTATTTAGATAATGCATTATTTTAGTATTTCAGTTATTTCAGACAGTAGTTGTGAGTTAGTTGGGGCCTGTCCCATCAAAACTTTTATTTCAAATGTTTAGAGGCTTTTAGACACTATCAGTTAGTAGTTATTTTATAAAAGTAATCAGTATTGTTTTAGCTTTATGAACCTTATGGCTTTTTCAATTTTACTTCCGCATATGTTTTATGATTATTATTAAGTACTCACATTAGGTACCAATCATGGGTTAGCTTGCAGTGCTTCAGGATTGTAAGCACCATGTGATGCCCAGGGTATCATCTCGGGGCATTACACAAAAGGTCATCTCCTTCTTTCTCCTTCACCTATAACCTCAACTAAGAAATTACATCAAAATTTTCACCTTCTAAAACGTGTACTCCCCTACCTAAAACATCACCACGCTTCCACAACCACCATCATACTAACATGCGGAGGGTCATTGAGGGACCCGAGCATAAACATCATGAATAGAAGTAACACTATTAAACCATAACTTATACTTATTACACTACTCAAAGAGGGACATGAGGTGAAGATACGATAGAAAAGACATAAAGTGCTCTGTATATCAAGTGTATGGATCATAAGTAAAGAGTCGTTCGGCATAAATGGATCATAAGTAAAGATTCATTCAGAATAAACACAACACAACATGATTCTTAGGACAGGCTATAATGAGAAACATGGGTGCACTTATCATGAGCTATATAGAATAGAGCTGGAATTCATGTAGTTAACAACTAAGACAAGGATTGCCACTTGAAGTGATTGCTCCTCACTTATAGAACTGAAATTTGACATGAGTTAGCATAAACTTTATCACTTTTCCTAATTCCGGCATAAAATGAATTGGTAACATATAGAAAGCATAGTTTCTTAGGACTAAGCATGATATAAGACAGATTTTTATGGATCGTGAGATTCATAACATAAATCTTGAATGCATGAAGTACTGGATTTATTGAGACATCATTGCTTCTAGTTTGGAGGTCGGGTCATGAACATAAGTTCATAAGGAACTCGAATAATAGACGCAGGCATGACTGGAAAACATAAGACATTAGCAGAATGACCTCTTAAATTGAAGTAGGAGGAGCTTTCTTGAATAGGATTTGATTTATCATAATTCTTACTTGAACTTGGCACCGCAAGAAAAATTTAGGAACTGTCTAAATTCGTCATCTCCCCTTTAGATCAAAGTCATAATTCTCGAATTGCGTACATAACCTCACATCAAATCTATAGCCACGACTCTCAACACAAAAGGGATATCACCATACACATAAACGCTAAACTTGTAATTTTTGTTGTCCACTATAGCCATCAACCTACCACTCACAGTCTCATGAGCATACATATCCACACCCCTTATCACATAACAATATATTCTCCATCACTTAACATACTCATATTGAACCTCTAATCGCATAACTTACAACCTAACAAAAATTGTAAAATTATACCAAAGGCACATACTGCCTACCTATATTTCGATAATTCATCTATAAAGAACATCAAACAACAACTCCTTAGTCTTCCATATACTACAAAATTCAAGAAAACTTATACCATAAAACCTTACCTAACCGCATATTACCTGGGGGAGGGGGGGTTGGAACTTATTCTTATATACTTATGCCCTTATTCACTTGATGACTCAACCGTAATTCATCATTTTTTTCACATGTCCTCATGAATATATATATATATATATATATATTTATCACAATTATCCACCCCTTATTTTGCAAGTTGCCAACCTAGACTATTTCAAACATTACATCAAGCCAACTAATTCATTCCCACAAAACATGCAACATTAACCGTAAGCTACTATTATCACCACCACAATCCACATCTAAAGTTCAAGCCTATTATCTAACAATACCAATCGTATGAAGTATGCCACATGCTATACTAATCAATCAAATAGAAATATCAACCTAAGTCTCGTATTTCACTTAACTATGACCTATAAGTTCATCCTCCCCACGACATTACTACTATACCTCAAAAGCTACTACATACCTTCTCACACATAGTACTAGTTTACAACGACTAGAGAAAAGACAATCAAGGGGGTAATGTCACATAATAGGGATAATCGATCTTAATCTTATATTATGATCTATAATGATTTTATCAACATATTCCACTTCCTCACATCATATTTACTTACCTATTCATACATTTAGACTACCTTCAAATTCCCTTTACACCAATGAGTCTCAACCCATAATTTATTAACTAAACTACCCCTTTCTATTCGTAGCCTATAAATGATTTCAACAACACCATAACTATCCATTCTAAGATCCTTCATTATTTTGAATAGTTAAAAATTATAGACAAACACTTCCTCCATAGACCACCATAAATCTATAAATATTTCTACCATATTAGTCTATCATTATAAATGGAAACCTATCCTTCTATCAAGGGTTATACAACTAATACCAGCTTCTTTATGCAAAAATCACTCTTACTCTAACTTCTAAACTTGTGGCTTCATATTACTAACTTCTGGACTGTCTTACTACCAAGAGGTTATGACACTTTATCACATACTACTACTCAGGTGTAAATAATGTTCCAACATTCTTCAGTACATCATTACCCTTAAGTGTGACATTTACAATAATGGTTTTACAAAAGGGATTGAATATACTTCAAACCTCAGGCTCAGATGCACGACTGATGTAAATAGAGGTATAAGCTTGAATCAATACACTTTAAGAAACTCATAAACTCCTCTCGAGTCCTTGTGCAATTTCATAATCTTTTATAACTCAATTAGAAGGGACCACATCATTTTGACTATAAGTTTCTGCACTTAAATCAACTCGACAATGAGACATATCTAATAATATAAGAGTAAGAAAAGAATTGGGATAACTTTCACATAAATGATGCTATAGCATGAACTAGAGTATGAAAGAGAACATTCAGGCTCCATAGCACAAACTAAAACATGAAGAAAGAGAAACATTCTTAAATGCCTAGTAGCTTCCTCCTTATAAGTGTCACACGCTACATACCCATAAAAAGGAATCTACCCGACGCGACTTTACAAACACCCTAGGACCATGAACCATGCTCTGATACCAATTTTTTCATGACCTGAACTAAGGCCCTATCCATGAAGAGCATCACGAGCCATGATGACCCGAGAGCCCCTTCTAACTAGTAATCATATGCTCAATTCATATACTATAAGGAAATGCAGTTAAACATAACAAGATAGAAACATGGTTGTTCTCTTACTTCAACTATTTAATAAAAATATGAATTCATAAACATTCAGAAATATCTAACACTAGTCTACAAAATCTCTAATAATACAAAAATAATATTTGTCAAAAATTAGGGACAAGGACCCTAGTCGAACCATGAACTAAAACCAAATAACAATATTCCATAAACAAGGCCTTCCAAAATAAGAAAGTCTCACCAACTGCAAACTTCTGACAACAATCTACTATTTAGCAGAACCGTTAAATTGGGCCTCAGAACTTGAAATATATGGGGCCAATACAAAATTTACTCGTACATAGAACAATCCAAAAACAAAAAAAATTATATACAACATAGGTGAGAGCATTTCATAAATACATGTTATCTTAAAATAGTTTAAAACACATGGTCACAATCTGAATCTTTCAAAACACAATCTGCAAATCATAACTCTACTCTTCCTTCTCTTCTGAGTTAGACAGCACACCCTACAATCTATAATTCCATGGGCTATATGGAATCTTTCCTTAACACGGCGGCCAAGCCCGCAACCCAAGTTTGTCACAATGTTTGGAGTATCTGCTTATTTACTATGCCATAGGGCTATCGCTACATATAATTTCCCTTTCGAATAACATAACCCCATGTCGGTAAATTGCAATTTTAGGTAATGAGTTGTCTGGACTCATGCCTTATTTGGGTAATCATCTAACTCTCATACGCCCAATTTTAGACCTCTTTTGAACATAGATTCTTCTTAAAATTACTTCTCTCTTCTTATCTTTAGGCATATCAAAATAGGATATCCTCATACCTAGACTTATAATCCATGTCAAAACATATCTATCGCCCTTTCGTATTTCCACAGGTATTATTGACCACCCAAAATCACATTTAAATAATGCAAGGAAGTCCTTATTTCAAAACATGTGCAAACTTATGCAAAGACACTCCCTTTTCAAAATTTCAACACATGATACTCAATTTCTCAAAATAATTCATGCAATTCTCTTGATTATTACATTGAAAATTTATAAACAATAAAACACTTGAAAACTAAGAAAGCACGCTCTCTTCATTTCACAACCAAGATAAAGTTCATAAACACCAATAAACTCGTATCTCATGCTTTCAATAATGCAATTTCACAGCCAACAACATGTAAAGTCAAGATGTATCATAACAAGAGAGGGAAAAATTCATTACGTATGCTCTCAATTTACTTTTAAAAAATGAAGACACTTATACGTATGCAAACATGATTCAATTCTACAAAAAGGCCTCAAGGCTAAAACGTATATTATCAAAAAAGGTTCATGATGCATACTTTTCAATGTAAATCCAAAACCTTTCATAAATACACGATTTCATAACTTTAAAGATTACCAAAAAACTATTTAAATATGCCCATGAAGTTAAGAAAAGCCCCATGTACCATAGTTGATGAAGAAATAACAAAAAGGTTGATCCTTTAAGCTTGAATGTGCAAAACCTAGGTTGTTTTTTCTTCTCTTGTGTTATGGAAGATGATTTAGGGATCTGATACAGCTAAAACATTTTAGGATCCTTAAATCCATGTAAAGATATTTAGGGGCGGTTATGTAATGTCAAAAGACCTTGTTGCCCTCAAAATAACTCAAAAATAGAGTCCCTACACCGAAAAATATAGGGTAGGTGGCACCTAACCAATTGAAAAACCCAAAGTTGGAGGCGCCAAGCCCATGGCCAAACCTAAGGTGGGCAATGCCCAGGCCATCGTCTAGCCTGGACAGTGTCTCATTCAATCACCTATAACTTTTGACTTCAAGATCGGATTAACAAACGGTTGGATGAGTTGGAAAGAAGACTCAAAGGGCTTTAATTTGATATACAGTTGTCCACGTGAATCTTTATATACTAGGAGAAAAATTTGCTGGAAGTTGACCCATGCAAAATCGTCTACTAAAAATCAATCGATAGAAAGGTTCTCAACTTAACTTTTGATCTAGGAGATTCTTATGGTGTATATTCGTCTCCAAGGAAATTTATACACTAAGGAAAACATAATTCACACTTATTTCTAACTAGACACCATTTGATTCGGGTCCATATACATTGGAGAGAAGATTTAACTTTAGCTCGTTAGTGCGGGGTGTTACAAGCTGCTTCACCCTAATTAATTATTATAGGTCACTAAGTATTACAAAATTAATAATATTTAATAAAAATGATAAAATAGACATAAAATGATAAATTAACTCTTGATGTTTAAAGCTAACTTGACGTTTTATATGAGGCTCACATAAATTTTTTCACAAGTATTTTTTATAGTAATTTTGTTGTATCACTCCTAATTAGTTATTACAAGTTATTTAAGACATGTATTTTTCACTACTTCAAGCATTATTTTACTATATCACCCCTAATTAATTAATTTGATCGTCTAAGCATTAAAAAATATTTCATAAAAAAGATAAAATAGACACAAAATGATATGTCAACATAAAAAAATAGATTGACTATCAAATTATATTTGTGCAGATAAATTGAGATGTGGCAGAGGAAGACATAAAGTAACATATATTATTTAAAAATGAGATAAAAGGGTATTGTAAATCACAATAATTAAGAACTTAATATAAAAAAAGTAATTGATTGTCGAAATTTTATCTATGCCACATAAATTGGGACATAAAAAGTATTCATATCTTATTGAAAAATTATGTAAATAAAATTATAAATCACATAATTAACAACTCAAAAAAATAAAAGATATAAAATATTTGGCTGGCTTTAGAAATTATACCAATGTCACTTAATGGGAACAAAAGAAAAAAACATTATAAATCATAATAATTAAAAGATTAAATTTTGATGATTAATTATCAATATTTTATTTGTGTCACATAAATTAAGACAAAAAATAACTTTTATTAGGTCTGTGCTAGCACGGTGGTCGATATCTAGTATTTTACACAAAGATTTATATAATTATGAGAGGGGAATGGCCCATGTCAGCACGGGCCCAACAGATTAAGCATTTAAATTTTCTTGTAAATGAAAGCATTTAAGTTTTCTATCAATAGTAATGGCAATAGTAAATACAGTACCAGGTAACTGGAATAAAAATAGGCATGTATCAACAATTCAAACTTTGTCTATTTATGGATAGATATGGTATAAGTTTGCTCTTTACAATCCACACAGTAAAACATAAATTGTGTTCTTCCAACAACCAATTCAAGTCTCAAGTACTGCATTTTTTAACCTTATGCTTCTTCTTGATCAAAGCTCTCAACTCAATTGCTCAAAGTTGACATTGGCTACCCTACTTCAATTAGTAATATACAGACATGGTAGTGCAGCTATAACATATGAGTCAGATAGAAGTAAAACTGGACAATCGCCATTTTCAGGTGGCTTTCCTATAAAAAACATTTAATTCAATCATGATATGAATTTGTAACTCAATGCAATCCAAGCAGAGGTCGACTACTTATTTTTTAACATAGCATAATATCCATAACAAATATCCATCTTCTTTCCACAACTTTAATATTCAACCATTTACGTTTGGCAGAGGAAGGGGTTTTCCTACAGGGAAAGTGAACGTGAACTGTGAATCTGTAGCTCAAGTTGCACAAAATGAAAGAGAACCAACAATACTATAGAAGCTATTGAATTTAGATATACAAAGAGATAAACACCACCTATTGGAGGTCTTTAGGTTCATGACCATGAATTCTTTCTTTAAAGGTCAACCACGTAAACCTTTGGGGTTTCCTCAAGTGTTACTTAAAGAAATAGGGAAACAAATTAAAGTTGTTGAAGAAATATATGATGTTATAGATACAACCACTGAAAAATTATTAGATGACGCCGATAATGAAAATGAGGATGAAGATAATGTTGTTGAACTCATAGAACCGGTTAGTGAGCTACAAGAAATTAGTAATAATGAAAGTGAAGAATCACAATGAGTTGGTTCATATATTTTGATCAAAATCAATAAAAATATTCCTGACTAATTCAATGAAAGGAGTAACCGCTTATCTAGAGAAGGAGAAGAGTATGAATCTGTGAAAAGTTAAAAGTAAAACCATGAAAAAAATCAATATTAACATTTCTCTCATTAGCATTTTTTGTGAAAATTAAAAAGTAAGACCATGATAAAATCAGTAATTATATGTCTCTTGTTAGAATTGCCAACATTATTGTAATGACCCTCCGGGTCATTTACCGTATTTCCATATATTTTTTGTCGAGAGATAAGAACCCTAAATAGTATAAGAACTTGAAATTAAAACTTGTTGGTTATTGAAAAGCTAGATTAACATCTATCTTTGTGATTATCTTTTGATTTGAGGTAAGAATTCACCCTTTTCTTGGTGAAATTTCTTGATTCATTGCTCAAAAACCCAAAACCTTTAAGGCTTTTCTTTTGCCCCAATTTAGCTTGGTTTTCACCCATATTGTAGGGTAATGATTCCTGTAGCTTGTATGAATATTGATTTGATTTCGGAAATACAATTTTCATAAGTGGGACCCACATAGGGTTTTGAGGTAATTTTTGGACCAAAAGCATAATAGTGCAATATAGGTATCGTTATTCTTGTAAGGATGAGTAGAATATAGTTTTGATATCTTGGCATCTTGAGGGATCTTCGTGGAAGGTAAAAGTGGTGCTTTAGCGATTCATTGAGCTTTCTTTGGAATCGAGGTAGGCTAGGTTTATCCCTTATTAGATTGAGCTATTTCATAGTATTCATATGTTATTGTATTAGATGTGGGAAGCTCTTTAGGTATTGTATTGATGAAATGCAAGAAATGGGATAGTTGGACCGTTTAGACCATATTAAAACCGTAGAGTTAAACAATTAGTTTGTTTTCTTATGCCTTCGGTGAATTGGAATTCATTCCTCATGTTTAGCATGAGAATGCCTTGAATTAATCTAATTAGGCATAGTTGACCTAGTTGGTCATACTTAGGAAAATTTCTTATCTTAGATTTAATTGGGGCTTTTTACCATCTAAAAGTGAATATTCGACACCTTGAGCCTAGTTTGGGTAGAAATTTTTCTAAAATTAAACTTAAGTATTAGGAGTGGACTCTTAAACCACTTTAGGTTATGACACATTCTAGCTTTGGTAAAACCGTTTATGCTTATTAGACCCTTGAAAATGTGTATAGTGGTAATATTGAGAAATCTTGATGCATGATGGTTATGTTGTGTAAGTGAAGGTTGACGCTTATTAATTTTTCTATTATTTATGCTATTAACCAATTCAAGTTCGGCTATTGATCATATTTATCGATTCGAGTCCGATTATTAATTATATTTAGTGGTTAGACAGCAGCTAATGATTATATTTACCGATTCAAGAATGGAAATTGATTATATTTACCGATTTAGGTCCGTATATGCATACTTTACAATGATGGTATACTTTTATAATACCCCATACTTTTTGCTAGCTCAGTTTAGCATCTAGTATGCCAAGGGATTTCATTGAAAGGGTATAGCTCTTGATGCATGTGGAATTTTCCAGCTCTAAACCCCTTAATGTGTAGATGATTGAATTATCTTTCCGACGATACCAATTTTGCCTTAATTCGATGCTCGGTTGGGAAGTTATGGCAATTTGAGTGAATGCAGTAAGGCATCGAGACAGGCACCGCATCGCGTTGAAGGATAAATTCATAATTGTCTAATTTTTACTGGATCTTCGTGATTACTTCATGTCAAGGTGAAACTATAGTTCCCATTCATCCTTTTCTATTATCTCATCGCGATTAGCCTGTATCGCGCCAAAATTTCCAAAAGGACTGACACCGCATCTCGATGGAGTGCAAAATGGCACTCGTCCTTTTTCAGTGATGCAATGTGATTTTGCTGCATCGCGCCAAGGGTCAAAATGACAATTGTTCTTTTTTCAGTAGCACAACGCGATTATGTCGCATTATGCCAGGGCCCAATTTGGTACTTGTCTTTTTTTTACTAAGCCACCGTGATAGTGGCGCATCACAGTGGGGCCCAAAATTGGAATTTCTAGTTCTGAATAAAATTTTAATAGGGCAATCTAGTCATTTTCCTAGCCCCCAATTCATGAATAACACTAAATTAATCCTATTCTAAGCATTATATGCTCACTTTTCATCAAATTGCTCTCCAAGAAAACCCTAGAGCTCAAAACTTAATCTATAAGAAATCCAAAATTCCACCATTCTTTCTCCATGAAAACTCAAAATTCAAGGTTCCTAATTTAATACCTTCAAGAATTCTTCTTCAAGAGAACAAATAGGAATGCAAGTTCAAGCTTCCTTAGTAATTGCATCAATTAACGTTTGTGGGATTTATGAATAAGGATACCTCTTTCATCCTTGTAACCAAAACTAGTATTTAATTACAAATATACATGATTTTGTATGATTAGTCTTGAATTTCAAATTATGGTTCATACCCAAATATTGCTATTTGAAGATTATGAGATTTTGAGTGCTTTAGATGATAAATTGCATGGCTAATTTTTGTATTTTCATACGTATTGCAGAAATTTCCAAATTTTGAATTGAATTATCGTATTTACATTATAAAGCATGAACATTATGATATTTTGACATGAATTTGATGCATGGATTACTAATCCCTAGTTTGAATGTTGTTATTTCAATAATGGATAGGCTTTAATCATCCCACAATTTATTATTTTTAGATTTTAGTAGAGATTTGACATTTTGATCTTAGCCTAGACAGGAGTCCACTTTACAATTTTAGATTATGGTTTAAATTAACAGATATACAATTGGTTTTCATTATAAACTATCATACTAGTTTTAAAGTAGATTTCCTACAGAATGAGCATACAGATTAAAGGGTGTGGTATTTAGCACCGAGTTGGGTATGTTCACATGCCCCAGAACTATGAGCCAATGTAGGTACAGATTATCAGATTATTCCCATTTTTATATGGATGACAGATACAGATATGATCACTTAGATTAGGTTATACTTCTTGGCAATAACATGACAAGTCTCCCCAATATGAGGTTTTCCCAAAAGAGAATTAGACATTGGACACTATAATAGCTCACATAGTGTATATCAGTTAGAAGAACCTCCCTACAGTTTATAGAGCAGTTTTCAAAATAATTCCTTATGAAAAAGAATAACAAAATACTTTTTAGAAACTAAGTGTAAAGGCTCACAACTTTATTTAGATATTGCTTTATATGAGACATTAGCTACAGATTTTAAATTTTCAGATTTCAGATATAAAAGTGAGACCTTTTTAACTTAGGCACTATCATCTACAGATAGAGTACTAGCACACAACTTATAGAACTAAATGTTATGACTCACTAGATTTATACAACATGTTTTGGTACTCATGATCATGATTCCCAGTTTTAGTTAATCAAGCTTATGTGAATCATCTATATTTAGCATGCATTATTTTACAAATTATAATGATGTTGATATATTGCTTTACTTATACATTCACCTTCATATACTCAGCACAATCCAGAAGTACTAATCTACATTTACGTCTATGTGCTACATTGTCTAATAATGTAGGTTCAGGTGCTCAGTTTCAATAGCGTGAGTGATTTTGAGCATCTTTATCTGCATCCCGACAGTTAGTAGTCCTCATAGTTCGGGACCCAGTTATTTAGTTTTCTAGATTATTAGTATAGATGATTTAGTATTTTCAGACAGTTCGAGTCAGCTGGAGGTTTTTCCCAATGACTCTCTAGCTATTAGTAGTAGAGACTTGTCAGACTACTAGATATGGTTCGGATCTTCAAAATTTATTATTTAGACTCTTAAGTCTAGTGTTTTTCAAACTTATATTTAGATTATTTCAGCGTTTCTCAAAAAGAATTCCATATTTAGTTTAATTATATATATATATATATTGACCTTTAAATCTAGTAGAAGGTAGACAGGGTTGGCTTAAGGCTACTCATAGTCTTGAGAATCATGTGACATCTCAGGACCCATTTTTGGGACATATAACTTTCTATGATTGACGATATCCAGATCTGAGAATGAAGGTAACATTTTTGCTAAGTTAGAAAATAAGGGAATGGCTATAATGTCGCATGACATAATGGACTCTAGTGGTAAGATGATTAGTGGATAAATGATGACAAGAGGATATATGATGACTAGTAATTGAATAAAATAGTTAATATGAGATTGTTAGATAATGAATGGTGGTTAGTAAGTAACTATAATAAGGTTGTTCAATGATGGTAACATCATGAAAAATGGGTACGTTGTGAAATATTGGTAAATTATGGGATGATGGTTAAATGATGATAAAGGTTAGTTATAATGCTGGTTGTTTGCCTTATTCTATCCTTGAGTGTGCTCTCTAGGCATATGGGAGCCTATGATGAGTTATTTACATATCTGCATTAATTGGTGTCTAGGAGCTAATTTGTAGTTTGTGATTATTTGTGTGATATTATGTTACATTATGTTATTATTATGGTTATTAAACACCCCAAACTTTGTCCCTTTTAAATTTTCCTGAGTCTTTAACCTTCTGGTCAAAATACGACTCATACCATGACTCATATGATGTAGGTACGAGTCTAGGACCCTAGTTGTATGTCGGTCAATGTGACATTGTCCAAGTTCTATTTAAGGTATAAAAAGGCTCCATACGAGTCATATGTTCATAATACGAGAAGTACAGTGTCTAATTGTATGTTGTCCAGTGTCTAACCTAGATGTTCTGTTTAGGGCAAGACTTAAAGGGTACTAGTTGTATGTTGATGGTACATGTTAGGTAAGGGAGTCCTATGTTGGAAAAAGTGTGATGTTCAATAGACTAATTAAGTGACGACTTGAGGGCACCACTCGTAAGATATGGTTACGAGTTCAGGGTTCCCATCGTACCCACATGAGTTATTTTTACAGCTTTTATGCTAAGGGTATTTTGGATAATTCCTACCCTAATCCCTCAAGACCCTACATTATATAACACTATTTAGTCCCTCATTCTATTCTTAAGAATATTAAAATACCCTATAAATACTCACTAAAAAACTCTCAAGAAGATTGGGCTAGGGTTTCTTCAAGGTGGTTATCTAGAGGCTTAGGGATCAAAATCTCTCTGCGAATCTTTGTAAATCAAGCATGTGACTCTTACTTCATTGTTAGTTCACAAAAATCATATGTGTTAAACATTATTTATGGTTCATTAATGGTGGTTTTCAAATCCATGGTTGTGGGATTGAATGCATAATGTTGAGTATTGTTTTCTCATGTTTTAAACTACGGTTATACATATTTTGATAATAGTTTTGCACATGTGGGTGCATGAGAATTGTGGCTTAGATAAATGGCTCATAGTTAACCCTAAATTGATGGTTTAGGCTTAAATAATGGTTTAATAATGGTTGTGTATATGTGTAATGAATGCTTTAATTGGGCTTTAAATCGGGATGTGTAGCTAGGTCGTGAAAGTGGAGTCCAAATTACTACCACTTGAGACCACACTTGTCGGTGTAAGTATCTATATGTGTATGACCCCACAAATTTCCCTCATAGTTTGAGCCTTAGAACGTGTCAAGTGAAGTGTAATTCTGTCCCTAAAAGATTAAGAAGTGACTTCCTAAGTGAGTATCATGTTAATTATATGTAATTTTCCCAATTTTGACTTTTTATCATATGGGAAGTTTGATAATCTTTCTGTCGATATAAGATTTTCCCAAATCCGATACCCAAATAAGAATTTATGGCTAATTTAAATCCTAGTTCGTAAAACAACATCATTTTGGTGCTTGGCGCATTGTGGAGAGGGTCTATATGACAATTGTCAATTTTTAGTAGAACTCCAAGATAGTGGCGAATCGCAGAGGACCCCAATTTCCTAATAGTCAATTTCCAGTGGCCTGGTGCTATTATGATGCATCGTGTTGAAGTTACAGGTCCCAACTAGTGGGACAACGCGATGGCTCCACATCACAGTGACTGCCAATTTCCCATTTGTCAATTTCAATGAGCCACCGCGATAGTGGTGCGTCACGGTGGCCTATGAAATTGGTTTCCCAGTTTAATTTTTTTTCCATCTTCATTCAAAAGTTTAAAAGGGCACTTTGGACTTTTTCAAAGCCTCTTAAACCGTGCAAACACCAAATCAAATTCATTTACAAGCATTCTATAAAGTTTTTCTCAAGTTTTCTCTCAACAAAATTCCTAAGCATCCTAAACCTCTTCCAAGAATCTCAAGAATCCACCATAGATTTTCTAAATTGAGTCAAGATTCAAGGTTCCCAAGTCAAGGGCTTCAAGAACCCTCATTCAAGAGTACGAATAGAGTTCCAAAAGTGAAAGTTCATCTAAAGCTTCTAATTCAAGGTATGTGGGGTTTTGAACAAGGGTAATTCTTTCACCCTTGTGCCCAAAATCTTATTTAAACTACAATTCTCTGTAATTTATGAGATTTTACATAAAATTGAATTGAGGTTTTTCACCCATACTTATTGGTTGCAAGCTTTTGATGTTTTTCTTGAATTGAGAGTCTAATGGCATGATTTTTACATGTTTTCTTGAGAAATTGTAGCTGGGTCTATAACCTATGATTTTAATCCTTGAGAAGTTAACAGTTGAAATATTTGAAATATTGAAATATTTGAAATATTGAAATATATGAATATGTTGAGATTTTGAAATATATTGCTGAAATTTCCAGATTTCCACATAAGTTATGAATCTATGTGCTATCTATTATGCTTTTGATGATTTTTAACTTGAGATTGAATTATGGGTTACTAAGACCTACTTGAGACTCAAGATTTTATGAACTATTGTGCTATAAGAACCCATGATTTGAGTATTCTGAGATTGTTGAGAAATATTTTGACCTAATAGTCATCGAGCTTTGAAATCCACTTTCCTACATGAGAGTACAAATTTGATTATTGGGTTCGCGGAGAACCATGAGATTATTTCTAAAAATGAATTTTTATGAGATGAGCACAGATAATCTAAAGGGAGTAGTATTTAGCACCGAGCGGGTAAGTTACTGCAGTTTCTTACCCCAAAACTATGTACTACCGTAGGTTGGGACGGAGGTTGAGTTTATGATTATCATTGGGCCTAAGGCTGAGTTGATATTGGGCCTGAGGCCAAGTTTGTTTAGTGATCACTGGACCTAGGTTATACTCCCTGGCAAGAGTATGATGCCTCTCCCCAACGTGAGGTCTCTTCCTTAGGAGAACAAAATGTTGGACTCCATGTAGCACGCATGGTTTATGTCGATTAAGAGAAACTCCCTAAACTAAAGTATTTTCCATTGAGATAATATATTTTCCTTTAAAACTAAAATTCTTTCCCTTGAATGAGTATTTTTCCCTAAAGATTGAAATGAGATATTATCCTAACGTGAATGAAATTCCTTCAACTATGTTCCAAAGTTATATGATTTTGAATTCCAAGTATTTGAGTTCAAAAGAGTTATGAGTTTTTAAGCATTGAAGAAGTTTTACCCTCCATGAGACATATACATGAGTTGAAAGTATTGCTTAAAGTTTCCTTTAGCCTTGAATAATGAGAATAAGATAAGATTACAAATTTTAAAGATGAAAGTATAATGACTCACGAGATTGTGTCATATGTTCCATTTTACATGATTTATTAACTTCTCATTTTATACTTATTCAAACCATGTGAGTCATTACTTATTATATGCATGATTTGATAAAAGAGTATTGATGTTGTGTTATATAAATGCATGTACCCCCACATACTTAGTACATTCCCAAGTGCTGATCTACATATACGTCTATGTGCTACATTATCTTATAATGTAGGTTCAGGTGCTCAGTCCTAGCTTTGTCAGTGATTTTTGAGTACCTCTATCTATATTTCTATAGTGGTGAGTCCTCATGGTTCAAGGACCTATATTTAGATAGTTCCATATTTTGAGAGACTATTTTGTTATTTCCAGTTCATTTTGAGTCAGTTGGGGACCTGTCCCAATGGCTCTCTAGTTCATGGATTAGTAGAGGCTTTGTCATACTAGTTATCAAATTGTGGTTGTGTTGAGGTTTCTAGTATTGTGGTCATTTGGATCGAGCATTTTCTCTATATTTCCTTTCATATGATATGACTATGCTGGTGTTTGAATTATTTTATCTTGAATGAGTGTTATTAGTATAAACATGCTCAAAGGGTTTTCTTGGGAATACTTATAGCCTTAAGCATCGTGTGACATCCCGAGAGTTGATTGTGTGTGATTACAATATCACTGGTAGGTTTGAGTCCCCCAAATGGATATATGAATTGGAGGTTCAAGTCCCCCATATTGTATATATCGATGCTTATATCACCTTAATTATGCCAAGAGGTTCAAGTCCCCCTAATGGCATCTATAGTTATGGATATTCTCTAGTTTTTACAGCTACATGCACTTGGGCCCTTCTAACAAGGGGAGAGCTAGACTCATATAGTCTGTGGGTGACTTGACATATGATGATTATGCTACATAGCTTAGGTTAATGTTTTTAAAGTTCATGTTAAATCGTGTTCCCTATCCCGGCATGATATATATAGATTCATGTATTCGAGTGATTGCATATGATGATTTGACTTGGTTTTGAATGATGTCATTATTTTATTCCTTTATACCTGAGTTACATGCTAGCATTTTAAACACTAACCATCTCTGGATGTCGTATCCCCACGCGATATAGGGATTGAAGGTTCTTCTTCTTCTTTTCCTACGCAGGGATCAGGCGTTCGAGTTAGCTCATAAGTTGACATTGAAGTGGTGATCTTACATAATTCTGAAGGCATTCATTTCATGGTATTTATATTCTTTGTATCAAGCTTTGTTTAGATTTGGTTTTGGCTATTTTGGGGGGTATGTGCCTACATTTTGTTGACATTAGATTTCTAGAGGCTTTATTGGACTTTTGTCGACTTGGGTGTGTTAGTTTAATGTGTTGTTTGGTGTATTGACTTTGATATTCCATGAGTTATTGTTAGTATTATATTGATCTATCTTATTATATGTTTGGAGTTCATCCGACACTTAAGGTTGTTGAGCTGACTAGGTTAGGTGAAGGGGTGATCTCCATTCTATGTAGGACTTGAGATACCAATCATGTCCAGGCCCTAATTTGAGTTGTGACAAGGTATCAGAGCCTAGGTTTATGATCAATTGGGTGTCCATAAAGCCGTATTAAGTAGAGTCTCTTTTATGGGTATGTAGCCCACCATACTTATAAGAGAGAGGCTATGAGACATTTAGGAATATTTCTCTTTCTTGTTGTGTTAATTTTGAGTGATAGAGCCTAAGGTATTGGATTCTTCTGATTTTCATTCGCTTATCTTTCAAATCATGCCTCCAAGAAAATCTGATGTTCATGCTAACTCTTTTATCCCGTCAGAGGATAATGTGGACGGAGCTCATCCAACTTTTAGAGTCCAGCCTGGTCAAGGGTTATTGCATCTAACTGTCCTTATGAGGTCCCACCTGTCCGCATTGATCCTACTTTTAAGGGTGACACTCATACTCAGTCTCCTCCTAGAGAGGTTACTAATATTGAGTTCCATCACTCTATTACCTCATTGACATTATTACTAATACTGAGTTCTATTACTCTATTACCTCATTGACATTATTGGTGATATCTCAGTCCCAACAGTAAGGTTCTACTGCTCCTATAGGTTTGTTCGAGGTGACTAGGGTTGGCCAATTAATGAGGTTGCATCATCCAATATTTTCTCGTTCAAAGGTTGAGGAGGAACCTAAAGTTTCATTGATGAAGTGGAGAAGATCTTTCATGTTATGCATACTTCAGAGGTTGAAGGTGTAGAGTTTGTTGTGTATCAATTGAAGGATATGGCATACCAGTGGTACAATGAGTGGGAATAGTCGAGAGGTGAGGAAGTTGGTACGGCCTTGTGGGATGATTTCTCTAGTACATTTTTGGATCGCTTCTTTCCTTAAGATTTGAGAGAGAAAAAGGTGGAGGTTTGTTAACTTAAAGCAAGGAAAAATGGCAGTCAAGAAATATTCTTTGAAATTCCATCAATTGTCCTGATATGCTCCTGAATTGGTATCAAATATGAGGGACTGAATGAGAAAGTTTTCTTTCGAATTTTCTCATGAGTTGGTTCTTAAAATTAAGGTTGACTTGTTGATCAAGGACATGGACATCTCTAGACTAATTGTGTAAATTCAGCAGGTCAAAAAAAGAGAAAAAATAAGATGAGCTTGGTAAGAGGCAGAGAAAGAAATTTTAGTATTTAAAATAGAGTGAGATCCAACAGCAGAGTGGTAAGTGGTCTAAGAAGAAGAGTTGGGGGAGTCCTGGATCTTATTCAACGACTTGTTCTCCCTTTCTAAAATTATTTGGGGATCGACACTTTTAGGGAAGTGATGCTTCTAGGGTACAGGATGCCTAATATTAGGCCAGTAGGGCCCATTCAGCACCATCCTACCCTCTGTAGATTCTGTGGTCAATATCATCATAGTTAATGTAAGAAGGGGAGGAATCGATGTTTTATGTGTTGTCAAATTAGTCATATGCAGCACTATTGTCCCTCTAAATTTGCTTCAGGGGACAAAAAGTTTCTTGTTGCCTCTTCATTATCTTCAGCACCAAAGGGTGCCACTTCTGGCTCCAAAACAAGTCGAAATCGTCTTTACACACTAACTACCCATCAAGAATCCATCTTACTGGTATGTTGAAACTCATTTATCATGATGTATACTATTTACTTTATGCGGTGTCCTCTCTATCTCTCTTATGTGACCCTATTTATGGTTGTGTATTTTGGATTTGGTCCTGTGTCTCTATCAGACCTTTTTTCTATTTCTACCCCAGTAGGAGACTCTGTGATTATCAGAAGAGTCTATAGAGGGGTGGTATCTGTTGGTAGTAGAAAAACTCTGGTAGACTTGATAAAGTTAGATATGGTTAACTTTAAGTTATTCTAGAAATGAACTGGTTGCACTCATGCTTATGCATCTTAAGACCGTTGAACCCATAAGGTCATGTTTAAATTCCTAAATGAGCTAGTAATTAAGTGGGAGGGTGGTTCTTAGCTCCTAAAGGAAAGTTCATATCATATCTTAAAGCCCAAAAGTTGATTTCCAAAGGTTGTGTCTATCATCTAGTCCAGGTTAAAGATTCTAACTTAGAAGGTTTTTCCCTATATTCTGTTCCTGTGGTAAATGAGTTTCCTGAGGTCTTCCCTAATAACCTTTCTTGTGTCACTCCCAATAGGGAGATTGAATTTGGTATCGATCTTATTTCGAACACTCGTCCTATTTCTATTCCCCCGTATATAATGGCTTCAGCTGAGTTGAAGGAGCTTAAGAAGCAACGAAAAGACCTCTTATATAAAGGTTTCATCCATCCTAGTGTGTCCTCATGGGGTGCACCGGTGTTATTCTTGCATAAGAAGGAACCCTTCAAATGTGTATTGATTAGTTGTAATTGAATAAGGTGACGATAAAGAATAAGTATCCTCGTTTGAGAATTAATGGTCACTTTGATCAACTTTAGGGTGCCAAATTCTTCTATAAGATTGATCTTCAGTTTGGGAATCGTCAGTTGAACATTAGGGAGGTGGATATCCCTAAGACAACTTTTTGTACCTATTATGGGCATTTTGAGTTCTTAGTGATATTGTTTAACTTGACCAATGCCCCTATGGAATTCTTATATTTGATGAATAGGGTCTTCCATTAGTTCTTGGGTCTATTTGTATTATATTCATTGATAATATCTTAGCGTACTCTAAAATTAAGGTTAATCATGCCGATCACCTCCATCTTGTGTTGCAGGCCTTGAAATATCAACATTTGTATGCTAAGTTCTCCAAATGAGAATTTTGGTTAAATGTCGTAACTTATCTGGGTCATGTTGTGTCTAGTGAGGGGATTATGGTGGATTTTCAAAAGGTTATTTGTAATGCCTCGAGATCCCATCTCGAGATATCATACGGTGCTTAGGGACCCAAAGGACCACAAGCTAACCCTTTTCTGATATCTGTACCTGTATACTGCATAGTATCTAAAATAAATGTGGAAACTTTCCATAAGGTTCAACAAATCTATACATACTCAAATCTGAAAATTGAATACTAATACATCCGCCTGAAAAGCCTCTAAACTGTCTGAACTATGGAGTTGATAGGACATGTCCCCAACTAACTCCGTCAACTGAAAATAAATAAAATCTGAAACAATAATAGTAAACGGAGATTCGTTCTCAAAAGAAGAGGACTCACTGCTACTGCTGCTGATGGGGACTGAACTACTGAGGATAATCTAGATCCTGTGCCTCTGAACCTATGGTGTCAAATAAAACACCATAGCACAAATGTGTCAGTACAGAATATACCGAGTATGTAGACGAGGTAGGCTAATGAAACATGCATGCACAATATCTAAACTGAATAATAATGAAAGATGCCGCATGAGAACACATACATGAATGCACAAAACATGAACACAATATCGCAACTCTAGAAACTGAAATTTGCATACCACTTTACTGTAGATTGAACTCACTACTGACACTGAGATACTAAATCACTGACTCCTCTGATACTGATAACTGAGGATCTAGATTTCCTTACATCAAGGACTGTACTCTGAATTTACTACTTGCGACTGACAGAATTAGAGATCGACTTTGCTAACAGATTATTCTGGAAGCGATTATCAATGATAAGAAGTATGATTATATATAAATCTGACGACAAGAATATTTAATAGAAATATGATACTGTGATCAATCCTGTCTGGTGGCATATATCTGAATATGTTATCAATCAAATGTTTACGTAACCAAGCCTATCTGTCGGGATGGTCCATGAATAAATGGAACTATCTGAGTTCCTCATAAAGATAAATGAATGTATCTGATAGTCCTTATTTCTGATAACTGATTTTGAAATTGAGACTGAATCTGAAACTGAAACTGTGGGAAGTAGTCACTTAGCCGACATGCCCCGACCTACCACATATGGGGTCCAACCTGTTCCCCAGTTGGAAGGGTGGCATTACCACGACATTGGTAAAGATAACACTATGTGCATTATCTTTATGTAACCCTCATCTATCAGGTGCTTAAACGAGAACGGTGGAGCCCTTATCTAACAAGTCAAGCCACCTTATCTACCCTCATCTAACAAGTATGATGTCTCTCATCTACCATCAAATAGTAGGTATGATGTCTAAACCTATGCTGGCTACGTAGTTCTGAAGCACAAAGATTTCATCTAAGAATCACACCCTCTACTAGTAGGTCAGTTCCCATCCTTGAGCTCGCTCGGTACTAGTTTCTACTCCCAACTAAAAGACTCTAACTGAATTCTTAAATAAGCACAACTGAACTAAGCCTGATACTGATCATGTTTCTGAAAAGATCTATCTGAGTTACGCTGAAATTACTTAGTTTCCTATCTGATGGAAAAGACATCGAATCATAGTATCTGACTGAAAATACAGAGCTTGAATAAATTACTCAAATCACTTCTAAGATTATAATTGAATCACTTGAATACTATTAGATCTGAGCTTATTACAAGACAAAGGCTAGATTACTAGCAATACATTGATTTCTAAGATTACTGAGCTCTCTTAAGTTCCGCACTAGTCTGAGGATACAGAGTTCTATAGTTCACTGAGTTCTGAGAATCATGGCTCAGCTGAAATTATTGAGAAACTGACACGGGCTCTAGACAACAACTCTATTTTCAGGTATAAATACCCCCAGGAATCAATAGCATAAAAGTAAGCATCATCATTCATTCATCATCACAAGCATTCATGCATCATCACAATCATCCATTCATCACTACCATTATTTATTCATCATTACTAGCATTCATTCATCATTAAAATCATTCATGGATTATCACAATCTGTAAAGAATCCCTTCAAGTAGTTGGGCATCACAATATACTTTCCCTCTCATGATCCTTAGGACATCACATTAAGCATTAAGGAAACATAGACCTCTATTCATTATCATATACTAGCCTAGGGAAGACATGCTATTAGATTATACCCCATTTAATGAGATTTTACATGTAGTACTTCATACCTATATCGGTCTTGTCATGTATTTGGATATCACTTGATTTGGGGGAAACTTTGTACTAACACGTCACTATTTACTTGCTAACCATTTGACATGTATTAAAAGCGTACCATATATCAAAGAGCACAAAAACTGGGAATTTACAACCATCATATCTCGACTTGTTCCTTTGTTCCCTAGGGTCTTTCAACAACCACTAGACATGACCGATTTTACACCTACTTGGGGATTTCATGCTATCTTCGCACATTTCACTCACAAAGGCATTTTATCAAACTCTAGGCAGGCGTGGACCAAATCACAATCTGGAGTTTCCTATTCAACATACTATAGCAGCCCTTATGCTTCACCTAAGATCTTTATCAAACCTATGGGGAACGTTCTTCACTTATTCAACCATTTCTACACCGAAAAGTCATGAACACATCACATGGAAAAACAACTTCAAGGGGGTCTATCACAAACATTACATGAATTCCACATACTAGGGTCAAAGCTCATAAATTTTGTAGGCAAGCATAAATCAAAACTCAACAACACATTAAACATCCATTTCAACTCATACAAATCATTAACTTATAAACATAAAAATCTTTTAGTTTTAAATCTTGGATGAAAGGGACCCAAGAATCAACATCTACATACCTTAACCTTTGAAATTGGATGAACTTTAGTTCTTGAAACTTTATCCACACTTGAACTAAATAAATTCTTGAAGCCCACACTATGAGGAACTTGATTCTTGAAGAAACCTTGAAGATTTATGAATAATTTTTAGAAGATTAGGGTTCTTGATTAAAACCCTAGTTATACTCTCTTGAGAGAGTTAAAAAAGAAAATGATTGAATTAGGGTTTGAATGAGGGTTCCTTATGTTTATAGAGGCTCAAAAAGGGTGATAAATGACCAAAATACCCTTACAAAAACTCCCTTGAATTGCTGGAAAAATATACTTAATGTCATCCGTGACAGGCCGTCAGGTTTGTGATAGGCCATCATGAATGGTTGTCACAATGATAATGATAATGTCTATTGTGATTTCCATCGCACGTGAGATCTTTATTGTGGTATAATGATAATGTCTATTGTGATTTCCATTGCACTCATGAGTAGCTAAACTTCTCTGTTGGGGTGATGGAAGTCGTATGAGATACTATCTATTGCTATGATTTTGTGAATTCGCAACACGTATGCTGCTTATATCATTATTCTCTTCATCTTAATGCAAATTCTTGTGGTTGCAAACACATAGAATACGCCAGTATAGTATTAACTTGTTCGAAAGAAAAGTTATATGTCTGGAAAAGAGATAATGTCAAGGTAATAGGGTCCCATCCCCTATTAAAAAGTTAGTGTCGTAACTGAATTAACCTCTTGGAGAATTTGTACCGTTAGATACGCTGTAAGCTCGAAAGAGTTACAGTGAAATAGTCTTTGTTTAGGTCGAAAGACGCTTGGATTTACCATAGAATACAATTCTCTATAAGCACATGCATGTCTGAATTTCACACAACACATAGCCAATAGAGACGTACAACTCAGAAGGTGGACATAACCCCAACTTCTCAATTCTCATTGTTTTACATCTTACCAAACATTCTTTCTTTTTTACTTTGCTATTTTCTGTTTTTACCTTATTACTTTGGTTACATTACTTGCACGACAAAACTCCCCCCTTTTTACGAGACTTGCACTAAAAGTCTAGTAATCTTTGCTTACTTGTTGATCAAGCTATTCCCTGAGGGATCGATACCCAACCCAGTTGGGTTATATATTTGACAACGACCGCTTTACACTCCTACGAGAGCTATAGATTGAGCGTTATCAAAAATTGGCGTCGTTGCTGGGGAATACGAGTTTCAATTAAGTTTGTGATAGTTACTAGACCCTTTGGTCAAAAATTCTCGTACTTTTACTTTTATTTTTGTTTTTGTTCTCTGCAGGTTTTTATTCAGTGCATGCCCCATACTCGAAGTTCTGGTCAACCGTTATTACCTATCAATCCTGAACCACAACGTATTGGCAGAATGGAGGCACAACACGAAATTGAAAGGATGGCTGCTCAACAGGAACAGGCGAGACTAACTACTCTATCCGCCGCTCAAGTACATCAACAGAATATTGATAACCCCGGGTGAGCAATAAATCCTGACGATGAGGACCTAGGTGATGACGAGTTACTAAACCCTAGGCATGCTGCTGAGATCGCAACACCTGCCAATAGAAGAGATCGTCAAGCAAGGTTTAGGCATGAACGCCGACCTGTACAACCATCTTTCGATGATGATGATGATGATCTTGATGGAGCCGGAGCCACAAGAGCCATTATTCCTCCACCATTGGCACTCGGAGCCAAGTTCAACATCACAAGCACCATGATTCAGTTATTGCAACTCAAGGGATTATTTGGTGGACTAGCAGGTGATGATCCGAATATGCATCTCATCAACTTTATTTCTACATGCAAGTCGTTTGACAATCCTGGCGTTGGTCAGAATACAATCCGATTACGCCTATTTCCATTGTCTCTGTCTGGGGAGGCAACTCTATGGTTGAATGGGCTGACTCCTGATTCTATTACAAATTGGAGGCAATTGAGAGACGCTTTCCTAGAAAGATTCTTTCCACCATCCAAAAGAGCACAATTAAGAGATGAAATTAGCAACTTTCGGCAGCTTCAAACCGAAGCTCTTCATGAAACATGGGAGAGGTTCAAGACAAAGCTTATGAGGTGCCAGAACCATCACATGACCAATGTCCACCTAATGGAGATACTATACAGAGCCTTGAATTCAATAACTAAACCAGTGGTGGATAATGCGGCTGGAGGATCATTTATGGACCTCACCTTTGGTCAGGCAAGCAATATGCTAGATCGGATGACGAAGCAAAGTAGAGCTTGGCATACCAGGGATTCTGAGGTAGCAAGCCCTACTATATCTATTGGCATGACTGCTGAACAAAGGAGAAGAAAAGAAGAACGTGATCAAGATATGGCGTACCTAAAAACACAAGTGGATCTTCTTACAAAACATCTATTATCAGGGAAGACCAAAAAAGTCAAAGCTATTGCATCAAAAGGAAGAGACGAATCTGATTCGGAAGAAGAGGCCAACTACTTAAACAATCAGGAGGGTTTACGAGGTAGTACCCAAGGAAACCAAGGTCGGAACTACTATGATAAATCTGGAAACAAGGACCAAGGTAGTTGGAAGAACAAGAATGAAAAGAGTGGTTTATACGTTCCCCCAGGAAGACGTGACACCACCACATTTGGTTCCGGAAGCATGGAAGATATGATGGCTAAACTGTTGAAAGAAGTGGAAGCAACCAGTGCGGGAGTAACGGAGGTAATAAATGATTTGTACTCAATGAAGCAATTGGTTGACTCACATTCCACTTCAATCAAGCAAATAGAGCAGCAATTGAGCCAACTTTCGGCAGCACTCAATCAAAGAAAGGCTGGCACCTTACCTAGCGACACTGTGCAAAATCCAAGGAATGACGGATCATGCATGGCTATTACTACCCGAAGTGGTAAGGTGCTGGAAACTTCATCCAAAGGCAAGCAAGTGGTTGACGAGGCAGCAGACATCGATGATAAGGCAAAAGGAGAAGCTGTCGTAGACACCACCCACGACGTCCATGACGTCACACCAAGTATGTTGCATCCTGAAAAGGCTGAAAAACGGAAGCAAGAGGAGAAGAAAACCGTGGAGAAAATAATTCCTTATCCACCACCACCTTTTCCTCAAAGATTGAAGAAGATTGCGGATGATACAAAGTTCAGCAAATTCATGAATATGTTAAAGCAGCTGACCATTAATGTTCTGTTGGTAGAGGCACTAGAACAAATGCCTGGGTATGCGAAATTTATGAAGGATCTTTTGACAAAGAAGCGATCAGCAAGCTATGAGTTGAAGGATACTGTTCATCACTGCAGCGCAATCGCTACCCGATCACTAGTTCAGAAGAAGGCTGACCCCGGTGCTTTCACTATTCCTTGCACTGTTGGATCTTTGAACTTTGCCAAGGCATTGTGTGATCTGGGTGCTAGCATCAATTTGATGCCACTATCCATCTACAGGAAGTTGGGGTTAGGCGATCCGACACTAACCAATATGAGACTCGTGATGGCTGATAGGTCGGTAAAACGACCTGTGGGTATCTTGAATGATGTGTTGGTGAAGGTTTCTTCATTCATGTTTCCTGAAGACTTCGTTATTCTGGATTGTGAGGTGGATTCTGAAGTTCCCATAATCTTGGGACGTCCTTTCCTTGCAACAGGAAGTGTGCTTATTGACATGAGAGCTAATGAGCTTTTATTTCGGTTGAATGATGAAGTGGTCCATTTTGATATATGCAAAGCAATGAAGCATCCCAGCGATATGAATGTGTTCTCTGTAGCTAATGTTCATTATGAGGATAAGAAAGCATTATCTGTAGCGAAACAGCTTACTGTTGAGCCATTGTCTGTTGCGCTACTGAATGTTGAGCATAAGGATGATAAAGATTATGAAGAAACTACATGTGCTGTAATAGAAATAGGGTCCTATTCTCATACTCCTAAACAGCCGGACCTTGATCTTGAGAATCAACCGTCACCGACAGCGAATACTTCCATTGAAGAGCCACCAATGCTAGAATCGAAAGAGCTCCCCGATTATCTAAGGTATGTGTTCTTGGAAAGTGGAAATATACTTCCGGTAAGTATGGCGGATGATTTAAGTGAATAGCACGTAGAAGCTCTCATCTCTTCTCTGAAGAGATACAAGAGAGCTATGGGTTGGACTATTGATGATATAATTGGTATCCCTCCCGGGATAGGCATGCACAAGGATCATCCCGAAGAAGATTGCATGCCTACAAGTAAGCCTCATTGTCATCTGAATCCATTCAGAAAATGATCCACCATCTATCTCGATGAAGTCTAAGTAATCGAGATAGCTATGTTGTGCCGCGACAATAAATCAAGCGCAAGATGGGAGGCAACCCATCATTTTTCAATTTATTTTTTTTCGTTCTTTCGTTCTATTAAGTGTTTTCTTTTGATAAATAAAAATCCAAAAAGAAGAGTCGTGCCACGACCAAAACTAAGGATCTTGATGGGAGGCAACCCATCGTTCTAATTGTCTTTGTTGTTTTTGTGTAAATGTAGGTACAAAGATGTGTAAAACGAGGAGGTCGGTTTCAAATTTTAATTTGGACGTATTGCATATTAAAGGTGGTAAGTTAGGAATGAAGAAGCAAAAGGCTATGGATTGGGCATTGCTTATGAAAATATAGGCAATGAACAAGGCTAGGCCTATGTAAAACTAGCCCACGAACAAGGCAAGGCCTATACTATGGCCTAAGCTCTCGGAATCTAGTGTGCCATAGCATAGGCGCCGCCCATGCCCAAGTATGCCATAGCATAGGCGCCGCCTATGCCAATGCCTTTTGTCTCTGAATCTCATATGCCATGCAAAAGGCGCTGCCTATGCCTAAGAATGCCATGGCATAGGCGCCGCCTATGCTCAACAATGCTATGCAAAAGGCGTCGCCTATGCCAAGCATAGGCAAAGCAAAAGGCGCCACCTATGGTCACTTCTTGTCTCCAAATCCAATTTTAAATGGGTCAAAAACCGACCCAAGCCTTTCCTATAAATATGAGATTTAGTCTTGGACCAAAAACACATTGGAAACCTAGCATAAGCGCCACCTATAGCCTCCAAATCCTCTCCAAAATTTTCCTTTTGCTCTTTTACTTCACAAGAACATCATCCAAAGGCATCAATCAAGTAAGTACTTCTTTGTTCTTTATTTATATTCCGTAAGTACTACACTACTACGCCTATTATGAATTGTTAAATCTTGAAATAGTAGAAGTGACTTGAATGTGGTTGATGTGTTGTGATACAACTAAGTGAGTGAAAGAATACATAAGAATGATCTTAACATGTTTCCAACTTGAATTTGATTTTGATGCACTGTCATACTTTTGCGTAATTGACATGGTCACAAAAATTGCATAATCTTGTCAATAGAAAGCTTACATGTTGGAATAACTTGTTCATCAAAATGAGAATTATGGTTGACTACCAACATAGGAGGTTGTGATTATTTCTAGATGCTATACCTTGATTCAATCCCTATGTAGTAGTCTTGATATATCAAACATGAAAGTATTGCTAAGAATACAAGAAGTATGACTGCACTGATTTTATTGTTGGAATATAGCACCTAAAACGTATGCCGATAAAGTCTGAGTAATCGACCACTTTCACTTTACTAGTCTGTACCAACAAACTAAGTGTGGGGTGGTGCCACTACTGCTTGTTTATAGATTGTATCCATCGAGATGACGCTAACATGAACATTGTTTTAGTCTCAGGTACAATGGCACCCAAGCAAAACAAGGCAAAGATAAGGCAACCACTTCCCAAAAAGGCAAGAAAAGAGGACGCAAAGAGCAAGGAGAGTCCTCCTCGATGAAAGTACCACTCCGCATGCAATATCAATTTAACAAGATAATTCTATGCCAACTGGTCACCGAAAACCACAGGAAGCGAGGTCAAGATTCGGGGCCAAGTTTTACAACTCAATGCAGATTTCTTCAACTCCTTTCTTGGTTTGCCTGCTGTTGATCCATCACCATTCAAGGAGCTGTACAGTAGACCTCCATATAGAGCCATTCGAAACACACTCTGTGGAACAAGATCCATGGCATGGTGGAGTAGACACAAGGACACCGGACGACACAACACCTTCCCATATGCTCCTTTGAATAGAGAAGCAAGAATATGGTTGTGCATAGTAAACTCTTGCCTAATTCCAGGGACTCAGTACACAAAGATAACAAGAGATAGAGTGTGCTTGGTATACGCATTGATGACGAATGTCCCTATCAACATTGGGGCAATTATTCGATCCACAATGTGGAAAGCTAGGCTAAACAAGAGGTCCCACTTCAGTTTTGGCAATCTGTTGACTGCAATACTAAGGAAGGAAGACATCGAAGAGGAATCGGCTGATCATAAACTCCCACACAACCCAAAGAAGGTTGATCTCACGAAGGTTAAAGATGTTGAAACCACACATGGAGTCAACCTTACCACTTCAGAAAGGCATGCTCGAGATGAGAGTTTTTTTCGCCATCTTTATGGCATGACTCGATTTACAATGATGAGCGGTGGCCGTGTTCCAACTACTGCAAAGCTCCAACAGCTGGATTATGACTACCCAATGAATGAGCACGCGAAGGCGATGTGTGGAGTAGGTACATATTTTGAGGAACCTCTTGATGACGATGTGCCGATCGATGATGATCGACGAATGCCAGACTCCGACGTAGAGGAGAATTCTGATGACGACGACTCCAATGATGATTCCGACGAAGGGGGTATGACCCCAGACATAGAGGAGGAGTTCGACTAACCAGGTTCTTTGTATTTATTTTCCACTGAGGGCAGTGTGTCCCATCTAAGTGTGGGGTGCTGGTATTGCATGCTATACTTCTCTATCTGCATTTGCATTTTTGTTTGTTTTGTTTTTCTTTTTAGTAGTTAATTTTTTTTTAACTTAACTTTGCATGAAATTATTCTAATAGGCAGCATGAGATTATGACAAGAGTTTGTGCTAAAATCATGACTATTGAGACGTTTAGGCTCTAATTATGACTTACTATGTGATATTGTGTGGTTCAATTCCTTCATCTGTTGGGTCAAGAGTCTATGCTACTCCCAATAAAGTCGACCATGTGCCTTGTGTGTGTGAGGATATAGTATATTCTGTGTTTGTGGATGATGCTAGAACTTGCCTGGTATGTATGTAAAGCGAAAATAAGGAGTGCAAGTCTAGGAGATGATTTAGGCATTTCTTTGGCAACCTAGACTTGTTTACCTTCTTTTTACCTACCCATGGACATTATCCTAGTTAACCCCTTTGAACCTTTAGCCTATTTTCTTTGATAGCCTCATATGTAAGCCTAATCCATTTTTTTCAAGACCATAATTTGATCCAAATTCCTAAGTGCTTTAAATAAAGTCATGTGACAAAATAAGAGGAAATTGGGTAAGAGTGATGCCTTAGAGTGTATTGGTACTTGAAATTGTTACGAAAAAGAGGGGCTATAATAGAGGTGTGTTATAAAACAAAATGAAAAGGAAAATAAAAAGTTAATTCTATTCAAAGTTGAATAACAAAAGAGGTGAGAAGGGGTGGTAGATTAAAATAAAGTAGAAAGGTTGCTTGAAAGAAAGTGTTAATGGCATAATGTGATGTATTAAAGCGCTTAGGAACATAATCACTATTTCTGGCCAAAATAGTCCTACCCGTCCCTTAGCCTACATTACAACCTATAAAGACCTAATTGATCCTAAGCTTAGCATTCTGACATTTAGTGGAGCATTACACTAAGGGCAAGCCTATGGTCATCAGTAGCAACATATGAATTCTTTGTGAGAGTGAGAGCAAGGATAATCTTATACCCATGTTTGAAATATATACAATACTTGTGAGTGATTATGGGTGATATATGGCGAGACACACATGGTTGATAAGTCTTGGGTAGTTGTGTATGATTCTCTATGCCTTAACTTTTTGAATACGAAGCGACCATCATCACGAGTCTATGTTGGAGGTTGAATTGTTTCTACTAATGATCAGAAAACTACTCTTTGTTAATGATTGACGTGCTTGTCTGGATGAATATTTTGTGTTGTTACTGTGAAATCCCAAGTAGATGTTTAGATGGACATGATAGTTTGTTCGAGGACGAACAAATCTTTAAGTTTGGGGTGTTGATGATAGGCGAATTTACACGCCTAAAGTACTATATTTTACCCATATTTTATCTAAGTTTTGAGGACAAATTATATAATTCATGCACTTTTAGTCCTTTTTCCAGTAAGTGAGTAAACAAACGTGATTAGCAAGTTTTCAGGTATAAATGATGCGGATTTCAGCATTTTATGGATAACTTGACGCCAAAGAAAGCTTCACGAAAGAAAGAGAGCAGCGTTTGGACGCCTATGGACTGAAAGTGATGCATGGAAAACCTGTCCCGGGCAAAAACAGCATTTCTAAAGACTTTGGGGACCAACAGTAACCTATTAGGATTAGGATAATAATGCAGTAATTTATTAGGATTAGGATATAATGCAGTAATTTATTAGGATTAGGATAATGATGCAGTAACCCAGAAGGATTGGGTTAAGTACGCAGTAGCCTAGTAGGAATAGGATATGGGTGTTATAAATACTCTATGTTGCTGGAGATTTTTATAATTCCCATCCATCCATCCATCAAAACAATTCTCCACCACCCTCATCCCTATTCCATCCTTCCCCTTTCTTTATTAATTCATTGTTGACATTATTTTTCATCTATTCGACTTTTAATTTTACAACAAGAGAATCGCTATTTTGTAAGGAATTCACGCCTAAAGCCATACCACACCATACTACACGTGAGATCTTTATTGTGGTATAATGATAATGTCTATTGTGATTTCCATCGCACTCATGAGTAGCTAAACTTCTCTGTTGGGGTGATGGAAGCCGTATGAGATACTATCTATTTCTATGAGTTTGTGAATTCCCAACACGTATGCTGCTTATATCATTATTCTCTTCATCTTAATGCAAATTCTTGTGGTTGCAAACACATAGAATACGCCATTAAAGCATTAACTTGTTTGAAAGAAAAGTTATATGTCTGGAAAAGAGATAATGTCAAGGTAATAGGGTCCCATCCCCTATTAAAAAGTTAGTGTCGTAACTGGATTAACCTCTTAGAGAATTTGTACCGTTAGATACGCTGTAAGCTCGAAAGAGTTACAGTGAAATAGTCTTTGTTTAGGTCGAAAGACGCTTGGATTTACCATAGAATACAATTCTCTATGAGCACATGCATGTCTGAATTCCGCACAACTCATAGCCAATAGAGACGTACAACTCAGAAGGTGGACATAACCCCAACTTCTCAATTCTCATTGTTTTACATCTTACCAAACATTCTTTCTTTTTTACTTTGCTATTTTCCGTTTTTACCTTATTACATTGGTTACATTACTTGCACGACAAAACTCCCCCCTTTTTACGACACTTGCACTAAAAGTCTAGTAATCTTTGCTTACTTGTTGACCAAGCTATTCCCTGTGGGATCGATACCCAACCCAGTTGGGTTATATATTTGACAACGACCGCTTTACACTCCTACGAGAGCTTTAGATTGAGCGTTATCACGTGGTCAAAAAGGGCATTAGAAATGTGATATCCCATCAGAAACGTCGTCACCATTTTTCTAGCTTGACATGTTGGAGTAAAATGGGCATAACTTTTTGCTCCAATATTAGATTTAGGTAAAATTGGTATCGTTGGAAATATAATTCAAAGATATTTCATTTTATATATTGAAAATCATGCAGTTCTTAATATAGAATGAGTTATGGTCGATTGAAGTTGTCTACTACCACCTTGAGACCCTGATTGCGAGAAACCACGACTACCTATCTTGGCTCTCTTACTCACTTTCCCTCTCTCCTTCATCTTATTTACCTTAATCTATTGTGTATGAATCATTAGCCTAGAAAGATCCATATCTCTATTGACCATGGTAGATCTACACTCTTTCAACACATCACTTGATACCTAAGTCAAAAACTTACTCATACTCGCTCTAGGGTCAGCTATCAAGTTGGGAGTATACTTAGCTAATTGGTTAAACTTAAGACAATACTCTTTCACTGTCATGGATCCTTTCCTTAGGTTTATAAACACTTCTACCTTAGCTTCTCTTATTTCTAGAGGGAAAAACCTATCAAGAAAGGCACTCGGAAACTCTAGCCAAGTCAGTAGAGTTGCATTCAGCCCTCTACTGTTCTCCTACATCACTACCTAATCATGAGAAATATCTTTCAACCTATAAGATGCTAACTCAACACTCTCCTCTTTTGACGTATGTATAATATGGGTGATCTTCCTTACCTCCTCAAGAAATAACTACGGATCCTCACCTACTACTAACCCAAAGAATTTGGGCGGGTTCATTTTCATGAAGCTTCTAATCCTTGATACGGCAGAATTCCCATCTTTCTGAGGTGGGACTGCAGCCTGATGGTTACCATGAAAAGTAGTCACCTCTTGGGCTAGCTCTTGGACAGATACCTAAAACTCTGGATGTGACACACTCTCATTTTCAGGATCTACTGGCTAAGGGGGCTAATCATCAACCCTATGGACAAAGTCTCTATGAGGAAGCATACTCTGTAAATGAAAGAATGAAGTGGATTAGACTGAGGATCAACTTGAGCTCATGCTCACTCGCATGAAATGATCACTGAAAGAAGAGGAACTACTCCAAAGAACATCTTGTAGCCTCTTGTACATAAATATGGTGCGCTACACACCCATGTACAAAAATCTACTAGATGCGGCTTTTCAAACTCCCTAGGATACTCTTAAACCTTAGGCTCTGATACCAAGTTTGTAATGCCCTGAGATCCCATCCTGAGACATTACACGGTGTTTATGGACCCGAAGGACCATAAGCCAACCCTTTGCTAATATGTACCTGTACACAGCATAATATCTGAAATAAATGTGGAAATATGCCATAAGGTTCAACACATCTATACATACATTAAACTGAAAACTGAATACTAATACATCCATCTGAAAAACCTCTAAACTGTCTGAACTATGGAGTTGATAGGACATGTCCCCAACTAACTTATTCAATTAAAATAAACAAAATCTGAAACAATAATAGTAAATTGAGATTCGTCCATGAAAGAAGAAGACTCACTGCTACTGCTACTGACGGGGACTGAAATACTGAGGATAGTCTGCATCTTCTGCCTCTGAACTTATAGTGTCAAATAAAACATCATAGTGTAAATGTGTCAGTACATGAGTGTACCGAGTATGTAGACGAGGTAGGCTAATGCAAGGGCTCATGCATGCACAATATCTAAATTGAATAATCATGAAAGATGTCGCATGAGAACACATACATGAATGCATAGAACATGAACACAATCATCGCAACTCTAGATACTAAAACTCGTATTCCACTTTACTGCAGACTGAACTCACTACTGATACTGAGCTATTGAATCACTGACTCCTCTGATACTAATAACTGAGGATCTGGATGTGCTTACATCAAGGACTGTACTCTGAGCTTACTACTTTTGACTGACAGAATTAGAGATCAACTTTGCTAATAGATTATTTTGGAAGTGATTATTAATGTTAAAAAGTATGATTATATCAGAATCTGATGACAAAAATATTTAATAAAAATATGATACTGTGATCAAGCCTGTCTGGTGGCATATATCTGAATATGATATCAATCAACTGTTTACGTAACCAAGCCTATCTGTCGGGATGGTCCATGAATAAATGGAACTATCTGAGTTCCTCATAAAGATAAATGAATGTATCTGATAGTCCTGATTTCTGATAACTGATTTTGAAACTGAGACTGAATCTAAAACTGAAACTGTAGGAAGTAGTCACTTAACCGACATGCCCTGACCTACCACAGGTGGGATCCAATCTGTGCCCTAGTTGGAAGGGTGTCATTACCCCGCCACTGGTAAAGACAACTCTATGTGGATAATCTTTATGTGACCCACATATATCAGGTGCTTAAATGAGAATGGTGGAGCCCTTATCTAACAGGTCAAGTCACCTCATCTACCCTCATCTAACAGGTACGATGTCTTTAATCTACCCTCAACTAGTAGGTATAATATCTCAACCTACGCTGGCTACGTAGTTCTAAAGCACAAAGATTGCATCTAAGAATCACACCCTCTACTAGTAGGTGAGTTCCCATCCTTGAGCTCGCTCGGTGCTAGTTTCTACTCCCAACTAAAAGACTCTAACTGAATTCTTAACTAAGAACAACTGAACTGAATCTGATACTAATTATGTTTCTCAAAAGATCTAACTAAGTTACGCTGAAATTACTTAGTTCCATAGCTGACGAAAAAGACATCGAATCATAGTTTCTGACTGACGATATAGAGCTTGAATAGATTACTCAAATCACTTCTGAGATTAGAATTGAATCACTTAAATATTATTAGATCTGAGCTAATTATAAGACTAAGGCTAGATTACTAGTGATACAGAGATTTTTGAGATTACTGAGCTTTCTTAAGTTCCACACTTACCTGAGGATATAGAGTTCTATAGTTCATTGAGTTCTGAGAATCATGGCTCAACTATAACTATCAAGAAACTGATACGAGCTCTAGACAACAGCTCTATTTTCGGGTATAAATATCCCCAGGAATCAATAGCATAGAAATAAGCATCATCATTTATTCATCACCACAAGCATTCATGCATCATGACAATCATCCATTCATTACTACAATCATTTATTCATCATTACTAGCATTCATTCATCATTAAAATCATTCATGGATTATCACAATCTGTAAAGAATCACTTCAAGTAGTTGGGCATCAAAATATACTTTCCTTCTCAAGATCCTTAGGACATCACATTAAGCATTAAGGAAACATAGACCTCTATTCATTATCATATACTAGACTAGGGAAGACATACTATTAGATTATACCCCATTTAATGAGATTTTACATGTAGTACTTCATACCTATATCGGTCTTGTCATGTATTTTGATATCACTTGATTTGGGGGAAACTTCGTACTAACACGTCACTATTTACTTGCTAACCACTTGACATGTATTAAAAGCTTAGCATATATCAAAGAGCACAAAAATGGGAAATTTACAACCATCATATCTCGACTTGGTCCTTTGTTCCCTCGGGTCTTTTAACAACCACTAGACATGACCGATTTTACACCTATTTGGGGATTTCATGCTATCTTGGCATATTTCACTCACTAAGGCATTTTATCAAACACTAGGGAGGCATGGACTAGATCACAATTTGGAGTTACCTATTCAACATACTATATCGGCCCTTATGCTTCACCAAAGATCTTTATCAAACCTATGGGGAACGTTCTTCACTTATTCAACCATTTCTACACCGAAAAGTCATGAACACATCACATGGAAAAACAACTTTAAGAGGGTCTATCGCAAACATCACATGAATTCCACATACTAGGGTCAAAGCTCATAAATTTTGAAGGCAAACATAAATCAAAACTCAACAACACATTAAACATCCATTTTATCTCATACAAATCATTAACAACTCATAAATATAAAAATCCTTTAGTTTTAAAAAGGGTTCTTGAGCTTCTTGGATGAAAGGGACCCAAGAATAAATGTATACATATCTTAACCTTTGAAATTGGATGAACTTTAGTGCTTGAAACTTTATCCAAACTTGAAATAAATAAATACTTGAAGCCCACACTATGAGGAACTTGATTCTTGAAGAAACCTTGAAGATTTATGGATGATTTTTTGAAGATTAGGGTTCTTGATTGAAACCCTAGTTATACTCTCGTGAGAGAGTTGAAAAAGAAAATGTTTGAATAAGGGTTCCTCATATTTATAGAGGCTCAAAAAGGGTGATAAATAACCAAAATATCCTTGCAAAAACTTCCTTGAATTGCTGGAAAAATATACTTGATACTATCTATGACAGGCCGTCGGTTCGTGATAGGCTGTCACGAATGGTCTCCACAAAAGGGGCTCAAATTCTTGATTTTCTACCCAGGGCTGATGACTTCATCAAAAATGTCATCAGAATGTGACGACGTCATCAAAAAGGGCATCAGAAACGTGGTAGCCCGTCAGAAATGTCGTCACTATTTTTCCAGCTTGACATGCTGGAGTAAAATGGGCATAACTCTTTGCTCCGATATCGGATTTAGGAAAAATTGGTATTGTTGGAAATCTAATTCAAAGATATTTCATTTTATATATTGAAAATCATGCAGTTCTTAATATACAATGAGTTATGGTCGATTGAAGTTGACCCAAATTTTGACGGTCACTAAAACTTGAACGATAGGAAAGCTTTCAAATCGACCATGATTTAGGGGACCTCTATGATATTAATTCATGCTCAAATATATTTCCACATGATTCAAAGTATTTCATACTTGGGAGGATATTTCTTAAACATTTTGACTCAGATTTTTGCTTTACTAAATACGCTCTAAGGCTCAAAATGGAAGAGAATTTTGTGGGGCATTATATTATTGTGGTTAAGATGTGGCCTCAACCCATGAATTCAGCTGATATTCAGAGCTTCTTATATTTAACTAGTTATTTAGGAGGTTAGTGGAGAGCTTTTCTTCTATTATTGCTCAATTGACTAAGTTGACTCAGAAGAAGGTGAGTTTCTTGTGGTCTAATGCTTGCGAAGGTAGTTTTGAGAAGCTAAAAGATAAGTTGACTTCGTATTTGGTTTTGAATTTACCCAAGGGTACAGAGAGATTTATGGTCTATTGTGATGCGTCTTGGGTTGGTTTGGGATATGTGTTGATGCAGTATGGTAAGGTGGTTGCTTATGCTTTTGGACAGTTGAAGGTTCATAAGAGGAATTATCCGACCCATGACTTGGAATTGTTAGTTATGGTGCTCGCATTGAAAATTTAGAATCACTATCTGTATGGGGTCCATGTTGATATCTTTTCTTATCATAAGAGCCTGCAGTATGTGTTCACTCAGAAAGAGCTTTATCTAAATCAAAGGTGGTGGATTGATTTGCTAAAGGACTATAATATAAGTCTTCACTACCATCCAGGTAAAACTAATATAGTTGTTGATGCTCTTAACAGGTTGTCCATAGATAGCTCGTAGCATATGGATAAGGATAAGTGGGAATTGATAAAGGATATTCACTGTTTGGATAACCTTAGAGTTTATCTCTTAGACTCCAATGATAGTGGTGTGTTGGTGCAATAGGTAGTGCGGTCATCTTTTGGTTTGCAAATAAAGGAGAAGTAGGTGTTAGATATTTTTTTGATGAACATCAAAGATGATGCGGGTAAGCAGAAAGTGATGGCCTCTGAAATCAGTGGAGATTGTATCTTGAGGTACCATGAGAGGTTGTATGCTCTCGAAGTGGATGGATTACGGGGTAGGATTCTGTTCGAGGCCCATGAGTCATTGTATATAGTTTATCTCGGCTCAACAAAGATGTATCAAAAAACATAAAAAGATATATTCGTGGAACAACATGAAATGAGATGTAGCCGACTTTGAAGCTAAGTGTATGGTATGTCAACAAATAAAGGTGGAGCACATGAAATTGGTAGGTTCATTCAAGAGATTAAACTAGCGTTGTGGAAGTAGGAGATAATTAAATGGATTTTTTTTATTGATCTTTTGAGATTGCGGAATCTGTGTTACTCTATTTGGATCATTGTGGATAGGATAACTAAGTCTGCTCACTTTTTTCCCATAAGAACTACTTATTTTGTGGAGGATTATTCAAAGTTGTACCTTTAAGAAGTTATAAAGTTGTATGGCGCACCTTTCTCGATTATTTTGGATCGTGGTACTCAGTTTTTGTCGTATTTTGGTGCTCTTTTTAGTGTGGTTTGGGGACTAAAATGATTCTTCGTATGGATTTTCACCCACAGTCGGATGGGCAAGCCAAAAGGACTATTTTGACTTAGAGGATATGTTGTGAACCTGTGTGATTGACTATGGTGGTAATTGGTTTGACCATTTGCCTTTAATTGAGTTTGCTTATAACAACAGTTACCATTCTAGCATTGGTAAGTCTCCATTTGAGGCATTGTATGGTAGGAGGTGTAGATATCCTATTGGGTGGTTTGAGGTTAGCGAAGCAAAAATGTTTGGCCCAGATTTGGTTCACTAAGCTATAAAAAAGGTGAAGGTAATTCGAGATAGACTTAATAGTGCCCAAAGTCACCAAAATTCCTATGCGAACGTGAGGTGAAGGGACTTGGAGTTTAAGATTGGAGATTGGGTGTTCTTGAAGATATCTCCCATGAAGGAAATAATGTGATTTGGAAAAAAAAAACTTAGACGCCGGTATGTTAGTCCGTACTTGATTTTGAGAAAGGTTGATAATGTTGTGTATGAGTTGGACTTGCCCTGTAGCATGAGTTTCATTCATCCAATATTTGATATGTCTATGTTGCAAAAATATGTGGGTCATCCTTCATTGGTTGTTCCCTTGGAGAACATTGGTATTTCAGATTCATTGTCCTATGAGAGGGTCTCGGTGAGGATCTTAGATCGACAAGTTCATTAGTTGCGAACAAAATACGTGGCTTCGATGAAGGATCTATTGAGGAATCAAAAGTCTAAGGAAGCTACTTGGGAAGCCGAGAAGGACATGAAGTCTAAGTATCCATTCCTATTTCTGATTCTGAAAATTCGTGCTTGAGGTATTATTTCTCTTAACCTCTTTGTTTGTTGATTATAGATTATGAATTTCTTAGTGTTTGTTTTCTATCTTAAGGGTAAGACTAGAGATATTAGGGGTTAAATCGTGTTTGTATTACCTTATCCCATTATTCGAGGATGAATGATCCTAAGGGGGGAGATTGAAATACCCCAAACTTTGTTCTTTGCCAAATTTCCTGAGTCTTGAACCTTCTGGGCATCATACGACTCATACCGAGACTCGTATAGTATGGGTACAAGCCTAGAACCCCAGTCGTATGTTGGTCAGTGTGACTTTGGCCAAAAACTATTCAAGGTACAAGAATTCTCCATACGAGTCATATGTTTATAATACGAGAAGTATAGTATGTTTATAATACAAGAAGTATAGCGTCCAATCATATGTTTTCTGGTGTCTATCCCAGATGTTCTTCTTAGGGTACAACTTGAAGGGTACTAGATGTATGTTGATGGTACAAGTTAGGTAAGGGAGTCGTATATTGGACAGAATTTGATGTCCAACTTTCTGATCAAATAACGACTTGAGGGTACCACTTGTAAGATATGATTACTAGTTGAGGGGTCTAATCATACCCACCAGAGTTATTTTTACAACTTTTAAGCTGAAGGTATTTTGAACAATTCCCACCCTAATCCCTTAAGATCCCACATCTTATAACATTATTTGGTCCCTTATTCTACCTTTAGAAGATCAAAACACCCTCTAAACACTCTCTAAAAAACTCTCAAGAAGATTGGGCTAGGGTTTCTTCAAGGTGGTCATCTAGAGTCTTAAGGATCGAATTCTCTCCATGAATCTTTGTAACTTAGGCATATGGCTCTTTCTTCATTGTTAGTTCACAAAAATCATGTGTCTTAAACATTATTTATTATTTATTAATGGTGGTTTTGAAAGCCATGGTTAAGGGTTTGAATGCATAATATTGAGTATTATTTTCTCATGTTTTAAACTATGGTTATACATACTTTGATAATGGTTTGCACATGTGGGTGGAAGGGAATTGTGGTTAACATAAATGGGTCATAGTTAACCCTAACTTAATGGTTTTGTCTTAAATAATGGTTTAATAATGGTATGCCCTAAACCTGTTTGTGAAAATGTCAATGAGAAGAATCTTTTCACATGTGAATTGTGTTTTGAACTATGGCATTAGCCCATTAATGTTTATGAAGGTCTTGATGACCCTAAATTAATTTGAATCATAACCTTGGTGGTTTAATTATCTAAATATGTTCGAGTCCATAAATGTTTAATTGAATTAATGTCATTGTATAGACAATGGATTCAAGTCCCAAAGTTGATTTATAATGGTTATGGTATGTTGTTCGCTTGTAAGTGGGGTTGGTATGATGATACCAAAGGGATTTATTTGGTAATTAATTTGACTAATAGTTGTGTATATGTGTAATGAATGTTTTATTTGGGATTTAAAGCGGGATATGTAGTCGGGCCATGAAAGCAGAGTTTGAAGGACTAATACTAGAAACAATGCTAGCCGGTATGGGTGTCTATATGACTGGGAGGTTTGACTCCCGCGAATGGATATATGAATGGGAGGTTTGAGTCCCCCATATTGTATATATTGGTACTTATGTCACCTTTATTGTGTCAGAACGTTCGAGTCCCCCATAATGGAATATACGATTATGGATATTCTCTGGTTCATGTGGATCTCGCACTGGGTCCCTTCCAGCTAAGGGAGAGCTGGACGTATATAGCCTATGGTTCCTTGATATATGACGGTTATGCTACAAGCCCAAGTTAAGATTTTCAAAGTTTATGTTAAACCTTGTTCCCTATCCCAGCATGATATATATGTAGTCATGTGATTGCATATGATGATTTGACTTAGTTTTCACTGATGAAATTATTTTATTCCTCTATCCCTAAGTTACATGCTAGTATTCCAACCGCTAGCCATCTTTAGATGTTGTATCCCCACACAGTATAGGGACCAAATCTTCTTCTTCTTTTCCTGTGCAGTGACTAGGTGTTCAAGTTAGCTCGTGAGTTGACATTGAAGTGGTGAGCTTCCATACTTCAGAAGGCATTCATTTCATAGTCTTTATATTTTTTATCTTGGACTTTGTGTAGATTTGGTTTTGGCTAATATTGGGGCATTTCTCGTTATTTTGTTAACATCAAGTTTATAGAGGCTTTGTTGGACTACTATGGACTTGGGTGTATTGGTTTAATATATTTTTTAATGGATTGACATATATATTCCATGAGTTATCGTTAGCCTTACATTTCTCTATCTTGTTATATGTTCGGAGTTCATCCAACACTTGAAGTTGTTGAGCTGACTAGGTTAGGTAAAGGGTGAACTCCGGTCCACGTGGGACTTGATATACCCGTTATTACCAGGCCCTAGTTTGGGTCATGACAGGTTATTTACTTACCATGCACAGCGGTATTTGAGATGATTTAGGTTCAATTCTGCACCTTGACTTAGTTATGTTTTCTTACATTTTATCACATTTATATGATGATTTAGCTCAGTCGGTCGATGATGCCTGCTGAGTACCCGTTGCTTTGGTACTCATACTAAACATATGTACCTTTTTGGTGCAGATTTGAGTACTAGTTGTCATCGTTGATCGAGGTTCATGCAGTGGTTGATTTCCAGAGATAGGGTAAGCTCATGGAGTTTTAGTCCCTCATTTTCCTCTATCTTTTACATTCAGTGTTTTGTTTTTGATACAGGTGTTATTTACTATTCAAGACATTAGAGTTGTATTACTATTAGAAGCTCTTGTACTAGCTCTACTAGGTCATGGGATGGTATTTTGTTGACTATTTTATGTATTTAGAGCACTTTATTTATTTATATATTATGATTTGAAATTTGCCTATGTTGGGCATTCCCTAACGAACTAACCCATTGTGTTAGCTCTAAGTTAGGGTTTGGCTTACGTACTAATGGAATTTAGTAGGTGCCTTCATGACTCATAAATTGGGTCATGACAAATTTGTATCAGAGGCTAGACTACATCGGTATTGTTAGTATAAGAGAAAGTGTCTAGTAGAATCCTGTAGATCGAAATGATGAATTTCATTTCCTATTTTTGAGAGGCTATGGGTCATTCTTAGGATCTCTTTACTTCTTTCACTCATATCGTGCTAAGAGTCTAAGTTGATTTATACAAGCATTACCTTAACTTTACTATTTCCAGATGGCCAGGACACGTGTTACTGCTAAACAAGATGAGGGTCCCGAGACCAAACTTAAGGATCCTACTGCTGTTCGTGGGTGACCAAATGGTCGTAGTGTAAGACCCTGTAAATTTCTCTCATCATCTGAGCCTTAGAGCATGTCAAGTGAAGTATAAATTCGGTCCAAAATGGTTGAGAAGTGTCTTCCCAAGTGACAAATATTTTGAACCATATAAAATTTCTCAAATATCAAATTTTTGTCATGTATAGCATTGAATAAGCTTTCCATCGATACCAATTTCATCAAAATCCAACATCGGATGAAGAAGTTATGGCCATTTTATTGAAAAACTATCGAAACTCCCCAGATGCGATAGTCGGTTTAACGGACCGTCGTGCTTACGACGGACCATCACCCAACCTATCGCAACCAAGGCAGTGATGCCCAAGTGCGACGGCATGGATGACAGACCGTCGAGGCTGCGACGAACCGTCATGCTGAGGCAGTGCGACCTCATCTTAGCCAATGTGCGATGGATGATCCTATGGACTGTTGAGTTTGCTACAGACCATCGCCCCTATGACCATCGCATCAAGGTAGTGTGTTTTTTATCCGACCGTTGTGCGACGGATGATCCGACGGACCGTCAAACTGACCGACGGACCATTGCAGTCCCCGTTCAGCATTTTTAACTCGGTTTTAAAAGGGCTTTTTGATCTTTTTTCCACTCTTTTCAGCCTCTATTTATATCTGATAAAGTCTCATGACCTTTTTTCTCCTCTTCAGCATCAAAAACTAGGGTTTCAACCAAATCAAAACCCTTCATTCTTCTTCAAGAAAAAATCAAGAGAAATTAAGAATCTCTCCAAGAGCTTTCAAGAAAGAGTTTCCCTGAGCTATGTAGATGTTGATTCTTGGGTCTCTTTCATCCAAGAAGCTCAAGAACCCTTTTCTAAATTTCAAAGCTCTTATGTTTGTGGGTTTCAATGATTTATGTGAGTTGAAATTGATGTCCATGCTATTATTGAGTTTTGATTCATGTTTGTTTGCAAGGTTTTCAAGCTTTGATCCTAGTATGTGATGTTCATGATAAACCCTCTTCAAGTTGCTTGTTAGTGATGTGTTCATGTCAATTAAGTGAAGAAAATTGTTGAATAAGAAAAGCATGCTCTCCATATGTTTGATAAAATGCTTATGTGAAGGAAGTAGAGCCATTATAGCATGTTGACTAGAAATCCCCAATTGTGTGCAAGCCCATGCATATCAAGTGTTTGTTGAAATGCCTTAGTGAATGAATTGTGACATGATAGCATGAAATTCCCCAAATATGTGCTCTTTGATACATGCTAAGACTTTAATACATACCAAGTGTTTGATGCAAGACCTTGTTGAATGGAGTATGATCCAATAGCATGTCCCCCTATGCTATTACATGTTTAGGATTCCTAAATTCTTGAAGTGATGCCTTGGTGATTGAGATGGTGAGTGATTGTCCATGGTTTTGATTATTCAAGAATGGTTATGTTTTACTTTTATGCTATCGAGTCATGGGGGTATTTATACCCGATAATTTAGCTGCTCTCTACAGCCTATGTTAGTTTTCATGATAATTTCAGTCAAACCATGATTCTCAGAACTCAATGAGTTATAGAAATCTGTATTCTCAAATAGATACAAAACTTAAGAAATCTCAGTAATCTCCGTAGTCTCAGTATCGTTAGTAATTTAGCCGCAGTTCTATACCCATCTCAGATCTAGTAGTATTAGAGTGTTCAATTTTGACCTCTGTGGTAATCAAGTACTCTACTCAAATATCAATGTCGTTCATTTAGATAACGAGATTTAGTAGTATTCCATCAGATACAGAACCAGGTGAATCCAGCTTAACTCAGTCAGATCTTTCAAGAAACATGATCAGTATCAGATTCAGCTTAGTTTGCATTTGGTTAAGAATTAGCTCAGAGTCTTTCAGTTGGGAGTAGGTGCTAGCACCGAGCGAGGGAAGGGATGGCAGCTCCCTATCAGAGAGGCAGAGTCGTTAGGAGAAATCTCTGAACTCCAAAATTGTGTAGCCAGCGCAAGATGCAGGAGTCACTGGTCAGGAAAGGTTGCTCACCCGTCAGATAGGCTTGGCTATTCTATGCCTTAAGCTTGACATCCTATGAGGGTCACCCGTCAGATAGGCTTGACCAGAGAGGTCTTTACCTGTGACATGGTATTAATACCCTTCCAGCTGGGATTACAGGTTAAACCCTACTAGTTGAGATTCGAGGCATGTCGGTAAAGTGACTACTTCCCATAGTTATAGTTTTAGTATCAATCTTAAAAAATCAAGATTTTCAGTTACAGTCATCTATCTCAGTGACTCAGATAGTTCCATTGATTCATAGACCACCTATCAGATAGTCTTGGTCTCATATAAAGTTATTCAGTATTAGATTTGGAGATCACCTGTCAGATAGGCTTGATCTCAGTCATGAATTCAGTTGAGTATTCTTGTTATCAGATCTAGAGATCACCCGTCAGATAGGCTTGATCTCAGTCTCAAATTTAGTTGATATTATTGTTATCAGATCTCGAGATCACCCGTCAGATAGGCTTGATCTCAGTCACATATTTAGTTGAGTAATCTCATTAGCAGATCTAGAGATTAGTCATCAGATAAACTTGATCTTAGTCTCAGATTTAGTTGAGTATTTTGTTATCAGATCCAGAGATCACCCATCAGATAGGCTTGATCTCAGTCTCATATTCAATTGAGTAATCTAATTATCAGATTTTGAGATCACCCGTCAAATAGTCTTGATCTCAGTCTCAGATTCAGTTGAGTAATCTTGTTATCAAATCTAGAGATCACCCGTCGGATAGGCTTGATCTCAGTCTCAGATTCAGTTGAGTATTTTTGTTGTCAAATTCGAACATAATTACTTCACATCATTGATAGTAGATTTTGGAATCATCCGTTAGAGAGGTTTGATCTCCGATGTAGTCAGTAGAGAGTAGAAAGCTTATAATTCAGTCATTGATATGAGTAGATTCAGTCAATCAATTTTTGTATCATCAGTTTTCGAGATCACTCGCTAGATAAGACTGATCTCAACTCCAGTACTTAGTCATTGGTATCAGATGATTTAGTTATTCAGTATCTCAATATTAGTAGTGACTCAGATAACAGTAAGGTAGTATTCGAGTTTCAGTATTTTGAGTCACGATGATTTCAGTTATGGTTTATGCATTCATACATGTGTTCTTATTTAGTACTCTCATAATTATTAAGATAAGTAATTGTTCATGCATGAGCCCACGTATTTAGCCTTACCTCATCTACATACTCAGCACATTCTCGTACTGACGCATTTGCGCTATGGTTATTTATTTGACACCATAGGTTCAGATGCAAAAGATCCAGAGTACCCTTAGCTGCTCAGTCCCAATCAGCAGCAGTAGATATAGCAGTGAGTCCTCTTCATTTTAGGATGATCCTTTTATCATTATTGGATCAAATTTTGTTTATTTTCAGTAGACAAAGTTAGTTAGGTACATGTCCCATCAACTCCACTGCTCAGACATTTTAGAGGCTTTTCGGACAGATATATCAATATTCAGTTTTAAATTTTGAGTATTTTTAGATATTTTGAACCTTATGGCCAGTTTCTTCTCTTATTATCAATATTATGCAATGTCCAGGTACAGATATCAGTAGAGGGTTGGCTTGTGGTCATTTGGGATCATGAGCACCTTGTGATGTTTTGGTTCTAGAAAAATTAGGGTGATACACGTTGAAAATCATGTGATGTATCCCCGACTAGAGGCCAGGATAGGCCGCTATCCCCAGGTCCAATCCTTGCTCTTGGCCAGAGATTCTATTGCCTCAGCCAGCAGTGGGATGGAACCAGCCCAGGCTCTATCAGGGTTTATTTCCCCTTCAGTGCTAAGATATGCATTGGTTTTTCTTTTCGGGATAGTTGGTGGTGTTCTGTCTGATAGTGCATAGTCTATAGACCAGAATGGTACTGAGGCAGGGGTGTAGCCTATAACAGCAGCTCCCAGAGTTAAGCTTTTTCCTGCACCGGTAGTTGCTCATTTGGTAGTTGCTCAGCCAGTAGTTACTCAGCCTGCTATGAATTCTAAGGAGCAGAAGATGTTGGGTAGAATCTTGAGATTAGCTCCACCTAGGTTTTCTGGTGCTCAGGCAAGATGCATATGGGTTTCTTATTGCTTGTGAGGATAAGCTCCATAATTTATGCCTTATTAAGACTCGTGATGTAGATTACAATATATTTTAGTTGGACATGGCTGCTCTACATTGGTGTAGAGTTTATATGGACTTTTTTCTCCTTTGTCTTAGGCTCAGTTCTCTAAGATATTCATGGAGAAGTATATGCCTCACAGTCTTAGAGATTGTTTGAGGGATTAATTTTCGAGATTATAATATGGCTTCGTGATAGTTGCAGAGTATGAGGCTCATTTTTACGAGTTAGCTAGGCATGCAATTTCTATTCTGGATATGAGTATGAGAGTGCTTGCTCTTTTGTAAAGGGTTAAAACTTCTCATTTGTATGTCTATTTAGAGTTTGGTTGTTGTGGGTAGGTCTTTTGTTGAGGTTTTGAACCATGCTTAGATGATGGAGGAGATACATCATAAGGCCTAAGGGGGCAATGATAAGAGGCCTAAATATCAGGTCAGTTTCAATGGGAGCGTAGTAGTTCCGATTCAGAGGTAGTAGTTCTCATGATGGGTATCCTTCGTATACATCCTACTAGCCTCAAAGTGAGTCTAGTCAACCTATTCACGCAATGGTTAGATTACTGACGGAGGTCAGTCTAGTGCTAGAGATCGCTCTAGTCAAAGTGGTGGTCAGTCTTCAAGGGGTTCATCTTTTGGTCATTCTAGTCATGCTGGTTAATCTAACTCAGTTGAATTTTTTGGTTCTGATTAAGCCTAGGTCTCATGTTATACTTGGGGCACTCCTAGTCACTATTCATAAGAGTGCCCTAGTAGTAGGGCAATTGTTGTATCAACTCAGGGTGTTTCCCCTATTAGAGTAGTTCATCCCTCAGTTAGAGGTGGTTCTCATGGTCGTAAGGGTGGTTTCTAGGGTACTCGAGGTGGTTTTCAAGAAGGTAGGACAAAGGTCGGTCATGCACCCAGCTAGGTGGAAGGCATGGTTAGTTGCATGCAGTACCTGCCAATCCCAAGGCTGAGACTTTGGGTACTTTTATTACACATACTATTTGGTATACCTAACTCAGCTCTTGCTTTATTTGATACAAGATCCACTTATTCATATATATCTTCTTATTATTCACCACGATTGGAGTTTTCTTGTGATTTATTATTTGTGCCACTATGCATATGTAATACCCCAAGAAATTTTTTGTTGAAACTTTGTGTGTAAACGTGTTGGGTTCTATCTTCTAGTATGAATTATAAATTTTTCGTGCGGAATGTCTTAGATTATGACCCACCATTGCGTAGAGTATCGAATAAGCTTTTCTACAATATGTGATCATCCAAAATGGACACCCGGGCGATGAGTTATGAACATTTCGGAACCGTGAATAGTAGTGAACAGTAAAATGTGCAGGAAAAAATATTGAGGCCTGGCGTAGTTTTGCTCCAAATTTAAATGATCATAAGTCCTTGTACATAATGATCTAGGTGATCTACTATATATCAATGGAAAGCTCTGCGAGTACTCTTTCCAATTAAATTGGTTTCATCCAATTAGTCAAGCGGAACAAAAATTTATGGTCGATCTACTTCAGCCTATCAAAAATGAATTTTTGAGTCAACTTCAAATGATCATAACTCCTCGTACACAATGATCTGGGTGAGATACTATATATCAACGGAAAGATATGAGAGTCCTCTTTCTAATGAAATTGGTTTCATCCAATTTGGATATCGAAGTAAAACGTTATGGTTGATCTACTTTAGACTATCAAAACAGTCCACCAAAGGATAGATTTGAGAATCATTTAATTTTTTAAGGGTATTTTGGTCATTATGCCTTCACTTCATGGACGAAAATTATCCATTTATACCTATATTGAGCCATAAAATTCATGTTCTTCCATCAAAAACATTGAAAGAACTAAACCTTAGGTCCATTTTGAACTCCAAATATCTTCCAATTTCACCGTAGAAATTCAAATTTGATCCGATAATCGAACTCATCATCTTAAGACCTTCGAGGAGCACTCCTTATTTGTGTGAACAGAATTCCATAATCAAGAGGTCAATTTCAAGGTATGTGGGTTTTTGAACAAGATTATCCTTTCGATCTTGTACCCGAAATTTTATTTACTTATGTTAATATAAGATTTTACATGTTTTTCCATGGATTGGAAATATTATTTTATAGCCCATATTGTTATCCATGAAATATGGAATTTTGTAAATTGGTACATATATGATTTTGAAAGGGAATTGTGTCCAAATTACTTGGTTATGAATATACGATGATTTGAATTATTAAACCTTGATTTATACAATTATAGCATTACTTCCTTATTATGACTTGATAATTGTTATTGAGAATTATGTATCCCTACTATTGGTTATTGTTTCAAGTTTCTTTAAAATGTGAGTTAGATTGTGAATTGAGGCGTGTTGACGTTGAAGTTGAAGGGCTATGATGAGACTTGGCATTGTTTTTATGTTATTGATGTTGTGGTGGTTTAAAAAGGTGATACATTTTGATGTTGGAAAATATTCTTGATTTGAGTCGAGTTAGGGATCCACAAATGATTATTTAATAATTTGAGAAAGATACATGATTTTGGTCATCATTGTTGACCCTTGAGATGTTTTGAAGTGGAATCCCTAATGCATTCTGAGCTTGTCGGGAAGTAGTACTTAGCACCGAGAGAAAAATTTGGTATTTTCCCAAACCTATATGCAACCGTAGGGTTGTTTAATGATGATATTATTGGCCAGAGAGCCCGATTGTGATTATTGCAGTTTTAAGGTTGTACTCCCTGGCAAAGAGTATGACGCTCCCACCAACGGGGGTTTCAAACGTTGGTATTCCACGTAGCTCATGTGGGGTTGTCGGTTATAATAACTCCCCTATCCATAAGAATCATTTTTATTAAAATACCGAGTCACTCCGAGTTTTGATGTGCTAAGTCAAATTGCCTATGATGATCTATAATGATTTATGAGGTTTTTCTCCTACATTTCCTATCTAAGGTGTTATGAGTTGCATAATTCAATGTCACTTATGCCAGGGGTGTCATTATGGTTTGTATGTACGTTTTTACAAAATTTATGATATTATTTATATTTTTCATGTGCCCCCACATACTCAGTACGTATCTTGTGTTGACCCACATATTTCTCTATGGGCTACATTCTTACCATAATGTAGGTTCAGGTACTCAGCCGTAGCCGCGACAGTAATATCCGAGTGTCATATCTATCTTTCTATAGTAGTGAGTCCTCATGGTTCGAGGACCAAGTTTCTAGTTTTGGTGCTATTGTTTTGTGATCCCTTTGGTCTGTTGAGTTAGTTGGGGGTTTGTCCCAATGGCTCGTTGATTTTGCTGTGTAGAGGCTATGTCAGACTAGTGTATTATTGGGTTGGTGTGTGTATAGACATTCCATATATGTACAGTCCAATGATATTCCATGCCATGTGCGATATGATATGATATGTACTTATATACATATCCTTAGCATAGCGTGTATGTTGTTGTGCTGGAACCCAAGGGTAGTATTTTGGCTTAAAGGGTTAGCTTGAGGCTACGTGTAGCTTTGGGCACCGTGTAGCATATCGGGATGATATTTTAGGGTGTTACAATCTTGGTATCAGAGCCTAAGGCTTCAAGAGTCCTAGGAAGTCTGACAAGCCGCATTACGTAGAGTCATGATCATCGGTGTGTAGCGCGCCACATCTATGAACAAGAGGCTATGAGACATTGTAGGAAAAGTCATTTCTTTCATTCTAAAAGACTTTATCGTGTTTACAGCTGCTTCTTTCTACTGTTAACTCACGCGCTCTTATGACAGAAAATGCCTCCATATCGAGCTCGCAGAAATAACAACCAACCTCAACCCGTTCATCCATTACATGAGACGGTATCCCATGTCGAATTTCGAGCAGCTTTTTAGACACTAGCCCAGGCAGTTACCACTAATACTCAGGCCAACGCTCCACCTCCACAGGAAAATAATTCGGCAACAGCACGAATTCAGAACTTTATACGGATGAATCTGCCAGAGTTTCATGGGTCGAGAGTAGGTGAGGACCCATATATGTATGTTGATGAAATAAAGAAAATTACACAGATTATGCATGTGACCGAGGAAGAAAGTATGGAGCTGGCTTCTTTACTGGGTACAGATGTAGAATAAGGGTAGAGAGGAAGATACCGCTCCAGTGACTTGGCAATTGTTCCAAGATGATTTCTTGGATAGATTCTTTCCTCTTGAGTTACGGGAAGCTAAGATAGAGGAGTTTATGAATTTGAGACAAGGATCCATGTCGGTTAAGGAGTATTGTCTTAAGTTTAATCAACTATCAAAGTACACTCCTAATATGATGGCTGACTCGAGGACTAGTATGAGCAAGTTTCTAACTGGGGTGTCGAGTTATGTGGTGAAAAAATGTAGATCTGCTATGATTAACAAAGAGATTGATCTTCCTTGGTTAATGATTCATGCCCAACAGATTGAGTCAGACAAGATAAAGAAAAGAGAAAGAGTAAGAGGGATTAAGAGAGTCAGATTGGAACAACAGGGGTTTGGTCAAACTAAATTCTTCGGAGGGAGTCTCCCTCAGTTTCAGAGACGTCTATTTATACCTGCGCCTTCCTCAACAGTGCTCTCATATATAGAGGCAGGCAGGAGCTCGAGAATAGGTCAATACCTTCCAGGTCTCAGGATAATATAAGCAACCAGCCTCATCCTCCTTTGTGTGCTAAGTGTGGTAAAGACCATTTTGGGGAGTGTTATATGGGGAAGCGAGGCTATTTTGGTTATGGCAAGTTGGTCCACATACTTAGAGACTGCCTATATGCCAGACAGCAAAGTCGTGATGCCCATCCCCAGAGACAGGCTACCAGTGCCCCGCTTCCCGTAGCCCATCCAATTCCTCCTTAGGGTGCTTTATCTAGTACTGCTGGCAGTCAACGCCAAAATTATTTCTATGCTATACCACCTCATCAGGAGCAGGAGGACTCCCCCAATGTTGTCACTGGTATGCTCCGTGTTTCCATTTTGATGTCTATGTATTGATGGATCCTAGTTCAAGTTTCTCTTATGTGACAACTTTGGTTGCTGTAAACTTTGAAATGAATCCTGAACTGATTTCTGAACCTATTCTAGTTTCTACCCCGATAGGAGAGTCTGTTAATTCTAAGAGAGTGTATAAGAAGTGTCCCATCACTGTCCTTCATTGGGTTACGTATTCTGATTTGATGGAGCTAGATATGGTTGATTTTGACATCATTCTGGGTTACGTATGCTTCACTCGTGCTATGCATCGATAAATAGTCATGCTCGAGTGGTTAAGTTTCAATTAATTGATGAGCCTATTTTCGAATGGTTCGAGAATTCTGTGACTCCTAAAGGCCATTTTATATCCCATCTCAAAGCTAGAAAGTTGATTTCCAAGGGTTGCTTTTTATCATCTGGTTCAGGTTAAAGACACTAAGTCTGAAACCCCGACCATTTAGTCGATTAGTGTTGTTAACTAGTTTTTTAATGTTTTTTCAGAAGATCTTCCTAGAGTACCTCCCGATAGAGAGATAGAATTCGGGATTGACCTTCTTCACGATACTTAGCCTATTTCCATTCCTCCGTATCGTACGGCTCCTGCTGAACTTAAAGAGTTGAAAGAGCAACTCAAAGATCTCCTAGATAAGGGTTTCATAAGGCTCAGTGCATCTCCTTAGGGTGCACCTGTTCTATTTATGTAGAAGAAAGACGGTACCTTGCGTATATGCGTTGATTACCATCAACTTAACAAAGTAACTATCAAGAACAAGTACCCCCTTCCTCGAATTGATGACTTGTTTGATCAGCTGCAAGGTGCTAGCTATTTTTTGAAAATAGACCTTAGATCCGGTTATCACCAACTCAAGGTTAGGGAATGTGATATTCCTAAGATAGCCTTCCGAACTCGTTATGGTTATTTTGAATTCCTAGTGATGTCTTTCGGGTTAACCAATGCTCCTGCGGCTTTCATAGATCTTATGAACCGAGTATTTAAGCAGTATTTGGATTTGTTTATTATCGTGTTCATAGATGACATTCTTGTTTACCCCCGAAGTGAGGTCGATCATGCAGACCATCTTCGAATTATGCCAGAAACTCTTAGGGTTCATCAATTGTTTGCCAAGTTTAGGAAATGTTAGTTTTTGCTAAGGTCCGTATATTTCTTGGGTCATGTTGTTTCTTTTGAAGGTATTATAGTTGATCCTCAAAATATAGAGCCTATAAAGAGTTGGCCTAGACCTATTTCTCCCTCTAATATCCAAAGTTTCTTGGGTCTAGCTGGTTAGTATCATCATTTTGTTAAAGGGCTTTCTTCTATTGCGTCTCCTATGACCCGTCTGACCCAAAAGAAAGTGAAGTTTCTGTGGTCAGAATCTTGTAAGAAGTGTTTTCAGGAGTTGAAGACTCGACTCACTTCAGCCCCTGTGTTGACTTTGTCGGATGGTGTTGATGGTTTTGTGGTTTATTTTGATGCTTCCAGAGTGGGTTTGGGTTGTGTTTTAATGCAAAAAGGTAAGGTTATAGCCTATGCTTCTAGATAGTTAAAGCCTCATGCGAAGAATTGTCCTACTCATGACCTTGAATTAGCTATTGTGGTCTTTGCTTTGAAAATCTGGAGACATTATTTGTATGGTGTGCACGTAGATGTCTTCACGGATCATAAAAGCTTGCAGTATGTGTTCACCCAGAAAGAGTTAAACCTTAGGCAGAGATGGTGGTTAGAGCTATTGAAGGATTATGATATGAGTGTCTTGTATCATCCGGTTAAGGCCAATGTAGTGGTGGATGCCCGTAGTTGGAAGTCTATGGGTAGTGTAGCGCATGTAGAAAATGATAAGAAAGAGTTAGCCCGTGAGGGGCATCGCTTGGCTAGGTTGGGAGTTAGGTTGTTTTGTGATGCTGAGGGTAGCATAGGAGTTCAAAGTGGTTTCGAGTCCTCTTTAGTTTCGGAAGTGAAGGAGAAGCAAGACAAGGATCCTACCATGGTTAGGTTAAAAGAATCCGTTAAAGACCAAAAGGTAGAGGTTTTCTCCCAAGGGGGAAATGGCGTGTTGAGATTTCAAGATAGACTTTGTGTTCCGAATATTGATAACTTGAGGCAGAGAATTATGGCGGAAGCACATGGCACGCAATATTTCATTCATCCCGGTGCTACTAAGATGTATCATGATTTGCGGGAAATTTATTGGTAGAATGGTATGAAGAGGAACATAGCAGAATTTGTGTCAAAATGTTCTACGTGTCAACAAGTTAAGATAGAACACCAAAGGCCCAGTGGTGTGATGCAAGAGTTTAGCATTCCTACTTGGAAGTGGGAAGAAGTGAATATGGATTTCGTGGTTAGTTTACCTTCTTTTCGTCGCCATCATGATTCGATTTGGGTTGTAGTAGATCATTTAATGAAATCAGCTCATTTCTTTCCAGTGCATTCATCTTTTACAGCTGAAGACTATGCTAAACTGTATATTTGGGAGCTCGACAGAATTCATGGAGTCTCTTTGGCTATTATTTTTGACAGGGGTACTCAGTTTTGGAAATCTTTTCAGAAGGGTCTCAGTACCCAAGTCCGTTTAAGTTATTTTTTCTATCCTCAAACCGATGGTCAAGATGAATGAACCATTCAGAATTTAGAATATATGTTGAGAGCTTGTGTGCTTGACTTTAAATGTAGTTGGGATGAGCACTTGCCATTAGTTGAGTTTGCTTACAATAACAGCTTTTATGCTACTATTGGAATGGCCCCGTTTGAAGCTCTTTACGGGAGGAGGTGTAGATCGCCCATAGGTTGGTTTGAAGTTGGTGAATCTGTTATGACTGGACCTGATGCTGTGTTTGAAGCTATGAAAAAATTTAGGTTGATTCAAGAACGATTGAAAACCGCTCAAAGTCGTCAGAAGTCGTACGCGGATGTGAGGAGAAAAGATCTTGAGTTTAATATTAATGATTTGGTATATCTAAAGGTTTCACCCATGAAAGGGGTGAAAAGGTTTGGAAAGAAAGGGAAACTTAGTCCCTGTTACATTGTCCCTTCTAGGATTCTAAGTCGTGTTGGGAAGGTAGCTTATGAGGTTGATTTGCCCGTGGAGTTGTCTAATGTTCACCCAGTTTTCCATGTATCCATGCTTAAGCGATGTATTGGTAACTCAATTGTAATTGAACCTTCTGAGGATTTGGATATCCAGAATAATCTTTCATTTAAGGAATTTCCAGTTGAGCTTCTAGATTTTCAAGTTCGGAAGCTAAGAAGCAAGTAAGTTCCTTTAGTTAAAGTGTTTTGGTGAAATCAATCAGTTGAGGGTGCTACATGGGAGGTAGAAGCGTAAATGCGTACCAAATACCCTCATCTTTTCTCTACGAATCCGGAACGTGTCGAAGGTATCATTCTCTTTTGATTTGATCCTTGTTACTATACTTATCTTAGCTTGTGTGTTTTCTTAAATATCAGAAATCTAGTGTGAAACATATGTTTTGAGCAAGTAGTTTTGCTCGATATCCTCATTTCCATAGTATTCTTGACTTACTCATCGACATTCGAGGATGAATGTTTCCAAGGAGGGATGATGTAATACCCTGGAAAATTTTTTGTTTAAATTTTGTGCGTAAACGTGTTGGGTTCTATCTTCTAGAATGAATTATAAATTTTCCGTGCGGACTTTCTTAGATTATAACCCACCATTGTGTAGAGTATTGAATAAGATTTCCAACGATATGTGGATCATCCAAAATGGACACACGAGCGACGAGTTATAAACATTCTGATCGAACCATGAATAGTAGTGAACAGTAAAACATGCAGAAAAAAGTACTGAGGCCTGGCGTATTTTTGCTCCAACTTTAAATGATCATAACTCCTTGTACATAATGATTTGGGTGATTTACTATATTTCAACGGAAAGCTATGCGAGTCCTCTTTCCATTTAAATTGGTTTCATCCAATTTGTCTATCGAAGCAAAAAGTTATGGTCGATCTACTTCAACCTATCAAAAGTGAATTTTTGGGTCAACTTCAAACGATCATAACTCCTCGTACACAATGATCTGGGTGAGATACTATATATCAGCAGAAATATATGAGAGTCCTCTTTCTAATGAAATTGGTTTTGTCCAATTTGGATATCGGAGTAAAAAGTTATGGTTGATCTACTTCACATTATCAAAACAGTCCACCAAAGGACAGATTCGAGAATTATTTGATTTTTTAAGGGCATTTTGGTCATTATGCCTTCACTTCATGGACGAAAATTGTCCATTTATACCTATATTGAGCCATAAAATTCATGTTCTTCCATCAAAAACATTGAAAGAACTAAACCCTAGGTTCATTTTGAGCTCCAAATATCTTCCAATTTCACCGTAGAAATTCAAATTTGATCCTATAATCGAACTCATCGGCTCGAGAACTTCGAGGAGCACCCCTTATTTGTGTGAACAGGATTCCATAATCAAGAGGTCAATTTTAAGGTATGTGGGTTTTTGAACAAGATTATCCTTTCGATCTTGTGCCCGAAATTTTATTTACTTATGTTGATATAAGATTTTACATGTTTTTCCATGGATTGGAAATATTATTTTATACCTCATATTGTTATCCATGAAATATGGAATTTTGTAAATTGGTACATATATGATTTTGAAATGGAATTGTGTCCAAAATTACTTGGTTATGAATATACGATGATTTGAATTATTAAACCTTGATTTATACAATTTTAGCATTACTTCCTTATTATGACTTGATAATTGTTATCGAGAATTATGTATCCCTACCATTGGTTATTGTTTCAAGTGTATTTAAAATGTGAGTTGGATTGTGAATTGAGGCATGTTGATGTTGAAGTTGAAGGGCTATGATGAGCCTTGGCATTGTTTTGGTGTTATTGATGTTGTGGTGGTTTAAAAAGGTGATACGTTTCGATGTTGGAAAATATTCTTGATTTGAGTCAAGTTAGGGATCCACAAATGATTATTTAATAATTTGAGAAAGATACATGATTTTGGTCATCATTGTTGACCCTTGAGATGTTTTGAAGTGGAATCCCTAATGCGTTCTAAGCTTGTCAGGGAGTAGTACTTAGCACCGAGAGGAAAATTTGGTATTTCCCCAAACCTATATGCCATCGTAGGGTTGTTTGATGATGATATTATTGTCTAGAGAGCCAGATTGTGATTATTGCAATTTTAAGGTCGTACTCCCTGGCAAAGAGTATGACGCTCCTGCGAACGAGGGTTTGAAATATTGGTATTCCACGTATTTCACGTGGGGTTGTCGGTTATAGGAAACTCCCCTATCCATAAGAATCATGTTTATTGAAATACGTAGTCACTACCAGTTTTGATGTGGTAAGTCAAATTGCCTATGATGATCTATAATGATTTATGAGGTTTTTCTCCTACATTTCCTATCTAAGGCGTTATGAGTTGCATGACTCAATGTCACTCAAGCCAGGGGTGTCATTATGGTCCGTATGTACGTTTTTACGAAATTTATGATATTATTTATATTTTTCATGTGCCCCCACATACTCAGTACGTATCTTGTATTAACCCACATATTTCTCTATGGGCTACATTCTTACCATAATGTAGGTTCAGGTACTCATCCGCAGCCGCAACAGTAATATCCGAGTGTCGTATCTATATTTCTTTAGTGGTGAGTCCTCATGGTTCGAGGACCAAGTTTCTAGTTTTGGTGCTGTTGTTTTGTGATCCCTTTGGTCTGTTGAGTCAGTTGGGGGGTTTGTCCCAATGGCTCGTTGATTTTGCTGTGTAGAGGCTATGTCAGACTAGCGTATTATTGGGTTGGTGTGTGTATAGACATTTCATATATGTACAGTCCAATGATATTCCATGCCATGTGCGATATGATATGATATGTACTTATATACATATCCTTATAATAGTGTGTATGTTGTTGTGTTGGAACCCAAGGGTAGTATTTTGGCTTAAAGGGTTAGCTTGAGGCTACGTGTAGCTTTAGGCACCGTGTAGCATATCGGGATGATATTTTGGGGCATTACACATATCTACTCCCGTGGGTGATTTTTTAGTAGTGGATCAAGTTTTTAGATCATGTTTTGTGACTGTTAGAGATGTTTATACTAATATTGATCTTATCATTCTAGATATGGTGGATTTTGATGTGATTTTGGGCATGTACTTGTTATCCCACTATCATGTGGTCATGAATTATTTTGCCAAAATCGTTACCTTAGCCATGCCAGACGTACTGTCAGTCATATGGTAGGAAACGGTTAGCCATGAGCTAACGGAGATTATTTCTAGTGTTCATGCTAAGAGGCTTATTTCAAAGGGTTGTGAGTCTTATCTCACTTATATTTGTGATACTAGTATGGAGAGTCCATCATTTGACTCTATTCCTGTAGTTTGTGAGTTTCCTAATGTGTTCCCTATCGGCTTGCCTGGTATTCCCATTGTCCATGAGATTGAGTTTGTTATTGATCTCTAGCCTGATAACCAACCTATTTCTACGACACCTTACCATATGGCTCCTGCCGAGCTTAAGGAGCTAAATTTTTAGTTTCAGGATATTCTTTATCACAACTCGAGCCAAAGCCCTGGCTGCGATGAACATCTTGAACCATGAAGGCCCGAGCGCCCATTTTTATCTGCCAATCATGCATAGCATCATACTATAAGTAAAAGCAGAAAAAAATAGATAAATGGAATCATGGTCATTTTCTGAGTTCAACTGAACAATATTGAATTTATTTCATAAACATTCTAAACCACATGAGAACTAGTATGCGAAATCTCGAATAATTTGAAAACTAACATGTCTAAATACTGGGACAAGGCCCCTAGTCGGACAATGAAACAATACGTAATAGTAATGTCCAACAACCAAGGCCTTCCAGAATAAATGAGGCTTACCAACTGCAAACTTTGGACAATCAGTCTACTACTTAGCGGGACCCCAGGACTGTGCCTTAGATCCTAAAATATAGGAGGTCAATAGAGATGTACTGGTACGCAGAGCAATCCAAAATAATGTACTTTTATACAACATAAGTGAGAGTAATTCATAAAAACAGCTTACATACGATATAGGAAAACACATGGGCATACTTAAAAGACTTTGAAACATTTCTTTGAAATCACAACTCACTCTTTATCTTACTTCTAAGCTAGGTGGTACACCCTACAATTCTACAATCCCATGGACTATATGGAATCCGCCTTTGACTCGGCGGCCAAGCCCCCAACCCATGTTTGCCACAAGATTTGGAGTTTCTAATTCTAATATGCCACAGGACACTAGGTCAGCGTATAATCCCTCTTTTGGGAAATAATAACCCGTATCGGTAAAACACAATTTCGGAAAATAAGTTTTCTGGGTTCATGCCTTCTTTGGTTAACCACCTATCTCTCTTTAAGCCCATTTTTAATTCTTTCTAAATATTCATCATTCTAAACTTCAAAATTTGGAAATCTATAGGAAACTCTGCTTTCTATTCTATTTTGTGCTATCATGGCATTATTTGTTTTGGTATCGTCATATCAAGACTTGCAAGTCATATGTCTAAACCATATAGTATCATGTTACAATCCCTTCATTCAAAACAAAGTGTTTGGACCACCAAATTATTCAAATAGTACAAGAAAATTTGTATATCGAAGTACATGAAAACATATGTAAAGATTCTCTCTTTCAATTCTTAAACATGTGGTGGTCATTTACTTCGTAGCAAACCATGCATTTTTTTCAACAATCATATTTAATATTTACCAACAAGAAATATCCCTCTCTTTAATTCACAACCAACATAAAATTCATAATTGATAGTAAAACCCTTGATTCATGCTTTAAGATATGCAATTGAGTAATTCATGACTTGTCAATCAAGAAATAACCCCATGAGAGGGAAACTCATTATTCATGCTCTCAATTTATATTTTTCAAAACATCAAACGTATACATACATACATATATATATATATATATATATACATAAAAAAAAATTCAAATGGGAAAGCCTCAAGATCAAAGCATTGTCATTAAAAGGATTCACCATGCATGTGTTATGGTAAATTCAAATCCTTTATAAATATATGAATTATCAATATTCAAAACATTATTAAAAAAGATTTCACCATGCCCATGTAGTTTAGGAAAACCCCATGTAACTTAGATTACTTAGTTTGAGGAATAGGACCCGAATCTTGATTTGCTTCTTGGAAATCTTGAACTTAAAAATAGATTCTTGATCTTTGGGAGGGAAGTTTAGGGCTTTGTTTTGAGAGGATTTTGAGTAATTTTTGGGTATATTATGCCCTAATAACGTCTTAATAAGCTTCTAACACGACTTGGTGTTAGTGAAAAAGTCTAAAATGCCCTTCGAAATTAAATTTATAGCAAAATCCCCCTTTTGGAGCTCACTATGTCACGGTGTAATCGCGATAGCTTACTAGTCCTGACAAAACTGATCATAAATTTTTGCTCGGGTATTGGATTAAGGCCAGATTGATATCGTTGGAAAGCTAACTCAATTTCGGTAATTTGGTAGGTTTTAAGTTGAAAAATTCCATGTACATAAAAAGTTATAGACGTTCAAATTTGACCCTTGTAGAATTAAATACCAAACTTTGGATGATTAAACGGCTCATAGCTCAACTTTGATCTAAGTGACTTCCATGAATATTTTTCACCTCATAATCACTTAACACACTAGGATAAAGATCATGACACATGAATTTAAATATGAGTCATGGGATTAAAGTTTACACACGGAGAAATGACAATTCAATTTCTAGCTCAAAAATATGGGGTGTTACATTCTTGATAAGAGTTTTATTAGATCGAGTATGCATCCTTGGAGAGCTCTTATGTTGTTTGTGAAGACGAAAGATAGTTCCATGCGTATGTGTATTGATTATAGGAAACTTAATAAGGTAACAATAAAGAACCATTCTCCAATACCTCGCATTGATGATTTTTTTGACCAACTTCAGGGTGCGACACTATTTTCTAAGATTTATTTGAGATCGGGTTACCATTGGATGAGGATTCAGGTTGAGTATATCCCGAAGACAGCTTTTAGGACCCATCATGGTCATTATGAGTTCCTAGTGATGATTTTTAGGTTGATTAATGTCCCAGCCACATTTATAGATTTGATGAAATAAGTATTCAGGCTATATTTATATTCTTTTGTGATTGTGTTCATCGACGATATCCTTGTGTATTTGAGAAATAGATAGGAGCATGTGCAGCATTTGAGGATCGTGCTCCAAATTGAGAGATCATGTGTTTTTTGCTAACTTTTCCAAGTGTGAGTTTTGGCTTGAGTCAGTGACATTCCATGGGCATATGGTGTCTAAGGAAGGTACTATGGTAGACCCAACTAAGTTGAGGCAATTCGTGATTGGGCTAGACCTATGTCTCCAACTGAGGTTCGTAGCTTTATTGGATTGATCGATTATTATAGATGGTTCGTCAAGGGTTTTACTATTATTTCAGTGACTATGACTAGATTGACTATGAAGGAGGTTAATTTTTTATGGTTCATGAGTGTGAGTTAAGCTTTGGGAAGCTCAAGGATTTTCTCACTCAGCTCCTGATTTAGCTCTTCATATTGAGGGTGAGGGATTCACCGTGTTTAGTGATGCTTCTGGTGTTTGTCTAGGTTGTGTATTGATGTAGCAGGGTCATATTTTTTCATATGGTTCTAGACAACTTAAGGTGCATGAGCGCAACTACCCCACTCATGATTCAAAGTATACAGCGATAGTTTTTGCGCTCAAGATTTGGAGGCATTAGCTTTACGGTGTGCATTATGAGATTTTCACTGATCATGATAGTCTTCGGCATCTTATGACCCAGAGGGATCTTAATTCTAGATAACGTAGATAGATGGATTTGTTTAAGGATTATCCGGGAAATAAAAATGTGGTAGCAGATGCCTTGAGTTGAAAGGCAGTAAGTATGGGTAGCTTGGCTCGCATTTTAGTTTCTTAGAGGCCATTGGTACAGGACATTCAGTCCTTAGCCAACTTAATATTTCACCTTGATATTTCAGACTCTAGGAGGATTCTTGCTAGTGTTGAGGCAAGGTCATCATTATTTGAGCAGATTCAAGATCGTCAATTTGAGAATAATAAGATTTGTTTCCTTCGTGATCAGGTGTTGAATGGTGAGTCCTAGAGGAACACCATAGATTGATGGTGTTTTGAGATTTGATGGCCATATTTCTATTTTGAGGATCGATGGCTTGATTCAGTTGATTTTGCATGAGGCTCACAACTCTAGATATTCCATTCATCCCTGCAAAGCTAAGATGTATAGATATTTGAGACAATATTATTGGTGGAGTGGTGTGAAGAGAGATATGGTATACTTTGTAGCTCATTGCCTGTGTTTCCACTGGTAAAAGTTGAGTATCAGTGACCAGGTCATTTGACTCATAGGTTGCTAATTCTTGAGTAGAAATAGGAACGGATTACCATGGATTGTGTTCTTGGTTTAACATTCACTTCCCGTGGTTCCGATGGAATTTTGGTCATTATAGATTATTTTACCAAGTTAACACATTTCATTCCTATCCAAATGTCCTTTAGAGCTGAGAGATTAGCCCATATTTGTATTTGGGAGATAGTTCATTTGCATGGTATGCCTATTTCTATTATTTCAGACTAGAGTTTTGTGTTCAGTTCAAGTTTTTGGAGAGAATTTCAAGAGAATTTGGGCACTCAGGTGGATCTTAGTACAATCTTTTATCCATAAACAGATGGTCAATCGGAGCAGACTATTCAAATGTTTGAGGATATGCTCCGATCCTGTGTTATGGATTTTAGGGCTTGGGGAAGGAGCAATTATCCTTGGCAGAGTTATAATAACAATTATCATTCGAGTATTGGGATGGCGCCTTTTAAGGCTTTGTATGGTAGGAGATATCCTTCTTCAGTTGGATGGTTTGAGACTTTTGAGGTTAGGCCTCATAGTATAGATCCGCTTCGGGAGTCATTGGATAGAGTCAGAGTGATTCAGGATAGGTTAAGAGTGACTCAGAGTAGGCAGAAGGCCTATGCAGATTGTAGGCTTCTTGCCTTGAGATTTGGAGTGGGTTGTCGTGTATTTCTCCGTGTGCCACCCGTGAAGGGTGTGATGAGGTTTAGAAGGAAAGGTAAGCTCAGCCCTAGATATATTGGAACTTTTGAGCTTCTTTGCACAATTAGTGGGGTGGCTTATGAGTTAGCTTTACTTCTAAATTTTGCCGTTGTTTATCCATTTTTCCATGTCTCTATGTTGCGGCGATACATTCCTAACCCGGCATATGGTTAGATGGGACTCATACCTTTTGGACGAGCGTTTTACCTTTGTAGAGGAGTCGGTGCTTATTTTGGCTAGTGGTGTTAGGCATAATTAACCTAGTTGCTCATATTTAGGTGAATTTCCTATCTTAGGTTTAATTGGGGCTTGTTAACATCTAAAATTAGATATTAGACACTTTAAGCCTAGTTCAGGTAGAAATTTGCCTAAAAGAGAACTTGAGGATTAGAAGTGGAGTCTTAATCCACTATAGGCCATAACACATGCTAGATTTGGTAAATCCGTTTATGCTTATTAGACTCTTAGAAATGTGTATGGTGGTAATATTAAGAAATCTTGATGCATGATGGTCATGTTGGTTAAGTGAGGGTTGACGCTTATAGATTTTGTTATTATTTATGTTATTGATGATACTACCCATGATATTGATTATATATATATATATATATGTATTATACATCCTTTAGTTCAAAAAATGATTATGCTATTGATTATATTTATTCGTTCGAGTTTGGCTATTGATTATATTTACCGGTTCGAGTTTGGCCATTAATTATATTTACCTTTTTGAGTTCGGCTATTGATTATATTTATCAGTTCGAGTCCAGATATGCATACTATACTATGATGCTATACTTTCTATGATTAACAATATTGGGATGTGAGATTTAAGGTAGCATTTTGGCTAAGTTGGAAAATGAGGGAATGGTTTTAATGTAGCATGACATAATGAACTCTAGTGGTAAAATGATTAGTGGATAAATGATGACTAGAGGCTATGTGATGACTAGTGATTGAATGAACTAGTTAATAAGAGATAGTTAGCTAATGAATGGTGATTAGTGAGTAACGATAATAAGGTTATTGAATGATGATAACACTATGGGAAATGGGTACATTGTAAAATATTGGTAAATTATGGGACGATGGTTAAATGACAATGAAGGTTAATTATAATGTTGGTTGTTTGATTTATTCTATCCTTGAGTGTGCTCTCCAAGCGTATAGGAGTCTGTGACGAGTTATTTACTTTTATGTATCAATTGGCGTATGGGAGCCAATTTTGTAGTGTGTGATTTTTTGTGTGAAATTATGTTACATTATGTTATTTTTTAGGTTATTTAGTTATTATGCGCAGCGGTATTGGAGATGATTCAGGTTCGTTTCTGTACCCTGACAAAATTATTATTTTGTATTTTATCATACTTATATCATGATTTATCTCAGTCGGCCGATAATGTCTACTGGGTACCTATTATTTTGATACTCATACTACACTTATGTACCTTTTTTTATGCAGATCTAAGTACTAGTTGCCAGTTGATCGAGGTTTGTGCGGTGATTAATTTTCGGAGATAGGGTGAGCTCTTAGAGTTCGAGTCGTCCATTTCCATCTATCTTTTACATTAAGTATAGGCTTAAGTCATCGCCAGGCACCTAAAATTGTCCCAAAAATTCACTTAGACCCCTCAACTAAGGCTTGTACCTATCAAGCCCCTAACCCACCTGAATTTGATCCAATCAGGCCTTTTTTGCCTATGTGGCACTCCCTGTGTTGTCCACTCAGTAGGGGCGTATGAGGTACATTTTTTTTTAATAAATAACGAATGAAAACATGCCAAGTGGCACTAAGGGCCCAAAATAATTCTAATAAAATAAAACTTTTTTAAAAAAAAGGCTCCCCCACCCCACCCAATTCGATACCCCCATCCCCTCTTCATCTTCTTTCCCACTCTTCTTCCTCATTTTTTTTCTTAAACTTAATTTACCTTCCATTTTTTCTACTTTTCCTCTTTTTTTTGTTCTTAGTTTTGAATTCATCTTTGAATTCGATTTAAATTTTTTTATTTTTAGTTTGATCTTATTCTTAATTCTTTTCCGCCATTAGTTTGCTGAAAAAAATGAAACTTTGCCTGATTGTTTGCCGAAAAAAAATTAAACTTTGCCAATTTACCTCCCATTTTTTCTACTTTTTCTCCTTTTTTGTTCTTACTTTTGAATTTATCTTTGAATTCGATTTTAATTTTTTTATTCTTAGTTCGATCTTATTCTTAATTCTTTTCCTCCATTAGTTGCCCAAAAAAAATGAAGTTTGCAGGAAAAAATTAACTTTTTCAAAAAAAATGAAACTTTGCCGGAAAAATGAACGGAAAAATGTAAATTCATTTTTCCTCAAATCAACAAAAATATAAATTTAATTCAATTTACAAAATTATAAATTTAATTCAACAAAATTGTAAAGAAGATGAGGGTGGGGGGAGGGGGGAGGGGGGGGGGGAGTAGGGGGGTTTATTTAAAAAAAATTATAATTTTTTTTAATTATAATTTAATTAGTTATGAAATATTTTTTAATTAATTTTGAATTCAATGTCAAATGTCATTATTTAATTCGCCGTTTGTGCCACGTCATGCGAGTGTAACACACTCTCTTTGTATCTTTTGTTGATTGTGTAAAAAAGGCTTGATTGGATCAAAATTCGGATGGGTTAGAAGTATAATAGGTGCAAGCCTTAGTTGAGGGATCTAAGTGAATATTTAAAATAACTTTAGGTGTCTGGCGATGATTTAAGCCTTAAGTATTTTGTTTTGGAGAGATGTTATTGACTACTAGTCTTCGTATCCGCGCGATGCGCGGTTGTTGTTAAAAAATAATTAGAAAAAATTATAAGTGTTATTCTTATGAGTGAATTAAATATAATTACATATATATATTTCTCTAATTTCAATCTTACTTCTTTAGACTATATTTTTAATAAGAAGTGTTCATGAAATTAAAAACTAACCATATGTTATTGAATAGCTTTTGAATGGAATAAACTATCTTACTCAATTAATTTGTGAAACAAACCAATATAAATTTAAATTTGCATTTTCACTGTTAATTTTCATTTTTCCCAAATTTAACTTCTATTATCAACTGAAAGAGAAAAAATAGACTTATTAAATTCACTTTTCGTTATTTTGATTGTTGATGATAAAATTGAGATCTGTTACAAAAAGTAGAGAAGATGTAGAATTAGTATTCGTAGCATTATGTGATTGAAAAAAGAATTAAATCATAGTTTGTTGAAATGGCCATGCATACATATATTAAAGAAAAGAGTATAATTATTCAAGTAAAAGGCACAAATATAAGTTAAACTACAACATTTTGCTTAAGTTCACACATGTAGGCACACATTTTCACTGAACTTCTTTGCTTGTACATGCAAAAGTCACAATAAATTCAATAAATCTTTTAGTAAATTTTTAAATTTTACTATACAAACTAATAAACATGAGCTTCAAAGTTTTTGCATTTTTCATGGAAAACCAAGAAATGCATGTTGAGGGTATGGTAAGGTTTTAATATTTACCTTCATAGTTGACACCTTTAGGTGAAAGAGTCTTATGGAAGCTGGAGTAACGAGGCCATCCAAATGAGTACTAAGACAATATGATTGAGACATGTCATAAAAGATAAAATATAAAGGAGGATTAGTATTGATTCAAAAAGGAATTGATTTGTAGTTAGTTGAAATAATACGTGCATACACATATAAAAGATGTACAACTGATAAAAATGTTGCAATTAATGTGCGGGCATACTAGGAAAGATAGGGTTTAAAAGGATGATATTCAAGATAAGGTGGTAGTGACTTTGGTAGAAGACTAAGCAGGAGGCGAGATTGAGATGGTTTAGACATGTGATGAGTAGATGCATGAACTTCCCAGTGCTGAGGCGTGAGAGGTTGCTATGGATGGATATAAGAGAGGTAAAGGTAGAGTAAAAGCAGTATTAGAGAGTGTTATTAGACAATGATGCAATTACAACTTACCAAGGAGATGGCTTTAGAAGGTTAGTAGGTAGGAATGCATTGTCTTGTGGCCCTCACTAGTTGTCGTAGTACTACTATTATAGCTTCTTGTTATTTGATTTTTGCTATTATCTATTGTTTGTATTTTGCCATAGGTCTGATAGTACCTATTATTTTGAATTATCTATTATCTTTTACACTTTCATTACGTCCTTTGGTAGATTGTTTCTTTCTTTATTCAGGCGAACTGTCTACTATCTCGTATATTTTCATTACGTCTTTTTCTAGATTGTTTCTTTCTTTATTCAAGAATATATTAAAAACATCTCTACCTTATTTTTAAGATGGTGGTGAGATCAACGTATACTTAAAAGCTAGATTGTTTCTTTCTTTATTCGAGAATCTATTGAAAATATCTCTACCTTATTTTTAAGATGGTGGTAAGATCAACGTATACTTAAAAGTACTCTGAAGGCATGACATGGAACAACTTCAGCTTACTGAGGACATGACCCTAGATAGAAAGGTGTGGAGGTCGCGGATAAGGGTAAAAGCCTAGTGTGTGGACGGAGTTGTAGCAGGCAGTCAGGAGAGATCTTGTGTAGCCAGATTCGCAACCCTGGGACTGTGTACGTAGGTGTCATCGGAATGTGAGGTGCCTATTTCTTATTTCTTAGTTCCTCCTTTCTTATTTAGTGTTGCCTTTATTTCTCGTATTTCGTTTTTTCTCTGGTTTCATTTCTATTATTTCTTATTCCTGTTTTTCCGTTGTGTCATCCATCCTCCTTGTTTATTATTCTTTATCTTGAGCTGGGGGTCTATCGGAAATAGCCTCTCTACTTCAGAGGTAGTGGTATGAACTGCGTACACCTTACCCTCCCCAGACCCCACTATGTGAGAATACACTGAGTTTATTGTTGTTATTGATGCAGCAGATTGCGAAAGCTCTAACACAAATTATGCATATTAAACTTACAATACAAAAAGTATGTTGTTGCGCAAAAAGAAATACACGTAGGCACAAATATTTCAATGAATATAGAAATTAGACGACACAAAAATTAAATCGATGGTAGTCGTTTCGAGCCCCAAGAATAACGCTAACTCAGTCATGAAATTAGGCACCTCTTACTCCCTTATGGTTTATTTCTGGGTGCTAATACCATCATCTAAAGAACAATTTGCCAAATCAAAATTAAAAGTAACAAGGTATCAAAACATGAACTAAGATATCTATTCTAAAACATATCTTTCAAAAGAGGAGAAAAACTAAAATTAGAGACAACGTTTAGTAGATTATCTCTGTCATATTCTTAGCTAGTTCGGGCATTGTGAATTCACCTGATTGAGAGAACATGAATTGTTTTAGTCCAGTAACAAAATTGGAAAAATGAGTTTTGATTTGACATGCCGAGAACCAATTCAATGTGAAGCTAACCTGGATTTTCAATGTTAATTGATCCAGTATTATCGCCCTCCATCAACTGAATAAGATCATCAACCTTCATCACCATTGGCAATGAAGTGAAATAAAAAATAAGATGAGACATAAGATGAACTTCAAACTAAGTAGCTTATAGACTGTTATATACCAAGTCAGAAATATAAAAAAAAATTATGCGTTTGTGTTTCAAGCGGCTACGCAGTCAAAGATTCATCACTATGAAATTGTACAAATAAATAAGTCTAACCACTATTAATTCTCGTAATGCAATTAAATATGGAACAACAAGAGTGATAGCGAGGTTCAGAGTACCACGGAATTGCCTAAGAAATGAAATTGTTGATAATGTGACCATCATATTTCTTTATTCGGTGGACCATAGTCCATAAGTGTTGAAGATTCGAGCAATTCGTATTTCTGTAATTGGGATATCATTTCAAGAATTTGAAGCAATAAATCAGAATGAAGAGCTTTATAAAGAAAAAACAGAAAGATTTGAAAGGAAATCAATTGTCAGTATACGGCTCACACATGTAGGTCGCCGGTTGGTGCTAATATCTATTTCATGTTGTTTGTGATATCGAACATCAAAGTCTCGGCCACTCTTTTTCCCTTATTGTAATAACTCCCATCTCCTGACATTCACAAGCGACATTAATTTGTAGGTCCACGTAATCAATATCACGTACCCAAGGAAAAATGTATTTCTGCAAGAAACAATGAAAAGATACTGCATTGCCCCATCATATTTATGAATAACAAATTTCCTTCAAAACCAGGCTTAAATAAATCTATGTGGATGACTATGAAGATCCATTCAACATTGATCTGATTGATCCCAGTATAATTGGCCACGATAAAGTACTCTTTTTGGCTCTATGTAATGTACTACAATTGTCTTGCATGTATTTTTGGCAAAAGAGTTATTATGGGATGTATCACAATAAATGACTCTACTGCTTGACATTTCTAAAGAGCAAGGAAAAAAGGGATAAAAACTAACTTACCGGTCAATTGTTTTGCAATAATTACTCTTCCAGTGAAGCTACTGTTTTCAAATTTGAGCTCCCATAAGCTGCAATTTGAAAGAGGTAAAATAACAACATTATTAGTAACCAAAAAATTTACAAGCAATTGATGAAGTTAGCCCATATTAATTCAAAATCACAATAATTAATTTTGTGAGCCAAAGAAAGGGAGATCGCCAAAGCTACAACTAATGATGTTCAGTTATTCTTTTTCATCCAAAAAAAATAAGAAATTTTGTTCTTTTACTATTGTAAAAAACTATTATTATTTTTTATCCAAAAAAATAAGAAATTATGTTCCTTTACTATTGTTAAAAAGGAAAAAATTGTTAGTGCTTAATTTTTGTTAGTGCTTAATTTTTAGTCAAATCTATTGTTTTGCAATTAGAAAACGAAAGCCACAACTTTTTGGACTAACAGATTATAATTTTTCTACATTATTTATTTTTTCACTTCAAATTTATGAATCGGGTCATCTTCCTTAAAAATTCTTGAAGAAGAAGAAGAGAAATCTAAAGCACAACCCAAAAAATATCACTCAAAAAGCAAAAGAAATTAGCCGAAAATAAAAAAATAATATGATTTTGTTAAAGAAACATACCTCAAATAGTAGAACAGTTCTCATCTTATTGACATAGCAAGAGAGAAGAGAGAGATAGAAATAAATTTTGGAAGATAAATCTCAATGATAGAGATACTACGTGTCTACTAACAATTTGGAGGAAGACACGTAACTAAAATTAATGAAGTGCTATCAGGTTAATGGAATTCATTGACTAAAATGTCCTTTTTTAAAAATTTAATTGACAAAAATAGGAGAAACGTCGAAACCCGCTCTTCTACATTATAGATACTAGCTTAATCACGCATGTCTCGCTCGTATAATGTTTGATTATTTAAAGTTAAATAATTTTATCAATTGTGGAGTTTTTTCATAAAGTGTAAAAAGTTTAAATCACTTTTTAAAGATCTTCACACTTAAATATAATAATGTAAATATAAATATATATTTTAATATAAACACATATATATTTTACCACAGAAGTTCATAGTGTTTGATGCATCACTTTAGCATTTGTCATACCTCTTTTGCTTACTATCACGGGCTAAGAGAGATATATCCATTTGAACCATTTTGTGGGACAATTATTTTTATTTTTTTCTATATTTAAAATATTTTCTTATTTTTAAATCCAAATCTTTACAAAATCATTGATTACATTCTTATTACGTACTTAAAAGTTTTAAAAATTTGATATTTTTAAATTTTCTTATTTTAACACTTTTATATTTATTTATAGATTTTTCAAATCTCCTTAAAATCAAATTTAATTGATTTAGAATTCTTAAACTATAGAAGAAGTATTATTTTTCATTAATTCTGACAACTTCTAATAAGGAAAGATTTTATCATAAATATATTTAATTAATTTTTAAGTCTTAAATATTAAAAAAAAAATAGTGAAAAAATAATTTTGTCTAAAGCAAATATTTTTAATGAATGGCAAAAAGTTCAAACAATATTTTTAAGACCATTCACACGTTTAATATATTATAGATTATATATATATATATATATATATATATATATATATATATATATATATATATATATATATATATATATATATATATATATTGTGATACCTCGAAAAAAAATGAATTCAAGTATAATACTTTAAGTAAGCATGACCCCGAATTTCTAAAGAGTTACGTCGTATACGTATTTTATGAAAAATTATAGTGTATACACATACATATAACTAGTGTATAATTTATATGGTTACTACTAGTAGTTGATAAAGGGAAGCCAAAAAAGAAAAAAGAAAAAAGGGAAAAGCTTTATATAAGAACAGGACAAAGAAAAGGAGGGGGAGGGGGAAAACACTTCTCTATTCGTTCCAGAAACAACAAACTTACTACCCTTTGTTCTTCTTTCTTTTTTTAACAATAAAAAGGCAACCTAAAGGAATTACGAAGAAGATTATAATCGGAGGAGGATACCTTTGTTCTTACGGAACATATAAGTTAAAGAGCTTTGTGGCATCCTCAAAAAATTTCAAGAATTTGATTTATAAATTTATAGTTGAAAAATTAAATCTCAATAGACAAAATTTCCTATCCCTTCCTTTTGAATTTAAATTATAGACAAGTATTTGGACGTATCTGTTTTGAGTTTTTGCACTACTTTTGAAATGGGTTTATGAAAAAGAAAAGAGAAAAGGGAAAATTTTGATATAAGAGGAGTTTTTCGGAACTTTTATCAATTGGATGGATTTAACGTTGAATTCTATTAGTTGGAAAAGTTAGAATTCATTTTGAACTACTGTTAAGAAGTTTGATTGATTTCGAGCATGAGCGGAGAATATTGAAGTAAATTGTTAAATGTTCCTTCGGGTTACTAATGAGCGTATATGTTATCCTTGTAGCTAGTGAATTGCCTATCGGATAACGAAAGTTGGTGGTTTGAAAGATAAAAGCTATGCTCCCGCGGGTTAAGTTATTTGGGGTCAAAATACTATCGTAGCTAGTAAGCAATAAGGTATGTAAAGCTAAACCTTCCCTCGCCGCTAAGGCACCACCCTGTGTCGTGTGCTCTTTTCCATTTGATATTAAGAATTATTATGAATTACGAGAGTGGAATCTCTATGTTGCCTTACATATCATTCCCTCATTTTACTATCAAGTTTATAAGAATCTATTTTTCCTCTCGTGTTACAACTTTATGATACTTTCATATTATCATAAGTTTCTCTACTTGAAGCCCTTAGGCCACAACATATATATACACATTTGGAGTAAAAGTAAATAGTAATAGCATCGTTGCACTTGTATATGTTAGCTAGATGATTATTACCATAATTCAGATGTTATAGGCCTTCAAGGCATTATTTGATAAACATTGCTATAGGAGGGTACAAAGGTTTGTCTTGGCATATCGCTAGACGTGATTCTGTGCACGGGGTCGAGACCAGACCACTACAGTGAGCCCAACTATTAGGCGTACCTACCTTTGTGGCATCATTTGTATTTGGAGTCAGCTGTCATGTATTGATTTTCCCTGACTCAAGAAAACATATGGCATATATGGCCTGTGGACAGACCCTCATAGTGAGTCCCTGGACAGGGCATACCTGGATAAGACTGCAATTACAATTATACATACGAAATTATAGCAATGAGTATGTGAGCAACATATGTTTTATACTTACCTCAAATTGCCTTTGGTAGGCCATCTTGTGATCATTTGTACTATTTATAGGATAAATACATCACCTAGGCAAAGTATAGGCCCTAAAAGATACGAATAAGATTGATGCATAGGCTACCAATTCATATCATATACGTGTTACTTGTTAGCTCATACATTTTTCACTTTGATATTTGACTCATAGGAGTTTATGTACTTGTCCAGTTGTTATTCTGACTGCTTTTATACCAGTACATGTTGTTTATCACTGACGTCTCGAACCCACCATGTTTTATTAATGCAGGCTCAAATCCTCAGGATAGCAGACGTCCACATTAGGCCCTATTGTCGTTTTCAGTTGATATTTTAGTAAGCTCCAACTCTCTCTAGAGCCAGTCTACGTCTAGTATTTTGATTATATGTGTAGGTCTCTGGTTGGGCGTGACGGACCTGATGCCAACTAGTCACTTGTAGTATAGCGTCTTAAATTGATTTAAGTGGGTCTCATATAAGATATCAAGTTAATTTAAAACTTCAAGAATTAATTTATCATTTTATCTCTATTTTACTTTTTTTATTAAATATTATTAAATTTTAGATGCTTAGATGACTTATAATAATTAATTAGAGGTGATATAGTAAAACTGCGGTTGAAGCAGACATGTCATAAATACTTATTTAGCTTTTTAAAATTAAATATTATTAATTTTCTAATACGTAAATGACATATAATAATTAATTAGGGGTAAAAAAAGGGAAGTCCGGTGCACTAAAGCTACCGCTATGCGCGGTGTCCGAGAAAGGGCCCCACCATAAGGGTGTATTGTACGCAGCCTTACCTTACATTTCTTCCAGAGACTGTTTCCAAGGCTAATTAGGGGTGATATAATAAAATTACGAAGCAAGCATGTTGATCACCAAAATAAAAAAAGTAGTTAAAAAATTAAAATTTAATTTTCTTATTTACATATTTTATGCTTTATTTAGTTCTACCTAATAAAAATTGATATTTTGACTATTCAGATCTTAGCTCGTAATTATGTATTTAATTTTTTATTTAAATCTAATCATTTAGATTTAAATAGGTGTACTACTTTCATACTTTCTTTTTGTCACAAATATTACTATGGCAAAGTACTTCATCCTACTATTTTTAATTTATAATTATTTATCTATTTGTTATGAAATATTATTTGTAATTTAATAGGACTGATAATAACTATTTAGAAGCGATATAATAAAATTACTATAAAAAGTACTTGTGAAAAAAATTTAAGTGAACCTCATATAAGTCTTTGAGTTAATTTAAAACATTAATGGTTAACTAATTAGAAATGAGTTAAATTACTTTAAAAAGTGTTTGTGAAGAAAATGTAAGTGGATCCCATATAAATCTTCAAGTTAATTTAAAACATCAAGAGTAAACTTATAATTTTGTGTCTATTTTGTTTTTTTATAATAAAATATTATCAATTTTTTAATGCTTAGATATCAACAATAATTAATTAGAGATGATATAATAAAATCATGATTGAAGCAGTTGACGAAGGCATGTCATAAATATCTATTGTACTTTTTAAAATTAAATCTTATTAATTTCTAATACGTAAATGACTTATAATATTAATTAGAAATGATATAGTAAAATCACAATTCAAGCAGCTGAAGAAGACATATCATAAATATCAATTTTACTTTTTTTTAATTAAATATTATTAATTATTTAATACGTAAATGACTTACAATAATTAATTTATCGTGATATAATAAAATCACGATTGAACCAACTGAAGCAGGTATGTCGTCCACAAACTACTTGCTTCAGTAGCTTCAGTTGGCTCATAATAACTAATTAGAAGTGATATAGTAAAATTAATATAAGAATAATTGTAAATAAATTTAAGTGGACCCCATATAAGTCGTTAAGTTAATTTAAAACGTCAAGAATTAACTTATAATTTTTGTCTATTTTACCTTTTTTATGAAATATTATAAATTTTCTAATGCTTGAATGATCTATAATAATTAATTAGGGAAGATATAAAAAACTTACATTTGAAGCAGTTGAAACAGACATGTCAAAAATTTCTATTGTACTTTTTTAATTAAATATTATTAATTTTCTAATACGTAAATTACTTATAATAATTAATTAGGGATGATATAGTAAAATTACGATTAAGGCAACTAAAGAGGGCATGTCATAAATATCTATTTTATTTTTAAAAAATTAGATATTATTTATTTTCTAATACTTAAAAGACTTATAATAATTAATTAGAGATGATATAGTAAAATCACGGTTGAAGCAGTCATGTCATTAACATCTATTTTACTTTTTTAAAATAAACATTATAAAGTTTCTAATACATAAGTGACTTGTAATAATTAATTAAGAATGATATAGTAGAATCATAGTTGAAGCAAACATGTCATAAATATTTATTTTACATTTTAATTAAGTATTATTAATTTTCTAGTAATCAAATGACTTATAATAAGTAATTAGGAATATATAATAAAATCACGATTGAAGTTGCTGAAGCAGGCATGTCATCCACAACAGCTTCATTATCACTTACATATTAGTAATAGATAATAGATTCACACACACACTAGTCAGGAGAAGCTCGTGCAAAGCACGGGCCCAACATCTATCCTAAATTAATATTAGGAAAAAGGCATCATTTCCACCCCATACTATACAAGAAAAGTTGAAGCCATACCTAAACTATCTAAGTGACCTATTATACACCTTAACTATGTAAAAGTAATATTATTACCTCCCCGCGACCCCCATTCTAAGGATCGTATGTTATACTTGTTTTAGGCGCGTCCAACCTATTAAATAACAAAAGTAACGGCTAAAAACATTAAAAGTATATCATCTTTAATTTCCAACGGATCTATTCTTATTCAAGCCAATTTGAGGCTCAAAATTAGGAAACCCTAATTCCCAAATTTGTCTCTCAAAATTGAAATTGAAGAGCATTTGTTTGAAGAATTGGTAACTAAATCTTTTTAATCATTCGATTTCTTGCTATATTGATGATTATCTTGTCTTAATTTTATTTCCATTTTCTTAATGCATTTGTTTGAAGAATTGGTAACTAAATCTTTTTAATCCTTCGATTTCTTGCTATATTGATGATTATTTAGTCTTAATTTTATTTCCATTTTCATAATTTTTTCTTCCCTCAAATGTTGTTAAACCTCTTTTAAAACTTATTCTTTTAATCAAGGTACTTTAATGGCTAATAGAAGTTTGAGTAGACTTTGTAAGCAAGAAGAAGATCATGAGTTGGTTGAGGTTCAATGCAAACATGGACATCTTTTGCCTTTGATGACTTCATTGACCTCAAGAAATCCATAGACGATATTGGACTTGTCCTTACTATAGGGTAAGTGAGTTTTTTCTTCAAACATTGATCTTGAATAGTATATACGAATCTAATTGCTTTCGTTTTAGAATTCCAGATCACGCGATTTTTGGCTTTGGAAGGATGATTCTATTAATGAACGATCAAAATTTCTTATTCCTAAATTATTGGTTGAATCTTTAGCAAATTGTGCATTTTATGAACACAAAATAGTTGATGACAAGACTACTAGGACAATCAAATTTGTGGAGAGCAAAATAGACATGAACAAAATAGAGTTGCAAATGGATAATTTTCAGGATGATTTGAAGATAATGAAGGCAAATAAGAAGAAATGGAAGATCAAGTTGGATAAGTCCAAGAAAAGAGAAAAACAAATATGGACTACTCTCATTTGTGTATGTATTTTGGGTCTTAGTTTTCTATTTCAATTCATGTTCTTGAAAGGATCTCCAAGAAGGTTGCCCTAAACTAAGTTGCTTTGTTTTTGTTATGTTTTAAGGGGCTAAAATTTGTATTTATTATTAGGTGTTATCTTTGACAAAACTGTCAGGTTGTGTAATTAAATTATTGCGTAATAAAATTGTAAGGTTGAACTTGACAGTTTTGGCTTTATTTTCAGTGGTTCTTTGTGTTGCAATTTGTATACAATATCACAACACTAAATGCAGTCACAACTGCTGCACAAACATAAATTTCAACAACATCACAACACAAATTTAACATTAATAAATGCAGCTACAGCTGTTGCACAAGCACAAACATAAATTTCAGCGACTATGAACTTACAACTGCATAATCATTAACCAAAAATGAGTGCCAATTACGTATTGTTGCCAAATACATTTACAAAAAGATCAGTAATGTTAAACTAATTATAGTTACAAAATGCAGTCAAAGCTGCCACCAATATCAGTGAACTAATTACAGTTACAAAGAGCAGTCACAGCTGTCAACATCAGTGAACTACCAAAAAATAGTCTTCAATGCAGTCCCAGTTGTCAACATTAGTGAATTATCAAAAACATAGTCTTAAATTTAGTCAAAACTGCCAAACTTTATACAAGGAAATGCAGTCGCATAGTAAATGCAGTCTTGCATGTAGTCTACACCAACTTCTCATAGAGATTGAACATTAGAGCTTTCTTGACTCAAGTGTGAAGTCTTGGACCTTGTTTGCATTTGTTTTTTGCCTCTCATTTCTTGTAGTTGCCTGGAGGTCATAGTTTTTTTCCTTTCCATTTTACACTAATTTTTAGTGTATATCCGAGATTTCCAGTCACAAATGCTAAAGACTTGGCAGTTTTGAATCTCTCACTTGGCATTCCCGGCTGCTCAAATGAAGAAAGTGTTAAACTTTAGTAAATAAAATGGTAGTAAATAAAATTTAGATTGTAAATGCAGTAGTAAACTTACATTAAGAATTGTGCATCCACTTTGTTTGTGAAGTAATCCCATTCCAACCACTCTTGATCTGCCAGCACACTAAAAAGAAAGAAAAGAAGATATTTAGTATAAGGTAAGCTAATTAGTTCACAACACTGTCAAATTAAATGAAATACCTTTTCTGTAGAATTCTTTGGTCGTATACCCCTTTCTCTTCTAGTTGAACCTCTCTCTTTTCCAACAGTAAGTATTGCACTTAGACCTGCACTTGGGTCTGTACCAGCAGATGAACTTGGGCCAGGATTTTCATTAGTTCTAGTAGCAGGTGCACCTGTTGGACATCTTCTTTTGTTATGACACTTGCTATGGAAAGTTCCACATGAAATCTCAATCCACTTCTTAGACAACTTTCCAGTTTTCTTTTTGGTTTCATCTTCTTCTTTCTTTCTATTCTTTCCAGGCCTACCTGACATCTTCCTAACAGGATGTGGCATAATAGAGATATTCTGTGATTGTGGTCGCATCTTCATATTCAAAACTGGTTGAATGAAGAAACTATATGTGTTCATGTAAGTTTCTCTATTGTACTTGTGAGAGATGTAGTTTACTGGTTCCAGTTTTTTATAGTGAAGAGCAGCCACTGCATGAGGACAAGGTATATCCTTCAACATCCATGCTTTACAACTATAATATTGTCTAAAAAGATCCACAATATGCCTATATCCTCTATCAAGCACCGCATACCCTGTATCAGAATTCCATTATATGTTGCACTTCATAGACCTTATTGTATTATCATTTAGTACTTTCATAGCCATTGGAGAAATGTCACTGATCCAAGTTTCACAAAAATCCCTCATCTATCTCACTTTTTTTTTATCATTTTTACCCTTATCTCCTCTAACATTGTAATTATAGTCTTATGCCTAGCTTTAAAATCCATGCATTAAAACATTCTGCCATATCGTTGTCTAATACGTCACACTTTGTTCCAAAGCTAAAGTAAACCTTGCTTCATCTCTCTAGATTAAAATACATCAACTTATCTAGTATTTCTTCCCCTCCCTCCCTCCAACATCTTCATATAACTAATGTTGTCCCTAAGCTCAGCCTCAAAGGTAGATCTTACATACCTCTAAAAACGTTTTTTCTTCTTAATACCTCTACATATAGCATCTTTTGACCAGTTTGCAAGGACATTCCTTGCACACATTCTATGTTTAGCATTTAGTAAATATTTAGTTACAACAATTTTTAATCCCTATAATAGAAATAGAAACAGTTACAATATAAACAAAAACAAAAACAGAAGCAAAAACAGCAATTCATTACCTTTTACATATCTGTTATCACTGTCAAATTTGTCCCATCTCCCAACTGAAGATCTTCTTGTATAATCCTGATAAACCAACTCCAAGTGGTCTTTTTTTCAATCTCAACCACTGCCCATGCTAGTGGCAATATTTGATTGTTACCATCTTTACATACAACAACTAATAACAACCTTTTTGTCACTTCTTTTAAAAAACATCCATCCAAACCAATGCACTTTCTAACCATCTAGTAAGGACTTCTTATTACATCAAAACATATGTAGAAGCCTTGAAATAATTTTCTACCATCTTCAAATGTTTCACCATGAAGCTTCACTACACATGTACTACCTGGATTTGATCTTAACAAGTCATCTTTATAATCTAAAATTCTCTCAAATTCTAGATTATAGTCACCTATCAGTTCTACAATCACCTTATTTTTTGCTCTCCTACACACTGTTCTTCCAACATGTAAATCCAGTTCCTTCTTAATAAGCAGTTGAAACTCAAAAATTCTAATATCCGTTTGTTCTTTTATCGTCTCATTGAAGTGGCTGGATAAGAACTTTGTATTACAAAGTTTGTTCCTATTGATAGGATCACACTTATGAACTAGATTGTAGGTCTTCACAACAAATTTCATGGACCTAGAGTCAATGCTAGCATAACGATGCCATGGACAACCAGTTGCACACCTAAACCTTACACTTGTAGGTTCATTAACATATTTCTCAATTGTAACATGTTTAGCAATAACATATTTAGTAACAACAGCTCTAAATTCATTAACACTTTCAAAAACAAGTCCTAACTCCGACACAATTTTACTGATAGTCTAAACTATGTGCAACTCTCTTACCTTTTTTCCTTCTTCTAGCCTTATCTCTATGTTCAATCTGTTCAACTTTATCTTCTTCATCAGTTACGCCATCTAAAGCAGTTTCAAAGCTGGCAGCTTCATCAGATGGGTAAAAAGGTTCATCACCAGCTAACTTACCCTCCAAACTATTTCTATCAAGACCTACAAATTCCTTATAGCCAATATCTAATCCCTTTCTTCCAGTTCCTAACTTAATATGTTAAGGAATTACTGGTCTTTCTCCCCTTTTTCTTCTTTTTCTTTTCCTCTTTTATTCCTTAAGACCTCTTAACTCTTCATTCACATATTCATTCACTTCACTTCCAATCTCTACACCTCCATCAATAGATTATATATCTGAATCTACAATAGATTCAGAAGGTGTAGCATGCAAATTAGTAGGAGCAGCAGCTATAGGAGAAGAGGTATGAGAATTAGCTTGGTCAGTAGGAAGAGAAGAGATATAAGAAGTTGGTTGGACAAAAGAAGAAGAAGTATGAGCAGTAGGTTGGACAGTTGGAGGAAAAAAAGTATGAGTAGTAGGTTGGTTAAAAGGAGAGGCATCTTCACTATTTTTAGATGTCCTGTTAACACTACTAATGTCATTTTCAGTGTCTTTATTAAAAGACACATCATTTTACCCCTCCACATGCCCTTCCCAATCACTTACAAATTCCAAAAGTAGGGTCAACTCAGGTTCAATAACCATGTGACAAAAAAAAATCCAAAACTTTCCCATTACCTAATTTCTTTGAAATGTCAATTGTGTCCTTGCCTGACCTAATTTCTTTTAAATTAGCACACTTAGAAAGTCTAACATATAGTACATACTGTTTGGGAATATACGCTAAATACCTTACATAATCCCTAAATTCAAATAAAGACAGCCTATCTACATCAACATCTAAAAATTCAGTAAATTATCCACCCTCATATCTTTTTCCTTGTTTTCCCTTCACCTTACCCTTACTAAGTTCTCCACCATAGTAAAATCTCAAAGTGATCAGTTCAAAACTCATTTTATAAACCTGAAAACATTGAGCATAAGAATATAATAAATATACAAGTCTCACAGTACACAAAAACCAAAAAGATACAAGTCTCATAGTATACAAAAATAAAAAAAATTATAGTATTTATGCAATAATTACGAGTATCATGGGTTACTTATCACATATTGAACCTCACAGCTCATATTGTTACAGATTGAAGCACATAAACAAACTATAATAGATTAATTTTGAAGATAAATTAAAGATAGCAAAAACCCCTAATTCAAAACCCTAGTCAAAACCCTAGTAAAATCGAACAATTATAAATATCAAGGGTTATATTATCACATATTGAGCATCTAAATGGAAATAAAATAAATTAATTTGGACAAATTAAAGACGGCAACCCTAACTCAAAAAACCCTAGATCTAATTTAGGAACGAAAATAAATCCTAGATCTACTATATTTAAGAAAGAAAAAAGCTAACCTTTGCACTGAAAATCAATAGTTCCTACATAAACGATCGTAACCTTTAGTTTTTAACCTGGATCGTACCACCTCTGTTGAAATCAACCCAATTAAATTCAACTAAAAATAAATAAAAAATAATTTTTGCTTGTCAACAACAAAAAACACAGCAAAATTATTGTTTATCTCTTCTATCGGGTTTAAATTTGATAAAGGGTTGAAAAAAAGTAGTGGTAAACTTCTATTGGGTTTTTGCTCTCATCAGATGACTTTTCGTTTGGATGGATGAATGAATGTTTTAATCGGGTTAAGGTTCGGGTAAAATATGAGAGTTGGGTCGGGTCAGACAAGTTAAAAGAGTAATGGGTTGGGATAGGCTTTTAATAAAATAGGAAAATAAAATTAGACACGTGGCACCATAAGAGGGCGAGTGAAGTGCACTCCACTCATTAAACTTGGGCATGGGGGTTGCGGGGAGGTAATAATATCACTTTTATATAGTTAAGGTGTGTAATAGGTCACTTAGATAGTTTATGTGTTGCTTCAACTTTTCTTGTATAGTATGGGGTGGAAACGATGCCTTTTTCCTTAATATTATAACAATAATCATATTTATTAATGTGAAAACTTTTGAATTTTAAAATTAAATAAATTTATTTTTTAGAATAATTTTTACATATATTCTTAAAATGTTTTAAGTTATCAATTATTGTATTCACAATAAAAGTTAAATTGTACAAATGTATAAATTAGTAAAGAGTGCGCAAAGCAGAATTTGATGGCCTATATTACTGTTTTTAAATAAACACAGGATTAATAAATATTATTTTTTATTTGAATTCATGCTAATTAAATAGAATTAAATAATCAATCATAGTTTTAATATGTTTTTAGATATTTTAAGTTGTCAACTATTGTAATTTATAATATTTTTTATGTAGTTTTTAAACAATATAAATTACTCTCCAGTTCAAACTCTTGTGGCGTTTATAGTCAATTATATTTTTAAAATAATTTAATTTTTTAATTATTGCGATTTATACTAGTTTTTGTCTATTTCAATTTAAGTGGTATTGATATAATTTCGAGAGTCAGCCAAATATTTTTATATCTTTTAAATTTTAAGTTGTTAATTATTGTGATTTATAATATTTTTTACGTATTTTTTAAAATATATGACAATTTTTTTGAGATATTTTAAGTTATTGTAAGTTATAATACTTTTTATGTAATTTTCAAATAATATATGTTATTCTCCTTGTCCAAACTTTTGTAGCATTGATAGACAACTATGTTTTTCAAATAATTTAAATTTTAAATTATTGTGATTTATGATATTTTTTTCTTCTATTCCAATTTAAGTGGCATACCGAGAAAGTTGTTATATTTATGTATTCAGAAATGCATTTTTTTCCTGGAGAAGGCCAAGGCAAAAGGTCTATTTTTGATCCACTGTCTTTCACCCCCACACAACCGTTCAAAGGCAGTTTTGTCCTTTCACAGCAATATCAATCATCATAAAAGACATCATCTAACGGTGATGACGACGACCATAACAGCGAAGAAAAAGCAAAAGGGTAGATCTCAAACCCCACAATAGCTCTAAAACACGATTGTCCTGCCAGTTTAACTAAAGGGCATTTTTGTCATTTCTCCAGCAATTCTAACCATTGAAAACCCCATTCTAAAGGGCAATTTTGTTGTTTCACCATAATTTCAACGACCAAAACACCGGCTATAAGGAATGATTGCGGGTAGAGGAGATGTTGCAGTAGATAGAGGAGGAGACAAATGCATCATGGTGTTACTACATATGTTGGGTGTAAGAAAAAATATGAAGGGGGGGGAGAAATATATGAGCAAACAAATTATATCTGAAAGAAAGAATCAGTGATACCAACAACACAAGCATACATCCATACATCAAAAGAAAAGAACCCACAATGTTAAAGAAAATGAAAGGGGCTTGTTCGTGAGAGCACTTCAACCTTAAATGTTGCCACTCCAAGAAGAAAAGAAGAAGGTTGTAAAATTAAAAGTTCTTTTTATCCCATAAATTTTGTATCAAGTTAGTTGAGAAGGTGGAATAATTTTTTAGGCAAAGAAAAATAGTGACACAGTTGAATGGTGACTTTTTGGGTGTGGTTGGAGACCTAAAACATTAAGCTTGGCTGTGAATTAGAATATAGAGGGATAATATATGGTTTTTTTTCATATTTACACATGTAATTATTAATAAAATTTTTGGCTTGTGGAAGGGAAGATTACACGTATTAACATATTTATATGTTTCTACTTATTGTTGGGAATTTTCTCTTCCCAACTTTTAATTAATACTAGTAGATATCGAGGTTCTGAGCTAACCCAAATTTAATAAATGTTATTTTTTATATCAATTTATATGATATAAATAAAATTTAAATTATCAATCATACTTTCTTGATAAAATTAAAGGAAAGGTGTCATTTAAGTCTTGAATGAAGGATTGGTGACATTGACCAACTTAAAGGGTCAACCATTATTAGAAAACTTGATTAAGTTAATTGTGGACTTGATTAATATTTTTAAAACTTTCTAATCTTTTCAAAAATATAAATCAACCCAACCCACACACCCCTTCAATCCAAATCAACCATCTCTCTCCTCTCTCTCGATAACTTCTCTCAACTCTCTCTCAACCAATAGTTCTGCAAAATTCTCCCTTCAATCCCCAGCAACTTCAACCTCCAGCATTCCTTTTCAACTTTCAACCGTCAATCAACTTGAAAACTTTTTTGGCAACAATAATTTTGAGTTCTTCGTTGTTTCATTTCCTTTTTCATAGGTAAATGAGGAACTTAAGCCAACTACTCTTCTAGTATTGGTTAACAATTTCAATATTTCTAGCTTAAATTTAAAGTGTGGACTGAATAAAAACCCTAATTTCTAGCATTTCTTCTTCTTGTTATCGAACTGTTGATTCAAATTTGTTGGTGATTTTTTATCACAGTTGATGTTCTTAGTGTGTGTGTGATGTGTTGATATTGCTGGGTTGATTTGTTATTTGTCTTGGTAAAATGGTGTTGCAACATATGAGAACATCTGATACAATAGATAAAAATATCTTATTCAATAAATTAAAACATCTGATGCAACTATGAAAATTTGATGCAACAGATGAATAATGTAATAGATTATTCATCCGTTGTAATAGATGACTCTTATGTTTGGAAGAGATCTAAATAATATTGATCCAACAGATAACTCATTTTGCAACAGCTGCATGATATGTTTCAACAGATCAGTGATCTTTTTATTATTTCCAATGGATTACTCATCCATTACAACAGGTTAGTTATATGTTGCAACAGATAACCTTCCTGGTACAACAGATTTATGATCTATTTTATTGTTTCCAATGGATTACTCATCCTTGAAACAGGTTGGTTATATGTTGTAACAGATAACGTTCCTGGTGCAACAGATGAGTGATCTATTTTTACTATATCCAATGGATTACTCATCCTTAGAACAGGTTGGTTATATGTTGCAATAGATAACCTTCTTGGTGCAATCGATGAGTGATCTATTTTTACTATATCCAATGGATTACCCATTCGTTGCAATAGTTTGGTTATATGTTGCAATAAATAAACTATCTGGTGCAACAGATAAGTGATTTATTTTCATTATTTCTAATGGATTACTCATCTTTGTAACAGGTTGATTATATGTGCAACAGATAATATTTCTGGTGTAATAGATGAGTGATCTATTTTTACTATTTCCAACAGATTACTCATCCGTTGCAATAGGTTGGTTATATGTTAAAATAAATAAACTACCTGGTGCAATAGATTAGTGATCTATTTTTATGGTTTCCAACGGTTACTCATCCATTACAATGGTTGGTTATATATTGCATCAAATAAAATACCTGGTGCAACAGGTTAGCGATCTGTTTTTATTATTTCCAACAGTTTACTTATCCATTGCAATGGGTTGGTTATATAATACAACAAATAACATGCCTAGTGCAATAGATGTGTGGTCTATTGGAATTATTATTTTACCGTTGTGCATGTTAGATTTACTGTTATCTTTTTTTAAGGATGCATTAATCAATTATAATCTTTATTTTATGTTCCTATTAATTCAAGATAATATGGCTCCCAAAAGATAAAAAAACAAATCAAGTCCAAGTAAAGAAACAAGTGCAGCAGCTCGGCTACATCCACCACTCTATGAGCTTTCTTTACAAGCGTTATCTCAATCAGAAGCAGAAGATAATGAACACGGGGAGGAGGAATGTTTTAAAAGAGATGATCCAAATGCTAATAACCCTTCCGCCAAAGAGTTGGTCAAAACCTTTAGCATTGATCATTATCCTGTAAGAATGCAGTGCGATGGTGCCACAGATTTAATGGGTGATTTTATGGTTAAGTCAGCCATGGAAAAATCTTTCGACGCTTTCATAAAAATATTTTGAGAAAGAAAATTGGGTGCTTATTTCATGGAAAGCTACTTTGGGCAATATCTTAATTTACTGGAGGACAACGATGCTCGTTTCCAGATGAAAATAGTATATGATCTTCTCAAGAGTAGGTTTATGTATGAAAACAAAGATAAGATGGATGAGGTATGGATAAATTACTGGGTCATGCCTGTTCGTTTTAGTTGGAAGAAGTTTGCCATAGTTACTAGACTAAAATATTATCCTCCCTCTCCTTCTCAAGTTATACCTACTCTGACCTAAAAAAAATATCCCGTACACCCGAAAAAGTCAAAGGCAAGTCAAGTGATCGTGAGGACCTGGTGTCTATTGTTGTTCCAAGCTTCAAAAATAAAAATTTGATTGAAGCGTTGAAAGGTAAAGGACTCTCAAAAAAGCACAAGCAATCATTGTGCATGGTTTGATTTGTACATAATATTCTTTGAGTGAAAGATTTTAACAATAACATAAGCCTCTGTTTAATAAATCTGTCGGAGGATCTTTAGGCCTTTAACAACTATCCTTGGAGTTATGAAAGCTTTAAAATGACTGTCAAATATTTGTTGACTCCATTAATGCCAAAGATAGTCAACTTATATGACTTTCCATGGGCCTTCATGGTAAATATTTCTTTTATCATGATATGATTTATTTTCTTATTTAATAATGCTTTTGATTTATTGGCATTATGTTATAGGCTTGGGATAGTTGTGACTGGATGGTTTTGCTTATTGGTGAATATTTATTGTGTTATTCTAGCTGCTACACCGGATAGTGTATTTTGTGTGTGCCTATTGTTTCCCTACTGCTTTCATGTTTTCCTGCTTTTCTATTATTACTTTGTTTTGTTATCTATCGATTCGGGTCTTTATTTCAATTTGTAAGTGGTGGCTGTAGAGATTGATGGTGTAATAGGGTCATGTCCGAGAGGGTTGGGGTTGGGGGTAGTTTTAGGTGGGGTTGAAGAGGAGTAGGTATGGGTCTAGGTTGGGTGTTAGGGCTGGTGCAGTGAGGGGCAGTAGAAGTAGGCAAGAGGCAAGAGAAGATAGATTGAGGGTAGGGTCTTGGAACATAGGGACCCTTCAGGGTAAGTCCGTAGAGCTGGTAAAGATTCTTAAAAGGATGAGGTTTAATATTGCGTGTGTTCAGGAGACTAAGTGGGTAGGGTCTAAGAGTAGGGATGTGTATGGGTACAAGTTGTGGTACTAAGGGAGTGACAGGTGTCAGAATGGAGTAGAGATCTTAGTGGATGCGAAGCTTATAAGGTAGGTGGTTAAGGTTAAGAAGGTCAGTGATAGGCTGATGATGATTAAGTTGGTCATTGAGGGGTTTATGATGCATATGTGTAGTTTTTATGCGCCGCAAGTGGACTTAGAAGAGGATGTGAAAGTGAGGTTTTGGAAGGCTTTGGACGAGGTAGTGAGAAGCATGCCTAGTTTGAAGAAGATTGTCATAGCAGGGGATTTTAATGGGCACATTGAGGTTTTACCGAAAGGTTATGATGATGTGCATGGAGGTTTTGGTTTTGGTTTTGGTGATAAATATAATGAGGGAGCTTCTCTATTAGGTTTTGCGAGGACCTTTGGGCTGGTGGTGGTGAATTCAAGCTTTACGAAGAAGGAGGATCACCTAATTACCTTTCGAAACGCGATAGCCAAGACTCAGATTGACTTTCTGCTACTTAGAAAGCGGGATAGGGTTTTATGTAAGGACTGTAAAGTCATTCCGAGTGAGCATCTTTTGAACCATCATAGGCTTCTGGTGATGGACTTGATTATCAAGAAGAGCAAGAAGAGAAGGATCGGGAAGGGTCGACCTAGAATTAAGTGAGGTGGCTTGACTCCAGGTAGTGTGCTGGTGATAAAGGAGAAAGTGGTGGGATTGGGGGTATGCGGGTGTGGGAGTGTAAGGGGACGTAGATGTTATGTGAGATAGGGCAGACAGTTGCATCATGGAGACTGCTAGAGATGTGTTGGGTGTTTTGAGAGGTCGGGCAGGACGACATAAGAGGGACTGGTGGTGAAATGAAGAAGTTAAGAAGAAAGTGGAGATTAAGAAGGGGGCATATGTTAAGTTAATTTAGATTCAAGATGCAGAGGAGAAGCGGGTGAATAGGGAGGTCTACAAAGTAGCAAGAAGGGACGCTAAGCTAGCAGTTATGGTTGTTAAGACAACAACATTTGAGAGCTTGTATTCAGGGTTAGAGGAGAAAGGTGGAGAAAAGAGGTTCTATAGGCTTGGTAAGGCTAGGAAGCGGAAGGTTCGGGACCTCGATCAAGTAAAGTGTATTAAGAGGGAGGATTGTAGAGTGTTGGTGGAGTATGTTCACATTAACAAGAGATGGCAGGAGTATTTTCATAGGCTTTTGAACGAAAAAAGGGATAGAGGCATTGAGTTAGGGAAGCTGGAGCACTCGAAAGAGATCTATTATTTCAGTTATTGTAGACGTTTTAAGGTTGAAAAGGTTAAAGAGGCTATTCATAGGATGTGGAGAGGAAAGGCGATAGGGCCTGACGAGATTCCAGTGGATCTTAGGACATTTATAAATGGGGATATTTTAAGGCGGTTGACTGATTTGTTTAACAATATTTTCAAGATGGCGAGAATGCCTGAGCCTTGGAGATAGAGTACGATGATTCTGTTAGATAAAAATAAGGTTTACATTCAGAGTTTCAACAACTATAGGGGTATCAAGTTGTTGAGTCATACTATGAATATTAAGGCGAGGGTGGTTGAGCGGAGATTAAGAAGGATCGTGTTTATTTTGGAGAATCAGTTTTATTTTATACCTGGTTTCTCGAGAAAGAGAAAATCCACCTGGTGAGGAGATTGGTGGAGCAGTATTGGGAAAGGAATAAGGATTTGCACATGGTGTTCATCTACCTGGAGAAGGCATATGACAAAGTCCCTAGAGAGGTTCTTTGGAGATGCTTAAGGTGAGAGGGGTCCCGGTAGTGTACATCAGAGCTATTAAGGCCATGTACGATAGAGGGAAGACTCAGATGAGAATGGCGGAAGGGGACTTGGGGTATTTTCTGATCGAGATAGGATTGCATCAGGGTTTGACTCTTAGTCTATTCTTGTTTGCATTGGTGATGGACGTGTTGACATGGAGTATTCAAGGGTAGGTGCCTTGGTGTATGTTGTTTATGGATGATGTCGTGCTGATTGATGAGACGCAGAGGGAGAGATGGGGAGGGTGAATAATAAATTGAAGGTTTGAAGGCAAACCCTTGAATCTAAGGGGTTCAGGTTGAGTAAGTCCTAGACGGAGTATATGGAATGCAAGTTTAGTGACTTGAGATAGGAGGACCATGTGGTGGTTAGATTGGATTCCCAGGATATCTATAAGAGGGATGTTTCAAGTATCTTGGGTCTATGATTTAGGGGAACGACGAGATTGATGAGGATATCTCTAACCGTAATGAAGCAGGTTGGATGAACTGGAGGCTTGCCTTGGGATTGTTATATGATAAAAAGGTGCCCCTTAAGCTTAAAGGCAAATCCTACAGAGTGACAGTCCGTACAACTATGTTGTATGGAGCAGAGTGTTGTCCAGTCAAGAACTCCCACATTAAAAAAGTGAAGGTGGAAGAAATAAGAATGTTGTGTTGGATGTGTGGACTTACTAGAAGGGATAGAGTTAGGAATGAGATTATCCGGGAGAATATAGAAGTGGCTTTGGTGGATGACAAGATGCGGGAAGGAAGGTTGAGATGGTTTGCATATATGATGAGGAGGGGCACAGATTCCCCAGTTCATAGGTGTGAGAAGCTAGCGTTGGATGGCTTTAGGAGGAGAAGAGGTAGGCCAAAGAAATACTGGAAGGAAGTGATTAGACATATGTAATACCCAATACCTTTTCTAGCTAGAATATATCCCTAGGATGTTGAGTGATAGCTTACAAGATAAATATTATTTAATTTGTGTGGAATTCTTTAGATTTGAACTTTCCATGGCATAGGAAATCGAAGAATCTTTCCAGCGATATAAGATACGCCTAAATTCGATAACTGGTAAGAAGTTATGGCTATTTTAAGTTCCAGTCACAAAAACCGTCATTTGGACCCTTAGCGCATTGTGGAGCAGTGTTAATTCCCAATGGTCAATTTCTAGTGGCCCTCTACCATATTGGCATGTCGCAGAGAGAGCCAAATTCCCCATTGTCCAACTTCAGTGAAGAACCACGATATTGGCGTGTCGCGGCAAGTGTCCAGGTCCCATCAAAGGTGGCAATGCGATACCACCACGTCACGCCACCAAGAATTTTCTCAGTCGGTATTTTCCAGTAGCTTGGTGCGATAGTGGCGCATTGTGCCAAGGCCAAAAATTGGGACCCCAATTTATTTTTCCAGTTTCGTTTAGGAGTTAAAGGGGGGTATTTTGGACTTTTTCCCAACCCCCAATCCTTCCAAACACATGATTAAAGCCTTTTAGAAGCATTATATGCTAAGTTTCATCAAAATTACTCTCATCCAAAACCCTAGGCTTCAACATTCATCTCCAAGAAACTCAAGATTCCACCATTTTTTTTCCAGATTGTTTCCAGATTTAAGATCCCTAGACCAAAAGCTTCAAGAATCTTCGTTCAAGAGTATAAATAGCATCTCAAAAAGAAAGCTTATTTATTTAGTTCATCATCTAAGGTATGTGGGGTTTGAATAAGGACAATCCTTTCGTCCCCTTGCCCAAAAAAATAATTTTTATTAAAGATTACATGATTTGTAAGTTAGCGTTGTTACCCAATTCTTATTATTTTGTTTATGAAATTATCATGTTATTTAAGGATTCAAATGTAAGATATTTACATATATCCATGTTTGAAATCATGAGATTTATATAATGAGTTATTTTCCACTATCTTGGTTGAGATTGTTGAAAGCTTTTAAGATGACTGTTGAGCATGAAGTTTAAATATGATTTTGATGCATTAAAGTTGTATATTTTGAGTCCTAAGTACAAGTGATGAATTTATAAGGATATTATGATCTCAAGTTTTATTGATAAGTTTAATGAGTGCTTTCAAGTGAAAAGATTGATCTTTTGATCCTAAGCTAAGACAAGGAATCCACATTTTTTTACATAGTTTGAGATTTAAAGAAGAAAAGCATAATCAGTTTTAATTATAAACCTTTATGTTATTTTAAGGTGGATATCCTAAAAGTTCTAAGCATAAGTATGGGAGTAGTATTTGGCATCGAGTTGGGTATGATTCCAAGGTCTCATGCCCCAGAACTATGTACCACTATAGGACTAAGATTATTCCTACTTCTACGTGGATGACTAAGATTGTGATCACTCAAGTTAAGGTTCTATTCCGATGGCTAGGGTAGAACATCTCTCCCCAACGTGGGCAAGATGTTGGACTCCATATCAACTCATGTGGTTTAAGTCGGTTAGAAGAAACTCCCAAGCCCAAAGTCCATGAGTCCCAAAGTCTCTAAGTCCTAAAGTTTCTAAGTTTAAAAAAAAAGAATGATAAAAAAGATTTTATAATACTATGTTATGACTCACTAGATTTACAAGTATGATTGGTTATACATGATTTTCTATTTTGATATTTTGGATAATCAAGCTTATGTGAGTCATATACATCCACATGCATTTACTTTCTAATTATGATGATGTTTACTTATGCATTACACCCCCATATACTCAGTACATCCTCAAAGTGTTGATCCGCATATATGTCTATGTGCTACATTGTCTTATAATGTAGGTTCAAATGCTTTGTATTAACAGCGTGAGTAGTTCGGGCATCTTTGTCTATACTCCTACAGTTGGTGAGTCCTCATGATCCGAGGGCCTACTTCTTCAGATTTCCAAATTTTATAGTATTTGAGTTATCATTTTCAGTTTAGTCCGAGTCAGTTGGGGGTCTGTCCCAATGGCTCCCTAGTTCTTTATTAGTAGTAGAGGCCTTTCGGACTACGAGTTTATTTATAGACTTTCAGTATTTGTTGTGAAATATTATCTACAGTTTATTTAGTTCAATTTTGATATAATATAGTATTATTTCTTGATTAGATAATCTTAAAGTAAGGTTCAGACTTAGTAGCGGGCTCAAAGGGTTAGCTTGAGGTACTCGTAGCCTTGAGCACCGTGTGACGTCCTGGGATAAGATTTTGGGGCATTACAACATGACATGGAGCAGCTTCAGCTTACTAAAGACATGACCCACGATACAAAGGTGTGGAGGTCGCGAATAAGGGTAAAAGTATAGGATGAGTACGTGGGTCGTAGCAAGTAGTTAGAAGAGCTCATGTATAGCCGGATTAGCAATCCTAGGACTATATCCATAGATAGGATCCCATAGTTAGGAGGGTTTGGCGAGGGTGGGTGCCTTTGGTCTGTGAGTGTATGTGACTACTAGGTTGGTTGTCCTATTCCAGATGTCCTTTTCTTATCTCGTAGTTCATATTGTGCTTATTTATCTTATTTTGTATTGCTCTGATTTCTATTGTATTATGTCTTATTCCTTATTTATGTTATTCCATACATCCTACTTTATGTTTCATTAAGCTCTTGTTTACTATTCTTTATCTTAAGTAGGGGTTCTATCGAAAATAGCCTCTCTACTTCTTCGGAGGTAGCGGTATGGACTGCGTATATTTTACCCTCCCTAGACCCCACTGTATGGGAATACACTGGGTTTGTTGTTGTATGTTATAGGCTTGGGCATTTGAAGCTATTTCTTATTTGAGACAATAAGTGAACTACCAGGAAGAAGTTTCCTGTCCAAGAATCCTGAGATGGTTGTCGTCCAAAACTGATAAAAATACAAAATTTCTTAATCTTTTCAATCCCCCGAAGAAAGCAGTAAGTCCAATTCTAATCAAGGTTTTTTTTTAATTAATAATTATTTTAAATGATTTCATCATCATCATCATTCTAACATATGTGCTAATTTATTTTAGATTGTCCATCTGTGGCTTGTTCCGACCAACCGAGAGTTGAAGATGCCATTTTTTTCATACTTTACAGTCTGTGTAAACTTTATCGGACTCTAAGGTTGTTGATGGAATAAAATGGAATTGTTTAGAGCAATAGCCATCACAAGAAAATAATTTTGGAGGGTGGGCTTATTGTTGTTGATGATGGTAGTGGTAGTGGTGCTACTGTTGGGGCTAATGATTCTCCTCTTACAGTTTTTAAAACAACAAGCTATTATGATTATGATCATAATGGTTGTACATATTTTTCTCCAGATTTTTCCATACCTAGTGAATGTTCTGCATGCAAATGTCAAGACTGCACGACAAAACACGATAGAGTGATTAATGCTATTAATGCACTAACTGCTTAGGTAAAGAAAATGACATCTAAGATGAGTGTCATTCCATCAAAGAGGATTTCATATCCATACACTTCACTAGAGATCAAGGTGGCTAAGAAAAGAAGGAAAGATATTTCCAAGGCATCATCAAGCATGAAAAAAAGCAAAATTGAAATGCCTCTGTCTTTGTCTTGCACTGTTCTTCTGTGTGCAAGGGCCACAGGAGAGTAGCATAAGCTGAAGTAGGCGAATGCACATCATCTGTTCCAACAAACAAACAGGCACATATCTATTTCAACAAATTATACATCTGCTAAAAATTATCAAATAGATATATATATCTGTTGCAATTATTATCTAACTTGTTGCATCAGATGCGCTGTCTGTTGCAACAGATAAGTTTTATGTTGCAACAGATGGGTCATCTATTTGAAATTATCGTACTATTATGATTTACCTATTTAAATTTGTCGCAATAGATGATCCATCTATTGCAACATAAGACTCATCTGTTGCACCAGATGGACAATCTGTTGTCTATCTGTAGTTAGCATTGACAATTTCTGGCTTTCCAGGTGGATGTCACAGTAGAAGCTACTCCTAAAAAGCATAATATCACAGTTGATAATCCATCAACTACTTCCAAAGAAGAAGAAAAAATGGAGCCTGTAGTTCGGGAGAATTTTATTTTTATTTTTTTTTCTTTTGCTTTTTCTACCACACCTAGCCCTACTTTGTTTTCTCTTATTTACCATTCTTCATACCCATTTTACATTATGCACACCTATGATAGCCACCCTCAATTTAGGAAATTTTCTTGAGTTAAGGTGCACAAAGTCCAAAGAGGAGCAGTGCTAAAATCGGTTCCTTGTAGCACAAATGGGAGGGTGAAATAAGAAAAATAGGCTACATAGGCTCAAAATAGGTACCAAGGGAGACTTACGGAGATTTTGAAGGTCATTCATGTAAAAGTGGAATTATTTCAAGAACGGATTATGAACCTTTCCTAACTGACTATCCTACAATCTAGGCTACACTAACTGGAAAAGTTTTGGATTCAATAGACAAAGAGAACAAAGTAGTATCTCCCACACACATTGCATAAGGTTTCATCATAGACTACTGCCTATCAGATTTATGCAAATGTTAGTTATGATTATTATGTCCTTAACCTAATGCCATAACGAGATTATGATGTTCATATATACATACACATCACACAGTTCAAAAATAATTTTTTTGGATGGGGTATCATTTTTCTCAAAAATAGTAATCAAACTACATCAACTGCCCTTAGATATTTATTTACCCCCCAGTTAACCATAAACAACACAATACGAATAAAACACAATACATCCTAAACATATCGGCTCTACTAGGAACAAGACTCCAGGGAAAAGAGGCACGGCAACAAAAACCACAAGAGGACATCAAGACCTACAAGCGAACCCACCCCATAAAAAAGACATGCATTATCCCCAATGCATTAGCCGCTACAAAGCAAAAAGTTAGGACCATACCTGTGGCACCATAGATGCGCAGATCTGATGTCAATCATAATAACATAAATAAATGTATAAATAACAACATACCTTTGATTGTCTCCTAAGCAGTGCTTGATTTCACGTCACGGCATGATGTGGCTATGTTGGTTACTCATGCTTCGCTAACAAACCCATAGGTACCTTGATTACTTAGACTTCATCAAGGTAGCCTAAGAGTTGTCCTCCAATTTTCTCTTTCCACGTTGAACTTATGAATGTCACCCCTAATTATTTTTTTGATTTCCTACTATGCTCAAGGGGCGGTGGTATAAAAATAAATAAACCAAGAAATAGATGTGGCATATTGAAACTCTTGGACCTTATGTGAGGAATGTAGTTTCTTGATTTCTACACAACAAAATAAAGAATATAGACATGTTTTTCCTATTTTTCATACTCTTACGTAGGTTCAGATGGCTCTATTAATATCTTACTATCAAAACATAATGTGAAAAAATGCTTAGAATGAGGTCCAATAAAACCCAACTCATGAATTGTATTTTTATTTACAGCCTCATATAACTCTAGTAAGCTATTTTGAATAGTGACAACATCTACAAAAGTTTGATCAAGTGCTAACTCCTCCAATTTTAGCTCCTCAATTTGGCTTATAAGAAGTTTCTCAGCCTCACATAACTCATAACTATATTATTGGGTGTTACATACATGAACCTTTGCATCCAAGTCTCTTGTGAAGTTATGAATCTCCAAGCCAAATCTATCAACCTTTCAAATGAACTCATGAATTTCTTTTGAAAGAAGTGTCAATATTTTTAGCATTCTCTCATTGTGCTCCAACAATATATCAATCACACTCCTATAGTAATGCACTATATCAAAAGGGTAAGGATCAATAAATAAAGAGTCATCATCACTCCACCCTTTCTATGGTAATATGTCAAATCCATAAGAGTAGCAAAATATAAGAAAATATTAACAAGAACTTCAACAAATCAAATCAAAAATTCACAACTGTATCCCCAGCAATGGTGCCAAAATTTGATTTTGCTCAAACTATACCTCCTTAGAAGTATAAAGTGGTCGATGTCAAAATATAATAACCCAACTACGTTGGGATCAAACCAATAGTTAATAAGTGGAACGGTCTCTCAAACTTGATTAAATCAACAAGTAGTGCAGAAAAGTAAAATGGGGGATTTGCTGGAATTGTTAAAAGTGAAAATATGAATGTTTTTGGTTATAATTGATCTAAAACAAATAGTATACTTGTGTCCCCCTGTCTTCAAACTCCATAGATTTATCATACACTATCAAACTATTTGAATACCTTGCATATAGAATCAGATAAGTTATGTATCACCAACTATCTTGTGGACTCATTGGAAAATCTCACCCTTTATCTTGTGAGTCTGAGAGGGTCGCGTTACTAACCCTTGCCCTGGATCCCAGATTAACTATTACCTTATGAGTCTCAAGTTATTAGATAAAGAATAATTATCTCATGTAGATGAAGATGATTATCTTAGATCAATAATTAACTTCAAATTACTATTGTGATCTCATTTTCCCAATCTCTAACTCTCTTTTAAATTAAAAAATGAATAAATATGGGTTCTTAACATTGGCCACCACTAAGAAATCAATTAAATCGAAGAAAGCCACAATACAAGTAAGAGTTTTTATCTAGAATGACTTTGGACATCCTCTACTTTGTTAATCCACCAGAGTTCCTCACAACCCTGGTTAAGGGAATTAGCCGCTCATAGTTGTGGATAATTCATGGAATTCATAGTAAAAAATATAGAAATAATCTCACAATAATGAAAGTATAAAACTCAAAGTCTTAGATTTAATAATCAACCAAAAATAAGAACAGAACGAATTCTAATATCACAATTCAATCATGGAATCAAACGATGTTTGTGAGAGTGTAAAGTTGCCCCTAAGGGCCTATCTCTGGATTAAACTAACTAACAAATGTCAAAAAGGTAATTACAGATTACATTAAAACCCTAGAAATCAAATCCTAAACAAAGGAGAAAAACTTGAGTAGATGTACATAATAATGACTAAAAACATTGTAGGAGTACATATAGGTTACATGAAAACCCTAGGAAATCAATCCAAAATGATCCAAGAAAAGTGAGTCGGCTACTACCTATGAGGCGTAGGTGGTACCTACGGCTAGTAGGTGGATGGACCTAGGCGGTTCCTTAAATTTACTCTCTGAATTTCTATTTTTGACACCTACACCACTACCTATGCCTAGTAGGTGGTACCTAAGGGGCGCAGGTGCCTAGGTAGGTGGTCATTTTTTAGTTTTTCATTCCGTTTTTCTTCTGTTTAGCTTCCAAAACCTAGTTTTCTAGGAAATCACTGCAAAAACACATTAAATCCAACAAAATAGCCTTAATCACATGCAAATTCTCCAAGTTTAAGAATCGTAAATACCACAAAATCATGGCACATCATTTGCTCTATCTATTGGTTTGACGATGCACAAAAGTTCATGAATCATTATTATTTTATCACAAAAATTCTTGGCTTGAAATGGTAGGATTGGTGGTGGAAACACTCATTCGATCCACAACTCTGTTTGGTGATGCAACGATTGGTCTTTGTGATGCCCTCGTGCACTTTTGCTTCAGTCTTCTATCTCTCTTTCTCCTTTAGATCTCTTTGTCCTTTCCAATACTTCTTGGCCTTAACCCCAAAATTAAACCAAATCAATATTAAAATGCATTCAAATTGGCATTAAGAATATGATTTCTCAAAATTTTAAGGTCAAGTCTATCGCAATATCGACACCCCCAACTTAAATCTTTGCTCATCCTCGAGTAAATCAACACCCATAAAAAACAAAATTGCCTAAAAATTATACAACTTTGGATATTAAACACACACTTATTTTTGTGAAAACACTTTTCCCTTGTGATTTTAAAAACAATTGATCAAGTTAAACCTATTAAGCACCCAATTCATGAAAATAAGCATAAAAATTGGCTAGATATTACCAAGCCAAGCATATGCTTATATACTTCAATTGAGATTGAAGAATACTTAAGCATTGCAACAAAGAGCCTTTACAAAAAGAAATCTCTACCCTCAAGTCATGTATTGCATCAAATATAGGGATTAACATAAATCACTCACTCTCCAGAAGATGATCAAGAGCATAAGTAGCACACCATATGCTTGCTTATAAGCTCTATTTCATCACATACAAGCATGCTACTTTAAATGTCACCTAGGCCTTGGTGTGGATCATAGTGTAGGAAATAGGTAAGCTAGGGTAAGTTAAGGTTATAGTGACTCTACCTCCTCAAAGAATCTAGAGACACCTCACACAATCAATTATCCCAAGGTTTGCTCTTTACATCACTTCATGGACCAATTCTTCAAATTTTTTCAAGTTACTTTCCTCTTCCTATCCTTGCAATCCATAAAAAACTATATATATTTACAACTAGAAACAAAATACAACTCTTTTTCAATTGTTTTCAACCTTTTTCACGTTATTTTTTATAAATCTACCATGCATACAAGTATAAACGAAAGAGGAATTTAGTGATACCCACATTCATGAACAACCAAGTACAAACTAATTTTATAGTCTCCTTCACCCCCAACTAGGATTTTGGCTTAAGTTTGTCTTTAACCTCACTTAGACACTTTGAGAAGGTCTTGTTAATAAGAAGGATATGAGGGGAAAAATATTGGTTTGTATAAGGTGATTCAAGAAATTAGGTTTCAAGGATCAAATTATAGACAATGTTGGTCACCCAGCTCACCATGGGGTGGCTTAATTTGGTTAAAATGGTGGTTCATTATCTATCAATGGCCTAATATCACTTCTCCAACATTGCACACCTTTTGTTTTTGAACTAGAGAATCCGATCAAGTTCTAGGTGGACTTCATGTACAAGATCAAGTAAAAATATCACTCATATATGACACTTAATTGCATACTCAAAGTTCCTTGATTGGAGCAGTTCAATGATGGTCAATCTAACATTGAACTTGTTGATGCAGCACCGATTTACTTCATGCATTGCTAATTTTACTAGTTTATTTTATAGTGGGGGGTGTTTTCAGTGTGGGATTTGATAATGAACTAAGTTGTTCTGCACATCACCATAGCCTTTCACCTGGAGCTTGGTGTATGATTTTTATACTTCTTACTCTTTTACATATGTTAAGTCATGTATCCCAACTCCCAACTCCATCATATACTTGCACAAATCAACATACGTTAATTAAAACAACAAAAATAAACTTTGGTTTCCTCCCAGAATCACCTTAGTTAATGTCATGGCACAACGTTGTTCTGCCTCAATCATACATTGTCGAGGCAGATCACCTATAATAAATCCACCTTTGGAAGTAACCTGTGGTGATGCTTAACTCATTGTCTATTCATGATAAATCAGGATTCCATGTCATTCTCCAGTCAAGAGCTCCACTAGGGAAACATTGCACCACTTTGAAGGGACCCAACCACCTAGTTTTGAGTTTATGCGGAAATAACTTATACCTCAAGTTAAATAATAGGACATTATCACCAACATTAAACTCTCTTTTTCGAATCTTGGCATCATTTCATCTCATTATATGCTCCTTGTAGATAGTAGAACTTTTGTAAGATCTTAGTCAAAATTTATTAATCTTGTAAAGTTGGTCTATTCTTGACTTGAAGGCATCCTCCCAATTTATATTCAACCTCTGTAAGGCCCACAACGCCTTGTGTTCTAATTCAATGAAAATATAAGTTTTACAAACACCAATAGATGTAGAGACATGCCAATGTGGGTTTTAAATATGGTCCTATAGAATAATAAAGCATCATCAAGTTCTTGAGCCCAATCCGTTCTACTCGCATTCTTGACTTTTCCTAAAATCTTTTTTATCTCTTGATTAGAAACTTCTGCCAGCCTATTGGCTTGAGGATGGTATGGAGAAGCCATTTTATACTTGACTCCATATTTGGTAAGAAAGGACCTAAAATTATTGGTTGCTAAATATAAGAACCCACTCACTCATGATAGCACGATGAGTACAAAATAAGGTAAAAATATATCTCTTCAAGAATTGAGTAACACTTAACTTTATTGTTTGGAAATGCAACATCTTTGACCTACTTAGAAACATAATCAATAGATACAAAGATATAATAATTCCTATACGAACTCACAATGGGTCCAATGAAGTCTAAACCACATACATCAAATAATTCCATATCCACACTTGATTGCAAGGGTATTTCATATCACCATGTGATATCCCTTGCCTTTGGCATTTCTCTTATTCCATTACTAACTTATGTGATACATTGTTGGCCAATAGAATCCACTTTAGAGAACCTTTTTAGCCATATGTACACCACCAAGATGACTACCATTAGTACACTCCATAAAATAATAGGTCTCATTCTCATAATATATTTTCACATCATAGTGGAACTTCATTCTTTAATAATAGTTTAAGTCATTTGAGGGTACCCCACACACTATATAGTTACCATATTTTTAGAAAGGGCCATGACAATCTCATTAAGAAACTCATCACGGATCTATAATTCATTCATCTTGACATCATTTGACTCAAGATTGGAAAAATGGTCTGCCATATTATTTTTATATCCCTTTTAATCTTTGACATTAAAGTCAAACTTTTGTGGTAGAAACATCCATCTAATCAACCTAGGTTTTTCTTCTTTATTGGCCATCAAATAATAAAGAATTGCATGGTCCGTAAGAATATTAACTTTTGTACCCAACAAATAGGCTTAGAACTTTTCAAAAGCATACAGTATGGCATAATTCCTATTCTATAACGGTATAGTTTCATTATGCCTCATTCGGTGAATTTCTATGACAATAGACAGTATGAAAAATCTTATCTTTCATTTATCCCAATACCATACCTAACGCCAAACCACTTGCATTACATATCATATCAAAAAATAGTGCCTAATTCAGGTCGCAATGATAAAAGACAACACAAGTTGCTTCTTGAGAGAATTAAATTCTCTCACATAACCACCGTCAAATTAAAACTTCTCTTCCTTTTCAAGAATATTACATATAGGATGCACAATATTAGGAAATTCTTTGATGAAATATCTATAAAACCTGGCATGCCCAATAAAACTTATAAAACCTTTCACAAAGATAGGAGAGGTAACTTGGAGATAACCTTAACCTTTGCTTGGTCAACTTGAATGACTCGACCCGAGATAAGTGCCCAAGAACGATACCTTCTTTAACTATAAAATGTCACTCAAGCCAATTCAATGCAAGACTTGTTTGGACACAACCATTGAGGACTTTACTCAAGTTTTAGAGACAAGATTTGAATTAGTTACCAATAATAGAGAATTCATCTATAAAGACTTCCATAGTATCCTCCACCATGTACAAAATATAAATAACATCACCTTTAAAACTTGGGGGTATGGTATAGCCCAAAAGGTATGCGCTTGAAGGCTGAGGTGTCATAGAGGAATATAAAAGTAGTTTTATATTAATCCTTAGGAAAAATGCAAATTTGATTATAGCTAGAATACCCATTTAGAATGGTAGCACCTATTCCCGGCCAACTGATCCAATATTTGGTCTATGGATGGCATTGGAAAATGGTATTTTTGTCCAAGAATTGAACTTTCGATGATCCATACGTTTCCTTCAATCTGTAAATGAATGGACGGGTATGAAATTATTTTTCTCATTTATGACCACCATAATATCACCTTTCATAGGGACACATTAGACCGGACACACCCATGTGCGACCAAAAATATGTATAGGACACCCATCTAGCCACTTTATTATGTCCTTCTAGACTATCGCTTGAATTTTTGGGTTTATCACCTATTGGTGCTCCATATTAGGCACATGATCGACATTCAATTTTATTTTTTGGGTGCAAATACCAGGAACAATCCTGATGATATTCGTAATGGTCCACCCTATGGCTCGAATAAACTTCTTCATGATTGATTTAACATCCTCCACTTGCCAAGGAAATCTACAACAATGATGGGTAAAGTGGAAATCTTACCCAAAAGATATAACATAGATAAGGAGGCAACGACTTAAGTTCAAGTTAAGGTGTTTCAACAATTAAAGGCTTGGCGAGGGGGAGTTTCTTAATTTTTCAAGTAAAGGTCCAATTTGCATGAATTCTTAGTATAAGAACCAATACCCATTAATAATGACACTACTTCATCATATTCCTCAATTCACTCACTCCTAAAGTTCATAAGACACCCATCAATGGATCATTCCCAAAATCTACATCCATAGCATTAGCTACTTCATTTTCAATTGCATTGATTACAAAGACAAATTACAAGTACATAGGTTTCTTCATGGACTTGCAAACATTAAATGACACCTCTTAATTGTTTATCTAAAATTTTATTTCACCATACTCAACATAAACTAATGCCCATCCAGTAGGGAAGAGCAGCCTACCAAGAATGATAGGGACCTCATGGTCAATCTCGCAATCCAAGATTACAAAGTCAGTTGGAAAAATAAAATGGTTTGATTTCACAAGTACATCAAACAACCTTCATGTAGGCTTTTTATAGAATAGTTTGCCATTAGAAGTCTCACAGTAGTGGCTTGGGTGCACCCAAGCCTAGCTTTCTAAACATAGCTAGTGGCATCAAATTTATAATCACCCCAAGGTTACATAATGCTTTTTTCAAACTTGTACAATGTAATGGTACATGGGATGGTGAAGTCTCTAAGATCCTATTTATTAACGACCATGGTGCTAGTCATTATTGCACTAAAATTAAGTGTTACTTTAATCATTTTAAAGTCCATAACTCGCTTCATTGTCAGTAAGTCCTTTATGAATATTGCATACTCGGACCTCTCTTGTAAAGTTATCAATAATGGTATATTTACCAATAGGTTGCTAAATTTTGAGAGGAAATTCTTAAACAATATATCATCATCCTTCTTTTTGAGTCTTTGTAGGAATAGAGCAGGGATTTTGATTTACAGCTTTGAGACAACTAGGGCTTCCTCCATTTTTGAAGCATTAGTATCAATTGCTTATGGTGTCCTTTTGCTTTCAACCTTTTCTTCCACTACTTTGGATTCTCTGCACTTGACTCATTTGGAATGACGACACCTTCACTTATCTTATAAGGCTACTTTCTTAGGGTCTTTATCAAGGTTCACAACATCATTACCTAGATTCCTCCCACCCTAGTGGCAATTTCCATGATATAAGCATCATTCTTCAGGTTTGATATGGTATCACTAGGGATACCTCTTTTTTGTCATGCATTTAAATTGGAAGAAATTTGGCTCAATTGGATTTTATTTTTCTTTATTGAGGCCGAGGGTGGAGTAACCATTTGATTTAATAGCAAAAGGTCACTTTTTATTTCTCCTAGCATCTTGTCACTTCCTTCAACCCCCATAAGGATTCGAGCAAGCATGTCTTCATTCTTATACTTCTCTAGATTTATAGGGGTTACTTCTTTACCCTTGGCCCGATCATGTAGAGGTATGTATATGTCATGTTCATGATATTTTTTCTCTCTAATTATGATCTATATCTTTTTCCTTAACCCGATAATCTCTATCTCGATCATAATCCTTCCAATCATGATCTTCTTAATCACAGTCCCTTTTTTTCTAACTTTTATTCCTTAATTTCCTTTGGTAGGTAGATCAATAACCCCCAATTTGGTTTGCCATGAATCACTCACAAAATATACAGAGAGATCTCCCACAGCCACCTCATTATATCTTGTGTGCCATCCTCAACTTTATTTTGTTATTTGATCCTATGACATTGAAGCAACACCATAAGATAGTTTAAGTATAAATCCGCCGATCACATTATCAGCTATAATCTTGGTCAATTGGTCTAAACCTCAATAGAATATTTGTATAAGCATTTGTCTAATACGTCATGTTTTGGGTACCATGACAACTTCATATTGAACCTTATTAATTCCTAATGCAATGGATCACCACTTAATTACCAGAAGTTTATGATTTCATCCCTCAACTAGAGTATTTATCTAAAAATAATTCCATCAACTCAACCTAAGAAGTTACAGAACTCTTGGGCAATTCCTATAAATATAACACTGTATCACTCATCAATGAAAATGAAAAAATTCTTAAGTAGATAAACTCCTGGGAGATATGGGTAATGTCGAATAGGTTACACACATCTACAAGAATTTTCTAATGAAGGTTAGAATTTTCATGATCTTGACCACAAGATAACCCTTTATTTGAAGTAAATGGAGCATCACACTAGTAATAAGAAACACTTCATTACCCTCTATGGGTGCGATGCAAATTGCACTTTCCCTTCTAAAATACCCTAAGTGATATTTATCCTCAATATGCCCATCGAAGGTAGCATCATTACTACTATATGGACTCATCTTGCTGTGAAGACGAATATTATTACCTATTCAAAACAATAATAATAAAGTAAGTAAAATTATACTATGGATAAAAAAGTTACTTATAATACTAAAAAGAACGGATGCTATATTTCATTCCCCGATAATGGTGCCCTTTCTGATAACTCTTAAGTACACTCTTAAATATAAGTGTACATGAATATTAGCAATACTTTTACAAAACTTATTAGTCAGGGTCAAATCCATAGGGAATGAGAGAAACAGCTTCACTCTCTAGTATCACAAGCGACTATAAGTCAGCAGATAATGCTTAAATTAAACAATAATGTAAAAATAAGGGATGTTTGTTAAAACAATTATTTTAAGTTGAAAATTTCAATGCTTGTTTGTCTATAAGATTGTTGTTAAAACAATTATTTTAAGTTGAAAATTGTAATGTTTGTTTCTCTATAAGATTGTAATTAATGGACTAAAGCATCTGGGGTTATGTCTTCTCAAGAATTATTATATGCATGGATAAGTGGGAATGCACCTATGATACAATTACTAGTTGTGATTAGGCAAGGTTTTAGGTATTGGTGATGATTTCTCAATCCATAACAAAATTTCACATAGGTTTCTTTTGAAACCCCATGTGTCTACTATACCAAACAACCAACAACCTCAAAATGGGTAAAGCATCACCACAAAAATAAGTGTAACTCAAGTTTTGTTAACTAAATCTCATCACTAGTGTATTCTCTTTCAAGCAATAAAAAATAACCAAACATAGACCAAGTTTTCAACCTCGATCTATAAAAAATAACATAGATATTTATCTAAAATCATAACATATAATCTAATACAAAGGTATATAATCGCTACCCATGCAACAATAAATACTCAATAATTCATAACCCCAAATTTGGTAAATTAGCTACTCATAATATGAAAAAAAGTGTTATACCAAATTCCTCTTCTATATTCACCAAAGAATCTTAGCTCAAAGTAGTTAATATCCAAAACTAAAGTTTGATTACAAGCTTGAGATTCAAAAAACTGGCTAAAAGAGAGGGTTTCCAACAGCCCAAAAGCTTAAATAGTTTCAGCAAAGTCAGGCTAAAAAATTACAGAAATACCACCACTTACCATTTGGCTAAGAAACACACTATCGCCAAATGTATTAGCAATGGACCGAATTGTCTCAAGCTTATTGAGTTGTCATATGTCATACTCCATAAGTTGGATTCTATCTCTTTCATTGGTGTAGAGTATTGTTTGCTGATTGGTTCAATGATGCACCAAAAATTTTTAAGCGTCTCTATTTTGTCATAGAATTTCTTGGCATGAACTATCAGGATTGGTGATTGAAACACCAATTTAGTGATTCGTAAGTTCCTTTTGTGATGCATCAATGGGTCTTTTTTATGTCCTTATGTACTCTTTGCTTTAATCTTCTATCTCTTTGACTATTTTGGCTCCTTTTTTCCTTTCCACTACTTTTTTCCTTAACACTGCAATTAAACCAAATCAACATAAAAATGCATTTAAATTAGCATTAAGGACATGATTTCTCTCAATTTTTAGGTTAAATGAGTTATAATTTGTCGAATTATCTATGTGCCCATGATGAGGGTGGGGTGAAAATTTCTGTTTAGGGTTACTAAACATGTGAAAAAAGAGAACAAAAGGCATTATTGATTAACAATATTAACATAGCCTAATAAATTATGCACACCAAATAGGTTGAAAAGATAGGAAAAACCCAAAAAAGAGGGTTAGGTCAGTACGTAATGAGATTAGTCACCAGAGCAATAGTAGTAGGAATAGGTCCTTATTTCCTAAGGCATCATTTGGAACTACTCCATATTTAGCGAGTACACTTGCACCTAGGCCCAAGAATGACTAGCAAATTTATAAAAATTGGGGTTCTAAGGATCTGGGCTTCTAGTCTAAAGATAGCATGGCTTATGGTCCCCATCATACCCCACATGTAGCAATTAAAAGAAGAATCACATAGGAAGTTTTACTTTAGTAAAGATGTGTTCTATGGATGCGGCTAGCTAGGCTACAACCAAAAACAGTATCCTTTATCTAGGAAATGCCAAGAAGGAAATAAGGCTTAATGTACCACCCAGGTATCTCTAATAGGTGTAGAAACTACACCCAAAATAAGCAGGGATTAAAACCACTTGTACGCTTATCTATCTATCAGGACTCAAAAGCTTCTCTAGGTGTAGGCACTAGTATGTTAAAAATTTTTGCCATGGTGTTTATGCACTACTTGATCCTGGTGATGCTCTATCATTTGTGACGCATAATGATGTTATAAAGTCTATGATTTGCCCCAAACAAATTCTCAAGCCTTTCTCTATTTCTTCTCCTATTGGTGAATTTATTATTGCATGGCAAGTCTATAGAAAAAGTATAATAACCACCCTCTATAGAGACCCTAGTTGGCATAGTTGAGTTGGATGTTGTGGATTTTGATATTTTTTTGGTATGGACCAGTTATTCATTATAGGCTTTCATTGACTGCAGAACAAAAATAGTCATAATTTTGTTTCCTAAAAAGCCCATTCTAGTGCGGGGGGTATCCTAATTCTGCTAAATGGGAAATTCATCTCTTACCTAAAGTACTACAAAATGATTTCCAAGGGAAATATCTATCACTTAGTTTGAGTCAAAGACTTCAAGTAGAAGTTCCATCACTACAATTAGTTCCTATTGTAAATGAATATCCAAAAATCTTCCTAGATAATCTTCTCAGAGTCCCCTCTGATATGGAGATAGACTTTGAGATTGATGTTCTTACATAGATCTAACCTATTTCTATTACACCACCATGTAGAATAACTCTTGCAGAGTTGACAAAATTAAAATAATCGAATAATCTCTTTAATAAGAGATCTATTACACCTAGTGACTACCAATAAGGTGATCTTATAACATTGGTACATAAAAGGATAAGTCCCTTCATATGTAGATAGACTACCATTAGTTGAACAATGTTACCATAAATAATAAGTACCCACTCACCATAATAGATGACCTATTTAATCAATTCTAGGGTGCTAAGTGCTTCTCAAAAATAGACATAAGATCTGGTTATCCTCAGCTAAAGGTTAAAAAAGATGACATTTTAAAAATAGACTTTAAAACCTAGTTTGGCAATTTTTAATTCCTAGTTTTGTCATTTAGTTTGATTAATTCGTATGTAGCTTTTATGGTCCTTATTAACAGAGTGTTTAAGAAGTATCTCGACATATTTATGATCATCTTAATTAATTACATCTTGCTTTACTGTTCGAGTGATGTGGAGCATTTTCATCATCCATCAACTATAATTTAGACACTTAAGCAACATGATTTTTATACTAAATTCTCTAAGTATAAATTTAGGTTGTATTTGGTGGCTTTACTTAGTCAATTTTGTCTTGTGAGGGGTTCAAAATGGATTACCAAAATATTGCAACTACTAAGAATTGGCCTAGACACATGACCCTAATGTATATTAGGGATTTTCTCGACTTTTACATCTTTAATGAAGTTAACCAAAAGATAGCTAAGTTTTAGAAGTCAAAATCATTTGAAAAGATTTTTTAGGATCTAAAATATAAATAGAATTTAGCTCTAGTGTTGACCCTACTTAAAGGGAATGATGATTTTGTTGTGTATTGTGATTCTTCAATGGTTGGTATCACTTGTGTCTTGAGCTAGCATGGTGAGGTCATAACTTTCACCTCAATAAAACTTAAGAACCATGAGAAAAATTACCTGACCTATGATCATAAGATGGCAGTAGTGGTGTTTTCCCTAAAAATATAGTGTCATTATTGTTATGGCGTGTATGTTGAATTCTTCACTAACCACATGAGTCTTTAATATGTTTCAAACAAAATAGTTAAATATTAGTAGGGTAGATAGATTGAGTTACTTAGAGATTATTTAATTAGTTTGTTCTATCATCCTAATAAGTTGAATGTGGTGGCTGGTGCTCTTACAAGATTATCCATGAAAGTCTTGCCCATGTGAAGAAAGATAAAAAATTACTTATAGAAGATATACATCGGCTTGCTAACTTAGGTGTCTAAATCCTAGATTCTGAGGATGGTGGTGTCGTTGTCTAGAATATGTCTAAATTATCCTTAGAGTCAAAAGTTAAAAAGAAGCAGAGTAGTGACCCTATTTTGTTACAGAAAAAGGCAAAAGTCCTTAGGTAGAGGATTGAAAGGGGAGAGATAGTATTTTAAGGTATTGGGCTAGATTATGTCTTTTGAACATTAATGGATTAAAAGAGAGTATCATACTAGAGGCACACCATTCTTGGTACTATAATTCACCCAGGCTTCATAAAAATGCATCATAACTTGAGAGAAATTTATTGGAGGAACAGCATAAAAAGGAACATTATTGATTTTGTGTCTAAGTTCTCAAATTGCAACCAGGTAAAAGTTCAACACCAAAGACTTAGTGATTTGTCGTAGAATATAGTCCTTTAGAAGTAGGAGTGGGACATAATAAATATGGATTTTATAATGGGGTTATCGTGTTTTTATTGTCATCGTGACTCTATTAGTGTAATTTTAAATTGAATGACCAAGTCATCTTACTTCTTGCATATGAAAACAACATATTCTGTCGAGGATTATGCTAGGTTATACATTTGGGAGATTGTCATATTGCATGGGATCCTCATGTCCATAATTTCAAATAAAGGCACCTAGTTTACTTATTACTTTAAAAAGCCTTTTAATAGAAGATTAGGTATGTATGTGATCCTCACCATCACCTTCCACCCTCAGAAAGATAGTTAGTCTAAGCATACTATTTAACTTAAGGGCATGTTGAGAGCTTGTATTCTATATTTAGGGGTAATTTAAATAATTGTCTACTTCTCATTAAGTTTGCATTTAATAATAGATACACTCTAGTATTTAGATGATGCCATTTGAGGCTCTTTATGGATGGAGATATAAATATCCTATTGGATAGATAGAGATTGGTGGAGCTAAGTTGTTGGGTCTAGATTTTGTTCACCAAGTTATGGAGATGTTAAGATCATTTTAGAAAGTCTGAAGATTACATAAATCCACCAAAAGTCCTATTCTTATGTAAGGCGTAAGGGTTTGGAGTTTGATAAAGATGATTGGATATAACTAAAATTTTTACCTATGAAAGGTGTTATGTGTTTTAGGAAGATAAGGAAACTTAGTAATTGGTACATTAGTCCTTATCAAGGATTAAGAGAAATAGAAAAGTCACTCGTGAGTTGGAGTGGCCTATATATTTATCCTACGTTCACCTGGTGTTTCATGTCTCCATGCTTAAAATGTGTATAGGTAGCCCCTCACTTATAGTTCCTATAGAGAGTATTCGTGTCAAGGACTCCTTGAATTATCAAAAGGCTCCTATTGATATTGTTAATCACTAGTTTTTCAAGTTGAGGACTAAAGAAATTACTTTTGTGAAGGTGTTATAGAGGAACCAAAATAATGAAAAATACCCATAGGAGGACAAAGAAGATATAAGGTCTAAATAACCTCAGTTGTACAAACCTTAAGAGTCAAATGATGAAGGTAACAACTAATCTTAACTTATTATCTCCACGAATTCATGTTTTATGTTGTTATAATCATGTTCTATGGAACCCATGTCCTATATCATGTTTGTATTAAGTCTCATGTACTCTTTGACTTGTTATCACATAATTCTAGTTATGAAACTCCTCATATTAATGAATTTATTTAATTTAGGATGTATTTTAGAAATATAAGACTATTATATAGCTCACATGTATCCATTCTAGCCATGCCCATCATTTAAGAGAAAATGATCACAATGGGGAGATAATGTAAAACCTTGAACTTTCTAGCTAAGATTTGAACCGTTTTTTTATGTTATAGTCCAGAAACTAATTAAATGTTTATATTTGTACATAGGTGTTAAGATCAATTCTTTAGTGGGGAAGTGCATTGGACATAATGTAAGGTCACATGAAACCTGTACCACAAAGTCTAGTTAAGAACTGCCTGCTAATTAAGTTTTCATATAAATTCTTACTACGATCAACTCCAAACAAGAAATCCTGTTAGAAAATAAAGAGTTACATAGCCCAAAACCTATGAAAGTAAGGATTTTTTAGTCTTCTTTACAATGTCATCAACTATTCATTAATTCAAGTATAGAATAAGAAGTTATGATCGGATTACCTAAAGAGACTCGACTTTCAAGATTTTCACATATGATTTTGCAGACTGTGAACTAGTTTCATGGTCCATGCATTGAACAATCTAGAGAATTAGAAATTTTACAAACTTCTTATTACTTGATCCATAGTCTATGGAATGGGTTGTATGAATAGAATTTTCCCTAACTTTGTCTAATTTAAGGATATTTTAGTCCTAACCTTCTAAGAAACGATGATATATGAAACTTTCTATCATGGTCGGTTACTCAAATATTGACTTGATTCCTCCCATTCCTTTCCCCAACTTCAACACTTTAGGTTTCAAGAAAAGTCAAGCTAGGCATCAAACCAAGGTTCTTTCTTAACTCTCCTTTCAAGTTCTTCTTTCCCAAGTTATTTAAGCTTATCCAACTTTTAAGATTCCATGAATTGTATCCTTCTCATATCCTAATAAGTTCTTTTGATAATTTAGGGTTAGGAAAAGATCCCTCATGAACTTAGAAATTTTTTCCAATTTTTCAAGTGTACTACTAAAATCCTTTATTCTAATTCTTATTTCATGATTAATCTAGCATATGTAATTCCAAAATTACCTCTTTATGGACTTGTGTAATTTATAAAATATATTAAATTAATGAAATATCATGCTTGTTGAATAACTAATATCCCATGGTAGTTTTAAAACTTCAATTGTGAGCTAGTTTTGATAACACTAATTCATGGATTTTTCCATTATATCCAAACCCTCTTAGTAGCATTTCAAGTTAGCTACCTCAATACTCTTTTCATGAATATGCTAAATACAAGTTGCTTGATGATATGAATTTCCACACAACATCCATAAGTACCTCTATGTTATGAGTGCTTATACTCATAGTATGTGGAATAATGGTACCAACCATTGGTGAAAATAATCCTAAGATATTGGATGGTTAATGGTATGAACAAAGACCTAACATGGTCAACATATGATCATAAACCTAATGGCCAAGTAATGAACTTAAGTAAAAAGGGACAAATTGACATAATATGGGACAAAAGATTAGTTGGTTAATCAAGAAGGTGTGGGTCATAAGGGACATTATCCAAAACTACACTTAACGACTTAGGTATAGACTTTTTTATAAATTAGAATGATTGTTTCATGTTTTTGTAACACCCTAAAAATCCTAGCAAAAATTAGAACCATTCTTAAAGTACATTTAGAATCAAACACCTCATTTTGTTAGTATGATAAGTGATCTATTCATTTATTAAGGTAACAAGTAAAGCCTAGATCACAGCTAAGTGGAAACATTCCTTACCGATTGAATTCATGTGAAGAATCTTTCTACAGTCAACTTTAAACAAACTTAACTCCTATATTATGAAGTATTTTCTGAGCTTATGACCCAGAAAATGATATATGTTTGAATTATCATTCCAAGGCATCAAGTTTCTCCTTAATCTGATATTAAAGTAAGTTATGGCTATTTTACTAAAGTACTATCAAAGTTGCCAGCAAAAAAGAATCAGACCCGAAGAGTCATTAGGAGACTTATGTTCAAGGAAGTTGGAAACGAAAATTGAATCCCAAATGATTACTCATACCATGACTCATCCCTAGACTCAAAGAGTCCTTATGAGGGCCGTCAACACTAATTTTGAGAATTTTTTAGATGGTTTTAAAAGGATTGTTTGGTATTTTTCCACTCTTTTAGCACCAAAACTATGTTGTTTAAGCAACAAAGGGGTTGAATAATAATATTAAAATACCCCCAATGTCCCCCATCCCTCAAAATTCACTTGACTCTTACGAAACATAGAAAGAAGGGGTGATTTCTTCTTTAAGCAACGATTAGGGTTCTCAAACTTTAGGCTCTAAATTCGAAGGTGTCATCATGGTTTTTAACCTTAGGTATGGGGGGATTTCATCTTTGGGTTTCCTTTAACTCATTGATTCTCGGAGTTAACCTAAATTATTTAATTTAATTCCTTTTTTAGAACCTAGAGTTCATGAGTATTATGAATTCTCTTATATTTCAGTTCTTTGTTATAATTGAGCCATGGACAAATATTACCCCATTAACTTTAGTTTAAACACATGTTTATAATTGAACCCTTAGTGTAATGTACAATTCATGACATTAGACCAGAGTTATGAAATTTTATATTTTATTTTATAAATATAATTGTCATTTGTAGTTGCATTCTTCTGAGATGACAGGTTATGAACACCTGATGACCTAAGATATCATGGATTTCAATTGTATACTCAGTCATTCAGTTTTTATAATTTAAAATAATTTTAGATAAAACACTTATCTTTCAGCATTAGAACATTATTATTATTAAGAATTTTAGTGTATCAGTTACTTTAAGTTATGTGTAGTACTTAGCACTGACAAGACAAGGGTTCAGATAACCCAAGTTTAAAACTACGTGCCATCATAGGAAAAAAGGGTCCTTGATAATTGAGAATGTCTCTGTTGCCCTTAATACGATTATGAGGGAATTCACGCCAATCATGGTTCATACCCTTGGCAAGGTATAGAATACCCTCTCAACTTAGGTTACTGGGTGGATTTCATATTGCTCTATGGTTTAAGTCAGTTACAAAATCTCCAACAGTTTAGTCTCAGACTTTGCATGACCTTATATTCAATTCATTTACTATCTTATAGTGATTTATGTTTATTACTAGGTTATAGCATCATTTTAAAGTTTTCATCCCCATGTTCAGGTTATCATGTTACTTTAGATATATTCAGCTCACATAAGGTAATGTATATATCACATGCTCAGATCATTCAAAGTACTGACTGCATACTTTCTTTTATGCTATATAGTTTTAAATATAGGTTCAGACATTCAGTATCCTGATTGTGCTTAGCTAGATCTAGCATCACTTCTGCTGTGGTGTTTGGTAAGTCCTCACATTCAAGAGACCTAATGCAAGAAGAAATAGAAATGGCAACTATAATGGGAATCAAAAAGCAAACTACCAGCACCAACAAACCCTCTAAATAAACAAGTCTCTCATGCAAAATTCAGGGCTACTTTTATTGTGTTAGCCCCGTACATGACAACCCAGAATAACCATCATGTTGTTGCACCAGCCTACCTAGTAGTGAATATAACGGCATCCAGAGTCCGAGACTTCACCTCGGATGAATCCTCTAATATTCCTTGGGTATAAATCTAAAGAGGATCCACAAGAGTTCTTGGATAGTATTCAAAAGTTACTGATATCATGGGTGTCACGCCATAAAAAGTTTTGATTTAGATGTTTATCAGTTGCAAGGAGTAACTCACACCTAGTACAAGCAATAAAAAGATAATAAAGGCACAGATGAAGGATAGGTAGAGTAGGATGAGTTTTTTGTTGTATTTCTAGATATATTTTTCCTACTTGAGCTAAGTAAGGCCAAGATAAAGTATATTTATTAATCAAAAGTAGGGTAACATGAGTGTCAAGGAGTATTATTTTAAGTTTACTCAATGTTAAAAATATGCTCCGATTATGGTTGCTAACCTAGGGCTTGAATAAGTTTGTATCAAGTGTTTCTGAGGATGTGGTAAAGGAGAGTAGGACTGACATGTTGTTCAAGGAGATAGAATCTTCAAGTTAATGGTTCATGTCCAACAGATTGAGGAAGAGAAAATAAATAAAAAGAAAAAGATAATTAGGAATAAATAGTTAGAATAAGGAACTTGAATTATTATTAGTAAAAGTTGGGTGGTGGAATCACTCTTTATTTTTGGAAGATTTTTTCACCCTAGTACCATCATCTTCTAATGCTCTATCACCTAGGCCTAGGCATGACACCAGGATCTAAGTCTCAGTTTAGTGCTTCCAGTGGTCATATATTCCCAATTTGTAATAAGTGTTGGAAAAGACATTCCAATGAGTGCTTTATTTGTAAGGATGGTTGTTTTGGTCATAGGAAACTAAGTAACAAGATTTAAGATTGTCCAACAACCAAAAGAGGTAATAACAATGGACATACTCTGGCTACCTCTTCAGCAACTCCGGTAGGTCACTCGATCATCTAGTGCAGCTAGTGAACAGTACTAGAATAGGTTCTATACCTTCAAACTCGATAGTATTAGGAGGGTTTTTCTTGTAATGACCCTCTAGGTCATTTCCTCAATTTGCATATACATACGGCATCTCAAGCCTTCCCACAATGGCTACAGGCCTTATGACTTGCTAGAACTATTGGTTTGATTATCAGACAGTTTTTTTGGATTATTGGTGTATTTTTCTATTTTAGAGCTTCTGTTGTTTAGGATTCGGTATCACACCAAAACTCCTAGTAAATGACCTTGGATGAGAATTTTGATAGTGTCATTATCTTTGAGATATTTATTTTAAGATAGAGAGACCTTGGTTAAGATATCGACGCTTTCAGACTTATTTTAGGCTATTGGACAAATTATATGAAAAATGGAGCAATAGGTCTGGGCCCCACATTTAGTTGAAATAACATCGGATGAAAGTTTTGATGGTTTCAGTGATCCAAAACAGCAAATTTTGTATAGTGTCATAGTTTGTCTCCATGAATAGGCTTTCAAATAAATCACTAGCACAGATCAAAGTCCATTTTAGACTTAGTAAAAAATAGGTATATATGCGACTACTTAAGCACTCAAGGAGCCGCTTTAGAGGCATGTGTTTTAGCAGCATGCACTTTAGAGGTGTGCACTTTAGCAAACCATGAGCTACTTAAGTATCCACACGCAGTTGGTTAGGGTGCTTTGCAGCAAGGGGGCCGCTTTAGTGATACCTACACAAAACTACCACACTGCTAAAGCGCTCGAGATGTTGCTTTAGCAGCACCTGGAGGGTTTTTATTCCATTTTCCCCACCTAATTTTCAACCATTCCTTCCACTATTTTCACATAAAATTAAGATCTCAAAGAGAGGAAAAAAGGGGAAATCATCCATCGAAGCTAAGATAAGTTAGCCTAACACTCCTTCGTTATTTTTCGTTACTTTTCCCATTAACTTCCATCTTATTTAATGATAAAATCGTAGATTTACCTCTTAAAAATCCTAAACTTGAAGTGTTAATTTGAGACCTTATTTGTGCTCCATTTGTGTGCAACTTTTGAGCACACATTCTTTGTCCTTCAAGGGACCTCATGACGAATTCAATTTTGAATCCCATTTGTAGGCCTTGCGGGCTCGTTCTTGACCAAAATTTTAACCCAACCCATATATCAATATAGGTTTCTTTTACTCCTTGTGACATGTAAATTACAATTTTATTATGTGGCAATATTTTGGGATTGTAGAGCAAAAATAGATAATTTATGGGCAATTCAATATTTTTTAAGCCCAGATCGACGTAGGCTTCTATCTACTCTTCTTTACGAGATAGTGTATTATATATGTTGTATGTTAGATTGAGATGTTAGGATGTGATATTGGGTAGTGGTGACTTTGCTTAAATTGTGAGTTCAGGAATTAGAAGGGCCAATCGAAATAAAATACAGATTATGCTTCTAGGAACCTATTACCCTAGGTTGCTAGCATGTTAGACATAGTTGAGGGTAATAACCCTTTAGTATAAGGTTTACTACTTCATAAGTTGGATTATGATGTTCTCCCAGATGATGATATGGTTATGTCGGTTATATATATTAGGACCAAGGTTGTAATTATGATATTAGTTGAATTTCGAGTGAGTAATTCATCCTTGTAAAGGACGTGGTTTAGTTTATTGACCTTTAGACACTTGTAGTTGTATTGTTTCGATGTTGGTGATGGAGTTGTATAGATTAGGTACATTCATGTTCACTTAATAGTACGATTCCAACTAAAAATTGGGTTTTACTACTATTTTCATAAAAAGGGATTTATTTCCACTTTTGACTTTTAAAATAGATCCTTTCATAAATGGGTACTGTACCACCTTAATTAATTAGTTATGAGACTAAAATAATATTTTAGAAATTTGACCAAGATAGACTTTGTTCGACGAGTTTACTACTACTATTTACTTCAGTCGAGATAGATTACAGCCTTTTTTACACTTTTATGATGATTTAGTCTCAGAATTTACCTCGGGAAATAAATTTACAAACTTACATTCTTTTAGACCAATTTGAGGTGTTGGACGGAGTAGAGCGAGAATGATGAGGATGATTGTTGGAATACTAGATTGGGACTAGGTTGGTGTATATGGGTAATGTCGAACCCCCTAGGGGCCTCTTCATACACTAGTCGTTATGTCGAAGAAGAGAGGTCGTTGTACATCCTGCCTCTATGACCCATCGAGATGGAGGATATGTATACACTAGTTTCTATTATGTCACTTGGATCGGTTATGGCAGTATGGATTTTACTTTGCATTCACCCACGCATGCGCATTGTTTATCACTAGTATACCCTATATTTATTAGTCTTATAGGGGATTGAATAGGTATAGGTGATGATTATATCTTGTTGTGTGTTATTTGTTGATTTGACATTCTGAGTTATGTGGCCGAATTTAGGTGTTGTTGGTTCGGACTAGCCAATTACTGTATTATTATTCTTATGGTTGGCTAGTGAAAGGTTGATTATTCGTCTAATACTGAGATTTGAGGCATGCTTTTGATTCCCTTCTTTTATGGTTATTGTAGTATAGGTAATTATCTCATGTTTAGAAGTATGGATTATGGATCCTAATTATGTTGCCACTTGTCCCTACTGTGATTAACAAACCTTAAGATGCTAGCATAACTACTTTAGGTTGTACACTTGAGTTAGTCTGGTATATGTATATGTATATATATATATAGTTATGGTATTACCATAAATCCCTCTTTTCCTTCATTTATTTGAGTCATATATTCATTCCTTGGCCTTATATACTACTATAGATCATTCTTCTACTCTTTATTTGTATAATGAAAAGCGATATATGGTATAGTTCTTAGGTTCCTGAGTATGGCTAGAATAAGACAGTACATCCCTATTGCCTCCTTAGCTTATTATGTTAGTTTCCTGGATATTTAGTTGTAGTTATATTACTTTTTGTATGGTATTTATATTTGCATTATCTTTGGAGCTCAGTCGGCAGTTGCCTACTGAGTACCACGTGTTTGGTACTCACACAACACTTCTGCAGTCTATGGATCATAGTATGGGTTCTCGTTATTGTTGCATGCGCCATGTGGAGTAGCTATGGTTCGGAGACTTGCATGAGCTCCTGGGTTTGAAGTATTACTATTCTCCCCCTTATGTACTAGACTAATTTCTGTGTTGTATTCAAATATGGGTTGTACTTCTATATTCATTAGTACTTCATCTTGTAGCCACATTATTGTACTACAAGCTTTTGTACTGATCCCACTAGTTTTTGAATTGTCTTATATATATATATATATATATATATATATATATATATATATATATATAATATTTGTCATTTATAACATTTATTTCGAATTTTCCCTGTCTTTCAATTGTGTCATTTTAGTGTGGACAATTTGCATCATATATTATTCCATATTATGTTATATTGTGTTTAATGAGCAATGTTTCATAGATAGCCAGATTTAGTATAAAAATTCACCTAGGGGATCCCATGTTTTTTCACGCTAACTTTCTCCAAGATACCTATTGATTGGTTCTTATAAGTTGCTTATATAGTTTTTTGAATAGAAAGGTTTGTCATCAGATTCATGTTCTAGAGATATTTGAGGGGTAATTTTTCTATTAATCAAGTTTACACATGTGTTAAAATCCTTTGTACTACTAATACATAGAAAAGGGTGGTAATAGTAATACATACCTCAATACACAATAACACTGCATTAGTTATACATAGGCTAAAAATATATACTAAAAAGGTTAATAGTGCATTATTTTTTCTAATACACTCTACCAAACAATCACTTACATACATGAATTAACTTAAACTATTATGTACCATAAAAAGCATATTACTTAGATACATGAAAATTTTCAGGTATCTGTGAATCTGAGTATCATAATTTCATAAATTTGTGTACCAGATTTCATAAATTCATGTATATTTTCATGTAAATGAGTTTCATAATTTCATGCATTACTGAATTTGTGATTAGCGAAAATAGTGAATGGTTTCATAAGGAAGAAAGAACCTTTTAACTTTTTGTCTAACTTAAACATTTCCATGATCAAACCATTTATTATTCTTTTCTTTTCCATTTGCCACCCTCCAAATCCAGCAAAACCACCATAAAACTTACCAACCACCACCACCAAAAACTATAACACCCCACACTTTCAAGCTAGAATTTGAACAAGTCCTTCATACGTGTATAGACCCCAAACCCAATTATTACTGTTTAGATATAAGTGTGAAGATCCATTCTTTAGTATGGGAACATATTTTGAAATGAAATGAGGTCATACAAATCTCCTATCTCAAATTTAATTTAAAAACCTTCCTACCAATTGAGCTTTAGTAGACATTCTTACATTGGGTCAACCTCCAACTACCATTACTCCTAGAATACGATGCGTTAGGTGGCCTAAAATGTCTAAATTAATGATTTTTGAGTCTTGTTTCCAATGCCTCAAATCATTTGTGATGGGCTATAGAAATATAACACTTTCGGTGCGTAAAATATGCAGGTTTCTGAGGTTATTTTGTTAGATATGATGATTTTTGGGTATGTTTTGTAGAAAACATGTTTTGTATGCTAAGTTCATGAATAGGCGTAACAAAGGTATTTTTAGCCACCTTCTGGAGAAATTATGGATGTACAAGACACTTTCTAGCTTGTTCGTGATCATAGCATGTTTGAAAATCAAAGAAGAGTTGAAATAATGACTCCCGATACTTACTAAGTCAACTTATAGACCGCATGAAGGACCTATAGACTGCAGGTAGGCAAAGCAAGTGCCAAAATTCTAAAATTCTGAGAACTGAACTTGCGGGATTTTTGTTCCAGCAACCTGTGCCCTGAACCTGCGCCTAGTGTCAGGACCGTAGGCAAAGCAAGAAAGTAGAGCAAGTGACATTGTTGATCTAAACCAATACCCATGGCATGCATTGCTTTATATTTATTATAGTAGATTTCTTAATGGGTACACATGTTAGGATCCCGCCTAGATATTTCTACTTACTCCAAAAGAGGAGTAGTGACTAAGAAAAGATAAAGACAATAGTAATTTGGAGTTTAGCTGTCGATCCACGCTTCTAAGTTCTATCTTAGTAAGATGGTTAGATTTTATCTAATGACTAGAAACTTAAATGATAATAGTCAACCAGGACCAAGATAACGGTTAGTAAGGCAAAATCCTGAGACTCAAAAGGCAACGGGTGAAATCCTTCTACTTGTCTAAAAGACTGTAGAAGACACATAACTTAGCGATTCTACATGAAAGGTATTGGGTTGGTTCAACAACACACGATAAACCTACTAAGTTAAAAAAATAGGGGGAAAGCAATCCTAGTGTTCTCCTATGACTTATTACAATCAACATTAATATAGTTACTTACTCAAGATTACTACATAAAAAACCTCTCATTTACTTTTCTTATTCTACCCATTGACTACAAATGTTGAGATCTGCAAAAGAACATGTTCCTTTGGGATTCGAGCTAACCTTTGTTGGGTTACTATATTTTGACAGCGACCGTATCATTATCTAATAGGAGGTGCTTATTTGGATGTCATCAAAATTTTGGCATCGTTACCGTGGACCACAGTATTGATTTATGATTTGAAGTTATTGTATTTTTTGGGATATATTTTTTATTTTTGTTCATAGTTGGGTATACTCTGATGTATGCCTAGCACACAGAGCAGAGTTAGTTCCTTAATTCCCATGCATTCAAATCCAGAGAGGATCCTACAAACACCTAGTTGGATGTCTGACCAGAAAAGAAATGAATCTCCTAAATGGGTTCATGATGTTGTACATCCCCTCCTCTAGAAGGAGTACAGGATATTGTTGATAGTTAGATTGGTGAACTGTTAGCTCAAAATAAAGCTGAGAGGAGGGAAACGGAAGAAGCTCAATGGGTAGATAGGGAGGCAGAGCTAGCAGAGCAGAGACAAACAACAAACCATCAAGTAGCACTCGATGGAACCCAGAATAAATCTAGAGGTGCCTATGTTCAAGTAATCCCAACATATCAATATGTGCAGCCATATATATAAAATTAAGAATACTTGGGATAGATTGAATCGGCAAAGGATGGAGCCATAGTTCCTCTTATTTTAACCCCAGGCATCAAGTTTGACATTATGAATGCAATGAATCTGAAGAGTGTATTTGCAAGTCTTCCTACAGATAATGCAAACTTGCACCTTGCCAATTTCATTGGGATTGAAGTTCTTATAACAATCTAAGGGTGAATTAGAAAGCACTTAGACTAAGGCTTTTCCCCTTCCCACTTACAAGAAAAGCTTCTTTATGGTTTAGGGGAACTGCCAAGAGACTCTATCACTACATAGAATGAGTTGCACAGGATATTCTTGAATAGGTTCTTTCCACTATCTTGGATGTTATAGCTTAAGGATGAGATTTCTAATTTTGGGCAACTGCGGTAAGAGTCTATGTATGAGGCATGATTTAGGTTCAAGAAAAAGATGAGTACGGTGCCCAACCATCGATTTTCAAGGACAAGGTTACCGGGGATATTCTATAGAGGGCTGACCATCAGTTCCGGAGCCATGGCAGATACCTTATCTGGAGGAGGTTTTATGAGACTATGCTGGGAGAAAAAGTTGAAAATATTAGACTATATTTCACTCACCAACTTAGGGTGGCAAACTTGGGAGGCTGAGAGAGGATTTGGCTCTTATGCTATTGGTGCCTCCTACGAAAAAAAGTATCTGATGACACAGTAGCGCCAAATATTGTATTGCTAAGGACTAATCTTGGGATTCTAGCAAAGCATCTTACAGTAGAGACTTTCGAGAAAGTGAATGTATTTGTAGCACAGAGGTCAGCTTCTAAATGCACGAGTCAGAATTAGAAGAGAAAGTAAATTATCTAGCTTGTTAGATAGAGGGTTTTCGAGCCCAAAGGCAAGGAAACTAAGGTAGAAACTACTATTATAGATACAGAGACGTTAGCAGAGAGTGAGATAATGATGGAATAAATAAGGATAACTACAGAGAGAAGGGAGATAGGTACATTCCACTTAGCAGATGAGATGCAGAATCTAGAATGGAAGAGATGTTGGCTAAGTAGGTAAAGGGTCGGGAAAATCAAGAGATCAGCCTTAAAAAGATTAAGGCCGACATATTAGGATCGACCCAGAAGGTCAAGTCACACTTTACTTATATCAAGCAGTTGGAGCACCAGTTCGGGTAGATATTAGCAACTCTAAACCAGAGGCAGCTAGGTACCCTTTCGAGCAACAAGTGAAAAATTTTAAAAATGATGTCCATGTACTTGTTATTACCATGGGGATTGGATCACTACTATAGATCCCTCACAACCTACTGTAGAAGCTATTGATAATGAGACACTTATTGTTGAGTTCGAGAATGAAATAGGTAATAATGGTAAAGCTACTAAAGACAAAGGTAAGAGTTAGGTCACTAGGCCAAAAATCAAACAAATTATGAGACCATCCTTACCTTATCCTCAGAGATTGAGCTAAAATAAAGAAAAAGGTAATTTTATAAAATTCGTTGAGATTAAACATACCTATTCATGAGGCATTAGAGAAGATGCCTGGATATATCAAGTTCATAAAAGAATTGGTCATAAGAAAGAAAGGAGTGACAATTGAGGATATTAATGGTGGGCAGCATTATAGTGTAGTCACGACTGGGTCTTTAGCATAGAAAAAGGGGCGATCAAGGAGCATTTTCTATACCATGCACTATAGGGTCATCCCGATTTATCAGAGCCTTGTGTTATTTAGAAGCTAGCATTAATTTGATGCCGCTGGCCATATTCAAGCAATTGGGCTTGAACCCTTCAAAATTGACTTTGATGCGATTACTGATGGTTGACCGCACAGTGGAAAAGCTTGTGGGAATCTCATTCAATATGATTGTGAGGTGGATAACATCATTTTTCCAGCTAACTTTATCATCCTGGACTGTGAGGTTGACACCAGATACCCATTAATTAGGAAGACCATTCATGGCCCCAGGTAAAACTATGGTGACATGGAGAAAGATGAGCTAAAATTCTGAGTCAACCGTGAGGAGGCCACATTAAACAATCGAAAGTCAATGAAATATCCAACATATATAAGGGTAGTGTCAGTTATAAATTATATTGATGACCCTGGAGGATACTCTTATGGGTATCTTGATGAATTCTGAGTAGTATAGATACCCGCGTCGTGCCACTACGTTAAATCAAGCGTGGCATGGGAGGCAACCCATGGGTTTATTGGTGAAGTCTGAGTAACAATCATAGCCATGTCATGTTGCAACATAAAATAAAGTATTGAATGAGAGGCAACCCACTATCGTTAGTGTTAACATTTTTGTTATTTTTCCATTTTATAGGTTTTTAGCTTTTGAACTTACCTAGAATACGGTAAACATTGCTACATTCATCAATTTTTAGGTGAGTGGGCTGTGTGATCACCCATCATGGCCACAGGTCCCATACGGTAAGTTGAGTAATAAGATAAAAAGTTGAAATTTTGAGGATGAAAATGGTAAGTTACAGAGTTTGGCAATTGATTTTACTATTAGGATCTAAAACTTAGGTTGCGAGACCATAAGTGGTTGGAAAATATCAAAATTCCAATTCTGAACTGAAGGGAAGTGGGGCAAAATTTTTGGCCCTACACTTGTTGGTCGCAGGTGGAGACCGCAGGTGCTGGCCGCAGGTTCAAGACGCGGCTAGGTCAAATTTTGGGAACACTTTTTAATTTAAATTTAGGTTCCACCAACACTTATATATGACATAAAATATCCCCCACCTATAATTAAAAAACCTTAACCTCATTCTAATCCTCAACACTTTACTTTTTTTCTTTGAATTCAAACTTCCTTGTTAAAACACAAACTAACCCCACACTAAAAAAAATGCTAGATTGATACTTATTTGAGATACCAACTTGTACCAACATGCCAAAAACAAGTTACAACTTTGGTTTTGCTTGATTTCTTCATTATTCACTTTCGGTTCATCATAAAAGAGGTAACTTTTTTGACTACTAATGGTGATGTTTTTATTCATTTTGTTGTTTAAACAAGTTGATATGTGTATTTCATAGAAAAATATATAAAATCTATCATGATTGTATATAGGATCCTTGAAGTAGCCTAAAATCATAATGTAGGGCCTTGTTTTAAAGAAAAATCTAAAATTGGGTCCTAACCAAAAGTTGGACTTGAATGAATAAGAGTAATACTATAAGTTGTGCATGTTTGTTTGCTTTAAAAGATATAATTTATGATAGGTGTGTGTACATTAGACTTGTTTGGATTTCAAATAGGTCATAAGGATGTGAAAATTGAGGAAAAATTCAAACTTTATCAATCTTGAGTTTTTCTTCAACTTTTGCTACACCTCACTTTTGTTGGACAATATCAACTATTTTTTAGGTACATATGGCACCTAAAATGGTGAAAAAGACAAACAATAATACTTTGAGGAGATGGGAAGAGTCTATCTAGCCTAGTGGTTCAGTAGAGTACCTGGGAAAGCGACGTAAAGACATTACAACTGGAGTGACACATAGAGTCATGAGAGGATAGACACGTTAGGCTGCTCACATAACTATAGCCCAGCCACGGATAAAGTTAATAAGGATGTCACCCCCATATACTCCTCCAGCTGATGATAACGAGGAAGAGGAGATAGATTTCAACTCTACTCCACAGGTTGTTTCTTATGACCCTCAGTCTGAAGATGGGTCCCTAGATTCATCCAATGAGATAGAGCAGGAGGAGTTATCCACAGTTCCCCAGTCTGAGGAGGGTACCGTTACTCAAGTACAATAGTCTGAGGTACCCCAGTCTAAAGAGGGTACAAATTATCCTTCCCATGATGCATCAGTACCGTAGAGTCCTGCCCTCTGCACATGCCTTGGATAGACGATGTAAGAAGGAACATCAGAGGTGGTGTGTGGAAGGAATGTGGGAGATATATGATATCAACAATCATGTTTGAGAGGTAGGTAGGCCTACCAGGTTCATATATGAGGAGTACCAAAGTAGCCTAAGGCTAGATCGAGTGTCATAGTTATGGATGGAATTTGATAGATATCAACTAGAATGGATAACTAGGCCACTCGATTCCTACAGACCAGCTATGGTGCAGGAATTTTATGCATCCGACAGAACTACAGTGGTTATTCCTATGCACAGACATCCAGGACTGGTAAGATTTGTAAGGCACCCATACCTTAATCATACACTAGTTAGAGAGGTAAGAGTTGTCATTTTAAAAGAGATTATTTGCAGGGTTATCTTTAGCCCAGATTATAACTCATGTGTCTACAACTGAGTTTGACCACAGACTTAGGGTTGCACATTATCGACATATCATGCGGGAGGTTAAGCATCAATGAGAGAGAGTGGAGATGACTAAGTGGATAGGGAGTTGACTAATCTGCCCTTCCTTTGCATGATTCAGAGGCTATGTGATGAGTTCGTTGTGCTTGAGATACCGGGTATAGGTGAAAAGATAGCTGCTAGGTGACTACCCAAACAAAGACTATGAGGGATCTGGCACGTCCAGGCACTTCTAAGTGATTAAAAAAGCCTCCAGCAGTACCATAGGACTGTGAGGTAGGTATTGGTATTAATATGGAGATAGGGGAGTAAAGAGAGGATCTAGACTTTAGTATGCAGGGTGAGAGAACACCAGCTACTTCTTCTTCAGCCCCAACTTTGACCTCAGAGACAATGGGTATATCTTTAGAGCCTATTTGTTCATTTATTATAGCTCCTACTTTGGGTATGATAACTATATCTAGTGAGTTTTTACAAAGATTACTGGATGGCCAGAGGTCCACCGATGCTAGGGTTAGAGTCGTTAAGACCAAGATGACTACCTTCTACGATCAGATGATATCAAAGTTTAAGACTAGATTTAAGAAGGCATAAGCTAGATGGAAGGCCACATTAAGTGTTGCACTGTCTGAACTATGTGAAAATTTATAGACACGGCTCAATAAGTTTGAGAGATAGGTTATAGCCTAATATATAAAGACAACTGCACCAAATCTAGCCCAGATAATAGAAGAGTTTGATGTATTACGAGCAGATGTATACTCTCTCACAAAGAGCTATGTTACAGAAAATCCCTTAATTATACCTAGGTGGTCCAGATATCATCGCCGTATGAACTGAGATAGTTTGATTTCTTCACGAGGATGTTGAGAAGGTCCCAAAAGTTGGGGCCAAAAGAGGCCACATAGACGATTTGCAGGACCATGATTTAAAATATGACTAGGCCATTAAAAAGGCTAGGCATGATTCGATGAAGTCTGTATTTGTCAATAGGTATAAGTGTGCCTCTATAGCAGCGAGTGCAACATCTAGTAGTGCACTACCACCACCACTGTGTCTGCCAGCTGATATGTTCCCATATGGGGATGCTTAGGATTTAGGCACCTAGTGCATCCCAAGTATGTTCTCACTTCCCTCTATTTTACTTTATTTAGCGCATATAGTGTGTAGTTTTTAGTTGGGTGTGGGCATATCATGCTGTGGGTTTTTGTTGCCCTACTTCTTCTTCCGTCGGTCGCGATATGATTGTAAAACCGACATATCTAGGATAACTTTGTGTCGTATTGTCTTTTCTTTTTGTGTAATTAGGATATTTTAAAGTATTTAGGGTAGTAGTCATGTTTTGACTAATTTTTGATACGCCTCCAAAATTTTGTGTTCTAGAACTGTATAAATGTATATATATGTGACTATTGTGGATCGTGTTATTGCATTAGAATTAGGGACATGATAATCATTACTAACAACTGCATAAAATGGATAGGTAGTATCTTGTGATATAACTTTATCCATGTGTATGTGAGATGCTACCTAGTTCGCTTTGTGTGTTGAATTCAGAACTTGTTCGGATAGTCTTGTCTAGGTTATAGGACAGTTGGTTAGGAAAGGATCATAGGCCATTTTTTGTATTAGTCCACTTTTAGCCTATATGACCTTCCATGTGTGAATTATATCACTTGATCCCAATTTTGAGATACACCTTTCACCTTCTTATTTATATTACATTGAACCTATTTTGGCCCTGGTCCTTCTTAGACATTGTGTACCTCAACTCAGGCAAAATGCCTTAGTTCAGGATGGCTATCATAGGGGTATGTAATGTAAAGTGGTTGTAATGAAGGGTAAAATAAAATAAAAAGTTAGTAGGGTGGGTGTGGAAGAAAAAGAAAAGAAAAATATTGAAAAAAAAATGGAAAAGAAAGAATAAAAGACCACATCCAACCTGAATGCACAATAAAGAATAAAAAGGGAGAAATAAGGATGGAGTAAAAAAAATTGGCTAGTAAGTATGACCCCAAAGTTAGTGTAGTTCCAAGGAGGCTTAGTTCACTTGATATTTTCATATGTACCAAACCAGCCCCCAAGCCTTCATTACAGGCAGAGAAAAGTCCTATAGTGATCCTAACTTGACTATCTGAATGCTAAGGTAAAGAAAATAAGGGAAAGCCTATGGTATTTCACAAACATTGATTGGAACTTCTTTTTGAGTGTGTCTCATGACAGTACCTGCATTAACATGAATTATTTTATATGAGTGAGTGGGACATCCTTTTTGTGAGCGCACTTGAGTCATATTTCTAGCTATTTGCTTATTTTGGGTAGTGTAGCTTGTAAATACGAGTGGCTATATATTGCTAATGTAATTGTCATACCTTGATACCAATGTGTCACATCATTGTACTTCATGTTAATACACAGCTGGTTTTGAAAAGTAAGATTGGAGGGGGAGGTTGTATTTTGAGTTTAAGTGTTGACTGACTGCCTAGAATAACTTACACTCTCCTAGTTAAGCATCATTTTTATTTTTGTTGCATTTTGTTGTATAAGGACATGCAAACATTCTAAGTTAAGGGTGTTGATGTGCTATAGAACTATAGAACTTTCATCGCTTAAAATAAGGAAAATATGCAAGTTTCTGAGGTTATTCTGTTAGATATGATGCTTTTTGGGTATGTTTTGCAAGAAACCATGTTTTGGATGCTATGTTCATGAAAAGGGTAAAAAAAGGTGTTTTGGCCACTTTTTGGAGAAATTATGGATGTTCGGGACACTTTTCGGCTTATTCGGGGTCAAAGCATATTTGAGAATAGAAGAAGAGTTGCAAAGATGACTCCCGGTACTTACTAAGTCAACCTATGGACCGCATGAAGGACCTATGGTAGGAAAACCAAGTGCCAGAAGTCCAATATCCCAAAAGCTAAACTTGTAGGATTTTTGTTCCTACTACCTGCGCTCTGAACTTGCGCCCAGTGTCAAGACTGCAGGTACTACCTGTGCCCAGGGCCAGACTGCTGGTACAGACGTACCCACCGACCTGATTTTCTCCTATTTAATTCAGACTTTGGTTTTAGGATTTTCTCATGTACTATAAATACCCCTGATGTACTTTTTAGTAGGAATTATGCACTTTTGATATTCATAATCATATTTTGATTCCAAGATCTGATTTTGATCTTGGGATTCTCTTATATTGACTTTAGTTAATTAATTCAGTTACTGGTGTGGGTTTTTCTACTTCTTGTCATTGTGATTTCATCTATGCGTTAGATTATCAATGTTATTGATTTCCTCACAAGTATGAGCAACTAAAACCCATAGCTAGGGTTGTGGAAACCCTAGCGGATTGACGAAGTAGGAAAAGTGTGAATGTTGATGTAAACCAATACCCATGGCATGCATTGCTTTATCTTCATTGTAATAGATTTATTAATGGGTGCACACGTTAGGATCCCGCCTAGATATTGCTACCTACTGTAAAAGAGGAGCAGTGACTAGGAAAAACTAAAGAAAATAGTAATTTGGAGTTTAGCTGTCGATCTGCGCTTCTAGGTTCTATCTTAGTAAAACGGTTAGATTTCATCTAATATCTAGAGACTCAAAAGGTAATAGTTAACTGGAATCAAGATAAGGGTTAGTAAGGTGATATACTGAGACTCAAAAGGTAACGGGTGAAATCTAGTAAGGTGACATACTGAGACTCAAAAGGTAACGGGTGAAATCCTTCTACTCATCCAAAAGACTGTAGAAGGTACATAACTTATTGATTCTTTATGCAAGGTATTGGGTTGGTTCAACAACGTACGATAAGACTACTGAGTAGACAAGTCGGGGGAACACAATCCCAGTGTTCTCCTTTGATTGATTAATATCGACGTCAATATAGTTACTTGCTCGAGATTAATATATAAAAAAGCCCACTGACTTTTCTTGTTCTGCCCATTGACTACAACTACTGAGATCTGCATAGCCATAGGTTCCCTTGGTATTTGACCCCAACCTTTGTTAGGTTACTATATTTTGACAATGATTGTATCATTATCTAATAGGAGGTGTAGTTTGGACGTCATCAGTTTCTAAAACCAAGTTTGGAATAAAAATTATGGCTGTTTAGTGAGACACAGTTCAAGCTACACGATAGGCCATGTGAGGCATGACTATGTGCCATGCATGGTCCTGTGATGCACTTCTTTCCCAGATGAAAATATTTTGATGTTCTCCTATTAAATCAATGGCAAACTAGTCCTTTCACCATATGTAACTTCTCTAACTCATTTTAACACCCCAAAGACGTCCTAACCTATGTATTCATCCGCAAATCCCTAATTCCTTTTCTCTCTCAAAACCCCGAACTCTCAATCCTAAAGTTTTAAGAAGGGTCAAAATTAAAGTTTTTTCTCAATATTTTCTCACCAAATTGTCAGCAAGGATATATGGGATGAAACCAAGTCAAGAAAGTCTTCTTATCGATTTCAAGGCTAAAGATTCAAGTTTTTCTCATATTTCTTCTTTAAAAAGGCATTTTGAACAATCCCTACTTCAACTGGTTTTATTAAATGTGAATTTAATTATTATATATGTATATTTGATAGATGTTTTGAAGCTAGGGTTAAGGATTTTGTCTTCAAAAGCTTGCTATAAAATTTCTCTTCTTTATAAATGGATGATAAAATCTTTACTTGGGATTTTTAGAGTAAAATGGCTATTCAAAAATGATGAATATTAATGTTATGAAATTTGAATGTAAAATGGATGAATAGTAAATCTGTCAATTTTAAGTCTCTTCAAATCTTTGAGTTGCATAAGAAATATAAATGCTTTTTTTGTCCTATAAACTAATGAATGTGTTGAACCTTATGACTATGTTTAAAGACTTTAATGGAAATTTAATATTGATTATGTTTATGATTTTAAATGATGGAGTTAAGAGTCAATTATGTTTGAAGATAATGACTTTGAGATAATATAAATGACTTGCAAGTCTTTGTATGGCGATACCAAAATGTAAATGTTGTAGGGGAAGACTTAGGAATAAATGTCCATGAAAAATATTTTAATTAGGCTTAAAGTGAATGATGTAGTTCACTGAAAAGGTGCAAGTCCTAGTGAACAATGCTTGAAACCTATGTTTTGCCAATATAGGGGTGGTTTGCTCCCTAAGGACAACCTTATTCACATTTCCTCTAGTAGGATAGTTGTCACGACCCAAAATCTAAGGGTCATGATGGCACTCATCACAGCAAACCTGGACGAGTAAGCCTATCACCTAAACAAATACACAAAGAGGAAAAAACTGAAATACCCCCAGAGTAAGGCTTCTAGAACGAAGTCGAGCCATAAAAGTATGATAAATGCGAAAAAATAAAATCAACAACACAACCATAACCCCCCAAAACCTGATGTCAACAGAATAAGAACGTATCTAATACAACTCGATTCCAAATGAAATACATAATGAAATCCAATAAATACAACTTTGTCTACAAAAACTAGTAAAGACATAGTCTAATGATAGAGAAAATAGTAGAAGACACCCGGACGCTTGAAAATCATCCATTACCTTGAACAGTCTAACAATCACTCAAGTCAAGCAATGTAGGGTGCACCTAAACCTGAATTTACACCAGAAGGGTACAGTAAGAGTGAGTACGGTCCACTTGTACTCAGTAGGTATCAAAGGCTGATCGAGAAAAGTAGAAAATAAGACATACAAAATACACACTAAGGGAATGTCACTTGCAATCAAAAAAATGTCCCACAATGATAGCCGACACCACTTGCACTAATTGTTTTAATATATCATATATATTGCAACAAACATAGAAAAGACAACAATTGCACATCATACCACATACAAGTAGGACAAGGAAAGGCAATATACATACAAGATCATTGAGTACAAGTATAAGAAGACAGAACAATTAGATAGGTAATAAGTCGAAGCAGAAGTATAATCACATCACAATCATAATGAATTAAAAACAATAAGAATAATGATGACGATGATGCACGAGATTATCTCACAACCTCTATATATACCTACAAAGGCAAATCTTTCAATGTAGGACCCATGGGGGGTTTGTCAACCCGTATACAATTCATATATCCATATCTTTTCTCGTCATATCCCTTGGGAAGGGTTTTATAAAATGTCACAAAATCTTCTTTGCGGCCCATCCCTTGGGAAAGGTTTTAAAAAGGTGCTGCCAGTGCTTCTCAAATGTTGCCATAATGGTACCAATGTTTTATGAATAAGTATGATATGAGGATGTAATGGTTATAACCAATCACAATTAGTATTTCCATAACCAACAACAAGATGTATATCCACAACCATCCACAATGATATATTTCCATATCCATCCACAATGATATATTCCACAACCACATAAGCCAATATCCACTTATTATTTCCACTATCCATGAAATTCCACATGATTCATATGGCAAATAAAGTATGAATATAATACAATACACCAATGATACCACAATAGGCATTCCAATAATAAACTACAACTATTCACATGTATTTCAGGTTATTAACATCACATGGGACCCCATACGATCACACATATCACATAATATCTCAAAACTAATAATTATACCACATATGGGAAAAGGCATCGTTTCCACCCCAAACTGTACAAGAAAAGTCGAAGCCACACCTAAACTATACTAGTGACCTATTACATACCAAAACTATAAGAAGTGATATTTTTACCCCTAGTTCAGACGTGGAAAAAACATAATTATTTAAATAAAATATAGCACATCTGGTAGTAAAATTAAAGCAAAAAAAAATCCTCCCCCACCCCCAGACCACCTTCTTCTTCATCACCCCCACCCCCAAACCATCTTCTTCTTCATCACCCCTATCCCCAAACTTTAACCCCACCCCCACCCCCACGCCCAAACCATCTTCTTCTTTATCACGCCCACCTCCAAACTCCAATCCCACCCTAACCAAAACATCTTTTTCATAACCCCCACGCTCAAATAACATAATTTTTTCACACCCCATCCTCCACCTTCATCGAATCAATATAAATTTCACAATGAACAAAATTAAATTGTATTTGATTTTAAACGGGCAAAACCAAAATTTATAAAAAAAAATACAAAATATAAAATCAAAATCCAAATTGAATTTGTTATTTTCAATTCGTCGGCATTCCAACAAACTCAAACAGTGATGAATATAAAAGAATGGGTCTAAAATTCTATAGCAAGGACGTTTTCTGGTAAGTTCTCATCAAAAAAATTAGATTCACCATCTTCTTTCTCCTCTATGTCTGTAAACTATTAATCTATCAAAAACTAAAGTTTGCCACCACATTATTGTAATACTCTCAAAAAATTTTCATCGAAATTTTGTGCGTAAACATATTGGATCCTATCTTTGAGAATGATTTATAATTTTTTTGTGTGTCATTTCTTGGATTTCGACCCACCATTTTGCAGAGCATCGAATAAGATTTCCAATGATATGTGGATCACCCAAAACAGACACTCGAACGATGAGTTACGATCATTCCAATCAAACTATGACCATTCCGACCGAACTGTGAACAGTAAAATGTGCAGAAAAAAATAATGTAGCCCAGTTAATTGGGGGAATTGGGGGTTAGGGTTAGGGTTTTGAATTGGGAGAAATTAATTGGAGGCTCTGATTCAAGAATTCCTTCCGCCAATCTCTTCCGGCCACGAAATCTAAGGTATGCAAGTGTTTATCTATGGGCTCCTTTCGTCCATAGTGCCCACAAATCCTTTTTCAAAGGATCAAGATACATGTGTGTATATATATATATGATTATACTTTCTAAATTTTCATTGTGTATATGTGTAGTATTCACATGATGGTTGAGATATATATGTGGGATGATTATGCGTGTTGGTTGAAGTATATGTGTGAAGTATTTGTGTGATAGTTGGTGATTAAGTTGTTGAAGCTGATGATATCTAAGAAGGGATCTTTGTATGTTTGTGGAAACTATGGTGGTGTGTGATGTATAAATATATGAAATGGGTGATTGAATACTTGTAATCTTGATGAATCCACCTATGCCTAAGAAGTGCATGTAAGGTGTTCGTGAAAATACCTAAGAGACTAGAGATTTTGTTTTTATAAAATAATAGTTCCAAAATTAATTGATTATGAATATATGATGATTTAAATTGTTAAGCCTTGATTTATACTATTATTCCATTATTTCTTTGTTATGACTTGATAATTGTTATTGGGAATTATATATCCCTACTAATGATTGATATTTTCTAAATGTGAGTTGGATTGTGAATTGAGAAATGTGGATGTCGAAGTTGAAGGATGATGGTGTTGTGGTGCATGAAATTGAGAATTAAACCTATGCCCTAAATGGTGCATGTAAGGTGATTGCTAAAAGGCCTATGTGAAGAAGAATTAAGTATTTGACATGTTTGTTATCCAAATTATGATTTCATGCCATATCCATATGCTTAACTTATGTCTACCATTGACAAAATATTTAAGAGAATAGGAAACTATGCATTGTGGTTCATTAGGTCTTAAAAGATAAATTCATGCTTTGTTCCTATGGATAGTTGATTTCTTTGAATTTTTGGTGCGTTGTGGGTGTATGATGGAATGCCATGATGAATTATTGAGTTAACTATGATGTTTGTGCATAGTATTTGCTGTGGACCCAAAGCATGCTCCCCACATATTCGATTGGATGCTTATATGAAGAAATGAGGCCATTTAATTAGCTAAGTGTGAAGTCCTCAACTATGCGTTGCGTATGATGGCCTATAGGCATGTTGTGTATGAGTTATCTATCTTGTGTTACTTTATACTATTGTGTGCTTGGGGTACGTATATCTGAAATAGTCTGCTAGTCTAGAGCCGAGTCAGTTTCACGGTAATCTCAATCAAGTGATGAACAATGAACTCCCGGTTAGTTTTAAAACTTGGAGAAAAGTCAGTAATCTCGAAAATCATTCTTTATCGAATAATCAGGCCATAAAGCTCTGAAATCTTACATATCAAATCACTCCGTTATAGACCTCTGTATATTTTGTGAGATAGTAAGTTTATCTTAAAAGTAAGTGGTATTTAGAAATACTCCATCAGAGAATGGAATCAAGCAAACTCTGTCATATTGATAAAGTATCATAATGTGAGAACAGATTTAGTTCAGTTGAGTATAGTTAAAAACTGGTTAAATGCTTTTCAGTTGGAAGTAGGATTAAGCACCGAGCGAGCTAAGGATGGGAACATTCCTGTGAGTAGAAGGTATGATTCCTAGTAGTAATCCTTATGCTCCAGAACTACATTACCAGCGTAGGTTAAGATATCTATCCTGCGAGTAGAGGGTTAGATGAGGTGGTTGTCCTGCGAGTAGAGGGTCACATCATTTTCGTTTGAGGTCCTGATAGTGGAGGGTCATATGTAGTTGTCTTTACTGGTGGTGCAGTATTGACACCCTTCCAGTTGGGGTACAGGTTGGATCCCCCTTATGGTAAGTGGGGCATGTCGGTTAAATGAACACTCCCACAGTTTTAGTAATAGTCTCAGAAAAGAACTCAGTTAATGTGCAGAAGTTGAGGCTATCAGATACAGGCCTCCCAGTATTATTATCATTATCATTGAGTAGAGAGACTTCCTACGAGATGAGGATTGCTCTCGAACTTATTTATCCATTATCATTATCATTGAGTATAGAGACTTCCTGCTAGATGAGGGTTGATCTCAGATTTAGTTGTTCAGTGTTCCAGAGTTGGTGAATTTGAATATCAAATATCAGTAATATCAGCTATCCGATTTCTCAGTATGGATAAGTACATATGTCATCTCTAGTAGCTTCAGATACTCAGTATATTATTGTCAGTATTATTATTTTCAGGTGTCAACATTCAAAATGTAACATTCGGTGTCATGATGATTTCAGTTGTACTTTATGCATCCATGTGTGTATTGTTGATCAGACATGTTTCAAAATTGGTAACTGCAGAGTTTCTATATATGTTTATTCCAGCAAAAACATATTATTCATATTGTTATGTTTATGCATAAGCCTTATATTTTACCTTACCTTATCCTTGCATACTCGGTACATTCTTTGTACTGACGCATTTGCGCTATGGTGTTTTCCCTACCATAGGTTCAGAAGAGCGACATTCAGAGTATATTTAGCTGTCAGATCTTGTATAGTAGCAATGGGTGCAGTAGTGAGTCCTCATTATCCGAGGATGTTGTTATTATAGTATTTGATTTTAGTAGACAGAATTAGTTGGGGGAATTATCCCTTCAACTACACAGTTCAGGCAGTGTAGAGGTTTTTCAGACGAATGTATTAGTGTGTGGTTTAAAGTATTGTATATTTCTAGATGTTTGAACCTTATGGCAAGTGTTAGCCAGTTTTTGCATATATTTTATTATATTATGTAGTGAATAGGTACAAATATCAAAAAAGGGTTAGTTTGTGGTTCTTCGGGATCATAAGCACCGTGTGGTGTTCTGGTTCTTGGGAATCGAGGTATTACAAACTTGGTATCAAAGCCTAAGGTTCAACAGTGTCCTAGGGAGTCTGAAAAGCCACGTCTAGTAGAGTCTTGTACAAGAGTGTGTTGCGCACCACATTCATGTACGGGAGGCTATGGGATGTTTAGAAGAGTTTCTGTTCGTTCATGATCCAGAATGTGCTATAGCAAGATTTTCCAAGAGAGTTATGTAGACTCTTGTAATGATCTACTTATGTCAGATTTAGCTTACTCTTAAGGTAACAGAAATAGTGAAGCTAAAGTCTTTTAGATAGAACTTTCTCTGACGGTCCCCGCAGATAGTTTCGGGACAGTGTTCTCTAAATGAGCAGAGTATGCCTTATGGGGTTAGCTATTTATATGGTGAATGAATAGGCTTGAAATTATATATGTGAGAATCTAAGTGTGGAAGTTGGGAATTATATGTGTTGATTGATTGAAATATAGCTGCGATTCTCATGGTGTGGAGAAGTATAAGTTTAAGAGATGTGATATTTGAAGGCTAGAATGAGAATAGTATGTTTATTAAAGATTTATGGATATTCATGTTATGTTTTAGAAGCTAAGGTTGAATCTTTGAAGAATGTAAGTTTGTGGACTCCAAACTAAGTATTAAGATATGAGTGTGGTATTAGTAGCCTATGAAGAAATCGAAGCAGATAATATGTTTAGTGAGACAAGTAGACTTTGACAAGAGTGTATGTATATAATGATGATTGTAGAGACTAAGGAAAGATAAGAGTTGTATTCCAAGAAGTAGCACTGGTATTGAATTTATGTTTTCTGGATGAATTAAGTTATCATTTTGTGCACCGTTGTGCCTCAGACTCTAGAGTACATTGGTTGTAGTTTATTTTGGGGTTTAGCCAAGTGTTCAAAAGTGTCTGACGATGACTTAAAGTTGAGAGGAGGAGGATAGAGAAAGTGATAAGTCAGGGCCTCAGAATCTGGTAGTGGTTCCAGTAGGTATGGAAAAGCAGAAAAAGGAGACAGTTCCCGACCCATTCTTATTTCATTGAAATATGTCTAGAGGGACCTTGGGTCCCAAGGGGGAGATACCCCATAATGTTATAATAATTGCATGTCCATGCTCTTTCTATGATGTTAACCTCATCATTTGTTGCATTTCTAGTTATGCTTTCAATAATTTGGTATATTAGGTATATTCGTATTTAATATGCACGTTCAATAGAAAAGAACTCGAATTGTGGGCATGTTTGAACATGTATTAAGGAGATTGGTTGGGTTATGATTCTGTGCATTTGAGATGCATGTGTGTTGTGAAAATTTACCCATGAGTGGGTTGTTGAATGTTTTATGCAATAGATGTGCATGACTAGTGAACGTACGTAGAGTATTGGTTGCTTCAGTCGTGTGGTTATGTTTTGAGATGTGTTGCTGTCTTGAATAAACCCAGTCGATTAATGTTCTTGATCTGGCCTTCACATTTGAGGATGAATGTTTACTAGGGGGAGATGATGTAATACCCCGGAAAATTTTTCGTCAAAATTTTATGCGTAAACGTATTGGATTCTATCTTTGAGAATGATTTATAATTTTTTTGTGGGTCATTTCTTGGATTTCGACCCACCATTTCATAGATCATCAAATAATCTTTCCAATGATATGTGGATCACCCAAAACGGACACTCGAGCAATGAGTTACGACCATTTTGATCAAACTACGACCATTTCAATTGAACTGTGAACAGTAAAATGTGCAGGAAAAAAAAATACTGCAGCCAGGCGATTTTTTTGGTCATATTCAAACGATCATAACTCCTTGTACATAATGAATTGTGTGAACTTCTATATATCAATAGAAAGCCCTAAGAGTCTTCTTTCCAATAAAATTGGTTTCATCCAATTTGGTCATCGAAGTAAAATGTTATGGCCAATTTACTTCAGCCTATTGGATAGATCACTGAAGGACAGATTCGGGTTTTATTTGTTTCTTAGGGGCATTTTGGTCTTTCACCACTCTATTAAACCTCTATAAATACCCCATTCAGCTGAGAAATTATATTATTTTCCTCTCATTTCTCTTATATATATATATACATATATCAAGTTAGGGATAGGGTTTTGAATTAGGGGAAATTAATTGGAGGCTTTGATTCAAGAATTCCTTTCGCCAATCTCTTCCGGCCACGAAATCTAAGGTATGCAAGTGTTTATATATGGGCTCCTTTCGTCCATAGTACCCACAAATCCTTTTTCAAAGGCTCAAGATACATGTGTGTATATATATATATATATATATATATAATTATACTTTCTAAATTTTCATGATGGTTGAGATATACATGTGTGTATTCACATGATGGTTGAGATATATATGTGGGATGATTATGTGTGTTGGTTGAAGTATATGTGTGTAGTATTTGTGTGATGGTTGGTGATTATGTTGTTGAAGTTGATGATATCCAAGAAGGGATGTTTGTATGTTTGTGGAAACTATGGTGGTGTATGATGTATAAATATATGAAATTGGTGATTGACTACTTGTAATCTTGATGAATCCACCTATGCCTAAGAAGTGCATGTAAGGTGTTCGTGAAAATACCTAAGAGACTAAAGATTTTGTTTTAATAACATAATAGGTCCAAAATTAATTGATTATGAATATATGATGATTTAAATTGTTAAGCCTTGATTTATACTATTATTCCATTATTTCTTTGTTATGACTTGATAATTGTTATTGGGAATTATATATCCCTACTAATGATTGATATTTTCTAAATGTGAGTTGGATTGTGAATTGAGAAATGTGGATGTTGAAGTTGAAGGATGATGGTGTTGTGGTGCATGAAATTGAGCATTAAACCTATGCCCTAAATGGTGCATGTAACGTGATTGCTAAAATGCCTATGTGAAGAAGAAGTAAGTATTTGACATGTTTGTTATCCAAATTATGATTTCATGCCATATCCATATGCTTAACTTATGTCTACCATTGACAAAATATTTAAGAGAATAGGAAACTATGCATTGTGGTTCATTAGGTCTTAAAAGATAAATTCATGCTTTGTTCCTATTGATAGTTGATTTCTTTGAATTTGTGGTGCGTTGTGGGTGTATGATGGAATGCCATGATGAATTGTTGAGGTAACTATGATGTTTGTGCGTAGTATTTGTTGTGGACCCAAAGCATGCTCCCCACGTGTTCGATTGGATGCTTATATGAAGAAATGAGGCCATTTAATTAGCTAAGTGTGAAGTCCTCAACTATGCGTTGCGTATGATGGCCTATAGGCATGTTGTGTATGAGTTATCTATCTTGTGTTACTTTATACTATTGTGTGCTTGGGGTACGTATATCTGAAATAGTCTGCTAGTCTAGAGCCGAGTCAGTTTCACGGTAATCTTAATTGAGAAATAAGCAATGAACTACCGGTTAGTTTCAAAACTTGGGGAAAACCCAGTAATATCGGAAATCATTCTTTATCGAATAATCGGGCCATGAAGCTCTGAAATCTTACATATTAATTCACTCAGTTATAGACCTCTGTACATTTTGTGAGATAGTAAGCTTATCTTAAAAGTAAGTGGCATTTAGAAATACTCCGTCAGAGAACGGAATCAAGCGAACTCTGTCATATTGATAAAGTATCATAATGTGAGAACAGATTTAGTTCAGTTGAGTACAGTTAAGAACCAGTTAAATGTCTTTCAGTTGGGAGTAGGATTCAGCACCGAGCGAGCTAAGGATGGGAACATTCTTGCGAGTAGAGGGTTTGATTCCTAGCAGCAATCCTTATGCTCTAGAACTACGTTGCCAGCGTAGGTTGAGACATCTATCCTGCTAGTAGAGGGTTAGATGAGGTAGTTGTCCTGCGAGTAGAGGGTCCCACCATTCTCGTTTAAGGTCCTGATAGTAGAGGGTCATATGCAGTTGTCTTTACTGGTGGCGCGGTATTGACACCCTTCCAGGTGAGGTACAGGTTGGATCACCCTTATGGTAAGTGGGGCATGTCGGTTAAATGATCACTCCCACAATTTCACTAACAGTCTCAGAAAAGAACTCAGTTAATATGCAGAAGTTGAGGCTGTCAGATACAGGCCTCCCAGTATTGCTATCATTATCATTGAGTAGTGAGACTTCCTGCGAGATGAAGGTTGCTCTCGAACTTATTTACCCATTATCATTATCATTGAGTATAGAGACTTCCTGCTAGATGAGGGTTGATCTCAGATTCAGTTGTTCAGTGTTCCAAAGTTGATGAATTTGAATATCAAATATCAGTAATATCAGTTATCCGATTTCTCAGTATGGATAAGTAAAGATGTCAGCTCTAGTAGCTTCAGATACTCAGTATCTTATTGTCAGTATTATTATTTTTGGGTGTTAGCGTTCAAAATGTAACATTTGGTGTCATAATGATTTCAGTTATACTTTATGCATCCATGTGTGTATTGTTGTTCAGACATGTTTCAAAATTGGTAACTGTAGAGTCTCTATATATGTTTATTCTAGCGAATACATATTATTCATATTGTTATGTTTATGCATAAGCCTTATATTTTACCTTACCCTATCCTTGCATACTCGGTACATTCTTTGTACTGACGCATTCGCGCTATGGTGTTTTCCCCACCATAGGTTCAGAAGAGCGAGATTCAAAGTATATTTAGCTGTCAGATCTTGTATAGTAGCAATGGGTGCAGTAGTGAGTCCTCATTATCCGAGGATGTTGTTATTACAGTATTTGATTTTAGTAGACGGAGTTAGTTGGGGGAATTGTCCCTTTAACTCCACAGTTCAGGCAGTGTAGTAGCTTTTCAGACAGATGTATTAGTGTGTGGTTTAAATTATTGTATATTTCTAGATGTTTGAACCTTATGGCAAGTGTTAGCCAGTTTTTGCATGTATTTTATTATATTATGTAGTGAACAGGTACAAATATCAGAAAAAGGGTTAGCTTGTGGTCCTTCGGGATCATAAGCACTATGTGGCATTTCGGTTCTGGGGAATAGGGGTGTTACAATTATTTTTTTAAAAAAATTATAGCTGAAAAACAAACAAAAAAAGTAAGGAGATGTCGTTGGTCATTACACTAAAACATAGAGGCCAATAGTCGAGTGGCCATTTTCTGAAATAATAATGGCAAGTTGGCCATTAAGTAAAAAAAGAAAAAGTGGTATGTGTTTGCATATGTTTAAATCTTAAAAAAATTATGAAAATAATAAATTTATTATTTTTTTTCGTATTATGCTAACGGGGCGCTGACGTGGAAGGCGCGTGTGCAGCACCACACCACATGCAAGTGGTATAACGCTTTACAGGGTGTAAGAAGTATTATTTTTTTATAGTTTAGGTGTGTAATAGGTCACTAATATAGTTTAGGTGTTATAGTCTATAACACGGGCTCGACATGCTAAGATAGTCAAATTCATGATTAGTTCTCATCCCCTTAACATGCATTTTGTATACAAAAACTACCCAGCCTAGTTTGAGAGAGTTAAGTCATAACCTACCTCAAGGCTGAAAACTGATCTGCAGCACTTTAACCCAAAACCTTAATTCTCACGAATGATTCCAAGATCAACTAACACCAAAGAAATATATAATCTATGCGTCAAAACAAAGCTAATGATACCTATATTGCCTACTTTTGATTTAGGGTCAAAACAAACCTCTGAAATGGATTTTCAAAAAAGAAGAACAAAACCAAAACTTTATTACAAAAATATGTTTCTCGTGTTTTTAGGAATCTACAGATGAAAACCCAAACCAAATCGATTTAAAAATGAGGTTCAGATTAAAGAAAAATATTTTAAAACTTTACTGGATAAGATGTTTGAAATCCATTTTAAAACCAAGAGTTGAGGTTGTTTTGGAGATGAAATTGAGGAAAAACTAGCAATTATACTATTAGGTACATTATTCAAGTAAAAATGAGTGAAATTGGGGTTTAAAATAATGTTCTAAGGTTTTTGGGGGTTTTGAGAAATTACTCAAGAAACTCACTGAGAAATGGGAGGATTCTTACCTTAAATCCGTAAGAGAATCAAGAAATGGATGTTAATATGGCTTCTCAAGCACCCACAAACTTAACTTTTAAGTTCTCACATTATCTTAGGGTTTAGCTCTCAAGAGTTAAGATGAATAATGAGCTAATTCATAACCTAAGGGTTTATTTATACCTCTTTTAAGTAATCAAGTGTTGCAATTGCATACCAAGGTGTGCAATCGCGCATCCTAGCAGCAAAAGTAGGTCTGGCAATAGCCAACACCCTTAGTGCGATCACACTACCCTCTCAGCAAATACTGGTGTGATCACCACTCAAGTGGTGCGATTACGGATGCACAAGAAACCAGCAGAAACTTGGAAATTCTTGCAAGTTTCCGCAAGGCATCAGGATTCATTCGAAATTCGAAATACGCAAACAAACTATGTAACCATACTAAATTTGCCACCCTGAACTCAAAGAAAATATCAGATTTTTAAAAAGACGTCATTTTCACAAAGTTGACCCCCAAAATCCAAAATCACAATTTTCTAAATCGAAGGCCAAATGAGATTTAAAAGCCATAAAACCACACAAAATATGTTACCACCCTAAAATTGATGTTTCGGATCCTATGGCATGGTTCGTTCAACCATCCATTATACAGATCAAAAGATAACCATGAAAGTCCATAATAAGGCTTTCGAAGCCTCCAAAAGGCACAATATCTCATAAAAGGCACCAAATACATCAGGAACAATGTCAATCACCCCTATATCCTAGAAATACCATAATGCAACTATAGGGAGGGGTAAAATAGTCAAATCATACAAAAATACATATTTCACATATTTCATCAAATTTAAGGTCGTTACATCATCTACTACTAAAAATCTAGTTCATCCTCAAACTAAGGCAAAGAAATACCTGAATCAACAAAAGGTTGGGAATAAAAACTAAGCATATTAGAATCGACCTCCCAAGTAGCCTCATTTACAAGTCTATGTTGCTACTGAACCTTAACTATAGGGATAACTCAAGAACACAACCATCTAACATTCCCAGCTAAATGGAGACCGACTCTTTAATAAGAGACAACCTCTCATCTAACTGAACCGACTCCTAACAAATGACATGAGACTCATTCAGAATGTAATAGCGAAGCACAAAACATAAAAAATTGGATGAATAGCTGATAGATCTGGAGGCAAAACCAACTCATAAGCCACATCACCGATAGTCCGAAGAATATCAAATGGATCAATATATCTGGGGCTAAGCTTGCCCCTCCTCCCAAACCTCATCACACTCTTCATGGGTGAAATTCGAAGGAAAACACGATCACCAACACATTAAGATAAACAAATTCATGATTAGTTCTCGTTTCTTTAACATTCATTCTGCCTACAAATTAACTACCCAGCTTAGTCTGAAAGAGTTAAACAACAACCTACCTCAAGGCTAAAAACTGGTTTGCAATACTTTAACCCATGACCTTACTTCTCATAAACGATCCCAAAATTAACTAAAACCAAGAAATATAAAATCTATGTGTCAAAACAAAGCCAACAAAATTCATACTGTCTACTTTTGGTTAGAAGTCAAAGCAGATCTCCGAAACGAATTTTCAAAAAAGAAGGGCAAAACTAAAACATTATTTCAAAAATGTGTTTCTCATGTTTTTATATATCTACGGCTGAAAACTCAAGTCAAATTGAGTTTAAAATGAGAGTCAAATCGAAGAAAAACTTTTTTAAACTTTACAGGGTAAAGTCTTTGAAATTCGTTTCAAAATCAAGAGTCGAGGTTGTTTTTAAAATGGAATTGAGGAAAAACTAGCAATTATAGGATTAGAAACATTATTCAAGTGAAATTGGGGTTAAAAATCATGCCCTAAGGTTTTGGAGGGTTTTAAGCAATTAATCAAGAAATTCACTAAGAAATGGGTGGATTCTTACCTTAAATTCGTAAGAGAATCAAGAAATGAATATTAATCTAGCTTCCTAATCACCCACAATCTTTAGTTTACGCTCTCACACTATTTTAGGATTTATCTCTCAAGAGGCAAGATGAATAATGAGCTAATTTACAACCTAAGGGGTCTATTTATACCCCTTTCGGGTAATTAGGTATTGCAATCGCACACCTGGCAGCAACAGGAGGTCTGGAAATTTCCAACACCTTTAGTGCGATCACACTACCCTTTTTGTACACACTGGTGCAATCTCCACTTAAGTGGTGCGATTCTTTTAAGTTTTTGCCAAGGCCTCGGGATTCATTCGAAATCCTATATACACAAATGAACTATGTAACCATACTAAATTCAATGCTCCAGGCTCAATGACGATATCATATTTTCAGAAAGACATTATTTTCACAAAGTTAACCCCTAAAACCTAAAATCATAATTTTCCAAACCAAGGGTCAAAATGAGATTTAAAAGTTATAAAAACATACCAAATATGTTACAACCCTAAAATTGATATTACATATCTGCTGACAAAGTCTATTCATCCACCTATCACACGAATCAAAAGATAACCACGGAAGTCATTATAAGGCTCTCAAAACCTTCAAAAGCCACAAATCACGTAAAAGGCACAAAAATATATCAGAAATCATGCCAATCAACTCATACCTTAAAAATACTATAATGCAATAATGGAAAGGGATAAAGAAGTCAAATCACACAAAAAATACATATTTCATCAAAATTTTAGGTCGTTACAATGGTATGATATAATGGCCAACTAATGTTTATTTTAGTTCATGCATAAACATGACTTGGGGCCCCACCTATTGGGAAAAAGGTAGAACCATATAGCCCTCTGTTTCCTAAGGTTGATGAAACTACTTAGTCCATGAATAAAATTACAGAATGATTATGTCTTCACATCTTAAGTTCCTTATTTCATGACTTCCTTTTTGAGATTTATATTAGTACTTTATAATTTACTTCATAAATTACCTCATCCCTCTCTCCTAGCTTATATGCCATTACTTATTTATATTGACCATCCTCAGGTGCTATATTTTTTTATGATATAGGTTCTGAAGCATTTTCTTACGACCCTACTCAGCTTAGGATTTATTCGCTACAATAACTAGCTAGTGGTAAGTCATCCATCTTTCGGAGGGCATATGTTTCTTTTCTTTTAGTTAGACTTGGACTCTTCTGTGTAATGGCATTTATTGGGGTTATATTCTAGCTTAGGATTTTTATTCATATTGTTAGAGGCTTTGTAGAGTTAGCTTGATAAGTGTTTTATGTCATTTTTTAAGACTTATGTTTTGAATTATTATTTCAGTTGAACTTCATATTTTATGGGATAAATACCATACTTTATTATGACTATGCTTATGATGATATACTAAGGGGTTTTATTGGGCCTTAATTGGTCTGGGATGCTTGTCACGGCTAAGGCCTGGGCTTGGGTTGTGACAAACTTGGTGTCAGAACTTAGTTCAAGGTCCTAATTAAATGATTTTGAGTATTTTTTTCAATGCCACTAACTGTTTGTCAAACAGAGTTCGGCGTAAAAACTTATAAAAGTTTTAGTGAGACACTGTCTAAGCTACATAATAGGTCATGTGAGGCATAGCTAGGTGTCGTGTGATAGGCCATGAGAGGCACGTTTGGGGTCTTGCAATGCACCTTCCTTCCCAGATAAAAATTCCTTTGTTCTCTTATTAAATTAGGGACAAACTATTCCATTCACCCCTGTAACTTCCCCAACTCATTTTAAATTAGGGGAAAACTAGTCCTTTCACCCCCGTAACTCCCCCAACACATTTCAAAACCCCAAAGGCATCCTAAATTATTATATTCATCCCAAATCCCTAATTCTTCTTCTCTTCCAAAACCCCAAACTCCCATTCTTAAAGTTTTAAAAGTGATCAAAGATTAGAGTTTTTCCTCAATGTTTTCTCACCAAATTCATCATCAAGGGTATGCGGGACGAATCTAAGTCAAGTAAGACTTCTTATCGATTTCAAGGCTAATGATTCAAGCTTTTCTCAAATTTCTTCCGTCAAAATAGAATGTTGAACACTACCCACTTCAACTACTTTAATAAAGTGTGAGTTTAATTATTATTTATGTATATTTTGTTGATGTCTTGAAGCTAGGGATGAGGATTTTATTTTGATAAGCTTGCTATAAAATTTTTCTTCTTTACATAGCCCATGAGTTGCCTAAGGTCGGTGAAACTACTTTGTCCATGAATAAAATTAAGGAATGATTATGTCTTCATATCTTAAGCTCCCTACTTTCTTTTTGAGATTTATATTAAGTACTTTATGATTTACTTTATAAATTGCCTTGCCCCTCTCCCCTAGGTTGCATGCCAGTACTTATCGTACTGACCATCTCCAGACACTACATATTTTCATGGTGTAGATTCCAAATCATTTTCCTATGACTCTGTTTAACATTAAGATTCATTCGATATAAGAGCTAGCTAATAGTGAGCCATCCATCTTTCGAAGGACATATGTTTCTTTTTTGCATTAGGCTTGGACTATCCTATTTTAAGGTATTTGTCAGGGTTATGTTTCAGTTTAAAATTTTTATTCATATTGTTAGAGACTTCATGGACTGAGTTTGATAAATGTTTTATGTTATTTTTCAAGACTTGGATTTTGAATTATTATTTTAGTTGAACTTCATATTTTATGGGCCAAATTTCGCATTTTATTATGACTATGCTTATTATGACATGCTAAGGGGTCTTCTTAGACCTTCATTGGTCTGAGATGCCCGTCACTGCCAGGGTCTGGGATTAGGTCAAGACTAAAACCCTTTTCCCTTTTCCTTTTTCGTTCTTTCACTCACTATTAGAGTTCTACTAAATCTGCGATGGTGCTCTGTCCAAGTAGGCCTCGATTTTCCACTATTCTCTAGTCCCTGATGAGTTACCACCATACTTCCGAATAAGCCAGCCACAAGTAGCCAATAACCACCCAATCCTACTCAGGTAAACTGAACAATCATCAGAGTAAAACTACCTGAAAACCCATCGATTACCCACAGTAAAAAATTCCTTTTCATTTTTTGTTCTCCCACTCACAGCCAAAGCTCAATTCAAATAGACGAAGTGGTTCTCTGGTTCTTCGGTTAGATGAGGGGGTGGTGCAAGTTTTTCTTTTGTAGAGGAGGGAAAGATTAGATCAAAGAGGTGATAGAAAAAAGAAAAAAATTGAAGTGAATTGGGGAAGAAGATAGAGTATTAGATACTCATATGAGAATATAAGCTAATATTATGTTGTAAATGATTTACACTGTGTTTGGATGATGGTTTTTCATGGTTTCATTATGTACGATACTGTATGATATGATATTATACTATACAGTACAATATAATATTTGGATAGACTGTATCGTTTACTGTTGTTTAATAACATTTTTATTGTTTGGTTTGACAGTACGATACTGTACCTTAACTGTTAAGTTTACTAAAATATCTTTAATTATTATAAATGTTAAATTTATCAATAATAGTTAGTAAAATAATTTAGAATAATTTTCGTCCTGTTAGTTTTTCATAAATTATGACATATAATATATTAAGTTATTAAATTCATATAGAATATAACAAAATCAGTAAAGAGTAGATCAAAATAAATGTAATCAAATTCTTTTTTAATTGGAACAAATTTCTTTTCTTTTTGATGTTTTGGTATGTGACCAACAACGACAAGTATAAAGTTTGAGTGCATCTTTTGTGTATGCTGCGAATATGCTCGATATGGAGGAAAATATTCAAGAAAATATTTTCTTAAAAATAAGTTGTTTCTTATTTATTTTGGTGTTCGTTAGCAAGTGGAAATATAATTTTAAAAGCACATGTATATATATTTAACATAAAACAATGAGAACGAATTGGAGATTTTTTTTTTAAATAAGGAGGTGGGGGTAAAGGTAGGGGTTGAATTAAGAAAAAAAAATTTGATTTTATTGTTTGAAAATATTTTTTTTGTTTGGGGGGGGGGGCGCTGGGGTAAGAATTTTTTTTTTTAAATTTTTAATTTTTTTTTAAATTATCGGGGGAGGGGAAAGGGGTTGATAGGTGATAGGATCGAGGTAGGGAGGGTGATGGTCGGATGAGAAAAAGTTTTAAAACTTTTTTAAAAGAATAAATTTGTAAAAAAATTAAGTTAGGGTTTGGTAGAAGGTGAGATATTTTTTCTTTAATTTTTTTTTAAAGAAAATTAAAAAATAAAATATTTTTTTGTGGGGCGAGAGGGGCGCTGATAGAGGAGTGAATAGGAGGTGGAGTTCATATAAGAAAAAAATTAAGAAAATCATCTAATACCATCGAATCAATAGTTATATAAAATATAAGTATTTTCATAATTACTCCCTCTATCTTTTTTATATGATATAATTTGATCGGATATGAAGCTTAAGAAATAAGTAAATACTTAATTTTTTCTATGAAATTATCATTTATTAAAATAATTTATTATTATTATTTTTAATTAAGTTAGATTTTATAAGTGAGACTAATAAAAATAAAAGTAAAATTATTTCTTTAAATTACCAAAAAGTATGAAATCAAATCATATAAAAGTAATCAAAACAAACACTGATTTCTTTTGGTAATCGTACCGGGACCCATACCCTATTAATGGGTGATTCGATTTACCCGCCTGAGAAAAACCCAAAATCGTCTTATATCATACTAAAACACCTCATAGTCTTTCCTCGATCATCAAACCAAATCGACTCTATATCAATTCGGTTAAAATAAAGCATATTCTTCCCGAGTCCTTCCCCAAAACAAATTTTTGCTAAGCTGTGTCATTTTCTTGCATTTTCTCAGGTCTCTGTTGCATGTTTTAATATCATTGTTAGTAACGACCTGATAAACTTACACTTATCTCTAGACTAATAAAGAAACCCACCCATTTCAGTTCCAAAAAAGGGTCAATTGGGTTTTTCTTTTTGTTGCTCTGAAATCATGGATCTTTGGTCTGTACATGTTAAAAACACCAATCTGCTACTCAGAAATTCAAAGCACTTTGTTTTTGGCCATTTGAAATGTGAAAATTTGAAGGTGCTTGAGGTCAGACTACCTAAAAGACACCGTTTTTCTGGTTCTTTACCGGTTAACGCAATGGGTAAGAAAAATTCCGACAATTCCAATTCAGGTATTTTTTTACCTTTTCCCTTTCTGGATTAAGTGAAAACATTGGTATTCTTTGTAATTTTGTTGCTTGAAATTAGTAATGAGAAATATGCATGGATTACTGAAAGACTTGACTTTTATTCTCCATCTTTGTAGGTGAGGAAACCTAGTTGTCGCTTTCTAATTTCCTTTACCTTCAGTAAACTCTTGTAGTTCAAGATTCTATGGCTTTGTACTTGTGGTTAGATTAGTACATGGTATCTTCGTTGATAATCGGTTTCTAATTTCAGCAAAAAAAAATATTGCTTTTCTCCGTAAGTTACATCATATGCTAAGAATGTTGATGTGAAGAACCTTTTGCTTTCAACTCTTTCTTGGAAAAAGTTGTGAAAAGAAATTTGGAGGAAGTGTGTCGAATTGATGCTCTGGAAAAGTGAAAATGACTTGAGAACATATTTGAGCCAGCTAGCTTGTATCTGGGGCTGGAGAGACTTCTTTTATCATTGTAAGAGGCACAACCCGAGAACTTTAATAATAAGAAACATTGTTGGTTCAGTTGTAAATTTCCTGCTATGAATTCTCCTTCATATCAAATGCATCTTATCAATAATCTGCACAAATGCATATTTAACACCAGATAGACTGTGGATTTGAGTGGGATGATTCCTCACAGTCCTCAACTTCCCCAAATTCTCGTGGGATAAAGAAATCATAACCTAGTTAGAGGAAGTTTGGTCACATGGAGTATCACCTTTATGTAATTTGTACGAGATCTTTAGATATGCAGGTATGATTAAGTGCTTGGCTTCTCTTTTCCACGTGTTCTGCTCTTGCACTTGAATATTATGATTTGGATGGTTCCCTTTATAATGAAAGCTAGTAGTGACATGGAAGTAAATTCGATTTGAAGCCAAATATTGATAGACCTAGTTGTGGATTGATGTTAGCCTATTTCACAAAGTCGCAATTGTGCTATATGATGTTAGCTCTAGGTACGGCGTCTAATCTAAGCACTTTATTTCCGTTGCTTATGCTTATTCCGAAGCATTATTATTTTTAGGATCCGGATTCATTGTTCATTCAACGGAAACTGTTGTTTGATATTCTCCAGCTAAAAGCCAGAATATGGGTCTTATGGGAGATTTAAGAAAACGTGTACCAATTACTGAAATCACATTTTTATTAGCTACACTTTCTCTTTTTGCCATCTTACCTTAATAAGATGATGCAGATTTTAGTTTCTAACAAAGTTCTACTTCATAAATCAATGAGAAGGTAGCTCTATTTATAGGAACCTGCACCAAGAAAATGCAGCATGTGTACAATTTAGTAACTCTCAGCATCCCTTGTAAATGCAGGGAGCTTAGGAAATCTAACAGTCTTGACATATACATTTAGTTCTTTACACCAAAGAGTGAACGCATACAGGCGTTGCATCTAATTCTGCGAACAGGTTCTGCGTTAGTGTCAAAACATCTCCGGTTTCTCTTCCACCAAATAACCCAAAAATTGCAAGCTGGAATGGCACACAACAATATTTGATCTCTCTATTAATTTTTCTTCCTTGCAAGCTTTGTAACAGCTCTTTCACTGTCTTAGACATCATAGGCATCAGGCAGAAGATTCCCCAAGTGTTTAGAAACATATTCTTGATCTGTCTTGTTGTCTTGCAATGGATCAGAATGCAGTTGACATCTTCTGCCTCTGATTCACACACAAAATACCTACTGCATGATCAGAAACAATTTTTTTTTTTTTTTTTTTTTTTTGAATTAGAATGATTCAAGCACATATCATGTGATGCTAACCAACAAAAACCAACCACCCTGAGAGGAATAGTGTTGTTTCACATCTACTTTTCTTCCTGTTCTTGTGACTGTGTGAAAGGGGGCTTGACTAGTTTGGTATTGAGGCATAGTTGGTGTTATTATTATTAGATTTATAGGCGACCTGGCTGAAGAGTTGACTTCAGCTGCTAGACGTAATTGAGAGACTATTTTGTATTGGAGTGCGGTGGAATTAAGTATCAAGCATCTGTTAACTGATGACTAACTGGATGTTTCATTTGGCAATAAATAGGTAGGTAGACTGAAGTCATTGATGATCTAGTTATGAGAACTGAGAAGAACAAATCTTAAGCAACGATGGGTTAAGGCAAGTCTAAAGGAGGCTGACAGACAATGGAACCCTTGTCATTGCACCTAGATGTCAAAACCTTTTACAGTAGCTGAGAAGTAATGAGTCATTCAAGCATCTCTCCTTAGAGCCTTGTGTAGAAGTTATTAAGCTGGTTGTCAGTGACCCACCACGATGCTGGCATAAGGATGATGTTTTCGTGTTTTATTTGAGTACAGAGAAAGCTTGTTGTACACTTCTTGTATTTGATAGCTTTACTATCTTTTATTAATAAAATACCTAGGGTATCAATGGGTCAGTTCGGCCGGTTATTTTTTTAAAATTATGCCATCCCCATTTTTCAGATATTTTACGATGTATAACCAAAATTAGATTTTTTGAAACCATCCCAATCATGTCGGTTTCTCTTCGGTATCGGTACAGTTCGGTTACTTTCGTTTTTTTCTCTTTTAAAGTATCACTTCATAATATACCATTATTAAAGCGTTTCTTTATTACTAAAAGGAATCAACTCAATAAAATCCAAAGAAGGAAAAAACATTTTGTAGTTCGGCAGTTTTACTATCTGTTAACTACCAAGGCCCAAGTAGCATCTATCAACACAAAAATAAAAGCATCATGGTGCATGAAACTTAAAAACACCAACTTCTTTATATCTGCAATGTGCACAATGAAACCTTCATAGTTGGTATCAATATTTTCTCCATTCTGAACGAAGGCTTCAACAACAACAACAACAAACCCAGCAGATCCCCACATAGTGGGGTCTGAATGAAGGCTTAATTTCATTAATCTGCAACACAATGATTAGACGGGTACTTAAGTACCATGAAAAAGAAAATGTAGCTGAACCAGTTAGAGTGCATGAGGATCAAGCCTGTCTGTAAAAAAAAGATATTGAACTGCAAAGTTGACCTAAATATATGATGTAGAAATTATTTTGGCCACCTCAAAGCATTAACATTCCTATAGCTCATTAGTCTGGGAAACCAGGAGTTAAAAGATTCCCTATCTAAATGAACCACAGTATTCTAACGGTAAGATAGCAAAAATTGTACAGATTGAGGTTCATTAAGCTTTAGAAAAGATAAAATTGTTACTTAATGAAAATATCAAGTTGAATTCAATGGAGAGGAAGAATGTTAGGTGCAACAGTGGCAACAAACAACTACTCATAGCAGCCTCCTCCTCCTATTGATAATCAAGTATACAAGGAGCATAATTTCCAAGGAAAAAGCATACTAAAACAATGAGGCTCAAGTAGCCAATTCAAGAGAAAAGATTCAAAGATTATATACAAACACAGATGAATCATAACTGTCCTATTTTTATATATGAAGATGGTAGCATTACCTTTTCTGCCTATTCTTAAAATTGAAAAATAAAGGAGAAAAACAGGCTCCAAGTTAAATGATTAAACATCTGTAAACCTACCATTTGACCATCCCAATGCAATTCTGGTTTCCTTTCCAAATGTAGTTAACTGCTATTAACAGGATCAGAAAAAAGGATCAACATGAAAGAAAAATTTGCAGCTGCCAGGATCATGTACTAATGTCCAATGGAAAGAAACGGAAAGGAACACTGAAGGCGATCAGAAAATGGAATAGTAAGATTAATACGACGGCAAGATAGTTTGACATGAACGACAATGATAGTGTTCGTCAAATAAAGTTAGTTACTCTTGAGTAAAACTTGTGAAGACTAATACATGCTCTAGTAAAAGAAAGGAAAAAATGTATATTGTACCGGTGAGAGTCTTCCATGTTAATTACTCATCAAGATCAACAGAGATAGTTGCACCAGATTTAAGACAATCTGTACAGAATACTGTAAACAAAAATTACTTAAACAGATTTATCATTTTTTACGTGAATCATAAAAATAATAAAATTACTAAAATATCATATTACCTTCTTCAATTTCCTCAAGCTGTTGAATAGTATCCAATGCATCACACAAATCAATAGGAATTGAACGCAACCAATTTTGTTCACAAATAAGAGCTTCCACTGTTTTCAGAGTTAAAGAACTCCTAAATGAATCAATTACACTGCTATCAGTATTAAAAGCTTGTTCACTAGATACAATAGACATTGGAATGGCTAGGACATCTTGGCCAATTTAGAGAGAATAGGAAATTTAGTTCCCATTTACTTTCCACCAAATCAAGACATCAAATTCAGCTTTCTTTTCTAGGATGAACTCGTCATTCAAGTATTCGGCTCTTTCTAATGCATTCTCATATTTCATCAGTGATTCCAATCGTTTAGCAAATTGAGAATCAAGAAATCCTAGGCTTTTATCACATTCATCAATATCCATGCCATTTTTTTTGTGAATCGGGTAACATTATAATACTTCTAGATATCCACAGGTATACTACCACCAAAGGTGTAGTCCTCTTTAAAAGTAGTACAACTTACATCTTGTCGTACATCTTTACTCAAAAATTCTAAAACATCAAAGATATCTTTTGTCTGAGCTAATAGTTGTTTCTCACTCCAAAAACAAAAAAAGGCCTAGCAATTCATTTTAAAAGACTGTAAACTGCTCTGCATCCCCTCAAAATTCCTTATTGTTTCTTTCAGTCCAAACTGTCCTCCAAATGCGAACCGGGATACTCTTCCATCTCTTTTCCTTCCCGTTCACATTGCCATCTATATTCCAGCATCTTAACATATTTGTTATGCTTCGAGTTTTCACCCACCTAATCCCTTTCATGCTAATGAACATCCTTCACAACTGTTCTATCCATTTATAATGCAGAAAAAGATGGTTGATTGTCCGCTTGTTACCCACAAAGAAAACACCTAGAGGCTAATTGATGACCCCTTTTGCCCAAATTTTTGTGTGTTAGGACCGTCTCTTTGGCCGAGGGCCATATAAAACTGTTGACTTTGTACGGTATCTTGGATTTCCGTATCATCTTCCAAGGTCAATCTCTTTCCTTCACCACTGTATTATTCTGTTCCTTGTATGCAGATTTGACAGAGAAATGCCCTCTCTTGTCTTTGACCTATTCCATTCTATCTTCTTCTCCATTCAAGTTGTTGATTCCAGCTACTGAGTTGTAGAAATTTGCAATTCTTCCCATATCCCAGTCATTCGAATGTCTCCTCAGGAATAGATTCCATCCACATCATGGCAACAGTGGAGTGGATTGTTTCTGTTGACACAAGATGTAAAGTTCTGGATGTTGTTGCTTCAAAGTTGATGCCCTGTCCATCTGTCATGCCAAAAGGAGGTTTTTTTTTTCCATTTCCTACCTTTACCCTGCTCCTAATTTGCATCAATGGCCATAGATTCCTGATAACTTTCCCCATAAAGTGTTGTGGCAATCTTTTCCATCCAATTATCTTCCCTACAATATTTTGCTATGATAGCTTCTTTCCACGACATTCCTTCTTCGGCAACAAACTTCCACTACCATTTCATCCATCAGACTTTGGTTATGCTAAAGCCTATGGTTTTTCATAATGCAGTTGCTTAGAACATCTTCTTTCTTGTTTATTAGCAACTCCTCCCACTCCCACTGACTAGATTATATTTTTTTTTCTTCATCTCCTTGCCAAAAAAAGTTCCTTCTCAGAGTATCTATTCTCTTCTAACACTAACAGGCACCGGAAAGATGGATATCAAATAAGAAGGCAAAGTGTTCAGTAAACTATTTACTAGTGTCAAATCTTTTCCCCTGGAATGGTATTGACTCTTCCGATTTGATAGTCTCTTTGTGCATTTTTCCACTAGCCCATTCCAAATCCCGTCCTACTTACTTTTAGCTCCCAAAGGCATTTCAAAATAAGTAGTTGGAAGCTCTCCCACTCTTCCTCCTAATCTGCTTGCAAGAGTTTCTATCTCAGTTACCGTGTGCATGGGATAGATGAAGCTCTTCCTCCAGTTTATTTGTAACCCAGAGACTGCTTCAAACAAGATGAATATGGCCCTCAAAATCAGAACCTTTACCTTATTTGCATCACAGAAAACCAAGGTGTCATCTGCTTATTGTAAGTGCGTGCTTCAAACATATTTCCCTCTCCCTATTGGAAGCTTACGATCCTTCTCTTTTCCCTTGCATTATTCAATAGATTGTTCATACCCTCCATTGTTAATATGAACAAAAATGGAGACAAGGGACCACCCTGTCTCAAACCTCTCTGCGACGAGAAGAATCCTTTTGGTTCTTTGATAATTAGCACTGAAAATTTGACTGTACTGATACAATGTTTTACCCATTGATCCACCTAGATCCAAAACCCATCTTTACCCGTAGTTGTAGCATGAAACTCCAATTTAAGTAATTGTAAGTCTGAATGTCCAATTTACCCATAATTTCAGGTTTCTTGCTGCACTATCTGGAGTCAACACACTCTTTTGCAATTAATACAACATCCATTATTTGCCTTCCTTTAATGAAAGCCATTTATTGTTCGTTGACCAAACCAAGGATCACCTTCATTAATCTTTCTGCCAATAGTTTTTCTATGATCTTGTACATACTCTTAATCAAGCTTATAGGTCTGAAATCATTTAGCTCCTCTGTCCCTGCTTGCTTTGGAATCAAAGCCGCGAATGTAGCATTCATATTTTTTCAAAGAAACCTTTCTCATGAAAGTTCTGAACTGCTGCTACCAAATCTACTTTGATTATCTCCCAATATTATTTGAAAAACTCCATAGAATATCCATCAGGCCCAGGGGCCTTGTCTCTGGTGCATTCTTTAATGCTTTCCAGAATCTCTTGGGGTGCGAATGGTGCCATGAATAATAAGCTGTCCTCGGTACAGACTCTGGGACAATTCTCCATTTCTAATAGTGGCCTCCATTCCTCTGCTTCTGTGTACAGTCTTTCATAATATGACACTATCTCTTTCTTCAACTCTTCTGAGTCCTCCACCGTTACTTCTCCAACCTTTAGTTTGTTGATGGTATTGAAGCTCCCTTGGACATTTGTAGTTTTGTGAAGAAAGCTTGTGTTTCCATCCCCCTCTCTTAGCCAACTCCCAACTCCCAAATACTTTTCTCTTTCTTATTTTATGGATCAAACACACCTTTTTTGAATAAGCTTCTTGATACAAGAAAGGCAAGGAACACACGGAAACATACACCAAAATAGTCCACTTGCTCTAAGAACTGAGGACCACCTTGATGACCACTCTTAGATTCAACATGCAACCAACAAAACGAGATAAATAAGGGTGTTTACCACACCAACCAGCCAACCAAACTATGATTAACAACATGAAGAAGAAGAACAACCAACGAGTTAAGAATACAAGACAACACTACACGGTTACAACAACAACAAGAATGGGTACAAGAAAGTAAGATAACTTGACATACAATGCATAAACACTTATGAACCAAAATGTATATTAAACATTAAGACCCAAAGTCTTCACACAAATAACACTAAGTTCATACGGGACCTCAAGGGAATTGGACTTCCCAAGCAACCACCGTTTCCAAGAGTATTATCAACACAAGTGATGTCCACACTTGCCACAAGGAATCCACCTTGCAAGACACTCTCTAGAGCTCTCAAAGTATGTCATTTAAGTCTTAAGAGAAATGACCTAATAAGGTTCTATTTATAAGCTAGGTTAACTTATTACAAAAAGACCAAAAGGCCCTTAATGAGCCCTTACAGAGGAGCGGCCTTGGAGTGTGCTTCTTGGACGGTTTTTGAGTGTAGGAGGCTTCCTTCACACTTCAAGACTTGTTCCCTTGGACGGGCAGCCCCACAGGCTCGGTTCTTCACGTCTTGGCTTCCATTACATCCTCGAGTGCTAAGATGCCTCTTTGACCCTTATCATCTTCCCCTCATTGGAAAGGATTCGTCCTCGAATCCGAACCTTGCAAAATAATAGGAAGGACAAGCAAACACAAGTTTCTCAAGGTATGAGGGTTAGGGTTAGTGTAATCAATCATAGCATCTTGCCAAGGTGGCTCAAACTTCACATATAACCAAGCATCCCTCTTACCCGAATACCCTCCCAAGAAAGAATCAACTAATCTATCCACATAAGTATGACAAGAAACAAGGAACAAAAGTTGTTTATCAAGTGGAAAACATAGACTCTTCTTGGAACAACAAATAGACTTGAAAGCCGAGATAGGAAAGCCATACATTCCATGCACATTCAAGTCATTCCAAAAGACATCATCACCATATTTCAAATGATCATCGGGGATCAAATGGGTGGAGTGTCCATGGCATGGGTTGGAAACACACTTTCTTACCCTAATACTACTACAATTACGATCAAATGTCCCCTCTATACTAGCTTGATCTACAACAAAAACAACTAGACGTTCATCCTTAGTCAATCGGCCAACATGTTCAACATCACCATTTTCACACACAAGTTGGTTTTCATGACTTCCATAAACATCAACACTAGGTGGATCAACTAGTGTATCCACAATTTCAAGTTGTACATTATCTCCACAAGATGAAGGAACATTCGGCTCACTTAAAGACAAACTATCATTCACACTTAGTTGGCTACTTGCCTCATTCACTAGAGTGCAAGAGTTAGTTTGATTACCTTATAGCTCACGTGGAGCATGTCCACTCACCGGAACTTGATTAGGAAGGCTTGGATGCTCTACCAAGTTATCCAACTCCTTGCAAAGAGAGCTTTCCGTCCCTTCCGTTCTTCCTTCCATTCGGCCCATTATTCTTTCCATTCTCTCCATTTGACTACTAAGGTCCTGTTTCATACCCATTATGGCAGCTATCAAATCGTTCATGGTCACCTTTTCCAATGCCATAGTACCTAACAAGAGAAATTCTAAAACAAAAACACAAAAAATAGCAAACTAGTTAAGGTTAGAAAAGAAAGCATCCTCACAAAACGTCTCAAAACAGTTTGCAAACTCTCAAGCGCACACTTTTGATGTTTTCACTCTATTGGACTCACAAGTGTTGATAACCCGCTTGTACTCCAATGAGGTCACGTGATTCCAATTGTGGCTCGAGATCGGAGTGGATTCTTGTTTGAAACGACACAAAAAGTAATGTACGAACTTGAATAAAAAATATACTACGATTTAAAAACGAGAAAAGCACAAAAAACAACGCTAACACGAAGAACGTACTCAAAAACTAATCTACAACTTAGTAGGTAGTTACTAGTTGTTAATTAGTATAAGAGTCAACAAAATTGGAAACCAATAGAAACAAGAAAGTGAAACTAGGAAATCCAATGTTCTTGAGCTCTTTGATGACGTGGCACTTAACTATTGGACGTTGTAATGTTGAAAAATTTTTATTTCAAGAAACTAGTTGTTCAACTTCATGTGTCGCAGAAGAGAATTTCGGCCAAGGTATGGGTCAAACAAGGTCGAAACTCCTCTTTCAAGATTCATAAAGTCTTTCACCTACTTGCACCAAATTGGCAAGACAACCTTTTTGGATGTCTTGTCCCCTTTCCCCTTTTGGACAATCCTTGAAAAGTGTTTTTTCTTCTTTTGGTAGTTATACTCTTTGGAAGTCTTTGGTCTTCTTACTACTTTGGTGTTGTCTTGAAAATGATTTCAAGACGAACAAAAAGTCTTCTCTTCTTTATATGGTTTTCAAGATCAACAACAACCTTTTCAACACAACTTCAAGAACACAAGATGAACACCACCACCACCACCACAACAAAACTGTCCACTTAACACCACCACACACTTGAACTTAGCTCAAGAAATTAGACCTTAGACTCAATATGTGTTGAGGAAAAAGAAAACCATCACAAGAAACAAACTAAGACAACAAAATACACCTAGATCTAGAAAACAATTCGGCCAAACACAACAAGAACACAAATATGTTTTTTTTTCTTTTTTTTTTTTTTGAATTTTTTTCACTCTCAAACCCAAGATGGATCTTGTTAGAACATGTTGGAGTCCCACATCGGTGGGTTAAAAGGTCCTTGGTCTCCTTATATGGTCTTGGGCAATCCTCCCCTCATAAGCTAGCTTTTGAGGTTGAGTTAGGCCCAAGGTCCATTTCTTTATCATGGTATCAGAGTCAAGCCCACCCAGTTCATTGTTTTCGATGTTGGGTCCCCTGTCTTATATTGTCCACGCTCCAGATGTCCAGCCCTGGGCGTGCGGGGGGTGTTGGAGTTCCACATCGGTGGGTTAAGGGGCCCTTGATCTCTTTATATGGTCTTGGGCAATCCTCCCCTCATGAGCTAGCTTTTGAGGTTGAGTTAGGCCCAAGGTCCATTTCTTTATCAGAACAAAATCAAAGATGACTCTAATACCAAATGATACAAAAAAAGGCAAGGAACACAAGGAATCATACACCAAAACAGTCCACTAGTTCAAAGAACCGAGGACTACCTTGATGACCACTCTCAGATTCAACAAGCAACCAACAAAACTAGATAAATAAGGGTGTTTACCACACTAACCAGCCAACCAAACTATGATTAACAACACGAAGAAGAACAATAACCAACGAGTAAAGCTACACGGTTACAACAACAACAAGAATGGGTACAAGAAAGTATGATAGATAACTTGACATACAATGCATAAACACTTATGAACCAAAATGTATATTAAACATTAAGACCCAAAGTCTTCACACAAATAACACCAAGTTCTTACGGGACCTCAAGGGAATTGAACTTCCCAAGCAACCATCATTTCCAAGATTGTTATCAACACAAGTGATGTCCACACTTGCCACAAGGAATCCACCTTGTAAGACACTCTCTTGAGCTCTCAAAATATGTCATCTAAGTCTAAGAGAAATGATCTAATAAGGTTCTATTTATAAGCTAGGTTAACTTAAAGACCAAAAGGCCCTAAATGAGCCCTTACAAAGGGGCGGCCTTGGAGTGTGCTTCTTGGACGGTTTTTGAGTGTAGGAGGCTTCCTTCACACTTCAAGACTTGTTCCCTTGGACGGGCAGCCCCACAAGCTCTGGTCTTCACGTCTTGGCTTCCATTACGTCCTCGAGTGCTAAGATGCCTCTTTGACCCGTATCACTTCTTCTTCAAGATATGAACATTATCAAGAACACAAGAACATTCAAAAATCGACCCTTAAGCAAATGGACTCGAAATTCGAAACCCAAGCTTCTTTCAAGCTTTTGAACACAACCCAAGCAATTTTAAGGTCAAAAACTCAACCAAAAATTTCAAATTTTAGAACCCACTACAAATTGTCTTCAAACTCAAGCTTCAATAATGGTAGAACCTTCAAATCAACTTCAATTAAGCTCAAATTTGAGATTTAAACTCAAATAGTGCTAGGGAACAAACATTTAACACTAGAAACTCAAGAAAACACAAAAATAAAGAACTCAAAATTTGTACTAGACCTAAAAACGTGAATAAGACTGTTTTTTTGTGATTTTCGATTTTTTTCCTTCAATAACAAACCCAAGATTGAATTTGTGGGAACGAATCCAAGCTTGGCTCTGATACCAAATGATACGAGTGAAAATATGAAAACGAAACACAACTACAGAAATTGAAAGATAAAGAAATAAAATAATAGAAAGAATGACACAAATATAGGAATATCAATGGAATTAATGAGTATATTAAACCCAAAAACCCCAACGATAAATCCTATAAGAACCAATTCTCTTACGAAGACCTCGAGTGAAATTAATCCACTCACAACCCACGTTTTTTCAAAATCAATAAGCTCCCAACAAAGCTTAAAAACACTTGCAGTGTATGGTCATTATTCATCAACTATCCTCAAAAATAAAAAAAAACCTAACTATTTATAGTCATGGGCTATTTATTACAAATGGGCCCAAAAGTGACCCTAAATACCAAGTGGGCCCGAAAGTGACCCTTAATGTCAAATGGTCATATGTTGGTGCATATGCTCTCCCGTGTCCCAGTTATTCTCTAAATGCAATGTTGCTCAATACTCCCTTTGATGATATCATCAAATATAGCTCCTCCCGCGCTACAAGCTATCATCCAAACACGTACTTGTTTTCCTAAGATGATCAAGTGTCTTGGATCCTTAGATGTTTTCCTTGAAGCATGGATCTCGAAAGATTGGAACTGATTCGGCTTATATCAACTCATTTGCCTTTTCTTTACAACCTTTGAAATCGACTTCAAACTCTGAAGTAATTTGGATTATATACTGCTGTATCCATTCCTCAGCACTAAACTCATGTGTGTTTTCTTCAAGTAGAGAACTGTTGTCTGCTGGTAATTGTGTGTTCAGGGGAATTGCATCCTCCGTTATTTGATCTGTTGTGTCGACCTGCTCTGTTATTTGCATGTCTGTAGATTCTACTGCTTCTTTATGAGTTTGGTTGGTGACTTGGTTCGCCATCACTGATTCTTCACTTTGATCCAATTGAATAACCGAGGTCTTCTTCTCCTTCTGTAGTGTTGCTATTTCTACGGAGAGAATATTCTTTTGAGAGCTGCAGATGTTTGCTTGTATCTCTCTGTCAATTATATTTTGCTTTTGGGCCTTTTCAATACTTCTTTGCTGATTAGAGACTGTTGGGCTTAAATTTTGGCTCATATGCTCAACTCTTTTAATAGAATCCACCACAACCCAAAGTGCCCTTCTCCATCGACTGCTTTCCCTAAATGGGGTTCCTCTTATTCTCTGGCAGAAATGCTTTTTTCCTTCCTCTACTCTCTTGCCTCTCTTTGTTTCTTTCAACTACTCACGTTGCTGCTCTCCAAGGCACATTCTACGAGGTCTAGGTAGCTACAGCCAACACTTAGCTGATTTCTAGGGCCTTTTCCGGCGACATCACTGGTTTTCGGAGTAAATGGAAGACAATACGATATATTAAAATGCAGGTTCAAGTCATACGGCGTCACTAAATGTAGTTCAGGGGCAGATTCTTGGTATAAATGGGTGGAATGTAGAAGATTTTTAATGCGTACAGTAACGATTAGTCTTAAAGTCTTAAAATCTTTGGTTTCAGTATTTATTGAAGCATCAGAAGTTCAGGGAAACATAATTAAGAGATGGAGAATGAAGGACCATTTCTCTGAATTTTTCTGCACTCTTAAATACCACGAGAATGGGAGGTACATAAGCTTTATTGCTATACAATGTCGGAACAAAACAATCATTATTACGCCGGAGAGTACATACAAAGGAGGATGGGAAACATAGCACATAAAGTGTCAAAATTCATTAATATGCCAGAGAAAGTGCAGGAAGTTCAGACAACAGCGATGCCCAAGTTGACCACATTCTTCATATAGGCTTGCTCCAACAATGGGTGGACAACAGAAGCTTTGAAGAAGCATATGTACAAGCAAACAATGACAGTATAAGAATCATTGGAGGTTCAGATGCAACGGAAAAGGACCTTCTAAGCAGATGCATAGTCGGCAAGATTCAGACAACACAAGAAACACCAGCTCTAAATGATGTGAGAAGATGGGCCTGCAATACTTGGAAAGACCATCTTTATGGTGAGTGCTTATGCAATGAACGATGGGAAATTCCTCTTCGAACTCCTTTTAAGAAAAGTCGCAGGGCTTGTCCAATCAGGAGAGTGGATCCGCAAAAAGATAAGACTGAAACTGGAGTGGTGGAATCCAACCATCAGATGCTGGCTGGAGGAGATACCGAGGGACTGGGTATGGATAAGGATCCTAGGGTTACCGTTGAGCATGTGGTCGAACAATATGTTCGAACAAATCAGTGACCAGTGTGGAGAATTCATCGAAACAGAGGAGGAAACATCTCTTAAAAGTCATCTCCATTGGCCTCGCATCAAGGTTCGCGGAGACGGGAAGAAAGTTTCGAGAGAAATAGAAATGTCCAACGCCGACTATATTTACATGACCGATATGGGTGGAATCACTGGTCACTGTCAGACTGGAGAAAGAAAAGTCAGAGGAGGAAAGCATCGGTCCAGTCGATAATGAGAAGTTGGAAACCCTAGACCGAGTGGATAAATAAAGTAGCAAATATCCATGCCATGAGAAACACATTTGATATTACATCTACAATTTTATCGTGTTCACATGTATATAATCTCTTGTACTCATGATACAATTCTCCTAGTGAATCCTCCAAAGTAGCAGTCTTTGATTTAGTTAAAACACTATCACGACCATACATTTTACCAAAGCAAAACTCAACATATTCCAATTTAAAATGTGGATTCAAATCAATAGCAACAAATAACATGTACTTGGTCTTACTACTAAAAGACTAATATTTATCAAATTTCTCCATCATTTTTAATGTCATGCTTCTCATGTTATTGTCATCATGATTTGGAGGAGATTTAATGGCAGAGTAAACCACAGCCAATTCACGAAAGAAAGTGCTAAAAGTTGTATATAATGAGCCAGAAAACTTTAACGTGATGTTATAGAATAACTTTTGGAACTTCGCAGAACATCTTGCTAATTTAAAATCTTGATTTTTAAGAGGGCCAATGGTTTTCTTATCTCATTTTTTCTTAATCACATGCTTTTTCCTATTATCTTTCGTGCTTTCACTAGAATTGTCAACATCATTGATCTTGGAAAATCCAATAATTCCTTGATCCTTGGTCCAAGATGGAATATTTGAAGTCTAAGCTCAGCGAGGTGTCTCATGAGTCCGATGTGGTTGTTAAGCTTGACACTCATTCTATCAGTAAGAGAGATAGTTTCAAGTATCTGGGGTCGATGATTCAGGAGAATGGAGAGCTTGACGAGGATGTCACTCATCGAATCGGGGTAGGGTGGATGAAATGGAGACTCGCCTCCGGTATCTTGTGTGACAAAAAGGTACCTCCCAAACTTAAAGACAAGTTCTACAGTGTGGTGGTTAGACCGACTTTGTTGTATGGGGCGGAGTGTTGGCCTGTTAAGAAAACCCACATCCAGAAGATGAAAGTGCCGGAGATGAGAATGCTTTGGTGGATATGTGGTGTACTAGAAAAGATAGGATTAGAAATGAGGTTATTCGAGATAAGGTAGGAGTGGCTTTAGTGGAAGCCAAGATTAGAGAAGCGAGGTTGAAAAGGTTCGGTCATGTGATGCGGAGGAGCATGGATACCCCAGTGCGGAGGTGTGAGAGGTTTGCTAGGGATGGTTTCAAGCGAGGTAGAAGTAGATCGAAGAAATATTGGAGGGAGGTGATTAGACATGACATGGAACAACTTTATCTTACCGTGGACATGACCCTGGATAGGAAGTTGTGGTGAAGACGAATTAGGGTAGAAAGTTAGTCTGAGTTAGAATGATGTTTTGGTGTACACTTGGAGTATCTTGCTTTTGGTATTATTGTATATGTTAATTTCAATTGTATCTTGTTCCATTACTATTCCTTATCTTTTCTGGGATTGCTTTATTTTGAGCCGGGGGTCTATCAGAAACAACCTCTCTATCTCACATTTGAGGTAGTGGTATGACTGCGTACACTTACCCTCCCCAGACCCCACTTTGTGGGAATATACTGGGTATGTTGTTGTTGTTGTTGTCTCCTTTCTTCTCCTACTCCTATCAAATTATTTTTTATAACATGAATCATCTAGCTCCATTCTCATAAAAGCTTTCTCAAACTTTTCAACAAGTTTCAACATTTTATACGTTGAATTCCATCTGATATCAATATCAAGGCAAAGAAGATGCTTACATGAGATCTTCTCTCTCGACACATTTCTTAAACATATTATATTTGGCAGGAGAAGATCACACACATTTAATTGCATTTCGAATTCTAAGTATGATGTAATCTTGCTCAGCTAAGCCTTCTTTTACAATCAAATTTACAATGTGAGCTGCAAATCTAACATGCATGTATCTATTGTCTAAAATTGGGTCTTTCCACTTTGTAGACTTCATCAAGTAGTCAACATCATTTGAACTTAGATTGTCTACCGTCACAGTCAAAAACATTTCCAATCCCCAATTAATCAAACATTGTTCAATGGAACTTCCAATACTCCTTCCGGCATGGCTCTCAATGAGTTGAAAATTTAAAATCCTTTTCCGGTACAACCAATCTTCATCTATCCAATGTGCCATGAGGCACATATAACTAAGATTTTGGATTGACGTCCAAGTACTTGTGGTTAGGCACAAATTTTTCAGTTTGGATTTCTCTTTAGTATAAATATTTAAGCACTTTTTTATAATTGTTTTCTTGAAGAGATATTGAACCTTAGGTTCAAGCACCTTTCTGTATCTCTGAAATCCTTGTCCCTCTATAATTTTAAAGGGTAATTCATCAATAATAATCCTGGAAGCCAGTGCAATTTTAATCTCTTCTACCCCCGGTGGTCTAAGTTAGCTAATTTCTTTTGCATCACCTTTCTCACCTTTGGTGGTAAAATCAGTTATAGGTTTTTGATTTTTTTCTCTCTTGTAAGGGTACAACTTGCATTGATCAAGATGGTTCCACATACCTGAGGTTCCGTTTTGCATTGGAGCAAAAAGTTCTTTCTTGCAATAGTTACACTTAGCTATATTTGAATTAGTTTCTTCATCTTTAGCAAAGAGATTCCAAGAGGCATATCTGCTTTTGAATCTGTGATAATTTCATCTGTTGTGCACTGATTAGGTACATTATCTTGAAAACTCTGGCTCTTTTCTGTGCATTTGATTTCTCCATAGATAACCTGTTAAAACATATCAAAACTCAAGTTGTAACTAACAAAATTCAACATTCGACTTTTATGGTTTAAAAAAGAAATAAGATACAATGAAACTACATTTAACTTGTGCTTTTTATAGTTTGTTTTATAAATCAAAAGAAGTGATTGTTTAAAGACTTTATTTGGGATACATAACTTACAAATATTAAAGCAATTATTGAGATGCTAGAAATCATAGTTCAATGGATATAGGATAAGGAAAAAAACATGTATGAACATCAAAATTTTTTTTTGGTAAGTAAATGTTTTATTTACTAAATAACAAGTATGAGAATTATAAGGCAAAGAAATTGCAAACTTTGGACATCTCCAAACTTGCATGCATCAGTGCACACCACTAACTTGAACAACCTATACATATACTTCTAATGACTAACTAACTAAGGATAGCAATTTATGTTTTCTAACATCAATAAACATAATTTGACCCAAAATTAAAAGGGAGAATAGGGAATAAGGAAATACATACTTGACTAGCAAGTGTATTCTTGAAGCAGCACTTCAATTCTTCAACAAGAACAATAAGCCAAAATGGTAAAACCTTGCTGCCGTATTGTTTGGTCTCAAACTTTCTACAGGAGAGTTTGCATAGGTTTTGCCGTATTGTTTAATATATTATGGTATCCTTTGATTTTCAAACCTAAATTATAAAGGTCTAGGCCCAAAGTCCAGTCACTCGTGGGCCAGTGGCCTAGGACATAGGTTAAATATTTACAAAATATCTTTATCTATTATGTTTAACATATTGTTAATATATAAACTATATTTTCATACATGTAATGTTATTCGGTTTGGTTCAGGAATTTTTTGAGTTTTTTTATAAATTAAAAAGACAATCCCAATTTTTTAGGATGGTTATACGCTTAAATAAAATTCACGATTTTATTTAAAAAATGATATAAATCGGTTCAGTATGGTTAGGTTCGGTCAGGTTTTCATATTTTTTTGACACCTCTAAAAATACCATTTACTAGTCAAATCTATAGATGAAGAAAACAGTACAAATATGATGCGATCCAAATTGCATCTAGGCTGTTCATCGAAGCCAAGCTAGGGACCTCCAAAGAACACAAGACTTGTTCATGAAATGGAAGTGCTTGATCATGTGTTGATGCCAAACAAGGGATTCCACACCTTGAAAATTGCTTGAAAGATGAAAGGAAAGGCAATGAAAAAAGCGGCGACCTAATGAGGATGATACAAACCAGCCAACAAAACACAAGAAACAAGATGAAAACAACAACACTAAACCGAGAACACAAGATAACAACAACAATAATATAAAGATAGATAGTGAGACATAGATTATTACAAGAAATAAGGAACTAAAGTGTGTATCAAACCCTAAAACCCCTAAATACTCACAATAATAATACCACACTCTTACGTAGACCTCAAGGGAACCAGAATCCCCAAGAAACCCTCGTTTCTAAACGGGTAACCAACACCAAACGAATCCACGTTAGGCCAAAAGTGAATCCACACTTGTATAAACACTCTCTAAGAGATGTCTTTCAAAATATAATCCAAAGTTGAAGACAAATGACCTAATAGAAGCTACTTATAGTATTGGCTAAACTTATTACATAGTAAATGACCAAAAGGCCCTTAATGAAAACAACAAAAAGGGCGGCCTTGGAGTGTAGCCTTGGGCGTCTTTAGAGTGTTTGAAGGCCTTCTTCACACTTCAAAGCTTGTTCTCTTGGTTAGGCAGCCCCCACGCTGGAGTCTTTATGTATTGTTTTCCAATCATGTCCTCGAAAGTTAAGGTGCCCCTTAGACTCGTATCAGAGGAGCTCGCCAAAGTTGACATTGGCTCACCAAAGTGAATTACCATCGCCTATGAACTCATCAAAGTGAAGACGAGCAATCTGTCAAGTTTGTCGACTCGCCATTGAGTTTGGCGATGGGATGCTGCTCGCCAAACTCACCAATTTCGGGTCACCTTTGGGCCTATGAGTAATATTTAGCCCAAGACTATAAATGGCTAGTTATTTCCTTTCTTTTCAAAATATTGATATTGTAAAACTCTTAAGAGTGTGTGAGCTTGGTTTAGGCTTTTGGTTGACGATATTTTTTAGAAACATTGGTTGCGGAGTGAATTCGATTCCCTCAAGGTCGGAAGTTGGAACTTATTGTATCTTTAATCGTTTGAGTTCCTTTAGGTTTAATACACCTTTGGGTTGCTTATGATTTCCTCTTTTTGTGTCAATTTAGTTATCTGTACTTTCTTAGCTTTCAATTTCCATATTGTGTTCTTGTTTCATGAATCGATTTCTATTATTTGGTATTAGAGTCGTGTTTAGATTCGTTCCCATGAGTCTAATCTTGGATTTGTTACAATAAAAAAAGTGTCAAAACACATTTTTAATAATGTCCCAAAAATATTTTGTTGGTTTGAGTCTTGTTTGAAGTTTCTTGTACTAGATTTGCATTCTCTAGTTTTATTATCACTACCTGAGCCTATATGTTGGACGTGACAGGGCACTCAGAGCCATGTGTGGCTTGGTAGAACCCTTGGCGTAACATGCTATTCATAAAACTCAACTTCAAATTTATACGGAAACATAAATTTCTGGAGGTTAACTTGAAAGACAACATAACAACTAAACTGACTAATGTCTAATGAAACCTTCATAACTCATGAACTGAAAGAGTTGTTGGGACATAGCCTTGAGCTACCTTTATTGAAAACTACCAATTAAAACTGAAACTATCTCATGAGCTGGAAATTTAACAAAGGATAACCAAGTCAACGAAAGGTCTGACTGCGTTCCTGAGTCTGTATGCCAGAGTCCACATCATGAAATGACATATTGCAAAATAGTTGTCAATACTTGGAATGTATTGGTACATAATAGCAGAATTTGAACCGTGAACATGACCCTTAAAGATAACCAAAAGAGGAGAGAGAACCAGAGAGAAGTGTGGTAGAGAGAGGGAGAGGGAAAAGAGGGTCGACATGCGCCGGAAGTCTGAACTGTTGAAGAAATATTTTAAAAATCTGCCTGAAGTGTCACGCACCGGCACGTGACGCATGTGGCATCGATGCTGGGGAAGTTCTGGTGGCGCGTGCGAGCGCGTGTGGTACTTTTCCAGGATGGATTTTTTGGGATAGGGTCGCAGATGGTTGGTGGTGGTCATGGTAGAATAATTATTTGAAAGACAAAGAAGAGAAAAGAGGGAAACTAGTGATCAGAGGGACCACCGGTGGGGTTTTGGGTCGAAGTTTGATTTAAAATCACATTGAGATTCGTGGCTCACTGTGCCGATGTAATGACACTGATACAAAGCTATTGGAATGAATTTGTAGTTGAAGGTTGCCTTGACTATAGGCTCAATGTCAAGACTTCAACTACTGAAGAAAAAACTCAAAGTCTAGAGCAGAGAAAAGTTTAGTGAGAATGTTAGCAGAAAGAATAGTCTGCTTATAAATTAATAGAATTAGATCATGTGCTTGATTATGGAGTATTGAATGAGGAGGAGATGATGATAAGGGCAACAATTGTAATAGAATTGGAGGATTCGCCAAGAATAAGGGGGCAAGTTGGAGGTAAAAATCTAGAGTTCTTTGGCTTCAACAGGGTGATAAAAATACTAGATTTTTTCACAAGATGGCAACAACTCATAAGAGATATAATACTATTGATAGGAAGGTGGTAAGGGGAGAAGAATATCTAGAACCAGAAGATATCAAGATGGCTATGGTAGATTTTTACAAAAGTCTTAACTGCATGGAAACCTACATTCGAATGCACAGACTGTCCGAAGATCACAAATGAAGAGCAAGATTTTCACAGAAACTGAGGTTTACCAGGTTCTTTCTCAATTGGCCATAGATAAGGCCCCCGACCCAGATGGTTTCACAATGGGTTCTTACAAGTCTTGCTGGGAAGTTTTGAAAGAAAACTTGATGAACTCCATCAATAATTTTCATCAGAATAAGTTTTTGAGAAATCTTTTAATGCTATTTTTTATAGCATTAATCCCTAAGAAGTATGGTGCTGAAGAATTGTAAGATTTTAGGCCAATAAGCCTAATTGGGGATGTGTATAAAATTATCTGTAAGTTGATCACCGAAAGATTGAAGATTATTATGGACAATTTGGTAGATGAACATCAAATGACATTCTAGAAGGGGAGACAAATATTAGATGCTGCTCTTCTGGCTAATGAATTGGACTAAAAAATGAACCAAAAGACTCCTGGAATTTTGTGTAAACTTGACGTGGAAAAGAAGATTTAGGTATAGATCTGAGATTTGGCTTTGGTTGGAGTTGTTTTGAAGAATCCACATTATTGGGTCTAGAGGTTTGAAGAAAAGTGCAAATGGGTTTTGATATCTGAAATTTTTGGCATGGAATTGAGGGTTTAGAAGTATTGAGGTTTGTTTCCCGTATGAAGAGGAGCCTAGATCAAATTTCATGAAATTTTGAGCTAAAATGAGACTTATGATTTTCAGGTATTCATCTTGTTCTTAAAGAAATTCAAAACTTCAAGAGGAAGAATCTTCAAAAAGAGGTGTTTAATCCCCCCCAAAAAAAAGGAAAGAGAAAATGTTAAGGAGTTGGAACAAAAGGTGAACTTACCAAAAAGGGTAAATGCTAAAGGACAAAGTACAGAGGGGACCACACGATCATAAAATTCGGAGGCCGTTAAGTGATTTTCTACCAAGTTTGGTGACACTCTCCGGTCGCCAAAGTTGTGGGCGATTCGACAAAGTAGGGGTGAGTATCGCTAAACTTAACATTACAGTCTGTTAAGTTTGACAGCACAAGCCCTAGTTTTGGTAACACTAAGAAGAGTTTGGCGGTAAATGGCAAGAGTTTGGCGACACTGGGCCTAATTGGTGAGCCACACTTAAATTCTCCCATCAATCTCAGGTTCTTATTCTGTAGTTTCCTTTTCTTGATTCTAATTCACTTCCTTGATTTCTACAGCTAATTTTCAACTAGTAATTGATCTAATTAGTTGATTATTCTTGAGTCATTTTCTTGATTTTCTCGTTTTATTTCATAGTTAACTTCTTTATTTAAGTCCTTTTAGTTTAATCAAGTCGTTCGTCTTTCTTTGAACAAAGATCTATTTCGGCCGAGAGTAGTAATTGACGCTTCGTGAACAATCGAGTATAAGCAATCTTCAACAATTACCCCAACCAATTTGTGAGGCGATCAAAGGTGTGGAATACGAGTGATTGTGTGGTTTGTTGTTTTTGTTGGGTGTCTTATTCATAGGTTCTATGGCATCGGGAGATGAAACCCAATATCCTACGAGCGGGGTGAATATGGATGCCTTAATGGAGGTAATCATGGGAATGCGACTAGATATGAATAAAATGAAGGGTCAAATGTTGAGCATGGATGAAAGGATGGTTAACATGGAGGGGGGGGGGTCTTAATTCCTCAATTTCTGCTCCCTAAACCAATTACCATGCAACCACAAGTGGGCATGCTCAAAAAACTTCAACTACCATCTCACTCGAAACTTTCACCAAATGTATAACCCAACATTGAGAGACAATGTTCCACCACCTTAAACCAATATCAATTTTAACCAAGCCCCACAAGTTGCCCTTCGACCATGCTAGTCCAATATGACCAAGATCTTCTAATCCACAATCCACACATCCAAAGGAAAGAACTTGAGAGGAATGAAAAATAGGGGAGTTTGGGGAGCATAATAAAGAGGAATATGTTCTTGATTATCAAGTGAACAGGCCACGGGGCCAAGTTCAAGGTCCGTATCAAGGATAAGGAGGAAGATATGGTCCAAACCTTCAAGTAGGAAAGTTTTGGGGAAATCAAGACCAAGCAAGAGGCCAAGGAGGTTACTATGGAAATCAAGGCCGAGCTTGGGGTCAAGGAGATCAATTTGGAGATCAAGGAAGATATAGGGGACAAGACACGAGTCTCAACTCCATCAAGGTCACTTTTTCTACTTTCAAGGGAGAGATTGATCCTGAGGCGTACCTCAATTGGGAGTTGCAATGTAAAAGAATCGTCCAAACTAATGAGTTGACCGAGGTAAAGAAGTTTACTTATGCTATTGCACAATTTGAAGTGTTAGCTTCATCATGGGAGTCTATGAGGAGGTATCGAAGAGTTTATCAAGAAGGACAAATCATCTAAGTCTAAAGGGCATTCATCTTCAAATTATTGGAGGAAGAACAAGGAGTTAAATTCTCGAGGAAAGAACAAAGAGGGAGCTTAAATGTCCTTGACTTGGAACTAAAACAGAGATTTCAAGAAGCCCTTTGAAAAGAAGTTATTTGAGAAGAATACTCCAACGAAGGCACCAAAGGATATAGGTAGCTATATCTAACCACTAGTCCTAAGGGTATTCGATGCTTTAGGTGTCAAGGGTAGGGTTACAAAATGTTTGAATGTCCTAATTGGAGAACCATTGTTCTTAGAGAAGGGCGACCTTTCTGTAAAGACGAGGAAGAAAGTGAAAATGAGGTCTAAGATGATGGTGATTTCGAGAGTGTAGATGAGCGTGAGCAAGTCTTATGAGGGGGATGTCACTGTTTCGAATGGAATGATGAAAATTCTAATTGAAGAGGCCTTGCCTCAAGAAGGAGAGGTTACAGTTCCAAATTATATGGTGAGACGGGTGATGATTAGTAAAACCATGGATGATCCAAGCCAAAGAGAGAATCTTTTCCATTCCAAATGCCTCATCAAGGACAATGTTTGTTCTTTGATCATAGATAAGGGGAGTTGTGCCAATGTTGCTGTTAAGCATCCCACATCGGAAAAAGGATGGGTAATTGATCTCCTTATATGGACTTAGGTAATCCTCCCCTTATGAGCTAGCTTTTGAGGTTGAGTTAGGCCCAAGATCCATTCTTACATGGCCCAAATCTTTGTACACTGATGTTGGTCCCCCATATTATTTTGTCCATGCTCTAGTTAATGAGGCCTGAGAGTGTTAAGTATCCCACATCGGAATTGGAGTGTGGACAACATAATATGGGGGCCCAGCATCGGTGAATAAAGATTTGGGATGGGCCCGACTCTGATACCATTTTAAGAATGGATCTTAGGCCTAACTCAACCTCAAAAGCTAACTTATGTGGGGAGGATTGCCCAAGACCATATAAGGAGACCAATTATTCATCCCTTTTCCGATGTGGGATACTTAACAGTTGCTAGTACCACCGTGGTGGATTTCTTGAGGCTAACCACATCTAAGTATGCCACACCATACAAGCTTCAATGGTTAAGTGAGTGTGGAGAATTGAAGGTTCATAGACAAGTGTTGATCAAATTCAAAATTGGGAAGTACTAAGATGAGGTTCTATGTGATGTGGTCCCAATGCAAGCTTGTCATGTATTACTCGAAAGACCCTGGCAGTATGACTGTTCAATAAAGCATGATGGGAGGACTAATAATATTCGCTTTGTTTTGGATGGGCACAAAGATGTTCTTTATCCCATTCCATTTTCACAAGTTAATGAAGTGTGTCAAAAGACGAGACAGTTGCAAGGGAAAGGGAAGAGTGAGGGGGAAGGGCATGATAAAGACAGAGCCGATGAAGGATAAGAGAGGAGGAAGTTGATGGGAAAGGGCCAATTGGCGATGTTGGCCAATTGCAAGGAGATTAGGGAGGAGACTGAGGCCTAAAGTTATTTGATCCTTATCACACATAGTGATCATGTTTTGCAAACTAACTATTCTATTTCTTCCTTCCCCCATTCTATTTCTTGTCTTTTGCAATATTATGGTGAAATCTTTCCAAGGAGCTTCCAAGTGGATTACCCGCTCTGTGGGTTATTGAGCACCAAATCGACTTCGTGTCGGGTTCTCAATTGTCAAACAAACCAATCTATCAAGGCAAACTGAAAGACAAAAAAGAGCTTCAAAGCCAAGTTGACGAATTCCCCAACAAAGGCTACGTTAATGAGAGCATGAGTCCGTGCGTCGCCCTCATCATATTAGTTCCAAAGAAAGATGGAACATGAAGCATGCGTGTTGATTGTCGAGCAATCAACAAGATAATGGGAAAGCATTGCCACCCAATCCCTAGATTAGATGATGTGATAGATGAGCTAAACGGTTCTCGTGTGTTTTCAAAAATTAACCTTAGGAGTGGGTACCATCAAATCCGGATGAATCTCGGTGACAAATGGAAAATCGCCTTCAAGACCTAATTTGGTCTATATAAATGAATGGTTATGTCTTTCGGGTTCACCAATGCTCCTAGTACCTTCATGCTATCAATGAACCATTTGTTGAAACCATTTATAAGAAAATATGTTCTATAGGCAGTTTGTCAAAGGATTAGCACCATAGCCGCTCCCTTGACTGAGGTAATCAGAAATGATAAGGCTTTTAAGTTGGATGACGAGCAAGCAAACGCTTTTGAAATCAATCCTTTACTCCACTCTTTTGTTACAATAGCCCGATTTTGAGAAGATGTTTGAAATTGAATGTGATGTTAGTAAAGTAGGCATTGGAGGCGTTTTAATGTAAAACCAAATATTTTAGTTTTACTTATGAAATATTTTAGTGAAAAGCTTAAAAGGTGCAACATTAAACTATTCTACTTATGATCTTGAATTGTATGCGTTAATTAGAGCATTAGGCATTGGCAGCATTACTTGTGGGCCAAGGAGTTTTTCATTCAAACCGATCATGAGTCCTTATGATAACACGAAGGATGGAAATTCAAAAACTAGAGTATTAACTTAGAAGAATGCTGAAGCAAAAACTAGAAAACTACTTGAAAAGACTAAACAAGAATAAAAAAAGATAGAGATTTGATAAAATTCAAGTAACAACGAATTGGTTATAGATGAACCAAACGCCTTTACTTGAGAAATTAATCAAGTTTAAATGGATCTTTACTGCTTCATGAGTAACGTCGACAACAATTAGCAAGAGTACTAATCGCCTTCTAAGTATACCAATAAGTAACCAAAGATATCAAACAAAGAAGTTATCTTACTACCTTAAACTATGAACTAGTTAGGTTGAAAGATAAATCTCAAAGTAATCTACCACAAAGGTTCAAAAAGAACTCTCAGTATGTTAATATTCTTCAAAAACTGATTTTCATGAATGAACAAAGACCCTTTTATATAGTAGTAAAGAGGGGTTGGTCAAAGATGACATTAAATGAAATGATACTTCGTAGGGCCTAGAAGATTACCACACACATTATCCTATAAAGTCAAGAACAAAACTACTATTGAATGGCATAGAAGGCTGGCACACACCAAGTCCTGGGAAGTCGACATAGAATAAAACAAATATTAAATGTAGGTTCTAGAAACTATTAAAAAGAAGACTAATTTTGGGCTGCAACATTTTTGCTATTTTTGGGGCAGATATGGGCCCAATTCCACCTCATCTTGGACTTTAATTTGGGTCTCCAAGTAGATGTAAGACTTGGGAAAATATCTATATTGGGCCGGAGCTCGTCTTCTATCACAAGACACTTTTTAATATTTAAATGCTGCCCATTAAAATGACTTGTTATTCTCAGTCCTTTACTGCTATTTTTTTTCCCTTTTCTGCTATTGAGCTTCCATGGATGCTATCACCTTGAAGATCTTCAGGCTCAAGGAAAGTTGAGAAAGAGGCATGCTAAATGGATTTAAATTCTTTGAAAATTTTCTCCATGTAATCCAACATAAGAAGGGAAAAGAAAATGGGGTAGCCGATGCCTTTGTCAAGAAAGCATGTTTTGCTTTATTCTTTGTCTTCTATATTGCTTAGTTTTGAATGTTTGGAGGCATTGTATCCCAAAGACTCTATTATTGCTACGATCTTTCGAGATTGTTAAGCATGGGAACGGGAAATGTTGCTTAGGGATCGATCTTTTGTTCTCTATTCTAAGTTTGATGGTTTTTTGTTCAAAGGCAATAGATATGTGTGCCTATGAGCTCATGGAGAGAACTATTTTTGAGAGTGGCACATGATGGGAGATTAATGGTCATTTTGTCATTGACAAAACCATGGGAATTCTAGAGGAATAGTTCTATTGGTCAAAAATGCACAAAGATTTGCTCGAATTTGTGGCCAATGTAGTGAATGTAGAAGTGCTAAATCAAGACTTCTTTCTCATGGTTAGTATACCCCACTCCCGCCTAGCAACGACCTTGGCTTGATAGTTTCATGGATTTTGTTTTGGGTTTGCCAAGGACACAAAGGAAAAGAGAGAGCATCTGTGTAGTAGTTCAATTTTCGATGATGGCTCATTTTATTACCTTTCATGAATGTGGTGATGCTTCCAATGTAGCATATTTATTTGTTGAAAATTATGTTAAATTGCATGGAATTCCTCAAACCATTATAAGTGATCACTTTTGGAAAGAGTTGTGGGGTAGACTTGGTACAAAGTTGTTTTCTACTTTTTGTCACCCATGCACCGATGGCCTAACCAAAGTCGTGAATAGGACTTCGGTCTCTATGCTTCGTGCCATGGTACGTGGAAAGTTGGCTTCATTGGCTTCATGGGACGAACATTTGCCTCTAGTTAGGCATGATACCGGTTGAAGAAGTGTATGGTTTTAATGCACTAGCCTCTTTAGATGTTTTAAGCTTCGGTGGAAGCAAAAGGGTGGAGGCTATGAAGAAGATACATGAAAAGGTGAGGCTTCACCTTGAAAACAAGAATCAAGAGGTGGCTAAGAAAGCAAACAAGGGCTACTTGAGACTTGTGCTTGAACTGGGTGAATGGGTGTGAGTGCATTTTCGCAAGGAGTGGTTTCCCACTCATAGGAGTACCAAATTGATGCCAAGAGGTGATGGACCACTCCAAGTACTTGAAAAGTATCAATGACAATGCCTAGAAGATTGATCTCCCTTTGGAGTATCAAGTACACAACACCTTCGATGTGTGTGATTTTTACCCTTTGATACGCTTGATGGTGATATCAAGAATTTGAGGTCAAATTCTTTTCAAGAAGGAAAGGATGATGCAATCCAAATCGCATCAAGGGCGTTCACCCAAAGTCAAGCTAGGGACCTCCAAAGGACGCAAGGCTTGTTCGTTTGAAAATGGAAGTGTGTGATCATGTGTTGATGCCAAAGACAGGAGTCCACACCTTGAAGATCGCTTGGAGGGATGAAGGGAAGGCATTGGAAGAAGAGGGACCAAGTGAGGAGCTCGCCAAAATTGACATTGGTTTGCCAAAGTGAATTACCATTGCCAAGGAAGCTCGCCAAAGGGAAGATAAGACAAGCAAACTGTCAAGTTTGGTGATGGGGGAATAAGTTTGTCGACTTGCCATTGAGTTTGGCGATGGGATGTTGCTTGCCAAACTCACCAATTTCAGGCCACTTTTGGGCCATGAGTAGTAATTAGCCCAAGACTATAATAACTAGTTATTTTCTTTCTTTCTCATATTTTGCTGAATATTGTAGAACTCTTTAGAGTGTATGAGCTTGGTGTAAGCTTTTGATTGGATGATTTTGCATAGAAACATTGGTTGCGGGGCGAATTCGATTCCCTTGAGGTCATCATAGGAAGTTGGTGCTTATTGTAGGATTAATCGTTTGAGGTTCTTAGGTTTAATATATCTTTGGGTTGCTTATGATTTCCTCTGTTTGTGTCAATTTAGATCTATACTTTGCTGTCTTTCAATTTCCGTATTGTGTTCTTGTTTCGTGACTTGATTTCTATCAAAATGGCAGCACTACTAAATTTATGGAGAGCATGTGGGGAAGGTGTCATTCCATCTGTGCCAATTTGGTCTGTTTGTCTACCCTGATGGCTTGGATGCCAAACTAGGACATATTTGTGGTGTCTTATTGGTCTTAGGTGTAGATGGGAAGATGCCCTTATTAAAACATTGCAAGGAATCTTCAATTACCTGCCTTGGCTTTTTGATTGGTTTCTTGGATTTGATTTGGACCCTTCCATCCCATCTTATTGAATCATTGGGTTGGCTAGATAGGGTTTATGCTTTGTCCTTGGGTTAGATTAAGCGAATTTTTATACATTTATGATAGCACAGTGGATTTTTATTCTGAAAGTCTTCATGTGTTTATTACTGATCCGCCTATTTAAAAGTTTAGCTGGATGAACTGGCCTTTTTGTAATTGTTTATGCTGCTTAACAGAATTTTCTCTCCTTTTACTTTGCAAGTCCCATTTACTATCTGAACATAACGTGCCTATAAGACCAAGTGTGAACCTAGTGAACTCTGATTCTCCTTCTAGCCACCATTCAAAGCAAATTTAAGGTGAAATTACCAAGGCATGCAACATTTAAGAATCTTTTTAATTATTCACTTGGGTTGTGCCATGTTGCTGTCTATTTATTCTTCAGCTTACCTTTATGATGACTTTTCTACAAGCTCTGGTTAAACTTTGAACAACTTTTCTGCCCAAAGCTTATTGATGAAAACAGGGAAAAGAATTTTTTAAATATCAAAGCCGTTTTCCATTAAAGAATTGATTACTAAAATATTGAAATATTATCATATTGTTGCTCTTAGTTTTCCAACTTTTTCTAGTTGGGTTTTCTGTAATGGAACAGCATACCATTTTAAACAGCAGGATATAATTTTATCCCATTTTAAGATTTTTTGCCTCATCAGAGATTGCCTTCTCTCAGCTGGCAAGCTTGCTCAGACTTAAACACTAAATTACCTGACTCAGTGAATGCTAAGGTACATAAAATGTTGTTGAATTAGTATGTTTCAAATAATATTTAGCATTTTAAAATTGCACTTTGGCTTTCTAGAGGAAGTATCAGGATTACTGGTGTTCTATCAGTTATCAGAAAATAAAGGTATCAGGCTTATGCAGTCGGCATGAATAGTACCAACAGATTAATTAAGATAATCTGCTGTACTCATTTATGCTTTTCATTATATGATACGGGCATGATCACGACGAAGATGGATGCATGTGAGTGTGTGTGGAACCCGTCTAAGGAAGTGTGCAAGTGAAGTGTGAAGGGCCTTGGAACACACCAAGGCCGCCCCTTTGGCACACTATTTGGGTGCCTTTTGTTCACCTTTTTCTTAAAGGGCCTTTTGGTCATTTTAACCCCTATTTGTAATATACTATAAATAAAACATGTTAGGGTTTTATTCATTGGTTTTTGGCTTTTGAAACTTGTGTAACACATTGAATCACAATTCTCTCTTATGAGAAAGGCTCTTGGGCGAAACTAGGGCAACTACAAGTGTGGATTCACTTGTGTTGTGTTCTTGCTTGGAAACATTGGGTGTTTGGGAGATTGACGTCCCTCTTGTGTCCACGTAAGAGTGTAGGTGTTGCTATTATCATTAGTTAAAGGTCTTAGTGTTTGAAACACACGTAGGTTCTTAGTTCATGTAATAGTGTATGTCACACTATCTATCTTTCCATTCTTGTAATTGTTTGTAGTTGTTTGTGTCGTGTAGTATTGAATCCGTTGGTTGATGTTCTTTTTACATTGTTATTCATCTTGTTAATCATCTTCTTGTTGTTAATCTAGTTTGTGGTTGTTGTTTTGGTGTTGAAGAACACCTTGTTATCTTGTATTTGTTGTTGTTGACCGAGACTTGGTCTCTTTGGTCCTCGGGTTCCCTTTGAATTTGTGGACCGTCTTGTGTTGTTTTTGTGCATCCATAGCTTGGTTTGCATCATTTGGTATCAAAACTTGTGGTTGATTTTGTTCCAACAAAATCAATCTTGAGCTTGCCAGAAAATTCAAAAAAAAAGTGTTCTCGTGTTGTTCTTGGCCGAGAAGTTGCTCTTCTTGTTGTTGTTGTCTTGGCCGAAAACTGAGTCTAGGTCTAGGATTTATTTTGTTTGTTTTGTTGTTTCTAGTGTTAGCTTCTCCATCACTAACACTAATGAAGTCTGAATCTAGATTTGAGCTTGAATTGTTGATGTTGTTGATGTAAACAAAGTGTGGCCGTGCGTTGATGTTGTGGTTCTAACTTGGCCGGGTGCTGTTGAACATTGTTGTTGTGGATTCACCCTTAGCCTTGTGTTGTTGTTGATGTTCTAAGTGTGGCCGTGTGATATTGTTGTTGATAATTGATGGCCTAAGAACATTTTATTGAAGTTGTTGTAGTCTTGGCCGTGTGGTTGTTGTTCTTGTTGTTGTGGATTTGGAGTTGGCCGTGTGATTGTTGTTGTAGTTCTTGGTGGATGTTGTTGTTCTTGAAGTTCTTCACCTCCTTCATGTATTGTTAAACATAAAGGAGTATTAGATCCAAAAGGTGAAGGAAAAAGGTGTAAGTACTTAGTCTTGAAAGATTTTACATCCACTCAAAGACTTGTCAATCACTTCTCAATCACCTTTAATGATCTAAGGACCCGTGTTTTAAGGAGAAGTACAAGAAAAGTCAAGTCTTGAAATTTGAATTTGAAAAAAAAGCTCCAAGACTTATATTCCCTCCATTTGACCAAATTCCACCATTCAAACTTGTAATTGACCAAGTCTTGAAGTTGAAAAAAATAAGAACTTGATAAAAACCGAACGACTGCCATGTCACTTTGTTACTGTTCAGGCATCAATTTTAAGCTTAAATTTTGGTTTCTTGGTTTAATTTTGTTGCTTTTTAGTTTCGTTGTTGATTCTAGTAACTAATTGACAAGCTAGTACTCTCCTACTAGGTTGTGAGTTAGTTTTTGAGTCCGTTTGTTCGTGTTAGCATTATTTGTGTATTTTTGTCGTTTTGAATCGTTTTTAGTTCCTGACTCAAGTCCTACAAGATTTGTTTGAAGTTTCAAACCAAAATCTATTCCGGATAAGAGTAGGCTCAATCCTCAACTTCTCACTGGTTCCTTAGCCGGCTTACAACACCTGTGAAGCTACGAGTGAGGTAATCAAAGTGTGAGAGTGTGGTGAGGCTATTTGAACTAACCTGTTTTTTTATAGGTATTTTGCAATGGAAGGATCCACATCTCAAACTGTGGACAATAATACTCTTAGTACTATATCGGCTTCCCTTGAAGCCCTAAACCAAGGCTTGGAAAAGGTGTATGTGGATTTGAATTCGTTGAGGGGGATGTAACCTCATTGAGAGAGGATGTGTTTACTATGAGTGGGAGGTTGGAACGTGTGGAAAGCCAAAGAAGCCGACCCTCTACTCCTTAACACTATCATGTGTCCTCAAATCAAATACTTCCCCTACTATTTCCTCTGAAATGTTACATCAAATGATCAATTCACCGAGACAACCACCAAATGCTTCCCAAAGCCGAGAGTATGATAGACCAACCCTCCCTACACTTTACCAAGTCCAACATGAAGGATTTGGAACCCAAATACCACCAAACCCGAGCCCTTCACCTAAGCAAAGGCCACACTTTCCTCCAAATCCGATCCCACCATTACAAGCTCCACTTAACCCAAATAGATTCGTCCATGTGGAGGGATATGATAGAGGGGAACAACATGGGGGATATGGAGTGTATGATAATGTTTACTTGAGGGAAGAAGGGATGAGGGGTAGGCATGGTGATCAAAGGGAACCTCTAGGCCGAGAGGTTCGGGTTGGCCACCAAACTCGAGAAATAGGCATCAATTCCATCAAAGTTAGTCTTCCAATCTTCAAGGGTGAGAGTGATCGTGAGGCTTATCTTGCTTGGGAGTCACCAAATGAATGATCTAACCGAAGAGAAGAAGAGTTGTTATGCTATTGCTCACTTTGAGGGGTATGCAAACACTTGGTGAGAGTATGTAAAGAGGTTTGGTAATGTGTTGATTGAGGGCCAACCCCCTACATGGTTTAGATTGAGGTACCTTATGCAGCAAAGGTACTTATCTGAGGGCTACAAACATGAACTTCTTGCCAACTTGTACAACTTGAGGTAAGGAAACAAAAGTTTCATGACATACTATGATGAATTTCAACAATTGATGTTAAGCTTGACCATCGAGGTGAACAAGTGAGCCATGACATTATATGATTCAAGGTCCGGTTGAATAGAGACATATCATCACGCATGACCCTTCACAAGTTTGACACTATTGATGGCATCTTCCAAGCGGCATTGGAGGTTGAAAGGGAGATCTTGGCTTACAAGTCTAAGGTTCACCAACAACCTTCCTCGGATTGGCACAAAGACGAGGAACACTTATTCAATGCCAACTAAGCCGAGAACAAGGTTGTCCAAGTCGAGACCAACGCTGCCCAAAGGTATCCTCTAAGAAATGAAGGTAAATCGAATCCTACTTCTCGTCCTAAGGGATTTCAATGTTTCAAATGTCAACGGTGGGGGCACAAGGCTAGTGAATGCCCAAACCAGAGAAATGTGATCCTTAGGGAGGGAAAATTATATTATCTTGGTGAGGAGGTAGGACTTTAATCGGATGAGAATGATGAAAAAGCTTAAGATGGAGGCGGGGAAGATGTTTGGCCGTTTGATGAAGTGTGTGGAGTGCCTAGTTATATGGCAAGGAGAGTCATGATTAGTGAGATTTTGGAAGAGGAAGCCGAGAGTGAGGAGGGTGAAGAAGAAGAGAAGCACTTAATCGTGGGATTTGCCCACAAAGGCCCTTTGTTGCTCACTAACCGAGATACTAGCACTTTGCCTAGTATCAAATCTTCTTATGTGCAGGTTGTAGAATATGTAAGTCCAAAGAGCATGCTTGATGATCTCATAGAGCCCTTGGTTGAACATCCTAACCTTGGGAAAGGACATGAAGAGGTGATTCCAAAGAGGAGAGCTTACGGGTGATCAAGCCTTGAATTTGTGGACAAATTCCTTTCAAAATGGAGAGGATGATACGGGCATGATCACGAAGATGGACGCATGTGTGTGTGGAACCCGTCTAAGGAAGTGTGCAAGTGTTCAAGTGTGCAAGTGAAGTGTGAAGAAGGGCCTTGGAACACACCAAGGCCGCCCTTTTGTCACACTATTTGGGCGCCTTTTGTTCACCTTTTGCTTAAAGGGTCTCTTGGTCATTTTAACCCCTATTTGTAATATACTATAAATAGAACATGTTAGGGTTTTATTCTTTAGTTTTTGGATACTGAAACTTGTACAACACATTGAAACACAATTCTCTCTTGTGAGAAAGGCTCTTAGCCGAAACTAGGACAACTACAAGTGTGGGTTCACCAAGTTCTTTCTTGGAAATGTTGGGTGCTTGGGAGATTGACGTCCCTCTTGTGTCCACGTAAGAGTGTAGGTGTTGCTATTATCATTAGTGAAAGGTCTTAGTGTTTGAAACACACTAAGATTCTTAGTTCATGTAATAGTGTATGTCACACTATCTATCTTTCCATTCTTGTAATTGTTTGTAGTTGTTTGTGTCGTGTAGTATTGAATCCGTTAGTTGATGTTCTTGTTACATTGTTGTTCATTTTGTTAATCATCTTGTTATTGTTAATCTAGTTTGTGGTGGTTGTTTTGGTGTTGAAGAACACCTTATTATCTTGTATTTTTGTATTTGTTGTTGTTGGCTGAGACTTGGGTCTCTTTGGTCCTCGGGTTCCCTTTGAATTTGTGGACTATTTTGTGTTGTTTTTGGTGCATCCATAGCGTGGTTTGCATCATTATACAATTCTCATTCATGCCTAGATGATCATTGGTTGGTACAACAGATGTAATGATGATGGTATTGTACATGCAAATAATTTATTTGTGTTAACCAATAAAATTCATTCTAGGACTATATTTTGAGCCGGGGGTCTATCGGAAACAACCTTTCTACTTCTTTAGAGGTAGAGGTATGGACTGCGTACATCTTACCCCCCCAGACCCCACCAGGTGGGAATACACTGGGTTTGTTGTTGTTGTTGCTAGGACTATATTTTGAGTGGTTGTAGTAAATGTCAATTCACCAATTTAAAATTGATTTTTCGATAAACAAATGCTTACCCCTTTTTCAAAAATTGATTTTGGATAAACAATATAACTTCACATTATTTATCCAAATCTTTCCTTATCAAAAAAAAAAAAAAAAGAGAAAGAATTTCACTTTTTAGGATGATAATAGAGGTTAAATTAGATGTTATAATACAACAACAACAACATACCCAGTGTAATTCCACAAAGTAGGGGTCTGGGGAGGGTAGAGTGTATGCAGACCTTACCACTACCTTAGAGGTAGAGAGGAGGCTGTTTCCGATAAACCCTCGGCTCAAGCAAAAAAAAATAACAGTCCAAAGCAGTATAGAGAAAGAACTAACGGAAATGAATACAGTCATGTTCAAAATATCAAGATTCAATGATTATCAAAGTGTAAAAAACCACAAATAGTAACCAAACTCAAAGGACAAAAAACTACAAGAGAAATACAACTCATAGTATGGCTAAATAGTAAACAAGAACAAGCGAGACAATGCTCAACTATCTAACCTCCTACCCTAGTCCGTGTTCTCCATGACCTTCTATCTAAGGTCATGTCCTTAGTAAGGTGAAGCTGTATCATGTCGTGTCTAATCTGCTCTCCCCAATAAATACTTCTGCTGCCTACCTCTACCTCTCTAAATGTTATAATATATATTAAAAAAATGAGTAACAGTTAATTGTCTGTAGAATGTGGCTGCAATAGTGGCCATTTTCCTTAATGGGATCTGTTGTCAGCTTGAGAGGTGAAAAGATTTGCTAAGATAGATCAATGACTCAGCTTTTTCCTACTCTATCTATTGTCAATTTGGTTGATTTATGCAACATTTGCTAGCATAGTATATGTAACCTCTCTGGTTTTGGCAAACTGATGGATTCAGAATACATCAATCTCTCCTATGACTTGAAAATATCGTTTTTATCCTACAATGAGAGGGGGAGGGGGAAGAAGAGACACAAGGGGTAGGAGGGAGGGAAGAAGAGATGCAAGTGGAAGGGGAAGGGAAGAAGAGATACAAGGGGAAGGGGGAGGGAAGAAGAGATATAAGGGGAAGGGGGTGGGAGGGAAGGAGTGATAATAGGGTCCGTTTTTCGCGATTCGCTTAGTATGCCATTATAATTGTCTCATAACGATTAATTATAACTTGCTCAGCCGCAATGTACCCAATGACACACCTTGCACGTCAGCAACTGTGTACATGTTTTTCTTATATTTCTTCCTTCTCTTGCAGTGATGAGTTTTTAGATTGTAAATATGTTACATAATTGATGTTTTTCATTGTGTTTTATGATTACATAGATTTAGTAACGTCTTGATTAGGCATAACTTGTTCTCCTCTCTCTAATGTGGATTCTCTTGTACTGAAGGGAAGGGCCCAGAAGAGGATAGCTTAAAAGGGAGCAACCCATCTTCTGAAAATGATGGCTCCAAAAATACTGGTGCTCAGAAATTTCATCAGAAGCCCTTGGACTGGAGGGAATTCCGAGCATCTCTCTACATTCAGGAGCTGGTATGGTTTATGGACCACTTTCGCAAGTCTGTATACCATCTTATAGACTAATAATGCACCTCACTTTCCTTTTAGCATTATGATATTGCATGTTGATAAACATTTCTTAATGTGTGTCAATGACATGATTCACCACGTACTCCTGTTTGTGGCATTGTTTATCTTCTGTAGGCGTAACATTCTACTAAGATGCACAACTACTTTTTTGGATAACCGTGTTGTCTAGGCCAGCTTGTATGCACCTCAATTAATTCCATGAGGTACTTGTTACCTCCATCAACACAGGTAACTGATAACTCTGTCCACCAAGGCTTGGAGAGATGGTAGGACATTACCTAGTATATTTGCCTTCGCTAGGATTACTACTATAGTATATTTGCCTTCGCTGGGATTACTACTACTGCAGTTTTGATCACCACTGTTGCTGTTTGTGACATGTTCCACAAAAGTAAACATGTGGGAATGAGTTATAGGTCCTCTGTAGGATTAACTTCTCAGTTCCTTTGATTTTCTTCCCTAGGACTTACACGATATCATCCTTTTAAAGAGTGCCAATGTGATTGCATTCTTCTGAGCATATCAGTAAACCATTTATTTATTTTTTCTCTCTCGGAGTTTGCAAATCATAATTTAAATATACTAAAACTTGTGTTTAAAGAATAGGGTTTCTTGTAAAATTCTTACAACAGGAAGCAAATGAAGTCTCTGATACTCACAAGCAAGAGGGAACAAATTTTGGTCCCAAAGTTCTCCCCTTGAAGTGGGCACATCCAATTTCAGCACCTGAGAAAGGCTGTGTTCTTGTTGCCACTGAAAAGCTCGATGGAGTTTGTAGTTTTGAAAGAACTGTAGTTCTCCTCCTCAGATCTGGAACAAGGCACCCGCAAGAGGGTCCATTTGGTGTAGTCATTAACCGCCCACTAGGAAAACAGATCAAACATATGAAACCCACAAATCTCGACCTGGCAACAACCTTTGCTGATTGTTCCTTGCATTTCGGTGGCCCCCTTGAGGCAAGTATCTTTTTACTAAGATCAGGGGTTGGTTCAGAGCTACCTAGGTTTGAAGAGGTCATTCCTGGCGTGTGTTTTGGTGCTCGAAACAGTTTGGAAGAAGCATCTGCATTGGTAAACAAAGGGGTGCTTGAACCTCAAGATTTTAGATTCTTCGTTGGCTATGCAGGGTGGCAGCTTGACCAGCTGAGGGAAGAGATTGAATATGGCTATTGGTACGTTGCTTCATGTAGTGCAAATCTGATTTTTGCAGGTTCAGTAACTTCATCATCAGAGAGTTTGTGGGGAGAGATATTACAGTTGATGGGTGGTCAGTATTCGGAAGTCAGTCGGAAGCCTAAGCAAGATATATAGCTTCTCAATTATCACTTTTGTCAAACTGACCAGTCAGGTTGATAAAAAGAGAAGTTTGTGTGAAGGTCAAATGTACATAATGATGGCACAGGTGGTAATCTAGTTGAGCTCTCATCTTCCATTTCTGCGTCTCTCCTAGACCTTGCTAATAAGTTATGATCAATGTATGTAAAAGATAACTCTTTGGCGGATCCTAGCATGATTAGTTTAACGTGTCATTGCTTCTCTATTTCTCTCCTAAAATTTCTCATTTTAGGAAAATTTTGTGCAAACTTCTTTTGGTTCATGTTATAGGCCTCCATCCAGCAACGCTCCCCCCACCCTCCCAAAAAACGAGCCATTTGCACAAATTTCCCTCTTTTGGGGTGGTTTTTAATTTTGCTCCTTAAAATTGTGGGTCGTTAATTTTTACCCTTAAGAGCAAAAGTAATTGAAAAGTAGCAGAAAATAGCACAACAGCATTACCTTAATTAAAAAAAAAAAACGCAAAGCACAAGTTTAGTTGAAGTTATGACCCACCCATGAATGATACATGTTATGTCTCAGGGCATGAAGTTCATTGGCACAAGATATGCCTCAGGGGCCCAAAAAAAAGTGTCTTAGTTTCATGACCTAAAATCAGGCGTTGATGGCACCTACTATAATGCCCATTCTCATGCCATATACCAAGTAACAGCTAACAAAGTAGACAGAAGCAGCTAAAGAAGATAATAGGGCCGATAAGTACAGCTATATACATAACAGGTACAAAATACATAAAATAGGAAAAAACAGGAAAAATAGAATATACAAGAAAATTCAACCCTAGAACCTATTTCACCAATACAAAGGCCGCTAAGTTTTGAATACAGATCAAACTAATACTTGTCCGTACCAGATATACAAAACAATAAATAATATACTAGAAGGAGATAAGTAAACATTCAGCAAGTGTTCATCTTAACTCAGCAAGGGACTTCCAAACGAGTAGAATAAGCGAGGAAAACTCATACTAGGATTTGCATTAGGAAAAAAAATGCAGTAGTGCAGTATAAGCATCAAAATACACGGTACTTAGTAGGCATTGTAGGTTGACCGAGTTCTAAAGATAATGTGAGGCATAAATAACATGCTAGGAAATCTACACAAGGAAACTAATCTAGCAAATTAAAAGATAACAGAGAATAAATGATGATAATAGTAATAATATAAAATAATATAATCAGACCCTATAAGCTCGAAAGACGCAAACAACATCTAACCAACTAAGCAGGTACAAACAACAATTTGTACCATCTACCAGCAGAGTATATACATAAGTCTAAATGAATAACATGTGATACCGTATGAGATGAATGTCATGATCCATGCTACCGTATACTCCACCATCTAAGGCTCACAAAGGAAGGACCCATAGGGGACTCACGATATATGTATACTTCGCCCTGATTCAAAATGGGACTTTCAACTAATAAATACATTTCAGAGTTCAACTAAAAGTAATTATGAGTATATCAGGTGTCCAGACTCAAATCGAGACTAAACTAGTCCATTTCCCTTTTTTGAAATCTAATACAGAAAAGTAAACCTGCTCAGCAATACCTCGAGCCGCCCTAGCTCTAAGCATATGCAATGAATATGTGGCCAATTCAGAAAATAAGGTAAAATCCTAAATAGAGCAATGGATCGAAAACATTCCTCGACTCGAATTTATAGTAGTACAGTCTTTCTAATTTTAAAAATATATGATAAAATGTTACAAATCCTTTTAAAAATTCGAAAATAGTAGTAAGAGTAAAATTTTCAAAACGATAAGCCAGTGATGAAAAGTGATTCAAATCCTTTAAAAATAAAATCTTTTCAAAATGATAAACCAGTGATGAAAAATGATTCAAATTCCTTTAAAAGCCAAAATATGTAGTAAATGTAGTACAATTTTATCTTAAAAGCCTCCAATCAGTAATAATGATGGTAAGATTCCTCTTTTCTTTTAAAAGCCCAAAAATAAATATTTCTCCTTGGGATCGTGCCATAGTCCATTTATATGTGAGTTAATGTATACAAGACATCACAAGTATGTATGTATGTATGTATGTATGTATGTATGCATGCATGCATGCATGTATGCATATATACACAAAACAAAGTGAAATCGCTCTTCAGAGTGAGGCAACACTGACATGGAGTTCAACTAAAGAATATCCACAACCTCAGGCTCACAAATCCATGTAAAATAGGAATACACAATATAGAAATACAATAGAACAGGAAATCACTCGATAAAACCGTTCTACTCTGAAACACTATTCCTAAACTGTACTAAGGATCCCTAACCTAATCCTAACACCATAGAAATCATATAAGCATACCCAACCTAATTCCACTACTATATTAAGCAGTTTAATCGAAGTCTCGGACAAATATTCTACCTTAACACCCCAAATTTCTAAAACTATGACCCGAGCCATCCTACAAGTGCATATAGATTTGAATCCCATGATTTTAAATTTTTACATAGGTATTAAGACCAATTCCTTAATGTGAGACGAGCTTTGTATATGAATTAAAGTCATGAGAAACCTGTTACACTAAGTTGAGCTGAAAGCTTCTTCATAGATGGACTTTTCGTATACAATTTTACTAAGATCAACTTCAAACTAGCACTAATCCTAGATTATGAAGATTTCTATTATCCTAAGATCCAAGTAACTAAAGATTTTTTAGTCTTCTTTCAACGCCAATGACCATTAATCAATCCAAAATAGGAGTAAAACGTTATGATCCTTTTATCAGATGGTGTCCATCTGCTAGCGATCGATGGACGAGGTTGACGTTCCATCAACTGGATGGTGGTCCATGAAGTGGGCTATCAAGATTATATAAAAGTTGGTCAAAATTTGACGGTACGTTACCTGGACCATCCGACGGGATTTTATATATTTTAAAGAGTTTTTGTAAGGGATAGTCTGGTACTTTGCTTAACCCAAGACCTCTCCCCACGACTTAAATCACCCAATAAGTGTTATTTCATAGAAAATCATTGATATTTTCTCTCCCAAACCCCTTTCCTTTGTTAAAACTCTCACTCCCAATTTCAAGCAAGAATCAAGCTAGGGATTCTTAAGTTCAAGGATTCTCCTCAATTCTCTTCTTAAGGTATGTAGAACAACTCTCCTTTAACCTAATTTTATGAGTATGCTTCCTTAATATTTATTTATACCAAAATCATCAATTGAAAAATAAGATTTGGAATTATTCCATGATAGATGAAAAGATTGGGTTTTTATGAATACTCTCCCAATTAAATTAATTTTCATTATTTACGTAAATGGCATTGGAGAGTATTACTTGAATTATGAACCTTGTCTTGTTCCAAACATAAATATATGATTTTTTTTTAGGGAGTTGATTTACATTCTTATGCTTTAGAGAAATCTTGAATAAGTTATTTTGCGTTAATTTTTAATAGATTTCAAATAGAGCTTTACATGAGCCTAAACTGATCATTTACGTTCAATCCTTATTATGTCATTGATAAAGAGTTATAAATGCTTATGATGATTACAAGAAATGGCATATTTGTCTTGCAAGTCTTGGTATAACGTACCAATTAAAAAAATGCCCTAAAATATGAAATGTTCCTAAAGAATGAATTATGTTTTAAAATGAATAAAAATGGGCTTAAAGAGAATTAGATGATTAATTGAGAAGGTATGATACCGAAAGGCTCATAACTCAAAACTGTATTTTGCTAAGTGCGGATGGTTTTTTCCTAAAATATGGATAACCTCATTGTATGCTTGCTTCGTACAGTAGCATATAAAAGATAAGATGGTGAGATATAATATGCCTCAGTCATGGGGAAAATATAGATTAGAGGCTTAGCCGATCGAGCGATGGTTAGACCTATATAGCCCATGGTGCATAAATAGAAGTTAGTGATACCATCTAGTTCAGAATTAAAGTAAAGAAATGCGATTATGATTTCAATTTCACTTTGAAGTCTCTACTTCTATCCTTTTATGTCTTGACTTCTACTCTCCTGATTATTTTGTATAAAACTTGTCTTGTCAATTTTTTATTTTATATATCAATATATTCCCTGTATTAGCCATTCTCAGGTGCTACATTATTTCATGATGTAGGTTTAAAGACACATTTTCATGATTCTGTGCAGCGTGAGGATCGATAGGACAACTCTAGATAAGTGGACCCCTCAATTCTTTGGAAGGCAACTTTCATTCATACTTTTTATTAGTTCTTTCATGGTATTGACATGGCTTGTCTTTATTTAGACAGTTTATTATGTTTAGAGGCTTTATAGGCTAATATGTTCAGTTGAAGTTTTCGTATTTTTGTATTGTGTTTGCTATATTTAAGATGATTAGTGGTTTTTAGTCAGAAATTTATATTCTCTCTTAAATATTATCTCACAAATTATATTATAATGCTCATAATGAATACAAAAATGTCCTCTTAGTACTTAAGTGATTTTGGGTGCCTGTTATGGCTAGGGTCAAGTCTTGGGTCATGAAAAACTTGATATCAAAGCTCAGAGTTCAATTATTCGAGTGTATAGAAAGTCGTGTCTAGTAAAGGATTTTTATGAGTGTGTAGTGCACCACACTTATAAAAGAGAGGCTACATGGAATTTAGAAATATTTTACTTTCTTCTGCTATGTAGTTTATGCTGAGAAGTTAAGTCCTAATAAAATTTTCTAAATCTTATTTATTCCGACATGTCATATAATGCCTCCAGAAAGAACTATCAACCAAGGACATCAGCTAGAAAATCCATCCCTACAGGGAAAATACTGAAGAGGTATATCCTACTCATGTAACGTAGACCTGTAAAGAAGTTCACACTTCTGGTCCAACGTCTTCGACTAGGGTCCAACCTACCTTGGTTAGTACTCCAAGGACTCTTAAAACTAACACTACCTAGACTGATCCCTCTCATGGCGATGTTACTAATACTGAGTTCAGACAGTCTATGTAGATGTTACCTCAGATTGTATTATCTTAGTCTCGTTGTTCAGGTATTGCTTGTTCCAGTCTCATGATCCAACAAACACTACAAGGGTTAGTCAGTTCATGCAACTGAACTCTCCAGTATTCACTGGGTCCAAAGTTAAGAAGGACCCTTAAGATTTTATTGGTAACACGGAGAAAATTTTCAAGGTTATTCATGCTAATAATACAGAAAGAGTTGAGTTGACAGCTTCTCAAATAAAATGCGTAACTTATTAGTAGTACGATCAATGACAAGAAATTAGGGATGAGGATGCTGCTTTTTGGGAGGATCTTTTTGAGGCTTTTATTGATTATTTCTTTCCTCAAGAATTGAAGAAATCCTAGGCAGAGGAGTTTGTGAATATGAAGCAAGAAAAAATAAGTGTTAAGGAGTATGCTTTGAAATTTACCCATTTGTCTCATTATAACCCCAAACTAGTGTCGTTATGAGGGCCAGAATGAGGAATATGAATATATAGTGTAAAGGGCAGTGATGGACAATGACATGGATATAACCAGGTTAATGGTGTATGCTTAACGACGAGAAAAAGCAAAATCAAAATTTGAGGAGCAATGGAGTAATAGGGTACGCCAATAGACCAAGAAGTGAGCCACCAAAATAGTGGTAAGAGTAGCAGAACATTTTTCAAGAAAAAATCTCGGGGTCATGCTCATTCATCATCTAGTGCACCTGACCTAGGCCTTTTGGCGATCAGAATATCCAATCTAATCCGACCCCTAGGATGTAGGATTCATAGTCCTAGGGCAATGTTGCACAGTAATACATATCTTACCCTCCTAGTAGTACTCGTACAAAATTGCACTTAGGAAAGTGTAAGTTTGGTATGCATGCGTGTTGTGGATGTGGGAAACTAAGTCATAGTCACTGGGATTTCCCATCAGCCAAACTTTCCTGATCTTTGATCTCACTATCCTAGTAAAGACTCATCATACGAGTCATATGGTGTGGGTATAGGTCTAGTGACCCTACTCGTTAGGTTTTCAGTGGGTGGTGGTTGGGTTTTTAGTCTTCATAATGATATAGTGGTATGAGTCGTTAGGGGTAGTGATGAGTCATTAGGATGATCCTTAACTAAATTAGTAACTTAGTGACTTGACTTGGCTCTGAGTACGAGTGGCTCACTAAGATCTGTGAGGATAGGTTACGAGTGGTAGGGTTGAGTCATATGTTATTTAGTGTCCAATCCCTTGGATTCTATCTTGGATATGAGACCATATGAGTCGTATGGTTTGGTAATGAGTAGGTTCATGGAGTCGTATGGTGGACAGTGTATGGGTGTCCAACTCACTGTCTTGGTGAAGACTCAAGGGTACGTGTCATATGTTGTGGTCACGAGTCAAGAGGGTCAACTCGTAACCACCTGCGATCTTTTTATATTTTTAGCTGGGGCACTTTAGACATTTCCCACTTAAAACCCTTAAGTTACCACATACCTATAATACTTTTTGGTCATTCATTCCACACTTTACAAGATTAAACATCCTCTTAACTCTCTCAAAATCCTCTCATGCAAAACTGACTAGGGGTTTCTCCATAGCGGTCATCTAAGGGCTTAAGGATAAATTTTTCTCTGCGATTCCTTATAATTTAAGCATGTGAATCTTCCCCCATTATTAGTTCACTAAAAGCATATGTTTAAAGCATTATTCATGAATTATTAATGGTCGTTTGAATCAAGATTGAGGGGTTTGAATGCATATTATTAAATATTATTTTCTATGGTTTAAATAGTGATTATGCATGTTTTAATTATGATTTTGTACATGTGGGTGAATGAGAATAGTGATTTAATAAAGGGTTCATGGTTGAACCCCCACAATTGGATGAGTTTGGCTTTGATAATGGCATACCCTTAACCTGTTTGTGAAATTGACAATGAATATGATTCACATAGCTTAACTATTCTTGGAATTCTTCTATTTCATAAATGGTAAATGAAAAATGAATTGATTTTGGTTAGTTTAATATGGTTTTGGAAAGGCCTTGGTGGCCATGGTTGGATTATATATACTTTTGGTTAATTGGAAATAATAAAGTCTAATTTAGTTTAATGGTTTATATGGCATAAGGTAATAGACGTGCAAGCTCTAATTTTGGTATGACGATAACAACTGTTAACGCTTAATTAAAAAACTACTTGGTAAATAGTTGGAAATGTGTAAAGGATTTTAATATAGGCTTAAAGGGGGATGTATAGCAAAGTCATAGAAGGTGGATGTCCTGGGGGACCGATACTGGGAACTCTTGTTTCTCGATATGAGGGTGGTCTTGGTGAATGTATGTATGATGTCATACTTTCTATTATAGGGATGTACTAGTCATCCCAGGTTTTCTCTGGTTGTGCAACTAACACACACTCAGGCCTTTTCAGTAAGGGAAACTAACCCCATATAGCTCGTGGGTGCCTTTATGATGGAAACAACTAGATAGTCCATGTTAAGGTTTTAAATGCATGCTAAACCTTCTTCCCTATCTAGCATGATACATATACATATCTATGTGATTGCATATGGTTATTAATTTGGTTTTAAAATAATGGCATTATCTTATCTTTATACCTAAGTTACATGCTAGCATTCACTCCACTAACCATTTTTGGGTGCTGTATCCCCACACGATGCAAGAATCAACCATACTACCATTTCTCCTGCTCATTGACTTAGATTTGGGGACCACTTTGAGTTAGATTGAAGTTGTGATCTTATATACTCCAGAAGACCTCATTTCATGTTATGGAATTTTTTTTTTTATTATTATTTCTTTGGTCTTGGTTTTGGCTATGGTCGGGGGCATGCCCCGACCAGATATTCATTGATTTTGGTTAGAGGCTTTGTCGGACTACTATTGGCATGAGTAGTGTCCGTATTAATATTAGTATTGGTTTGGTATTGGTATTGGTATTGGTATTGGTATTGGTATTGGTATTGGTATTATCATTAGGATTGAAAATGGATGGTTGATTGGTTGTGGTTCTTGACTTTAGTTTTAAGCTTACTATCATGTCTTTAATTTAACATTATAATATCATATTATATATAATTCATCCGACATAGGGTTTAGGGTAATTAACAGTAGTGTATTGCGGGTAGTGTTCGGTCCTGGTTGGTTTTGGATACCTGAGATGACTAGCACTGGTTTGGGTTATGTCAAATTGGTATCAGAGCCCTAGGTTCATGGTCAATTTATAGTCCACAAAGACGTGTCAAGTAGAGTCATTTTTAAGGGTGTGTAGCGTTCCACACTTATAAGGGAGAGGCTACGAGGAATTTAGGAATATTTTTCTTTCTTGTGTTCTATTTTTAAGCTGTAGAGTCTAAGGTTTTGAAATCTTCTCTAATACCCATTTATTCGCTTTTTAGATCATGCCTCCCAAATGATCTAAGTTCATGGAAACTCCTCTGTCCCACTTGAGGATAATATTGATGGGACCTATCCTACTTATAGGTCTAGACCTAGTCTAGGGGTCTAGTACCTAATTATCCTCCTTGAGTTTCATCGGTCCCCTCTAATATTTCTCGATCTCCTTAGGTTGATGTGATAAATGTTGAGTTTTATTAGTTTATTAATATATTGGTGCACTTGGTAGCTTCTTAGGTCAAGCATGGTGCTTCTATTACTCCTTTTTCTGAAGCCACAAGGGTTGGCTAGTTTATGAGGTTGAACCCTCCAACCTTTACTGGTATTAACGTTGAGGAGGATCCTCAAGGTTTTACTGATGAGATAGAAAAATTTTTCCACATTATGTATGCTATTAACGTGGAGGGTGTGGAATTCGCTACCTACCAACTGAAGGATGTAGCCTACCAATGGTATAAAGAATGAAAATAGTCTAGGGGCGTCGATGCTGAGTCATCCATATGGGGTGATTTCTCTAGTACTTTTCTGGACCGCTTCTTTCCTCAATAGCTGAGGTAAGAGAAGGTGCGAAAGTTTGTCAACTTAAAGGGAGGCAAGATATCAGTCAAAGAGTATGCCTTGAAGTTCCACCAGTTGTCTCAATATCCTCCGTAGCTGGTTTCTAGTATGAGGGCTAGAATAATAAAGTTCTCTTTAGGGTGGTCTCGTGACTTAATTTTGGAGAGTAAGTCTGCCTCACTGAACAAGGACATAGACATTTCTAGGTTGGCTGTGTATATGTAGCAGGTTGAGAAAGAGAAGAAGAAGAAAGCAGAGATAGGAGAGAGGCAGAACAAGAAGTTTAGATTTTCTGAGCAGGGTGGTGGCTAATAATAGGGTGGCATGGATGGTGAAAAGTGGTCCAAGAAGAAGTGGGGCAATTCTAGGTCTTACTTTATGGATAGTGCTCCCTACCCAAAGCCGTTAGGTGACAGGCGTTTTCATGGTGGCGATAATTATAGCGCACAGGATGCCTAATCTGAGTCTAGTGAGGCCCAGTCAGCTCCATTCTATCCTCCTTATAGATTTTGTGGTTGAATGCATCGGGGTTACTGTGATGAAGAAAAGGAAAAGTGCTTCAGTTGTGGTCAGCCAGGTCATATGTGACCCCATTTATGGCTGTGCATTTTGGTTTTGGTTTTGAGTATATTTCAGACCCTTTTTCTGTTTCTACCCCGGTGGGTGACTCTGTGGTTGCAGGGAGAGTTTATAAGGATTTTGTGGTATCTTTGGGTGGTCGAGAGACTTTAATGGATCTATTTGAGTTAGATATAGTTGATTTCAATGTCATATTGGGGATAGATTGGTTGCACTCATGCTTTGCTTCTCTAGACTGTCAGACCTTTAAGGTCATCTTTAAATTCTCTAATGAACTGATTATTGAATAAGAGGGTGGTTAGTTTGCACCTCAAGGGATGTTCATATCATATCTTAGAGTTCAGATATTAATTTCCAAGGGGTGTGTCTATCATCTGGTCTGGGTTAAAGATTCTAACTCAGAGGGTCTTTCTTTACATTCTATCCCATTGGTGAACGAATTCCCTAAGGTCTTCCCTGACGACCTTCCTGGTGTCCCTCTCGAATGGGAGATTGATTTTTGGATTGATCTTATTTTAGACACTCGTCCTATTTTTATTCCCCAGTATAGAATGGCTCCGACTTAGTTAAAGAGCTTAAGGAGAAACTAAATGATCTTTTAGTTAAGGTTTCATCCATCCTAGTATGTCTCTATAGGGTGTACTAGTTTTATTTGTGTTTAATAAGGATAATCTTCGGATGTGTATTGATTATTGACAATTGAATAAGGTAACAATAAATAATAAGTACCCTCTTCTAAGGATAAATGATCTATTTGAACAGATTCAGAGTGCTAAGTTTTTCTCCGAGATTGACCTTTGGTTCGGGTGTTATCAGCTAAAGATTTGGAAGGTGGATATTCCTAAGACTGCCTTTCATACTCGGTATGGATATTTTGAGTTTCTGGTTATATCATTTGGATTGACCAATGGCCAACGACATTTATGAATTTGATGAATAAAGTATTTTATCAATTTCTAGATTTGTTCATCACTGTATTTATAGATGATATTTTGGTGTATTCAAAGAGTGAGGCAGATTATGCCGATCACCTCCGCATTGTATTACAGAACCTTAAGAGTGGTAGTTGTATACTAAAATTTTAAAATGTTAATTTTGGTTGTATGCTATCACTTTTTTGGGTTATGTCATTTCTAGTGAAGGGATAGTGGATTCGCAGGAAGTTGTAGTGGTTAAAAAGTGGCCTAAACCCATAACTCTAATTGATATCTGGAGCTTCTTGGGTTTAGCTGGTTACTACAAGAGGTTTGTGGAAAGTTTCTCTTCTATAGCTATCCTGTTAACTAAGTTAACACAGAAGAAGGTAAAGTTCTTGTAGTCTGATACTTATGAGGGTAGTTTTTATAAGCTGACTTTGGCTTCGATCTTGACCTTGCCGAAGGTACTGATGGTTTTGTAGTCTAATGTTATACGTCCCGTATGGGGCTTGGTTGCGTCTTGGTGTAGCACAACAAGATGATAACTTATGCCTCTAGACAGTCGAAGGTGCATCAGAATAGTTATCCGACTTACGACTTGAAGCTATTGGTTGTAGTGTTTGCATTGAAAATCTAGTGTAACTATCTGTATGGAGTGCATGTTGATTTCTTTTCTAATTATTAGAGCCTGAAATATGTGTTTATTCAGAAACAAATCAACCTCAGGAAAATAAGATGGCTTGAGCTACTCAAGGATTTTGATATGAGTCTTCACAACCATCCAGGTAAAGCTAACGTAGTTGCTGATGCTCTTAGCAAGTTATCCATAGGGAGCCTACCTCATGTGAATAATGGAAAACAGGAATTGGTGAAAGATATTCACTATTTGGCTAATATTGGAGTTCGCCTCTTGGACTATGATGATGGTGGTATATTTGTTCAGGAGGTGGTGAAGTCATCCTTGTGTGCTAAGGTGAAGGAGAAACAAGTGTTAGATCCTATCTTGATGAGGATCAAGGGTGATGTAGGTGGGCAGAAAGTAATGGCTTTTGAGGTTAGTGGTGATGGTACCTTCCAGTAGTAAGAGAGGTTATGCATTCCAGATGTGGATATATTGTGAGAGAGGATATTGGCTGAGGTGCATGAGTCGAGCTATGCTATTTATCTTGGTTCGATAAAAATGTATCACGACCTTAAAGAAATGTATAGGTGGAATAATATGATGTGGGATGTGGCTAGTTTTGTGGCTAAGTGCATGGTGTGCCAACAATGAAAGTTTAGCACATGAGGTTCGTAGGGTTGTATTAAGAGATTGAGTTGCCTGTGTGGAAGTGGAAAGTGATCAACATGTATTTATTAGTCTTCCTCGATATTAGAATTAGTTTAATTCAATTTGGGTCATCGTGGATAAAATGACTAAGTCTGCTCACTTTTTGCTAGCGAGGACTAATTTTTTAGTAGACGCTGATGCAAGGTTGTATCTCCAAGAGATCATGAAGTTGGATGGGGTACCTGCTTTTATTATCTTAGATCGTGGTACACAATTTTCATCACACTTTTAAAAGTTGTTTCAGGAAGGCTTGGAAACCAAGGTGTTCTTAGTACTGCTTTATTTTCTGTCTTTGTTAAAGATAGATTGTGAATTCCTTGGTAATCTATTTTCTATCCTAAAGGTAAAAGTAGAGATGTTTGGGGGTTTAATCGTGCTAGTTACTTCCTTTTCCCATCATTCAAGGACGAATTATCCAAGTAGGGGAGAACTGAAATACCCTAGGATTTGGCCTTTGGAAATTTCCTGAGCTTTGAGCTCACTGTCCTAGTAACAATTAATCATATGAGTCGTATGGTATGGGTATGGGTCAGGTTTCCCTAGTCGTTAGGTGTCCAATGGGTGGTGATTGGGTTTTTGGTCTTGGTAGCGACTTGGTGGTATGAGTCACTAGGGGTAGTGACGAGTCATTAGAAAGATCCACAACCAAATTAGTAACTTAGTGACTTGACTTGGCTCTGAGTATGAGTCGCTAACTAAGAGCCATGAGGATAGGTTACGAGTGGTAGGGTTGAGTTGTATGTTTTCCTGTGTCCAATCCCTTGGATTCTGTCTTAGATACGATGTTGTATGCTCTGGTATGAATAGGTCATGGAGTCATATGGTGTAAAGTGTATGGGCATCCAACTCACTGTCTTGGTGATGACTCAAGGGTACGAGTTGTCTGTTGTGGTTACGATTCAAGGGGGTCAACTCGTAACCACCTACGGTCTTTTTATAGTTTTTACCTAGGGGCACTTCAGGTGTTTTACACTTAAAACCCATAAGACCCCACGTCCATATTTGGTCATTCATTCTACACTTTATAAGATTAAACATCCTTTTTATTCTCTCAAAATCCCCTCAAGAAAAATTTTCTAGGGTTTCTCCAAAGTGGTCATCTAAGGGCTTAAGGATCAACTTCTATCCCTGAATCCTTGTAATTTAGGCATGTGACTCTTCCCTCATTGTTAGTTTACTAAAATAACATGTTTAAAGCATTGTTCACGAATCATTAGTTGTGGTTTGAAATCAAGGTTGAGAGGTTTGAAGGCATATTATTGAATATTGTTTTCTATGGTTTATATTGTGATTATGCATGTTTTAATTATGGTTTTGCACATGTGACTGTATGCGAATGGTGATTTAATGAAGGGGTCATGGTTCAACCCCCACAATTTGATTGTTTTGACTTTCGTAATGGTATGCCCTCAACCTGTTTGTGAAATGACAATGAATATGATTTAGTCACATAGTTTAACTATTCTTGGAATTCTTTTATATCATTAATGGAAAATGGAACATGAATTGATTTTTGTTGATTTCACATGGTTTTGGAAAGGCCTTGGTAGCTATGGTTTGATTATAAATGTTTTTGGGTAATTATAAATGATGGGGTCTAATTTGGTTTAGTGGTTTATATGTCATAAGGTAATAGACTTGAAACTCTAATTTTGGTATGACGATACCAACGGTTATTGATTATTTTAAAAACTCCTTGGTAAATGGTTGGGAATGTGTATAAGATTTTAATATGGTCTTAACGGGGGTTGGTAGAAAAGCTGTAGAAGGTGGAGGTCCCGAGGGGACCGAAACTGGAAACTCATGTTTACCGATGTGAGGGTGGTCTTGGTGACCATGTGCTCGATGTCATACTTTATATCATAGGGATGTACTAGTTATCTCAGGTTTTCTTTGGTCGTGCGAAACACATATTAGGTACCTTTCAACAGGGGGAGATAAACCCATATAGCCCGTTGGTGCCTTTAGGATGACAAAAGCTATACTGTCTTGGTTAAGGTTTTAAATGCATGCTAAACCCTGTTCCTATCCAGGCACAATACATATACATATCTATGTGATTGCATATTTTTTAGTAATTTTGTTTTGAAATGATGGCAGTATCTTATATTTATCCCTGAGTTATATGCTAGTGTTCACTATGCTAATCATTTTCGGGCACTGCTGGAACTAACCATACTACCATTCTTCTGCTCAGTGACTTGGATTTAGGGGTAGCTTTGAGTCAGATTGAAGTTGTGAGCTTCCATACTCCGAAAGAACCCATTTCATGTTATGGACATCTTTTTATTATTGTCATTTCTTTAGTATTATTTTTGTCTATAGTCGGTGGCATGTCCCGATCAGATCTTTGTTGATTTTGGTTAGAGGCTTTGTCGGACTACTATAGGCATGAGCGGTGTCGGTATTAGTGTTAGCATTGGTATTGGTTTTGGCATTGCGATTGGAAATGGATAGTTGATTGGTTGTGGTTTTCGACTTTAGCTTTAAGCTTAATATCATGTATTTAATTTAACATTATAATATCTTATTATATGTTTAAAATTCATCCAATATAGGGTAAGGGTGGTTAACTGTGGGGTATTGGGGGTGGGGTCTGGTCCTGGTTGGACTTGAGATACTTGACATGACTAGGACTTGGTTTGTGTCGTGTCATACAAAGACATCTAAAGGGTATTTATACCACTTAATTAGGGTCAAATATTTTAGTGCCAAACGTCCTCCACTCTAGTCTGTGGCAGTAGTCATAGAATTTCCCGTGGTCTTTCTTGAAGATCCTCCTAGAATTCCTCCTGATAGGGAGATAGACTTTAGGATTGATGTTTCACTCGATACTCAACTAATTTTTTCTCACCTTATAGAATGAGTCTTGAAAAGTTATGAGAGTTAGAAGAGTAGTTAAAATACCTCCTTGATAAAGGCTTTATTTGCCCTAGTTTATCTCCTTTGGGTTTCCCCGTACTTTTCATTCATAAGAAAGGTGTCTCTTTCCAAATGTGCATAGATTATTGACAATTGAAAAGGTTATAGTGAAAAATAATTACTTTCTTTCCAGAATAGATGATCTATTTGAACAAAACCGGGGTGCTAAGTGTTTCTTTAAAATATATCCATTTGGGTTATCATCAATTAAAGGTTAGGGAAGATGATATTCCCAAGACTACTTTCAAAATTCTGTATGGTCACTTTGAATTCCTGGTTAGGTCCTTTGTTTAACTAACGCTCCTGCAGCCTTTATGGATCTTATGTACAAGGTGTTTAAGCAGTATTTGGACATGTTCGTAATTGTATTTATTGATGACATCCTTGTTTATTCTTGGAGTAAGGAGGAGCATGCTAGTCACCTATAAATTTTACTTTAGACCCCGAGGAATTGGTAATTGTATACCAAATTCCGTAGCAGTGAATTTTGGCAAAAGTTTGTGGCTTTCCTTGGTCATATTTGTCACGAACCAATCCAGGGCCTGACCATGATGGGTATCGTAAGTCCTACGTGGATCGAAGATCACCCCCTGCACCTAACCAAACCAAACACACCATACCCCAAGGTCGACTAAATTCCAAATTTATAACAAGATAGTGTACAATAATCTAAGAACATTTTAAATGCATGTCCATAACCAACTACCGACGATCAGCCAAACGACAAATCGATGTCGCCCAATAGCCATAATAGTCCAAACAAAGCCTTCTAAACTATGATCAAAAACTAAATATCAATAAAGTGTCGGTACATGCCCCCAACAATAGTGAAAACCAAATCTAAAAGGGTTGTCGAAATGTAAAGGAAACCATAATCATGAAATGCTGTTTTCCAAAGTATGGAAGCTCACCACTTTAATCTGACTCGCTTGCTGATCCTAAATCCATGTACCTGAGTTGAAGGAGTAGAAGTATGACCAATTCCTGCATCGCACTGCAATACAATGTTCGAAGATAGTTAGCGGGGTGAGCGCTAGCATGTAACTTGGGGATAAGGATAACATAATGACATGATCAATTGCTTAAAATCATTCAAAAACCAATGCACATAATCAAATGCATAAATACACATGCATACACATATATAAATATATATGTATATATATATAATGTATGTTTCACATGCAAGGATATGGAACAAAGCTTAACATGCTTGTCAAAACCTTATCTTGGATTGTGTAGTTCAACCGTCATATAATAGTACTCACGGGCTATATTGGCTCTAGCTCTCACCTCGGGTCGGGACCAAGTGCGTGTAGCCACACGAACCAAAGAATAATATCATATATATGCACAGGGGGTACTCAAACCTCCCAACATATACCAAGGCGACTTAAGCTTCCAATCATATAATAATTTATGAGGGAGTAGAATTTCCCTAATCATGAAATAATAATAAGGGGGACTCAAACCTCCCTGGTCAGTTTGACCCCCGAATCGGCAAATGCAATTTCCGATATTGGTAACTCAGACCTCCACCTTTACGACTCAACTACACAACTCTCATTAGAGCCTAATTAAGTACATTTACCACAAAATCCCATTCAATGAACCATAATACACATTTAGGCATACATTATTGATATCGTCATAGCAACTATACTTGCCAGGTAACACATCATGACCAAAATAATTTCCATTAACTAAGAGAGAACAACACCCTTTTTCCATTAATACACTGTGGGAGACACCGACTCCCTTTGTTTATTAAATCATACCATTGTATTTCAAATATGCCTTTATATCATGCATTAGTTCAAGACTATTTTAATTTTACAAATTCCCACAATTCTCATATTTACAACCAATACATATCATGGGGTTGGGGTCATAACCACTTAAAAGTCACAAGTTTGGGAAAAGTACATTTCCCTAGTTCATGACACGACCTGAAACCAGGCCATGTTGTATGGGCACCTCAAGCATACATGTACCGAAGGTCGCCCCGAGACCCAACCTATCCTTTAATAACAATCCACAAGGGTTGGATAATTTCAACCTTAATAATAAGATAGTGGAAAAGTGACTAAGTGTCAAGGCATAACAAGTCTAACCATATCATAATTATCAACGCACTAGCCCAATATGCCCAAGTCTACAGTGACCCAAATAGAATCATATTGAATCCGAGATCTAGGAAGACCATTAATGAAATCCATAATAATTGCCTCCCACTTCCACTTAGGCAAGACAATAACTTGGTACAAACCACTGGGCCTCATGTGTTCAACTTTCACTTGTTGAAACACCATACACTTTGCCACATAGCTAGTCATATCATGCTTCATACACTCTACAAATAGAACTCCTTAAGGTCTTGATACTTCTTGGTGAAATTGGGATGAATATCATACCGAGATTCATGAGTGTTGACCATGATCCTTTCCCCTAATCTATCGAGGTCATGAACACATAACCTACCTTGATATCTCAAGATACCATCACCAATAATAATAAAGTCCGTGACCTTGTGTTAACCCACATTACTCTTGGTCTTCACCAAACTGGGGTCCAAAACTTGCTTTTCTATTATCTCAACAACAAGAGATGATCGAGACACCAGATGCACAAATACACCTCCATCCTCGAAGTCCAGAAGTCAAACTCTAAGATTTAACAAACATCCCATGGATAATCTACTAAGAGCATCGACGACTACATTCTCCTTACTGGGATGGTAATGAAGACACATATCATAGTCTTTCAATAGCTCAAGCCACCTTCTTTGCTAGAGATTCAAATCCTTTTGATTAAACATATATTGAAGGCTCTTCTGATCAGAAAACATGTCAACATGAACACCATAAAGATAATGCCGCAAATCTTCAATGCGAAGACCACAACTAACAACTCTAATTTTTTAGTAGGGTAATTTTTCTCATGAACTTTTAATTACCTAGAAGAATAGGCTACCGCCCTACCATGTTGCATCAACATGCAACCAAGACTGACTCGAGAAGCATCATAATAAACCACAAAACCCTCACTAACCTCGAGCAAGGTCAAAACAGGAGCCAAAGTCAATTTATCTTTCAACTTCTCAAAAATACCCTCACACGGATCGGACCACAAGAACTTAACCTTCTTTTGGGTCAACATGGTTAACAGGGAAACTATAGTAGAGAAACTCTCCACAAACCTTCTATAATAATCGGCTAGACCCAAGATGCTCCGAATGTAGGTTGGATTCATAGGTCTAGGACACTTCTTAACTGCCGCAACCTTCTGGGGATCAACCATGATCCCTTCACTTAGAGATGACATGACCCAAAAAAGCCATGGATTTCAACCAAAACTCATACTTGGAGAACTTGGCATACAAACGATGATCCTTCAAAGTTTGTAACTTGGAATGGAGGTGATCTACATAATCCACCTCACTCTTCAAATACACTAAGATATCATTAACGAAGAAAATGACAAACATGTCCAAGAATTGAAGAAAGACCCTATTAATCAAATCCATGAATGCCTCTGGGGAATTGGTCAACCCAAAGGATATGACAAGAAACTTATAGTGACCATACCAGGTTCTAAAGGCATACTTAGTGATATTAGCTTCCCTAATCTTAAGCTGATGATAACCTGATCTAAGATAAATCTTGAAGAAATACTTTGCACCCTAAAGTTGATCAAACAAATCATCGATCCTAGGAAGAGGATATTTGTTCTTTATGGTAACTTTGTTCAACTGGCGATAATCAATGCACGTATGAAGGGAACCATCCTTCTTGCGCCCGAACAAAATAGGAGAACCCTAAGGAGACGCGCTAGGACAAATAAAACCTTTATCTAAGAGGTCCTTTAATTTCTCTTAAAGTTCTTTCAAATTCATCGGATCTATTCTATAAGGAGGAATAGAGCTCAAACAAGTGTTCGGAACAAGATCAATCCCTAAATCAATTTCCCTATAGAGAGGAACACTGGGAATATCATCAGAAAACACCTTGAGAAACTCATTAACCATTGGGACAGAGCCTAGGAAGGGCTCTTCCGAGTTATAATCTTTAACTCAGACCAAATGATATAAACATCCCTTTGGAATCAACTTTTGGGACTTAACATAAGAGATGAACCTTTCCTTAGGCACTAAGGAACTGCCTTCCCATATAATAAATAGCTCATTAGTGAATTTGAACATGACCCTACGGGTTCAACAATCTAAGGAAGCATAGCAATAGTGCAGCCAATCCGTCCCCAAAATGACATCAAAATCAATCATGTCCAATTCTATCAAGTCAATAAAAGTATATCCACCACCAATAGATACCACACACCCATTATAGACTCTTCTAACAACCACAGAGTCTCCTACCAGGGTAGAAATAGAAAAAGAAACCGAAAGACTCTCTGGACCATAATTAAGATGAATAGCCACATACTAGGTCACATAAGAAAGAGTAGTCCTTGGATAAAGAAAACAATAAACATCCTGGGAGAAAAATCTTAAAATATCATGAAAACATCGGGAGACGCCTCAGAATCCTAGCGAGTAGCAAGTGCATATAAGCAGTTTCGATCACCGCCGGGGCCAAAAGCAAAAAAAGAAGCAAACATAGCACCCTTTGGTGCAGGAGTAGATGGAGTAACAATAGGGGTCCTATTAGCCGAAGCAGCCATTCGAGAGGGGAACTTTTGCTGTATATGCCTAACCTGGCCGTAATAAAAAATCTATATCTCCTCGTTTTCACACTGACCATGATGACTCTGACCATAATATCTACAAGGAGGGTGGCTGGAGCTGACTGGGCACTACAAATCTAAAATTGGGCACCCTATGCCTGGTACCTACCACTAAACTGAGAGCGATGACCACCCAAAAACTTTTGGTAAGGAGAGAGAACACTGGCTAAGGAGAACAAACCCAAAATCCCCTACTTGTTTCATAGCCACTTGTCACCATCTCCACCTCTCTACTTGAAAGGCCTTAACTTCTTCCCTTTCCTCTCACTAATCTCAACTTGCTTCTTTTTTTCATCTTTTAGTTGTTGTATATACACAACCAACCTAGAGATATCCATGTTCTCAATCAACAAGGCCACCTTGCTTTCATGAACTAGCTCACAAAACAATTCCGATAAAAACTTATGCATTCGAGCCCTTATGCTAGAAACCATCTTGGGAGCATACTTTGAAAATTGATGGAATTTCAAGCCAACTATTGAATGAACATCCTTCCTTATTTCAAGTTCACAAACTCTTCCACCTTTTCCTCGTTCAACTCTTGTGGAAAGAAGTAGTCAAGGAAAGCCTTAGAGAAATCCTTCCATATGGTAGGGATAACATCAACAACCCTAGACAACTCCCACCCTTCGTACTATTGGTATGCTATATCTTTCAATTTATAGGAAGTAAACTTAACGACCTCAATCTCCAAAGCATGCATGATTCAGAAGATCTTCACCATTTCATCAGCGAAGCCTTAAGGATCTTCCTCAACCATTGTACTAGAGAACATAGGAGGGATCAACCTTATAAATTGGAAAACTCTTGTGGCCTTAGAATAAATGATAGCCAGATCACCATGCTCCGATTGAGAGGCTACAATTGAGTCAAGAGGTTGATAAAGCGGAGAAACTCATTATTAGTAGAATTCCCTTAAGGTAACTAAGGAGAAAGTCCACTCTCATAGTTGGGATTAGTGGAGATCTAAGGAACCCAATGAAGATGATCAGACACCGCAATGTTAGACCAAGTTCAAACCTCAAAAATTGGATAAACTTCATCCATATTTCCCCCAACTGATATAGAAGTGTTTGCCTGAGTATCATATTTCTTTAGTGGCATGATTTGAAAGATAGAAAATGGAAATGATAGTAATCCAAGACATTCAACTCTATAGCTTGAGATTGAAACACAAGAAAGGTTAATATTTCATAAAATGTATTGTAGACCTCTTTTATAAGTATGGCATTCTTTACATCCATAAAAAAGACTCTACTTAACACGGTATTATGGACTCCCAACTGATCATGAACCTAGGCTCTGATAACAACTAGACACGACCTAAAACTGGACCATGTCATATGGGCACCTCAAGCACACATGTATCGAAGGTCACTCCGTAACTCAACCTATCCATGAATAAAAATCCATAAGGGTTGAATAAAATCCTACCATAATAATAAGATAGTAGAAATATTACTATATGCCAAGGCTTAACAAGTCCGACCATTTCATAATTTTCAACACACTAGCCCAATATGCCAAAGTACACAATCATCTACAATACCTCTATACAAACCAAAGTTTAGAAATATATATGTCGGGACAAGCTCCCAATGATAGCCAAACAAAGTCTAAACAAACTAAGTATAAAGATAGAAGACCAAGGATGAATTTCTTCCGAAGTAAGGAAGCTCAACTCTCCAAAGTCAATACATGAACTACTTCAATCTACTAATCACAATGCAAGAAAAGAAGATGATGCTTTGGCCCCAATGTTGCATGGGTACATAACATTTAGAGATGGTTAGCGGTTGGAACGTTATCATGCAACTCAAAGATAAGGATTAAATAATCCTTACCCATAGGCATTTCACATGCTAGTCAAGAAATCAAGGCTTAAAATCATTCTTGAACATGTACTCATACACATGGATATGCACAACATGATCATATTATGCCACAAGGGAAAATGACTTAGCATGCATTCTCAAATCATTTACTAATAGGATATGGAGTGAAGAAATTTCAACTAAATTAGCTCATTTAACCAATCTCAATGCCATTTCATTGGACGAGGAACTCAAATCACTATTTGTTTCACCAGTCTAGGACCTCGAATCACTGTCCATTTTATTTCATTGGACTAGCAACTCAAATTGCTAGTCATATCATCGGTATAGGAACTCGAATCACTAGACGTGTCATTCGATGAGGTATTCTATCCTTAAAAGATCTTTTTAAACTAGGAACTCGAATCGCTAGTCATATCACTGGTCTAGGAACTTGAATCCCTAGATGTGTCATTAGATGAGAAACTCGAATCACCTATCATTTCATGGGACTAGGAACTTGAATCACCCATCATTTCATGGGACTAGGAACTCGAATCACTAGTCATATCATTAGACGAGGAACTCGAATTGCCCATCACTATTAGTCGCCATTTGAATTCTTGACCCATTAGTTCATGTATTTATACTCATACAATTTATATCATAATTCAAGTTCATTTTATGTCTAGGGATTTGCCTTCTCATTTGCCATTAACCAACGAGGTTATAGATTTCATAATACATGACTCATAATACTTTCACAATATTCATTCAACAATTATTTATACTCATTTAAGATATTTCCCTAGCTTAATACATTGTCAATATACAACTAGTCATTTCACTTAAACATTTTCACAAACACCATGTGTTCATACCTTTGACAAGGTCATTTTCATGGTAGAAATTATCAAGACTAGGGTTACACAATATCCTTATTTTAAAAAACATCCAACAAACTCCCACATATACAATCTACCATCAAATACATGAATTAACATAAGTACAAGCATGAATCATTATTATTCATTGTTAGGTAACAAAACCATTTTCATTGGATTCAAAACCACCATGTACACTTACTAATTCAGGTGTGAAATACATGAGTTTAGAGTTATTTAAAGAGGGGAAGAGATACATGCCTTAAACAAGATTAGAAACCATTAATCTCCACTCCTTCTTGCCACTAGATGGGAACCTCCAAACCCTAGCCACCAATCTTGCTCCAAAAAGACTTTAGAGTGTTTAGGAGTGCTTAAGTCTTATAAATGAAGACTTCGAAGGATACAATGCCTTATATAGTGAAAGAGCTTAGGGTTTTAGGTAAGTGAAATTACCAAAAAGTCCCTGGTTAAAAGCTGGAAAACCCACACGTGTAGGGGTACGACTTCCCCATATGGATCACTTGGCGATTATGATCTAGGGTTTAAGTTGTGCCCTAACTCATATCCTAGGATTCCCATAGGTTAACCATACTGTTATGGGTACAAAAGGGAACCTTTTAGTCATAAAAAAGGGTACAACTCAACCCCTAACTCATAAGCTCCATCCATGACCAAAATACTCCACCTAGGTTAGGGGCTTCTCTTTTCACAGTTGAGTTGGATATGACTCGTATGCATTGGTTATGATGAAGGGATGGTCAATCATATAGAAACTAGTATACTACCATAGTATTCTGTCTAAGATATGAGAGGGGAGAGGGATAAGGCTACAAGTCGTGACCAAGGGTACAACTTAAGCCATTCAATCGCAACCACTCCAGAGATATCCAAAGTTATTATTTTATCAATGGTACAAAGTCTAAGTGTGTTAACTCTCTTCCACTTTAATAGGTAAGTATAGATACAAGTTAAGACCTCAACATAAACCAAAGAAGTCTTTACATAAGTTATAAATATCACACTATGAGGATGCAACATAACACACATAACATGCTTACTACCAATAAACCAAAAAATTTATTAGGAATGAAATATCATTGGACCAGCTAAATGGCACCTGTAAGTTTGTTTCATAATAGTACAAAACTATTTAGATACCATGTGCCAGTTGAACTATATGTTGTATGTCCAGGGACCTGGTCCCTTGCAGTTTAGCTGCTCATCATCAAGGCTATATAGAAATTTTCCCTTTTTTGATGATGAAAAACCAAACCATACAATGTGAGCATCAGTGCATATTTATCATATTTAATCAGAGTGATTACCACCTGAAGATTAATGTTCCCCCATCATCATACTTCTTCTTTTATCATGAAACATAGGGACCATGTCCCTTATTGTCATCTTGTAGCAAAAACTTCCCCCTATCAGTGTACACCTTTAGTTAGTGTATTTGCTATATCTTCTCTCTGTCATCATGACTCCCTTCATTCATCTATTTGGCACATCACATATTCCCCCCTTTCAACATGCTATTTAAATTCAGATTCATATTCACCTAGACATCTGAACACATAATACCTGGTTCATCCCTACTCAGTATTCCCCTTTTTTCGTCAGTGAAAATTATAAAGAATTAACAAAGAGTAAATTAAAAACAAATTAGTTGACTCATGGCTATCAGGGAACCATTAACAAAAAGAATAACATTGCAATTTAAAGTGAACAGATGTATTACATAAAGAAAATATTCATTCATAAGTAGGATAAGTATCATAGCAGTGCATAAATTAAATTTTCTTAGGGAAAAAACCGCATTAATCAAGAATGATTGACAAGTGAAAGACTAGGAAGAAGAGCTTTAAAGATTAGGGTCAGGTTGCTGTTGAGATGCCTTATCTCTGCATTTGAATTAAGGACATCATCATCTAAGATTGACACTCTCTTTTTCAGTTTAAAATTTTCAGTTTTGAGTATTTCATCGTCACATAGGCTTTCTTTGTAGAGATTCTTAATTGTCTTCTAAAGCTTGCTAATTTCTTCATCCTTAGATTTCCCTTTAGTTCCTCTATTTCCTCGTTGAGCTTCTTTTGATAAATTCTACCTAACTTGACATATTTAGTCTTGACCAATGTATTCATTCCAAGCATTTGAAGCACAGTCCCTTTGGTTCCATTTTCACAAACAATACCAAAGTGATCAAATACCTTGTTCAACCAATATCCATAAGGCATGAAATGCTTTCTATTCTTTCCAAGAACCGCTTTGTGAATGTGTTCCATCATCAATGCAGGTAGATTAATGAATTCAAATCTACTGAGGCATTACATTATAAACAAATTAGTGGGTGAGGCAATGCTTTTCTTTTGTGACCTAGGCAGAATCACCTAGTTCACAATGTCAAAAACCAATTGAAACCCACTCTTGAGTGATTTTCTATTCACTATAGCCATAGGTTTCCCATTGATTTTGGATGCATTTGCTAAGAATTCTATTGAATAAAGCTTCTTAGTGATAGTTCTTACCCCATATATAGGAACTTCTAAGAACCTTCCAGTGTTTTCTCAATCAATTTTATCCCTTTTCCTTAGACCTGTGCAGTCAGATGCTTTCCATCTTCAAAGAATTCCAAAGTGAGATAGAATTCCCTCACCATCTCATCAAAAATAGTGGGAACAGTTCCTTCCATGAGATGTATCTATCCTTGATATTTAACCATCTCAACAAGTTCCACCATACCAGGTTCTGCTAGTACATTTGAATAAAAAATCCTTCTAGTTAAAACCTTTTGATTATTCAAGAATTTGTTTCATTCCTCTTTGGATACATCCTTTTTTTCTCCCCATTCTTTAATCTAGTGTAAGTGATCATAGATTCCCTTTCATCTACTTTTCTCTTCTTAGTACAAGGTCCCTCAAAAGTTAGTTGCTTCTTAGTAAAACTTCTAGACCATTCTCTAGAAATTTTTGGTGTTTTACTTACATTGATTTTCTTATGATCAACCAAGCTCTTTCCTGGGCTAATTGACAACAAGTTAAGATTTTTAGCAACCCAAGTTTTATCCATCACAATATCATCTGAATAGTTTTAAAGATTCAAGGATGATTGTTCATTGACAAGTAGAGTGATAAAAGAGTTAAGCTTTGGAATAATAAAGGAAGTAGGATATTTTTCAAGAAGGTTTTGAAAGGAATTTTTCACAATGCTAAGATTAGAACCCTTTGAAGGAAAATAAACTAGGAGAGCTGCAACCATCAAGAAGGTAATTTTCTTAGAAGGGCTATCTGAAATTCTTTTTTTCCTTTTTGGTACGAGAAGGAGTGGGTGCAACAATTTTATGGGATCAAATAGGTACAAGGGTTTTTTAGGGGAACAATATATGATCAATATCAAATTTTTAGGTGACTCACCTTCCCTTTTCGGAATAGGACAACTTTGGTCTGACACAAGGATGGGAAGACATAACATTTTCTTTACAAAACAGACAAAATTTTCACGTACAAGATACTAACATAAGAGGTGTGACCTGGTCCCTTCTATAGTTTGAGTGAATCTCCATCTTTATGCTTGTCACATCTGTCCATCTCGGAAGTTGTTCCCATTGCTGTATACCTACAGGGTATGGTACTGCGTTAGACCAATATGTACCTAGTTTACCAAGGATACCAGCCTCCTACACATCGCCAATCTTATAAAAAAACACTGTTTCACTTGATAGTAGGTTAGGATGATATGATAATCTCCATCATTAGTTTGTTAGAATCATTACACCACAATATACCACTTTTATCTGTGCTTTTCAGGCTTTCACCATTATCATCATGAATCCTTTTTTCAATTTCTAAAGCTTTACTGCAACTAGGGATCAATAGCTCCATGCACTTCTTACTCTGAAATTTTCATCTTTAATTCACTAGGGACTGTGTCCTTGGAAATAAAAAAATTTCAACATATGACATTTCCAATTGAAATGTCCTAAGAGAGAGGTTAGTCAGTTCTTCTAGAGTTAAACTTTGAGACCCTATTAATGAACCATTTCTGACTACAATCCCATTTCTTATTCCAAGAATCATGATCACTTTTCAAATTTAGGAACCCACTTGAGTATGAGTTCACAGTAGTATTACAATAGAGTGATCAAATTCTTCTTAGCCCACCTAGGCAGTGATGGGTTTATATTCACTTCTTACAGAGACTGGAAGCCCTTAGAAGGAGTAATCTCCTATTGATGAATTCAATATTTCTTAATTTTACCTTAGTCTTGTGCTGACATCTTTCTTCAAATGTCCATTTCTTCCAATATGAGTACACAAGAGTTTGTGCCCTTTGCTCCTATAATTATGAGCTACCTTACCTTTAGACTTAGTGGGTTGGAATTTTCCTTAGTAGCCCAGACCTCTACCATAATTAGCTCCCTAAATGGTTAAATCTGAAAGGATTAGTGAGAAAGTAGTCCACTTAAGAGACTTGTTCAATTCTTCTTTTAGGCAGACTAGGCCCCTCTCTAATTCTTCATTTCTCTGCAGTACTACCATGAGGTATTGTTGTGAAGCTTTCAATTTCTCTTCAAGATCAATATGAATCCTTGAGGCTTCCTTCTTCTTTTTACCAACAACACCATTAACTTTCTTCAGATTACTTAATAGACTCAGATTTTTAGAGTTCATCTTTGTGAAAAACTTTTCAGTTTTAGAAATTTTGATAGTTAGGGCATTCAACTCATGCTCTTAATTCTCTATTTTTTTCTTCCAAGGCATTCTTCTCAGCGGTTTGTTCACATACAGAGTCTAGAAACACACTTGCAAGCCTTTTTATCTTCCTGGCAGTGTAATTATCTAGAGTTTTCTTAATATCAGATAGAGTTACCTCCTTTTCTTTTTCATCTTCATTGTTTGCCTAAAGTACAAATAAGGAATCATAGATAACTGAACCCTTTTCCACTACTAGCATAGAAATATCTCCAATCTTTTTAAATTCATCTGAATTATTGGATGAATCTCCCTATTCTTCCTGAGCTTGCTTTACAACATACCTCAGCTGCTTCCATCCTTCTTGAATTTTTAGGGACCTGGTCCTTGATCTTTTCTTTATCACCTACAGTCTCAGCAATACTTTCCTTTTATTTATTGCTTCCCCTTATTTAGAACTGACTACTCATCTTCATAGATCTAATAATTCTATTATCCAGATAGACAACATCAATATCTTCATCAATATTTAGATCATATTTAGAAGCTTTCAAAGCCAAGGATGCTTCTCTCTTTGATTCCTTCTGCTTTATCATTTGCTATTTCTTGAGCTCATTAGTCTTTAGATAACCAATGAGTTCATACATAGTGTGGGTTTTGAGGTTCCTTTCCTCAGTTATAGAATCCACCTTGCTTTCCCAAGCCTTAGGAAGAACCCTAAGAATTTTCCTTACTTGTACACTAGGATCATTGTTACTAAGGTGAATATGGTATGCATTTCTTGGATGGTTTATTTTTTTTATGGTGAAGGTTTTATACTGGAAAGTCAACATTTCTACCTTAGAATCCCTCACATAATTAGTCCCTTTATGAGCAGTCCTCAAGCAATCCCAAATCTCTTTAGAACTTTCACAGGCTGAGGTCGTACTTTATTAATCAGGACCTATACCTATACTAGAAGCTTCTTAGCCTTGTAATTTTTTCAATATTTTTTCTATTTTCATCATCGTACTCTATCCTTATTTTGACAACTATCTTTGTAACCTCTCCTTATTTGACTACTCTAACTGAAAGATGAGGACCATCAAGAATAATGTCCATAAGCTTACTATCCTCAGCCATAATAAAGTTAAACATTCTTTTTTTCCATCACCTATAGTACTATCCATTGAACCTAGGTTGTTTCATGGTTGATTTCCCTTCTCCCAAGTTAAGTGGAGTAGCCATACTACCTAAAAAACTCTAGGTGTGAACCTTTTAGATGATGTAACGCCCCAAAATTGGGTCCTGAGACGTCACACAGTGCTTAGGGGCATAAGTGACCCTAAGCTAACCCTTTTACTGGCATAACTCATAAGCAACTGAATAAAATGCTCAAGTCTACATGAGATCAGCGAAAACATAGAACTTATCTGAACTTGATCAATACAATTATGAATGTTACAATATTACAACTCTACATTTATAAATGAAACTAAAATTGAATACATCAACTTCTACTGATTGTATATGAAGCCGCTACTGGTACTGACTTCAGATAGATGGGTCATGAAAACCAACTACCCAATCTCAATATGACTAAAGTAAGAAAATACGATACTCCTCGAACTGTATAACTGACTCAAGCCCTCAAATCAAAAGGACACATCACCTACTGACTGGAAGCTATAAACTAACTGAATGTGGTATCTGCGCTATAACTTGTACCTACATTATAAGGCACTTTAGCATATAGAAATATATGGGGGTTAGTACTTTAAAGAATGTACTAAGTATGTGGTGGTGCAATGCAAAATTATAAATAATATCATAAATAATTACGAAAATCATGAATGCTAACGATAACGACTTTCTGCTTGAATTAATTGAAATATATTCCTTCAAACTCATCATTAGTAATGCAAGCATTATATATTTCATAAATCATTATACTCAACTCAAACTCTTTAAATCATGACTTAGAGTGACTCGGTAACTCATGAAACTTAAACTCTTATGGACTTGGGAGTTTCTTATAACCGACATGACTACACCATGTGAGCTGCATGGAGTCCAATATTTTGCCCTCCTAAGGAGAGAACCCCACATTGGTGGGGGTGTTTTACTCTTGCCAGGGAGTACAACCTCAATCTCAATATCATAATCCCATACAGCCTCTGGCCCATAATTATCAACATCAATCCTACAGTGGCACGCAGTTTTGGGAAAATACCACATTTCCCGCTCGGTGCTAAATACTCCTCCCAGACTCAGCTCAGAATGAGTTAGGAAGTCCACCTAAATCAATATCAACTCATAGGTCTACAATAGAGACCAAAACATAAATATATATCTCATCGATAAATCATATACATCTGTGGATTCTTAACTCGACTCAAAATCAAACAATCTTTCTCAATATTAAGATGTATCAATTCATTAAGTAATGGTAACATCAATAACTTTTAGGAAATATCAAGACTCATTATAACAACTCAATCTATTGAATCAATATACTCGATAATCCAATTTGTCATAAGGAGGATTAAAGCTTGACACATGTCTTGAAAGCACTTGAACTACCAACTCATGGTAGAAACATGAAATTCACAATATTAAATATCAAGTCATAATTTAGAAATTGTAAAATACTCATGTATCAAAAACTTCAAGAAAACATCATAGAACTCATTCTTGACTCTCACGCTCAAATATCGATATATATATATATATATATATATATATATATATATATATATATATATATATATATATATATATATTCAATAATCAAACTTCTCATAGAAAAGCTTAAATCATGACTCTTATCACAAATCATTCAGAAATCATCAACTCATAATAACAATATTCAACTCATGGTATAAGTTCACAATTTAAGGAATAAAATGATGAAATAGTCATGTGTATCAATCTTGATTTGCTCAAATATCATAAATCATTAATAAAGTAATTTGGGTGTAAAACCACTTTGCAAAATCATGAATTTCAATAGTAGAAATTAAATCTTTGGGCACAAGAACGAAAGAATGTTCTTGTTCAAACCCCACATACCTTGAATTATAAATTTGAGAATAAGAGACTTGATTGGAACTTCTTTCTCGCACTTTTAGGCTAAGATTATTGATGCCTTTGAATAGGAAAGCTTGATTATTGAATCACTTGGAGAAATCTATGTGAGATTCTTTAATTTCTTGGAAGAAGATTGGATTCTGCCTCGGCATGACGGACTCCTTGACGGTCCATCAACTTTTTGACGGTCCACCACTTTAGCCGTCGCATGATAAACAAAAAGAAGAGAGGTCACTGCCTTGGATTGATGGAAAACTTGATGGTCCACCAAAGACTTGGCAGTCCGTCAGGTCCACCATCAGGCCTGGGCGATTTTGATATTTTTTAGTAAAACGGTCATAACTCCCCCGTCCGATGTCGGATTTTGGTGAAATTGGTATTGATGGAAAGCTTATTCAATGATCTACATGAATAAAAATTAGAAATTAGAGAAATTCTACATGGTTCTACCATCATTCACTTTGGAATTCATTTACATATACTTAGAAGACGGATTTAGACTCAAGGAACAATTGGGGTATTACAGATGACCAGGCTCTGATACCAATTGTTGTAATTCTTGGGGGTTAATCCATATAGTAAGGGACCAAGTCCCTAAGAATCAATAATAGGCAATCAAACAATAGAGTGATAGAAAACTAAATACAGTGCAAAAAAAGTAAAATACACTAGGATTTTTACATGGAAGCCCAAGATGGGAAAAATCACGACTTGCCTTCACAAGCACCAAAGAAAGCCACTATGTCTATCCACCTGATTACAGTCTAGATTCTAGCCTACCTCTAGGATTCTTTGGCTAATAGCGACTCTACTACAAGCTCATCTTGGTAAATCTACCAAGGATTCTCTCTACACTGATTAGATCGAATTAGTGTTAAACTTAGGAAACTCTACCTAAGCACTTCTCTCAACAAATGAAATAACTACACTTATAAGATGAGTAATTCAGTTACAAATCAAAGATCACTCAAGCACAATTTCTGCTTAAGCTCACATAAATAGCTAAGAACTTGAGTAGTGTTGAAATAGGGTTTTTGCTCCCCTTTTTAACTCTTTAGAATTTCAAAAAACCACTTGTTGAAGAGACATATATTTTATTTTATAGCTGGATGATGATTAGGGCTAAAATATCATTGTACCAGCTTTCCAAGTCAATACAAAATATCACCTGCAAGTTTGTTACACAAGAGAACCAAACTATGCAGATACTATGTGATAACTGTACTGTACATTGCATATCCAGGGACTGGTGCCTTGCAGTTTAGCTGCTCATCATCAAAACTACATATAGAACTATCTCAAGAAGGGAAAGTTTTAACACTTTAGTAGAGGAAATCATGGGGATGTGACAAGATATGAATATGATGAAGGAGGGTATAACAAACATGAATGAGAAGTTATAAAATGTGGAAGGGAGAGTGACAAATTTAGATGGATAGATGGTGATTGTGGAGGAGAATCTTAATTTTTCAAATGCTACTTCCCACAACAATATCCAAGCATCCTTAAGTATGCAAGTCTAAGAGACTTCAGCTACCATCTCTCCTAGAACTCTCCATTATATGTTCTACCCTCCTATACAAGTAAGTGCTTCCTTAACTACTATTATTATCATCTAAACTCTACATCATGTAGCCCGAACACTATAATTCAATCAACACACACCCTAAAATCCACCCAAGTTCCACAAATTCTGACTTCACTCTATTAAACACCACCAAATTAATTTCCAAACTATCAAAGGCCACAAGGTCATAACCTACCCTACTATCCACCTTACCAAGTATCCCAAACAAAAATACCAAACTACTAAAGACTAAAAATTCCAAACCCACCTTACCAAGCTCCACTTAACCAAATGCCACCAAACTAAGCCATAGGAGTTCAACAAGACTTTGAATGCCATGTAAAAGGAGGTTATATGTATGGTGAACAACGACATAAACCAAGGGATCAAGGTGTTTTTGGAGGTCAAGACATGGGCTTCAACTCTAATAAGTCACCCTTCCTAGTTTTCATGGAGGTAGTGATCCCGAAGGACCCCTCAAGTGGGAGCCACAATGTGATAGGATCTTGCAAGCTAATGATTTTCCTAATGTTAAAAAGACAATTTATATCATTTCTCTATTTGAAGGATATGCTTTGACTTGGTTGGAATCAGCTAAGATAATTCAAATGGTTTTTCATGGAGTTCATTATCCATCATAGATATAATAAAATCCCTTATAAGATTTTAATATAATATACCAAAGAGGTATAAATGAGGGTTTTTTTTCCAATTTGTAAAATTTGAGACAATAAGACATGAGTATTGAAGCATATTATGATGAATTCAAAACCTACTGTTGAAGATTGATTACAATGAGGACGAAGAGCACACCAAGATTTGGTTTAAGGTGGGGTTGAACCAAGAAATTACCTCTTAAATATCATTACACAAGTTTGCATATATGGATGATATCTTAGATGAGGATATTGATATTGAGAGAGTTATAAAAGAGGATATGGAGGTAATTAATTCTAAGGTAGGGAACCAAATGTCCTCTACTTGGAGTCAAGGCTTCAAATTTAAAAATACTTTTGAGAAGAAGTCCATTAATAAGAATGCTCCAAGGTATCCCACTGGAGATGTAGGTAATCCTAATCTTAAGGGTACTTAATGTCTTAAATGTTAAGGATGGGGTCATCGAATGAATAAGTATCCAATAAAAACAACCATCATACAATAAAAGGGTGACCCATACAATAAATATGAAGTAGTGATTATTGAAGGGCCTATAAAAGAGGTTGCCAATATTAATAAGTTTATGGAGGTTGAAGTGGATTTATATGATTGGGATTTTACTATCTTTAGTAAGCTATCCAACAAAGTGCCAATTGAGGAGGTTTGGCCTCAAGGAGAGTTTAACATTCCACTTTACTTGGATATACATGTTATGCTCCCTCCCACTTTAAAGAATGCCCTAGAATTCCTTGATCTTGAACATGATTAAATCTTTAATTATGGATAAATTATCTTTAAAAAAGAATGATACAAGTCAAAGTGCCCATGGAAAAGCTTTAGGGATGAGAAGGAGTATTGTTACCCACCATGAATAGAATAGAAGAAGGAAGGATGTTACATGTTGAGTATTTGTTTTTTGGGTCACTTTTGGGCCCAATTAACATTTGTTTGGCTCTTGGGTCACTTTTTGGCTCAATTAGCATTTAGGGTCAGTTTTGGGCCCAATTGTAATAAATAGCTTAATCTATAAATATGTAGACTTATTTTTATTTTTAGGTTATATGATTTAGATAAATTTACACTTGAGATTATTTATTAAAGCTGTTATGAGCTTTATTAAGTTGTAAGAGATATTTCTTGAGAGTGATTCATTTTACTCTCAATCTTCATAAGAGGTTGGTTCTTGTGATAATGGATAGAAAGGTCTTCGAGTTTAACATATGCTTTGGTTATCCTCTCTTTATCATTCTATGTCAATATATCTATACCTTTATTTTTACCCTTTACTTTTGTGTTATTTTCTTTATTTTTTTGTGTTTGTGTTTTTATATTTCTGTGTTTCCATTTTCGTAGTTTACTCTCGTATCAGTTCATGATTGTGTGACTACCCCTGTAGATGATTTATTTGGTAGTAGATGGAGTGGTTCAATTTTATATTTTCCTAAGGGTGTAGTATTTGGGTTAAAGTGTATTTACTTTGGTATATTGGCCTTTATGGCCCTAGAGTAGTACTTGTTATTGATTTTACTTTATGTAACACCTACATCTTATACTTGTGTGACTATTGATATATTATTATTTTATTGTTTTGATATTGATCAATCCTTACTAGATAGATGACTAGACTAGTATTATCTAGTTAGAATTTCATTCCTTGCAATTCTTTCTTGTTGCCCTAGGTGGCTAGCTTAGTTTGATGGTTTTCTCTCTTTAAATAAGGTATGGTTGGTCATTTTCCTCTTTTGTTAGTGAGGTTAGATTGGTAGTTGCGTGTACTGTGACGTGAAGTTATGTTATCGTTCCATGGTCTTGAGTTCACAATTTGGTTTTATTGCCCGTTCCTAAGTTTGAGATTCTAAGACTTGCCTTCTAGTTTGCTGAGATTTTAGCATTATCTATCCTTCTCCATAGACTGTTTATGAGGTTGATAAATTTGAGAATTGTTAATCTAATTATGCAAGTTCATCACCCAGTAATAGTCTTGATCTTAATGATGGAAGATCTAAGGCTTGCCTTTTTGGTTGATAAGTTTGTCTTATAATGAAAGCCTTAATCTTGGTATTGATGTGGAGTTGGATAATCCATTCTCTCTGTGATATGGTTCTTGGTCCAACTAAGTTAGGGCTGGTCTAAATGGATGATATATGCCTATGGGTATTCATTGCTATAGATGGAGCATTAGATTGACTAGTTTTTGGCAAAGGTTATATTTCTCTTCATTATCACTAGTACTACTTATAGCCTGTATGAGTTCTCGAGTATGCCTTGGTGCATCATTCCCTTTAGTAGATGCAGAGTAGATAGCTTGTGTCTTCACCCAGTTATTTTTCCTATATTGTGATTTTATTCTTCAACTAAATTTGGAATTTTTTTTAGCTCTAGTAGAAACTAGTGGGGATATGCCTGATTCTTTTGATAGTGGGGTTGATTTGGGTGTTTGGCCTTGGTTTGGATCTCTGGCTCAAGTTTTGGATTCTTACTCTTGTGAATGACAACTTGGAATTTGTTGTAGATTTTGGGGTACAGATTCTTACTCGTCTATAGGATTAGTTTTAATAGTTGGGCTCGAGTAGTTTGGCTTCAGTACTGAAATTGTTGTTTTGGATTGCGTAACTTGGTTATAGACTTTGCATTAAGTTTGATTTGTTAGGGTTTTGATCTATAGGTTGGTTAAGCCTACTCTTTATCTACCTATTTGGTATTCATCAGATAAGATAGATTGTGGTTGAATAATGTCTGGATAATAGGTGTTGGCACTTGATAATAATTTCTTCAGCTTTTGACCTTAGTTTTTGTAACACCCCTATTTTCGGATTAGAATTAAAACCGTTATTATAAGGTGTACAGACAGAAACCCAATGATTCTATGTCTATTTATGGGTAATTTATCAGTTATATAGTGTGAAAATGTCCTTTGATATCATTCGAGGTCATAAAGATCTCCCAACTCAAAGATGAGTTGAGGACACTTCCATTGATTAAGTTTTAAGCGAACATTTCAGTTTGGGTCAAATTTAAACAACCATTAATCATCATACATAAGGATTTACGAGGACTACCTTATATAAAATGAAAGATATTTGAATCTTCTTTCCAACACAGTTGGTTTCAACTTAATCTGATAGCATAGCAAAGTGTTATGCTCATTTAACTCCAGCATATCAGCACTGCCAACAAAGTAACGACCTGAGTTGATGGGCCATCACCTATGTGATGAATTATCAGCCCAAGTCCTCAGACTTAGGCATAAAGACACCAATTACAGTTTCTAAGTGATGACCTAGAGTGATTGGCCGTCTCCTAAGTGATGACTTATCACACCAAGTTGTCACCTCTAATCTTTAAGTGACAATTTTTGCCTCAAAGTGTTGACCTGGGGTGATGGGCCATCACCTAAGTGGCGACTTATCAACCCAAGTCATCACCCATGACCTCACTCAATTTAGATCACCCTTAAATAGTTTTAGAGGGGTATTTTAGCATTTTCCCTCACCTCCCATGACTTAAATCATCAAAAACATGTATATGACCTTCATAAATTAGTTTTAAAAACCCTTAGTCCTCTTCATCCTCAAGAACAAGATTAGGGTTTCTCCTTGAAATCATCCAAGTGATGACTTAGAGTGATGAGCTATCCCCTAAGAGACAACTTATCACACCAAGTCATCACCCCTAAGTTGTAAGTGACAATTTCAGCCTCAAAGTGACGAGCTGGGGTGACGGGCCATCTTCTAAGTGACAACTTATCAACCCAAGTCGTCACCCATGACCTCACTCGATCTAGATCACCCTTAAAAATTTTTGGAGGGGTATTTTGTTCTTTTCCCTCACCTCCCATGACTTAAATCATCAAAAACACGTACATTGCCTTCATAAAAAAGTTTTAAAAACCCTTAATCCTCTTTATCCTCAAGAACAAGATTAGGGTTTCTCCTTGAAATCATCTACCAAGAGCTTCAAGATTCCATTATGTTCTCTTCAAGATAATCAAGAACTTGAGATTCCTAATCCAGTAACTTTAAGAAAATCCTCCAAGAACGTTCTCATGGCTTCAAAAGTCAACTTTTTTCATCGAATCAAGCCAAATAAGGAATGTGGGGTAAGAATGAGGGTTTTCTTCCACCCTTATGCCCAAGTCTTGATTTTAAGTTAAATTTTGCATATATTGAAGATAGGGTTGATACCCAATTCTTATTATTTTTAGTTTACAAATTATCATGTTAATTAAGGATTCAATTGCAAAAGATTTACATATATCCATGTTTGAAATCATGAAATCCATATTATGAGTTATATCCACTATCTTGATTGAGAATTGTTGAAAACTTTTAAGATGATCATTGATAATGAAGTTTAAATATGATTTTTGATGAATTAAAGATTTATTTTTTAATTCCTAAATAAAAGTGATGAGTTTATATGGAGATTATGATCTCAATTTTTATTGACAAGTTTTGATAAGTGCTTTCAAAAGCAATGATTGATCTTTTGATCCTAAACTAAGACAAGAAATCCAAATTGTTCATTTAGTTTGTTATTAAAAGAAGAGAAGTATAATTATTTTTAATTACAAACCCTTGTCCTATTTTAAGGTGGATTTCCTAAAGTTCTGAGCGATAAGTATGAGAGTAGTATTTAGCACCGAGTTGGGTATGATTCCAAAGGTCTCATGCCCCAAAACTCCATGCCATTGTAGGTATATGATTTGTCCATAGTGGGATAAAATAGTAATCACTTAAGATAAGGTTCTATTTATATGGCAAGGGTAGAACAGATCTTCCCAACATGGGCAAGACGTTGGACTTCATGACAACTCATATTCATGGTTTATGTCAGTTAGAAGAACTTCCCAAAGACCCTAAGTCTTAAATAATAATGTCAAAACAATTTTTAGAGAACTATGTGTGGTGGCTCACAAAAGTTTCTTTATGCTTTATTACTCATGATTTATGATTTGGCAGTTTTATTATTCAAGCCAAAGTGAGTTACTCACATTTAGCATGCCGTTTTGGAAAGTTTATTTGAACTGTTGCATTTATTATTTTACTTATGCATTACCCAACATGCTCAGTATATTCCAAAAGTAATAATCTATATATACGTCTATGTGCTACATTGTTTAATAATATAGGTTGAAGTGCTCAGTCCCAGCAGCATAATTGACTGCTAGTATCTGTATCTATATTTTGACAGTTGGTGAGTTCTCATGGTTCGAGGACACATTTATTCAGACTTTTAGATTTATGCAGTATTTGATCAGTTGTTTTCAATTCAGTTCGAGTCAGCTGGGGGTCTGTCCAAGTGACTCTTTAGTTATTAGAAGTAGAGGCTTGTCAGACTATTAGGCATATGTCAGATTTTCAGTATTGATTGTTTAGATTTTTAAGTTAAGCACTTTCAAACATTATAGTCATCTAACTCAAGTCAAATAAGACATTAAATATCATATTTAAGTATTTCAGTAGATTCAAATTTCTAAGTTACCATCATTATGAGTTTCAAAATTAGTAGAAGGCAAAAAGGGTTAGCTTAGGGCTACTCGTAGTCCTGTGGATTGTGTGACGTCTTGAGACCTATTTTTGGGTCATTACAAAATTGGTATAAGATCCTAAGGCTTAAAGAATCCTAAGGTGTCAGACAAGATGCGTTACGTAGAGTCTTGATCATGGATGTGAAGTGCACCACATTTATGAGCTAGAGGCTACGGGATATTTTAGGAAAATATCTTTTTCCTTTATGCTCTATCGTGCTTTTAGTTGTCTTTACCAATTTTTAACTCATGCTCTTACATGACAAAATATGTCTCGTCACTAAGCTAACACACACAGAAATGATAACTAGCCACCCCAGCCCGCTGACCCTCTGAATGAGAAGGTATCCCATGCTGAATTTTGAGCTGCCTTTGAGGCATTGTCCCAAGTTATGACTGCCAATAGTCAGGGAAACCATTAGGATGTAGTCCTACTTCATCATAATGGTGATTTAGCTATAGCCAGGGTCCGTGACTTTATGAAAATGAATCCGCTTGAATTCTTTAGGTCAAAAGTAGGTAAGGACCCACAACTCCATCTTGATAAGATGAAAAAGATCACCCAAATTATGCATGTTACTGAGGAGGAAAGTGTAGAATTGGCATCCTACAGGCTGAAGGATGTTGCTTATGATTGGATGGTTATGTGGAAGAATGGCAGAGGTAAGAATGCAACGTCTATAAGTTGGCAGGTATTTCAGGATGCATTCCTAGATAGTTTCTTAGCATGTGAGATGAGGAAATCCAAGATAGAGGATTTTATGCACCAGAGGAAGGGCTCAATGATAGTAAAAGAGTACCATTTGTAAGTTTAACCAGTTGTCTAGTATGCTATAGATTTGATAGCTGACTGCAGATCTAGTATGAGTAAGTTTGTTACTGAAGTATCTGGATTAGTAGTCAAGAAGCGTAAGACTTCCATGCTAATTTTGGATATGGATCTTGCTAGGCTGATGATTCATGCAGAACAAATTGAAGTAGAAAAATTAAAGAAGAGAGAGGGGGAAATAAGAAGGCTAGAATTAGAAAGTTTGAGTTTGGCCAAGTGAGACCCAAAGGGGAATCATTCATAGTTTCAAAGTCACTCATATATGCCAGCGCTATCTTCAGCCAGTGACCCCACACCCATAGCCAAAAAGGAGCAGCGAGGTAAGACTTCTATAACCAGGTCTCAAAATAGTGTGGGTGGAAGGACCAATTATCCAACATGTGCTAAGTGTGGTAAAACTCATCCTGGTGAGTATTTGAGGGGAACTAAGGGTTTCTACGATTGTGATATGTTGGGTAACAAAACCAAAGAGTGTATGTATGCTAAGCAAGGAACTAGGTATGTTCATCCCGAGATGCAGGCTATTAGAGCACCAGCTTTACTAGGTTGCCCCAACCCTTACTTAGGGCATATCATCCAGTACCAGGACGGTTAGCGCCAAAATCAATTCTACGCTTTACATCTCACCAGGAGTAGAAAAGTTCACCAGTTGTTGTTACTGGTATGCTTCGTGTCTTTTATTTTAATGTTTATATGCTGTTAGACCCAGGGACAAAATTTATTATGTGACTTTATTGGTTGCGGTAAATTTTGGAATGGATCCTGAAAAACTTTCTAAGCCCTTCTCAGTTTCTACCCCAGTAGGTGAGTCAGCTATTGCCAAAAAGATCTATAGAAAGTATCCTATCACCGTCCTTCATAGGATTATGTTATCAGAATTAATTGAATTAGATATGGTCGAATTTGACCTTATTCTGGGTATGGATTGGCATCATTCCTATTATGCCTCTATAGATTGTCGCACCCGAGTGGTGAAGTTTCAGTTTCCTGATGAGCCATTTTTTGAGTGGAAAAAAAATTCAGTATCTCCCAAGAGTCATTTCATTTCCTATATTACGGATAGAAAGTTAATATCAAAAGGGTGCATTTATAATTTAGTTCAAGTCAAAGACACTAAGTTTGAGACTCCAACTGTTCAGTCAGTCCCTGTAGTCAATGAGTTTCCTGAAGTCTTTTTCAAAGATCTACCAGGGGTACCTCCTGATAAAGAAATAGAATTTTGTATTGACCTTCTTCCTGATACTTATCCCATCTCCATTTATCCTTATCATGTGGCTCCAGCAGAGCTTAAAGAATTAAAGGATCAACTTAAGGAACTCTTAGATAAAGGCTTCATAAGGCCCAGTGTTTCTCCATGGGGTGCTCCCGTCCTATTTGTCTATAAGAAAGATGGATATCTCCAAATGTCCATTGACTACCATCAGTTAAATAAATTCAGAACAGATGACTTATTTGACCAACTCCAAGGTGCAAGTTACTTCTCTTTGATAGACCTTAGATCCGACTATCACCAGCTAAAAGTAAAGGAGTGTGACATTCCAAAGATAGCTTTCAGAACCTGTTACAGTTACTTTGAGTTTCTAGTCATGTCCTTAGGTCTAACAAATTCCCCAACATCCTTCATAGACTTGATGAATCGAGTGTTCAAATAGTACCTAGACATATTTGTCATAGTCTTTATCGATGACACCCTTGTCTATTCCTGTAGTGAGGATGACCATGCAAACTATCTTAGAATCATGCTACAAACTCTTGGAGATTATGAATTTTGGCTAAGGTCAGTATCTTTCCTTGGTCATATTGTTTCCGCTGATGGTATTAGAGTTGATCCTCAAAAGACCAAAGTAGTAAAAAAATAGCGTAGATCTATATCTCCATTAGAGATCAAGAGTTTCTTAGGTTTAGCTAGCTATTACTGATGGTTTGTTGAGGGGTTTTCATCTATTTCATCCCCCATGTCTAGATTGAATCAAAAAAAGTTAAGTTTCAGTGGCCAGATTCTTGTAAGAAGAGCTTTCAGGAGTTAAAGGCTTGACTCACTTCAACCCCAATTTTGGCATTACCTGATGGTACAAATAGATTTGTTGTTTATTGTGATGCTTCTAGAGTTGGTCTGGGTTGTTCTTTGATGCAGAGAGGTAAGGTCATAGCCTATGTCTCTAGACATCTTAAGCCTCATGAGAATAACTACCCTACCCACGATCTTGAGTTAGCTGTAGTTATTTTTGCCTTGAAAATCTAGAGGCACTATCTATATAGAGTACATCTTGATGTGTTCACACACCACAAAAGCTAGCAATATGTGTTTACGTAAAAAAAGTTGAACCTCCACCATAGAAGGTTGTTAGAATTGTTAAAAGACTATAACATAAGTGTATTATATCATCCAGGCAAAGCCAATGTTGTGGCAGAAGCCCTTAGTAGACTACCTATGGGTAGTGTTGCTCATATGGAGAATGATAAGAAAGATTTAGTTATGGAAGTTCATCGGTTGGCTAGACTAGATGTGTGGTTGGTTGACTCAGACGAGGGGAACTTGTGGGTTTAGAATAGTTCATAATATTCCTTAGTTTCTAAAGTGAAGGAAAAGAAAGATAAAGGCTAGATTTTGGTTAAGTTGATGGAGTTAGTTAGAGATATGAAGGTAGAGGTTTTCTCTAAAGGGAGAGATAGTGTGTTGAGATACCAGAGTAGACTATGTGTATCGTGCATTGATGGTTTGAGGTAGAGATTATGGACCAAGCACATGGTGTGTGTTACTCTATTAACCCAGGAGCCACTAAGATATACCACAATCTGCGGGAAGTGTATTAGTGGAGTGGTATGAAGAAAGATATCGCAGAATTTATGGCTAAGTGTGACATTTGTCAATAGGTTAAGGTGGAACACCAAAGGCCAGGTGGCACCTTGTAGGAGTTTTGTATTCCCACCTGGAAGTGGAAAGAGGTGAACATGGATTTTGTAACAGGATTACCCCGTTCGCGTCATCAACATGATTCAATTTGGGTTATTGTAGATAGGTTGACCAAATTATCCCATTTCCCTGCCAGTTCACACATCCTACTCAACTAAAAATTATGTTAAGATATTTATTAGAGAGTTGTTCAGATTGCATAGAATTCTTGTGTCTATCATTTCAGATAGGGGTACTCAGTTTACCTTTCACTTTTGGAAAGCCTTTTAGAAGGGTCTTGGTACGCAAGTTCATTTTAGTTCAGCTTTTCATCCTTAGATAGATGGTCAGGCAAAGGGGACCATTTAGACTCAATAAGATATATTGAGGGCATGTGTTCTTGACTTCAAGGGTAGTTGGTATGAGCACATGCTGTTGATTGAGTTTTCCTACAATAACAGTTATCATTCCAGTATTAAGATGGCACCATTTGAGGCTCTTCATGAAAGGAGATATAGGTCACCCATTGGTTGGTTCGAAGTGAGTGAGGCCGCATTTATAAGGACAGAGGTGGTGTTAGAAGCTATGAAGAAGGTCTAGTTGGTTTGAGAAAGGTTAAAACTAGCTCAGAGTTATCAGAAATCTTATGTAGATGTAAGAAGAAGAGATCTTAAGTTTGAAGTCAATGGCTTAGTTTATTTGAAGGTTCACCCGTGAAAGGGGTGAAAAGATTTGGCAAAAAGGGGAAGCTTAACCCCCGATATGTAGGCCCTTGAGTTGGGTTGGGAAGGTATCATATGAGCATGAGTTTCCTACATAATTATCAACCGTTAATCCAGTGTTTTATATCTCTGTGTTAAAGAAGTGTATTGGTGACCCAGCCGTAGTAGTTCTTTTGGAAAACACTGAAATTCAGGATAGTCTCTCTTATGAAAAAGTCCTAGTCAAGACGATTGATCACCGGATTCATAGGCTAAGGAACAAAAAAGTTCCCTTGGTCAAAGTCCTTTGGCAGAATCAGTATGTTGGTAGTTCCAGTTGGGAAGCAGAAGTAGATATGCAATCCAAGAACCCCCATCTTTTCTCTCTAAGTTTAGCTTCAGCCTAAAGTAGCGATTCTCCTCTGATTAATTCTCTTTAGTTCTCAATTTAAGTTATGTAATCATGTTCTGTACTTTCTCTCATATCTCTTAGTTTTTTTTATCTAACTAGCCTCATTCGAGGATGAATATCCCCAAGAGGGAGATAATGTAACACCCTCCATTTTTGGATTAGAATTCAAACTATTGTTATTAAGTGTACAGACCGAAACCCAATGATTATATGTCCATATATGGGTAATGTATCAATTATATAGTGTGAAAATGTCCTTTGATATCAGTAGAGGTCCTAAAGATCTCCCAACTCAAAGAAGAGTTGTGGACGCTTCCATTGATTAAGTTTTAAACGAACATTTCAGTTTAAGTCAAATTTAAATGACCATTAATCCTCATAAATGAGGAGTTACGAGGCCTACCTTATATCAAATGAAAGAACTTTAAATATTATTTCCAACGCATTTAGTTTAACCTTAATTCAACATCGGATCGAAAAGTTATGCTCATTTTACGCAAACATATCAGAACTATCAACAAAGTGACTTCCTGAGCTGATGGGCTATTACCTATGTGACGACTTATCAGCTCAAGTCGTCAGCCTTAGTCAGAAAGAAACCAATTCTATCTTCCAAGTGACGACCTGGAGTGATGAGCCATCACCTAAGTGACAACTTATCACGCCAAGTCATTACCCCTAAGCCGTAAGTGACAATTTCAGCCTCAAAGTGACGACCTGGGGTGATGGGCCATCATCTAAGTGACAACTTATCAACCCAAGTCGTCACCCATGACCTCACTCGATCTAGATCACCATTAAAAAGTTTTAGAGGGGTATTTTGGTCTTTTCCCTCACCTCACATGACTTAAATCATCAAAAACATGTACATGGCCTTCATAAAAAAGTTTTAAAAATCCTTAATCCTCTTAATCCTCAAGAACAAAATTAGGGTTTCTCCTTGAAATCATCTACCAAGAGCTTCAAGATTCCATTACGTTCTCTTCAAGATAATCAAGACCTTGAGATTCCTAAGCCAAGAACTTCAAGAAAAGCCTCAAAGAGCGTTCTCATGGCTTCAAAAGTCAATTTTGTTTCATCGAATCAAGCCAAATAAGGAATGTGGGGTTTGAACGAGGGTTTTCTTCCACCCTTATGCCCAAATCTTGATTTTAAGTTAAAGTTTGCATAAATTGAAGATAGGATTGATACCTAATTCTTATTATTTTTAGTTTACAAAATTATCATGTTAAGTAAGGCTTTAATTGCAAAAGATTTACATATATCCATGTTTAAAATCATGAAATCCATAGTATGAGTTATATTCCACTATCTTGATTGAGAATTGTTGAAAGTTTTTAAGATGATTGTTGAGCATGAAGTTTAAAGATGATTTTTGATTCATTAAAACTTTATATTTTGAGTCCTAAGTACAAATGATGAGTTTATAAGGAGATTATGATCTCAAGTTTTATTGACAAGTTTTGATAAGTTCTTTCAAAAGAAAAGATTGATCTTTTGACCCTATGCTAAGACAAGGAATCCACATTGTTCATATAGTTTGAGATTTAAAGATGAGAAGCATAATTAGTTTTAATTACAAACCCTTGTGCTATTTTAAGTTGTATTTCATAAAGTTCTGAGCAATAAGTATTGGAGTAGTATTTAGCACCAAGTTGGGTATGATTTCAAAGGTCTCATGCCCCAAAATTACGCGCCACCATAGGTATATGATTTACCTATAGTGGGCTAAGATTTTAATCACTTAAGATAAGGTTCTATTCTTATGGCAAAGGTTGAACAACTCTCCGCAATGTGGGTAAGACGTTGGACTCCATGACAGCTCACATGGTTTATGTCAGTTAGAGGAATCTCCTAAAGCGCCTAAGTCTTAAATCAAAATGTCAAAATAGCTTTTTAGAGAACTAAGCTCGCAAGAGTTTCTTTATGCTTTATTACTCATGATTTATGATTTAATAGTTTTATTATTCAAGCCAAGGTAAGTCACTCACATTTAACATGCTGTTTTGGAAAGTTTATTTGAATTGTTACATTTATTGTTTTACTTATGCATTCACCCCCATATGATCAGTACATTCCAAAAGTACTAATCAATATATACGTCTATGTTCTACATAATTTAATTATGTAGGTTTAAGTGCTCAGTCCAGTAGCATAATTGACCGCAGGCATCTCTATCTATATTTCGATAGTTGGTGAGTCCTTATGGATCGAGGACTCATTTATTCAGACTTTCAACTTAATGCAGTATTTGCTCAATTGTTTTCAATTTAGTTCAAGTCAATTGGGGTTCTGTCCTAGTGACTCATTAGTTATTAGAAGTAGAGGCTTGTTAGACTGTTAGGCACATGTCAGTTTTCAGTATTAGTTATTTAGATATTTAAGTTAAGCACTTTTAGACTTTATATTCATCTAAACTCAAATTAGATAAGGAATTAAATATTGTATTTAAGTATTTCAGTAGATTCAAATGCCTAAGTTACCTTCATTATGAGTTTCAAAATTAGTAGAAGTCAAAAAGGGTTAGCTTGGGGCTACTCATAGCCCTGAGCACTGTGTGATGTCTCGAGACATATTTTTGGGGTTTTATAGTTTTCATTCTCTGACAAAAATTTAAAATATTTACTCAATAGAAAATATATGCTTAAGATGAGCTTAGCATAGTTTCGCCTATAATTTGTAGGACATTCTAAAGTGGATTAGTCTATCTTAAGAGTTTGTGATTTGAACTAATGACTATCACTTTGGAGGGTCATCCAAACTAGTTATAGACTTAATAGGAGATCGCAGGCATTGACCATCTCAGATTATATGTATGCGCAAAACCTTATGGGCTTATACCTATGCTTACCATTATAGATCTTCAATGAATCAACTCCAACCTTTTGATGATAATCCCCTTTTGAAAATAGTGTAATGGGATAGTGTAGATAGGACTCAAATGACTTTTTGCATGTTTGTAGAATATAATAGGTTTTGGAAGGGCAAAAGAAGGTTAATTTTGATGTTGGATTTAGTCACATGATTCATACCTTAGATTGTATTTAGATTCGCTGAGTTTTTGTTTGGTAATGCTTAAATTGGTGTGATATTAGCATATTATGGTTTAGGTTTACGTGCATAATTCATTCTAAATTCAGTTAAAGGCTAGTTGGTTGTTGAGGCTGAGTCTTCGGTAATTTGGAAAATAAAGTAAGAAAGTTAGTTGAAAAAGTGATGTGTTGGGTGCATTACCTTGTAAGCATTGTCTCTCCATTGAGGTTATCTAGGGAGTCATGCTCGGGACATGTGGGCACAGTACCTCAATTTTTTGAGCTTTTAGGCTCTTTCTATCCATTAAATTTTGCATTCAAAAGTCCTTTTAGTAGTGGATATTGTAATTATTGTCCTGGTCATTTTCTTTATTTTCATGTATTTCTAGTGTTTTGAGCCTTCCTACAATGGATATAGGTCATTTATGACTTATTGGAAGCGTCAGTTTGGTTATTGGGCTGTTCATATTTGTTTTAGGATCATTTCCCTATTTTGGAGCTTTCGTTGTTAATCTTAGACCAAAACACCTAGTAAATACCTCAAATGAGAATTCTGATGATTCCATAAGCCCTATAATAATATTTTTAGGTAGGGGGACCCTTGGTATAGTTTCTAAGACTTCTGGACTTGTTTTAGCTATTGGTTGGATTTTATGAAAAATAGAACTATAGATGTAGGTCCCATATTTAGTTGAAATGAACTTTGATCAATGTTTTGATGGTTCCATTGAGTTATGAATGTCAAATTTGGTATGGTAGTATATTTCATTGTGCGCACGATGTTCCAAACGAATCCTGATCACCCAATTGGAGTTAATTTGGACATAGAAAAATCTGATTCTTCAAGTTGTTGGTGCAGCCGCTTAAGCTGCCAAATGACCTCTTAAGTAGAAGTCACGTTAGTGACATTGATCTGCTTCAGAAACCTTGGCTATTTGGCTGAGGGATGCTTAAGCACACCTTGTCCCCTTTAGCGAATGTTGCTTCAGTAGCTAGGATGCCACTTTTACGATCCTTTCTTTTTTTTTGCCCAACCGCTTAAGCAGACATGTGCCGCTAAAGTGTTAGTATCCTAATCTAAAATTGACTTCTTTAGAGGCAACTAGGGTTTTAAATCTCTGATTCATCACCCAAATTTCCTAATCATCTCTCAACTATTTCCTCTAGTTTTTAGAGCTTGAAGCATCTGAAGTGTGGAGAATCATCTACCAAAGCTAAGGTAAGCTAGCCTGACACTCTTTGGTTATTTCCTATTATTTTCACATCAAATTCCATCATTTCCATTGTTAAACTTAGAAATTAGATCTTAAAATCATTCGACTTTAGGTTCCTCTTTTGAGAGACCTCATGATGGATTTAATTTTTGGTTTTATTTGCGGGCCCTGTGGATTCATTCTTGACCCAAATTCTGACCCGACCTTTCATATTGCAATATGGGTCTCATTTTACTTCTATTAATGTGTAGATTATTATTTTTATAGCATGGTGGCATCTCAGGACTATGGATCAATGGCAAATTCTCTGTGGACGATTTAAGACTTGCGGTTTTGGCATTTAGATAAGTTTCAGACTACTTTTCTCTACAATATGGTGTATGTGTAGATTTCATGTTACATAGGGATTATAGGATGTGACTATGATTATAACATCATGACCTAGCCCATTTATAGAATTTAGAGTAGAGACGTGACCCGAACCTTAATATAATATACTTGTTAGAGCCATAGAATCCTATCATCCTAGATTATAACAATGGTGACCATAGTTTGATGTTATGGATACTTTAGTATAAGGTTTACTATTTGATTTAGTGAATTGGATTATTGTTTCAAAGAGTTTAGTATTACTAATAACATAGTTATATACTGTTGGGGTCGGGACTGTGGTTACGATGCCATTTGGACTCTAGATAAGCATTTTATCCTTACAAAAATGTGGCTTTAGACTCTAGACACTTAGACTCTTTTGGTTGTATTGTTTGGATACTAGTGATGGCATGCATTATTTTTGGTGTATTCATGCTCACTTAGTGGTATGATTCCAACCAAACCATGATTTTACTATTGTTTTCTGAATAGTGATTTATTCCCACTTTTCACTTATAAATAAATTCTTTTATAACGGGAATCATACCACCTTATTTAATGATTTTTGAGATTTCAAAATTAAAGATGATATTTTTGAAATTACATCCAGATCGATTCTAGTTCATGGTTTATCCACTCTTATACCACCACTATTTATTTCAATTGAGAGAGATACTAACCTTTTTTATGCTATCATGTTGATTTATTCCAGGGGTTGATCTCGAGCAATGGATTCATAGATTTACACCATTATAATCACAGTTCGAGTTCATGCACTTATTATATATATATATATATATATATATTTCTCTATTACTGTATGGAGTAGATTAATGATGATGATTATTAGAAGACCTGAATTGAGAGTAGATAGTGTATAAGGATAGTTCTGAATCTCCTAGGGTACCCTTCGTCATAAGCCATAGTGTTGGAGAAGAGAGGTCGTCGCTGGTCCTATCTTGAAATCTGTTGAGCTGGAGGAGGTTTATACAATTGGTATGTTATGTCACTCAGATCAGATATGGTACTACAAATTTACTTTGTATTCATTCATTCATATCCATTGACTATCACTGGTATATGACTTAGTGCTTATATCTATCATCCTTATAGCGGTTGTATAGGTATAATCTATGATTATTTTTTGCTGAGTGTTTGATTGGAACTTTTAAGATTATGGAGTCCTAGTTAGGTATTGGTTGTCTAAACTAGCCAGTTACTTTATTATTGTTATTATGGTCAGTTCATTGCAGTTTGATTATGGACTGGTAGCCGAAGTTGTCGGTATGTTTTTGATCCCTTTCCTTTTATGGTAAATTAGATTATTGATAGTTATGTTAAGGTTAGACATTATGATTAAGGACCCATATTATGTTGATCTTCGCTTATCTATCTGGTCATAACCTTTGAGATGTTAGGTTAGATCCCTCAGGCTATTACCTTTAGTTAGCCCTATATATATGTATGTATATATGTATTGTATAACTGTATATCCGTCTCTTCCTTGTCTATTTATGTTGTATATATATTATTGGCCTTTTATACTATTATATAACTTTTTTTCACTCTATTTTTGTATATTGACCAGTGATATATGGTATTTCACTTCAATTCCTGAATAATATTTAGATATGATAAGGTTATCCTTATTACTCTCTTGACATTATCATGTTTAGATTCTTAGATAGTTGCCTATAGATTATATTATGCTTTACATGTTATTTATGTTTTCATTATCTTTGGAGCTCAGTCAGCTGATGCCCATTGATACCATGTGTTTGGTACTTTCACTATATATTTGTTGCCTGTAGATCTTAGTATAAGTTCGTACCATTGTTGTATGCATTGTGCGGAGTAGCTATGTATTAGATATTTAGGCTGAGTTCTTGGCGTTTGAAGTATTGCCACTCTTTATCTTATGGATTGGGCTGATCTCTATTTTGACTTTAGCGACCATATTTGTATATGTATTTATTTTCTACTACTTTGTACTTTAATTGTATTAGAAGTTCTTGTACTAATTTCACTAGGTCTTGGTATTCTTTATATGTATTAGTCTCTTTATCGTATTTATTCCACTATTTTATTTCATTTCTTTTCATGGTCCATTACTAACTGTTCTGGGCTATGGGTTGTCTAATCTATCGGGGTTATAGTAGATGCCATCGTGACTTGAAAAGTTAGGTCGTGACATGAAATTAGCCAGACCCACGACTCCAACTGACGTTGGGAGCTTTCTTGGTTTGGTGGATTATTAAAGGAGGTTCAAAAATGTTCTTTTTTTTTCATAACATCCCCATTAACAAAGTTGATATAGAAAAAGATGAAGTTCCAATGGTCTGGAGACGTGAAGTGTCATGACCGGGACCAGGGCCTAGACGTAATGGGCATCCCAAGTTCAACCAAGACCGGGGACCGTCCCCTTAACCCAACCCTACCACCTTCTATAGCCTTAGGTAGGCTTAATTTTGAGCATAAGACAAGATTATGTAAATGCTCTCATGAAGACTCTGGGACAGGACCACAACCGTGACCAATCCAACCGAATCTTCCCGCACCAAACCAACCGTCCATCCCATACCAAACCAAAGTGAATATCAAAGAATAATACGATAATCAAACCCAAAATGCAATATGATGGAACGACCAATAATATCATCCAATAATGTTATCCCTAAAACCAATGCCAATGCTAAGGCTGACACCAATACCGATCCTTCCCATACCAACCCGCAGAAGGAATACAGAGCCTCAATTTAAAAGAATACAAATATTCGGTTGGGACATGCCCCCATCTATGGAAAAAACCAATATCCAAAACAAAAGGAAAATTTCTAAGAATGTCCATATCATGAAATGGAGCCTTCCGAAAAGATGGAAGCTCAACACTTCAATCTAAATGCTGTCCTCGAGTCAATCACTCTGTAGGACAAGTCGAATGGCCGGTTACTACATAGCATGGGTAAACAACCGCCAGTAGATGAGTTAGCGAGTAACCGCTAGCATGTATCTCAGGATAAAGATTAAGTAATTCCATATAAACAACCAAGTATAACCATCCATGATGCATACAACCATACATATATATAAGTGCCAGGAAAGAAAATTCGTGATTAGCATGCATTTAAAACCTTATACCTGGGAAGTACGACCTTGCCGTTTAACCATACCCATGGTTCGTATTGGTTCAGCTCCCGCTGCTGAAAGAGTCTCAGTGCGTGTAGCCCCACGACCAGGAAATATCCCATGGGATGACTAGTACATCCCTCCAAAATAAAATATGACATTCGCACGTGGTCATTGAAGACCCCTTATATCGGCAAATATGAACTTCCTGTTTTGGTTTCGCCTGAACCTCCAACTTCCAAGACTTAGTTACACATCCCGCCATTAATTCCCAAATTAAAACCATGTACAAATAATCCAATTTTCATTTATTACCAAGGCCAATTATTAGTGGTATCTTCATACCAACCATATTTGCAAGATTTATCCCTAGCCAATCTATTTAGGTTAAAGGGAATCTCAAGTACCCTTTTTGTTTACCATATTAACCTCTAGGGAGATTACCATGTTCTCCACAAGCATAACCAATTAGACTTTAGCCTTTGTACACCATTTAAATCATCTATAGTTTCATATATAAGTTGAGAACAAGCAAAAGTTCCATTTGCAGAAATCAATGCAATGGACATATCTTTATAAGCATTTTATCCAACACCTTGGGGGCATAATACAACCAAAACCAATTCCAAAGACCATTAAACCATTACTATGTAAACCAATTGCCCAAAACCACCACTAATACATATAAAAGCATAACTAAACCATAGGAAACCATAACTAAGCCATCATAAACAAAACCCCCTAATTAATAGTTGAAAACCATAAACCATTCTACATTAAAACCATGAAAACATCTATAAAATCCATGACTTTTTAGAAATAGTAAGTAGGGAAGAGACACATGCCTTAAACATAGGAATATGATGGAAGAAAATCAGCAAAGCAAGCCCCAAAGCAATCCTAAAGTTGAAATCCTAGCTCTCTTGCCCCAAAAGCTCTTGAGAGAATTATAATGTGTTTTGGAATAGCTTTCTAAGTGTTAATGCATAGAATAATAGGGTAAATAACCTCCTAAGTGTATTAGAAGTTGTGGGCCATTATTAGGGTAAGTAGGGAAATATCCAGAATACCCCCACTTAAGTCCCTTAAAAATCCATCACAGGGATATGACTGACCCTCTTACAAGTCGACCCTTCCTTACGATTGGTTTCCATCAGTCGTACCCATGACTTAACCTTTGGATTAGATACTATCCAGTATACGATTCATCTAACGGAGTCATAACCTCAACATACGAACCATACCCATTATCCGTATCCCTAGAAGAATGAAATACTAGGAGGATCAAACACTCGCCACCATACGAGTCACCAATATGACTCATATCAATCCTTACGACTCACACCTCTAAGTCGTGACCATTCCAGTGATCCAAAACCTCCTACCAGCTAACACTGTTTAGCTTATGATAGGACCATACCACCTGTACCCCAGTATACAACTCATACCCTTATGTCGTGTTGGGTTCGAAGAACGGATTTCATGGAAAATTTTTAAGGCCAAAACCCGGGATGTAACATTCTCCCCCATTAGGAACATTTGTCCCTGAATGACGAAAAAGGCAGGATAACCACACAGAGTCATTTGCATTATCAAACATCCCTTTAACAAAGTTTGAAAACAAAGAGGCAAAGATTTTAATCTTTTCTTTAGTAAACTGAGAAAATAAAGATGTCTTCAAGAACAAATACCTTCCACGTGAGTACTAGGAGAAGAAAATATGAACGGATACTTGGGCTTCATGTCCTCTTCTGCTTCCTACATAGCTTTTTCCACCTTAGTCTTCCTCTATAGAACCTTAACCGAATCCACATTTTTGGTCCACAACCATCAAACTTTCCTATCCAATATCTCAATCGAGAACTCTTTAGAAGACAGAGAATCTGAGATATGCAACCCTTCCAAAGGAACAACCAAAGAAGGATCACCAATGCACTTTCTCAACATGAAAAAATGAAAGATCGGATGAACTAAAACCAAAATAGATAGCAACTCCAACTCATAAGAAACATTATAAACTCTCCGCAAAATCACATAAGGAACAAAAACCAAGGACTACGCATCCCCTTCTTGTAAAATCACACTACTCCCTTAATGAGAGACAACTTAAGGAATACCTTATCCCTAACCTCAAACTCCAAATCCCTTTTTCTAATATCCGCGTAAGACTTTTGGTGACTCTGCGCAGCTTTAAGCCTATCACAAATCACCTTCTCCTTCTCCATTGTTTGATCGACCAAATCAATACAAAACATATCTACCTCACCAAGATCAAACCATCTAATAGGAGATATACACCTCCTTCCATACAATGCCTCAAAAGAATCCATACCAATAATAAAATGATAGCTATTGTTGAAAAAAACTCTATAAAAGGTAGATGCTTAACCCAACTGCTACCATAATCAATCATACATGCCCGAAGCATGTCCTCTAATGTATGATTCATTCTCTCTGCTTGTTTATCTGACTGCAGATGGAAAGCTATTCTCAAACTAACCTTAGTCCCTAATTATTTCTGGAATGACCGCCAAAAATGAGATGTAAACTGCATACCACAATCAGAAATAATCGAAATTGGCACCCCACATAGCTTCACAACCTCTTGAAGATACAACTTTGTATACTCTTCCCTCAAAAGTTAATCCTCACTAGCAAAAAGTTAGCAGACTTAGTCATCCTATCCACGATGACTCAATTCAAATCAAATTAGTTCTAAGACCAAGGAAGTTCGGTAATGAAATCCATATTGATAATCTCCCACTTCCATTCAGTCAACTCTATTTCTTGATGCAACTCACCAGGCCTCATGTGCTCAACCTTAACCTATTGACACACCATGCACTTGGCCACAAAATCAACCACATCGCTTTTCATACTATTCCACCAATAGATCTCCTTAAGATCATGATACATCTTTGTCAAACTAGGATGGACAACATTGCGTGACTCATGCATCTTAGTCAAAATCCTTTGTCACAACTTGTCGACCATCGAAACACATAACCAAAACCAATTCCAAAGACCATTAAACCATTACCATGTAAAATAATTGCCCAAAACCACCATTAATGCATATAAAAGCATCGTTAAACCATAGGAAACCATAACTAGACATTATAAACAAAACCCCCCGATTATTAGTTGAAAACCATAAACCATGCAATATTGAAACCATGAAAACATCCATAAAATCCATGCTTTTTTTAGAAATAGTAATAAGGGAAGAGGAACATGCCTTAAACAGAGAAAAATGATGGAAGAAAATGACCAAAGCAAGCACCAAAGCAATCCTAAAGTTGAAACCCTAGCTCTCTTTCCCCAAAAGCTATTGAGAGAATTATGATATATTTTAAAATAGTTTTCTAAGTGTTAGAGAATAGAATAGTAGGGTAAATAACCTCCTAAGTATATTATAAGTCGTGGTCCATAATAAGGGTAAGTAGAGAAATGTCAAGAATACCCCTACTTAAGTCTCTTAAAAATCTGTCATAGGGATATAACTGACCCTCTTATGAGTCGTACCATTCTTTATGATTGGTTTTCACTAGTCGTGCCCAGGCCTTAACCTTTGGATCATACACTGTCTAGCATACGACTCATCGAACCAATTCGTAACCTCAACATACAATTTGTAACCATGATTCGTATCCCTAGTAGAATGAAATACCAGGAGGATAAAACACAGGCCACCGTATGAGTCACCGATATGACTCGTATCATTCCTTATGAATAGAACACCTAAGTTATGACCATTTCTGTGATAAAAATCATCCCACCAACTAACACTAGTTAGCTTATGATAGGACTATATAACTCATACCTCTACATATAGCTTGTACCCTGGAGTCGTATTAGGTTTGGAGAACAGATTTCAAGGAAAATTTCTAAGGCTAAAACCCAGGATGTGACATGAAGGTAGTTTTGAAATACTAAAAGATCTGACTTTTGCTCCTTTTTTGAACCTACTTGAGTGTACTGAAAGATTTGTGGTATATAGTAATGCATCCATTGGACTTGAACGTGTGCTTATAAATCATGGAAAAATTATGGTGTATGCTTCCAGACAATTCAAAGATAATGAGAAGAATTGCCTAACCCATGATCTTGAATTTGTGATGCTGATTCTTACACTTAAGATTTGGCTTCACTATTTGTATGGGGTGCAGTATACATTTTCATCAATCCTAAAATTTTGAATTATGTTTTCACTTATAGGAATTGAATCTTAGGCAAAAGAGGAGACTAGATTTATTGAAGGACTATGACATGATCTTGCACTATCAACCAAGTAAGGCTAACATAGTTATTGATGCTCTTAGAAAGTTGTCCATAGGAAGTCTTTCCTATGGGGAGGAGTAAATGAGAGGGTTAGGGAAGGATATTTACCTGTTTGCTAATTTAGGAGTTTGACTTTAAGACTTCGAAGATGGTGGAGTATTTGCTAATAAAATGGCTAAAATCATCCTTTGAGCCGAAGTTATGGAAAACTAAAGTAATGGGGAAGCTTAATCAAGTGGAAACATGCTCACTATTATAATACGACTAAACAGTTCAAAATAAAAGCTAAAAACCTCTAATAGTATTTAACATCAGTCTACGGAATCTCTAACATAATGAAATCAACATTTTGTTTAAAACTAGGACAAGGCCCCCAGTCGGACCATAAAACAAAGTGAAATGACAAAGTCTAATAACCAAGCCTTTTGAAATAGAGAAGGCTCATAGACTGTAAGTCTTGGACATCCAAATCTATTGCTTAGTGAGACCCGGGATTGTGCCTCAGATCCTGAAATATAGGGATTAATACAGATGTACTGGTAAGCAGAGCAATCCAATAACAATATATATTTTTTTATACAACACAGGTGAGAGATTTTATGAAAAGAGGTATCAAAAAACATTTGAAAACACATAGGCATAGTATGATAGGATTCAAACACATTTCTTTCCTTTGTAACTCAATTTACTTTATAACTATTGAGCTAGATGGTACACCCTACAAGTTCATGTTTCACAAATTGTCAAATCTTGGTTTGCCATAAAGATTGGAGTACAAGTGAGGGGAGAACACGCAAGATCACAAAGCAGGGTGTCAAATTCCTAATCAAGTCAATATGTCATGGTTAGGCACAATATTACAAAGCAGGGCTTCTAACCATAGTCCCGAATTAGGATAACATAATACAAGGTACACAAGATCAAATAGCAGGGTACCAAAGCCCTGTTCGACAAATCTCAATTTCTAGCATAGTGTCTCCAGACTTGTACTTTCTTCAGGTAGCCATCCAACTCACATTAGTCTAGTTTTATCTCATTATAAGAAAACATGAATTATGCTCACAATATTCTTTTCTTTTTATTTTAAAGAAAATTTCTCGATGGGGTATCGTCATACCCCCAATTTGCAAGTCATTTAAAGCCCACCATTTCACAGCCTTTCACATACCAATCATTCAACACATACATATTAATTATCAAAACCTTAGAAACTTAAGAAAATCATCATTTGTTTATAAACTAGCCTTCAACATTGATAACATAGTTTTATTGACCAAAAAAGGGCTCTTAAATCATGCACTTAAAAGTTTATAATTTATTGCAAACAAAGTACATAAACATCATCATGGAATTAAAAGGATTCACAATTAATATTCAAAACCATACTTCAAGTTCAAAGCGCATACACACAAATTGATATGTCAAGATTTTCAAGAAAAGTAACCCTATGATCCGTCAATGGTTTTTCTCAAAATGTTATCACAATTCATGTTTTTTCTTAAAAATGAAAACCCATGCTTATAATCATATGCATACTTGAGTGATTTTTAAAACTTGTTTAAATTCATAAAAAGACACGCCCATGAGATTATAACAATCCCATGTACCTTCGGTTCTTTAGTTTCGAAGAATGAAACCCTAGTCTTGACTCTTTTCTTGAGAATCTCAAAGTTAAAGATGGATTCTTGATCTTTGGGAGGGAGGTTTAGGGTTTTGTTTCTTGATGAATTTGTGTAACATTGGGCATATCATGCCTTAAAAATATTTTAATCAACTGTTAACATGACTTGGTATTGCAGGAAAAAGACAAGACTGCCCTTCGGTTTTAAAAGTTACAGCAGAATCCCAATTTTCTCCAGTAATATTATACGCAAGGAAGACCAACGCAATAGGCGCCGTGATGCGCACTATCGTATTCACCTTCTATTTTTGATTTAAAAAAATGTCCTATCACTCATCCAAAAAATCCAAAACTCCCTCGAGACATCCCCCTTACACCCCTAAATATGAATTAACTTTAAAAACTACATCTCAGGGTCGGGAAGGTTGATTTAAAAATTATTGAAGTTAAGGGCCTAAAATATGACTAAGTCCTTCTTATCACTTAGAAAAATTTTAGGTTGCTATCTCTTTAAGAATGCTACTAAGTATGGTTCCAAGTCAAGAAAGTTACGGGGTGTTACATTATCCCCACTTGGGATTATTCGTCCCCAAATGATAGATCAAAACACAGACAAACATGATTATAAACACATTAAAGAAAAGATAAGGAAGGTAGTAAATGATTTGTACCTTCTATGTCGTCATCCACGGTTTCAAAAAGGTTTGGGTATATAGTTCGCATGTCATCTTATGACTCTTAAGTTGTTTTCTCATATTTTTGATTCTTCCACAACACCTTAACTGAAACTATCTCCTTACTTCTTAGCTTCCGAACTTGGCGATCCAAAATGGCAATATGTTCTTTTTCATAGGACAATGATTCTTTAACATTGATCTCCTCTATAGGCAATACTAGGGAATGATCTCCAATACACTTTTTTAACATGGACACATGGAATAATAGATGTACGAAAGCCAGGTTTACTGGAAAATTTAACTCATAGGTAACCCTACCTACCCTTCTTAGAATATGATACGATACTATATAACGAGGAATAATATTCTTTTTCTTTCCAAACTACATGACTCTCTTTATAGGGGAGACCTTTAGGAATACCCAATCATTAACTTCAAATTCTAAATCTCTTCTTCTAACATCAGCATAAAACCTCTGGAAAATTTGAGCAGTCTTGAGTCGCTCCCTAATGATCTTCACCTTTTCTATTACTAGAACAAGGTTAGGCCTAAATAATCGATTTTCACCCACTTTATACTATCCAATTGATGATCTACACTTTCTTACATAAAGCCCCTCAAAAGGGGCTATATGAATACTAGAATTTTAGATATTATTGTAATCAAATTCTATCAATGGAAAATAATCCACCCAACTACCTTTGAAGTCAATTACGCAGGGCCTCAAGGGTTTGAATGGTGCATTCATAACGACCATCAATCTGAGGGTGGAAAGACCACGAAAACTATGAAGAAAATTGCATACCTTGATCATATATAATAGACACAGGAGCACCATGCAAACTGACTATCTCTCGAATCTATAGCTTAGCATAGTCATCTCCCGAATAGTTTGTCAGCACAGGAAGAAAATGAGAAGACTTGGTAATCCGGTCTACAATCACCCAAATCAAATCATATTGGTTCTAAGACTTTAGAAGCCTCGTAATGAAGTCGATGTTAATCATCTCCCACTTCCACATAGGTAAATCTATCTCTTGAGAAGTCCCACCTGGTCTCAAATGCTCTACCTTGACTTATTGACAATTCATACACTTAGAAACAAAATTAGCAACATCTCTTTTCATAGTATTCCACTAATAAATAGCCTTAAGGTCATGACACATTTTTTGTAGAGCCTGGGTGAACAACAAACCTCAAAGTGTAAGATTCATCAAGAATCCTCTCTCACAACCCATCTACTTTTGGTATACATTGCCTACCCTAATACCTCAAAATCCCATCACCTTTAATATCGAATGCCATCACTTTCTGTTAACCAACATCTTTCTTAATTTGCATCAAGATAGGGTCTTTGGCCAGCTTTTCCTTAACTTAACACATAAGGAGGATTTAGCTATCTTATGAATGAATACCATCCATCTTTGAAATTCAGAAGTTGGACTCTTAAATTTGTAAGCTAGTGAATATATTTCTTCATCTCCCTCTTTCCTTTCTCAATATGAGAAAGATTTCCCATTGAAAACTTGCTAAGGGTATCGACTACCATATTTGCTTTCCCTGGACGGTAGTGCAGTCTCATGTCATAATCTTTCAACAGTTCCAACCAATGCCTCTACCTGAGATTCAGTTTTTTCTATGTAAAAACATATTGAAAACTATTGTGGTTAGTGAATATATCTACATGCACCCCATATAGATAATGCCGCCAAATTTAAAGTTCACACATCACAACCGCTAACTCCAAGTCATGGGTGGGGTAATTTCACTCATATATCCTTAACTACTTAGATACATAAGCCACCACTCCACCGTGCTACATACGGACACACCCAAGTCCCACCTAGGTGAATCACAATACACAACAAAACCCACAGTACGCTTAGGAAGGGTCAAAACTAGCGCGGTGGTCAACTTGTCTTTCAGTTTCTCAAAACTATTTTCATAGGAGTCAAACCATAATAAATTTACCTTTTTTCTGAGTCAATTTGGTAGAAGGAGTAGCTATGGAAGAAAAACTATCTACGAACCTTCTGTAATACCCGGCCAAACCCAAGAAGCTCCAGATATCAGTTGTAGTCGTGGGTCTGGGCCATTTTCTCACTGACTCAATATTTTAGAGGTCAACCTTAATACCTTTACTACATTTAATATGCCCCAAGAAAGCAATAGCCCTAAGCCAGAATTCACATTTGGAGAACTTCGCATATAATTCATGATCTTTGAGGGTCTAAAGGATGATTTGGAGGTGACTATCATGATCCTCCTCATTCATAGAGTAAACTAAGATATCATCAATGAAAATATGAAGAACAAGTCTAGAAATTAATGAAATACCCTATTCATTAAGTCCATGAAAGCTACAGGGGCATTAGTCAGTCCAAAGGACATAACAAAGAATTCATAATGGCCATATTGGGTTTAAAAATCTATCTTGGGAATGTCATCATCCTTAACCTTAAACTGATGATACCCTCAATAGAGGTTTATTTTTTAGAAACATTTGGCACCTTGGAGTTGATCAAATAAATCATCAATTCTAGGAAGAGGGTACTTATTCTTGATAGTGACCTTATTGAGCTGATGGTAATCTATACACATACGGAGTAAATGGTCTTTCTTACACACAAAGAGCATAGGTACACCCCAGGGAGAAACACTAGGGTGAATAAAGCCCTTGTTAAGAATATTTTTTAGCTGTTCTTTTAGCTTTTTCTATTCAGTGGGGGTCATTCTGTCTGGCAGAGTAATAGTAGGATGAGTATCTGGTAATAAGTCATTACCAAAATCTATCTTTCTATTAGGCGGTATCCCCAGGATTTTATTAGAAAAAACTTCTAGAAATTTGTTACCTACAGGGACAAACTGAAGGGAAGGAATTTTAGTATTGGAATCTTTGACCCAAAAAAGGTGATACAATAACCCTTAGATATAATTTTACAAGCTCTATGATAAAAAATGAACTTTCCCCTAGGTGTTAAAGAATATCCCTCCCACTCTATCAATGGTTCATTAGGAAAGGAGAAAGTAACTTTTTGGGTTCTACAGTTTAGTGTGGCATAACACGAATGGAGCCAATCCATTCTTAAAATGGCATTAAATTCAATCATATCTAGTTCTACTAGATCTGCCACAATATTATGATTATAGATAACACAATTTCTATACACCCTTCTAGCCATAGTCGAGTCACCAAAATGGGTTACACCATCCTAGACATAATCGAGTCTCCAACAGAGGTAAAAATAAAAAAGGGTTCTAAAATGTTTTTGGGCTCAAAACCAAAACTGCCTGCCACATACGGGGTCATATAAGACAAAGTAGACCTTGGGTCAAGCAACATATACATATTATGGGAAAAGATTTGTAATATACCCGTGACCATATTTGGTGAAGCCTCTGCATCTTGGTGGTTAAATAAGGAAAATAACTGGTTGTGAACACCAAAAACATCTAAAGTAGTTCCCTTAAGAGGAGGGGCTATGGAGGCAGCTTGGGACTTAAGCCCCCCCCGCATTCCCTCTAGTTGATGGGCAATCCCTCTGAAAGTTGCCTATTTGGCCAAAAGATTAGAAATTCTATCTTTTAAAAAAACATTTCCCTAGATAGTTCCTCCCACAAATACTACAGCGTGGAAATGATCTAGCAGGTTGGTCACACTCCCCTGGGACTAAGTACCATGCATTTTCCAAATACTGTTAGACTAAGGGTTAAAAGACCGCTGATCAATTAGAGGTCTGGGTGCTGAGACGCTGGCTGATGTTTGAGCATTACTCCAAAACTTCTTTTTATACCACCTTTTACCCCAGTTATTACCACCTTGGTGCTGACTGTTATTCTGGTCTATAGATCTAGCTCTCTTGGCTTGCCTATCTTTTTTCTTTGCCTTTACTAGCCTTTTCTTCTAGTCTTCAACCTATTGTATATGAATAGATAACCTAAAGAAATCCATATCTCTATTTAGCATTTCTTCTTTGCATTCTAACACCAGATCATCTGAAAGACCAAATGCAAACTTCCTCATATGAGCTCTCATGTTCCTTGCCAATTCTGGAGTATAACAGGATAACTGGTTGAACCTCAGTGTGTACTCTTTGACAATCATTTTCCTTTTTTTTTTTTTTATGTTCATCAATTCTTTATCCTTGGACTCCCTTAGTTCTTAGGGAAAAATCATTCTAGGAAGGCCTCCATAAACTTACCCCAAACCGAAGGCTCAAAGTTTCTACCATTTAAATCCTTCCATTCATTATACAACTAGTTGGCCATATCCTTCATCTGATTAGCCGCCAATTGAACCCCTAAAACTTCATTCACATACATATCCTAGAAAATTTTCTATAGTTTATCAATGAACCCTTGTGGGTCCTCATTAACTTTTGTACCAGTAAACATGGGCGGGTTTTATCTTATGAATTGATCAACCCATGTAATTTCATATGATCTCAACATAGATCCTATATTTTTAGACAAACGGGCCTGAGAAGCCACCAAATGAGCTATCATATGCATAGACTGTCGAAACTCAACATTAGAAAGCTCTCTTTAGGAAGATTGAGTACGGTTAGCTACAAACCAAGGAGCCCTAGGTGGACTAGTCTGAACAGTAGGAACTCATATAGTAACAAAAAAATCTAGAATATGATCTCTATTATGGCTCCATATCCCATAGGTAGGACAGACATCCTCAGCTTGGGCATTCTATTCATTGGATCGACAAGGAGGAATGATAACTTTTTTGAAATATAGGAAATCATTAATCAGAGGACATATAGACTATAGCATGAACTAAATCATGGAAAGAAGAGATACATTCCTAAATGCCTTGTAGCCTCTTACTTATAAATGTAGCGTGATACACACCCATAAATAGGACTCTACATAATGCGATTTCACAGAAACCCTGGGGCCATGAAACATGCTCTGATACTAAGCTTGTCATGACTCAAGATGAGGTCCTGGACATGATGGGAATCCCCAACCATGTAGGACTGAGTTCCCCTTTCTATCTGGCAGTCATACACACGTTCATATAATATAAAGTAATGCAGAAGTATAACCATGAGGAAACATAGTCACTATTATAATATGACTGAACAATTCAAAATAAAAGACAAAAATCTCTAATAGTATTTAACATTAGTATGCAAAATATCTAACACAATGAAATCAACATTATGTCTAAAACTGGGACAAAGCCCCCAGTTGGACCACAAAACAAAGTGAAATGACAAAGTCTATTAACCAGGCCTTTCGAAATAGAGAAGGCTCACCAGCTATAAGTCTTGGACACCCTAATATACTGCTTAGTGGGACCCTAGGACTGTTCCTGAGATCCTAAAATATAGGGGTCAATACAGATGTACTGGTATGCAGAGCAATCCAAAAGCAAGATATATTTTTTTATTCAACAAATGTGAGAGCTTTTATAAAAAAAGGTATCACAAAATAATTTGAAAACACATGGGAATATTTTGATAGGTTTAAAACAAAAGTCTTTCCTTTGTAACTCAATTTACTTCAACATTATTGAGCTAGATCCCTACAAGTTCATGTTTTCATAAACTGCCTAATCTTGGTTTTCCGCTAAGATTGGAGTACTAGTGAGGGAAGTATACACAAGATTACAAAGTATAGTGATAAATAATAAATCAAGTAAGTATATCATGGTTGGGGACAAGATCACAAAGCAGGGCTCCTAACCATAGTCCTGAATTGGGACGGCATAATACAAGGTACATAAGATCACATAGCAAGGTACCAAAGTCCCATTACAGCAAATCATGTTTTCCAATACAGAGTCTCTGCTTTCTTTGGGTAACCATCCAACTCACATTATTCTAGTTTTAGCTAATTATAAGAAAACATGCAGCATACTCACAACATTCTTTTCTTTTTCTTTCAAAGGCAATTTGTCAATAGGGTATCGTTATACCCCTAACTTGCAAGTCATTTATAGCCCACCATTTCACAGCCTTTTGCATACCAATCATTCAACACATTCATATTGATTATCAAAACCTTAAAACTAAAGAAAATCATTATTTGATTATAAACTATCCCTCAACATTGATTTAACATAGTTCTATTGATAAAAAATGGGCTCTTAAATCATGCTCTCAATAGTTTACAATTCACATCATACAAAGTACATAAATATCATCATAGGATTAAAAGGATTCAAAATTCATATTTAAAACCATCCTTCAAGTTGAAAGAACAGACACACGAATTCATAAGTTAAGCTTTTCAAGGAAAGTAACCCCATGATTCTTCAATGTTTTTTCTTAAATTATATCATAATTCATGCTTTTTGTTAAAAATGAAAACCCACGCTTATAATCATATACATACTTCAGTGATTTTTAAAACTTTTTAAATTCATAAAAACACATGAAAATGAGATTAGGACATCCCCACATACCTTAGGTTCTATAGTTCGAAGAATGAAACCTTAGTCTTGACCCTTTTCTTGAGAATCTTGAAGTTAAAAATGGATTTTTGATCTTTGTGAGGGAAGTTTAGGGTTTTATTTCTTGATGAATTTGTGTAATTTTGGGCATATCATGCCCTAAAAATGTTTTAATAAACTTTTAACATGACTTGGGATTGCAGGGAAAAGATGAGACTGCCCCTCAATTTTAAAAGTTACAACAAAATCCCAATTTTATCCAGCGACACAACGCACCAGGAGAACCAATGGGACAGGTACCAAGATGCACCGCTATCGTGTTGAAGTTCTATTTTTGATTTATAAACACATCCTATTCCTCATCCAAAATAACTGAAACTCCCCGAGACTTCCCCTTACACCTTTGAGCATGAACCAACTTAAAAATCCAAGTCTTAGGTTCGGGAAGGTCGATTTAAAAATCATTGAAATTAAGGGCCTAAAATATGACTAAATCCTTCTTAAAACTTAGAAAAATTTTAGGTTGCTAGATCTTTAAGAATGCTACTAAGTAAGGTACCAAGTTGAGAAAGTTATAGGGTGTTACACCACAGTCTTGGTTACTGTCTGTCCCTATAGCCGTCACTAGAATCCCAAGGTAGTAGCATACTAGTTTAGAGTGACTGAAGAGAGAGCCATCCCAGCTAACCTGAATGGTCATTTTGTTGGGTTTTAATTCCTTTATTACCAAGGACACTTTTGTGCCTTGGTAGAGACTATAAGTAGAAACTCCTATTTTCATTAGTTTTACTTTGTATATTAAATGAATCTTAAACTTGAAAGTGTGATTGGTGGATATGTATTAAATTATTTTTTAAAAATTAGGTTTTTAATGGCATTGAATCCCTCTAGGTCCATCTAGGTGATTTGGTTCTTTAGAATATTAGATTAAGGCTTTTTGAGATTGAAACACTCATTATTTGTTAATTTCTTCCATTTTGTTCTGTCAATCTATCTATCTTCAATCTTACATTGTTTATCCTTAGCTTTTGAAGTTAGGTTCTTATTCCAGTGTAAGATTCATATCATTTGGTATTAGAGCAGAGCTTAGGATCATTCCCACGTTCTAGTCTTGGGTTTGTTATCTAGAACATCATAGAAAAGTATCATTCATGTTTTTAGGTCATTTTTAAATTTTGAGATTTTGGTTTTTGTGTCTTCTTGTGCTTCTAGTGCTAAAATAGTGTTCTTTAGTGATGTTTTAGTTATTACCTCAAATTTGAGCAAAAATCGACAAGTATTAAGTAAGCCACCATTGTTGAATCTTGAGTTTGAAGAAACTTCAAATGGGTTCTCAAATATGAAAATTTCGGGTGAGTTTCTGAAGTATAAAAACTATTGGGGTTTGTTCGGGAGCTTGGATTTTGAATTTTATCAACTTTCTAGGTTTTTTACTTGAGGTTCAAAATTTGAATGTTCTTCAAGTTCTTCATATCTTGTTGAAGAAAATCTACAAAAGAAAGAGTTTGATCTAAAAGAAATGATTTGTACTTGTTTATTTTAAAGAATATTCCAAAAAAAGGATGAGGGCCCCACAAAATACTCACCTATAGATAAGGGATGACTTGGGAGATGATCAGTCCCCAATCTAGCTACCAATCACAGCATCAGTTTCTTCAAATAAGCTAAATCCACCTACTGGATAAGGAGCGATGACTTGAGGGATGGCCAATCACCCTAGTAATGACCTGTCACACCCCTAATCACCCCAAAAAAGTTCCATGAGCTTATTTTATATTCCTAGTTTCAATTCCTTGATTCTAACACTAATTAAAAACTAGTAATCCATCTACTTAGTTGTGAATTAGTTCTTGAGCTTATTTCATTCTTAGTCCCAATTCTTTGAGTGTTTTTCTCATTCCCATATTATCATAATTTCTTATCTAGAGTCCGTACGATGTTTCTTTGAGTCTTTTAAATGAAAATCTATTCTGGAAAAGAGTGGACATCACAACTCTCATTAGAGTATAAACCAACACTCAACACTTGTATATCTAAGTGTGAGGCTTACCAAGATTTGTAGACTTGTGAGGTTATTTCTTTAAATGCTAACTTGGTTTGATGTTTTTGCTAGTGTATTTATTCATGGGTACAATGGCTCCTGGAGGTGAAACATCACAAACCATGGATAGTAACACCACAAATACTACCTTAGCTTCCCTTGAAGATCTCAACTGTAAATTTGAATCCTTGGACGCTAAGGTAGGATCACTTGAAGGGTGTATGTCTAGAATGGACGATAAGGTAGGATCACTTGAAAGAAGTAGGTCAACCATGGATAGACGGATATTGATCATGGAAGTTTGACTCAAATCCACCCTATCAACTACCCAAAACTACCATACTTCATCTAGAAGGAATGCTTAAAACACATCTACTGCCATTTCCCTAGAAACCCTCCACCAAATGCTTAATCTACTAAGACCAACATAAGACCCTACCACCCAAACCACCATATATCCACAAAATTGAAATACTGTTCGACCACTATAACCACAATTAAACCAAACTCAACAAAAAGAACCTAGAAACAAAATACCCCAACCTCTACTAAACCAAATTCCAGCATTCCAAGCACTCACTAATTAAAACTGACCCTTCCAAGAGAAAGAAGAAGGAAGAGAGGAACAACAGAAAGATTTTGGATCCTTTGATGAATATGATATTTAAGAGAAGAACATGAGGAATATACCAATGAGTTAAGGAGGTCATCGAGGTAAAGGAGGAAGACTTGGTACGGTACCTTATGAAAGAAGAAATATGGGAAATTATCCCCAAGGTAATGACCAAGGGAACTTTAATAGAAACCAACATAGCAATTGAGATCGGGATGTTGGAATCAATTCAATCAAGGTTAGTCTTTCAACTTTTAATGGTAAAGATGACCAAGGGAACTTTAATAGAAACCAACATAGCAATTGAGATCGGGATGTTGGAATCAATTCAATCAAGGTTAGTCTTTCAACTTTTAATGGTAAAGATGACCCTAAGGTTTGATTATCTTAGGAATCCACTTGTGAAAGCTCTTTCAAGTTAATGATCTCACTAAAGAGAAGAAGATTTGTTATTCTAAGCTTGTTTTGAAGGGTTTGCTAATACATGGTTGGAATATGCCAAGAGATTTGGTAATGTGTTAAATGAGGGACAAAACCCTTAATTAAATGCATTGAAGGGACTCTTGAGACTAAAGTATGTACTAAAAAGGTATAGGCATGAGTTACTTGCCAAGATATACAACTTGAGGAAATGAAGCAAGAGTGTCTTTACCTATTATGATGAATCACAACAATTAATCTTGAATATAGAGTATAATGAGAACATGAAAAATGCCATCATACGCTTTAAGGTTGGGTTGAATAAAGAGATCTCTTCCTCCATGGTTATCCATAAGTTTGAAGCTATAGAAGAAATCTTCCAAGCGGCTTTGGAAAATGAGAAGGATATTAAGGATAAATATCCATCATGTCCAAAGGGTACTCATCAACTAATCTTTGGAGTAAGAGAAAGGAGATAGGTCAATCTTCATTAGGATGGAACAAAAATAACGACATCAACAAGTCCTATGAGAAGAAACTCGTAGAGAAGACTACTCCAAAGTACCCACTAAGGAATGAAGGTAACAAATATCCCACTCTAAATCCTAATATTTTTTAATGTTTTATATGTCAAGGATGGGGATAAAAGTCAATGAGTGTCCCAATCCAAGAAATGTGTTCCTTAGATATGGTAGATTGTATTACCTTAAAGAAGAGGTGGGACTAGAATCAGATGAGAATAATAAGAAATCCAAAGATGGAGAGCATGTTGAAGAAGAGGAAAAAGTAGAAGGAGACGATGAAGATGCTTTACCTAAAGATGGAGAGTTTGAAGTGCCTAACCATGCATAAGACAAGTGATGATTAGTAAGACTTTAGATGAACCCAGTGAAAAGGAAAATCTATTCCATACTAAATGTTTTATCAAAGAGAATGTGGGCTCATTGATCATTGATAGTGCTAGTTGTTCCAATGTAGCTAATGTCATAATGGCTGATTTACTAAAGCTACCCACCACCAAGAAAAATACTCCATACAAATTCCAGTGGGTAAATGAAAATAGAGAATTAAAAGTTAAGATTGAGAATTATCAATATGAGGTACTTTGTGATGTAATTCCCATGATTATAAAATATTGTTGGGAAGACCATGGGAATATGATCAGTCAGCTAAGCATGATGGAAGAGCCAATTAGTATTTTCTCAAATTAAGTGACTAAAGTTTACACAACATCCTTTTTTACCTTCACAGGTGACTGAGGCTCATCAAAGATTGAGAGGGTTAAAAGACAAATGAAAGAAGGTAAGAGAAGAGGTGGACAATGAAAGGAAAGGTAATGAAGGAGAGGAAGGAAGGAGGTTTAAGGAAAAGAACCTGATGGTGATGTTGTCTAGAAACAAGGATCTCTTCAAAGATCATGACATGAAAACTCCCATTCTTCTCCTAGTCCATTCTTTTCACTTCACTCTACTTTACCTATTCCCTATTTTATTTCTCTAGTTTTAAAATACTATGAAGTTGTGCTTCTGAAGGAACTTTGGGAAGGGTTACCCCTTCTTCGAGAAATTGAACATCAAATTGATTTTGTATTGGCTCTCAATTTTTAAACAAACCAGCTTATAAAAGTAACCCTATGGATATTAAGAAGATTTAAAAGAATGTTTAGAAACTCCTCAACAATGGATACATTAAATAAAGTATGATTCCATGTGTAGTCTAGGTGTTGTTGGTGCTAAATAAAGATGGGACATAGCTCATGTGTGTAGATAGTCAGGAAATTAATAAAATAATGGTAATGTATTATCACCCAATTCCCCACTTGGATGATATGCTTGATGAGTTTCATAGTTTATGTGTGTTTTCTATAATAAATCTTAGGAGTGGGTACCACCAAATTCAGATGCAACTGGGTGATGAGTGTAACACTGCATTCAAGACCAAGTTTGGTCTATATGAATGGATGGTTATTCCTTTTGGAATAGAGAACACACCTAGTCATTGGAAATTTCACTGTGGTATACTTTGATGATGTCATAGTTTATAGAAAATCCCTTAAAAAGCATGTTTAAATTTGCAAAGTATGTTTGAAATGCTTAGAAGAGAAAAGTTGTATGCTAATCTTGAAAATTGCTCTTTTAGTGTGAATGAAGTAGTGGTCTTGGGATTTCTTGTAATCTAAAGTGGGGTCGAGGTGGATGAATCTAATATAGACTCCATTAAGAATAGGATAACTCTAAAATCCATTAGTGTATACGAAGATTCCATGGGTTGGAAAGTTCTTATAAGGGATTCGTCATATGATTTGGCACCATCACCACTTCCTTGACCGAGCTGAACTATAAGGACAAATATTTTAAATGGGGTGTTGAGAAAGCCAATGCATTTAAAGTTTTGAAGTCTATGCATAGCTCTTCTCCCATGTTGCAATTACCCAACTTTGACAAAATTTGGAGATTGAATTTGGTGTGAGTAAGGTGGGCATAGGTGCCGTCTTAATGCAAGACCATAAACCTAGTTTCTATTTTTGTGAAAATCTCAAGGGCACAACTTTGAATTATTCAACTTATGATTTAGAGTTGTACACCTTGATTCGAGTATTGGGTAATTAACAATATTATTTATGGACCAAGGAGTTCTTGATTCAAATCGACCATGAATCATTGAAGCACGTCTGAGCCTAAGATAAATTGAATAAGCGACATGCCAAATAGATTGAGTTTATAGAGTATTTCCCTTATGTAATTCAATACAAAAGGGAAAGGAAAATATGGTAGCCAATGCATTATTTAGGAAACATGTGTTACTCTCTACATTATCTTCTAAGTTGATGGATTTTGAGTGTCTAAAGGCAATGTATCTTGAGAACCCAACCTTTGACCAAATCTTTCAAGATTGTGAGGAATGGGGTAGGTAAAGATGGATATGAGATAGGACTTCTATACCTTTTTTCTAAGTTTGATGGCTTCTTATTTAAAGGAAAGAGGTGTGTGTGCCCTTTAGCTCATAAAGAGAGTTTTTTGTGATAGAGGAACACAATGGTGGAATGATGGGTCACATTGAAATTGAAAATACCCTTGGGATCCTAGAGGAACCATTTTATTGGCCCACGATGCATTACAATATTGCTAGAATTTTTGTCTAATGTATGTATGTAGCAGTGCCAAATCACGCATTCTCCCTCAAGGATTATATACCCCAGTACCCACTCCTATATATCCATGGAATAATATTTCTATGGAGTTTTTTTGTGGATTTCCTAGGACGAGGAGGGGTAGGGATAGTATCTTTGTTATGGTTGACTGGTTCTAAAAATTGGCCCACTTCTTCCCCTGTCATAAGAGTGATGATGCACCCAATGTAGCCTCCTTGTTTTTTGAGAATGTTATAAATTTGAATGGATACATAGGACCATTGTTAGTGATAGGGACTCCAAGTTCCTTTGTCAATTTTGAAGGTCATTATGGGGTAAGATTGGCACCAAATTGCTTCTCTCAACGTTATGCCACCTACAAATTGATGGCCAAATAGAAGTGGTAAATAAGACTTTGGGTTCTATGCTGCATTTTATGGTTTAAGGTAGAATGGAATCTTGGTAAGATCATCTACACTTCATTAAGTTTACTTATAATTATGTTGTTCATTCGACTATTGGTATGACTCCTTCTAAATATGTTTATGGTTTTAATCCCCTTATCCGTTTGGATCTTACTCCTTTATCTAGTGATGTAGTGATTAGCATAGATGGAAATCAAAGGGTGAAAGTAATGAACAAGCTACATAAGAAGGTGATGCTTCACCTTGAAAAAAATAATTGAGAAGTGGCAAAAAAGATGAACAAAGGGTAAATAAGGATTGTTCTTAAACCAGGTGATTAGGTATGGGTAAATATTTCGAAGGATCGATTCCTAACCCAATGAAACAACAAGTTGATGCCTCGAGGAGACAGGCCATTCTAAGTTCTTAAGAGGATACATGATAATGACTATAAGATTAATCTTTCTCCATATTATCAAGTACACAATACCTTCAACATATGTGATCTCTCACCTCTTGATGTAATAGAATATACTGAATCCATGGATTTAAGTTCAAACCCGTCTAAAGATGGAGAGGATGATATAATTCTGAATGCCTGAAGGACACATTGAATTCCCTTAATACCTCTTACTAGAAGTTAAGTGTGAGAGTTATAAGGTTTACTAGCTATGCTAGCCATAAGAGAGATGTTGGAGCTTGTTTTGATGCCTACGTTAGGGTGCCATGTGTTGAGGATTGAGTTGGGAGGAAAAAATAAAAAAGAAGACAATGGACTTTATTATCTTGGAGGGACTAGAGGTATGACGTCCCACCATCATGGTGATTGTCTATCCCTAGAGCTGTCATAGTAAGCCCAAGGTAGTAGTAAACTGGTTCAAAATGACTAAAGGAAGGACTACCTATCCCTTCCTTTACTGACCATTGGGTCGGCTGTCCAAGCTAAGCAGAATGGTCGTTTTATTGGGTTTTGATTCCTTTATTTCCAAGGTTAATTTTGGGACATTGTAGAAACAATAAATAGAAACTCCTATTATTTTCATTAGTTTTACATTGAATATTGAATAATCTTTCACTTGAGTGTGTGATTGGTGAACTTGTATTGAATGCTTGTTTAGAAATGGGGTTTTTCAGGGCATTGAATCCCTTTAGGTCTATGTAAGAGATTTGGTGCTTGATAATATTAGATTAAGCATTTTTAAGTTTGAAACACTAATTAGTTCTTAATTTCTTCTATTCTCTTATGTCAATCTATCTATCTTCAATCTTATGTTTTTTTATCTTTCGTTTATGAAGTTTGGTTCTTTTTCCCATAGTTAGAATCATATCAATCTATACATTCAAGATATTGTTAAGTTACATGATGAAGCAGTGTCAATCATATTTGATAGAGGTGTGCAGTTTACTATTGAATTTTGTAAATATTTTTAGGAGGAATTGCGTACTCAACAAACCTTAGTACCAACCCCATCCTACTATAGACAGACAAGCTCAGAATATGATTCATACTTTGGAAGATATGTTAAGGTCATATTCAATTGATTTTAATGGCAGTTCATCAATTGGAAACTAGAATTAATGTTTTTCTACCTAAGGTTGACAACTTGGGTTGATAAGTCGTCATATAGGTAATGGACCGTCAGCTTAGGTTGTCACTTTGTTGACAGGCTGACATGTTGGAGTAAAATAAGTATAACTTTTTGCTACAATATTGGATTAAGGTGAAAAAAAGTGTGTTGGAAATAAGACTTAATGTCCTTTCATTTGATATATAGTAGGACCTCTAAATCGTTATATACTAGAATTTATGGTAGATGGATATTTACCCAAGTTGAGACGTTCACTAAAACTTAATCGATAGAAATGTTCGCAACTCGTCTCTGAGTTAGGAGATATTTGTGACCTAATTTCATATCCAAAGGTATTCCCACACTAGATTATTAACCATTATATATATATATATATATATATATATATTAACAAGAAATAATTGGGTTCGAATCTATATGCATAGGAGCGATGGTTTGAATTCTAGCCCCAAAAATGCAGGGTATAACACTATCTCCCCCTTGAATCATTCGTCCTCGAATGATGGGTAGGAAATTATTGAAACACTAAAAGTATGGAATAATGAAGACATGGAATGTATGCTAATGAAGGATATAACTGAGCTGAATCTTTACAAAGTCTATTCTGAAGCTGATTTCTGAACTGACTTGACTTTACTGACTATAAGGAACTGATTCATGCTGGGAGTTCAGAACTCATGTGAACTTTCCATGATACAATAATAAATATAGAAATTCAAAGTGCTAATTGATTTATTAAAATTCCTAGATTTAATAGGGATGGAATAGAGTATGCAATTTATCATTTAGAAATTACCCCTCAATAAGACACATATAAGAATCAATGGAAAATGGCTTCATGTCATCACCGAGTATAGTATGCAAGCACGAATCATGAGGTAATCAGACCAACTTCATACAAGTGTATTACAATGCTTGAGATGGAATACTTGGAAAATAGAGGTTATGCACTGTACAATAGTGAATTGAGTCAGGACAAAACAACTGAATCTGAAACTGATGCATGAACTGAGCTGAATATGTAATTTGCATGAATGCAAACATTTTTCCTCATAGAATGTCCTTACTCATGAAACATTGGGTAGTAATACAAAATGGAAAGGTCGAAATCTGTAAGATCTTATCTGCTTGATTCCTAAATTGGATTGCAGGTTATACGGACTGAATCATACTGAAAGCTTATACTCAACTAGAGTATTTCTTCAACGCTCTTTCTAATTTGCTCTAACAAATTTAGGAAGCAAAGGATATTTGAATACGAAGTCGTAACATGGATATAACTCTGTAACATGGGACATAGACATATAAGCTAGGGTAGAATTATTAGGCTTTTGGCAATGCAACTTCTTACTTTCAAGCTCAGCAACACTTGTCAAATACCCCCTCAACTATAATATTCCCCTTAAATACCATACTCATTTGGTTCAACTTATAATTCATACATGGGCATTGATAAATCCATCTTATAAAGTCTAAAATAAACTAAATCCTCTCACCATGATCAAGCTTAACTCAAAATTATAGGGTACAACGCACGCTATAATACTAATTTAAACCACATGATTAAAACTTTTATGTCTTTTTAGAGCTCACAACCTAAGCATAACATGCCTTTCATCTTAAATGACTAACTCAAAACTCTTACTATGGATTCTATTGCGTATATTGTATTCCTTCACTTACATCCTAACATGACATTCAAGCCTATCTTTATAACCACATATGAATTTAAACGCAAACACCCATGTAGGTACACTTCTCATATTCTCTAAACTTCTATCAAAAACAACCTTCTTACACTATGCATTAAGAAGACATACTCATAATTCTCAACTAACTATGACATATACCAAAGATTACCCTCAATATTCCCTCATCCTCTAGCTTTAGATAGAAAAGCATCAATTATCGTTCTTAATAAGAGCCATCAACTCCCTCTCATCTAAACCATTGATTATCCTTTATCATTACCACTATCTTAACATAATAAGAGGTTACTTAAGGGCTAACATATAAGGACATGAATCACGAAAGAATACGATACGTAACCTTGACATGTAGCTGAGGCCATAGGAATAGCTCATTAAAGGGATCTAAACTGAGGACGTACAAGATATAAATCTGAATTTTATTGACCATTTAGAGTGTTGCATGTGTATTTAAATTGAACATACTTTAAAGAATGAGTACATGAGTCATAAGAAAAATTTCCTGAATTTGGAGTTCATAATTTATGGAATATGACTCCGACTTCTGAGAGAACTAGAGTTCGTTATACTACGAATTTTGAATGTACATGATATTTTTCTATAGGGTACATAAATATGAAATGTGGTCAAAGGGATGACATGTAAGTCTGGAGTACATTTCGTGATAATTGAAGTATAAAACTTTGTACTGAGATGAGAATGTGCCGGGCATCATCCTCTCTTATTGCTTTTATACACTACACTGGCATCACTACTAGAATATGGAAGCCTGACTTGGTTACTCATTCTACCATCTTCGCCTTAGATTTAAGCCATTACTCTAAGTCTGTGGACCCTCTATTAAATTCTAATCTAAACTACAATCGCATTACTCTAGAGTCTGGGGTATAACAATACACATAAATAAATAAAATAAATAGAAATTACCCTAAATTTCTATTCGTAACACCTATTGCTACTACCTCATTCTGAGATTCAACTCTTTGATTTCTATAGTGCCAAAAATCATCATGTAATAACTTGAACACTTACGAGCTTAGAATCTTCATGAGTATCACCACAACTTGAATTCACACCATCTAGAGCTTCAACTCTTATTTCTATTAGCTTAACCCAACTCTTTAATGAACCATACTAATTTCATTCTTAGTCACTCTCTCAGTACATACCACCCTTGATTTTCTAACTACAATAATCTTTATTAAAGACTTATACTCTCATTTGGAAATATGTATACCTCACTAAACACATAATCATAGCCGATTAATATCACACTTCTATACTTATATTTTTCCCAAATAGGAAGAATCAAATTCATACTTAAATGACTCAACACCATCTATCCAAAACTACTCAACATATCTATTAAGAAAACTATGTATGCTATAGCTAGCCTTCTTCTTCTAAACCACTCAAGGGTACTATTAACAATACACAATACTTAATAAACTTCAAAAATAGTGCAACCACATATCATCTTAGGCATATTTCTATATCATACTTAAATACAAATGCATGAACTTAAGATCTTGCATACATTATTCAATCCTACTAGTTCACTCCCATAAAACTAGCATCACTAACTTCGCAATCATTACTTCCAACTTGATGATCGACCACTGTTCAAACTGAACGTCTAGGGCTAAACATGATTTACAACCCAACCTCACATACTATTCTCACTTAGAAGCTATAAAATAAAGCATCAAGAAATATTAGAACAGTAGAACCTCATAACAACGACAATCAATCATAATCCTATGACATACCTTATTAAAATCAGTTAACACATCCTTCTTCTACATATTATGATTATTTTACCCATCCATACACCTAAATATCTTTCTTAGCTCTATAATTCTAAATTCACAATACTCCACCACCCAATACTTTCATCAATAATCGATACTTTTCTAACACAACATATACTATCAAGAACTCTTTTCATAGTTCAAGAAAACAACAATTCACCTTAACTAATAACTCTTTCTTTACCTTTCTCTAAACTAACACACAAGGACATACACTTCAGTACTAACTCAATCGTATACAAAAGTTCATCTATAGACATTCAATAAATTGCGCTTACCACCTTCTTGTCACTATACTACTAAACCCATACTTCCAACTATAAGAAGGTTCTACTACTTATGAATCATAATACTCTAGGTTTTAATATATCTTGAATACAAAATTTATTTATCAATCTAGGTTCATACTATCTTCTTTTATGAGATCTATCTTTATCGAAGGGTTAATGAGGAATTTTAATACATATCTTCTTCTATCTTAACTGAAGGACTCATGGGGATGATGAAATAAATTTCAACTTGAGTAACTTATAACATATTAGCAAGCTCCTATTGAGCTCCTTATATGACTTTCAAAGTTACTGATAATAAATCTGAGAGCGTTATCTTGGGAGAAATTGGAACTTACTAATTGTGTTATCTCAAGAATAAGTCATAGATGGAGAATTATGGAGTAACACATGAATTGATAGAAGTTTCTAAGAGAATAACATTATTGCATGATTTAGAGTATGAAAGAAAAAAAACTTTTCTTAAATACCCTGTAGCCTCTAGAGAAAAAGTAAACACGTTCCCGCACCATTTCGCATGACACTACTAGACACAGCTTTGAAGACGCCCAAGGACACTTGAACTCTGTACTCTGATCCCATGTTTTTAATGATCCGAGACTACCCCTTAGTCATCATATGGTGCTTAGGACCACAAGTGATCCCAAGCTAACCCTTGTACTGGCATAACTCATGAGCAACTAAATAAAGCACATAAATCTAAGAAAAATATGGAAAATAAATCCTTTTTAAACATGAGCAATACAAAGATACATTAAGATGATTACAACTTTGAGTATACAAAACAAAACTGAAACTGAATACATCAACTATACTGACTGTCTATTAACCCTCTACTATACGTATTATAGGTAGCTGGGATGCGAATAAAACTACCACTAATAGATACATACGAGTAAGAAAATAAAGTACATGAATATTATCTAACTGTAGTCCCCGAAGTTTGAGGACCCATTATCTATGGGTCGGGATCTGCAACTGTCTGATCATGATATATCTAAAATAACTAAACTAGTACCTACATAAGTATAATTTAGCACATAAATGTATATATGGATCAGTACTTTTGGAATGTAATGAACATGTAGGGGTGAATGCATAAGTAAAAGAATAAATGCAACAATTCAAATAAACCTTCAAAACGGCATGCTAAAATGTGAATTTCTCACCTTGGCTTGAATAATAAAACAAAATAATCATAAATATAAATCGTAAAAGACATTTTTGTGAGCCACCACACTTAGTCCTAATAAACTGTACTCTTGTCCTATTCTTCAAATCATGCAATCTAAGTGAAAAGGACTCACTTTTATCGATCTTAAAACTTAACGCTGAAATCTGATAACTGTATCTCAAGTGGAACAATGTCTGAGTAAATTTGTGAGCCTTACACTTAATTTCTAAAAGCTATTCTATTATTCTTTTTTTATTAGGGAGGTTCTTCTAATCAAAATAAACCATGTGAGCTATCATGGAGTCCAACGCCTTATTCCTCTAAGGGAAAAACCTTACGTTGGGGAGAGGTGTCATACTGTTGTCAAGGAGTATAACCTAAGCTATGTGATCACAATTTGTATTAGAATCCCTATAAATGGGAGTAATCTGAATCTGTACCTACGTTGGCTCGTAGTTCTGGGGAAATAGGATGCACTATGCCCACAATTCCCACTAGGTGCTAATACTTCTCCCTTACTTATATGCTCATTCTGTAGGAAATCCACTTTAAAATAGTATAAGTACTTTTAATGAAAACCAATGATGCTTCTATTTACTTAAAATCATAAGCAGTCTGAATAATATGGATTTCATAATCTTAGCTTGGGATCAAAAGATCCATCTTTACTTTTAAAGCACTTTTCAAAACTTATCAATAGAACTTGAAATCATAATCTCCTTATAAAATCATCACTTGTACTTGGGGATCAAAATAGCAAGCTTTAATGCATCAATAAACATATTTAAACTTCATGCTCGCTAGTCACCTTCAAAGCTATCAGCAGTCTCAATTAAGATAGTGGAATGTAACTCATATGGATCTCATGATTTTAATTATGGATATATGTAACTCTCTTGAAATTGAAGCCTTAAATAACATGATAATTCCATAAAATAAAAATAATAAGAATTGGGTATGAACCAACTTCAATTTATGCAAAATTCAACTTAAAATCAAGCTTTGGGCACAAGGGTGGAAGAAAACCGTTGTTCATAACACCACATACCTTAATAGACTTTGAAGTAGAGAACTTGAATTTGAAACACTATGAGATGATCATGAAATATTTCTTGAGATTCTTGGATTATGAAACTAAATTCTTGGTTTCTTGCTTGAAAAGGATGAATTGAATTCTTGGATTCTTGGGGAGAAACCCTAATCTTGACACTTTTTCTTGGGAAATCTTGGATTGAAAGGCTTGAATTCTTGCCTTTAAGTAATCCCTAATTACTCCCTAATCTTGAGAGTGGACAGGATTATGAGTGATTATAAAATGATATTTTATCAGTTAATAGTGTTTAATGCTTGATTTAAGTCATGGGAGGTGAGGGAAAAGACCAAAATACCCCTCCAAATCCAAAATGGGATTTACTGAATTTCATGGGTGACGACTTGGGAGATAAGTCATCACTTAGGTGGTGGCCCATCACCCCAGGTCATTACTTAGAAGTTGGAATCGATTTTGTTTAGCCTAAGGTTGATGAATTGGGATGATAAGTCGTCACATAGCTGATGGCCCGTCAGCTTAGGTCATCACTTTGTTGATAGGCTGATGTGCTGGAGTAAAATGAGTATAATTTTTTTCTCCGATATCAAATTAAGGTGAAACTAATTGAGTTGGAAAGAAGACTCAATTGAATTTCATTTGATTTATAGTAGTTCCTCTAACTCATTACATACCATAATTTATGGTCAATGAAAATTTACCCAAGTTGAGACGTTCACTAAAACTTAATCGATTGAAATGTTCTCAACTCGTCTCTGAGTTAGGAGATATTTATGACCTAAAATCATAGCCAAAGGTATTCCCACACTAGATAATTGATCATCATACATATATTAACAAGGATAACTGGGTTCGAGTCTATATGCATAGGAGCAACGATTTGAATTCTAGCCTAAAAAATGCGGGGTGTTATATAATCTTCTCCTTAGAATCATTCATCCTCGAATGATGGGTAGGAAATTATTGAAACACTAAAAGTTTGGAATAATTAATACATGAAATGTATGATAATGAAGGATATAGCTGAGATGAAACTTTACAAAGTCTATCAGGAAGCTGATTTCTAGGTTGAGTTGACTTTACTAACTATAAGGAACTTATTTATGCTGGGAGTTTAGAACTCACGTGAAATTTCCTTGATACAATCATTAATATAGAAATACAAAGTGCTAATTAATATATTAAATTTTCTAGAGTTACAAGGGAAGGAATAGAGCATGCAATTTCTCATTTAGGAATAATCCTTCAACAAGACACATATAAGAATCAATGGTAAATGGCTTCATGGCATCACCAAGTAGATTATTTAAGCACGAATAATGAGATAACAAGACCAAGGTCGTACAAGAGTATTACAATGTTTGAGATGGAATACTTAAAAAAATGAGGTTATGTACTGAACACTTATGAACTGAGTCACGACTAAAAAGCCGAATCTGAAATTGATCCATGAACTGAGCTGAATTCGAAATTTGTATGAATGGAAATATTTTTTCTCATGGAATGTCATTACTCATGAAACTTTAGGAAGTAAGACTAAATAGAAAGTTGGAATGCTATAGGATCTTATCTTCTTTATTCCTAAATAGGATTACAGACTATACAGTTTGAATCATAATGAAAGTTTATACTCAACTAGAGTACTTCTTCAACGCTCTTTCTGATAAGCTCTAATGAAATTAGGGAGCAAAGAATTCTTGGGCATGATCTGAATGAGATATGTGAATAAGGAGTCATAACATGGCTATAATCTGTAACATGGGACATAAATATATAAATCATAATCAAAGGTAGAATTACTAGGCTTTAGTCAATGCAACTTTTTATTTTCAAGCTTAGCGAAACTTGCCGAATAGTCCCTTAACTATACTATTCCCCTTAAATACTGTACTCATTTAGTTCAACTTATAATTATTATATGGGCATTGATAAATCCATATTCTAAAGTCTAAACCACATAATTTAATCTTCTATGTGTTTTCAGAGCTCACAACCTAAGCATAACATGCCTTACCACTTAAATTAATAAATCAAACTCTTACTAGAGATTTACTAGTGCATGTTGTATTCCTTCACTTACATCCTAACATGACATTTAAGCCTATATTTATAACCATATAGGAATTTTAAGGCAAACACCTATATTGGTGCACTTCTTATATTCTCTAAACCTCTATCAACGACAACCTTCTTGAACTATGCATTAAGAAAACATACTCACAATTCTCAACTAACTATGACATATACCAAAGATTTACCTCAATATTCCTAAATTCTCTAGCTTTAAATAGAAAAGCATAAATTACCTTTCTTAATAAGGGCCATCAACTCCCTCTTATCTAAACTATTAATTATCCTTTATCATTGCAACTATCTTAACATAATAAGAAGTCACTTAAGGGATAACATATAAGGACCTGAAGCACGAAAGGATACTATACATAACCTTGACATTTAGCTGAGGTTGGAGGAATAGTTCATTAAAGAGATCTAAATGAGGACATACATGATATAAATCAGAATTTTTCTGATCATATAGAGTGTTGCATAAGTATTGAAATTGAACATACTATAAAGCATGAGTACATGAGTCATGAGCAGCATCTTCTGAATTTGGAGTTCATAGTTAAGACTCTGACTTTTGAGTGAACTAGAGTTCCATGTACTGAAAATTGGAACGTACATGATTTTTTTCTAATGGTACATAAATATGAACAATGGTCATGGGATGACACGTAAGTCATGAGTAGATATCATGATAACTGAAGTATAAAAATTTGTACTGAGATGAGAATGGGTTGGTCATTATCCTCCCTTATTGCGTTTCTACACTACAGTGGCATCACTACTAGAATATGGAAGCCTGACTTTCTTACTCATCCTACCATCTCTCCCTTTGCTTAAGCCCCACTATAAGTCTATGGGACCCTCTACTAAACTCTAATCTAAACTGCTATCGCATTACTCTAGAGTCTGGGGTATAAAAATACACATAAATAAATAAATAAATCAAACTAAATTTACCCTGAAATATTATTTGTAATGCCCACTGCTACTACCTTCTTCTTAGATTCAACTCTTTGATTTCTATAGCCCCAAAAATCATTATGTAATAGCTTGAACACTTACTAGCTTAGAATCTTTATGAGTGTCTCCATACCCTGAGTTCACACTATCTAGAGTTTCAACTCGTACTTCTATTAGCTCAACTCAACCCTTTAAGGAACCATACTAACTTCATTCTTGGTCATTCCCTTAGTGCATGCCACCCTTAACTTTATAACTACAATAATCTTTATTATAGACTTATACTCTCATTTGCAAATATGTCTACCTCACTAAAGACATAATCATAGCCTACCAAGATCATACTTGTATACTTATATTTTTCCCAAATCGTAATAATCAAATTCATACTTAAATGACTCAACAACATCTATCCAAAACTCCTCAACTTAGCTATTAAGAACACTATGTATGCTATAGCTATCCTTCTTTTTCTTAACCACTCAAGGTTACTATTAATAACACATAATAAACTTTGAAAATACTGCAACCCCATATCACCTTGGGCACACCTCTAAATCATACTTAATTACGAATACATTAACTTAAGCTCTTACATACATTATTCAAGCCTACTATATCACTCCCATATAACTTGAATCACTAACTACGCGATCATTACTTCCAGCTTGATGATCATGTACTGTTCAAACTTAATGTCTAGTGCTAAACATGATTTACACCCCAAACTTACATATTATTCTCACTTGGAAGGTATAAAACAAAGCATCAAGAAACATTAGTACACTAGAACCTCATAACAATGACAATCAATCATAATCTATGACATACCTTATTAAAATTTGTTAACGCATCCTTCTTCTACATATTATTACTATTTCATCCATCCATACACCTAAATATATTTCTTAGCTCTATAAGCCTAAATTCACAATACTCCTCCACCCAATACTTTCATTAATAAACTATACTTTTCTAACACAACAAATACCATCAAGAACTCTTTTCATACTTCAACCAAACAATAATTCACCTTAACTCTTCTCTACCTTTAACTAAACTAACACATAAGGACATATTACTTCACTAGTAACTTAATCGTATACAAAAAATCATCTATATACATTCAATAAATTGCCCTTACCTTCTTTCTTTTCACTACACTTATAAGCGCATACTTCCAACTATAAGAAGGTTTTACTACTTATGAATCATAACACTCTAGGTTTTAATATCTCTTGACTACAAACTTTATTCAACAATCTAGGTTCATACTATCTCCTCTTATGATATATATCTGTATCAAAGGGTTAATGAGGAATCTGAATACATATCTTACTTTTTCTTAATTGAAGGACTCATGGGGATGATAAAATAACTTTCAACTTGAGGAACTTATAACACATTAGCAAGCTCCTCTCAAGCCCCTTGTGTGACTGCTGAAGTTACTGATAGTAAATTTGAGTGGGTTAACTTGGTAGGAAGTGGAAAATATTAATTGTGTAATCTTGAGAATAAGTCATAGATAGAAAATTATGGAGTAACACACAAATTGATAGAAGTTCTTGAGAGAAAAACTTTACTATACGATTTAGAGTATGAAAGATAGGAAATTTTTCTTAAATGCCCTATCTCGAAGAAAAGTACAAACGTCTCTGTACCATTCCATAAGACTCTACTAGACACAGATTCAAAAACACCCTAGGACATTTGAAATTTGTGCTCTGATAGAAAGTTTGTAATGTCTCGATACTACCCCTAGTCGTTACACAGTTCTTAGGACCACAAGTAATCCCAAGCTTACCCTTGTACTAGAATAATTTATGAGCAACTGAATAAAGCACATAAATTTAAAAAAATTTGGAAAATAAATCTTTTCCGAACTTGATCAATACAAAGCTACATTAAGATAATTACAACTTTTCATATACAAAAGAAAACTAAAACTGAATACATCAACTATACAGCCTCTACTATACTGATTATAGGTAGCTGGGATGTGACTCCAAAAACCACTAATAAATAAATTTGAGTAAGAAAATAAAGTACATGAACATCATCTAACTAAAGTCCCCAAAGTAGAAGGACTCATCATCCGTGGGTCGGGATCTGCAACTGTCTTATTGTGATATATGGACTACAAATGAATTGGTACCTACATTATTAAATATGTAGAACATAGACGTATATGTGGATTAGTACTTTTGGAATGTACTGAGCATATAAGGGTGAATGCATAAGTAATACAATAAATGCAACAATTCACATAAACTTTCAAAATGTCATGCTAAATGTAAGTGACCCACCTTGACTTAAATAATAAAACAAAATAATCATAAATATAAAGCGTGAAAGAAATTCTTGTGAGCCACCACACTTAGTTCTAATAAACTGTACTCTTATCCAATTCTTCAAACCATTCAAGCTAAGTGAAAAGGACTCATTTTTATCGATCTTAAAAATTAAAGCTGAAATCTGATAACTGTATCTTAAATGGAACAATGTCTGAGTAAATTTGTGAGCCTTTACACTTAGTTTCTAAAAACTGTTCTATAATTCTTTTTTGTTAGGGAGGTTATTCTAACCAACATAAAATTTGTAAGCTATCATGGAGTCCAACATCTTGTTCCCTTAAGAGAAAAACCTCAGGTTGGGGAGAGGTGTCATACTCTTTCCATAGAGTGTAACCTAAGCTATGTAATAGCAATCTGTATCTGCATCCTTATAAATGGGAATAATCTGAATCTGTACCTATGCTGGCTCGTAGTTCTGGGGAAATGGGATGTACTAAAAATACACTTCTCGCTCGGTGCTAAATACTTCTCCCTTACTTATATGCTTATTCTGTAGGAAATCCACTTTAAGATAGTATAAGTATTTGTAATGAAAACCAATTATGCTTATCTTTACTTTAAATCATAAAAAATCTTAATAATGTGTATTCATAATCTTATCTTAGGATCAAAATATCCCTCTTTTCTTTAAAACACTTTTCAAAACTTATCAATAGAACCTGAGATCATAATCTACTTATGAACTCATCACTTATACTTGGGGCTAAAAATAGCAAGATTTAATGTATCAATGAACATATTTAAACTTCATTCTCAATTATCATCTTAAAAGATGTCAACAATCTCAATTAAGATAGTGGAATGTAACTCATAATATGGATCTCATGATTTCAAACATGGATATATGCAAATCTCTTAAAATTAAAGCCTTAAATTATATGATAATTCCATAAACTATAAATTATAAGAATTAGGCATGAAACCTAACTTCAATTTATACAAAATTCAACTTAAAATCAAGGTTTGGGAACAAGGGTGGAAGAAAACCATTTTTCATAACTCCACTTACCATTATAGACTTGATTTGATGTAGAGAACTTGACTTTGAAACCTTAGGAGATGATATTGAAAGCTTTCTTGAGATTCTTGGATTATGAAACTAAATTATTGGTTTCTTTATTGAAGAGGATGAATTGAATTCTTGGATTCTGGAGGAGAAACCCTAATCGTGAAACTTTTTCTTGGAAAATCTTGAATTGAAAAGCTTGAATTCTTGACTTGAAGAAAACCCTAATTTCTCCTTGATCTTGAGAGTGGACAGGATTATGAGTGATTGCAAACTTATATTTTATCATTTAATACTGTTTAATGGTTGATTTAACTCGTGGGAGGTGAGGGAAAAGACAAAAATACTCCTCCAAATCCAAATGAAAATTGCTGAATTTCATGGGTGACGACTTGGGCTGATAAGTTGTCACTTAAATAATGGTTCGTCATCCCAGGTTGTCACTTGGAAGCTGGAATTGATGTTTTACCTCCTAAGGTTGATGACTTGGGTTGATAATTTGTCACATAGGTGACGGCCTATCAGTTCAGGTCGTCACTTTGTTGACAGGCTGACATGCTGGAGTAAAATGAACAAAATGTTTTGCTTCGATATCGGATTATGGTGAAATTAAGTTTGTTGGAAATAAGACTCGATGAAATTTAATTAGATTTATAGTAGGACATCTAACTCATTATATACCAGAATTTATGGTCAATGAAAATTTACACAAGTTGAGACGTTCACTAAAACATAATCAATAGAAATGTTCTCAACTCGTCTATGGGTTAGGAGATATTTGTGACCTAAATTCATAGAAAAAGGTATTCCCACACTATATAATTTAACATCATACAAATATTAACAAGGTATAATTGGCTTCAGGTCTATATGCGTAGGAGAGACGGTTTGAATTCTGGCCCAAAAAATTTGGGGTGTTACATTATCGCCTCTTTGGAATTATTCATCCTCAATTGATAGGAAGGAAATTATTGAAACACTAAAATTATGGTATAATAAAAACATGAAATGTATGATAATAAAGGATATAGCTGATCTAAAACTTTACAAAGTCTATCATGAAGCTGATTTCTGAGCTGACTTGACTTTACTAACTATAAGGAACTAATTCATGCTGGGAGTTCAGAACTCACGTGATATTTCCATGATATAGTAATTAATATAGAAATGCTATGTGATAATTGATATATTGAAATTCCTAGAGTTACTAGGGATGGAATAGAGTATGCAGTTTCTCATTTTGGAATTACCCCTCAACAAGACACGTATAAGAATCAATGGAAAATGGCTTTATGGCATCTCCAAGTACATTATGTACGCACAAATCATGAGGTCACAAAACCAAGGTCATATAAGCATATTACAATGTCTGAGATGGAATACTTGGAAAACCAAGGTTATGCACTGAACAATTATGAACTAAGTCATGACTAAACAACTGAATTTGAAACTGATGCATGAATTGAGCTGAATTCATAATTTGCATGAATGCAAATATTTTTCTTCATAGAATATCCTTACTTGTGAAACTTTAGGTAGTAAGACTAAATGAAAAGTTGGAAATCTATAATAACTTATTTACACAATTTAAAAATTGGATTGCAGGCTATTCAGACTGAATCATACTAAAAGCTTATACTCAACTAGAGTATTTCTTCGACACTCTTTCTAATAAGCTCTAATAACATTAGGGAGAAAAGAATTCTTGGGCATGATCTGAATGAGATATTTGAATAAGAATTCGTAACATGGTGATAACTCTGTAACATGGGACATAGACATATAACTCAAAAGCTAGGGTAGAATTACGAGGCTTTAGGCAACACAAATTCTTACTTTCAAGCTAAACAACACTTGTCGAATACTTCCTTAACTATACTATTCCCATTAAATACCATACTTATTTAGTTCAATTTATAATTCTCACATAGGCATAGATAAATCCTATTGCAAAAGTATAAACTATACTAAATCCTCTTACCACGATCAAGCTTAACTCAAAATCATAAGTTACAACACACACCATAATACTATAAACCACATGATTCAATCTTGTAAGTTTTTTTAGATCTTACAACCTAGGCGTAACATGCCATACCACTTCAATTACTAACTCAGAACTCTTACTATGGATTCACTAACACATTTTTATTCCTCTACTTACATCCCAACATGACATTCAAGCCTATCATTATAACCACATATGAACTTTAAGGCAACACTTATAAAGGAGTACTTCTCATATTCTCTAAACCTCTATCAACAGTAACCTTCTTGTACTATGCATTACGAAGACATATTTACAATTCTCAACTAACTATGACATTTACCAAAGATTTACCTCAATATTACCTCATCCTCTAGCCTTAGATAGAAAAGCATAAATTATCTTTCTTAATGAGGGCCACCAACTCCCTCTCATCTACACCATTGCTTATCCATTATCATCACTACTATCTTAACATAATAAGAGGTCACTTAAGGGAAAACATATAAGGACCTGAAGAACAAAAGGATACTATACATAACCTTGATATTTTAGCTGAGGCTGAAAGAATAGTTCATTAAAGAGATCTAAACTGAGGACATACATGATATAAATCTGAATTTTTTTGATCATTTAGAGTGTTGCATGAGTATTAGAAATGAGCATACTATAAAGCATGAGTACATGAGTCATGAGCTGTATGTCCTGAATTTAGAGTTCATAATTTAGGGAATATTATTCTGACTTTTGAGTGAACTAGAGTTCCTTATACTAGGAATTGGAACGTATATTATTTTTTTCTATATGGCATATAAATATGAACTATGGTCATGGGGATGACACATAAGTCATAAGTAGATATCGTGATAACTGAAGTATAAAACTTTATACTTAGATGAGAATAGGTCGGGCATCATCCTCCCTTATTGCTTTTCTACACTACATTGGCATCACTACTAGAATATGGAAGCCTGACTTGGTTAAACATTCCACTATCTCCCCCTTAGCTTTAACCCATCACTCTAAGTCTGTGGGACCTGCTACTAAACTCTAATCTAAACTTCAATCACATTACTCTAGAGTATGGGGTACAACAATACATATAAATAAATAAGTAAATAAATTAAACTAAACTTACCCTGAAATAGTATTTGTAATGCCCACTACTACTACCTTCTTCTGAGATTTAACTCCTTGATTTCTATATCCTCAAAAATCATCATGTAATAACTTAAGCACTTAATATCTTAGAATCTTCATGAGTATCACCATACCTTGATGTAAGACCCCGCAAAATCTTAAGCTTGATTCAGTTCAGTAAAAGCTAGTAAGGGGTCCTAGACTAAGAAAAATTCAGGTAAGTGTTCATAATTATATATATATAGAGAGAGTTATTTTAGACTTCGTAAGTTTGAGATCATTTTTCACGACCCTTATGACCTTTAAATATCAATTTTTAGGTTAATTCATGATCAGAAATGTCAGTGGGTTTTCTCAAATAAGTATTGGATTTTTCAGACTTTGTTTGAGGCACTTTTAGAAGTCCAAACAAGTGGTTTGATGTGATTTTTATGCACTGCATCGCACATTGCATCGATGAGTATTTTTCCCCAGCACCTAGTGCAAATTCCAGTGAGCCAATATGGACCTAATATGGTGCACTGGCCATGGTGTTGACCTCATCGATGTGATGCATTGGTCTGCGCATTGCTGGGCTCGTGTTTCAGTAATTAAAATAGCGTCTAGAGGGGTATTTAGGAAATTTCTCCATTTCAAATGAGCCCCTAAAACACGAAATTCAGCCCTCATAAAGCAAATTATAATTTTTTTCTCAAATATTATTCAAGAAGAAAACCAAGGGCTATCAACCCAAGATTTAAAACTCAAGGATTGGACCACTAATCTCTAAGGATTCAGGCATTTAGGTATGCCAAGTGTTCATCGAAGGGTTTTATTCCACCCTTGGAGTTCAAGAAACCCTTTATACTACATGTTCATAATTTTGATGAATTTTATGGTAGGGTTTGAATGTGATCATGATTTCCATGTTAACGGAGTTCCTAATCCATGACTAGTAGCAAGGTTTGTATGAAATTGTTTATTATATGTTTTTGCATCATGAGAACTCATGTTAAAACCTTTGAATTATGAATTTGATATTTGAAATTGTAATGCCCCCATGTAGTCTAGTATTGTCTACATACACTATGCCCTCCAATTGTTTGGTGGATTGTTTATGTGAGTTGAATAGTTAAGTCCCATCATATTAGCATGTATACAAGTTCATGTTATGCAAGTATTTTTCAAAATACTTCAATGAATAAATGGTGATCATGTAATTAGTTGTCATATATCAAGATTGTTCTATGTTTTATAGTCTATGCTATTGCGTCCTGGGTATTTAATACCCAAAAATCTAGTTGTTTACCTAGAGATTTAGTAGCAATAGAATAGATTCTCTAGTATCATGATCAGTATTTTAGTAATTATTTAGAATGTAGTAGAGTTCAGTCAGTTAATGGAATTCAGTAGTATTTTATCATTTAGCAGTATCCAGAGAACTCAGTTTAGTTTCAGACAGTATGAATCAGTAACAGATCAGTACATCCTAGCATAATTTAGAATTCAATCCAGTTTCTATTTAGTTGAGAGTAGGATTTAGCACCGAGTGAACTTAAGGATAGGGACTCAGCTTCCAACAGAGGGTGTGATCCTTTGAAGCAGTCTTTGTGTTCAAGAACTACGTAGCCCACGTAGGTTGAGACATCAACCTGCCATTTGAGGGTTGATTAGGTGTCCTACCTGCCAGTTGAGGGTACCACTATTCTTATTTAGAGAACCTGCCAGATAAGGGTGACTCAGCTTGTCTTTAACCGTGGCATGATACTAACACTCTTCCAGTCTCAGTTTCATTCTTTAGAATAGAGCTCAGTTCAGTTCTACAAAAATCAAGACTACCAGACACAGTCACTCAGTTCAGTACGAAGCTCAGAATAGTTCTACAGATTAGGAATGTCAGATATAGTCACTCAATTAACAATTATACAGTATCAGTAAACTCATGTATCAGTAAATAAGTGATTGTGAATGCAGTATCTAGTGTTACCATGTCCTCAGTTACAATTTACATATTTTATGCATGTACTCTTATTCTGTTATACTCAAGTTATTCAGTCAGTATTTTTCAGACATATGAATCCATATATCTCAGTCTTCCTCACTTAGCATACCAGTATATTCAAAGTACTGAGGCATACCTTTCTTTTATGCAATGATGTCTTATATCATAGGTTCAGACGCACGGGCTCTCGATTATATTTAGCAGTCCGATCTATTAGCAGTAGACTAGTGGTGAGTCCTCATTATTTGAGGATAGATTTATTATTCCAGCATTTCATTACTTTGTTTATTTCAGTAGCCAGATTTAGTTAGGGACTTATCCCATCAACTCCTTGTTCAGAGAGAAGAGGTTTTTTAGATATAGAGTATTTATAAACAGATGTTCAATTTTGGTATTGATGTACCATACTCAGTATTTATTTATAGATTTGAACATTATGGCAAGTTTCTACCTAATTTCCATATAATTATATTTTTTTTATTAAGTTAATGCAGCAGGTAGCAGTTATGGGTTAGCTTGTGGTTCTTTGGTATTATAAGTATCGTGTAGCACTCAGGGTACAGACTCGAGGCATTACAAACTTGGTATCAGTGCCTAAGGTTTAACAAAGTCCTAGAAAGTATGAATGACACATCTAGTAGAGTCTTGTGCATGGGTGTGTAGCACTCCACAATTATGGACAAGAGGATATTAGATGTTTTAGGAAAAGTTTCCCTTCTTTAAGTATTCATATCATGCGGGTGAGCATAAGCTCAAGTTAAGCTCTCTTTCCAATCCAAGTCTCTCTTTTATTTATAGAATATGCCTTTAAAGAGTACTAAGGGAATAGGAATGGGAGACGAACCAATACGTCAGCCTATCTAGCCAGATCCCATGGAGGAACTTGTTTCCCATGCTGAATACAGGAGACCTTTCACCAACCTAGCTTATTTTGTGGCCGCCTATAATGAACTCCCAAATATCGTTCTGCCCAACCCAGTCGCATAAACTACTACAACCATGATTCGGGACTTTACCCGAATGAACCCTCCATCTTTTATTGGGTTTAAGTCGGATGAGGACCCTCAAGATTTTCATGATTACGTGCAAAAAGTAATTGATATTATAGGGGTGAATGCTATTAGGAGTTATGAGTTAGATACATATCAGTAGCAGGATATGACTCACTCATAATTTAAATAGTGGAAAATATAAAGGGCCATAGATGAAGGGCTCATAGAGTGGGAGAAGTTTGTCACTGCTTTTTTCAATAGGTTTTTCCTTTTGGAGTAAAGAGAGGTGAAGGTTCTAGAAATTATAAATCTTACCCAAGGAAACATGACAATGAAAAAGTATTCTATCAAGTTTACTCAATTATCTAGATACACTCCTCATATGGTGACAGATAGTAGGGCCAGGATGAGTAAATTTGTGTTTGGGTTTCTAGAAGTGTGGTCAAGGAGTGTAGAACAACAATACTGATTAATAAGTTGGACATATCTAGGCTCATGTTCCATGATCAACAGATAGAGGAGGCTAAGAATAGAGAGAAGGAGAGGGAGAACAAAAGAGTGAGAATAGGAAATTTTAACTTTTCTCAGCCTAGGTCGGAGGGTGGGAATCGTTCTCTGTTCCACCTAAAATCCTTAGTTCCATCTCCATCCTCCGCTATTTCTCCACTATTGAAATTTGAAGATGGTAATAGAGATAGGGTGCAAAGCCCTAAGATCCAGGGTAGTGTCAGCAGTGCCCAAACCAATCCTCTTTTCCAGAAATATGGTATAAAACTACAAGGTATCTGGAGGGCTGGTAGTGATGTGTTCTTTAAATGTGGCAAGCCAGGTCACAGAGTCAGAGATTATCCCCAGTCAGGTTTCTAAGGTCAGTATAACCATCCCTTAACTCAGTCTGGTCGCTTGAATCAGCAGAGTGCCATTTCTAATGCTACCAGTGGGCAATGCCTAAACAAACTCCATGACCTTCAGTCACAACAGGATCAGGAAAGTTCTCCTGATGTGGTCTCTGGTATGTTACAAGTTTATTATTTACACGTTTATGCTTTGCTAAATCTAAGAGCTTAATATCGTTCATAACTCCATATATAGCTATTGATTGTGGAGTAAGTCCCAAAATCCTAATAGAGCCTTTCTCATCCTCTACCCTACTGTGTAAATCCATCATAGCCCGACGAGTATACATGAACTGTGCGGTTATGGTATCTCAGAGAGTCACTTCAGCAGACTTAGTAGAATTAGAGATGACATATTTTGATGTTATTTTTGACATAGATTGGCTTCATTCATGCTATGTCTTAATTGACTGTAAAAATAGATTTGTCCAATTTTAGTTTTTGAATAAGCCCATCCTAGAATGGAGGCATAGTATTTTTGCTTTTAAGGGTCAGCTTATTTCCTACCTTATGGGAATAAAAATGATATCTAAGGGATGTGTCTACCATCTTATTTGAGTCCAAGACTCTATTTCAGAAACCCCTAATCTTGAATCATTGTCAGTAGTATGTGAATTCCCAAATATATTTCCCAAAGATCTTCCTAGAGTTCATCCCAAAATGGAAGTTAGCTTCAAAATAGACCTTCTTCTAGCTACTCAACCTATCTATATCTCTCCATATAGAATGTCTCCAGTAAAACTTAAAGAATTAAAAGAACAGTTGAAAGATATCCCATGGGGTGCGCCAGTTCTATTCATGCGTGAGAAAGATGGTTCTCTCAGAATGTGTATAGACTACCATCATCTAAATAAAGTCACAATCAAGAACAAGTATCCACTTCCCAGAATCAATGACTTATTTTACCAACTTTAGGGTGCCAGTTACTTTTCTAAGATAGACCTCATATTAGAATATCATCGGCTCAGAGTTAGAGAATATGACATTCCAAAAATAGCTTTCAAAACTCGGTATTATCACTTTGAATTCTTAGTCATGTCATTTGGTCTTACTAATGCCCCAACAACTTTTATGGACTTGATGAACCATATGTTCAAGTAGTACTTGGACATGTTTGTCATAGTCTTCATAGATGACACCCTTATCTACTCTCGCAGTGAGCATGATCATGCAGACCATCTCAGAATAGTGTTATAGACTCTTAAAAACCATTAGCTATTCACTAAAGTTAGAAAGTGTAAATTTTGGCAAAGGTCAGCAGAATTCTTCGACTATATCATTTTCGGTGATCGCATTAGAGTTGATCCCCAATAGATCAAAGCAATGAGAAATTGGCCCAAACCCATATCTTCATCAACTATCCATAGTTTCTTGGGTTTGGCTGGCAATTATTAATGGTTTGTTGAGGGATTTTTTTCTATTGCATCCCCTATGTCCAGATTGACTCAGATGAAGGTCAAATTTTTGTGGTCAGATTCTTGTGAGAAAAGGTTTCAAGTGTTGAATACCTGACTTACTACAACCCAAGTTTTGACTCTACCAGATGGTTTACACAACTTTGTTGTGTATTGTGATCTTTCTAGATTTGATTTTGGGTGTGTTTTATACAAAGAGATAAGGTCATAGAGTTTGCCTCTAGACAGCTTAAGCCCTATGAAAAGAACTATGCAACTCATAATCTTGAGTTACCAGTAGTAGTATTTACCTTAATGATTTGGAGGCACTATTTATATAGAGTTCATATTGATGTATTTACTGACCATAAGATCCTACATTATGTATTCTCTCAAAAAGAACTAAAACTCCATTAAAGAAGGTGGTTGGGGTTGTTGAAAGACTATGACATGAGTGTTCTGTATCATCTGGACAAGGACAATATAGTGGCTGATGCTCTTAGTAGGATATCTATGGGTAGTATTAATCACGTAGATAATGGTAGGAAGAAGTTAGCTCAGGAAGTTCATTAGCTTTCCTAACTAGGTATTTACTTAGTCGATTCAGTAGAAGGTTGTGTATGGGTGCAAAATAGTTTAGAATTATCCTTAGTTTCTGAAGTAAAGAAAAAGTAGGATAGGGATTGCAGTGTAATTAAGTTAAAATAATTAGTCAAAGATCAGAAGACAAGTCCGCAAGTTAAGATCGAGCATTAGAGTCCTAGTAAGGCTATACAGGAGTTCAGTATCCCCACTTAGAAGTGGGAGGAGGTGAACATAGATTTTGTGATGGGTTTGCCTCATACTCGTCGTCAACATGATTTAGTCTGGCTTATTGTAGACCGATGACCAAATCAGCTCATTTCCAATATGTCCATACCTCTTTTTCAGCCTAGGACTATGCAAAACTCTATGTCACAGAGTTGGTCAGATTGCATGGAGTTTTGTTATCTATTATCTCAGATAGAGGTACACAGTTTACCTTTTTTTGGAAAGCATTTCAGAAGGGTCTTGGTACCCTAGTTCACCTCAGTACAACCTTTCACCCTCAAATATATGGTCAAGAAGAAAGGACCATTTAGACTTTAGAGGATATGATGCAAGCGTGTGTGATAGACTTTAAAGGTAGTTGGTATGACTACTTGCGTTTAGTTGAGTTCGTATATAAAAACAACTATCATTATAGCATTCAAATGGCTATGTTTGAGGAAATCAAAGGAAGTAGATGTAGGTCTCTCATTGGTTGGTTTAAAGTGGGAGAGGCCGCAGTGGTATGGCTTGACTTAGTGTTTGACACCATAGAGAAGGTTCAGTTGATCAGGAAAAGTCTTAAGATAGCTTATAGCAGATGAAAATCATACACAGATGTATGGAGAAATGATCTGGAGTTTGAAATTGGTGATTATATGGATTTAAACATCTCTCTTATGAAAGGACTAAAGAGGTTTGGCAATAAGGGGAAGCTCAATCCCCGATATATCGGTCCTTACAAAATTCTCAGCCATTTTAGAAAGGTAGATTACGAGCTTGAGTTGTGTTCAGATTTAGATTCAGTCCATCTAGTGTTCCATGTCTCCTTAATAAAGGAATGCATAGGTGACCCAATAGTTGTAGTCCCTATAGGGGGTATAGACGTTCAGAACAGTCTTTCTTATAAGGAGATTCCGGTCAAAATCCTTGACTATCAAATTCGCAGACTGAGGAATAAAAAACCCCTCTAGTCAAAGTTCTTTAGCAGAACCAGTTAGTTGAGAGAGCGACTTAGGAAGTAGAGCCATATATGCGGACCAAGTATCCTTACCTCTTCTTCGCAAACTCAACCTTAGCCCAAGGTAACAGTTTTTTCTTTAACTTACTCAGTTCTATGCTCAGATTTTCCTTTATAGACTTGGTACCAGTTACTGTTGCATATTTATTTGTTTTTTTATGCATTAGATATGCATGTTCAGCTTGAGAAACTCTGCTTATTAACTATCCCGATCCTGTATTCATCAATCATGTTCAGCTATGTACTTATGCATCAAATATGTATGTTCAATATGAAATTTCAATTAATCAGTAATTTCAGTCATGATATCATGCTTAATTTGTACATATCTCGTATCTAAATTTAGTCTATCAGTATTCTCAACTTAGTCAATCTCATTGGAGGATGAATGTTCCCAAGGGGGAGATATTATAAGACCTCGCAAAATCCGAAGCTTGGTTCAGTCCTGTTAAAGCTACTAAGGGGTCCCAGACTTATAAAAATTCAGCTAAGTGTTCATACTTAGAGTTATTTTAGCCTTCATAAGTTGGTGTTCCTTCTTCATGACCCTTATGACCTTTAAATATTGATTTTTAGGTTAATTCATGATCGGGAATGTCAGTAGGTGTTGTCAGACAAATTTCAAATTTTTTGGACTTTGTTTGAGGCATGTTTAGAAGTCCAAACTAGTGGATAGATGTGATCTAGATGCACCATTTCCCATTGTATTGATAAGTATTTTTCTCCAGCTCCTAGTGTAAATTCTAATGAGTCGATATAGACTCGACGCGGCACGTCGGCCAGACCATCGACCCCATCGATGCAACACATCGGTTTGTGCATCTTTGAAGATATATTTTAGCAGTTAAAATAGCGTCTAGAGGGGTATTTGGGACATTTCACCATTTTGAATTAGCCCCTAAAATATGAAATTCAGACCTAAGGCTATCAACACAAGATTCAAATCCCAAGGATTTTACCACCAATCTTCAAGGATTTCGGAATTGAGGTATGTCAAGTGTTTATTCGGGGGTTTCCTCCCACCCTTGGAGTTCAAGAAACCCTTTTTACTTCAAGTTCATGATTTTTATGAATTTCATGGTTGGATTTGAATATAAACATGAATTCTATGTTAATAGAGTTCCTAGTAAACCACAAAATCATCTAATCTCTTAGGTAAATTTAAAATTGGAGAGATAGTGAGTGAAGTTTTCAACTCCTAAAAGCTTTCTCAATAGAATAAAACAAATAAAATTTTACTTTCATCTTTGTTAGTCTTAACATGGATTAAGAAATAGAGGAAAATTCATCAACAGACCCTCTATAGTAATTGGCTAAGCCCAATAAATTCCTTATATATTCTACTGATATGGGTCTAGGATAGTTTTTCATTTCCTTGGTCTTTTGAGGATCAACCTCAACACCTTTGCTAGAAATAATATGAACATGGTATGTAACTAAATTCAACCAAAATTTGCACCTACTGAATTTGTGAATAACTAGGTATCATTAAGAGTTTATAAACAATACTCAGATGATCTGTCTGTTCATACTCACTTTGAGAATAGACAAGGATGTCATCCATGAAGACTATAACGTGTAGGTCCAAGTACTACTTAAACACCTTAATCATGAATACCATAAATGATGTAAGAGAATTTCTTATTCCAAAATACATTACAACAAGTTCCAAGTGAACATAATGATTTCTGAATGTTGTCTTTAAAATGTCACATTCTTTGACACTGAGCAAATGATAGCATGATCTAAAATATGTCTTAGAGAAATAATTTGCTCCCTAAAGTTTGTAAAACAAGTAACAAATTTTAGGAATGTGATAATTATTTTGTTTGTGATTATGTTCAACAAACATTAGTTAAAGCACATTCTGGGAGACCATCATTATGCATACAAAAAGAATGGGAGCACCCATGGGGAGATAATGGTCATTGCAAATACTTTGTCTAGGAGATTCATAAATTATTAATTCAACTATTAATGATTTTTTAGAGCTATTATATTAAGTTGAATTAAAATAGTATGGGTATCTGGATGGAGATCTTTTCCAAAGTCAATTTCCCATTTGGGAGGAACTCTGGATAAATCTTCTAGAAGCATTTTTGGAAACTTGTTTCCTAATATAACTAATCCAAAATTTGAGGCTTTGTATTTTAAACCCATAATCTAGAAAAAATTATAGATACACCCTTTGGAGATCAACTTTGTTTCCTTAAAGGATGAGATGAACCAACCTATAGGTGTTGAGCTACTACTCATCCACTCTAGAGCTAATTCTTATTGAAACTTTAACTGGAATACTCTCTTCCTACCATCAATAGATGCATATCAATAGTATACCTATTCCATAATATGAATGATATTTAAATCTAACATGTCTAACTCTACAAGATTAACTGAGTTAGCTCTTTGGAAAATCATATCTCGGCAATTATTGTATGCCCTTCTAACTATGATTGAGACACTAACTAGAGTAGATATTGTAAAAGTTCTAGAAGAATTTTGAGACTAACACCAATGTGTACTTCTAAATATGGAGTTATAAAGTATGGCTCCAAGACTAATAATGCATAAATATGAATATGGAAGACCTATAACATACCCGTGGTGGTGTGAAGAGAACGATCTTGATCTTGTAAAGTCAGAAGGACATCAACCCTATTTTGGCACTATTTGTTAGCTGCACTACATGAGGCACTCTGTTCAGTTGGATTACCTACTTGAGCTATTGAAGAGTTAGACTAACTTTGCCATAGGACATACCTACCTATTTATGAAGCCACTAGACATTCCTTTAGTATATGGCCTGGCTTTCCATGCCCAAAGCGAACATCACTATAATCCATACACTTACCTTTGTTATTCTTACAAAATTTCTAACATATTGGGTTAGTACAAATACTATTCATAATACCCTAGGACTTAAACCATAGTGCTTTATCTCGATTATCTTTCTTGAACTTGGGCAATGGAGCAATCATAGTAGAAGAATTTGGAGATGAAGAGTTCTTGTAGAGTTAAGAATGATTCTCTCCATCCAACCTCTATTGAGGGAAATACAAGCAACTTGTCTTAACTCTTTTATCCTCCCTTTTATTCACTTTGGTTTTCTCTTTTTAATCTAATAATCCTGAAATGTCAGATTAAATATTTCCATCTCTTTCATTATCATAGTATTACTACACTCTTTACCACATCTTTAGAAACACCAAACACAAAATTGCTCTTAAGCCCTTGAAATCAGCAACCATAGTAAAAGCATACCTTGTGTAATGACCCTCAAAGTTATTTTATTTATTTCCACTCATTTTTTGGCATTTAGATTTCCAATAGCTGCCTCAAGTAATTTATGAATTTTTAGAACTGAAAATTTAATTATCAAGCAATTTGTTTTATTATTAGAGCAAATTCTCTATTTAGAAGTCTTCACTAGTTCAAATTATCTACTGAGCAAAATCATTAGTTAAACCACCACGTATTCAAAATCTAAGAATTCCACCAACATTGGAATACAAATTTTAGGCTAGGTGGAACATTGGTTTGGGTCCCGAGGCTTGAGACTCATTTCGAGCTATGGGTCAAAAGTTACAAAAAATGGTTTGTTGGTTTGGGACCTATTTTTATTGAAATAACTTTGGATAGAAATTATAACTATTCCATTGAGTCCAGAATATTGAACTTTATAGGGTAGCATAGTTTATTTCTTTATATAGAATTCCAGATGAATCTTGAAGGGTTGGCAAAGTCCTAAATAATTCTAGGTCTGACCTTGTATCTGGTGCATTAAGTACGCAACCTACATGTCCCTTGAGAGACCTAGCTTGGCCTACTGGTATTATGTATGTAAAGCGTATGTTTCATAATAAAATTTTTTAAGCAATAATAAAATTGATTATACGATATATGATGAGGTTGCCAGGGCAGAAGTACGACAACTAGTCGCTTAAGAGATATTGCTTAAGCGACCCGATTTTCACTTAAGCTCCATTTGTGGGTTTAGGAAGGGTATAAATAACCCACATAACTCAATTTTCACAACTTTTCATCCATTCTCTAAAATATTGAACCTGAGAAAGTTTGAATTCATTGGAGAATCAATTGTGGGTGATTGTAGAGCTTTTGTAAAAGTAATTTATGCATTTATTCTTTGAATTTGTGGTAAAATTCCATTTTTCATGGTAAAATTTTTCCATATTTTGCTAAAATCCCTAGAATCTTTGTGGCTTGATTCTAGAACCATAAGATTTTTGAATTCACCAATTATTGAGTGTAAATATTATTTTAGCACAGAGGGACGTTGTGATGTTTTCAAAATTGCGATTATGCGAATGACCCCTATATTGGATTTTTATGTAATTTTAGCCCCAAAGCACGATATTTTTGAATGGGTATTATTGTTTTCATTTTTTTGAGTAGATTATGATTTCAATAATGTGGCACCTTTGTATAACTTATGGAAAATGAAATTGGTGGTTCAAAATATTCTTCGAGCTTTTCTTGAGCATCCAAGTTGGTGAGGTTTACATTCCTCATACATATATAACCTTTTCATCATAATACTAATGTATTATGAAAGATAAGCGATGGGATTTAGAAGTTCGTAGGATGAATGATAATGTTTGGGTTAGTTGGACTATTTAGACTATCTATAAAGTATAATATAGGCATAATTGAATTAGTTTCTCGTGTTTTAGTGTAAATAGCTACCTTAGGGTATTGATGGTGTAGTTAACATCTATAAATCACTTTAGATACTTAGCCTAGTTTGGAATAGAATTTTCTAAAATAGATTTTGACGATTAGAAGTGGGACCCCTCCGTCCCTCCTTAGGCCAAGACTTGTGTTAGCTTTTGTAAACTTAATTATATATGTTATACCCTAATTAATAATTATTTTTGTACTTAAAATAAATTAGATGCTTATTCATTATTCTAGTTTGATAATTGAGAGTTAGTGCTAAGTTCAGATAAGTTTTGATGGATAGTTGTTGTAATTTAGTGAAATAGCTTATGATTGAGACTTGTTTATATAGTCTGTTGATAGGGTCTAGTAAAATAAGAGCATATATTTCAGTATAGCAATTGATGATGATAAATAGTCTAGCTTCAGGTCTGGAATATGACAATTACATTGATAATATCAGTTTTAATTCAAGTCCAACCAATAATGGTAATAATGATGTACTGTTGAGTTCGTATTAAATTACGACATTTTAGGATTTATTTATGATGTGAAATAGTTCGGGTAGATTATTTGTTATGGTAGGATAACTTAGTATATTATTGTTATTGGGCTATTTACTTTCCTTTATTGTACCCTCCAGGCTTATGAGGTCTTGCATTGTGTTATCTACTTTTCTGCATTTATTGTCTTATTGAGTCTAATCTTGTAGGTATGGGGGTGTTATCCTACTTTTAATATGTAGTATATATTTATTTATTCATGTGCAAAATTGTAGGATTTTATTTCTAGGTTTACCCTTTTACGTTGACTTAGTTTATTTTTTTCTGGTATTCTATCGTACTCATATTATTCTTTAGTTCAGTCGGCTAATGGTTCCTACTGAGTACCTGTGGTTATCGTAGTCATACTAAATTTCTGTACCTTTTTGTTAGAGATTTGAGTACTAGTAGTTGCTTATTATTCGATGATCACATTGTGTCGATTTCGGTGATAGCGTGAGCTCTTAGAGTTGAAGTTTCCCTTTTACCTTTGATTTATACATGACAAGTATTTCATTTTTGAGATAGATTGTATTTAACTATTCGGTTCCTATAGTTCAGTTAAAGTAGATCTTATACTAACATTACTGATATTAGGATGGTAGTTGCTTTTTTATTTATCTATTAGCCTGTTATGACTGCTTTATTGTCAATTTAACTCTTTAAATGTTGAATTTTTGCCTTTTCGGCTATTTTCCATCATGGTAGCCCATTTCTTTGAACTTCAGGCTCTAATCTATGATTTATCTTACCTTCTAGCTAGATAAAGTAGGTTCTATTATGACTTATAAATCTAGTCGTGAAAAATTGGTATCAAAGCATAGGTTTCATAGTTATTATTGGTACAATAGCAAGTGTCTAGTCAAATCATGAATATTAGATCAATGATTGTTATTTCTTATATTTTTGAGGCTATTAGACATTCTTAGAAGTTCTTCAAATCTTTCACTCCTTTATTGATTAATGTCTGTGTTGGTTTCTAAAGCATTCCTTTGATTTTCATTCGTTCGCTGATGGCTAGGACACATTCTACTACTGTATGAGATGAGGGTCCGAAGACCGATCCTAGGGATCTTGTCACTATTTGTAGAAGACCTATAGGTCATAAACAACCCATATATATGTCCCTATATAGGGGATAGGTTAGGCGCTCTTCACCAGACCCTATTTTGACTCTCGATCCAGAGATTCTTCTACCCAAACCAATAGTGCGCTAAGGAATAGACCAAAGTCCAGCATGGTTTATTTCTTCTTTATTACTCAGGGATTCTTTGGTTTAAATTTTGGGATTGGTTTGTAGTGCACCATCTAATGGTGCAATTTCTATAGATCTACATAGGATTAAAGTGGTGATGCCACTTGTAGTTGTGGCTCTCAAATATACCGGTCCTCCTTTGTCAATAATTTCCCATCCATTAGTGGTTCAGCTGGTGGTTGTCGATCCTACAATGTCTATTGAGGAGTAAAATATATTTCATAGGTACTTGAGGTTGGCAGTCCTAGGTTTTTTGGTGTACCAAGAGAGGATGCATATGTTTTCTTGATTTCTGTTTGAATAGGCTCTATAATTTAGATTATTTAAGACTCATGGTATGGATTACCCTACCTTTTAGTTGGATTGTGCAACCTTACAATGGTGGAGAAATAATTTTTATTCCAGGTAAAGTAGATCTCCCCCATTGATATGGACTCAGTTATCTTTGATCTTCTTAGAGAAGTACATTCGTTGTAGTCTTAGGGAATGTTTGAGGGATTAGTTCTAGAGCTTTGAGTAGGGCACCATAGATGTTGTGGAGTATGAGGCTCAATTTCATGAGTTGGCCAGACATGTTACTTTTATTCTGACTATGAAGTATAAGACAATGATCAAAGCCTAAAGTACACTTCTAATACAAGATAAAGCGGTCTCTATCAAATAATGTAAACCAAATAAGGTTACGGTCAAACCCAAGGGAACACATGGAATTATTTCTATCATTTGGCAAAACTAATGGGCAATGCAAATAATAAATAAGGGGAGTGTAGTAGTAATCTCGAACAAGTAATAGAACTTAACTTTGTTATTACTTATGATAGCTCATTATATGCTACCTCGAACAACTCTCAAAACCCCTCCTCAGACTTGGGTCCTTTATAACTAGTGTAGGTTGTGAATTAAGTTCCACCATAATTATCACCCTCATCTTCCTTATAATCTTTTTCCTTTAACTGAAGAGAATGTGGTAGTGATATCCTACCCTTGTTTATCTTATGCCTAAGTACTAGGCTATCGAGCAGCAGATAAGCTCATGGTCGAGTAAAAGTAGGTCTTCTAAACCAATGTAAACAATATGAGAGTGGTACTCTATGTATAGCTCTAATTATAATATCTTCTAAAATATGCTTTTTTGCTTTAGTCATAAGAAGTATTGCTCTGGTTGGTGCTGCTTTGGTTTGGGCAAAAGTCTACTCCTCCTCTGATCTACTTCTTTAGAAAGAGTTATCCCATTAGCTTGAATGTGTGGCCTTGTTCTTTGAAGCTTTAGGAGCCATGTATACTTGAAAACCCAAGTATTAGTGTTTGAAATATCGTGAGGGAATGCAAACTTGAAGAAAATGTCAATAGTCGAAAACATTGAATTTCTCTCAATTTTACATCCATAATCTTTATATTCGTCCCAAAAAAGTCCAATAAGCACACATAACTCTAGATCGACTTTTTAAAAACAAACAATGGGTAATTTTTGGGGATTACTCCGCCTTTACAATTTTCAACATCCATTTAGGGATGATCTTAGTGTTTCATTTGAGAACAATCCCCCACATTACGATATTTAGGATAATTCAAGGTTCCTATATAAGTGGTTGTTGAATTTTTTATGTTTTGAAAGAAAATAAACATATCAACTAACTTATTTCATTTTTATCGCTAGATACTAGTATTAGGGGCCTAGAATATTACTTTTATTCAAAGTATTAGGAGTAAAATATGAAAAAGTGAAGTGAAACCTTTGATTGAATGATAACTAGTGCACTTGGACAAGTTGGTACTGAGAAAAAGTCTTTCTCTAGCCTTCTCTCATGTGTAGGGAAGTGGGGTAGTCTGAATTATAAGAGGGCTAAAGGAATTTGTAGGATTTATAAGATTAAAAGGGACTTAAGATGCTTAAATGAGAAGTTCAGTCGGTTTATTATAATATTTGGCATAGGAGGGCCCAAATTTTTCAACAAAAAATGGGCCCAAACTTTGCCAATTATAGAAGCCATCTATAGGTTGTAGGTTGTACCTATGGATCGTAGGTGGTACTTACGGTCCATAAGTGCATGCTGTAGGTGGGCCGAAAATTTTGACCTTGCTCCATGGTATCAGAAGTTTGTATTATGAAACTTATAATATTACTTTTAGGATTGTAAGTGGTGTTTAAAATCTTGTAAGTAATTATATGAGTTAAAGTCCTAAGATTCCATAAAAATCCTTAAAATTCAATCTTTACATTTAATGCACAACTTACCTGGCCCACATAGAACTTAATGACCTTTGTGAGTTGGTCATGATATACCCTTACTTGGAATATTCTAAATTAGACATTGCATCCTACACTGGAATATTCTGAATGAGATATTGTATTATCATGTTCCAGGTCATTCCTAATGATACTATTCCTCCATAAAATAAAAATAATCATTAACATTAAAATAGTGGGTTGTCTCCAACCTAACACATGATTTAATGTCTTCCATGATGTGGCTATATTGGCTACTAAGACTTCTCCAACAAGTCCATTGGTTGCCTCCAATTTAGTTCTTTATTTAGCATTGCGACATGATATGGGTACATTTATCACTCATATTTCATCATTTGCACAAAAGAATACCTTCCTAAATTATCCACACAATGAATAACTAACAATACTGTCATTTGGATTGGCTGCTTCATAGTTCTTTGGATGTTAAAGGTGACTTCATTTTTCTTACTCAGAAATTTAGCTCCCTCTTTTCCATATCAACCATCACATTACCTGTGGCTATGAATGGTATTCCCAATATGATAGGCATCTCGAGGTCAATCTCACAATCGAAAATAAAGTTATCAACTTTCACAAACAAATAAAACAATATTCCTACAGGTTTCTTTACAGTATAATCTCCCATCAACACCCACATTGTAGTCGTTCTAGAGGGCTCAAGAAAATTTTATTTAATTCATCTAGCGACATAAAATTGATGTTGTTTTACAAGTCACATAATGCTTTGGAAAATCCAGATGTCCCTATCATACATGGGATCATAAACACATTGGGATCATCCTTCTCCGGGGCCACAAACTTAAAAGTCACTGAATAAAAGTTGTGCAATCCACTAACTTCATCAAAACTTGTTTCTCTCTTCTTTGCCACCAATTCTTTCATAAACCTGGCATACCCAAGTATCTGCTCCAAAGCCTAAAAGAGAGGGATATTAAAACTCAAATCTTTCAAAATTTCAATAAATCTCTTAAACTTCCCAACATTATTAATCTATTTCAGTCTTTGAGAAAAATGAGGAGGAGGTCACGCAATTTTTTTCACTACAATATAATCGACTTTGCTCTTTTCTTTATCCTCACCAACACTAATATAAATACATGTCATCTTGTATGACTCCATAACAAGTGTCTCATCATCAATAGTACTATCATTCATTGGCATATCCATAGAAGGTAACGAGGGTTAAACAGTAAACTTACAACTTTTTATGGTAATATAAAGACAATGAACATCATTATTTAGATTCTAGACCACGTTCCTCAGAAGGGTACCCGACTACCATAGATTTAAAGTAGCAGTCATCCGCCCAAACTATGTCTCTAACAGAATAATTGCAGTTGCATAAGACTCAACATTCTATGTCCGACCTGAGATATCAGCCTTAATATCCTTAATGCATATTTCTTGATTTTCTTGACCCTTTACCAGTTTGAACATCAACTCCTTTATTCTTGATTAAGGATCATAGTTGCCTAGTGGAAAATATCTTTCTCCCTTTTCTTTGTAGCCATATTTCCATCTCCAGTCGTCAGCAATTTTATTTTTGCAATTTCTGTATCTATCTCTATAATAGTTCTGACCTTGGCTTCCTTGTGGATAGGACTAGAGATCCACCAATTCTTGATTAAAATACTTAGTCTCCTCTTCTAAGTACTTAGATGCTCTAGAGGGTTAACCCTGTGCACCTACATAATTTACCTTTACAAAATTCACTATTGTTAACTACTTAGTAAGCTTCACAACTCTTTACACCACAAAATCATCCACTACTCTATGGTCGCTGGAATATCCAATGGTATAAGTGACAACACCGCTATAAACCTCCTGAGCATGACACCCTTTGTTGGGTTGAGAGATCGTATATAGAACCTTATATTTTGCTTCTTAACATAATCTTATATTTTACCTCTAATGATTGTGTCAGCCATTACTCAAAAACTGATATTCAAGGCTTAATAATATATTTCAAGTAAGCTCATCCCAGAAATAAAATGTATCATGCTCAACATTTTATTAAATCAGAATCAAGACTTGTACATCAACCCAGAATGTAGCTCCCTAAAGTTGTATCTTATATTTTAACTACAAAATTCTAGCTGGAGGTATGAAATAGTGTAATAATTGCCAGGCAACTAATTCTATGTTGTTAGATCCTCTAGAAAGTTAACCCAAAAAGAAAAAAAACTTCTCAAGTCAACAAAATGGGGAACAACCACAATCTAAATTCCTCCTAGCCAACCCTCGAATTATTATAAGAAGTGCATATCCCTAAAAATTGTCAAGATGCATACTTACTTTTTTTGTAGCCGAGCCCAAAAACACACCTTTAAAATTGAAGTGTTGGATCATGGCACTGGTAATGTAAAATTTCACATTAGGGGCAAATATAGGAGGAATAATAGATCTTGTTTGTACTGGCTAACGTATCCCATATCCTCTTTATCATCATATGGTTGAAAGTACTTGCATGCTTGCATAACTTGAGGTTTTCTACTTTATACTATATCTCGATTACCGTCAAATGCTGCTTGATGATGTACTGTCGATCTTGTCCTGGGTAGCTTTAATTACTGAGCTTATTAGGAAACCTCTTCCCTTCTCTAGTTGGCAGCTTCATCTACTAATAATTGCTTTGTCTGTCAATCAGCAACATTCTTAGGATCACCTTATGCAGGGGGAGATACCACATTAGGATCATCCCAAACCCGTTAAAGATGGCATGTACTCAGTTGTTCCATCATTATATGCCTGATCTCCCCCATTGATATAAACTCAGTTCTCTAAGATCTTCATCAAAAAGTACATTACTAGAAGTCTTAGGGATCATTTAAGTGATCATTCTTGATCTTGGAGCATGGCTCTATGATTGTTGTAGATTATGAGGATAAATTTCATTAGTTGTGTAGGCTTGTTAATTTTATTCAGATTATTAAGTTAGATAAAGTGATCAATGCCCAAAATACACTTCTTATTAATGAAAAAATGGTCACTGTTAAATAAACTAAACCTACTAAGGTTCGGGTCAAACCCAAATAAATATGGGGAATTATATCTCTTATTTGCTGGAACTAATGGGAAGTGTAGAAAGTAAATAGGAATTTTGTAGTACTAATCTCAAAAAAGTAATAGAACTCAAATTGGGTTGTAATCAATTGGAGACAAACAATAGGATTGTGTTCCCTCTACCTTCTCAATTAGTAGTTTTACTGTAGTTTGTTGAACTAACCCAATGTCTTGCATATAGAATTTTCTAAGTTATATACCATCAACTATCATATGGAATTATTGATAGATTTCACGTTTTACCTTTTGAATCTTAAGATGTAGCATTACTAACCCTTATCCTATATATGTGTATAATATTTCCTTTTAAGTCTCATATTATTAGATGATAGATAACCGTCTTAAGTAGATAATGTTTATTAGCCTAGATCGATAATTAAACTTCAAATTACTGTTGTGAATATTTTTTCCTAATCCCTTGTTCTCTGGTGAAGTAAGTACTGATATACTAGGTGGTATTTTAACATCTGAAACTGCTAAGAAAACTATTAAATTGAAGGTAGCCACAATAGATGCAAGAACATCAGTTCACAACTATTCAGCACTTCTTCTATTCTATAGATCTTCCATGGTTTCAATAACCCTATATATGGGATTTAGCGCATATTTTTGTTAAACAAACACAGGAACTCCTAATTAAAGTTATTCAAAACATATCAAAATAACAATTGAATGAAACCCAAAGTCTTTTACTAAATTATTAACTAAAATCAAGAAAAAAGTAATTGCAAGACCAAATTTGAATCTTGGAATCAATTATAAGATTGTAAGTGTTAAGATTCCATAAAAAATAAGAAACATCAAAAGAGAATATATAGGTAAGAAGGAAAACCTAGGAAATAATTTCCAAACAAAGAAGAAAAATAAGGTCGGTGGCCATTCACTAGGCCACCTACGATCTATATGTTGTCTTTCTAAGTGGCTACCTTTCCCCTACAGCTTCTGAAATCTCTGAACTTTGCCTCCTTTACACCTACTCTATGATCTATAGACTATAGCTAGCACCTTCAAATAGTAGGTGCCCCTCCATAAGTGATAGAGTCTTTTGCTTGCAATTTTGATTCTTTGGATTTCTATTTTCTGACACCTACTTTGGCACCTATGGTTCATACGTAGTACATACGGTCTGTATGTGTCTAGCTCTATGATGAAAAACTTAAACATTCATTATTTCAATAGATAATAGTCCTAAAATATGATTTCCTAAAAAGAATAACAAAACCACATCATATCTTACAAAACAACCTAAGTAATACACATAGTTTTATTGTTTTAAGCATTAAAATTTCTATAAATAAATTGAATACTAGAGAGTTTTTGGGTTTTTTAGTGATTGATATTTTCTCTTTATATGTCTACACAAAGTTTGTTATTATGGATAGGTCTTTCGCCGGGGTTTTCTATCAATCTCATGTTATGAAGGAGATGCATCATGAGTTCCAAAGGTGAAATAATAAAAGGCTGAATTATTAGGGTAGTTTTATCGAGAGTTGTAGTGGAACCTAATTTACATAGTGTGGTTCTCAAGGTAGGATCATTTATGATGCACTAATGATTAATGATAAAAGGTAGTCTAGTTTAGGTGATCGACATGGCCAGGGTAGTTGTCAATCTTTTATAGGATTGTCTTCGAGTTATAGGATTATCTTCTAGTTATTTTTGTTATGGTGGTTTTTTGAGTCAACCTTGTATTCTAAGTTTAGTGTTATTCCTAGGGTATATTATGGTTATAGAGCTTTTTGTCATATCAAGAGAGCATTCCCTGGTAGTTTAGTGATGGTTCCATAAGTTTAGAGTATTACACTAATTTGTAATAGTTTTGCACTCAAATAGTGGAAGTATGCATGGTCATAAGGGTAGTCTCCAAGGTTCTCGTAGAGTTTCTTAGGTATGTTAGAAATAAGATCTCTCTGAATTGTGGCCAGGTAGCTAGCATGGTTAATTGTCTGTTGTAGATGCTTGACCTGAGGTTGTGTCTTTGGATGCTGTTATTACTGGTATGATTATGGTGTGCTAGGATTTAACTTTTGCTTTATTTGATTCTTAAACCACTTAATCATATGTGTCTACTTATTATACACTACAGTTAGAGTTATCTTAGGATTCATTATCTTTGCCATTTTATGTATCTACTCTCATAGTTGACTCTTTAGTTGTTGATAGGGTTTGTAGTCTATGTATTATGGTTATTCGAAACCTTAATACTTATGTTGATCCTTTTATATTAGACATGGTGGATTTTGATATGAATTTCGGCATGGACTGGTTATCCCACTATCATGCGGTCCCAGTTATTCTTCCAAGAGCATTACCTTTTCCATGTCTAGCGTACTCCTAGTGATATGGTAGGGACTATTTAGCTCTTAGGAGATGGGGATTACTTATTATATTCATTCTAGGAGGCTTAGTACAAGGTTTTGTGAGTCTTATCTCGCTTATTTTCATAATGTAAGTATGAAGAGTCTAACTTTTTACATTTCCGTTGTAATTTTGAGCTTCTTCATATTTTCTCCACCGGTCGGACTAGTCCTCCCCTGAGTGTGATATTGAATTTTTTATTATTCTTGTGTTGTGAACTAGACTTATTTTTATGGTACCTTATAGTATGGCTCTTGTAGAGCTTATGTGGCTAAATTATTAGCTTTGGGACATTCTTGGTAAGGGTTTTACTAAATGAGTATGCCTTCTTGGAGAGATCGTGTGTTGTTTTTTATGTAGAGGTATGGTCCATGATTTTATGTATTGATTATAGGCGATTTAATAAGGGACGGTAAAGAAATAGTATCCTATGCCGAGCATTGATGATTTATTTGACCACCAGTGTTCTCTAAGATTAATTTAAGGTTTAGTTACCACTAGATAAAGATTCGAGCTAAGGATATACCAAAGACAACATTTAGAACCCTTTAAGATCATTGTGAGTTCCAAGTGATGTCTTTTGGGTTGATCTATACCATGTCAATAGATTTGATTAACTGAGTGGTTAGGACTTAATTCGATTCCTATGTGATTTTTTACATCAACGACATCTATGTTCATTAAAAGAGAAGAGAGGATCATATGTATAATTTGAGGATTGTACTCCAGACTTTGAGAGATAATGAGATTTTTTCAAAAATTCTCTTAGTATGAGTTTTGGCTTTAATCAGTGACATAACAAGGTAATATGGTTTCTAAGAAAGGGATTTTGGTAGACCCAACAAAGGATAAGTCTTTTTGTGATTAGGCTAGACCTATAACTATGTCAGAGGTTTGTACCTTCATTGATTTGGCTGATTACTATAGGTGGTTAGTTGAGAGTATTGCTACTATTGCAATGCTGATAACCAAATTGGCTCGGAAGGGGGTTACTCTTTGAAGGTCCAAGAAGTGTAAGTCGTTCTTTAGAAAGCTTAAGGTATTTCTTTCTTCAACTTCTATTATGGCTCTTCCGCTTAAGGTTGAGGGATTCACCATGTATTATGAGGCCTATAATGTTCATTTAGCTTGTGTATTAGTACTGCAAGGTCATGACATTCCTGTGCATCAAGATAGTTAAAGATACACGAGTGCAACTACTATATACATGATTTGGAGTTGGTAGTGGTAGTTTACGTGTTTAAGTTTTGGAAACATTACCTTTATAGTATGCATTGTAACATCTTCAAGATAATCATAGTGTTCAATAGCTTATAACCCAATGAAAGATTAATTCTAGGCAGCGTAGATGGATGGAATTTCTTAAGAATTATGACATCTTTATCTTGTATCATTCTACTAAGGCAAACATAGTAGCGAATGCCTTAAGCCTAAATACGGTGAGTATGGGAAGTTTGTCATGTATTTTAGTTCATCAGAGGTTGTTCTCACCTGATATTCAGTCATTATAAAACATAATTGTGTGACTCAATATTTTAGACCCTACAAGGATTCTTGCTATTACTGAGTGATGTCTTCTCTATTTGAGTAGATTTAGAGTTGTTAGTTTGAGGATAAGAGGTTTTGCGTCATTTGTGGTCACCCGTTGAGTGGTGAGTCCAAGAGAGATAGCTAGGATTTTAAGCGTGTCTTGAGATTTGATAGCTACATTGTATTTCATAGGTTGACTTAACTCAGTTAATAATATGTGCGGCTAACAGCTTCAAATATTCTATTCACCTAGGTACAACTATGATGTATAGATATTTGAGGTAGAATAATTGGTGGAGTGGTATAAATTAAGAAATTTTATGCTTTGTAGATCATTGTCTATGTGGTCGGCAGGTGAAGGCAAAGAATTAGAGATCTGGTGGCTTGATTCAATGCTAGCCCATTCCCTAGTAGAAATGTTAGTGGACTACTATGTACTTTATTAGTGGTTTGCCTCATACTTCTCGTGGTTCTAATGGTATTTGAGTAATTATGTTTTGGTTGACCATATCAGCCGATTTTATACCTATTCAGATGTTCTTTAGCGTAGAGTGGTGTGCTCGAATCTATGTTATTGATATATTCAGTTTGCATGGTGTTCCTATATCTATCATTTCACATAGGTGTTCAGTGTTCACTTTTAGCTTATGGAGAATGAGAGCGAGATGTTGACCTAGTATCGTTACTTTTTTAGGGCCTTAGGTACATCTTAATCCTTTACTTTCGCGGGTGAAAGTTCTTTTAGTAGTGGATATTGTAAAGACCCCCCAGGTCATTTTCTATAATTTTTGCATTTTATAGCTTTCCTATATCTACCCTAAGTCATTTATGACTCGCTTGAACTGATAGTTCAGTTATCGAGTAGTTTATTTAGATTATAGAACCAATTACCTATTTTGAGGTATTCACTAGTTTAAATTATCTATCTTGAAAAGACTTTAGTCAAACTACCTCATATAATAATTCAAATAATTCCAACAATTTTAGAACATCGACTATATGCTATGTTGACCCAGGTTTGGGTCTAAGTATTGCAAGGCTTTTTTTTGTATATTGGCCTAAAGTCAAGAAATTTTGTAAGAGGGTGTACGATTCACTTTTTATTAATAAAACTCACATGGATATTTCATCTGTAAGATTGAGTACAAAAATCCAAATTTGAAAAAGTAGCATAGTTTATTTTCATACACTGTATTTTTGATAAATCTCGGGGGATGGTAGAGTCATTGTTGGTTTCTAGTGAATCTCTTAAGCGACCACTTGATCTCTTAAGAGACCTGGCTTTGTCCACTTGTATTGCGTAAGTTATTGCCACTTAAGTGATAACAACGTCACTTACATGATATTGTTGAGGCCTCTATTGCTATGAACACGACATTTGGGTTTTTAACTAATATTTACTTAAGTGACCTGATATCTACTTAAGCAACATCTTTGGTCCTGAGAGGGTATAAATACCCCACTTAACCTAATTTTCACCAATTTTCATAAATTTATTTGAATTGCCAACCCTAAAACGTGGGAAATCCTTGGACAATCAATTATGGGTGACTGTGAAGCTTTGGTGCAATTAATTTATGCATTTCTTCTTTGAATATTTTTTTAGTTTAAATATTTTTATGATAAATTCCTCAACCATTTGCTAAAATCTTTTGAGTCATGGTGGCTTGATTGTAGCACCATTAGAGCTCAGAATTCTCTAATTTTTAGGGTAAATGTTCCTTGAGCATAGAGGAACATTTTTTTTTAATTTTGAAAGTGTAATTCAACAAATGAGCCCTATATTGCATTTCTACATAATTTTGGACCTGAAGCACAATAGTGAAATATTGATATCATTGTCCTCATTTTGTTGAGTATATTGTGATTTTATTAGCATGGCGCCTTGAAAAATATCCTCGAAAAGTGAACTCATTGGTTTAGCAAAATCTTTGAGCTTTTATTCGGCATCTAGGTAGTCTAAGTTTACACTCTTCATTGATTGAATAATTTTGTGGTATGTTGGAGGTATGACTGATAATATTTGTGTTATTTGGACTATTTAGGGCTATCTCAAAACTATAACCTTTGCATAACTGACTTAGTATCTTGTGTTTTAGGATAAATTGCTATGCTAGTGCTAGTCATAACTTAATTAACATCAAGAAATCAGTTTAGATACCTTATCCTAGTCCAAAGTATAATTGACCAATATGGATTTTTGGGACTAAAAGTGGGCCCCTCTCGCCCTTCTTAGGCCATGACTTTTATTATCTTTTGTAGATATTTACAGTGGGTATGCCTTTATTAATGCATATTTTGGTTCTTTGAAGAGATTAGATTCTAATTGATTATGCTAGTTTTGTAATTGACAGTTAGTTCTAATTCAAAATAAGTTCCGGTGGATAATTATTTTTATTTAGTGATTAGGTTTATTATTGGGGCTTATTTAAATGGTCTATTGATATGGTCTAATGATAAAAGAGTTATATTTTGAATCAACCAATTAATTATGATAATAATGAATGAGTTTTGTTTATAGTTTGTCATATGATAATTATGTTGATAATATGAGCTCTGATTCATATTCTATGTATGATGGTAATGGTGATTGTACTATTAAGTGTTTTTTCAATTTCGATGTGTTGGGATTTATTTATTTTATGATTTTGTTAGGATGGATTATTGGTTATGTCATAAGAACTTTGTAATTTGGGGCCATTAGGTTATAATCTTTTCGTGATTGTACTCTTCTGGCTTATCAGGACCTGTGTTGAGTTATTAACTTTTGCGCGCTTATTGTCTTATGGGTGAAAATATTTTTGGTATAGCTATGTGAACCTTGCTTTATTATTCAAGTTTTTTTAGTTAATAATGTACAACAGTCTTGAAGCTTAACTTTAGGTTTGCCCTTTTGCCTTGACATGTTTATTTTATCTGGTATCTTACAACATTTATATTATGATTTAGCTTTGTCGGTTGATGATGCCTACTGAGTTGTAATACCCCGCATGTTTCTAAGAGAGGAAGTAAAAAAGTATTCCTACGTATGAAATCTCCTATCATGTGATTCATACTTGAGTACATGACTTACAATGAATATCCTAATGATACGATAGCTTATGATGCATTAAGGATGATCATATGAGTCACTTAAGTTGATACAAGCTAAGAGTTTTTGAATCAATCAAGTTTTAGTGATCGATTTTGCTTGGGTCATCTTTGAATGAGTATAACTCAATGTTAATGTGGTAGTTTGGCTTATTAACACCCACCAAATTGTAGCGAATCGAATTAGCTTTCCAACGATACCAATTTTGCCTTAATCCAATACCCGAGCGAAAAGTTATGCCCATTTTTATGAGAAACAGTAAGGATAGGCGATTGGTTAGGCGCCGCCCAACTCAAGCATAGGCGATTGGTTAGGTGCCGCCCACCCTAGCTTAGGCAATCACTTGGGCGCCGCCTAAGTCAGTTCCAGGTGCCAAAAACACTCTGTTTTGAGTTATTTTAAGGGTAATTATGTCTTTTAACACTCCTTACACGTCCCTAAACTTAACCCTACGAAATATATAGCTTCTAAGAATATTACAACCCTATTATAATCTTAAAGCTCATCATCCAAGAGAACTAAAAGAGAAAAGCAACTAAGGTTGCGTAACTAAGCTTGACGATCCCATTTCAAGGAAATTCCTCCGTCAATCATCAAGAATCTTCCTTATAAGGTATGCGTGAGTTGATTTATGGATCCCTTTCATCCATAAAGTTCAAAAACCCTCTTTTTCATTATAAAGTATGATTTCTATATTGTTGGGTGTTGATGATCATGTTGTTGATATTGGGTGATTCCCAAGATGGAATCTTTAGATGTTTTATTGAATTTCATAATATCATATGAGTTGGAAACATGTAAATTTGGTTGTTCATGATGTATAATTTGATGATTTTATCTATTCTTAAGATGTGCATGGAAGGTGTTTGATAAAATGCCTAAGCAACTAGAAATCATGCAATATAGCTAAATTTTGACTAAGTGAAGGATTCATGATGTGCCTTTACGTTCCAATGACTTCTATGTTGATAATGTGCCTTGTAAATGTTGTTTGAATACTCATGAACTATTCTTATGAGATTATGCTATGTTTACTTGCAAATCCTACTTATGAACAAAATGTATGATTACCATGCAATCGACATGAACTTCTATGCTATTGGTAAGTGTTGCCAATATGATTATGCAATGAACATGATTTTGAGATTGTGCAAGTACTTCCATGTCATATGAAATCCTTTCCATGCAAAACATTGTTGATAACCATGCATAGTATGAGATCCCTATTTATGATATTATAAATTATAGACTCTACTCTTATGATCAAGTCAGTCATGTGAGTCAGTTTCTTTCCATCGAGTCATGGGGGTACTTGTACCCGAAAATTATAGCTGTGTTCCTAGAGCTATGTCATGTTTCCGGATATCCGAACTCAAGCTATGATTCTAAACACTTCAGTCATTCATGTGACTCAGAAAACCTCATGATCTTAGTCAGTTGTCAGATATCAGTAATATTCCACCAGTCAAAGGAATTCAGTAAGATTAAGTCATGGACAATTAGTTATTAATGTTCAGTCCTTCCAGATGGGAGTAGAGGTTAGCACCGAGTGAACCCAAGGATGGGAACTCACCCTCCAGTTCAGGATGTGATTCTTAGTAGTCATCCTTATATTCCTGAACTACGTAGCCAACGTACGTTGAGACATCTTAAATTGTCAGATTAGGGTTAATGAGGTGGCTTAACCCATTAGTTTAGGGTTTTCACCGTTCTCATTAAGTACCCGCCAGATAAGGGTCACTCACAGGCTGTCCTTACCCGTGGCACGGTATTGACACCCCTCTAGTCGGGGCGGATGTTGGACCCTAGCTTAGCCATAATGGCATACATGGGGCAAGTCAGCTAAACACTACTTCCCACAGCTTCAGTATCAGTCATAGTAAAAGAACTCAGAGCGTTCTTCAGATTTTAGTAGATATAAGACTATCAGATACAGTCATCCATGTTATCAGTTTTAGTATCAATCATGATCGTTATAAGTAAAAAATGTATTAGCTTACAGGTCAGGCTATCAAGTATTCACGGTCCCAATTTCTATATATGTGTGTTAGTACTCCCATGTTAATATTGGTCAGTCAGTGTTGTTCATGTATGAAACCCTTTATGTTCAGCCTACCTTCCTCGTATACTCAGTACTTCAGTTGTACTGACGCATTTGTGCTATAGTGCTTTCTTTTAATGTTACACCATAGGTTCCGAGACACAAGCTCCAGCCCAGCAGTAGTGGTAGCATTCCAATCGCAGAGATGCAGTGAGTCCTCATTGATTCGAGAACAATATGATTTGATTTATTTAGTTATTTCTTCACTTCAGTTTTACGGAGTTAGTTGGAGATATGTTCCTTTAACTCCCTACACATATAGTTTAGAGGCTTTAAATTTACGTTCAAATTTATGTTTAGATTTAGTTGTTTTCAGTATTTTCACCATATGGTTTTATTCAGTTGAACCTTATGGCCTTACAGTTCTATGTATTCCACATTATTATATTATAATTTGTAGTATACAAGTATAGATATCAGTCATGGGTTAGATTTTGGTCCCTCGGGGTCATGAGCACTGTGTAGCATTCTGATTCAGCAAATCGGGGTGTTACAAACTTGGTATCAGAGCCTAAGGTTCAATAGAGTCCTAGGAAGTCTGAAAGCTGCATCTAGTGGAGTCTTGTACATGGGTGTGTTGCGCGCCACATTTATGTGCGGGAGGCTATAAGATGTTTTAGGAACAGTCTCTTTTCTTCATTAATCATGTCATGCTAGTGAGCATAATCACCAGTTAAACTCCCAGTCTAATCCATTCTTCTCTTATTCCAGACCATGGCCCCAAAGAGAAGAAACTAGCCAGCTCCTCAGCCCGATGATCCTTTGGGCGAACATGTTTCCCATGCAGAGTTTAGAGCCATATTTACCAAACTTACTCAGTCTATGGCTGCACAGACTTAGCGACCACTAGTCATTCTGACCAATCCATTAGCCAATCCCAAAGCAGCTCGGGCTCGGGACTTCACCCGGATGAACCCTCCATCATTCCATGGATCTAAGTCTGATGAGGACCCTCAGGAGTTCATTGACTAAGTCCAGAAGGTCATTGACATCATGGGTGTTACTTCTATTGAGAGTGCTGAGTTAGCTGCCTACTAGTTACAAGATGCTGCTCATGATTGGTACAAACAGTGAAAGTCTGAGAGGTTAGATGATATAGGCCCTATCGAGCGGGAGGAATTTGTCATGGCCTTGTTAGACAGAGTCTTTCCCCAAGAGATGAGGAAAGCCAAAGTTTTTAAGTTCATCAACCTCAGGAAAGGGTATATGATGGTTAGGGAGTATTCTCTCAGGTTTAGGCAGCTAGCCAGGTATACTCCTCATGTGGTTGCAGACAATAGATCTATGATGAGCAAGTTCGTGTCAGGGGTCAACGATAGCGTGGTAAATGAGTATAGGTCTGTGATGATGATCGGTAATATGAGCTTAGCCAGACTTATGACCTATGCCCAGCAAGTAGAAGAGCAGAAGTTTAAGACTAGGGAGAGGCAGAACAAGAGAGCAAGGTCAGGTAATTTCAACTTTGCTCACCCCAAGTTAGATGGAGGAAACTGTTCTCAATTTTTCTCCAAGTCAGCCGTTCCAGCTCCTTCCTTAGCCAGCGCTCTAGTGCTGAAGTTCAGAGATGACAATAGAGACAAAACACCAGGCTCTAAATCTCAGGGCAGTATTAGTAGTGCTTGAACGAATCCCTTTTGTCAGACTTGTGGTAAGAACCACAAGGGCATTTGAAGAGCCGGTAGTGATGTCTGTTTTGGTTGTGGAAAGCTAGGCCATAAGATTAGGAAGTGTCTGCATTCCAGTCTTCAGGGTCAGCAAAATCATTCTACAGCTCAGTATAGTCACCTGAACCAACAGGGTGCCATTTCCAGTGCTACCAGTGGGCAACGCCCATATATACTCTATGCTCTTCAGTCCTGGAAGGATTAGGAAAATTCTTGTGATGTTATTACTGGTACATTACAGATTTTTCGTGTTCATGTTTATGCTTTGATAGACCCAAGTGAATCTATATTTTGTTACTCCATACATAGTAGGTAATTTTGGAATCAGTCACGAAGTCCTAGAAGAACCCTTCTCAGTCTCTACCACAGTGAGTAAAACCATTATAGCCCAACGGGTATACAGGAACTGCTCAGTTATGATATCTCAGAAATCCATGTCAGCAGATATAGTGGAGTTAGAGATGACTGATTTTGATGTAATTCTTGGCATGGATTAGCTTCATTCCTTCTATGCCACAGTCGACTGCAGAAATAGGATAGTTTAGTTTCAGTTCTCGAATGAGCCTATCCTAGAGTTGAAGGGTAGCATTTCAGCGTTCAGGGGTCAACTTATTTCCTACTTTTGGGCAAGGAAAATAATTTCTAAGGGGTGTGTGTATCATCTCGTGCATGTTAAAGATTCCAGTTCTGAATATCCCAGGCTTGAAACAGTCCTTGCTGTTAATGAATACTCGAATGTCTTTCCAAAAGATCTTCCAGGCATTCCTCCCAAAAGAGAAATAGACTTCGGCATAGACCTTCTTTCTGATACTCAACCTATTTTTATTCCACCTTACAGAATGGCACCAACAGAACTCAAGGAATTGAAAGATCAGTTGAAGGGTCTCTTAGATAAGGGATTCATCAGACCCAACATTTCCCCATGGGGTGCGCCAGTATTATTCGTGCGCAAAAAAATAGTTCTCTTAGGATATGTATTGTTTACCGTAAACTCAACAAGGTCACAGTCAAGAAAAGGTATCCTCTTCCCAGGATTGATGATCTATTCAACCAACTTTACGATCCCAGTTACTTCTCCAAGATAGACCTTAGATTAGGCTATCATTAGCTCAGAGTTAGAGAATGTGATATTTCAAAGATGGCTTTCCATACTCAGTATGGTCACTGCGAATTTTTAGTCATGTCATTTGGTTTTACCAATGCCCCTGCAGATTTTATAGATTTGATGAACCGTGTGTTCAAGGAGTACTTGGACATGTTTTTCATAGTCTTCATAGATGATATTCTGGTCTATTCTTGCATAGAGCGTGATCATACAAACAATCTTAGGATTGTTCTTCAGACTCTCAGGGATAACCAATTATTCGCTAAGTTCAGCAAGTGCAAATTTTGGCTAAGATCAGTAGCATTCCTTCGCCATATTGTTTTCAGTGATGGAATTAGAGTAGATCCTAAGAAAACCTAGGCAGTAGAAAACTGGCCCAGACCTGTATCTCCATCAGATATTAGGAGTTTCTTCGGTTTGGCTGGATATTACAGATGATTTCTCGAGGGATTTTCTTTTATTGCATCTCCCATGTCTAGATTGACTCAGAAGAAGATTAAGTTTTAGTGGTCAGAGTTATGCGAGAAGAGCTTTCAAGAGTTGAAGACTCAACTCACTTCTGCTTCAGTTCTAGCTATTCCAGATGGTTCAAACGGTTTTGTAGTCTTTTGTGATGCATCCATAGTGGGTTTAGGTTGTGTCCTCATGCAGCATGGTAAGGTCATAGCCTACGCCTCCAGACAGTTAAAGCCACATGAGAAGAATTATCCTACTCATGATCTTAAGTTAGCAGTGGTAGTTTTTGCCTTGAAGATTTGGATGCATTATCTCGATGGAGTTCATGTAGATGTCTTCAGACCATAAAAGCCTCCAGTATGACTTTTCCCAGAAAGATCTCAATCTTAGCCAGAGAAGGTGGTTAGAGCTCTAGAAGGATTACGACATGAGTGTTCTTTATCATTTGGGCAAGGCCAATGTTGTGGCCGATGATCTCAGTCGACTCTCCATGTGTATTATTTCTCACATTGAGGATATTAAGAAAAAATAGCTCAGGAGATCCATCAGCTTGCCAGACTAGGCATTTGCTTAGTGAATTCTTTAGAGGGTGGTGTATGTATTCATAGTAGTTTAGAGTCATCTCTACTTTTTGAGGTGGAAAAGAAACAAGACAGGGATCCTAGCCTTGTCAATCTCAAAGATTCAGTTCAGAATCATAAAGTCGAGGTTTTCTCCCAAGGGGGAGATGGTGCTATTCATTGTCAGGGTTGTCTATGTGTTCCAGGTGTAGATGAATTAAGGCAACAAATACTTGCAAAAGAGCATGTTTCATGATACTCTATTTATCCAGGGGCCACTAATATGTACCACAACATGCGGGAGATCTATTGGTGGAGTGGGATGAAGAGAGATATTGCAAAGTTTATGGCTAAGTGCTCTATATGTCTGCAGGTTAAGATAGAGCATCAGAAACCTAGTGGTTCCATACAAGAGTTCACCATTCCTACTTGGAAGTGGGAAGAAGTTAACATGGACTTCATGATGGGTTTGCCTAGAACTCATCATCAACATGATTCAGTCTGGGTCATTATAGATAGAATGACCAAGTCAGCTCATTTCCTTCCTATTCGTACTTCTTATTCCGCCGAGGTTTATGCCAAACTCTATATTAGGGAGTTAGTCAGATTACATGGTGTTCCACTATTTATCATCTTAGATAGAGGTACCCAGTTCACTTCTCACTTTTGGAAAGCATTCCAAAAGGGTCTCGGTACCCAAGTCCATCTCAGCACAACATTTTATCCTCAGATAGATGGTCAAGCAGAGAGGACCATTCAGACTCTTGAAGATATTCTAAGGGCATGTGCAATTGACTTCAAGGAAATTTGGGATGACCACTTGCCTTTGATTGAGTTTGCATACAACAATAGCTATCATTCTAGTATTCAGATGGCTCCATTCAAAGATCTCTATGGTAGGAGATGTAGATCTCCGATTGGTTGGTTTGAAGTTAGTGAGGACTCAATCATAGGTCATTACTTAGTATTCAACACCTTATAGAAAGTTCAGTTGATCAGAGAGAGACTCGGGGCTGCTCAGAGCTGATAGAAGTCCTATGCAGATGTTCATAGAAAGGATCTTGAGTTCGAGGTCAATGACGGTCCCTTCCAAATTCTTTGTCGCTTCGACAAGATAGCTTATGAGCATGGGTTTCCTTCAGATCTAGCCTCATTGCATCCAGTCTTCCATGTCTCTTTTCTAAAGAAGTGCATAGGTGACCCAGCAGTTGTTGTCCCTATTCAGTGCATCGACATTCAGAACAACCTCTACTATAAAGAGATTCTAGTCAAAATCTTAGATTATCAGACTCGTAGATTGAAGAAAAAAGAAGTCCCTCTTGACAAGGTTCTTTGGTAAAATCAATATGATGAGGGAGCTACTTGGGAAGCAGAAGCAGATGTGCATACCAAGTATCCTCACCTCTTCCTCACCAATTTAGATCAAGTTCAAGGTAACAGTTCTCCATAATCTTATTCAGTTTCACGTTTATGTTTCCAGTATAAACTTGGTACCTATTAACCATTTCATACTCAGTCATGCATTCATGCGTCAGTTGTCCGTGCATCAAATATGCACGAGTTCAGTATGTTTAGCATGTCAGTCATGAGATCAAGTTTCAATTCTTCATGTTCAGTTCAGGTTCTATTGTCTTGTATCCCTTCTCAATAAATTCTCATTCGAGGACGAATGTTCCCAAGGGACAGATATTGTAATACCCCACATGTTTCTAAGATAAGAAGTTAATAAGTATTCCTACGTATGAAATCTCCTATTCTGTGATTCATACTTGATTACATGACTTATAATGAACATCTTAGTGATAGGATAGATTATGATGCATTAAGCATGTTCATATGAGTCACTTAAGGTAATAAAATCTAAGAGTTTTTTAATCCATCAAGTTTTACTGGTTGATTTTGTAAGGGTGATATTTGAACGGGTATAACTCCATGTTACTATGGTATTTTGGCTGATTTAAACCTAAGAAATTGTAGAGAATCGAATTAGCTTTCCAACGGTACAAATTTTGCCTTAATCCATTACCCCAGTGAAAAGTTATACCCATTTTCATGAGAGACAGTAAGGATAGGCGATTGGTTAGGTGCCGCCCAACCCAAGCATAGGATATTGGTTAGGCGCCGCCCAACCTAGCTTAGACAATCACTTGGGCGCCACCTAAGTCAGTTCTAGGTGCCAAGAACACTCCATTTTGAGTTATTTTAAGGGTAATTAAGTCTTTTAACACTCCTTACACGTCCCTAATCTTAATCCTACAAAATATATAGCTTCTAAACATATTACAACCCTATTATCATCTCAAATATCATCATCCAAGAGAACTAAAATAGAAAATCAACTAGGGTTGCATAACTAAGCTTGAAGATCTGATTTCAAGGAAATTTCTCCTTCAATGATCAAGAATCTTCCTTCTAAGGAATGCATTAGTTGATTTATGGATCCCTTTCATCCATAAAGTTCATAAACCCTCTATTTAATTATAAAGTAGGATTACTATATTGTTGGGTGTTGATGATCACCTTTTTGATATTGGGAATTCCCAAGATAGAATCTTTAGATGTTTCTTTGAATTTCGTGATATCATATGAGTTAGAAACATGTAAATTTGGTTGTTCATGATGTATAATTTGATGGTTTGAACTATGCTTAAGATGTGCATGTAAGGTGTTTGATAAAATGACTAAGAAACTAGAAATCTTGCAATGTAGCTAAATTGTGACTAAGTGAAGTATTCATGTGTGCCCTTATGGTCCAATGACTTCTATGTTGATAATGTGCCTTGTAAATATTGTTAGAATACTCATGAACTATTCTTATAAGATTATACTATGTTTACTTGTAAATCCTACTTATGAACAAGATGTATGATTACCATGCAATCCACATGAACTTCCATGCTATTGGTATGTGTTGCCAATATGATTATGCAATGAACATGATATTAAGATTGTGCACGTACTTCCATGTCATATGAAATCCTTTCCATGCAATAAGTTTTTGATAACCATGCTTAGTATGAGATCCCTATTTATGATATTATAAATTATGGACTCTACTATTATGATCAAGTCAGTCATGTGTGTCAGTTTCCTTCCATCGAGTCATGTGGGTACTTGTACCCAAAAACTATATATCTCTGCTTTGAGCCATGTCATATTTCACGATATCCAAACTCAAGCTATGATTCCATAGACTTCAATCAGTCATGTGACTCAGGAAAACCTCATGATCTTAGTCAATTATCAGATATCAGTAACATTCCGCCAGTCAATGAAATTCAGTAAGATTAAGTCATGTATAGTCATCTATTCATGTCCAGTCCCTCCAGATGGGATTAGAGGTTAGAACTGAGTGAATCCAAGGATAGGGACTTACCCGCTAGTTCAGGGTGTGATTCTTAGTAGTCATCCTTGCGTTCCAAACCTACGTATCTAGCATAGGTTGAGACATCTTAACCCGTCAGATTAGGGTTGATGAGATGGCCTAACCCATCAGTTTAGGGTTTCTACCATTCTCATTGAGTACCCGCCAGATAAGTGTCACTCATAGGTTGTCCTTACCCATGGCACGGCATTGACACCCCTCCAGTCGGGGCGAAGATTGGACCCCAGCTTAGCCATAACGACATACATGGGGCAAGTCCGCTAAACACTACTTCCCACAGTTTCAGTATCAGTCATAGTAAAAGAACTCAGAGCGTTCTTCAGATTTTAATATATACAAGACTATCAGATATAGTCGTCCATGTTATCAGTTTCAGTATCAGTCATGAAAGTTATCAGTAAACCATGTATTATCTTAAAGGTCATGTTGTCATATATTCACAGTCCCAGTTTGTATATATGTGTGTTTGCATTCCCACGTTCATATTTGTCAGTCATTTTTGTTCGTGCATGAAACCCTTTATGTTCAACCTACCTTCCTCGTATATTTAGTACTCCAATTATACTGACGCATTTGCACTATGGTTCTTTCTTTTCATGTTACACCATAGGTTCTAAGACACAAGCTCCAGCCCAGCAGTAGCGGTAGCATTCCAGTCGGAGAGACATAGTGAGTCCTCATTGATTGAAGGAAAATATGATTTGATTTATTTATTTATTTCTTCAGTTTAGTTTTACGGAGGTAGTTGGAGATATGTTCCTTCAACTCCTTATTCAGATAGTTTAGAGGCTTTCAGATTTATGTTTAGATTTATGTTCAGATTTACGTTCAGATTGAGTTGTTTTGGGTATTTTCGCCCACATGGTTTTATTCAGTTGAACCTTATGGCCTTACAGTTCTATGCATTCTGCATTATTATATCATGATTTGCAGTATACAGGTACAAATATCAATCATGGGTTAGCTTGTTGTCCCTCAGGGTCATGAGCACCGTGTAGCATTTTGTTTCAATGAATCGGGGTATTACATGAGTACTCATGCTTTTGTTACTAATAATACCCTTTCATACCTTTTTGATTTATATATGAGTACTAGTAGTCGACACTTGTTCGACTATTATGCTTAGTTTATTTCATAGATACGCTGAGCTCAAAGTTGGAGTTCCTTTTTTTTCTTCTATTTATCCACTTCTAGTTTTTCATTTTTGAGATAGATAGTATTTGACTATTCAGTACCTATAGTTAGGTTATATTAGCTCTGACATATACATTACTGAGTCTTGGGATGGTTGTTGCTCCATTAGATTATTAATATTGTTTTATTTCTAGTTTAACTCTATAAAAATTGACTTTTCAACATTTAGGCTTTTTTTCAACAAATTAGCCCATTGCTTATAGCTCTGAGCTATAGTTCGACTTATCTACTGGCCGATAAAGTAGGTGTCATCATCATTCATAAATTTGATCGTGACACCTTGCTAACTAAGTAAACTTAAGGGAATATCCTTCACACATATTCCACTCTACTTAATATTTGTGAATTCCTTTATCTTGGCCTCTCTTAGCTCAGGTGTGAACAACCTATCCAAAAATGCAATAACGAACTCATCCTATTCTATCGGTTATCATCCTTATATTGCTTATACCATGTATGAGATACTCCTTGCAATTGATAGGCCCCCAAATTAGAACTTTAATTTAGGTTAACACCCATGATCTTTATACCTTTTTGAATGCTATCAAAAACTTCTTAGAATCCAAACTACTTCCATAGGTTATACCAGACTATAGATATTGTTGAATTCATTATCGTGTTGTTGGTGTCATAGCTGATTGGTTATTCTTAGTGGTCTTGGACTGGGTTAATTCAATAAAAGAAGCCTTGAATTTTCCATATGAGACTTTTTCATAGAAAAGGTTTTGTAGAACTGCTAGTGCGGCTTGCTAATTCTCAACCTCGTTATTGTTTCCAATCCTACTTCTACTATTTCACATTAGAGGCATTGATGAGTAGTGAATTTACCACTAATTTATATTCAAAAGTCATGCACACTACTATAATTTGAAGGTACGAATGAGTTAAATTTGTTAGTTGAGTGAACTAATTTTCCTAGTTTGCAAGTATATAGTTGATGGTAAGAAAAAATATGGAATTGATCTTAGTTGGATCAAAATGAGAAGAGAAGTGTAGTTGGGAGAGCAGGAGCATAAGAAAGCCCCAGTTACCACGATCGGGGTCAAAGGGTCATGATTGCGGCCATTCAAGCTACGTCAAATTTAGCGATTATGAAGGGTCATAATTTTCCTAGTCATCATTGCGATCACGGGATTGCTACTGTGATCGTAGAAATGCAGATATATACCTAGGGGTAATTTTGTCATTTTATATAGCTTACCCCAAATCCCATAAAAAAGATCTAACTTTTTCCCATTTTGGCATTATACATTTTTGGGAAAAATAAATTTGATGTTTACAAACCCTAATTTGGGCAATAATTGCTTTTGAATTTCATACTTTGAATTTAATGAAATTGAAGGATGGTTGCTTTGAATGAATCTTAATCTATATTTCTTCCTCTTTAATTTGTAAGTTGTTAAATTTATGCGTCTTTGGATTATGTTGAACAAAGGTGTAACTATGTGTTGTTTATGATGTATTTGTATATATTCTTATTTGTTGAAGATAGGTATAATTATTGCTTGTTTAAATTATTTGAGGTTTGTGGGTGAAAGTCCCTAATTCCAAAAATGTAGTTGTAGGTAAAAACCCTAATTTCTTGAAAGCTCACATCATCCTTTAAAGAGGGATGAAGGTAAACATTTGGAACCCATATCATCCTTAAAAGAGGGATATTGGTGACAAAGCAATAGTTTAGAATAATGGATATAGTTACCTATCTTTTCACGATCTTAGAAATAAGGTTGACTAGAGAGTTAGCTGGGTCTTGGGAATCTTTCTAGAAATAGGGAGGCCCAATGGAGGTTTTAGGTGCTTTCAATTAAACAATCATTAGGTAATTGAAAGGGTCAATGAGTGATATTCTTGAGGATTTATTGAGATACTAGATTCAAGGACTTTTAAATTAGCCTACCATTTTGTTAATAACTAGAATTTGAACTAAATCATTGTCTACCCATGCATAACTTTCCCTTACGTAGACATAATTCCAAGATACTTCTCATATTGAATTTTAATCACACGTGTTGCCTTGTTTTGTTGATTCAATTAGTCTTTGATCAATCCTTGTTTCAAACCAACCCCCAATTTTAAATCATGTATATTACTTTATTTGTATATTTTTAGTGACTATTAACATCCATAGGACAAGAAGTCTAAATTCACTCCTCATGGATTCGACCTCAACATAACTTGAGCTATTTAAAATGGTCATCCTATACCGATTTAAAATGTATAGGTGATACTTATCAAACTAGCGCCACAACTGGGGAGTGAAATTTAGTTTTCACTTGTGCAATGAAAGTTATTACTTATGGTATACCCGTAGTGGTGTGTAATTATTTTTGTTTTTGTCCTTCCTTCCTTCTTAGGTGATATCCATACCATACATGAAACCATGAGTGACAATGAAAGTTCTGCTAGATCTTTCAATAGTCTTCTCAATGAGGTGGAGTAACTAAATTATGTTGGACACATAAGGCCTATCGGTATCCCATGTACTTTTCAGAACGGAGTCTTTCATGCCATAAACATAATGGTTCATATGCTCCAAACGAAAGGACTTTTTAAAGAGAAAGCTTATGAGGACCCCAACTTGCATTTGAAGAATTTTATAGAAGTGTGTGCAACCTTTGATATTGCATACATAACCCAAGAGTCCATCTAGCTATGCCTCTTCCTATTCTCTCTAATAGGTGAGGTGGTACTGTGGCTTTTCTCTCTTCCTGTCGTATTAATTAGTTTATGGGATGAACTTATTATGGCCTTGCTTGAACGGTGTTTCCTAAAATGCAAGATGCTTCAATTTCATGATGAGATCACCAAATTTAGGAAATTGAATAGAGAACCATTTTATGAGGTGTGACACATATTAAATGGAAAACTCATCCTATGTCCTAACTATGAGGTCACAGAGAGGATGTTTCTCTAAATCTTCTACCGGGCTCTTGATCCACTAAAGAAAAAAATTGGCAAATAATGCGACAGTGGTTCTCTTGTGATGTTAACATATTATGCGACTACAAATTTGCTTAAGAAATTTATCAAGGAAAATCAAGAGAGGCATACCCATAATGCTGAGGTACCAAAAGCATCTCCTACTACCTCTTTTGTTTACAAGGAACAAATGAACGAGATGAAGAAAGTTAGGAGAACAAGGAAAAATAATGACTCAATAGGAGATTTTAAAAAACCATGTTATGGTTGCACCCACAAAAGTTGTGAATATCATGGAATCCAAGGACTATGATCATGAAGAGGCTAAGAAGATTCACGAGGAGATTTGGAATTTGTCCAATTATTCAGGGGTTCCCACCCCGCCTATTAAAGGAAAGGTAGAAGCAATGGTTGGAACGAAAACATAGAGTTCATGACCATAATTTGAAGGATAGAGACCCTGACATTATTTTTACGTTCCTCCTCATGACCCAACAAAGAAGAAAGAGGCAAATCCAGTTGACCCAGAAAAATTAAAAACTAAAGATGTCTTGGCAAGAATTTTGATTAAAGTGGAGGGAACAAAAAATATGATCTATGAATTGAAATACCACTTTTAGTGAATCATCCAAACTTTTGTATTCCACTCTACTTCTAGTAATTAATTGTAAATGCAAATAGGTTAAATCTCCTCTCAACTAAATGCTAGACCAAAAGGGGGGACCTTCTTAGTGACAACATTGTGAATTCAAGAATGATGGACATGTGTTTGCATTAGTCAGTAGGAGTGTCAATAGCCTTGGTGACCATTTTAAGGATGTTGAGGGAGAAAATGTAGGTGAAAACTATCCCAAATTTAAGAAAATGAATGTGAATAAAACGCTTGTGATTGAGTAAAAAAGAGAAACTCCAAGCTCTTAAGGAGGGGGTGAGAATGAACCAATTGTGACTGATGAAAAGGTGGATGGAGATGATAAGCCATGTGAAGATAAGTTTCCCACCATGCAAATCTCCCCTCCATTTCCACCGAGTCTTAAGATAAAAGAGGAGAGTGATAAGCTCCATAAATTCATGGTTAAGCTTATCAAGCTCTCTATCAATATCCCATTACTTGAGGCAAACCATGAAATTTTGAGGTATGCAAAGCTTATGAATAAATTGATGTCAAAGAAAAATCTTATTGAGGCTGACACCATTTAATTCACCCTTGGTTGTAGCGCTACTATAAGTAGCACAATAGCAGAAAATAAGTAGGACCTTGGGTCCATTAGTTTGAAAAAGAACTTTATGACCTCGGTGCGAGTATAAACAACATTCAATTAGTAATATTTCAGAGACTTGTCTTGAGTACCCCTACACCAATTTTAATAAGGCTTTTGATGGAGGACTGGTCTATCAAGAACCTAGTAGGTGTTTTGTTTGACGTATTGGTGAAAGCTTATAGATTTATCCTTTTGGCAGATTTTGTAGTGCTAAATTACGTGATGAACCAAGAGGTTTCTATTATCCTTTATCGACCTTTCCTTGCTACTGGAAAAACAATTGTCAATTTGGAGCTTGGGTAAATGAGGTTTGAAGTTCATGATGGTCAAGTGTCCTTCCAATTACGTAAAATGAAGAAAAAACCCATAGAGCTTCAAATGGTGCCCATTATAGATATTGAAGATGAGGAAGTGAATGAGGGGTCCCTTGTGGATTCAAATAGAAAAAGATGAAAGACTTTGTGCCATCATGATAACTAAGGCACTATATGGGAGGTAACCCACAAATGCCACAAAAGTGGATCTTATCCATTATTTTTAATTTACTACTATGGATGTTAATTTTTTCATTAGATTTATCCAAGCATTTGTGGAACTATAGAGTTGTTGAAGGAGTTTGAGAAGGGAAAAGTGTTACAATTTGAGTATTGAACTAAAACAAAAGAATGTAGAGGATAAGATTTTGGCCTCAGATACCAGGATCGCAGATATCGGGACTTCACGATCGTAGCCACCCATTTTTTTGAGATAGTTACCTCATTTCGTTATCGCGGTCAAGATAATTTAAATAGAAAAGGCCTAAAATTATGATTTTCATTGTTAAATACTTTTTCAATTGTACTTCTGTGGTGATTTGTCATTGATTATCGTGTGAATACATTTGGGGAAGACTTGAGTACCCAAAATGCATTTGAAATTGAGAGAAATATAGCATACATACCAAGTGCTTGATAAAATGTTCAAATGAACTCATAACTTGTAGTGTCACATTCTTAGGGCATGATTGAGTACTTACGAACCATGTAAAATATTATTACTTATAGTTTACTATTTTGGAAAATTATATGGCCTTGAAATTTCAATTTTCAACTATTGAAAAATCTAGCTGAGTTTAGCCTCAGATACTGTGATCGCAGTAATCAGGATTACATCTCGGTGCCCATGATTTCCACATCGGAGGTAGAATTTTTTCCAGGTCAAAAATCCTGCTCTTCCAATTCTTGTCCACATACCACCAAGTAACCATCCCATAAGCTTTTGGACAACATAACATTGTTTATGCATGAAAATATCTATGATTATCATGGTTGTATTGTTCTCATGTTAATCAGGTTTATATCATGGGAGATTATGATCAAGTTATTTTCAAGGCCCCAGAGTGTCACACTATGTACTATTATTACCATCCAAGAATAAAGATTCTTTCGGAGAGAGGAATATGCTTAGATAAAGTTTTGGAAAAGCGTTCTGAATTTAATGACTGACTCATGGCCACTGGATGGAGGCATTTCTCCTAGATTCGTACAAGGAAAATGAATAGTGGGTACGAGAATTCTATGCTAATCTTAGCGTATTATCTTTCTCATACCCAACCATTAGTATCTAAGAGAAAATGGTAAACTTTGGTGCTTAAGATATAAATTATATTTATGGCCTCCCGAACGTAGACATTATTCAATTTGAGGCCAAAGTGTATGAATCAATGAGTTGTTTTACAGTGAGACTATGTACGATAAAAAGTGTCCCTTGGGCGGCTATAGAGAGGAAAATCTTTATGAATGACTTTACTATCTATGACCTAATTTGGTTGACTATTATATTTAGCATGGTCTCCCTTTGCACCCATATGACTATAGTTCTAGATTTGTGGGACAAGATAGTTGGTTTTATTTTAGGTGGCATTCTTTTGAATGTGGTCAGGCCTCAGATATAAAATTCTTCAAAAACCATGGAGGTACGCATTACTTATTAGCCACTGTGATTACCGATTTATGTAGATGAGAAGGCATTGCAGAGTACCTTGATTACACTTTTGTGTGCCCTGACACCCCTATTTATCCTCTAAAAATTTAGTGTGAAGGCACACCGAGAAATATCAGGAATACAAAGATCGATTTGGGAAAGTCAACATATGATGAGCCTGAGTCTTTTAGGACATCTGCAACTGGTCCTCTTAAGGATATCAACATTGATTTGAGGGCCATTAGGGGGCATGTGGGTCGGGCGATCCATCCACGACACGCCATTCATATATGGCCTGATCTAATTATAAGAAGTATCTGGAGGACCAAAGATGTAGGGAGAACCATTGCTAGGCTTGAAAGGGCCTACTCATCCTTGGTAGAGTCTCATAGAGAGCCCTGAGTTTTGAATTAGAAGATAATGAAAAGGGAGTAAAAGAAGTACATGTTCTTTAGAAAGATGTGGAAGGGGGCAAAATCCCTGTAGAAAGTCCTAAAACCCTGAGACAGACACCTTCTAAGAAAGTTGAGAGTAATGATGAAGTCCCGACTGAGAGGTTCAGTCTTAAGGATATTGGAGATGATATAGCGTTTCAAGGTGAGAGCATCTCTTGATGCAGTTTCAGGGAGCACCCTTATATCTCTTTATTCTTTATCATTTATGCAATGAGGACACTTCTAGTTTTTTAGTTGGGGGTGTTTGTCTCTAAATTTTTTTACATTTGGGGTTCTCTAAGAGATATTTTCTGGATGATTTTATGTTATTTTGGACGATTGTTATTTTTTTGTGTTGTAACATGTTTGAACTCTTATAGTTCCCACATTTTCATTGATTAGTTGTTTGTTGCATTTCTAGAATTTTACTTCATCTTTATTATGTTTATGGTGACATCAGATGAGCCTTTCCCTATGATAGATTAAGTGATGACATTCTAAAGGGAAAATAATCGTGATTGGGTTTACGCCATAGATGAAGTCCGAGTGCCTATAGCATCAGAGATATAAATTTAAGGGAAATCTAAGTACCTGTAGCATTTGGGGTTTGGGATCACACTTATTCCTATAGTAAAGTTTGAGTAGCCATTTGATTTGCCCATATGAAATGAGAAATTTGAGATGTCGTCTTGTTTTGGTGACATAAATTGCAAATTGTTCATGGTACAAATACAAATCAACCCCCCTCTATCAAAAAAGTTTACAAAATCAAGGACATGGACGTGAGCGGCCTTTTAATAAAAGTTTACCTTTTTATGTGACTCCAATATTTTGGCTTGTAGAAATTTGTAGATGCTCAATATTATCTCTAGTAGAAAGGGAAACCAAGCCCTTCTGAGAAGTCTGCATGTGTAACACCCCGTATTCAAGTACGTGTATTGGTCTTATTAAGATGGAATTAATTTTTTATTTTTAATTATATCAAAATTTGCTCGTCAATGGTTCCATGCGAAGACTATTGACTAAGATTTCCAATGATATAAAGATTTTGAAAAATGGATAGGTTTTGTATACAATCGAGCACGTTTGAAACTATAAAACGGTGGCCGGGATATTTGGGAATAGTAAATATGCAGGAAACATTCTTGCACACAAACTACCGAGGCCAGCAGAATTTTTGGGTCAACTTAGAACGATCATAACTCCCTTAATATAATGAACTGGGAGATATACTACATAATAAAATAAAGATCTTTGAGTCTTCTTTCCAATTCAATTGGTTTCATCCAAATCCAACGTCTGAGTAAGGAGTTATACTCGTTTTACTTCAGCCTATCAAAACAAATTTTTAGGGTCAACTTCAAATGACCATAACTCCCTGTATAAGTCGAACTGGGTGGCCTACTTTATATGAAATAAAAGACCTTTGAATTATCCTTCCAATAATACTAATTTTACCCAAATCTGATATCGGAGCAAAGAGTTATGGTCGATCTACTTTAGCTTACCAAAACAGTCCACCAAAGGACGGATTTGACATTAATTAAATTTAAAAGGCATTTTGGTCATTTCCTATTATATTATGGATGGAAATATGTGTATATATACATGTATATGAGTTCCAAAACTCATTTTCATCATCAATCATTGAAAAAGAACAAACCCTAGTCAAATTTGACCTTTAAGTTACTTTTTATTCAACCGTAGAAATTCCAAAGTAATCCAATAATAACGTTTGTCATCTCGAGAGCTTCGAACGACACCTATTATTTGTGCAAATAGGATTGCATAATCAAGAGGTGAATTCTATGGTATGAATATTGTTTGCCTTTGTTCTTTTCCATATGTATATGTGTGATAGAGGATTATTTGTATTGACTGTTATTGAAAGGTGATGGAAATAGGGTTATGGACTATTTTGCATGGTTTGGTTGTATTGAATTGTGAAATTTGGATATGGTAATTAAGTTATGGAAGGTGGATATGGTGATATTCTATTGAATTGATGATTATTTATGTCTATGGCTCAATTTGGTTTAATGGATTGGTTGGAAGGATAAATGAATCCAAACTTGATATTGGAGGATGCTGTATGAATATGCATGACATGTGAATGTAATTGGAGTATAAGATGGTTAAAGTGACACCCTTTATGGTGTAATTAATGCTTACTACTTATCCACTAGTTTGGTGAATTTAAATAATTGAATTGTGACGTTTGGTTGCTAATACTAGATTGCTATATATGTTCATTGTAGATAAGTAATCTAAAAAGACGGGAAGTTCATTTGGGAATAGTATTGAAGGTTGACAGTCAGGTATGTAAAGCATACTCTATACCATATCTTTGGCATGAAAGTTAACAATTGTTCTATTAAGAAAGTTTCCAAAGTTATTCAATTACATGTGATCCATAATGGTTTTGTATGATTTCCTACGTTACCAATGAACTTGTTTCCACCCTAGAAGATGTCAAGACATTCCAATACTTACTTGTCTTCCAAATCTTACATGTTTATTGCACTAATGAATGTCATAAGGTATCCGGTTACTCAAACAAGATCCATGTGCTATTAATGACTCCAAAATATTTAATTGATATACCAATAAATTCCTACTTCATTATTCTGGCATTGATGACTCCAAAATACTTCATTAATGTGCCAATGAGTTCTTACTTCATTGTTATTGCATTGATGGTCTATTTATATGTCTCTTATTGATGTATCATTGTTTCAAAGTATCAAAAATGCGGTGGCGACCAAAATAATTGAACTAAGTGATGGAAGTTTTCTCTTATCAGGTTGTATCCCAGGGGCATAAACCTATCATGGGTCGATCCCTATTAATGTGTTTATGGGTGGTATCCCAGGGGCATAAGCCTATCATGGGTCGATCCCAGTTTATATGTACTAGAGGAAGCCTAATGGTCACAGTACAGTATAGTAATGATTAGAAAGATGATAAGAATGAAGGTAAAGTGATTGAATAAATACAATGTACAGGTTGTCACAAGTTCTAATAATTGTGGTCCACTCCTATACAATTTATTCACATGTTTCTGATTTCTATTGAGCTCCTGTATCATATGTGATTATCTACAGCTTTACACAATCAGTACATATTTTGTATTGTCGTCCCCCATGGGGGACCTGCATTTTATGCTGCAGGCACAAATAACTCAGCTCATACACTGCACAAGTAGGAGCCAGGATATCCAGCTGCTTTTGGTGAGCTCCAATTAGCTTCGGGGCTTTCCGTGACATATCCAGTCACTTTTGGTATTGTATAGAAGTTAGTTATATGGCGGGATGTATCTCGACCTTATTTAAACTCTGTGTACTATCAAGAGGCTTTGTAGACCTAATGTACAGTCAAGGTGATATTTTTTAATAGACGTGAGGGATTCAACGGCCAAGTATAGTATATATATGTGTATGTGCTCGAGCTTATACAGGTGATTATTTCTTTTTATATGCGACATGATGCAGTCCAAATTTTTGGTTGTCATAGAGGTATGCATGGGAAGTATAAGGTTATGAGCTGGTTCTCCCGAGCGTCGTCGGTTACGGGTGCCAGCCCGCCCTAATAAGATTTAAGGCGTGACAAAATTGGTATAAAAAAAAGTTCGTCCTAGTGAGTTTACAAAGCCGTGTCTACGTAGAGTCTTGTTTATCGATGTGTCATGCACCCCATCTATAAACAGGAGGCTATGAACATTTAGGAATTGTTTCTTTTCTTCATGTCTTAGATCTTGCGATAGAGCCTATATTGTATGTGAAGTCATAGTTGACCACTGAATCCATTTGTTTCTCTTATTATATTAATGATGCCAGTTACCAGAAGAAAGAATACCAGTAAGCAAGTAGATGTGGCTGCCAGAGAGGGCACTAGTAAGTCACCAACTATACCAGCTAATAAAAGTGAGGCTCCAGTTGAGCATGGATCAAAAACTTCTTCCACTCCAAAAGAAATAAGGGGGTGGAGAGCTATATCCCCAGAGCCACCTATTAATGTTGTTGATCATGATCTTAGAAATGCAGTGCAACTTTTTTCTCGTATAGTTATTGGGCAAGCCATTCCTACCACAGGTCCTAGTGGTACAGATAGGGAAGCTAGCCTTTGAACATAGGATTTTCTTAAGATGGATCCTCCCACTTTTACCGGATTAGATCTTAACGAGGAACCACAAAACTTTATTGATCAAATTCAAAGGGCCTTAGATATTATGCATGTAATGAGTAGAGAGACAGTGAGTTAGCGGCGTATAGATTTAAAGGGGAGGCTATATATTGGTACGAGGACTGGAAATGATCCAGGGGTATTGATGCACCCCCAACTACTTGGAAGGAGTTCAAAGAGGCATTTCCTGATCGTTATCTTCCATTTGAGATTCGTCAGGCCCATTCATATTAGTTTTTAAATCTTCATTAGGGGAATGTGAGTGAGAGGGAGTACAGTCTCCAATTGAATTCCTTGTCGAGATATGCTCCTAATGTTGTAGCTACGATGGATGACAGAGTTCATCAATATGTAGATAGGATGGATCGATATCTGGTTAGAGATTGTACATTGCCGCTTTGAACAAAGATATGGACATAGCGAGGGTCCAAGATTTTGCACAGAAAAGGGAAGATCAAAGGCTGAGGAGAAGAACAAAGGAATTAGAAAGAGGATATTCCAAGAGGGCCAGATCTACAGGGCAGTTTATGGCATCCCCAAGAGGGTTCAGACCGCAGTTTTCTGTTAGACCACCTAGGCCATTATCTTCTTATTCTACAGCTAGTGCCCCACCACAGTTCCAAGGGTCCATAGAAAATTATTTTGGGCACAGAAGTAAGAGTCAGAGTTCGCGGACAGTGGGGTACCAAGGGTAAGGGAATATGAGCTAATCGATACCTCCTCGAGAGACATTCAATAAATGTTGAAGGTATCATTTGTGCGCATGTCGGCTGGAGACAAATGTTTTATTTTGGTGTGGTATGTCGGGGCATATAATGAGAGAATGCCCACGAAGCGGAATAAGGGGTATGGCATGGCCTACGGGGTTATTTGTTGCATCATCATCATCGATGCCTTATTTAAGAAGGGTTTCACAAACAATGGGTCATGTAAGAGGTGATAGAGGAGCCACGAGTTCTAGCGGGGCTTAAAATCGTACGTATGCTCTAGCGGATTAACAAAATTTAGAGGCTTCCCCAGATGTGGTTAGGGGTATATTTTCTATCTTTTCATTTGATTTATATGCCTTAATTGATCCCGGTTCTACATTAACTTATGTTACTCCATTGTATGCTGGAAAGTTTGAAAGAATACCCGAACTGTTAGTTAATCCATTTGAAGTGTCCATACCGGTTGGGGAATCTATTATAGCTAGAAGAGTTTACCGAAACAACATAGTAACTATTTATGGTCGTGATACGATGGCTGATCTTGTGGATTTAGAAATAGAAGATTTTGATATTATAATGGGTATGGACTGGTTGGTGTCTTGTTATGCCACAATCGATTGCTGCACGAAAAAGATATATTTTCATTATCCAAATGAATCAGTCCTTGAATGGAAAGGTGAAATTGGCGCGCCAAGAGGTAGATTTATTTCATATTTTAAGGCAATAAGAATGATTTTCAAGGGATACATATATCATTTAGTTAGAGTAAGGGATACAGAAGTGGAGCCACCAACTCTTTACGCTATTCCGGTGGTAAATGAATTTTCTGATGTATTTCCTGAAGATCTTCCAGGTTTGCCTCCTGAACGAGAAGTAGAGTTTGGTATTGATGTAATACAAGGCATCCAACCAATCTCCATTCCTCTGTATAGAATGGCCACAGCAGAATTACAATAATTGAAAGAGCAATTGAAAGATTTGCTAGAGAAGGGATTCAGAAGGCCTAGTATGTCTCCCTGGGGAGCACCAGTGTTATTTGTGCGCAAAAATAATGGATCACTGAGGATGTGTATTGATTATCGACAATTGAATAAGGTGACAATTAAGAATAAATATCCTCTCCCAAGAATTGATGATTTATTTGATCAGTTACAGGGTGCCAAGTGCTTTTCTAAGATTGATTTGAGGTCAGGTTACCACTAAGTGAGAGTCAAAGAGAAGGATATACCCAATACAGCTTTCCAAACATGGTATGGTCATTATGAATTTCTAATTATGTTATTTGGGCTAACAAATGCACCCGCAGATTTTATAGATTTGATGAATAGGGTGTTTAGGCCATTCCTGGATGTATTTGTGATAGTTTTTATAGATAATATTCTAGTTTATTCTATAGAAGAAGAGGACCGTGCTAATCACTTATGATAGGCATTGCAGACTCTTCGTGATTGTAAGCTATATGCAAATTTCTCTAAATGTGAAGAAATGGCCAAGGCCCACAATGCCTATGTAGATTCGTAGTTTTCTTGGGTTGGCCGGTTATTATAGAAGGTTTGTTGAAGGCTTTTCTTCCATTTCAGCACCCTTAACCATGTTAATCCAAATTCCAATAGAATGATGCCTGTGAGAAGAGTTTTCAAGATTTAAAGAACAAGTTGATTTCTACACCTATGTTAATACTTCTAGAAGGCACTGAAGAGTATACAGTGTATTGTGATGCTTCTAAAATTAGTTTAGTATGTTTATTGATGCAGCATGGTAAGGTAATAGCATAAGCTTCTACACAATTGCGGCCACATGAGAAAAATTATCCTACACACGATTTTGAGATGGCAGCAGTTATTTTTTCTTTAAAGATATGGTGCCACTACTTATATGGGGTTTATGCTGATATATATACTGACCAAAAGATCTTGGAATATATTTTTAATCAGAAGGTTCTAAATTTAAGGTAGCGGAGATGGCTTGAACTATTAAAGGACTACGATGATGATATCTTGTACCATCCAGGGAAAGCAAATGTGGTAGCTGATTTGTTAAGTCGTAAGGCTATGATAGTGCCTATATAAAGGTAAGGGATGATTAAAGATCTTCACCATTTAGCTAGTTTGAGAGTTCGCCTTCTTGAAACTCAGGATAAAGAGCTTATCATACATAACATTACGGAAACTTTATTAGTAGGTGAAGTGAAAGAGAAGCAGTATGCAAATCCTATTTTATTACAGCTTAAGGAGAATGTTCAGAGTGGTGCGACCAAGGCATTTGAGCTTACGTGAGAAGGAGTACTTCAGTGCCAAAACCGATTGTGTGTGCCGGATGTAGACGGGCTAAGAAAGAAGATTTTGATAGAGACACATTGTTCAAGGTATTCCATTCATCCAGGATCAACCAAAATGTATCATGATTTGAAAGATATGTATTGGTGGAATGACATGAAGAAGAGCATTGCAAAATTTATAGCTGAATGTCCAAATTGTCAAAGAGTTATAGATGAGCACCAAAAACCCGGAGGTTATATGCAATGCATTGATCTTCCAAGCTTGAAGTGGGACATGATCACCATAGATTTCGTTATTGGTTTGCCTCGTACATCCCAGAAGTTTGATTCTATATGGATGATTGTTGATAGGCTTACCAAGTTCGTACATTTCTTACCAGCTATGACCACTTACACAGTTGAAGAGTATGCGAAGTTATACATTAAAGAATAGTCCGATTACATGGAGTGCCAATCTCTATTTTATCAGACCGGGGAACCTAATTTACCGAAAACTTTTGGAAGTATTTTCAGAAGTGTTTGGGAGCACAAGTGAAGTTGAGTACAGCTTTTCACCATCAAATAGATGGACAAGCAGAATGTACCATCCAAACACTTGAAGATATGCTACGAGCTTGTGTAATAGATTTTAAGGGTAACTGGGATGATCATTTATCTCTTATTGAGTTTGCCTACAATAATAACAATCATTCATGTATCAAAATGACACCATATGAAGCTTTATATAGAAGGAAGTGTAGATCACCAATAGGATGGTTCGAAGTGGGTGAAACTCTTTTGTTCGGACCGGATCTTGTTTATCAAGCCATAGAGAAGGTCAAAGTAATTCAGCAATGACTGAAAATAGCCCAAAGTTGACACAAGTCATATGTGGATAGTTGAAGGAGAGGATTAGAGTTTTCTATAGGTGATTGGGTATTTTTGAAGGTATCACCAATGAAAGGGGTAATAAGATTTGACACGAAAAGGAAGTTGAGTCCACGTTATATAGTCTCGTATAAGAGCACTCGAAGGTTTGTACAAGTTACGTATGAATTAGAGTTACCCCAAGAGCTCTCATCAGTACATCCGGTATTTCATGTGTCAATGCTTCAAAAGTGCATCGGAGATCCATCACATATCACTTCTACTGAGGATGTGCAAGTTGCGGAAGATCTTACCAATAAGGAAGTTCCTATTGCTATTCTAGATCACCAACTTAAGAAGATGAGAAATAAAGAGATAGCATCTGTGAAAGTACATTGGAGAAATTGTCAAAGGGAAGATATTACATGGGAATCTGAGGAAGCAGTGAAATCTAAGTACCCTCATTTGTTCAAATATGAAGAGGAAGTACAAGAAACAGAGTTAGAATATTAACAAGTTTTTTTTATATATGCATAGTATTTATATGATGATGTGAATATTAATGATGGACTTGAACTTGTTTTGGTTGAATAACTATGCTAACATTCGAGGATGAATGTCCCAAAGGGGGGAAGGATGTAACACCCCGTATTCAAGTATGCGTATTGGTCTTATTTATATGGAATTAATTTTTTGTTTTATTTATATCGGAATTCGCCCATCAATGGTTCCATGCGAAGGTTATTGAATAAGATTTCCAACAATATAAAGATTTCCAAAAATGGCTAGGTTTTGGATATAATCAAGCACGCTCAAAACTATAAAACACTGGCTGGGATATTTGGGAATAGTAAATGTGCAGGAAAATTTCCTGCACACAAACTACTGATGCCAGCCGAATTTTTGGGTCAACTTTGAATGTTCATAACTCCCTTAATATAATGAACTGGGAGATATGAGACCTATTAAAAAATATCTTTGAGAATTCTTTCCAATAGAATTGGTTTCATCTAAATCCAATGTCTGAGTAAGGAGTTATACTCGTTTTACTTCAGCCTATCAAAACAGATTTTTACGGTCAACTTCAAACGAACATAACTCCTTGTACAGGGCTAACTACGCAGCCAACTTTATATGAAATGAAAAACCTTTGAATTATCCTTCCAACGATACAAATTTCACCCAAATCCAATATTGGATCAAAGAGTAATGATCGATCTACTTTAGCTTAAAAAAATAGTCCAAGAACGGACATATTTGATATTATTTAGATTTTAAAGGCATTTGGTCATTTTCTATTATATTATAGATGGGAGTATGAGTATATATACATTTATATGACTTCAAAACCACATTTTCATCATCAATAATTCAGAAAGAACAAACCCTTGCCAAATTTGACCTTTAAATTACTTTTGATTCAACCGTAGAAATTCCAAAGTAATTTGATAACTGTGTTTGTCATCTCAAGAGCTTCGAACAACACCTGTTATTTATGAAAACAGGATGGCATAATCAAGAGGTGAATTCTATGGTATTAATATTGTTTAACTTTGTTCTTTTATATATGTTATGTGTGATAGAGGATTATATGTATTGGTTGTTATTGAAAGGTGATGGAAATAGGGTTATGGACTGTTTTGTATAGTTTAGTTTTATTAAATTGTGGAAGATGGATATGGTAATTGAGTTAGGGTGCCAGTCCGCCCTAATAGGATTTGAGGCATGACAGTATGCCATGTGCAGTGAGCATTTTGTCTAAATAACTTGCATACTTGTACCATCTAGAACATGTCATATTAGTCTCTCAAGGCTAATTTTGATTATGCTTGGTTGGTGAAATGATTCCATATTTATCAACATAGGAAGAAACATTACCCTAAATAAGCTACCCATGGTTAGGATAGTACCCTTAGTTACCCAATTCGAGCCTTCAAGCTTTTCTTGGCAACCACTTTACAAACCTTGAACCATTCAAAGTTTTTCCTTCTCTAGAATCCTGCACTCCTTGAACAAAAACAATAAAAATCAAGGCAAATTGCCTATGTTGGGGGTGGTAAGTTTTAAAGAGTTAACTTTTGGCCAAGGTAGTGTAAGTGGATGTCTATGAGCTAAGCAATTAAAAGTGTAAAAAAGAAATGATGAATACAAGAATAGGGCATAGATTACATATGAATTAAGTGAATTAAAAATACTTTCAAAAAAGTTGGGTTAATTAAGGTAGCTAAAATAGGCATGTGTAAAGTGTGATAACTAAAGAAATGGTCCATGGTAAAATAGTTTGATGGATGGAATAATGTGATGTAGATGTTAGAGGAGTTTGTATCTTCTTTGTTCCTATATAAAATCCTACCCTTCTGGAACCCACATTACAAGCTCAAAAAGACATTCGAGATCTCTAACCAAGTGTACTCATTGTAGCAGAAATTAAAAACAAAGTCAAGCCTATGGCATGGTACTTGTTAGCATTGACAATCTTTATAAGAGAGAGAGTTTCACACATAGATTCATTGTTGGATATTCGATAATTTGTGTTATGTGGCATATCCTTCTTATGAGAAGGCATGCAAACAACTTGAGGCAGGTGATTTTGTCATCTTCCAAATAATAAGGCAAAATGAGCATAGGGAGGTTGAAGTCTATAAAGAGTCACTTTTAGAGAGTAAGTGATTGTTGCATTGTTTGCCTTTATAGTCCTTTGCACCATTGAGATTGTATTTCATGACGAGTGGTGTCGTAATAATAGATTTTACCATGATTGAAGAGACACTAGTGGTAGCAATCAAGTTTGAGGTCATTGTGATCATTGGGTTTTATAAAATGACTTAAATTTGCATTGTCTCTTTGAGTATGAGGTAGTGTTGCTTGTGAAAAAACAAAGGTTCAAGTTGGAGGTGTTGATGAGTGGTGAATTTGCCACCTATTTACATCTAGATGTCGTGCACACTAAAATGATTTTTAGGTATGAATGAGACAATTTTGTTAGTTAAATGCACTAATTTCCATATTTCGTAGGTATATAGGGAATGGAAAGGAAATAATGTGAAATCGAGCTTAAAGGGATCAAAATGAGAAGAGAAGAATAGTTCGGAGACCTAGAGAAGAAGAGATCCTCATTTGTTGCAATCGCGGTTAGTGGTCTGCGATTGTGTCCAATCGAGCTAGGTCAACTTTAGATATCACAGTCAACTATAAGCGATCATGGTGCCTGTAATTGCGGTATAGTTGTCAGGATTACGACAATGCTGATATATGCCCAGGTGATACTTTTTAATTCTATATTTCTAACCCCAAATCCCTTAAAACGATCAAACCCTTTCTCATTTTGGAATTCGACACTTTTGGGAACAATTCAATTTTACAAACCCTAATTTGGGTAATAATTGTAATTGAATTTCATACATTGAATTTAGAGAGATTGAAAGATGGATGCTTTGAATGAACCTTATGGTAAATTTCTTCTTCTTTACTTTATGAGTAGCTAAATTTCATTGTCTTGGGATTATGTTTAACTAAGATATAATTATGTGTGGGTTACGATATATTTTTGTAGATTCTAGTTTGTTGAAGATGGTTTTAACTATTGCTTGTTTAAATTAGTTGGGGTTTGTGGGTGAAAGCCCCAAATACTAAAAATTTATTTGTGGGTTAAAACCCAAGTTCATGAAAGCTCACATCATTCTTGAAAGAGGGATGTGGGTGAACTTTTGGTAACACATATGATTCTTGAAAGAGGGATATTGTTGACAAAGCAATAGTCGATAATAATGGATGTAGTTTTCTATCTTTTCGCAATCTTAGAAACAATGTTGAGTTGAAAGTTAGTTATGTCTTTGGCATCTCCCTAGAAAAGGGATGCCCAATAAAGGTATTAGGTGATTTATATTGACAGACTCGTTAGGTACTCGAAAGTGCCAATGGGTGATATTATTGAGGCTTTATTGAAAAACTAGCCTTAAGTACTTTCAACCTAGCCTACCATATCGTTGATGACTACAATTAGCACTAAATCATCATGTTCATACATAACATGCCCTTAGGGTGACATAATCCCAATATCCTTCCTCTAAATTTCCTTAGTTTTTCAGTCGATTAGAGTATGATTAGTCAAATCCTTTATTCAAACCAACCCCTAATTTTAAATTATGTATTTTACTTTATTTACGTTGCAGCTATCTTTTTACTAACTATTAGCACCCTTAGAACTAGAAAGCTAATTTCTCTCCTCATGGATTCGAACTCAACATAAGTTGAGCTATTGAAAACGATCGTCCACTACTAATATAAAATGTATTGGTGGCATAATCAGGCATATTCTTTAAATATGCAAAGACCAAGTTAGAAGAAAATGTTAATAGAGGTCACACTATATCACATGATATGAACACGAATGAATTGAAATAATCCTAAGATGCCACATAGCCTCTTATTCGTATGTGTGGCGTTCTTCTCACCAATGAAAAAGATTCTTTTTAAAGAAACTTTTATAAACCCTAGGACACTTTAATTCCGCTGTTCTGATTATAAGAGTATTATATTTAAGATTATCCCCAAGTCAAAACAAGATGCTTAGAGTCACATGTTGCCCTTAAGCTAACATATGACCTAGAAAAACAATAAGAATGTAAAAATAACTAATAAAAACACTTATAAGGAAGCTGAGATAACTATTGAAATGAATATTCAAAAGAAAATTAACCCACACAAACAGAATGTCAGACCAAAAGATGACTCTAGAACTACAAGTCGTAAAATTTCTAGTAAGATGAGTTGCTGAGACAAGTGGGATAACTATAACTATCTGAAAATTTAGAACGATAAAGACAAAATGAAATAATTATTTTAGCACTCGAATGTTGACGACTTACCATGTACTGCGACTAAATCAATAGGAGGTCTTACTATATGTGTGCTAGTTGCTAAGTGTTTGAACTTATATTCTGACATAATATTGTGCATAATAAAGCATGCGATTAGTAATTTAAAATTAATGAGTATGTCAAAAAAGAGAAAATTCATATAGTTTGATATGATATAGGAAAAATAAAAGACAAATACAAGATCAATAGATGAACATGTTGTCATGCTTTGATTTTGGAGTCATGATAGCACCTTCTCTATCCCACCAGTAGGTAAGCCAAATTGTAACCCAAAGTCAACCACAGTGGGTTAACTTGTGGAATATTCTCAATTTTGATGAAAATCAACAATATAACCAATAAATATGAATAACATTTGAAATAAATAAGATAGTCAACATAAATACCATCAAAGGCTTGATAGAGTTAGTACAAGAGCATCTAGCAATAATAATGCAACCCAAGTGTTTATAATAGTCCATAATACATGTCCTAAAAAAAAGACTAAAAATAGAAAGATATGAGGAAATAGGTCACTCTGACTCGAAGATCTCATCGTACATACGGATATCAACACAACATGATCATTGATCAATGATGGTAACTAATGAATGGATCTGCACTAAAAAAGGTACAAAGGTATAGTATGATAACCAAAACCACGTGTGCTTAGTAGGCACCATCGGCCAATTGAGCTAAATAATGATATATGTATGATAAAATGGAAGATAACATAACTAAGTCATGATACAAATAAACCTGAAGTAACTCCAATATCGATGTGCCTCAATAATTAATGAAACTGGAATAATAGAATAACATAACACAAAGCAGCAACACATGCCATCACAACTAAAAAATTAGCTCCCATAAGTCAATTAGTGCAAAAAAATAAGCAACCCATTGCAAGCCCCTAAAAGAAAACAAGGTACAAAAAGATAGAAAAACCCACCACCATCATTTATAAACTCTCGTAATACAATTGGAATTCATCCAAATCATGCCACACTATAACCATAGATTATTCGTTTTCAAAATTTGCCAATTAGTCCAAAGTTATAAACTAACCATCATGTAAAAACTAATCCTCATGTACCAATAATTCTTTATCTTCTAGACATCACTTATTAACAAGTTCTCATATTGCAGCTAATCATCATTTATCAATTAGTCATTATTTACCCTCTATCCAATATTTATCAACTAAACTAACAATATTTATCAACTAAATATCATTTATCAGCTAATTATTGTATCACTAAAATCCATTCATATAATACCACATTATAACTATTTCCTCGTTTCCATACTAAGCTACAATCACTATTGTTGATCTCACGCCCTGATATCAACATATCATAAAAGGTATGACATCACAGTATAAGTTGTACATATATATATATATATTTATATATATATATGTACATATATATATATATATTTATATATATATATATGTACATATATATATATATATCCACACTCAAACCAGTATGGATATTCAATCATATCCTAATAAATATCATTATCCATATCATAGACATCCTCCTAAATTCTATCAGGTATAAATGATCAACATCATCATCATTATTCGTACTTAAACCAGCATTTTTATATATTACATCATAAGTAATATCCGGACTTGTACCGATAATCATATCATTATTATCATGGATGATAACATAATCATTAGAGTATTTAATAGCATAACCATAATCATAGTATGTTAACGTATCAGTAATCAAAATCGAAATCGTGAGCTTTAGCATAATGAATTGCATGATTGCCAATATAGCAAATAAACGTGATCTTGAGCATAATCAATAGCATAATAGGTAATATAATCACTAAGCATGCTCTTTCTCATAATCCATAAAATATTTGCCAAAATAATCAATAAACATGATCACCAATATTATCAATATGTACTATCAAACATAAGCAATATCTTTACAACAACCTGATCAATGGCTTATCAGTTGCATAATAGTTTGCTCATTCCTTTTACATTCTATATCTTGCCAGTATATTGATCAATAGATAATTCATGGAAAAATATATAGTTAATTCATAGAATCATCAATAACTTAATCGCCAATATAGTCATTAAGCATGACCTCTAGCATGAATAATAGCATAAGAGCTAATGTGTCGATAAACATGATCATTAGAACAGTTAATAGCTCCTTCATAGACTCAATCAAAAACATTATTTATGGCTTAGTAAGTATTATAATTAAGGTCTTATTGAATAGTATATTTGGCATCCCACTCAATAGTCAAATAAATAGCATATACAATACCTAGTCAATAACATAAGTTTAATCAACAACTTATTTATGGAATTCTCACAAAGAATTACTTCCAGTGTTATCCATCAAAATAAACAAGTATCAAACTGCCTAAATATCACCAAAATAACCGTCTTCCTAGATGTACAAAAAGGTATTAAGGGGTCTTTCTATAACAAGTCTTGGCCTATGGTTGGTCGAAGAGACATTTCTAAATCCGCAAAACCATTTACCAAGAAATGTTTACCCCAGACTATTGTATTGTATCTAAATCGATTATTAGATGTAGAAAAAAACCACAACTAGCGATAGGATATAAATTCCACCTAATGTAGATAAACTTAGACAATTCCACCAAAGGTAAGACGATTTGGGTAAGTTTCATCCTAAACTCAAGTGACTAGGGTAATCACCTCATTAGTTTAGTAACTACAATATTTTTGACCAAAGCATAAGCCTACAAGGTTATCTTTACCTAAGGTAATGGTTACTCCGCTAATCATGTAGAAAATAATATCCAAAATAGCCTAAATGATCTAACCAATTCCAAGTATTTAAATTTATTACACCAATACCTAAAACCCATCCCAAATCTAACTTGACATCATAAACATACTATGAATTTGCTCAATCTAATAAGGGTAAAAACTAGAGTACATAGACACTAAAGAGAGGCTCAAAAGATCAGCTATATCAATATTTTCCCTTCTAAGAAGACTCAACTCACTAATAGGAGAACAATGACACCCATATTGCACTATTGTTCTTTGGGTCAAAAATCACCCAAAAATCCCATGTGTCCAATTTATGGAAAAATAACTTCTTTGAAACAAACACAACATTCCCTAATGCTCAAGGAGTCATTAACCTCAAGAATCGGTAAAATAAGAGCTAATTTGGGGCTAAAATCAAGTCTCCAGGATTTTGAAATTTTTTGAACAAGAAATGGAAATTCTACTATGAAAAGGGTGACATCTTACCACAAATCAGGAGATAATCACGAAAATAAGTATTAGCCAAGCTCTTAAATCATCCACAAGCCTAAATTCCTAGATATCTCCCTATTTAAGGTTTTAGTTTTAAGTGAATTAATGAAGAATTAGAAAAATCATGCACAAATAGTCTATCTATACCCATACCATATTTTGGAGTATCGCTATTGCGGCCCATCTATCACCATCAAGATATATAATAGTTATCACATTAGTCACTATCAAAACAAAAGTATTACAATTTCTAGAAATTGGGGCTTCACAAAGGAGTTGTGATCGCCGTAAAAACCATCGCTATCGCGATGCACCAGATACACAATTATACTTGAAACTCTCTATATCTCCGATTAGCCCTTGGGATTAATCCTGTTTTTTGCAACAAACTATGTAACTCTATATAATTCAAAAATATAGACTCAATGGAGTAGTTAAAATTTCTGTCCAAGGTGGTTCTGACAAAAATGGGTCCCACAACTAATTTTTATTTTATTAACTTTTCAACCAACAGACCAAAATTAGATTGGGTGCCTTGGAGACCCAAACTAGGTGTTGTTGGTACAACTAAAATTTTCATTAGAGGTCATTTGACTGAATTTTCCACCGTACAACCATTTTGAAGCCGCTTAGATTTCAAAACTGAGAATTAGCTCTAAAAACCAAATGAACTGCTCAACAATAAGTTGTCAATTCTAGTATGTCATAAAGGACTTGGGGCTACTATAGAAAAGCATTAACGATGACAATAAATGAAAAAATATAAAATGACCTAAAGGGTCATTACAATATCACTACTAAGGGGACTACCATCCATAAAAGTTAAAGGATTAGGCTATACTGAAGCCTTCAATAGGTGAGGATATTAGGTTCACATTTTATTCTTGAACTCCTAAGTAGCTTCCTATAATGGTTGGTGCCTCCACTAAATCTTAACTATAAGAATGTCCCTAGAGTGCAAATGCCTTACATCATTAGGCAAAATGAGTATATGGTCCACCACGATAGTCAACCGCTAATCTAGCTGGACAGAGTCCCATCTAAGAAAATGAGATGTACTAGGAATGTATCATTTAAATGTTGAAACATGGTAACCTAGATGGATAAAAGAAAAATTTAGAGGTAAATCTAAGTCAAAATCTACATCATTTACTGTCTAAAGAATTTCCAAAGGTTCAATGTATATAGGAATGATTTTGACATCTTCCTAAAACTAATCACACCGTTCATGGGAAACACTCAGAGTAATACTCGATCACCAACTCTAAATCTCAAGCCATAAAGTCTACGTTCTACATATGCCTTCTGCCTACTCTGAGCTGCTCTCAAACTATCATGAATCACCCTAACTCTATCTAATGATAGATGAATAAAATCATTACAACATGGTCTAATCTCATAAGTCTAAAACCATGTAATTGGAGAATATTATATCCTATAGTACATATCCTAAAAAAGCACCGTCTCAAAACTTTAATGATAATTGTTGTTATCAGAAAACTCTATCAACTCTTAGTACTCCTCCCACTGGCCTTCAAAATCCATAACATAGGTTCAGAGCATATCCTCAAGTACATGAATAGAAGCACACTCAGACTAGCCATTGTTCTAAGGATAGAAGGCTATACTAAGATCCGCTTGAGTACCCAACTCCCCAGAAAAACTCTCTAAAAGATAAAAGTATACATGGAACCCTGATCTGAAATAATATATATGGGCATGGCATTCAAACAGAATATTTGACTCAAGTATATATGAGTTAACCTCTTAGAACTGAAGGACATCTAAATATAAAAGATGTGTGCTGAATTGGTTAATTGAACTATGTGGAACAATTTACTACCAAAACCGTGAGAAGTAAGAGTTAAACCACTAACAAAATCCATGGTAATCTGCTGCCATTTCTACTTAAGAATGGGCAATATCTGAGTCAATTCTTATAGTCACTGATGCTCACCCTTTACCTAATGATATCAACAAAATCTTCCATATCTTTCATCATATCACTCCATTAATTGTTTTATCTCAAATCTCTATACATCTTAATAGAATATCTAGTCATCAACTGTATCAAGTCATTAATTGTAATGCCCCAAATCTGGTACTCAGAATGCTACACTGTGCTCATAACCCCAAGGAACCACAAGCTAACCCATGACTAATATCTTTACCTGAGAACTACATAATATACTATAAATATATGGAATATAATCTGTAAGGCCATAAGTTTCAAAACATAACTAATACTAAATATAAAACAATGTCTGTAATGAGGTATAACAATACCTAAAATTAAAATAAACTATCTGAAACATGTTATAGTCTGAAAGCCTCTAAATCATTTGAAATATATGGAGATAATGGGACATTTCCCCAACTAACTCCAAACTACTAAAATAATAAAGTAATAAAATAATCATGCTATCATCGAAAGATGATGACTCACTACTAGTCTGGCTGCTGAATGTCTGAAGTACTAAGGATGCTCGGGAGGTTATGCTTCAAACCTATGGTATAAAACACCATAGTGTAAATCTGTCAGTATATTAAATGTAATGGTATGCAAGTGAGATAGTTGAATGGAATGGTTCACATGCATGAACAATACTAACTGGTTAAATAACATAAACATGAGAATACATGTATGAATACTTGACTGTGATTGATATCATGATAACACTAACTCATGAATTCTAATAACGTGGATTTTCTAATATATGAGTACTAATACTGGGATAGAATAACAAATTTTATCGAGTACTAGGAACTGATGTCATATTACTTATAAGGGAATGACTGTTTTTGACAGTATTAATTATGAAGAACCTGTTTGATTGACCGTATCTAATAGTCCTAAAATCTGAATATTGGTAAAATGAATTTCGTATACTTAATATACTTATAACTAGGTGACTTTATCTGATAGTCCTAAAATCTAATGGAACTAGCTAAGTTCTATACTAAGCTGAGTGACTGTATCTGATAGTCCTGATTTCTATAGAACTAGACTGAGTTCTATTCTAAAAATAAATCTAAAACTGAAACTGTGAGAGGTAATCATCTAACCGCCATGCCCTAAATAAAGCAATATAGCTAAGTTGGGGTTCAATTTGTAACCCCAATTAAAAAGGTGCTAATATCGCGCCATTGGTAAGGACAAGCTTTGAGTGATCCCTCATATAGCAAGTACTCAAAGAAGAGTAGTAGAACACTCATATAATAGGTTAATCCACCTCAACAACCCTCAAAATAGTATGTTTGATGTCTTAACCTATGTTGTCTACGTAGTTATGGAGTGCAAGGATTGCTTCATAGAATCACACCCTCTAATAACAGGTGAGTTCCCATCCTTAGGCTCACTCGGTGCTAACTCCTACTCCCATCTGAATAGACACTGAACATGATTAACCGAACTTAACTTAACTGAATTAATGGAATTTCATTGACTGATGAAATACCATAGAGATTACTAAATTACTAATCTTTCTTAGATTTACTAGGATTACTGAGTTTACTAAATTTTCCTGAGTCATATGACTTGTTGAATTCTACTGAACATGGCTTCACTGAGGATATCATGTAAACATGACACTGGCTCTAGGCACACAGCTAAATTGTCGGGTACAAGTACCACCAGGACTCAATAGCATAAGACTGATAAGACTTGACACTTCTTGAATGCACAGTCAATATCAACAATTCATAATACAATAAGTTGGGGATTTCATGAAGTGCAAGGTAATTATAATTATGTACATGGAAGGAATGCATATAATCAATGTCATAATTCTCTATTATAGCATCATGAGCATTTCAACAAACTTTTACATTGCACATCAATAGCATGAGAGTAATTTGAACACAACTGTAAAACATGAATCCATCAATTAAGTCACAACCAAACTATATTACATGATTTCTAGTACTTTAGGCATTTAATCAAACACCTTACATGTATCACTTAGGGTTTAGGTATAATCATTAATTAACACCGTATAAATTTCTTAATTCTTGGATTTAAACTAATATACTAATGTAATTCCATAAAAACACATTAAGATTCCAACTTGGGGACCATACTACAATAATCACATTAACATAATCAACCCATAATATAATATTTATAATTCATAATTTAAAACTTGATTCTTGAGCTTCATGGATAAAAGAAATCCATAAATGAACACTATGCATACCCGAGTTAATGAATTTTGAAGGATTGATGAAGAGTTCTTGTGATTTGGCCCTTGAATTTGAGAGCAAGTATTCTTGCTCTTTTGAGAGAAGGATTTTGTTCCTGAGAGAAAATGAGGAAAAGTGATGTAAAAGGGTATTTAGGGTATAATTTCTTGGTTAAAGACTGATCTAGGTCATGGAAAAAGAACCTATTACCCTTAGAAGGTTTTTATTTTTATTACTGAAAACCTAATTTGGGCACCCAATGCAACTCGGCGCTATCGCGTAATGCCACTAGAAATTGCTAACTAGGAAATGGGCTAACGGCGTGATGCGGTGAATTACATTACAATACTGGATGGGACCTAGAATCTTACCATGATGCAGTGGTATCATGTTAATACACTAGAAATTGACAACTATGGATTTAAGTCATGGAATGATGTACCATAATCATTGAGGCCCACTGGATTTTGACGATTGCCATTTTGGCATGCTCCGCCGATGCGTTGATGGATCAAGTGATTCATTGTCTCACTAAAAAATGCTCTAACTCTTTGCCCTAGTGTTGGATTTAGGAAAAATTTATATTGATGAAAAGCGTATTCAATTTCCAACACAATGAAATGTAAAAATCTTGAAATTTCTATGTTTATAAAAGTGGATACATATTTTAAAGAAAGTCCTTAACATTTTTAGGATGATTTTAAGCTTGGTAGAAGTACAGAGTTTTACATCAATCCTCACAACAAAAATATGACTATAAACTCTCAAAATACCCTTAAAATTTTGGGTGATCCTCTCAGTCTCACCTCTCAACACCTGATTAAAGAGGAAGAAAAACTTACTATCCTCAAACCGATGATCTTGAATATGCTCAAAAAGTGATGACATCTCCTAAAAATTAGAAAGAATCCTTCTAACATTTGAAATATCTAGGTGAACTATCAAGTTTTCTAATGAATAAATGTCCCATGACAACAACCTTTTAGAAACCAAATATAAAGCAAATTGCACATACTCATTGCCTTCTGACTTAAGGCATCTACTATATTATTCACTTTTCCCGGATGATAAAGGATGGATATATCATAATCCTTAAGTATCTCAATCATCTATGTTATAATACCCCATTTCTGAAAGCCATTATGTTACAAAAGACTCATTCCATTGATAGCCACATATAACATATGTGTTGTATATTATAAGTCATACCTTTGGCAGTGTGGAGTAGTTAATGTTTTTTGTAGATACAAGTTGAACCTTAAAGTCATGATGGCATGGTATCAGTTATATGAACTGATGTCGTGAGTTCAATAGTATAGGTTCCCTAAGTTTTGGTCCAAGATACGAGTTGTTATTTTTGAGTCGTATAGACATGTAATGAGTCATAAGTTACCACTCGTATGTGGACCAGTGTATTTTATCTTCCTACTGCCATTATTATGAGTTACTAGTCCAACTCCTAACCACTCTATATGAGTTTTGTGGTTGACTCGTGATGGCTGACGATCAATTTTTGTAAAGTTCAGTTAAGGGACATTTTTGTCATTTTCCCATATATAACTTCAAACCCATGACCTGTAACCATAAATAGAAATTATTTTACTCTAACCTTTAGTCAATTAAAGACATCTTATCTTCTCCCATATTAAAAAATAACAAGATTAGGTTTTCTCACCAATTCATCTCTTAAGTTTAAAAATTTATGTTTTCTTCAAAAGTCAAGCAATTCTAGGTATGTAGGGTTTATGAAAAAGTTTAATCTTCCATCCTTGTTCCTAAAAAACATTATTCTAATGTTTAATTTACATGTTTTATATTAGGGTTCATCCCCTCAAATTCTCATAAATTGAAGTATATCATTATCTTGTGATTTTAAGGCTAAAGATGCTTAAAGGTTACATCTTTTCATGTTTTGAACCTCAAGAATGATATTGTGATTTGAATTTAATTATGTTTATTTTGATTCTTATGAAATATTTCTATATGGGTATTTCACTTGATTCTTTATCAGAAGTGTTGTTAAAGAAAGTAACAAATTTGAGAGCAAAAAAAAAATTAAGTAAATAATAAAGTTAAAGCTCTTTTAAATTTCCATTCATATGTATTATAGCTTGTTTCAAGATATATTGATCATTTGATCTAAATATAAGACATGAAATCCACAACTTGTTCATCTTGACTATGATTTTAAGTAAAGAGAAGCATAACTGGTTTTCAGTATAAACCATAATGCTATTTTAAGTTGGATTTCTTTAGTATGAGTATATGGATGTATTCTTGGGGTAGTATTTAGCATCAAGAAGGGAATATGAACGATCCTATCCTCAATTCCTTAAAATATGAGCCACCACATGTTATGATTATTCCTAATATGGATGAAATATAGTGATTACTTATGTTAAGGTTCTATTCTAATGGTAAGGATAGAACAAATCTCTCCAACATGGGTAAGATATTGGACTCCATGGTTGATCAGATGGTTAATGTTTGTTATAAAAATATCCTATAAGAAACAATAAAAGTAAGGATTTCAGACGCTAAGTGTCATGGCTCATAGAACTTCTTCATATACTTCCTTATCAATGATTTATGATATTGTAGTCCTTATTTATACTCTAGTCTAGGGATATGTCATCTACACTTAACCTGTATTAATTGAAAGTGTGTATATATATCTAGTTGATGTTTTGTATATGCATTCACACCCACATACTTAGTAAATTAAATAAGTACTAAGTATATATGTCTATATGTTGTATTGTACTATAATGTTGGTTTCGATGATCATTTACAGTAGGACAATTGACTATGGTCATCATCACCTGCTTCTCAAAATTTATTGAGTCCTCATAGTCTCAGGACCTAGTTTATCAGACTCATGTCTATTACTTAAAGTTATTCTAGATCATTGATTTTTATTTAAGTTTGAGTCGGTTGGGTTCTATCCTAATGACTCTATATTTGGTAGTAGGTTCTTATCAGACTGTGTATATTTTAAGTTCAAAGCATTTTTTTTTTGTTTTCTAAAGTTAAAGATTTACATTAAGATTTGAAATTGTTTACGTTCAGTCCTTATATATGTTAGTTCACCATTTTTTATTTGAATTCTAAGTTGAAAAGATATCATGGGTTAGTTCAAGTCTATATGTAATATTGAGCATTGTGTGACTCCAGGGGATACTTCTGATTCTTTACAAAGTTGGTATCAGAGCCTAAGGTTTAAAGAGTCCAAAAGAGTCATACTAGTTGCGTTATGTAGAGTCTTGATCATAAATATGAAGAGCCCCACATTTATGAGCAAGAGGCTGTGGAATGATTTAGGAGTAATAATTTCCTTCATGATCTATCATGCTTATAGTTGTCTCTATAAGCCTTAACTCATGCTTTTACATGATAGAATGTTTCTCCTAGCCAATTTGACGTATGCAAAAATGGTGCTCAACCACCCCTATATAAAGTACCTTTGAATAAAATTATATCTCATGCTAAATTACTAGTTGCTTTTTAAGCATTGGCCCAAGATGTTAATGCTAATGTTGAGTGAAACAAATAGGCAGCTATCCCACTTTAACAAAATGGTGACCTAGCAACAGCCCAAATTTGGAACTTTATAAGGATGAATCTACCTGAGTTCCATTAGTCAAAGGTGGATGAGGATCCTCAACTTCTTATTGATAATGTGAGAAAGATTACTAGATTATGAATGTTACTGAAGTGGAGTATATGGAGTTGGAATCCGATAGGATGAAGTATTGTTGCTTATGATAAGGTCGCTATATGGAAGGATGGTAGGGGTGTCTAATACTCTGCATTTTGGGCTAGTCTTTTAACCTTCGTTCCTACGAGTATAAACTATAATCTAAATAATTCCCAAGTGATTCTAACTATCATGATCTTTATTATCTTATTTAGTTAGCTTTTGAGGTGAAAAATGTTCATAAAAAACAATTAGAACAAAGTGGTGCTTAGAGCCTTTGATTCGTTCAAAGTTTGGTATTTGATTCTACAAGGGTCGAATTTAAACATGTATAACTTTATACATACATATAATTTTATAGCTTATGACCCACCAAATTGTGGATAATTTAATTAGCTTTCCAATAATACCAATTTTCCCTAAATTTGATACTCGAGCGAAAAGTAATGGTATTTTCTAGGTGAGGTAGTAAGCCGATGCAATAGCGACACAATATGTTAGCCAGTGCATTACAAAACTATTTCACACGCTTATCCAGTTTCTAAAGGGTCTAGCAGAACTTTGGTCACATCCCCTCACACAAATCTGCCCACAACACTTAATTTATTCCCCAAAAGCAATATACACTCAATTATTCATCTTTTCTCTCAAATAAAAACCCTATCCTCCTCAAGAAAACAAAGAAATTCATCAATTTTTCTTCATGAAAAGCAAAAACTCAAGTTTCCTAATTGAATAACACTTTCAAGATTGTGTTTCCTCCTTCAAGATTATTGATTTTAAGGTATGTGCGATTTCATCCATGGTTCATGTTTCACCCATTGAGCCAAAAAAAACTCTTTTCTTTTAATTAAAGAATGAATCGTCCATTACTATGGTATTTTTTATGTTCAAGAAAGATTGAATTTTATGTTTTCATGATGTTTTTATTTCAATTTAGCCCATGTATGATTCCATGAAAGATGTTAAATTCCTAATACGATGAATCTAAATTTCCCATGCTTTATTCACATCAATTCCATGATAGATCCTAAATTCATGATGTTTAGATATATTCTTTTTTTAAAAAAAATTATACCTTCCACATGTTTGATGAAATTCCCATATCATGTTAAGTCAATTTCAAGATGAATTCCCAATCTATGAACTTTTCCATGTAACTCTATTATTACCTCATGTTTAAGACATTCTTGCATTCAAGCTATGAACTTTACATGTTTGGATGAAACATTCAGTTCTATTTCAAGCGAATTACATGTGGATTCCCCATGTGTTTAGCTAATTGCCCCATATTAAGTATTAATCTCCACGTTCTTGATAGAATGTCCATGTATATTGAATAAGGTAATCACGACATGTTACCGTGTGTTCTCATTCATGTACAAGTCCATAACCTCTAAGTGTTTGATAAAATATCTCAATGAATAAATTGTAAACAATTGACTATGGCTATGATTTTTAGGATTATGCTATGCTTTGCTTTTCATGTTATCGTGTCCTGGGGTATTTAATACCTAAAAATCTAGTTGTTGGCCAAGAGCTACAGTAGTTACAGGATAGTCTCAAAAATATCATGATCAAAAGATTCAGTCAGTACAGAACTCAGTGTATTCAGTCAGACACCAAAACTCAGTAAACTCTATCCAGTTCAGTCAGTGAACACGATTAGTCACAGTTCATTCTACCCTAGTATATTTTATAAATTTGTATAGTGTCTATTCAGTGAGAAGTAGGATTCATCATTGAGTGAACCCAAGGATGGGGACTCACCTACCAGTAGAGGTTGTAATCCTTAGAAGCAGTCCTTGTGTTCTAGAACTAGTTAGCCAGCATAGTTTGATACATCAACCTTACAAATTAAGGGTTGATAAGTTGTTTTACCTTCCCTATTGAGGGTACCATAATTCTCATTTCGAGCACCTGCAAGATTGAGAGTTACTGTTTAGCTTATCTTTACCAATGGCACGGTATTGATACCCTTCCAACTTGGGTTACAGGTATTGAGGGGCATGTTCGTTAAATGATTACTTTCCATAATTTAAGTTTCAGAATCAGTATAGAACTTAGTTCAGTTCTACAGAATCAACACTATAAAAAATAGTCACCCAATAATCAGTAACTCAGTTTTTAGTAATCGCAGTTATCAGTTACTCAGTTATTAGAACTTAGTATTTATAATCAGTTATAGTCTTAATTACCATCTTAGTTATAGTCTCAGTCATAGTCTCAATCGAGTAATTAGATCAGTAAATAAATTCAATTTCAAGTTTGCTTGACCATAGCTTACAATTATCAGTTATTCAATTGTCAGTATTTTAGTACCAAATTTTACAGACTATTTTAGAATCATGTTATGCACTTGGTCTTGCATTCTCAAAAAATATAGTTTTCATGAATTGATGCTCAACTATCTCATGTTACTCAATTAGTATTACATACCTAGTATTCAGCTATAAGACAATCATCTAATCAGATAAGTTAGTATGTTTGTCCATTCGTGCTCAGTGTAATTATATATTTGGATACTTAGTTTATGTCAGTCTTTATCACATTTTTTCATACCTAGTATTCATAAAACATCCATGTTTTATTATATTCCAGCTTCAGTTATACTTGTATTATCAAAGAAAGTTTATAGAAACTAATTGTAGAGATTCACCAACTTATCAGAGAATGTTTGTCACTCGTGCTTTAAGATATTTTAGCTTTTTTTTACTCCAGCTTATTGGTGAGTCTACTTATACATAGCATGCATGTTTTATGATTACGTATGAAATCAATTTTACTTATTGAATTCACCCCTGCATACTCAGTACATTCCAGAAGTACTAATCCATATGTCTATGTGCTACATTATCTAATTATATAGGTATTTATTATAGCCTACGCATCATGATCAGACAGTTGCAGAATCTAGCTAGTAGGTGATGAGTTCTCCTACTTTGGGAACTCCAGACAGTTTTAGTTCAGGTACAGTTCATTAATTTTCATATGTATTTATTAGTGGTAGTTAGAGGTATGTCCAAGATATCTATTGTCAGTACAGTAGAGGCTTCATAGATGTTATTCAGAGTCAGTCATGTAATTTCAGTTTCATCCTGTGGATTTATCAGATTATATATCTTTATCAGTCATGTAATTTCAGTTTCATCCTTTAGATTTATCAGATTGTAAATCTTTATTAGTATTTTATCTATTTTAGATTTTCAGTATGATTATGTTTTTGCATAGCAGAACAACTATTCATTATATTACAATTCAATTTCTTAATAGTATGCTAGTTCATGGGTTAGCTTGAGATCACGTGTGGTTCCTAGTCTCAGCTCATTACAAACTTGGTATCAGAGCACAGAGTTAAAGTATCCTAGGGTGTCTATGAAGCCGTGTCTAGTAGAGTATTTAAGAATGGTATGGAGACGTCTGTACTTCTCTTTGAGAGGATACAAGGCATTTAGATAATGTTTCCCTCCTTTCATGTCTTAGATCATGCAGTAAAAGTATTATCTAGGAAATTTTATACAGATCCTCATCTTTCTCTATTCATGATAACTTTGTCTTAGTTTTGAGGCAATTAAAATAGTAAAGCTTAAGTACTTATAGACAGTGTTCCCTCAGCCAATCCCCATAGAGAGTTATGAGCTTGCATACTATCTTAGAAAGTAACCCATTAGTGCCCTTATTTCCTAAGGTTTAAAATATTTCATACATTTTTAGGAAAATCATGCATTAAGTCAAAGTCAGATGTGCTTTCAGATTTCTTTCTCAGAATTCCATTTTTAATATGTGATTTAGAGTTAGAAGTATGAACCCAGAAGTTTAGCAGTAATAGAATTAGGATAGTGTGCTCTAAATTGAGTAGATTATATATTCATGGGTCTAGTTGTATGAATGGTGATTCAGTAGGCTTAAATAGTGTATGCAAGAAATTAAGTTTATTGATTCTAGATTAGGTATGATGGTGTGGATGATTTTATCATTCATATGTATTATTATTTCCCAAACTCTAGAGTAAAGTGATTGCAGTTTAGTTTAGCATTTAGTAAAGTGGTCACAGACTTAAGATGATGGCTTAAATCTAAGGGGGTAATGACACAAAAAGTAACCAAGTTAGGCTCTCAAATTCTAGTAGTAGTGCTAGAGTGTATAAAAATGCAGTAAGTGAAGACGATTCTCAACCTATTCTTATCATAGTACAAAGATTTTAGTCATCATGATATCTACTCATGCCTAACATGTCAGCTCCCTCATCATATCTCATATTCATTCACTTAATAGAAAAACTATGTACGCTTTCAATTTCTAGTATGAGGATTTCTAGTTCCCTCAACAGTACGAATCATGTTCCATGAAATTAGGAACACCAAACTCAGGTCATGCAGCTCATTACTCATGTACCCATGCTTTATGGTATGTTAAGTTCTAGGTGCTTATGATACACCTTTAATGATCAATGAAATTCAATTTATGTTATGTATGTCCTCAGTTCAGACCTCTCTGATGAATTCACATCGTTGATACTCTATTTCTCAGGCCTCATTTGAGTGTCAAAGTTATTGTTTCATGTTTCAGGTCCTTATATTCTAAACATTCAGTGACCTCTTCTTATATGTTTAAATTCTATATGTCCTTTTTTGGGCTAGTGTATGAATTTTTTAAGGATAGAGGTTAATAGGAAAATCAGAAAGATTCTTATGTGGCTATTTTCCTAAAATTTCATATGTGATAATTAATATCGAATTGAATGTCATATTGGTGTACAAGTGGATTATATAGTTGAGTGTAAGATTTCAGTATAATTCCATCTGTATAGCCAGCAATCCAGTCTAGCAGTCAGAAAGATAAGTTCTAATTATTTTTCATTTTTCCTAGTCATGAGGTAATTCACATTTATGGAAATTTCAAATTCAATCAGTTTATGCATATGCATCAGTTTTAGATCCTAGATATTCTTTCATGATTTTGTTCATAATTTTCTCGTGCATTTTCTCAGGCTTTCGTTAGTATTTCAGCCAAGTCAGTATCATTAGGATGATAAAGTATTCAAAGGGAGATATATATTTTAATACCCAAAGTATTAATGTCTTAAATCTTTAATTTTTCATCACGAAATTGGATCCACCTTGAAGTAATAGTTACTCATCAGTAGACTCTCTTATTTCTATCCAGCCTTACAATTAGTCTCATGACATTGCATATATTCAAGAAATCAGTTCAGTTCAAGATATTCAGTTCATGTATCATATTTCAAAATCAGTTATGCAATCATTTTCCAAGTCAGTCATGTTTAGAATATGATCTGAGTTTCTTTCGTACAGTAGTCCTAGTCTAACCCGACTCATTCGAGGACGAATGGTCCCAAGAGGGAGATAATGTAATACCATGCATTTCTGGGCTAGTCTTCGAACTGTCGTTCCTACATGCATAAACAATAATCTAAAATGATTCCCATGTTAATATAAGTTTCATGATCTTTATTCTCATGTTTGTTTTGCTTTTGAGGTGAAAAATGTTCATAAGAATCAATTAGAACAAAGTTAACCTTAGAGCTTTTGATTCATCCAAAGTTTGATATCCGATTCTACAAGGGTTTTCTTTAAACATGTATAACTTTTTATATACATAGTATTTTACAGATCAAGACCCACCAAATTATAGATAATTGAGTTATCATTTCAACAATAATAATTTTGGCTAAATTTGATACCCGAACGAAAAGGTATGGAAATTTTTGTGTGAGGCAGTAAGTCAACATGATAGCGACGTGATGCATCATCCTTGGCATTACAGAATTGGTTACACGCTAATTCAGTTTCTAAAGGGTCTAGGATAACTTTGGTCACTTCCCTTCACCTAAATTCGCCCTTAACACTTATTTTCAGCCCCTAAAAACAATATACACTCAATTATTCATCTTTTCTCTCAAAGAAAAACCCAAGCCTCCTTAAGAACACCAAGAACTTCATCAATTTTTCTTCAAGAAAAGCAAGAACTCAAGTTCCCTAATTCAAGATTGAGTTTTCCCATGAATATTAAACCTTTTAAGGTATGTGGGAGTTCATCCATGGGTTCTCCTTCACCCATGAAGCCAAAAAAAAAACTCCTTTCTTTTATTTAAAGAATGAATCTTTCATTACTATGGTATTTTGTATGTTCGAGAAAGATTGAGTTTCATATTTTCATGATGTTTTTAATTCAAGTTAGCCCGTGTATGAATCAATGAAAGATGTTAAATTCCTCATGCTATGAATTTGAATTTCCCATTCTTTATTAAGCATGTGCTAAAGTCTTGTCCACATCTATCGACAACCTCATATCATCCTTTTTAGAATAGAGTAGAGTCAAAGAATATAATTGAGGCTTATAGAAATAAGGATAAATGAGAGGGAGCCAAGGTAGGTTATAAACATCTCGGAAATGATCTATAGGACTCTACTAGATATTCATTTCAAGTACGAATACATTAGGGAATCTAGGCTCTGATGCCGATTTTCACGACCAAATTTCTGTAGTCATGATGGCGCCTACTATAACCCAATAGTAGGAAATCCAATCCTGTAGTTTGATACTACTAGTATGGGCTACCAAAATAATAAATGGAAGAATGTGGAATAAATGTAATAAAAGAGTAATCGATGTAATAAAAGACTAACATACATAAGATAGTCCAAAAACATGGTGGAATTAGTGCTAATCTTATTATATTAGACATGGTGGATTTTGATATAATTCTATGCTTCGACTGGTTGTCCCTCTATCATTTAGTCTTGGATGTTTTTGCCAAGATCTTTACCTTCATCATACCCAACGTACCCCCTATGCCATCACCTAATTTATGAGTCATGATAGAACCTACTCTATCCCACCAGTAAATATGCCAAACCATAACCCAGTGTTAAACATAATGGGTTTATTTGGTGGAAATTCCCCAAAAGGGCCTAATAGATAGTCTAACACAATAAACAAACAAGAAAATCTAAATAGGTTAAGGGTAGTCACTACATAATTACCATTCCACGACTTGGTAGAGCTAGTACAAGAGCATCTAGTATAATAACACAACCCAAGTATCTATAATAGACAAAACATCTACCTCGAAACAAAAGACTGAATATGGAAAGATAGAATAAAATGGGTGGCTTGAAGTTCAAGAGATCACCCTAATGCTGGATATCAACATTGCAGGAACATAAATCAATGGCAGTAACTAGTACTAGGATCGGCAACAAAAAGGTACAGAAGTGTAGTATGATTACCTAATAATGAGTACTCAGTGGGTATCATCGGCCAACTTAGCTTAATGATTATATAATAATGATATATGCAAGATAACATAACTAAGTAAATGTAAGGAAACAAACTAAAAATATCTTCAATATCACTATACAAGAATAAATAGATAATCATAATATCATTATAACATAAGATAGAGCGTCAACATATGTAATCATAACTACATAATTAACAAACATATGCCTATTGGTGTAGAAGAGTAAATAACGCATCACAATCCCCATAAGCCTGGAAGGTAAAATCATGAGAGATTAACCCACCACAATTATTAACCAACTCTCATAATACAATTGGAATTCATCCAAGTCATAGTACACTATAACAATCAGTTGTCCTTATTCATCATTTGCCAAATAGGTCAACTCTTATCTCTACTTATCCTGTAGCATTTAATACATATGTATCAATAAACCATTCCTTTTTAAACTAAACATTAGTTATTAGCTAATCTTTATATAGCGGATAATCATCGCTTATCAACTAGTCATTAATTTCCAATTAACCAATATTTGCCAACAAGCCAATATTTATAAACTAGCCAATATTTTTCAACTAATCAATATTTAGCAACTAGCCAATATTTAGCGACTAGTCATTATATTTCTAGAGCCTGTTCATATCATACTAAATTATAACTATTTCTTAATTTTTGACTTAGCTTGTTTGTCAATCTCACCCCCAATGTCATGATATCATAAATAATATATCACTATAGTATACTACGTATAGCCGACCTCGAACCAGTCTGGATATTCAACAATATCTTCATAATATCATCACAATCATCTTCTAGTCTTGCCGAGCATATATGTATATATATCATGATAATTATCCTTCAGCCTTGCCATACATATATCATCATAATCATCCTCCGGCCTTCCCAAACATATAGTATCATAATCTTATCATCAAAATTATCAATATCATAGCCATCCTATGAATTTCATCTGGGTATAATTAATCAGTATCATCATCAATATAACCAATAGTATAATCATTAGAGTATTTAACACCATAACCATGAGCATGATATGTTAACCCGATTAATTATCATAATCAAAATGGAGAATTCTAGCATTACCAATATCATTAGTGCTAACATAATAAAAAAAGTATGATTTTTGGCATAATCACTAGCATATTAAATAATATAATCAATAAATATGCTCTTTATCATAATCCATAACATATTGTCAAATATAGTAATTAAACATAAAATCTAATGTAATCAAGATGTACTATCAAGCATAGACAATAACTTGCCAATAGCCTAGTTAATGGCTTATCATTAGGATAATAGATACATTTTTGATAACGCTCACCTATACCTTTTAAATTGGAAGATGACGGTTGTTGTCAATAGCTCAACATAAGTTGAGGTTCAATCCACGAGGGACCAAATTATATTTCTAGTCCTATGGGTGTTAACAATTTTTATAAAGATACCCACAACGGAAATAAGGTAAAGTACATGATTTAAAATAGGGGCTGGTTTGAAACAAAGTTTGATCAAGGTATAATCGAATCAAGATACTAAGGAAACACTTATGTTTGGAAAATCAATATTAGAAGGATCTTGGAATTGTGCCTACCTAAGGGAAAGTTATGCATGGAAACATGAAGATTTGGTGTAAAATCTAATTGTTAATGATCTGGTAAGCTAGATTTAAAGTCCTTGAGGATAGTTTTTCAACAAAGCCTTAAGGATATAACTCAATGAACCCTTTAAGTAACTAATGAGTGTGTCAATTAAAGCCACGCAATACCTCAATTAGGCATTCTTATTTCTAGGAAGATGCCTAAAACATAGCCAACTCTCTATTCACCCTTTTTTATAAGATAGAAAACTACATCCATTATTGTCCAGTATCTCTTTGTCCCTCGTATCCCTCTTTCAAGAATACAATGGGTTTCAAAAGTTCACCCATACCCCTATTTAAAAGATGATGTAAGCTTTCAAGAGTTTGGGGTTTTTCACTCATGAACCCATTTTGAGCATTTAGGGTTTTCACCCACAAATTCCAATAAATTAAACTAAGAAATAGTGAAACCCATCATCAATAAAGTAGGATGTACACAAATACATCTTAACCCATACACAATTGCACCTTAGTTCAACAAAGTCCCAAGACAAAGAGATTTAGATACTAATGAAGTAAGGAGAATGAGATATAACATATGGTTTATTCAAAGCATCCATCCTTCAATTTCACCAAAATCAAAGAAATAAATTCAAATATAATTTTTCCCAAATAAGGGTTTGTAACTTTAAGTTTAATTTATCTCCAAAAGTCTACAATCCTAAAATGGGAAAGGGTTTAAGGCTTTTAAGGGATTTTGGGTTGGTTTTTGAAAATTACAAAACTACCCCTGGGCCTATTCCTATATTATCGTGATCGTGAATACCACACCTATGGTCAGATCAACGCGATTGTGGAGGTTTACCCATCTTGACTAGCCACGATCACTGTATCTGAGCCTTGTTTTGTAAAGGGTCCATTAAATGTGCATTTTTATACTCTTTTTTTGTTCCTTTTCATCTCAAACCCACATCCTTTTGTCTCATAACCTGTACCTACAAAATGTGATATTTAGTGTATTCAAGTAAATAACTTGTCACAATCATACCTTCAAATTGTAGTAATGTGCACAAATTTAGAATGAATATGAGTGATAAATTCATTGTGTAAGCAATTGCTAACACATTTAAGAGATTTAACCAAGAATAATTGCGATGTCTTAAGTAACTTTTATCATTTTTTGATTTGGTTATGTTTGATTTTACAGTTTAAGCTAATGGTATAGATAACCTACAAGAATAGAAGTAAAGAAGTTGAAATTTAGAGGAATCTAAAGAGAAGTGTGGCTGACGACATCGGTGATAAGTCGTTAGCCCTGCGATAGGCTATCACAGTTGTTGTCAGACTTAATCGGAGATTTGGCATCAGTTGAAGTTGTGATGACACTTCATGATAAGGCGTCAGGAGTGTCGTCATCCTTAAACAGAAGATCAAATTTGAAGATAGTTTTGTGAAGACATCTATGACACATCATCACGCTGGTGATAAGGTGTCATCATCATTATTATCCTTAGAAGCGAAAGTCAAAACTATAGAAGATCTCACGACATCCGTGATAAGACATCATACTCATGATAAGCTATCATGGACGTCGTCAACTATTTTGAAGAAAAACTATAACATTGATTTTATTTTCTTAATTAGGTTAAACTATTTAAAGCCTTGTTTTAGGGTTTTCAAGAATAATTATAATTTTTTGACTCATCTGTATTCAAAAAACATTCGATATTTCTCTCTCTGTCTAGTTAAAATATTTTAGGAGTTTTGTACTGTGTCTCAATTCAAGTTATACATCTTGATTTTCATCATCATTGTAAGTTAATCTTCTCACTTATGAATTTAATTCGTGTACTTGTTCCTTGCATCATGAGTAGCTAAACTCTTTTAAACTAAATTATGGGATCTAGGGTTAGTTCATGATGATGTGCTAAACACTTAAAATTTAATAGGTGTTAGGATTTTTTGAAAATTTTGAGATTTAAATTAACGTCTGTTGGTTACAAACAGCATACACACCTACTTTGATTTTCTTGAGAAATAAATCATATACAGTAGGAAATGAATTATCAATAGGGACTCGAAAATACTTCATTTAATAATCAGCATTGTAACAAGGTTGGTTAACCTGAGGTAAAATATGAAAAGTGAACAAAAATTCCCTAAATCCGAGAGGATTAGGAAATTAGACGCTTAAATAGGTCGAGAGACATTTGAGCATATCATTGATAAAGATAGCTTGTTACTAACCACCATAAGAATCTGGAGTTACCTCTAGCATCTGTCATGTACCGTAAGCTGTAGTGAACATAATTCTAGTTATTTCTTAAAATCTTGGTTACAAACATAAAAATTAAAGTGACAAACAATCATTTGTGAAACTTAAACACACATTTCAGGAAATGTTAAACTATCAGTGAATTAAATTGCACATGACTTGAGTTAAAACCATATTCCCTATGGGATTTTACCCCAACCTAGTTGGGTTTTATATTAACAATGATCAGTTACACCCATTCAAGAGTGTATTTTAAGTGTTATCAAAAATGGCGTCATTGCTGGGGACTATGGTTGTGAACAAAACGTTATGTGCACTAATTAACTGTTAGTTAGCTTTCCTAGATTTAATTTTATTTGTTGTTTTTGTTTATTACAATTTATGACAAAAGTAAGAAGTTCTAAAGGACTGTTATTACCAATTAATCTGGAACCTCAGCTGATCAAGAGAATGGCAGAACAACAAGAGGCTGACAGACTGGCAGCCTTGGCCAGGGATGAGGTGAATGTACAAAACCAGGGTCAATAAGTATATCATCCAAAACCCTGATGATGAAGACTTGGGTGATGAGGAATTGTTGAATCATCAAAACCTAAGGCGAGATGAGCAAATTAATGCACCAGTGTAGTAAAATTTCAACAGAAATCATCCAATCAGAGGAAGGTATGGTCAACAGCCTGTCCATTATGATGTTGTTGATAATGATGAAGGAATGGATGGAGTAGGTGCAATGGGTTGCTATCATTTATCCACCGTTGGCACATGATGCAAAATTTAGCATAACAAGTACCATGATCCAACTCCTAAATCTAAAGAGGTTGTTTGGAGACCTTCCCAATGAAGATCCGAACATGAACTTGGTGAAATTTATCACCATTTGCAAATCTTTTGATAATATGGGAGTCATAAAAAATATGACCTGGTTGAGTTTGTTTCCATTGTCCTTGTCTAGGGAGGCAAAAACGTAGTTAAATAAGCTAGATCCTGATTCTATAGAAACCTAGACACAGTTAAAAGAGGCATTCCTAGAAAGGTTCTTTCCACCCTCTAGGAGGTTACGATTGAGGGAAAAAATCAGTAACTTCAGGAAGCTCCCGATTGAAGCATTGCATGAGACTTGGAAGATATTAAAGAAAAAGATGCCACAATGTCTGAACCACAACCTAACATACATGAAATTGATGGAGAATTTGTATAGAGCTTTTAACTCTATAACAAAGCCAGTTATAGATAATGTTGTAGGTGGTTTGTTAATTGACCTTTCTTTTCAAGATGCTTCAGACATACTGAATAGAATAAGAAAATAGAGTCGAGCTTGGCATACCAGGGATTCTGTGGTAGCTAGGCTGACTGTTTCTAAGGGTATGAATGTGGAGCAATACTGAAGAGATGAGAAGTGAGACCACGACAAGGCCCACTTAAAGACTCAGATGGACTTACTGACCAAGCATTTGCTGTCAGGCAAGGCTAAAAAGGTTAAGGTTGTGGAATCTCAGTGCACTGTTGTAATTGATGTAGATGAGAAGGAAAATTATATTAATAAACAGTGGAGGTTTTGAGGTGATAGCCAAGGGAAACAAGGGCAGAACTTTTATGACAAGCCATATTATAAAGTTAGGAAGCAAGCAAATTGGAGAAGCAATAATAATAGGAGTGGTTTGTATGTTCCTCCTGGAAGTTGGGATGTTGCACCAACTAGATTTGGCAAGATGTCTATGACGGACATGATGGAAACCTTTTTGAAGGGATTTGAGGCTACCAGCACGGGAGTAACCACTATGAAGAGTGAATTCTCTACCCTGAGTCAGTTGGTTAGTTCACACTCCACTTCTATCATGTAGTTAGAGCAGTAGATAAGCCAAATTTCTGCAATACTGAACCAAAGAAAAAGTGGTACTTTACCTAGTGATATGGTTAAGAATCCATAGAATGATGGATCATGTATGGCGATTACCACTAGGAGTAGTAAGATCTTGCTTGGCCCTTCTATGGGAAAATCTGTGGATGGTGAGATAGTTGTTGATGAATCTAAAGAAAGAAAACCAGTGAAGACTGAGAATTTGGATTGATTTATTAATGCTTCAGAAAAGGAAAAGGAGAAGGAAGTTGAAATGGTGTTAAAATCTATCCCTATAACACCACATCTCTTTCCTCAACAATTGAAGAAGAAGGCTGATGATGCCAAATTCAGAAAATTCATGGACATTCTCAAGCAATTGTCAATTAATGTGCCCTTGGTTGAAGCACTTGAGCAAATAGCCGGATATGCAAAATTCATGAAGGACCTTATGACTAAGAAACAAGCGGTGACTGTGAAGTGGATGCAGATCTCTACCTTTGTAGTGCTATTTCTACAAGTACCTTAGTACAGAAGAAGCCAGACCCAGGTACATTCACTATTCCCTGCACAAATGGGACAATGGAATTCACCAAAGCACTATGTGATCTGGGAGCAAGCAGTAATTTTATGCCACTATCTATTTATATAAAATTGGTTCTGGGAAATCCCACACCTACTAAAATGATACTCGTGATGGTAGATAGGTCAATAAAGTGACCGTTGGCATTCTGTATGATGTGTTGGTAAAGGTGTCCAACTTAATATTCCCTGCAGACTTTTTCATTCTGGATTGTGAGGTGTACTTTGAGGTGACCATAATCTTGGGTCAACCATTCCTCACAACAAAAAATGTGTTGATTAATTTGAGAGCGAATGAGCTCTTATTCAGGATGAACGATGAAGTGGTAAGATTTGATGTGGGAAAATTAATGAAGTAGCACAAAGAAATGAGTGTTTTCTTAGTAGTTAATGTGTATTATAAGGACGAACATGAGGTTCCCATAGCTAAGCAACTTGGTATCAAACCTTTTGCTGCGGTCAGGATGAATTATGATAGTGAAGGCATTGGGAAGTATGAAGAGACCTTTTGTGACATGAAAGGCATGGGTTCATATCCTTATGCTCCTAAAAATCTAGGCCTTTACCTGGCTAATCGACCAATGCTACCAGCCAAGCCATCAATTGAGGAGTCTCTAGTGTCAGAATTGAAGAAATTGCCTGGGCACCTACAGTACGTGTTTTAGGGAAATGAGAACACGCTACCCATCATTATTCCAGTTAATTTAGGGCAACAACAGGTGAATGCACTTGTGTTAGTACTTCAGAGGCATAAGAGAGATATAGGGTGGACCATTGAAGATATTATTGGCATTCCCCCGGGCATCTGCATGCATAAAATTCTGCTTGAGGATTATTGTATTCCAACCATAGAGCATCAGAACCTTCTTAATCCACCAATGCAAGAGGTGGTTAAGAAGGAGATTACTAAGTAGTTGGATGCAAGAGTGGTTTACCCTATTTCTAACAGCAAGTGGGTGAGCCCAGTTCAATGCGTACCCAAAAAGGGGATATGACGGTGGTTCCTAATGCAAAGAAGTAGTTGATTGTGCTCAGTCCTGTAACTGGGTGGAGAGTTTTCACGGAATACCACAAGCTATATTCTTGGACTCTAAAAGACCACTATTCGATGCCCTTTATGGACCAAATGGTTGATCGATTAGCTAGTAGGGGGTGGTATTTCATGTTGGATGGTTATTCTGGATACAACCAAATATGTAACTATCCTTAAGATTAGGAGAAGACAACATTCATATGCCCATATGGGACCTTTGCATTTAAAAGGATGCCAATTGGGCTATGTAATGCACCCACTATTTTTCAGTGGTGTATGATGTTTATCTTCATTGATATGGTGGAGGACAGCATAGAGGTACTCAGGGTGATTTCTCTGTGGTGGGTGATTCATTTGAGATATGTTTGGCAAATCTGAATGTAGCCTTGTAAAGATGTGTTGAACTTAATTTGGTACTTAACAGGGAAAAATATCATTTTATGGTCAAAGAGGGCATCCTTCTCGGCTACAAAATTAATGAAAAGGTGATAGAAGTTGATCGAGCAAAGGTAGAAGTTATTGAGAAACTACCACCTCCCATTTTAGTTAAAGGAGTGCCCAGTTTTCTTAGACATGCTGGCTTTTATTGGAGATTTGTAAAATACTTCTCAAATATTACAAATCCACTTGGGAAACTTTTGGAGAAGGAGGTGAAATTTTCCTTCGATGAAGAGTGCTTGAAGGCATTTGCATGCCTTAAAAAAAAAGCTAATTAACGCCCCTATTATTATTTCACCTGACTGGGCAAAACTATTTGAGATAATGAGTGATGCAAGTGGTGTTGCCCTTGGAGCTGTATTGGGGAAAAATAGGGACAAACTGTTCTATCTGATATATTATGCCAGCAAAGCACTGAATAGAGTGCAAAAGAATTACACTGTCACTGAACAGAAACTTCTAGCTGTAGTGTATACTTTCAAGAATTTCAAATCTTATCTTCTTGGGACCAAAGTAGTGGTCCACATCGACCATGTTGCCTTGAGGTATTATGCTAAACCAGGGTTGATCAGATGGGTATTGTTGCTGCAAGAATTTGACTTTGAGGTCAAGGATTTGAAAGGCTATGAAACCAAGGTTATAGATCATCTGCCTAGAATAAAAGGTGAATAGGAAAGTAGTGATAAAATGAAGATAAATGATGCATTCCTTGATCACGATATTCTGGATGCCGCAATGGAAAACTTGCCTTGGTATGCGGATTATGCAAATTATGTATTGAGTGAGGTCATCCCAGAAAGCTTTCTTTCCATCAAAGGAAAAGGTTCCTACATGATGTGACACATTACTTTTGGGATGAGCCATATCTTTTTTGGTGATGTTCAGACAATATTATAATGAGATGTGTGCCGAAAGTGGATATATTTTGCATATTAGAAGCATTTCATGCTTCCCCAGTCGCTGGTCACCACGAAGGTGACAAAACAACTAGGAAGGTGATGCAGAGTGGCTATTATGGGCCAACATTGTTCAAGGATGCCCACAAGTTTGTGCTGAAATAAGAGTAATGCCAGAGGTAGGGGCCAATCAATAAAGGACATGAGATACCCTTGACTAAGATGCTTCAAGTAGAATTATTTGATGTTCAGGGCATTGATTTCATGGGTCCTCTCATATGGGATGAAGTATATTTTAGTTGTTGTTGACTACGTCTCAAAACGGTTCAAAGCTGTAGCCTTGTCTAATAATGAAGGGAAAGGTATGTTTCTTTGCAAAAACAATTTTTGAGTAGCTTCAGAAAAATATGGGGTGAAATAGCACAGAGTGGATGTATCACATAGTGAGATTAAAGCCATTCTAGACAAAATGGTGAATGTTAGGCAGGAAGATTTATCTCAAAAGCTCGATGATGCCTTGTGGGCATATCATACTGCTTTTAAGACACCTATTGGAATGCCACCATTTCAGTTGGTCTATGGAAATGCTATACACCTACCAATAGAGCTACAACACAAGGCCTTATGGGCACTCAAAAGGATAAATCTAACTTAGAAGGAAACAGTAGAGCAGAGACTGGGTCAATGGAATAAGATGGATGAATTCCATCTCAGTGCCTATGAATGAGCAGATCTTTATAAAGAAAAGAGAAAAAAGTACCATGATTGGAGAACAGAAAAACGAGAATTCCAAAAAGGTGACTTGGTGCTTATGTTCAATTCTAGACTCAAATTATTCCCAAGTAAGCTGAAATCTAAGTGGTCAAGCCCTTTTAAAGTTAGTCAAATCCACTCATATGGAGTATTGGAACTCAAAAATGAAGATAGCAGTACCTTCAATGTAAATGGGAAACGTGTCAAGATTTATGTTAGCCCAAAAGAATCAGTGAAAACTATCATAATTATCTTTCTTGATGAATTCTGAAGTAATAGAGATACCTAATTCGTGCTGCAATGTTAAATCAGGCATTGTGTGGGAGGCAACCCATGACACCCGAGATTGATCCATTCCAGATATACTCTAACCCTTAGTTAATTTTGATTTGATTTTGATTTGATGGTGTAGGGTAGTCTATTGTTGTAACATATTTTATGGTAATTAGGAGAAATAAAAGTATAGAAAGCAGTTGACATATTTTTAATCAATTTTTAAATACCTCTCCAATGTTTTTTTTGCAAATACTATGTAAATTATATTTACTTGTGACCATTGTGAATCTTGTTCTAGCATTAGTTATAGTTGCTTGATGATCATTGCTGAATAATTGCATAAACTAGATAAGTGGTGCCCTGTGATATATTTGTGTGCCATGTGTGTATGAGCAACTACTTAATTCCATCTGTATGCTAAATCCATAACTTGCCTGGTTAGTATTACCATGGTTAAAGTATAGAGATTAGGAAAGGATCATAGGCCATTTTTTTGATTAACCCAGTTTTAGCCTAAATATACTACCCTATGTGCATTGTATCCCTTAATCACTATTTTGAGCCTAATTAAACTATTTCTTCCTTATGACATCTTTCACTTTCCCAATTATACCATAATGAACTTGTTTGGCCCTGGTCCTCCTTGGACACTGTGCACCTTGATCTAGGCAAATAGCCTAAGTTGGGGGTGGCTATCATAGGGGTGCATGGTGTAAGATGAGTATGAAGAAAGGTAGAATAAATAAAAAGAAGAATAAAAGTTGTGTGCTATTCGAAAAAAAAGGCACCCAACTTGAACATGTTCGATCAATGGAAACGAAAACTAAAAAGAGGTGAATAAGTGAGCCCCAAGAGAGTAGTGTAGTGTCAAGGAGGCATAGTCACTTTAAATGACCTTAAATATCATACCAGCCACTACTTACATTATAAACCTAAAAAAAGTCCTATAGTGATCCTAGTTGGCCTATCTGAAGGTCTTGGTAATGAAAATAAGGGCCAGCCTATGGTAGTTGGCATACACAGATTGGAACTTTGTTTTGAGAGAGAAAGTATTTTGATGATCCCCACATTTACATATTTGGTTTATTATATGTGAGGAGGGGGATTTCTTTGTTGTGAGTGAACAATGGTATTGTTTCAAGCTACTTGCTTGTTTAGATAGTGTAGTAATGGTATATGAATGGTTGTTTTGGATAAGATTGATGCCATCGCTTGAGTCCTTTGTGTTACATTCTTCTTCTTCAATGACATAAACAATTGAATTTAATTGTATTGACCTTGGAGGTGGTAACTATGTTTTAAGCTTAAAAGTGAAAATTGGGTGCTGAATATGCTATGTATTCTCTTAGTTAGGCTGAGTTGCTTGAGGAAAAGCAATTGTTTTAAGTTGAGGGGGTTGATGTGTAAACAATTGCTATCATATTTAAGACCTTTAACCAAGAATAATTGCAAAGTATTAAGCAGTTGTGGTCTTTTTTTGTATTGTTTATGTCTTATTTTATAGTTTAAGCTGATAGGATAGAGAACCAAAAAGAATGGAAGAAAAGAAGTTGAAATCTGGAGGAATCTGAGGAGAAATGTGGCTGACGACAACCTTGATAAGTCATCAGCCCTGTGATAGGCTATCACAGTTGTTGTCTAACTTAACCAGAGATTTGGCATAAGTTGAAGTTGTGACGACACTTTTTGATAAGGCGTTAGGATCGTGATAAGGTGTCAGGAGCGTCGTCAGCCTTATACAGAAGATAGAGGTTGAAGACAATCTTGTGATGTTAGCCATGACATGTCGTCAGTCGGGTGATAACGCGTCATTGTCGTCATAAGCCTTAGGCAGCGAAAGCCAAAAGTACAGAGGAGCTAACAACACCCGTGATAAGCTATCATACTCATGATAAGCCATCACGGATGTTGTCATCTATTCCGAGGAAAAGATGTAACTTTGATTTTATTTTCTTAATTAGGATAAACTATTTAAAGCCTTGTTTTAGGGTTTTCAGGAATAATTATAATTTTTTGAGTCATCTTTATTCGAAAAACATACGATATTTCTCTCTCGCTAGTTAAAATATTTTGGGTGTTTTGCATCGTGGTTTAATTCAAGTTATAATTCATGATTTTCATCATCGTTGTAAGTTAATCTTCTCACTTATGAATTCAATTTGGTTACTTGTTCCTTGAATCATGAGTAGCTAAACTCCATTAACCTAAATTATGGGATCTAGGGTTAGGTCGTAACGACGTGCGAAACACTCAAGATTTAATAGGTGTTTTGATTTCTTGACAATTCTGATATTTTAATTAACATTTGCAGGTTGCAAACAGTATACACACCTACTTTGATTTACTTTATAAAGAAATCTTATACAAAAGGAAGTGAATTATCAATAGGGACTCAAAAATAGTTTGTTTAATAATCAGCGTTGTAACAAGGTTGGTTAACCTGAGGTAAAATCTGGACAGTGAATAGAAATTCACTAAGTCTGACAGGATTAGGAAATTAGATGCTTAAATAGGTTGAGAGAAATTTGAGCATATCATCGATAAAGATAGCTTGTTATCCTAACCACCGTGAGAATATTGAGTCACCTCTAGAATCTATCATGTATCGTAAGCCCTAGTGAACATAATTCTGGTTATTTCTTAAAATCTTGGTTACAAACATCAAAATTAAAGTGACAAACAATCATTTGTTAAACTTAAGCCCCCATTTCAGGAAACGTTAAACAATTAGTGAATTAAATAGAAAACGACATGATTTCACACCATATTCCCTGTGGGATTCGACCCCAACCTTATTGGGATTTATATTAATAGTGATCGCTTACACCCATTCAAGAGTGTAGTTTTAGCGTTATCAAAATTCAATCACTCATAAATACCCCTAACTTAAACCACTGATCAACACCTCTAACTTAAACCTTTTCTTGTCATCAAGCAACACTACCTCTTACTCAATGAGACAATGCAAACTTTAATCCCATTTATTTGACCTAATGATCACAAAGACCTCAAACTTGACTTCTACCACAAGTGGCTCTTCAAACAAGGGAAAAGCTATTCTCCCGACACCCCTCATCATGAAATAAAAACTCAACAATGCAAAGGACTTTAAAGAGAAACAAAAAAACAATATCTAACACTCCAAAAGTGAATCTCTATTGACTGCAACTCCACTATACTCTTTTTGCCTCATTATTCCAAAGATGACAATGTCACCCACCTCAAGTTATTCACATGCCTCCTCACAAGATGGAAAATCCCACACATACCAAATATTAAAATATGTAACAAGGGATTAATGTGTGAAACTCTCTCTTATACAAAGACTTTCAATGCTAATGTGATCCATACCATAGGCTTGCCCATATTTTCATTCATCACTACAATGAATAAACATGGTTGGAGAACTTGAAGGACCTTTTAAACTTGTAACATAAGTTTTGGGAAGGGTGGTATATTACTTATGAAAAAGTGGATACACCCTCCTTGAACATCTACATCACACTATCTCATCCTTCCAACTTTTTGACCATGGACCACTTCTCTTGATTCCACACATTACACATGCCTATTTTAGCTAACTTGATTTTCTCAACTTGTGGATGCATCTTTCATTTGCTTATTGCTTTTTCAATCTATAAATCATTTTTATTTTGATCATACCTTTCTTGTTCACTTTTTTTTCATTGCTTAGTTCATAGGAATCCACTTACAATACCATCGCCGAAATCCAACTCTTTCAAACTCATTAACTCCAACATAGGAATTTTCCTCAATTTTCATTTTTCATATTCAAGGAAGGGTAGGGTTGAAGCGATGGACAAACTTTAAATAGATCAAGGTGTGTAACGAGGTTGCCAAAGAAAGGCTTAAAGCCTTGAATTCGGTAACTAAGGGTACTATCCTAAGCATGGGAAGACTATTTACGCTATAGTTGGTTCTTATGTTCGTAAAGATTGCCTAGGATCATTTCACCAACCAATCACAATCAAAATTAGCCTTGAGAGATTAACAGGGAAAGTTTAAGATAGTACAAGTAGGCATAAGATTTAGAAACAAATGCTTACCGCACATGGAATGTAAACTCCTCAAAGTGGTTTTATTGCCCCGCCTACTAGAGATAAAAATGGAGTATATTTTCCAATTTCTTCAAGCCATCATTTTGGAGTCTCAAAAAGAGGTAAAGTATTGTTAAAATATTACTCACATCCGTTCCCCTAATGTTTGAATTTTTTTTTGGACGGAAGGGGGTGTTTGCTTGGCATTTGCACCACACACAATTTTCTCTTTATGGCACCAAGTCAAGCCAACATCTTACATTATGCATTTTATACGGGAAAATCATATGGCCACATAGACTTTACCATATGCATAAATGTGATCCCAATTCAAAATTCATATGAGTACTCAGACTTCCAATGCATTTATAGCTTCGATGCTACGAGTACTCAAACCTCCCCTGTATCCATAGCTCAAAACCTAATCATGAAAATTTTCCCTTATGAATGTCATCACTCAATGTATTATAGTGAAAGTCTCATACGATATCACTATTAAAAAAAAATTAAAATATGTAAAAATTTAAAAGCAAAAATGACTAATCCATGAAAATAAGGGGACCATCAGAGTGCCCAAATATTACAACCCAAATAAAAATAAAAATCATCCAAAATGTAAAAAAAACATCACTAAAATATCCAGAAACATCAACATAATATAGGAGCAAATAGAATAAATGCAGAGATAGGCATCCCCAACTAAAAAACAAGCAGTGTCCTCACTTTATAAACAATCAAACATATGAAGGGATAAGGGTGCTCCCTAAAACCACATTAAGAGTAGTTCTGGCTCTCAAACTCTACATTATCACCAACATCCTCAATACCTGACCACTCAGATGGGGCCTCATCATTGCTCTTAACTCGAGAGAAAGGTAGTGTGTCTTAGGGTTTCGAAAACTTCCAATGGCCCTTTACCCCCTCTCATTTCTTGCTATAGAGTTTGGCTCTCTTCTTCTTCAATATTAGCATCTTCTCATATGACAATGGGATCTCTTGGTATGAATCTGACAAGTTTGTAAAGGCTTTCTCAATCCTAATAATGGTATCTCCTAGCTTCTTCTGGTCCTCTCCATAGTTCTCATAATCAGAATGGGACACATATGAGTACCACGTGGTTGAGGGCTCTCCCAACCCTGTGGAAATCCAAAAATGAGATCCTTAATGGCCCAAATATCGACAAAAAAAATCCCCAAGAAGCCCAACTATGGATGGTTTACAAGTTTTAGTCTCCTCACATGTCGACATTCCCAAGTTGATCTTTCTCTTTTTGCTTTTATATTACACCCTCACCTTGAATTTTTAGAGGATAGATGGAGGTGATAGGGTACAACAAAGTGTAATCAGGGTACTCTAAAAACCTCTTTTCACCTATACAACTCAATAATCAGAGAAGGAAAGACAAGATGCATACAACCATGATTTTTGAAGAACTTTATCTCTGATAGCACAAGTCGATCAACATTTACAGGAATGTCACATAAAATGCAAGGAACCCTCCTAGGCCACAAATCAGGAACCACTGTTATGTGGGTGCATGGGGAGACCCAGCTACAAATGTTAGTTAACCAAATCTGGGCCTAGATAGAAAAGTCATTCATGGATATATTTCTTTTGGTCTCCATTGAAGATACTTTCTTTTTGGGACCTAACCTGTCTGCCAACTATTTTCCCGAATCATACCAATTTTCTTTAAAATCATCTATTTTTGCATTAAAGAGACCGTAGATATCATTTATTTGGTCTGCCCCAAAGTCTATGTTCTTTCCTCAGATCCTAACAATCTAGATGGACAAGTTTGAGAAAGATACTTTTTAATTTTAGTATAGAATTATCAGACCCATTGCTAATTTTGATAGCAATGATCAAGGGAAAAACACTACTACCCATTAGCCATGACTCTATTATTAAATGGCTAAAGCTTTTTTGGCACTTTCTCTAAGAGTATTCCACTCTTTGGGAGAAGCTTTTCTCTCGAAAGATCACTATGTAGAGAGTGTGGCACTCGGGGGCCATGAAGCAAAATTCATCATATTCATCTATGAGGTAATATTGTAAAACATAAAGATTACATTATAATATTAATTATTGACATGTTCATGCCCCAAATAAGCCATGTTGTCCACTAAAGCTCATGGGAAGGTTACTCGGTGGTGTTTGGACAAAAAATTAAAGTGGAATTTTTGGCCCAAGCTGATATTCAGCCTCAGGTATAGTGATAGAAGGCCATAGAGTGACGATCACGATGCATTGATCACGGTCCAAAAATTTTGGTCCCGATGACGGCGTTCGCGGTATCTGAGATCAGTTTTAAGCAAAAATTTTTAGTGTCCAAAAATCCAAATTATAAGTCAAATTATGTTCTACAACAAGAATTCACACAAAAATCATCGAACAAGATTACTAGGTGCTCGATTATGACCTTAGGATATTAAAAGAGATAACCAAGAGTTGTTTGAGCATTTGATTGAGAACTTGGTATGCACCCTTCATTTTACTCTACTTCACACATAATTGGAGTGCTCAAGACTTCCCCACGTGTTCACACACCATATTCTAGTAGCGAACCACCACACAAATTCAGTTCACAACACATTTAACAATGAAAATCATAGATTTAAGCTTTCTCTATAACATGCATTCTATGGAGTATTTTCAATAATTAAAGCATTAATTCAAGACACTTACTAGAGTGAATGATGGAAGAAGGATTCTCCCATACTTTTGAATGTCTAAAATATGCCTAAGAGTGGGTGCAATAGGAGAGAAATTTTTTGAAAGGATTAAGAGGGAAATAGGAGTCCAATGGACATTTAAAACTATTTTGACAGCAATAGTAGACTCTAGGATACAATTGTAGTGGCAAGAGTTACGGTGATTGTGGTCCGAGTTTCACGACAACAATAACATAGAGAATTTTTGTACCTATATTTTCCCCTATTCAGTCCAACATGTAAAATTTCTCACTTTCCCCTGTACTAATTCACTTAAAACACTCCATAGTGCTATAGATTCATGGATTAATCAATGGAAAATAATTTAAAATCTATTCTATCAACTTTAAAGAAAATCATATGAGCCACTTTATGGGGATTTTGTGGGTTACCTCCCATATAGAGACTTAGTTATCACCGTGGAACGACATCTTCTACCCTCTTCAAGTTGGATCCTAAAGTGAACCCTTATGCACTTCCTCATATTCAACATCTATAACTAATACTACTTGAAGCTCTATAGGTATTTTATTCTTGTTTCATACCTGAAAGGATACTTCACCATCCTAAACTCTAAACCTTATTTCCGTATGCTCCAAATCGACAATGGCTATTCCATTTACAAGGAAAGGTCAACAAAGGATAATAGGTACTTTTTGGTCCATCTTAGAATCTAACACCACAAAATCCACCGAAAGTTGGAATTTATCCACTTTTACCAACACATCGAACAATACACCAATCGATTTCTTAATAGATTGGTCTTCTATTAAAAGCCTCATCGACGTTGGTATTTGGTATTCAAGACAAGTCTTCTATATATTGAAAGTGTCATGAGGATTATACTCACACCAAGATCACATAAAGATTTTTCAAACTTATATATCCCAATTGTGCATGGAATAGTAAAGGCCATGGGGTTTTTCATCTTTTCTGATATTATGGTACTCATGATAGCACTACAACCATGGGTTACGTCAATGGTGTCACCTTCAACAATATTACTTGTTGACATTAATTTATTAATAATCATAGCGTACCCCAGAATCTCTTGGATAGTCTTTAGTAATGGGATATTGATAGAGAGGTTGCTAAGCTTACCCATGAATTTCTTGAGCTTGTCGTTATGTTCTTTTCTCTTAAGCCTTTAGGAAAATGGTGGAGGTTTTTAATGGTTAGTAATACATCACCTTGCGGCTTATAATTCTCAATGACATGCTCATTAATTTCTATTAGTTCTTTTTTGTATCCTTCTCAACTTCTTCATCGTTATATGCCTTACATACCATGGAATTCACACTTTTGTAGGTGCACCCATTACATGCTTAGTTAAAATCTCTAGTTTTATCATCATTTTTTCCTTGTTTTCCTTCCTCTCTTCATCTCACTTTTTTTGCTCTTTATCAATAAAGACTGTAGTAGGAGATCATTTTTGTACCTCGGCATCACACGTGTAGCACCCCTGGCCTTTGTTGGAAACTTCCTCAAGCAAGTTTGTAGCGGAATGATAATACAACTTCACAAGAGCCCCCCCTCCCCACCACATTGCTTATCATGGTTTTGGTGAGAGGATCAAAAGCTCGGTAGAAGATATGGAGAAACATCTTCTTCGAGACCTTATGGTTGGGACACTGCACGAGTTTTTTGTTGAATCTTTACCACACCCTATACAAGTTTTCTCCATTAAATTACCTAAAGTTATTGCTTCCATCATCCAATTGGAGAACCTTGGAGGATGAGAAATACCGATCAAGGCATTCCACGGTAAGTTCATCCCATAAAGTTATTGATTCAACCTAAAAAGAGAGAAACCAAAATACCGCTTCCCTCATCACAGAGAATAGGAAAAGGTACAATCGGATTTACTCTTAGGTTATATGTGAAATATCAAAGGATGTACAAACTTCTACAAATTTATTCAAATGCAAGTTGTGGTCCTTATAGGCTTGTCCCCCAAAAAGTCCCTTTATTTGTAGCATATGCAACATGATGCTTGTGACATGAAAGGTGTCTTTCCTATTAGTTGGTGGGATACGAATGGCTCTTGAAAATCAAACATCATTGAGTTGCTCCTCATCATCAAGACGGTCATTGAAGGAACCAGTAATACATGCAATCTCACTCATTGCCCTATAAATACTATAGGAATTTCATAAAAAGGAAACAAAAAAAACAACCAAAATAAATAAACACCACTATGGGTATAACCCAAGTAAAAATAAACACTTCATAAGTAAAATCTAAATTTCACTTCTCGACAACAACGCTATTCAGATAACACTTATCTATACATTTTAAATTTATAGAGGATGGTCATTGTCAAAAGCTTAACATATGTTGAGGTAAAATCTATGAGGAGTAAAATAAGCTATATAGTCCTATTGGTGTTAAAAATTAATAAAAATATACCCAAAGTAGAAATAAGACAATGTACATGATTTAAAATACGGGATTGGTTTTAAGATATTTTGATCAACGTAATATCGAATCAAGATACTAAGGAAACACTTGTGTTTTTAAATTCAATATTTAGAAGGATCTTGGGATTATGCCTATATAAGGAAAAGATATGCATTGGATAATGATGATTTGGTGCAAAATCTAATTGTTAATGATGTTGTAGGATAGGTTTAAAGTCCTTGAGGCTAGTAAGTCAACAAGCCCCAAGGATGTTATATATTGACCCTTTTCAGTACCAAATGAGTGTGTAAATTAAAACCACCCAATACCTCATTGGGGCATCCCTATTTCTATGAAGATTCCCAAAATATAGACAACTCTCTATTCACCCTTATTTCTAAGATAGCAATAAGATAACAAATATATCCATTATTGTCCACTATTTCTTTATCCTCATAAACCTTTTCAAGGATACCATTGGTTTCAAAAGTTCACCCACACATCTTTTTCAAGAAAGATGTTAGCTTTTACGAGTTAGAGGATTTCCCCATAAACCCATTTTGGGCATTTGGGGGTTTCACCCATAAATCCCAACTAATTCAACCAACAAATAGTAAACCCATCATCAACAAACTAGGATCTACTCAAATACATTACAGCCCACACACAATTGCACCTTAGTTCAATATAATCCAAAGACAAATAGATTTACCTACGTATAATGTAAAGAGAAAGAATCCATCTTAAATTTTCTTAATATCAAAGAAACAAATCCAAATACAATTGTTGCCCAAATTAGGGATTGTAACTACAGATTTTATTTCTCATGATAAGTCTACAATGCTCAAATAGAAAATGGTTTGAGACTCTAAAAGGATTTGGGGTCAATTTTTGAAAATTAAACATGAGAGGTTGGACTTAGATGACTTTAAGTAGAGTAGAGATTGATCAAAGTAATATTGGAGAAAAGTGATTAAACATGACATGGAGCAGTTACAGCTGACTGAGGACATGACCCTAGATAGAAAGATATGGAGAAAAAATATTAGGATAGAGGGAGAAACCGTGTGGGCGATTAGGCAGTAGTTAGGAGGGCTTTGGTTCTGGTAATATTCAATACTTTTGGGAATGTCGTGTATATTTAATTTTATAACGTCCCATTCCTTGAATTTTTTTTTGTCTATTATCCTTTTTCTTTGCCGAGGGTCTATTGGAAATAGCTTTTCCACTACTTTGGATGTAGTGGTATAAACTTTATACATTCTACCCTTCCTAAACCCCATGATATGGGAATATACTGGTTTTTTTTTTGTTGTTGTTGAAAAAACTACCCAGTGCCTATTTTCTCTTGGTTGTGATTGTATTAGATTTGTCACAATCGCATCTACCGCAACCATAGTATGATCCATATGGTTGTGGTGGTTGAACTATCTTGACTGGTTACTATCACAGTTTGTACACGGGTCCATCAGCTATACACTTTTCTTCTCTATTTGGTTTTTTTTAGCTTAAATCCATATCCTTTTATCTTATCAGTTGTGTACCTACGAAATATGGAATTTAGTGTATTCAAGTAGAAAACCTTTCTTATTTATACCTTTAAATTATAGTAGTGTGCATGAATTTAGGATGAAAATGAGTGGCAAATTGACCACTCATCACTTATCAATAGCTTGACTAATAGTTAATCCTTGGCATAATATATAGCTTATTCATAGCATAATCAATAGCCCATTAATAAAATAAGCTTATTAATAACTCATTTGTAAGTAAATTGCTAGGCATTATATTTAACTTTATTTATCTGTACTGCCATGATTCTGTACCCTGGGTGCTACACGATAGTCATAATCTCGAAGGACCACAAGCTAGTCCATGATTTGTACCTGCTACAATAACTGAATATTCATATTGTAATTTGTGGATATTAGGCAGAAAACATGCTATAAGGTCCAATACTGGAATAAATCTGAATGCAGTATAACTATACAAAAATTGAAACATCTATCTAAAAAGCTTCTAAACTGTGGAGTTATTGGGAAAAGTCCCCAACTAACCCCAACTATTGAAAATAAACTAAAATTATGAAATAATTAATCATTCCCTAAAACTATAAGGACTCAACACTAACTCTGTATACTGAGAATATGAATTGCTAAAGGTTCTTGGAAGCCCATGCATCTGAACCTATGATATAAGATATCATAGCGCATGAGAAAAGTATGTGTCAGTACTTGAATGTACTGGTATATAAGTGAGGTAGGGTGAAATGTATGGGTTAATATGGATGATCAATACTTACTGAATGACATGAGTATAACTGGGTAAAAGTATATGCACAGATACGTAATTATAACTAAGATCATGATAACACTGAATACTGAGTTTGAATACTGATTAACTGATATCTGAGTATACTGATACTTAAAATACTATATCTGACAATCCTGTATCTGTGGAACTATACTGAGTTTCATACTGAGTTTAGTAATTGTGTTTGACAGTCCTGAATCTATAGAACTGAATTGAGTTCTCTTATGAGACTGAATCTGAAATTGAGACTATAGGAAGTAATAATCTAATCGACATTCCTATTTTGAATAGATTGGGGTCCAACCTGTAATCACAGTTGGAAGGGTGTTAGTACTATGCCATGGGTAAAGACAACTACCTGTGGGGTCAGTCCTAATCTAGCGGCTAACCCTTGAAATTATTCCTAAACTAGCAGGTGATCCCTGAGTATGTCATTCTTATATAACGGGTAACATATCATAACCTACTATAGCTACGTAGTTCTAGAACTTAGGGATTTCTTCTAGGGACCCAGTTCTAGTTGACGGATGAGGCCCCATCTTTAATCTCATTCGGTGTTGAATCCTACTCCCAACTGAAAGACACTGAACTGATTCCTAGATGGTACTTGCTTTGACTAAGTGGTTACTGATTGTACTATTTAACTTAACTGAATTGATTTAACTAAGTTCCATAGACTAATGGAATATTTTTGGATTCTATTAAATGATTGAATACTATTGTGTTCTATTAGTTGATCGAGTTTACTGAGGTTGGAGCAGAATATTGAGTCAGACTAGTCTGATTCTAAGTTCTCTGAGTACTAAATTGATTTCAGATTAAATTTTATGAACTAACTAAATTTACTGAGTTTTGAACTAGATACTACTGAGTTTTAAACTACATACTTTTATGTTTTGAACTGAATATTGAGTTGAGATTGAGTACTACGGCATTTACTTGAGTCATGTAACTTACTGAGAGTACGACTAATCGTGACATGACTGAGATTATTCTGTAACTAACACTGGCTGTAGGTAAATAGCTATATTGTCAGGTATAAATGCCCCCATGACTCGGTAGCATAATCTTAAAAGACATGGCATAATCTTGAGACATGGTAACTACTACTTAGTCATCATTCATTCAATTGGGCATTCAAGGAAACACTTGCATGACATGAACTTGCATACATGCTAACATGCTATAATTTTACTATTCCACTCACATGGATAATTCATCAAAAACTTATGGTGCATAATATATGCACATAATACTAAAATAATATGTAGTTAGCATGGTTAAATTCTAATTACATAATTCCAAGAGTTTCAACATAAATTCACATGATAAAGCACAGAAATCAATTAACTCTACATTAATATTGTAGTAAACCATGAAATTAAGACCCCATCAACTAATAATCATGAATACACTTAAATTCAAATCCTGGAAATTATGAAATCACTCTACATAAGCTTTAATAGAGTTTCTTGGACTCAAGGGGATGAAGGAACCATTGGATAAACATTTCACATACCTTGGGTGCTAAATTCTGAAAGATCGGTGGTGGTTTCTTGAGTTCTTAATTTGAAATTGATCCCCCTAGGGTTTTGTTCTGGTGAGATTTTGAGAGAAAGAAAGTATATTTTTCTTAGTAAGGGTTGAATCTCGTGTTTTAGTATTGAATGGGGGTGGGTAAATAACCCATTTACCGCTAAGGACATTGTCTTTTAATTACTAAAAAATTAAATCATCGACGCGTAGGCTAATGTGTTGCGTCATTCGCATCGACGCGATAGCCAACTTTCTATGTTGAGTCTATGTTGATTCACTAGAAATTTCACTGAGCTGAGAGAAAAATTATCTATCTATGCGATGGACAATACAATGCATCAAGATCGCATTGACTCAGTATTTGGGTCATTCAAATATGGTCTAAACGATCCAAAAAATCCAAAACTTGTTCAAAACCACCTAAGGACATTCCTAATCGTGAATCAGCCTACAAAATTTATACTTTAAGGTCATAATGATCATGAAATAGAGTTTCCAATTTATGAAGGACAAAATAATTCCAAGTTATAATGCTTAGCTAAAATTTTGTATGTTTGAGACCCCTTGACAAACTTTAAAAGACTGAATTAAGCTTAGAATTTTTTTGGGTCTTACAGTATCATAACTAATTATAACAATCTATCTAAATATCACCAAAATAACCATCTTCCTAAATGTACACTAGCATATCAAGGGTCTTCAATAACTATTATAAGTATGGCCTAAGATGGGTTGAAGTGCCCACGTCTAAATCCTCAAAATCATTTATCAAGAAATATCTACCATAAACTAGCCTAAATGATCCAACTAATCCCAAGTCTTCCAATTTATCACTTCAATAACTAAAACCCATCCTATTTCTAACACAATAACATATACTATGTAGTAGCTCAGTATAACAAGGGATAAAACATAGACGACTTGTACAAAAAAAAACTCACAAGATATGATAAATTAATATTTTTCCCTTCTAAAAATATTTTGCAAAATGCTAAGCTATCAAAATCACATTGTAATCATCAATACAAGAATAATGATACGTATATTGCACCATTTTTCTTTTGGTCCAAAAATCAAATCAAAGCCCCATGTGAGTTATAAATGACTTGGTGAAGCTATAAAGAAGCTATAATAGTGAAAATGAGAAAAATTATAAAAAATAACCTACAAGGTCATTATCCGCGATCGTGTGGTAGGGAGAGATTAGAAATGAGCGAATAGGGATTACTTCTTATATTTATTCTGGGAGACTTATATTAAGGAGTTTTGAGTTTTATCTCACTTATATTCATTATGCTGGTGTGGAGAGTTTGCCATTTAGCACTGTTCCTATAGTTAGTGAGTCTTTTGATGTTTTCCCTACCAAATCTACCTAGGTTTCCTCATGTGCATGATACTGAGATTGTTATTTATCTTGAACTAGACATATTTCCTATTTATATGGCACATTACCATATGCCTTCTACCATGCCTAAAGATCTAAATTCTTAAGATTAGGATCTTCTTGGTAAGGGTTTCATTAGACCAAGTGTGTCTCCATGGGGAGATCCTATGTTATTTTTAAAGAAGAAAGATAGTTCCTTGCATATGTGTATTGATTATTTAAAACTTAATAAGGTGACGATGAAGAACCGGTATCATATGTCTCGCATTGATTATTTGTGTGACCATATTTAGGGATTTTAAAATTTAGTTAAAATGAATTGTTATTCTAGCTGAGGATATCTCGAAGAAAGACTTTAGGACCTATTATTGGCATTATGAGTTCCATGTGATGTCTTTTGGGTTGACTAATTCCCCAACTATATTTATGGATTTGATAAACCATGTGTTTGGGACTTATTTGGATTTTTTTAATTGTTTTCATCAATAGCATCCTTGTGTATTCACAAATTTAAGAGTAGAATATGAAGAATTTGCGGATTGTACTCAAAACTTTGAGATCATATGTTTTTTGCCAAATTCTCTAAGTGTGAGTTTTGGCTTAAGTCTATATTTTTTGGGCATGGTGTCTAAGGATGGGAGTATGGTATACCCCATAAAGATTGAGGCTATTTATGATTATGCTAGACCTACATGTCTATTGAAGTTTCATAACATCATTATTTGGCTAGTTACTATAGGAAATTCATTTAAAGTTTTGCTACCATTGTGGTGTCGATGACTAGATTCACTTGAAAGGAAGTTCTTTTTTTATGGTTCGGGGAGTTGATTCAAGCTTTGAAATGGTCAAGGGATTTCATAATAAAGTCTTTATTTTGGCTCATCCTATTAAGAGTGAAGGATTCACTGTGTATTATATTGCTTTTGGTATTGATTTAGGTTATATATTAATGTAGTTGGGTAGAGTTATTGCTTATGCATTGAGATAATTGAAGGTACACATGTGCAATACCCCATTCATGGTTAGGAGTTGGTGGCAATAGTTTTTGCACTGAACATTTAGTGGAATTATCTTTATAGTGTTCATTGTGAGATCTTCAGGAATCATCTTAGTATTCAACATATTATGAGAGAGAGAGAGCTTAATTATAGGAAGCATAGATGGGTAGAGTTTCTCAAGGATAATGATATCTTTATTTTGTATTAATTAGGCAAGGTAAACATGGTAGTGGATGACTTAAGCTAGAAGAGAGTGAGTAAGGGTAGCATGGCCTGCCTTTTAGTTTCCCAGAGGCCATTAGCATGGGAAATTAAGTCCTTATTCCACTTGATATTTCAATCACTAGGAGGATTTTTTTAATGTTTAGGCAAGGTCTTAACTATTTGACTAGATTTGGAGTCATTAGTTTGAGGAAAATAGGCTCTATATAAATCTTGATCACAAATTAAATGGTGAGTCCAGGTGGGTTACCATAGATTCTGAGAGTGTCTTGAGATTTGATAGGTGTATTTGTATTCTAGGTTGATGACTTAATTCAATTAATTTTGCATCAAGCTCATAGTTCTAGATATTATATTTAACCTGGTACAACTTATATGTATAAAGATTTGAGGCAGCATTATTAGTGGAGTTGTATTAAGAGAGATATGGTAGATATTGTAGCTCATTTCCAATGTTATCAGTGGGTGAAGGCCAACCATCAAACACCTGGTAGGTTGATTTAGAATTGTCAATTACCGGGTAGAAACAGGAATGGATTACTATGAACTTTTTTAGTGGTTTACCTCATACCTTTCATGGTTTTGATGGTATTTGGATTATTGTAGATTATTTGACCAAGTCAGCACACTTTATTCTTATTCAAATATCCTTTAGTGTCGAGCGGTTAGCTCATATCTATGTTAGTGAGATAGTCTACTTCCGTGGTATGCCTATATCTATAATTTAGACTAGGGTTTAGTGTACTTCTAGGTTTTGGAGGACATTTCAGAAGATGATGGACACTCAAATATATCTATGGGCTATTAGAGTAGAATATTTGTGTTCTCGAGAATATGTTCTAAACTTATATTATGGATTTTAGAGCTCAATGGCAGAAACACTAAGCTTCGACAGATTTTGCTTATAATAATAGCTACTATTTGAACATTGACATATCTCATTTTTAGTCTTCATATGATAGGCAATGTCGTTCCCCAATGGATTGATTAAGAATTTTAACATAAAACCCTGAGGTACTAACTTGCTTTAGGAGTTATTAGATTGAGTTAGGGTGATACAATATAGGTTTAGGGTAGCTTAGAGTAGGAAGAAGGATTATGTATATCATACATTTCGTGTCTTGAGATTAGGAGTTAGTGTCTAAGTATTCCTCTATGTATCACCTATAAGGGTGTGATGGGGTTTTGGAGGAATGGAAAGCTCAGCCTTAGATATATTGGACCTTCTGAGATTCTTTGCACAATTAGTGGGGTGTCTTTTATGAGTTATCCTTACACCCATATGTTGTTGTTGTCTTTTTGGGTTTTCCATTTTTCTAGGTTGTGATGATAAATTCCTGGCCTTATCATATGCTTAGATGGGACTCAATTTAGTTTGATGAGAAGTTGACCTTCATGGAAGAGCTTATGACCTTATTGGTTAGTGATGTCAGGAGGTTGCACAATTGAACAATTCCAATTGTTAAGGTTCTATAGAGGCAACACCTAGAAGAGAAGGCTACTTAGGAGATTGAGAGAGAGATGTGGACCCATTATTCTCACCTAGTCGAGGATTTAGGTACGTTTTAATCCCTTAATTTTGCAGATAAAAGTTCTTTTAGTAGTGGATAATGTGATGAGCCTCTAGGTTATTTTTTATATTTTCACTCATTCTTTGTATTTATAGCTTTCCTATCTTCCCCAAGATATTTATAACCTGCTGGAACTAATAGTTTAGTTACCATCAAGTTAGTTTGGTTCTTAGAGAAAATTCCCAATTTTGAAGTCTTCGCTAGTTCAAATTGGCTACCAGGCCAAAACATCTGCTTAACACCTCGTATGCCAATCCTAACAATTCCAACAGCTCCAAAGCATTGACTTTTTGCAAGTGGACCCATGGTTTAAGGTCCTAAGTCTCTCAGACTCATTTCATACTAACATAAATTTGATGCCATATATAGTGTATTAAAATCTTCGGTTTGGTACTCCTGTACCCACAACCATGAGATTATTGATGGTAGATTTTTCAATCAAGAAATAGATTGGGGTTCTATATGATGTACTGGTAAAAGTCAATAGGTTCATTCTCCTAGCGTATTTGTGGTGCTATATTTTGAAATTGACCATGAAATACCCAAAATTCTTTGGAGACCTTTCTTTGAAATTTAAAGGGTATTAGAGGATATGGAACATGGAGAAATGGCATTACGGATGTATAGTGATGGATTCTTATCTAATTTTCAAAGTTGAAAAGCCACCAAGTAGGTTACAAGTGGTCTCGATGATTGATGATATTGATGAGGAAGAGGATATGGGTTAGGTCTTCTCAAAGACCCAACTTAATATTGAAGAACATTTTTCCAAAATATTAAATTAGGTGCTAAAACACATCACTGCATTAAATTGGCTCAGATCCATTAAATTTTGTGTGTTACATTAGATTTTGTTTTTCTTGATTGATCCAAACAAATGAGGTTCCAAAAAGTGTGAATTTAAATGATTTTGAGTAAGGGGAAATATGGTGAAATGGAGATATGGGCTGAGAAGTTGAAAAAACAATAGGGGAGAAAAATTGGCTTTGATTACCATAATTACGATCACTATGCTATCGTGAATGTTGTGTCATCGCAATGTCATATGTTTAACCGCAATTGTGGTCGAGGCTGTTTTGAAGAAAGAACAGTCGCCTAAGAAATTTCACCACAATTCCTCTTCAATTACTCTCAAATTGCAACCATTTTTTCATGTGTTCAGAGCACCCACATGAGAATTATATCACCTCTAAATCTTCCTATCTGGTATGCTATATAATCCCCCACTTAAATGTGTATTTGTGGGGCTAGAATGCCTATTTATTGTACTAGACTAAAATTGTTATTTGTATGCTAATTTTTGGGTTCAATTATGCTTATTGGTGTGTTGGTTGTCGTTATTAGTGTGTGCATTAATGGGTAAGACTTGTGCACCCAAATTCGTTCAAAATTGATAGAAAGAGAATGTTCATGCCAAGTGTTTTCTAGAGCGCCCGAATGAATTGCTGGTTATTTTTCCTATTTTCAAGGGAATAATTGAGTGTCTACGGATTGTTACAGTTTCTAATGTCAATAGTTTGTTATGAAAAAATTTGCGTAGAAAAATAGAGTTTTGGGGTCATGATCATTCTTGGCCAACAATCACGGTCACCTGAGCTTGATTGCAGAATCACAATTGAGGTTAGATGTCCATGATCATGACATTTGAGGGCTATGAGGAAACCTGGTGAAAAACTCTGAATTCTTAGTTTTAGCCCAAATTTCACCAAGTAACCATATCTTTAGTTAAATTAAGTCATATAACATAGTTTTAGTTTTGACATGGTGATGTTAAGGCTTAATGATATGGTATTATTATCAAGTTTTCAAAGCTAAAGATGGCAGACTATGACCAAAATTGCTACATGGCGCCTGAATTACAAACCCTGTACTATGAAAACTTTCCCAATATAAAGCTACTCCTGGAGTGAGGCATATATTGGGACAAGGTTCGAGAAAAGCTCTAGACATTTCATGATAGATTGGTGGCCAGCGGGTGAAGATGCTTTGGCCCAGATCTATGACGGGAAAATGAGCATTGTGTTAAGAATTTCGATGTAAACCTCAGTATAATATCTTTGTCCTATCCAGTTATAAGGAATCCAGTAAAGAATATTCACTTCAAGTCTAAGAAAATCAATAAAATATATGGTCTATTGAATACTGACATGGCAGAATTTAAGGTAAAGGGTTGTTAACTAGGAAGCTGGCTACTTGAGAAGTAATATCCAGGAAGAGAGGTCCCGTGGGCCACCATGAAGATGGGGATATCATAGCATGATTTCACAATTGAGGCTAGGATTTGGTTGGCTATCATTTTTAGGAGGGTTTCCCCATGCACTAACATGACCTATGTCCTAGAAACACAAGCTGGAATTGTTGCAAGCATCTTAGAAAGCATCTCTTTAAATATTTGGCATATTGTGCTCCTTGACATGTGGCCTTTAAAGAACAGATGATGCTCCCTAATCATTTTTCCTTCTTTGATCACAGAGATGTGAAGGAAAGCCTGGGTTGAGGAGTAACCCAGAGATACTTGGGTTCACCCAAAGACCAAAGAGAGAATTCCTTCTCCTAGGGCAAATTCTGAGGATGAGGTCTTAGCAATATGGTTAGACTCTGATGATGCTAAATATGATAAGGAGATGACGAGTGACACCAGTACTTGATGTAGATATAGGGAGCACCTTTTACTCTTTCTATGCTTTATCGATATGTATTGAAGAAACTATAAGCTTTTAGTTAGGTGTGACCGTCTCTATTTTTCATTTGATATTTGATTTGTTCAGTGTTATTTGGTTATTTTTATATTTATTTATATGATGTTTTTTATTTTGGGTTGTAATATTAGGAACCCTAATGATGCCTACTTTCTATAGGTCATTTGTTTTCATTTTTTGATTTGTTTCAATTCTTAGATTTTTATCATTTTATAATAATAATGTCGGATGAACCTTTCCCTATGATATATTAAGGGATGACATTCATATGGGGAAAATCATCGTGTTTTGGTGTTTTTAAGCTATAGATGTAGGGGAAGTCTGAGTACCCATGGCATTATATATTTGGGATTTCTGTTAAGTCTATAGTGAAGTTTGAGTAGACATAAGGTTTGCCCTTGTGAAAGCCGAAATGTAAAATGATGGCATTATTTAGTGCTAACAATAGCAAATCTTGCATGTTGAAAATTTAAAACAAGCATCCCCCTCCGTCCAAAACTTTTTTATGAATATAAAGGACATGGACGTAAATGCTTTTGTAATAGAACATTCCTCTTTTTGTGACTCCAAAATCTTTAGTTGGTAGTGCATAGCAAACAACTCCTTCTTTTCTCTAGTTTGAAATGCAATTAATCCCCTAGAATAGTTTGCATGCCATGTGTGATGAGCTTATTCATTTAATTCTAATGCATACTTGTGTAACTTTAACTTGCATGTTAGTCTATCAAAGCTAATCTTGATTATGCATTGTTGGTGAAATGATCTTAGGTATTCTTTGTGAACGTAGAAATCAACTTTAGCCTAAAAAGCCTTCCCATTCATATATTGTATCCCTAATCACCCACTTTGAGCCTTTAAACCGTTCTTTTCCAACCATATGACAAGCCATAAGCCTTTTGAACTTTACCCCTTTCTTAAACCCTACCCTCCTTAAACTTAAAAGTGTAACATAAAGATAAAAGTCTAAGTTAGGGGTGGTAAATCTTGGAGGAGGTAACTTTAGGCAATAATATTTAAGTAAGTGTCCAAGGGCTAAACAAGGAGAATAATTGAATGAAAAAACTAAAGGATTCAACCAAGGAAATAAATGTATGAAGTGTACAAAGAAAATAGATGGAAATAAATACCTTCAAAAGAGAGGTGGATCGAGGTAGTGAAAGTTGGCATTGGTGTGTGTAAAAAGTAAAGTGGACCATGATCTAAATTTTAATCAAATAGTATGTTATGTGGAGATCAAGGAGGGTATAGTCACTTTGATCCCAAATGTTTATCCTAGCCTTTATCAAGCCTACATTAAAAACTTGAAAAAGTCCTTTGAGATCTCTAACCAAGTGTCTTCAAGTTAGTGGCGATTGAAAATAAGGGCAAGCATATAGACTGATAATTTTTTGTACTGAGAGACTCTTTGTGAGAGTGAGTGTTTGCACTTTAATCCCTTGTTGCATAATAGATAATTTGGTGTGTGGGACTTTTTTTTGCGGGGAGGCATATAAAATAATCGAGGTGGGTGAAGTTATCATATTCCTAAAATGAGGAAAATGAGTATAGTTAAGTCACTATTGATAGAGATTTACTTCTAGAGATTTAGTGGATGTTTCTTGTTTGTTCTTAAAAGTCTTTTGCATGCATGGAAAGTATGACTGATTTTGAGCGGAGTTACGCAAATATCTTTTCCCATGCTTGAGTGATATTTGTTGGTTCTAATTGAGTTTGGAATCATGGTGATCATTTGGTTGTATGAATGGACTTATAATTATATAGTCTGATTTAATGTGGAGTAGTATTGCTTGAGGACATGCAAAGTTTTAAGTTGAGGATGTTGACGAGTGGCGAATTCACCACTCATTTTTATCGATATTCATAAACACTACAATGAAATGATTGTAGATATAAGGCAAATTATTTATTGAAGTACATTAAATCCTATCATTTGCATGCTTACACAAAATTGTGAGAAAATGAGTAAAGCAAAATAAAAAGGGAAGCAAATTACCATATTGCATATGCAAGCTAGAAATCATAAGAAGGGATCGAACCTCAGGAACCCCGAGCATAGACTGAGGGTCACGATTGCATCTAATCAAAGTCAGGTCCAATCTCGATTATTGCGACTGGATCATTGTTATCTCGTGAATTACAATCACAGTCATCCAAGGGCAATCACAATGAAGTAGGATTTCACTAAGGGTTGATTCATAAATTTGTAATGGTGAAGCTCAAAACATAAAAGGGAATAAACCTTGAAGAATTAAGGTATCTTTCAACAAATTTTGAATTGGAAGAGAAAAACTAATTTCTATTTTTGGTAAAAAAAAGTGTTGTAATATTTTTAAGAGAATTTAGTTTAAATTGTAATTGATGTGAGTATTACTACTGTTTTTGTTTCTAATTTAAGCATTGAATATTAACCTGGGTATATCTTCAGTCGAAGCATTGAATGTTAACTTGGATATATCACTTTCCTCTAATATCATGAGTAGCAAATTTCTTATCTTAGGGTTATTCTTGAATAGGGTGTTAATCTGTATGGATATTGATTGGTAGTTTAAATTCATAGTTACAGTATTGAGTTTTACTATTACTCTATATTTGAATTGATAATTATAGGTGAAAACCCCCATTTCCTTAGATCCCATATTATTCTTGAAAGAGGGATATGGGTGATTAGTGATTGTAAACAATAAATTGATTGTAGCTTCTTCCTTAGCATTGCTTTAGAAATAAGGATGTTATATGGATTTTCTATATTCATAGTCATTATCTTAGAAATAGGGATGGTAAGTTGAGGTATTAGGTAGATGAATTCATCACGCTCTTGAGGCATTCAAAAGAATCCTTGAGTGAAATTTTGGTGATTTGTTGAAAGACTAGCATTAAAAACCTTAAACCTAGCCTACCCTAGACTCATTAACTAATGTTTGAACTACCTTTTAACTACTCTTACAGGAATTAACCCTTATAATAGCATAACCCTAAGAACACTCTCTATTGGTTTTATTTTTCACTTGTTTGCCTTGCATTAGTGTTGTAATGTGATTTTGTTCTACAAAAAGTTATAATTCATCACCCCACATTTAGTTTTATGGTTTATTTTCGTTTTACATTATGGGTTAACTCCTATTTAACTCTAGTGATGCATAGGTTTAGAAAACTACTTTGCTCTCCTTGTGGACACGACCGTCTCTTATTAGGTTTAAATTAATGATGACTTCCTTAAATCAACATAATCGTGTAAGTTGAGTGTCATCACCCTCCAGGTTTATGGAGGCCTCAGTTGGGTTTTTTTTACCATTTCAAACTTATTGACTTATGAGCTCCAATTTAATAGTCATAATTTTGTGATCTTTTCATTACTCTTCCACATTTATTTATTTTCTAATGCACAACAGTTTTTGAGTGTATTTCCAGCTTTTCCTTTTTACTTTGACTTATCTTACTTATCATGTACCTTATCATACATGTGGTTTTGGTACTTATGATTCTTAAAGGGTACATGTGGTTTTGGTACTTATACTAAACCTCTACACCTTTTGGTAGAGATCTGAGTACTAGTTGTCATCACTGATTGGACGATCGTGCAAAGTTGATTTCGGAGATAGGGTGGTCTCTCTGAGTTAGAGTTACCCTTTTTTCTTTTATTTATCCATCTAGTCTTTAGTTTTTGAGATACGTATATTTAGCTATTCAGTACTTATGGTTCATTTATAGTAGCTCTTTCACCAACATTACTAATCTTAGGATAGTTATTTTACCCATTATATGTCTATTAGATAGTTTTGACTGCTTTATTCCTGTTTAACTCTTGAAATATTGATTTTCAACCTTTGGAATATTTTTTACCAAGTTATCCCATTGCTTATGGCTCCAGGCTATGGTTTATCTTAACAACTAGCAAGATACAGTAGTTTCCATCATGATTCAGAAATTGAGTCATGACTTGATTGGTATAAGATACTAGGTTCACCAGTATCATTGATATTCAAGCCAAAATTTAGTAGAATCTCATGGATCAGCATGATGTATGTATCCTATCTTTAAAAGGCTACAGTGCATTCATAGGAACTTTATTTATTGGTCCTCTATCATTAAAGTTTACCACTATCAACTACCAAGATCTTCTTTGGATTACACTCATCATTAGATGGATCATGCTAGATTGATAAAATATGAAGATGGGACTCCTATACAAGTCGCTATTGTCTTGGGTCATACAAAAGAGTTTTTGTTAAAGTAAGTTTTTTAAATGGAAGATCTAAACTAGGAGTTAATAGTTTCACATTAGCCCTTTATCTGGAAGGATCCATAGCCACGCCAATTCTGTAGACTACCACTATTAGTAGTCTAAGCCTTCTAAAGAGTATGTTGTAGTGAGGGGTAAAACTCAATGATTCGAGGGGTGATCTGCTTAGATTTTAGTTTAGAGGTATTCAACAGGGATATATGTATGTTTTTGATTATAGGATTAGGATTCCTGAGTAGGACAAACATTCACTTATGGTTCCTTCTACTTAGCATAAGACAATGAAGAGGTTGCTTTATCAGTGATTAGCTTAGTAGTTTCCTTGGGTTGCCCTAGACTTTGTCAAGGTAGACAGTTTCGATGTTTAGACTTTAGTATTTTGGTTAGGTTAGCTGATATTCTTCCTCAGGTCAGGGCTTGTAGGGTTTGCCATGATTGTATAGAACCTGTTCATTTCTCAAAAGAATGTCCCTAGAACAATATTATTGGATTATTTGCACAACCTAATCAATCTCTTAGGGTTCTGGAACCTTCATTCAAATATGGTGCCCTGGGTATTATAGGTGGGCATAAAAATGCTTTCGTATGGGTTAGATGTGATTAGTTACGTGCTTTTTCAAGTCGCCAATGGGAAGAGACTTGAGATATAACTAGAATAGGTACATTCTTATTATTTTTATCCTTTGGATTTATATTAATTCAATTTAGGTTTTCACACACACATGTGTCTGCTTATATTACTATTTATTTAATAGTTGTTGAGAGACCTTTATAAGGAATATGCATGTATAACTACACGTATAAATTATTTCCTTTAGTGATGAATCAATCATGTGTTTTTTCTATGTTGGGATGTTGTACTTGTGTAAATCCTTTTATCCTTGTCATATTTGCTTCGATGTGATCCTAGAGTTGGACTTGTTGTTTTTCCTTCATGCTAGTTATATTGTACGCTAGTTCTATTTCTTATTACCTTATTTTTTGTTGATTCTTAGCTGATTGATAAGTAGACTAGCATTGGTTAGTCAGTATCTCTTTTGATGAAAATCTTTTCTTTTCTTCTTAGATGACTACCTTGGTTCATTTGCACCCTTCTAGTAGTAAGGTGGGTGATCGAATATTAAGAAAGTTGTAGTAATGGAAAGATTGTACTTTCATGATTATGTTTATATTACTTACATTGATACTCTTCTCTCTATTCAATTACTAAGTATTTTGAGTAATAATGCTTGTTCTTTTTATTTGTTTCCTTTATTATCCGAATGTAGTCTTGATTTTTGTATTGATATTTAGTTGGGTAGTCATTTTATTTTTCTTTGTGGTACTAGATATCTTTAGTTGCGTACTTGAGTTAGAAAAGGTAGTCTTAAGGATCTTCTGAATATGGTGTTACATGGCTTGGTATGCCTCCATGGGATGTTTCTATAGGGTTCCACAATGGGATGGCTTCTTGCACTTTTGTTTGCTTATTGTCTTCAGGAGTGAGTAGCTAATATCATCCATAGATGAGCTTTTTAACTAGCTTTAGTGTACAACACTTATTTCGCTTTTTGCTTGAGCTGTGACTACCATTATTTTTATTTATTGCCACCATTAGTTCTCGAATTTCTTTTAGGTTTTCCCAACAACCTCATAATATTTTTTGAATAGTTAGAATATTTTATCTTTTTTTAATTAACTTTTTGTGATTGTGATAATCGACATCGCCATAGTCCTATACTTTTTGGGATGAGTGATTATATACAATATTTTTATATGAGATTGAGTTAGTCTATAAGATTCTCGAGGAACGTAGGGACTAAGAATGGGATTGTTGCTAGTCTTGGAACGGATTAAGGTAGCTCATTTATAGGCCTAGGTATGTCTCTCCTCACAAGGATAATAGTATGATCGGTTAGAAAATTACATTAGATAACTTAGTTGAGGAAATATAACCATTATAGTATGGTTGACTAGATTGATTCAGTAAGTGTCAATGATTATGAGAAGAGTAAGTGTCAAAGACCTATAGACTTTAGTTTCAGTTTTGGATTTTCCAAATGTGAACCTAATGTGTGCATTAGATCTTCTATTCAGACATTAGTTTGTTGGCATGTATTATTTAGACACCTGAGTCCTGGTGTTGTGGTTTAAATGGTATCTGGACAATTAAGGATTTTGTGAACTATTTTGTCGGTGTTGTTAAAGTTTACTTTATTTACGGACTAAGTGGTTTGTTAACTAACCTTGCCTAGTAGTTATTGTCTCTATATTTCTTTTATCTATAGAGATTGGCTTACATTGTGCTCAGGGGATGGTTCATGTCTTAGAGTATCAATTTTGGCTACTCGTAACCTTGGCTATTGGGTTATATTGGATTTTTGGAAGTCTATTCAGCAAGAGATAGGTAACAAAGTAGAGCTTAGTGCCAATTTACACCTATAGGTCAGTCCGCATTTAGAGTGGATCGTGCCGATTTTAGATGGTGCTCTTTGGACCCATATTATTTGTTTTAAGTGTCATTGGGTACAATTCTTGGATTTTGGAAATATCCATATATTAGCTATCACCATTTGAGTTCAGGCTGATCCATTTAAGATAGTGTGCATATGTTGGGCTTTCTGAATACTTGATGGGTTGATATTTATTCTTTTAAAGTTAAGGTTGTGGGTCACTTGTCTGAGATGTGATGATGTAGATAGGACTCAGATACTACCAAAGAGAGAGTTTTAGTATTTCTTATTTTGAGTCTTATGATATATTTGTTGCATGATTGTCGGGAAATTAGGTAAAAAGTGGCTTCATCTGAAAATCAAAAGAAAACTCTCTTGAAAAGTTGAAGTACTAGTTAGGTTACAAGTCATTAAGACACCGGACATCTCGTAACCCAAATTAGTAAAGCAAGTAGTGAGCTATGCTGAAATCTAGAAGTGAAGTCATGGAAGGCTATGAGTGTTAAAGTCAAACTATTAATCATAATGAGCAATCATAATGAGACCAGTGTGCAATGTCCTAATGTTTGAGGCACAAGTAAAAATGAGTGATGACCATGATTCATAAGGATAGACTACGACTCATGGTAAGGAATCGTTATGACAATAGAATCTTTAAGCCTTGAAGATGAAAGTTCACTGGAGTGCCTACAACAAGACGCATACGAGACGTAAGATTACCGTATGAGCTGTAATGATTACCAACTAACTTTTACTATTTCATTTTTATTAGGATTTCTTTACTATTTTGAGATACCAGATATACCCTAGGGTTATTTGATGTTCTGGCTTTTGACGTAATATTTTTCATTTTTTTCAAGGGATAGTTGTATGTTTTCAAGCAACTGATGCTGTTCTTAGTACTGGGTTCGAGTGTTTTTAGGTAGAGGAGTTAGCTGATGAAGAAATTTTGAAAAATAGCAGAAAAAAGGCCACGAATGATCAAAATGGCAGACCATCAGCCATACGATAGACCGTCAGGATGTCCGTCAGAGTAAAATAGAAAAGATGGAAATGGGTAACCCCTACGATGGTAAAAGTGGCAGATCGTTAAAAACCTGATGGACAACCAACTTTGTTATCAATCTGGAATAGAACCTGGATATCTGGAGGATCAAGTGACGGCACATATGATGGGCCGCCGTATCAGTTACAGACCGCCTACATAACCCTCAACCCTTATCCAGAACATTGAATTTTTGTATTCTCAAGGATGGTCCACTCGATGTACCATCAACTTACTGATGGGCCGTCGATATGACCATCAACTTGGATGCGGCTTTTCTTGAGTTTAAATTTTAAATCCTCTGCACCTAGGAACATATAAATACCCAATTTGTGTTTTATTTAGTATCTTTTATCATATTTCCATCATTGAACATTATTATATTTCTAACATTCAAACTAGAGTCGTGGATCTAAGTATTTTACGTCTATTCTATTCTGAAGATTCAAGAACAAAACTTTTGATTTTTGTAAGTAATTTCTAAATTTATTTATGAGAAATATAATGACTTCTTCTTCTTCTATTGAGATGTATGGCTAAGATCCCAAAATTAGGGTTATGGGTGCCTTGATGTGAACAACTTTTTAGGGTTGTGAAAACATTTGATGTCCATAGTTAACTGAAGTTGTATAAACCCTTTTCACAATAACGACATTTGTTTATTTTAAACTCAAAGAGTAAGCCCAAGAAAATCATTTGTTCCAATAGAAAAGTTCTTGTTAGGAAAAAAGAGGTTTACATGGAATTTAAAGGCTTTAACCTTGGGATTAAGGGTGATCACTTAATGGGATCAACTTATATGAGAGAATAAGTTGAATAAATTTATGTATCTTTTAATTTAAAGAGGATTGAATTATAATCTACTTATTTAGGTTGAGAGACAAATGGGTAAATTATAAGATTCAATAACTCTTGCAATTGAAGTGACTAATTGGAAATTCAAAAACAACTCACAACCCTTGCTTCTTGAACATCTTGTTAACCATAACTCTAGTTTATCTACTCCCATTAAATTATTATTTGGAATAAGAATCATTGATTGGAACACTTTATTTTACAATTAATGAGAAAAAATTTACAAATCAAAACCCCCCCTTTTATTCGGAACCGTTGATCAATATTCTAGTAACAACTACAATATTTAGTGAACACAGTATTATTTGTGGGATTCGACTCCAACATAGTTGGCTGATATATTTGATAACGACCTCTTACTCTTTAATAAGAGAGGTACACTTTGGGTATATTAAATTTTAGCTCCATTGTAGAGGAATGTAGTTGTCAACTAAGTTTGTGATTGTTAATTTACCTTTGGTCAAGTTTCCCAAATTTTACCTTTATTTGTAGTTTTTGTTTTACTATAGGATCATTGTTGTTTATACTATGCACTATAAGTTCAGTATAGACACTATTACCCTTTAATCCTGAACCACATCTAATTAGGAAAATAGAAGAATAACAAGAAGCTGATAGACTAGATGCTATGGCTAGAGCAAAAGTTAATCAGAACATTAATAGTCAACCAGCTTGTGACCCTAATATTGATGACAAGGATTTGGGGGATGAAGATATGATCAACCCAGAAAATGGGAGGTGTGTAGAGAATGTCGAGGTGCTGCAAATAGAAATTGAGTAGCTAGAGGGAGAAAAAACTAGCAACCTACTATGCAATATGGTCTTAATGAGGAGAAGGATGACTTGGATGAAGCTTGTGCTACAGGAGCAGTTATTCCACCTCCACGGGCACCTGGGATAAAGTTCAACATAACTATCACTATGATATAATTGCTTAATCTCAAGAGGTTATTTTGAGGACTTCCAAGGAATGACCCAAATATGCTCTTGGTGAATTTTATCAACATTTGCAAATCCATTGATAAACTTGGTGTTGGCTAAAATGCAATTCTTCTTCAATTCTTCCCATTGTCTCTGTCTAGGTGGGCAATAATATGGTTTAATGAGTTGGACCCCGATTCTATAACCAATTGGAGGCAATTGAAAGGTGCTTTCCTAGAAAGGTTCTTCCCACCCTCCAAGATGATATAGTTGAGGAATGAAATCAGCAACTTTAGAAAACTACCAAACGAGGCACTGCATAAAACTTTGATGCTATTTAAGAAATGTTGACATAGTGCCCCAACCACAAGATGAATAATTAACATTTAATCAAGACTTTCTATAGAGCCTTGAACTCCATAACCAAACCAATTGTTGATAACAAAATAAGAGAATCATTCTTGGAGCTTACATTCAATGAGGCTGCAGATATGTTGGAGCGGTTGAATGAGACAATTAGAGCTTGGCAACACTATGTATTCTGCAGTAGCAAGCCCTAATATGTCTAGTGGTATATCGGCAGAGCAACGTGGGAAAAAGGGGGAGCGTGATCAAGATATGGCATTCATGAAAACACATATGATACTAAACACTTATTATCAATGAAGAATGAGAAGGTAAAAGTTGTTGGGTTGCAAGGCAGAGCTAATTCTAATTCTGAGAAGGAGGAGAACTATTTAATTATTCTAGGGGGAGGGGGGAGGTTTAAGGCAATAGCCAAGGGAATCAAGGATAGAAATATTATGTTAAGTCTAGTTACAAAGATAGGGACAAAGAGAGTTAGAGAACAAAAATGATAGGAGTAGATTGTATGTACCTCTTGGAAACTGGGAGAATGCAGCTACTAGTTCAAGCAAGATTTCCATGGAGAACATGATGGACAAACTACTTAAGGAAGTTGAGGCTACCAATGCTGGGGTAACGACGATGAAGAGTGACTTATCTTTCATGAGCCAGCTAGTAAATTCATACTCAACTTCTATTAAAAAGTTGGAGTAGCATATAAGCCACCTCTTGGCAATATTTTATCAGAGGAAGAGTGATACCTTGCCTAGCGATACAGTGTAGAATCCTCAAAATGATAGCTCTGTCTTGGTAGTTACGACCCACAGTGGTAAAATATTATTTGGCCCTTCTATGGGCAAGGTTGTGATCGACGATGTGATAGAAAAAGAGGTAAAAGCTGATGAAACCCATCCAGTAGAGTCTAAGAAATTGTATGGTAGTGTGAGTCCATCTAATAATTAGCAGTTTAATAAGTTAGAGAGAGAAAAAGAAAAGGAAAAGAAAGTTGTGTTTACCACTCTCCAAAAATCACTACCTCCTTTTACTCATAGATTAAAGAAGAAAACTGATGATATAAGGTATAGAAAATTAATGTTGATAGTAAAGTAGCTGATGGTGAAGGTGCCTTTAGTGTATGCATTAAAGCAATTGTATGGGTATGCTAAGCTTATGAAAGAACTGGTGACGAACAAGAGAGCAGTGAGCTACAAACCAATGAATAACCTTCACCTCTATGGTTCTATTTCAATAAGGTCTTTGGTGTAAAAGAGAGAAGACCCAGGAGAATGCACTTTTCCTTGTACTATCGGGTCTCTTGATTTTTATATTTCCTTGTGTGATTTAGGAGCGAGTATTAACCTGATGTCGCTTGCTGTTTATAAGAAGTTGGGTTTGGGGGATTTATACCCACAAATATTCAACTAGTGATGGCAAACAGGTTAGTAAAGCAGCCAGTGGGTATTTTGTATGTTGTGCTAGTGAAGATGGCCATCTTTTTATTCTCTAAAGATTTTTTTATTCTAGATTGTTAGGTGGACTTTGAGATACCCATAACCTTGGGTCGACCTTTCCTTGAAAATGGAAATGTACTTATTGATTTGCGAGCTAATGAGCTCTTATTAAGGCTTAGTGATAAAGTAGTTTTATTTAATGTGTGTTAATAAATGAAGCAGAATATTCTCTATTATAGATGTTTATTACAAGGATGAGCAAGAAGTGTTGATAGAGGAGAAATTTTCTATTGATCCTTTGCGGTCAGTCTTGATGAATTTTTACAATGAAGGAATTGAAGAGTATGAGGATATTGTGTGTTCCTTTAATGGAATGGGATCATATACTTAGGCTCCAAAAAAGTTGGATATAGATCTTAAAAACATGCAACACCACCGTCTAAGCCATCTATTGAATAGCCACCGGTGTTGGAGTTGAAGGAATTGCCAGACCATCTACAGTATGTGTTCCTAGGCAGTGGAAACACTCTACCTATGATTATTCCAGTAGATCTGGGTGAGCAGCAAGTGGAAACACTTATATCGGTACTCCAGAGGTACAAATAGATGATAGGCTGGACTGTTGCAGATATTATTACAATTTCTCTGGGTATTTGTACTCACAAAATATATCTTGTGGAAGACTGCACTCTAACTATTGATCACCAATGCCGTCTTAACCCATCTATGCAAGAGGTGGTTTTGAAGGAAATCATCAAATAGCTCAATGCAGGAGTTATATATCCTATTTCTGATAGTAAGCGGGTAGGCCCTGTCCAATGTGTTTCCAAAAAAGGGGTCATGATTGTTATAGCGAATGAGAAAAATAAGTTGATTCCGCTCAGACCTATGACTAGGTGGAGAGTTTGTATGGACTATCATAAGCTCAACTCGTGAACTTTGAAAGACCACTTCCCAATGCTTTCTTTGGATCAGATGCATGATCGATTGCCGGGAAGAGGTTGGTATTATTTCCTGGATAGTTATTTCAATTATAACCAGATATCTATAGCCCCAGAAAATTAGAAAAAGATAACATTCCCTTGCCCGTATGGTATTTTTTCTTTCAAGCGGATGTTGTTTCGTCTGCCTAATGCACTCGCTATCTTTTAACGGTGCATGATGTCTTTCTTTTTTTATATGTTTTAAGACACCTTAGAGGTTTTTATGGATGACTTCTCAGTGGTAGGTGATTATTTTGAGCTTTGTTTAGTGAATCTAAGTAGAGCTTTGCAACGATGCGAGGAATGTAATCTTGTGTTTAACTGGGAGAAATGCCACTTCATGGTGAAGGAGGGCATTGTCATTTGTCACAAAATTTCATCCAAGGGAATTGAGGTTGATCGAGCTAAGGTCGAGGTAATTGAAAAACTACCACCTCTCATTTCAGTAAAGGGAGTGTGTAGTTTCCTTGGTTATGCAGGTTTCTAACGGTGATTTATAAAAGATTTCTCCAAAATTGCAAACGCACTTTGAAAGATATTGGAGAAGGAGGTCAAGTTCATATTTGATGAATATTACTTAAAGGCATCCGAATTCCTTAAAGGGAAATGAGTTGATGCCCAAATTACTGTTCCCCTAGATTGGTCAAAGCCATTTAAGATTATGTGCAAAGCAAGCGGAGTGGATCTATGGATTGTACTTGGCCAAAAGAGGGAGAAGTTGTTTCATCACTTTAATTATACAAGAAAGGCTTGAAATGGAGCTCACAAGAACTACACTTTTACTGAACAAGAACTTCTTGCAGTTGTCTATGCCTTCTAGAAGTTTCGGGTTTACCTATAGCGAACTAAGGTTGTGGATCATATAGACCATGCTGCCCTGAGATATTTGATGGAGAAGAAGGATGCTAAGGCGAGATTAATCAGATTGTTATTTTTTTTCCAAGAATTTGACTTTGAAGTCAAAGATCGGAAGGGATGTGAGAATCAAGCCGCGAACTATTTGTCCAGACAAAAGGGAGTGTATGAACTCGAGGAAGAGTTAGAAATAGAGGATGCATTTCCACATGAGGAAATCTTGTCTGTTGTGTTAGAAAAAGTGCCTTTGTATGCAAACTTTACAAAATATGTGGTGCGCGAGGTTACCCCAGAGAACCTTTCTTTTCACCAAAGAAAATTTTTTTTTGATGATGTTACACACTACTTCTGGAATGAGCCATATTTGTTTTAGTGTTGTGCAGTTAATATTATAAGGAGGTGTATCCCAGAAGTGGACATGCTGAATATTTTCGAAACTTGTCATTCTTCTTCGGTTGGGGGTCATCATGCAGGTGACCACAAACTAATGGGCAAGTGGACATTTTGAATAGAGAGATCAAAGCCATTCTTGCTAAAACGGTGAATGAAAGAAAACAAGATTGGTTTAGGTATCTTGATGATGCCTTGTGGGCATATAAAACAGCTTTCAAGACACCTATCGGCATGTCACCGTACCAATTGGTTTATGGCAAGGTATGTCACTTACTAATGAATTAGAGCATAAGGCGTTGTGGGCACTAAGGAGGATGAACTAGAACTGGAAAGAGTTAGCAGAGTTGATATTGGGTCAGCTGAATGAGATAAATAAGTTCTATCTCGGTGCATATGAAAGAATAGACCTATACAAGGAAAAGATGAAGAAGTACCATGATCGGAGGATCGCAAAGAGGGACTTTCAGAAAGACGACTGGGTACTGATTTTCAACTCTAGATTGAAGTTGTTTCCAATTAAACTTAAATCAAAATGGTCTGGCCATTCAAAGTTAACAAATTCTACTTATCTGGAGTAGTTGAAATTGAAATTGAGGACAGAAATGTCTTCAAGGTTAATAGGAAATATTTGAAGTTGTATATCAGTCCAATAGACTTGATAAAGTTTATAGCTACCATCTATCTTGATGATGTTAGATCAATTGAGATAACTGAGTCGTGACACAGCATTAAATTAGGCGCTAGTGGGAGGAAACCCACAAAGTGTTTTTGCAATCATAGCTAGAAATTATTTGTTGTTTTGGTGCAATCTAACGTGTTTGTGAAATGTGTTGGATTGAGAATGCAGAAGGATATGAGTTTTGTAGTTGATGAGGGGGCGACGAGAAGACCGACGGACCGTCAAGGACTTGACGGACCATTATTAGGACCGTCAAAGCCATGATAAAACTATGACAATCTAGATAACGCCTGATGGTCGATTTAGCAGACCATCATTGGTCTGATGGACCATCACTCCCTCCGTCAACCAAATGCTGAAATTCTAGATCACTGGAACATATTAATGGGTAGGTTGATAGACCGTTGCATCACTGATGGACCGTTGAACCAACAAGCAAAATAAAATAGGATTTATAACTTTCTGGTAAGCCATGATGGTCAACCTGGTGGATCGTCAGACATTCGACGTATCATCAGGTCAACTATCAGCTTAACCTTAGTTACAGGTCTGTTAGGATAATTTGAAGGCTTATTAAATTACTTGTATTTAACCCAATTATCTTTAAACCTATATGAAGAGGCGGTTACACACGTTGCAAACTGTTCAAGTCCTAAAACTATTCAAATTCCTCTATATTGGAAGAATCTGGGGTCAGTTATTCCTTCTTAGGACTCTTTCTCTTCTATTTCTCCCCTATTTAAACAACACATTCTCCCTCTTCTTCTTATCATAATAGAAGTTATCAATCACTGATAAAGGCCTTAAGTTTTCTCTATTTTCTGAAGTTACAAGTGTGTAGAGTGAAGTTAATGCACCATCAAGATATGATCACCACCTTATTCATCTTCTTTGAGTTTCTAATTATCGAGTGAGGAAGTTGTTGGTTATTAAATAAAGAAACAAAATTCCTTCTTGCTTATGCATAGTTTTGATTGCAATTTTAAAAAATCAAACTATGTTGTGTACTGATACGGGTGAAGTCTAAGTAACCCACATATTGATAGTGAGAAAAGTGTAGTTGAACACTATGTTCATGCCAATTATTGTGTTATAAATCTAGGTTGCACATCAGGTGTTCGACAAAATGTCAAAGTGAAAATCTAAAAGTGAAAAAGGGTTATGACGGTCACCTTGGAGGACATTCTGAAATGTGACGGATCACCGGGTGGACCTTTGTAAAGATTCCAACCATAAGGGTCAGTGGATAAACTATGATAGACGACTTGGCCGACCATCCTAGAAAATCAGACTAACAATCGCAAGATCCTGAGAGATATGGAATAATAGTTAATGCCTCACAGTAAATCTGGTGGACCATCGTTGTCTTGACGGACCATCTAACCTACCGTCAAGCCTTATTTTAACTATTTTTGATTCTTTTTGACCTGCAAACTTATTCCTTGTTTCTTTTTCCGGCATTTGGGCTTGCAATATTTCCTTGACCATAGGTGGTGGTAGAGCACAAGGAAGAAGCGAAAAGGCAAGGAGTTTTGAGGAACCTACCTTCAACACTCGATAATGAAATAGAACAATATCCACACTTTCCATGTCTAAAGAAATGAGTGAGAGCAGAACTAGTAGTACCAGTTTGAGCCTAGACGGGGAAGGGGTTAACACATCTAACCACAACCTCATTGAGGTAGAAACTAGCCACGCTAAGGTAGAGATCAAGGAAGAAAATGTGGTTAAGATAAAAGGCCCTCAAATGAGGGAGGCACTCAGGTGGCAGAATGAGGGATCAAAGGACAAGTTCCTTGATAGACTGGAACCGATGACGAGTTGAATGAAGAAAATCACCAAAGCAAGACCAAAGCAAGCCCTAAGTTGAAACCCATGTTCTCTTGCCCCAAAAGCTCTTGAAAGAATTATTGAATGTTTAGGAATAGTTTTCTTTGTGTTAATAGAATAATAGGGTAAATAACAATAACTTTATTAAAAGTCATGGGTAGTAATTATGGTAATCAGGGAAATGTATAGAATACCCCAACTTAAGTCCCTTAAAAACCATAACAAAGACACGTTGACCCTTTTATAAGTCATACCCTTCCTTATGATTGGTTCCCACCCATCGTATCTAGACCATAACCTTGAATCAGACATTGTCCAGTGTTAGACTAATCCAACCAAGTTGTAACCTCAGTATATGATCTATACCCATGATCTATATGCCTCGCAGAATGAATTACCTAGAGGATCAAACACTACCCAACATATGAGTACCTGATATGATTAAAATCAAAGCCTTACGACTCGTACCCTTAAGTCATGACCATTCCTGTGATAAAAAAAATCCTACCAACTAACACTACTAGCTTACAACAGGACCATACCACTCCTACCCCAGCATATTGCTCGTACCCTGGGGTCGTATTATATATGAAGAATGGTTTTCAAAGAAAAATTTCTAAGGCCAAAACCCATGGTGTAACAGTCTTCCCCACTATTAACATTCGTCCCCAAATGACGGACAAGGTAGAGGTAACCATGCATAAAGCCATTATTATTATCAAACATTCCCTTAAAAAAGTTTGAAATGAAATGAAACGATATTAATCTTTCATTTAACAAAATAAAAAATAAAGATATGTTCAAGAGCACAACCTCTCGCATGAATACTAGGAGCAGAAAAAATGTGGATACTTGGAATTTATGTCGTCTTTCACTTCTCACATAGCTTTTCCACCTTATGGTTCTACCATAGAACCTTAACCAAAGCCACACCTTAGTCTGTAATCGACGAACGAGCCTATCAAATATCTTAACCGGAACCTCTTCAGAAGATAGAGAACATGAAATATCCAACCATTCCAAAGGAACAACCAATTAAGGATTGCTAATACACTTCCATAACATGGAAACATGAAAGATCGGATGAACTATAAGTGCAACTCCAACTGATATGCAATAATTCCCACTCTCCATAAATTCCTATAAGTTCCAATAAATATAGGATTGAGTTACCCCTTTATGCCAAATTGCACTACTTCCTTCATCGGATAAAACTTTAGGAACACCCTATCCCGAACTTCAAATTCCAAGTCTCTACTTATAACATCCCTATAGGACTTTTGGAGACTCTAAGTAGCCTTAAGAATATCTCGAATCACCATCACCTTCTCCATATCTTGATAGACGAAATCGAGACAAACATATCCGCCTTACCAAGTTCAAACCACCTAATGGGAGATCTATACCTCCTACAATACAATGCCTCAAAAGGAGCCATAACAATACTAGAATGATAGGTATTGTTGTAAGCAAACTCCACCAATGGTATATGCTCAACCCAACTGCCACCATAATTAATCATGCCTCCCCGAAGCATATTCTCCAATATTTGATCATCTCCCACTTCCATTTAGGCAACTATATTTCCTAATACAACCCACCAGGCCTCATGTTCTCAACCTTAACCTATTGACACAGCATGCACTTGGCCATGAAGTCAACCATATCCCTCTTCATACCATTCCACTAATAGATTTCCTTAATATAATGATACATCTTTGTCAAACTAGGATGGAAAACTTAGCGTGACTCATTCATCTCAGCTAAAATCCTTTGTCGCAACTCATTGACATTCAAAACATACAACCTTTTTAGGTATAGTAAAGTACCATCAACACTAATATCAAACACTGCTACCTTTTCACCACAAACATCACTCTTGATTTTCATCATGACTAGATCCAACACTTTCTTCTCCTTAATCTCTGTACCAAGAGACGATCAAACAAATTCTTGTACCATCACACCACCTCATTAGAATCCAAGAGATGAACTCCAAGATTGGCCAAAAGATGAATATCCTTCACTAATTCAATCTTTTCTTTCTGCGTATGAGCAAAATTCCCCATAGAAAACCTTCTAAGAGCATCTATAACCACATAAGCCTTACCTAGGTGGTAGTAAAGACTCATATCATAATCCTTGAGAAACTTAAGCCATCTTCTTTTCCTTAGATTAAAATCCTTTTATATGAACATATACTAAAGTTCTTATGATCAGAAAAGATATCTACGTGAACACCATACAAATAATATTTCCATATTTTCAAAGTAAACATAACCACCAATAGTTCCAAATCATGAGTAGAATAATTTCTCTTATGCACATTCAACTGCCTAGAAGCATAGGTAATCACCATCCTATGCTGTATCAAAACACAGCTAAGCGCTACCCGAGATACATCATAATAAACAATAAACCAATCATTTTCTTTCGGCAAAGTAAAAATCAGAGTCGACATCAACCTATCATTTAATTTCTCAAAACTCCCCTCACAAGCATCCGACCAATAAGATTTAACATTCTTCTGAGTTAACTTAGTCAAAAGAGTAGCTACCGATGAGAAACTTTCTATGAACTACCTATAATACTCGTCTAAACCTAAGAAGCTCTGAACATTAGATGGTGTCATGAACCTAGGTTACCCCTTTACTGCAACATCATTTTGAGAATCAATTATTATCCCCTCACAAAAAATAATGTAACCCAAGAAAGTCACAGTATTCAACAAAACCTCACACTTAAAGAGCTTGGAAAACAATTATTGTTCCTGTAAGGTCTGCGACACCATACAGAGGTGATTAGTATAATCTATCTCACTCCTTGAATATACCTGAATGTCATCAATAAAAACAATGAAAAAGAGATTCAAATACTTCCTAAACACCCTGTTCATCAAATATATAAATGTCGTCGGAGCATTTGTCAATATAAATGACATCACCAAGAACACAAAATACTGATACCGAGTACAAAGAGCCAACTTAGGGATACCCACCTCCCTAATCTTAAGTTGAGGGTACATATACTTAAGATTTATCTTCGAAACTTACTACAATGAAGGACCTTCTGAGTTAGAATGTTTCACCCAAAACAAATAAAAAATACACCCTTTAGAGATTAACCTTTGATCTCTAAGAAAAAAAAAATTTCTCTAGGAGCTAAGGAACAACCTTCCTATTCTATTTCCTACAAGCCAGGAAAGCCAAATATTAACTTACGAGTTCTACAGTCTAAAGATACATAACAAAAATGCAACAAATTCATACCTGAAATCACATTAAAATCCACCATTCCCAACTCAATAGATCAACCAAAGTCATCCTATGACCAAAAGATACCACACACTCCATAGACCCATTCAGCAATTATCGAGTCTCCTACCAAGGTGGAAATATAAAAAAGATCAAAAATAATTTCTGAATTAAAACCAAAAGACACAACTACACAAGGAGTCACAAAAGAAAGTGTGGAGCCTGGATCAAGAAAACAATATATGTCATAGGAGAAGATATGTAATGTACCAGTAACAACATCAAGTGATGCCTTGGATTCCTGTCAAGATGCCAGGCATACAACCTGTTCCAACCAATACTAGAACCATGAGCAGTAAAAAAAAATGCCAAACCACCAGGTTTAGGAGAAAAAATGAATACACTAGAATCTTATTTGCCCTTGTAGCAACCTTATTAGCCCAAAAATCCTTGAGTCGATCTCCTACTTGGCCACACTTAAAGAACTTATCTCTACTTTTCTCATAGAATCCCCGATGAGGACGACCACAAAACCAATAAAGAGGGCATGAAATAATAGACTAATCTCTGCTTTCCTGAATTGGGCAACCTAAACCCAAGAATGGTCACCACCTAGGTGATGTCTATCGCCCGACTACTGTGGGTAAGGAGCACGAGCAGTAGAGAAGGAACTAAAACTTCCTCACTTCTTTCTATGACACTTCCTACTATCTCTATGACCTTGAGATTGCGTACCTCCTTGATTAGAAAATCTACCCCTCTTCCTATACCTATCATTAAAATTGACATCTTTTGTCTTCTCATTCTCAACCTACTACATATAAGTAGTCAACCTAGAGATGTCCATATCCCTGATGAGAAAAGTAATCTTGCTCTATCAAATCAAATCTCTATTTAGCCGAAAAGTGAACTTCCTCATTCTCGACCAAATATCATCCACCAAATCAGGAGTATACCTTGATAACTGATGAAACATCAAAGAATATTCCCTTATAGACATCCTTCCTTGCTTGAGGTTCAAAAACATCTCCCTTTTATGTTCCCTCAACTTTTGAGGAAAGAATTGATCCATGAAAGCATTCAAAATGGCCTCTTATAACCCTTCCTCTTCCATATTACCTTTATCTCTATCCCACTCCTCATACCATTAATAAGCAATATCTTTAAGGTGATAAGCTTTATCAGAAGCCTGTATAACCTAAAATATCTTTTCTAAATCATCCTAGAAGCCTTTTAGGTCTTCTTATACCTTTACAACCACAAAATTAGGAGGACCCTTCTTTATAAACTAACCAACCTTTGTTGCCTCCACAAAAAAAACACTAGTTGTACCCCACTCTGCCTGAGCATTAACCATCTAAGCAATAACATAGATAGACTAATGAAATTTTGAGGTCATCACGTTACCCTAAGGGACTCGAGGAGAAGTAGGAGAAATAGGAGTAACTCGAATACCATTAGGAATAGGAATATGAGATCAAAGTTATACTCCAGATGTAGGAGGTGCCCCTTCAACATTATGCCTGGATGAGGTAAAAGGATTCCTTTTAGTTCCAGATCTAGGTGGCATAATCTAAAAGAAAAAATAACCAAGTATTACATAGGATTCTTGGACTTAGAATTTCAAGAAACTACAACATTTCTAAATGTCTTCCAGCCTCTCTTATGAGTGTGGTGTGCTACACACCCCTAAAAGAGACTTAACTTGACATGACTCTGTGGACTTCCCAGTTGACTATGAACCTAATGCTCTAATATCAACTTTTCGTGACACAAACTAGGGCCAAAACATAATGGTAATCCCAAGTCTAACTAGGAACGTGGGCTGCCCCTTTACCCAACCCTATTGCCTATTACAGCCTCAGATGAGTTGAATTTTAAACATATAAAAAAATAGTTATATTATTCACATCAAGACTCTTTGATAGGATCATGACCGTGACCAACCCAACCGAGTCTAACTGTACCAAACCCAACCATCCATACCATACTAAACCTAAGAAAATATCAAAACATAATAGAATAATCAATCCCAAAATGTAATATAACGGAATAGTGAGAAATTATGGCTGATGATGCCAACCTCCTAACTTATTCAAATGCCAAAGCCGACACCCATACTGATCTCACCAATACCAGCCCCAAAAATTTCTACTAATCCTATATCAAAAAGAATACAAATATTTGGTTGGGACATGCACCCAAACATGGACAAAACTAATGTCCGAAATGAAAACAAAATGTCTAAAAGTATCTATATCATGAAATAGATCCTTCTAAAAAGATGAAATCTCAACACTTAAATCCAAATATGATCCCCGAGTCAAGTAATATATAGGAGGAGTTGAACAGAAGGTTCCTTCATAGCATGGGTATACAATCGCTAGTAGACGGGTTAACAAGTTACCGCTATGACGTATCTCAAGATAAGGATAAGGTAATGATATTTAATGAACCAAGTAAAACCATCCATTATGCATAAAACAATACATATATATAATTTCCAGGAAAGGGAATCCATGTTTATCATATATTTATAACTTTTACCTAGGTTGTGTACCCTTGTTGTATAACCATACTCATGGGCTATATGGGTTCAGCTCCCCCTGCTAAAAGAGTCCCTGTGTGTGTATCCACATGAACAGGAAATATCCCATGGAATAAATAGTACATCCCTCCAATATAAAACATAAAACTTACATGTGGCCATCAAGGACCCCTCATATCGGTAAATATAAGTTTCAGGTTTCGGTTTCCTTGAAACCTCAACCTTACATAGCTCAATTACATATCCTACCATTTATGCCCAAATTAAAACCAAATCTAAGCAAATCCAATTTCCATTTATTAAACAAGGTCATTTAATATTGGTATTGTGATACCAACTATACTTCTAAGATTTATACATAGCCAAACCATATAGGTTAAAGGGACTCTCAAGTGCACTTTCTGCTTACTATAGTAACCTCTTAGGAGACTTCCATATACTCCACAAGCAAATCCAATAAGTCTTTAACCTTTGTAAACACTTTAAATGACTTATAGTTTCATACATAAGTTTAAAAAAAAAAAGATTACCATTTAAAGATGTCAATGCAATAAAATTATCTTTATAAGCATTTTATCAAACATATTGGGGGTATAATACAATCAAAACAAATTCCAAAGACCATTAAACCATTACCATTAAAACCAATTGCCCAAATTCATCCATGCATATAAAAGCAAAGTTAAACCATAGAAAACCATAAACAAACCATTTTAACTAAAACCCTAATTATTAGTGGAAAACCATAACCCATGCAATATTAAAACCATGAAAACAACCATAAAATTCATGCATTTTTAGAAATAGTAAGTAGAGAAGAGACACATGACTCAAGCCAAGAAATATAATGGAAGAAAATCACCAAGTCAATCCCCAAAGCAAGCCCCATATTGTAACCTTAGCTCTCTTTCCCCAAAAGCTCTTAAGGGAATTGTTAAATATTTAGTAGTTTTCTATGTGTTAATGAATGGAATAATAGGGTAAACAACCACCTAAGTATATTAAAAGTCGTGGGCCATAATATGGGTAATTAGGGAATTATCCAATAGACCTCTACTTGAGTCCCTTGAAAATACATTACAAAGATATGATTAATCCTCTTATGAGACGTATCCTTCCTTAAGATTGGTTCCCACCAGTTGTATCCAGGCCTTACCCTTGATCCGTACCTATGACTCATCTAACCAAGTCTTAACCTCAGTATACGATCGGTACCTATGATCCATATCACTAGAAAAATGAATTACCAAGAGGATCAAACACTGCCCACTATATTAGTCCCTAATACAACTTATATCCAAGACATACAAGTCATACCCTTAAGTTTTGCCCATTAAAGTGATCAAAATCATCCTATCATCAAACACTGGTCAGCTTACAACATGACCATACCGCTTGGACCCCAGTATACAGCTCATACCTTGGAGGTGTATTGGGTTCAAAGAATAGTTTTCAAGGAAAATTTTCTAACGACAAAACACAGGATGTAACATTTGTACTATATCAAACTCCTCCCTCATCTAGGCTAGATTTGGCATATCTATTTCTTTGAATTAGGTTATAACCTATCTCTCAAGCACATTGAGTTGTATTATAAAGTTGGCACGTAGCTTGAATAGTATAGCCTTGCATCATGCCTCTACTTACTCAAATCTTGTCTAGATCCCTTATCTCTTCTGCTCATAGAGGGTCATCATCTCAATCTCAAGAGCCATCACTATAGCACCGATGGCCTACTTGTTTTCAAATAACCTCTACAAAAATAAACTAAATATAAACATCATACCTGAAGTAAAAGTTATAGTGGATAGGTGAGTAGGATATAAAGGTATACCCAACGGCTTTGAAGTTAATATCAGGGAAGAAGAAGAAGTAGCTAGTGTCCTTTTTCCCAGTGTACTAAAGTTCAGAGCCTCTATCTACTCCTCAATCTCCATATCAATACCAATACCCATATCACCTTGATGTTCCTCATCAAGCTTTGTGGAAATTACTAGGCCCTCAGTTTAGGAATGTGGTACTGCTACCTACTCTCTTGATCTCCTAGAAAGGCCTGGATATGCTAGATCATTCATAGTCTTTGTCTGCATAGTCACAGTCCTAAGAACCCTCTTATTTAATCGTAGTATCTCAGATACACCAGCCTTATTAGAAAACCTCTGAATCATGCAGAAGAATTGTAGATTAGTCTACTCCTCAAATGCTTTGTCATATAACTCATAATAGAGAATGGTAGAATAATTAATTACACATCCAGCCATCATAAAAAACCCAGTATTACCTTCTTCCAGGTTAATGTATTATCTAATGTAATGGGTATTAATTAGTAACTAATCAAAAACCATCAAAACTTGGCCTCAAATATCAATAGACCTTTCTTGATCACCCCATGCCCCTTAATCCATAGATTCTATTACCCAAAGGTGAAATAAAATTGGCTATCCACCTATCCATCAAAACCTTCTCTCATCGGTGCTCAGTCTCCCGCATGATATGTCAATCATGTGCAACCCTAAGTCTATAGTTACAATCAGTTGTAGATGCAAGGGTATAATAATTTGGGCTTAAGATAACTCTATGGATAGTTGGTATATAAATATCAACTCTGTCCCTTTTAACCAGTATATAATTATATTGTGGTTGCCCTATAAATATCATAAGGACTGGATGTCTTTGCATAGAAATGACTATGGTAGCGTGGTATGATATATAAATTCTTATGCCATAGTCAAGCTATAATAATCGAGTGGTCTAGCCTTTCGCTCTAGCTGATATCTATCAAATATCACTAGTAACTATGGTACTTGATCTAGCCCTTATTAGTTAATCCAACACTCCTCATGAATTTACCTCTTAGACCTATAGTTTAGTATCTCCCACATCTTTTCCATATACTACCTTGAATGTCCCTCCTCAAGAGGTGTATCTAAGGCATATATAGGTAAAGAACACATTCTCTACTATACTAACGCATAATGGGTAGCCTTCTCTGTACCATCCTTATACTAGGAACCTCTGTCTACTTTATATAAGTAGTGGTAACCTCTTTTGATTGGGGCACCACTGATGAATCCTCCTATTGTACCTCCTTAGATGAATCTTGGGATCCCTCCTCTAACTGGGCGTCCTTAGCAGCAACCTATGGAGTAGACTAAGAATTTATCTCCTCTTCATCATCATCATCGAGTAGAGTAGTATGACGAGGTAAATTTGATGCTAACATTATCTAACGATGAGTTATAGCTATTTGAACAAACTAGTACTTTTTTCATCTAGTAACACTGTATGTCACCCGTACTATAGTGTTTCTAAGTCATTTATGGGTACTCCTCTACCAAACCACTAGGCTCGAGAGACTCTGCCCATATCCTCAGGTATCATCCTCCTTCTTCTTTGTAGCTTTTAGGTGTCATATGTACCTAAAAAATAAGTGTTAGTTTTCAACAAAAGTGAGGGATATCAAAAGTTGAAGAATAACTCAAAAGTTTTGGAAGCATCGCATGATCTAATTCCCTTATTTGCAAACTTTACAAATTACTTGGCAAGTGATCTCATTCCAGAAGGCCTATCCTTCCAGCAAATAAAGAGATTTATGCATGAGGTAGGGAAGTTCTTTAGGGACGAACCATATAAATTTAGAATCTGTGTGGGGGTTATACATATATGAATCCTTAAGGTAGAGATAATTAGATTCTAAAAGATTGTCATACTTCAATAGTTGGGGGTCACCATGGAGGAACCCACATAGCCTATAAGATCTTTCAATGTGGGAACTACTGGTCGACAATTTACAAGGTTTCTCATGAATTTGTTGCAGCTTGTGACCAATGCCAAGCACTATGTACTTTTTGTGGCCCCCTATCCTAGAATTGGACTTATTTGATGTGTGGAGTTTGGACTTCATTTGGCCATTTTTGAGCTATTTTGATATGAAGTACATTCTTGTTGTGGTAGACTATATGCATGAATTGGTGGAAGAGGTGGTTCCCCACAATAATAAATGTAGAAGTGTCACTACCTTTCTAAAGAAATATATTTTTTCTCAATTTAGCATGCCAAATTCAACCATCAGTGATTGTGAGTCACATTTCTGTAATTGCTTATTCAGAAATCTTTTTGAGAAATATGGGGTAAAGCATAAGGTTCCAGCACCTTATCATATTCAGACTAGTAGATAGGTTGAAGTATCAAATAGAGAGATAAAGTCCATTTTTGTGAATACTATTAATGGAAATAGGACTTATTGGTCAAGAAAGTTAGATGATCTATTATGGGCCTACTAAACAGCTATCAAGACTCCTAGAGGTGCTTCCCCATATTAGTTGGTGTATGGTAAGGAATGTCACTTGCCTATTGAACTTAAGCACAAATCATTGTTGGCATCGAACAAGTTGAACTTTGAGTGGAATGATGCAACAAAGGATTAAATGAATAAGGTGAATGATTTGGATGAATTCCGACTTTGAGCTTATGAAATTTATGGAGTAGAAAAGGAAAATATGAATTTGCATCATGATAAAAAAATCAAGAAAAGATTATTATCAGGTATTGTTGTATAATTTGAGACTTCACTTATTTCCAAGAAAATTAAAGTCTGGATAGTATGGGCCATTTATTGTGGTGAGAGTGTTTTCATATGGTGATTTAGAATAGAAGTGTGATAGTGAAGCCCCATTCAAAGTTAATGGGAAAAGTGTCAAACACAATATGGGTACCTCAGAGAAAGTAAAGGTAATTAATGATTTGAGCCTTGGTAAGTCTGAGTAACCAAGGCAGCAGAGTCGTGATGCGACATAAATCAGTCGCTACATGGGAGGAAACCCATGGATCTAGTTGATGAAGTCTAAGTATCCATCCTAGCAATGTCATATTGTGACTTTAAATCAAGTTCTTCATCGGTGGCAATACATGTTTTGTACTTAATAAAATATAGGGTAATATGTGTGTTCCCTGTGTAGGTGTGGCTATTGCAGGATTCAACTGAACAATTTTTATATATTAGGACATATAGGGATATTTATGATTCGTAACTAAACAATATGACTCGTGAGCAAAAGTTGTACGGACTTGGAACTCAAATTACTTTCAGGTAATTAGTCTCTGGAGTCATTACGACTCAAGGTGCAGAGTTATAAGCAGTGACTACAACTCGTTGATAGATTCATAATGAGTGGAGACCTAGGTATGGTTCCAATATTTACAGAGAGATTCTAAAACTCATAAGAAATGGTTATGAGTCATAATCAATACTTGAAACCAAGACTGACAAATCAGGCCTCACAGGTCGACCTAATCCAAATCATGATTTAAAATAAAAGGGGCAACCAAATTTGGCATCCAAGTTTTCAATTACAAACTCCTTCCATTTTTCTTTGCTAGCAAAAAAATCAAAAACACACTCCAAAATACATCCCAATCATCAAATCATAAAAATTTCAAGTGTTAACTAAAGATCTCTGAAGAGCATTAGGGGTCAAATTCTATAAAATGCCTTATTATAAAGGAATCAAAGTTCCAATTTAAGTAAGTGTATAGTATAAATGTTTACTTCTTATTATTAATGCTAAAAATTCCAAATAGTAACTTGGACTCTTTATTATGTTGTATGTTCTTAAATCTAAAGTCCAAGTGTTCTTGAAGATAGAAATTGAAATTGGGTGTAACTTTAATGTTTACACCTAGAAAACATAATGTTATGATCTAGTAGGAGTTGTGTAGACCTAAAATAAATATGAGAATGTATATTATGGTTTTGGTATTGAGCATTAGAACTAACTAAGTCTAAACCCTCATGTTACAGTAGATATGGGACACCTAATGATTCGTACAAACACTTAACGAGTCGATACGCAAATCATAACCACTAATAACATGGAGGATTACAATAGTTTGGGTTCTGCTATCACTATGATTAATCTAAATGAGTCATAATCAATCCTTACAACTTGTAATAAGGAGTCATAACAATTGGGTAAGCTTATGCAAATATATAAAACTTGTCTGGTCAGCAATGAGTGTTATTAGCGTGTCGTAACCTCTCATTACAACTTGTTAGAAATACTCATAATCTGACCAACAACTACTGGCTTATCCACTATCTACATTATGACTCATTAAAATGAGTCATTTAATCAGTCAAACCCACTGGTTATGACTTGTACCCATTAGACTTATAGTGTCCAGTATGTGTACACTAACAATAAATTTTTCTTGTTTTTATTTCCTCTTCTTAGAAGTTACTAATAGGTCTTATGCAAACAGGTACTTATGGATCCAAAAGATGACTTATTATCAAAGAAAACACCAAAGAATAAGATAAAGAAGATACCTCTCCTAAACTCTTATTATTAATTAAGAAACAAGGACACCGATGAGTCAAGCAGTGACCTCAAAGAACATACTATAAACAGGTATATGAAGCCATGGTATAACTACATCAGCGCATAAAAACAATTATGGAGAAGGCCACACCTCATAGAAAGGCACCAAATTTGAAATATCCTAACACTTCCCCACCGCATTCTCCATCATCTTCTTATAAGAGCAATAATGATGATAATGATGTTGATGAAAATAATGATGATGCAAGTGAGGAAGAATCAAGCTCTTATGATAAAGAATTTGAGAGTGGGAGTAAGGAGAATGTGACTCCTATTGATATCTAACTAGCACTAGCACCTCAAATTACATTTTCCATTAAACCTACTCTAGTGTCGATCGTTGAATGATGGGGGTACCCTACTATGCATGATACATAAAATAAGAGGATAGAGGTAAAACTGTCCATCAAATGAATAAGAGGGGGATATATCAAAAGAGATGGTTGAATATGGTTGGAATATCGGATATGCCTGAGTTTAAGGCTTAGGTTTTCCAATACCATTTTCATTGGATGACCACTACTCTAGAGAAATTAAGTCCTGCACTACTTTTTGTGTTGTATGAGTCTTACAAAGAGTAGCTGAAGAGATAATAACAACATCACAATTTAGGTAAGGGTGGTGAGATAATTACTTATATAACTATTAGAAGAGTTTGGGTAAACATCTCCCTGAGGCTTTTTTCAAGAATCTTGCATGGGTCTGATTTTTAACCATTCTGAATACGGTCAAAACAGATTGTCGTATAAAGGAAATATAAAAAATAAAAACAAAAAAATGGGTACTACAAATAAAATAATGCACTTTTTGGTTAATAGAATGTATTATTACTGTGAATAGAGAAGAAGCTAGTTTTGTAGTTGGTGCTCCGGGAGTGAATTCACAACAGATTACCAAAACCATATTGAACTTCAAGGAAAAGGCATGGTTGACTCTTGCTCGACATAGGTTGTGTCCTATAATTATGGACAATGTACTTAGTCCAGTATGTATAGCATTTATAATTTGAGTCATGGCTGGGTACGAGTTTAATGTTGCACAGTTCATTACCAGAGATGTTTGTGTTCGAGCAGTGTGTACTGATGTGCTTTTGGTATTCCCATACTTTTGGACTCAAACATGCTTGGATTCAAGGGTGCCAAAACTCAAAGCTATAAATTAGGATATTAAGCCAAAGAAAACCACTGACTTAGGGCTGATTTAGGATGTAGCAAATCTAATGTCAAAACAGACCAAATAAGGATCAACATTGCTAGCTGAGGCTCTTCAGAATAGGAATGCAAGTATTAAGGTAGCCAGATTTTTTGATATAGATGGAACTAAATTAAGGGTGGGTCATCTTAGGCCCATCCCTCTAATGCATTAGTTATATCTAGTATTCCTACTTTCTGATAAAATACAGCATAACATCCATCCACATCAAGATAAGTTCCAGTTGGCAATGTAGTTATCACATAGGCATTATAGAATAAGGTGATGAAAATATTGACCAATGTAGAGATAAAGGTGTGGTTGATAGAGCAGGGCGTAAAAACCTCAATTGATAGAAGACTTGACGAACAAATTAGGAAGATACAAAGCTGATTGGATGGTTTTAAGATAGGGGTCACTCATCAGCTTAATGTTGTTCAATCCCCTGACATAGTGAAAGTCAAGGCTGAGGTAGCAGAGCTCTAAAAGCTGGTTAATGAATTACATAAGAGGTTAGTTTACCCAATGACTATTATTTTAGAGATCTAACTAGAGAAATATATTAAAAATATCTAGGGTATTGATGATTATACCTTGGAGCTATTGATAATAGTAATAAGAATAACTAGAAGACAAAAAAACAAATTGAGGATTATGTGGATATAATGGTGCAAGAGAGCATCTAGAGTGAGTTGGATCATCAAGTAAGGGTCCAAGAGAAGAATACCGGTGCCGGTAGTTAGAGATAAATCATAAATATTGAGAGGGGAAGTGATACAATCCTGATACCAATTTGAGGGCTTCCGTACTGATTTAGTATAAGTTGGCTCCTAGGGCACCCAAGTATGTCCTTAATTCCTATTTATATTGCTTGATGCATTAGGGACATTTCATATGAAATGTTCCAGAGAGAGGGTGTACCAAGGTTGCCACATGTTATGGTTGTCGTGTTTCAAAATCCGTAGGCCATAATTTTAATAATAAACTGACATGTCTACATTATTGTATTATTGTGTGTTATTTAATTTAGAAAATGGTGCATACATTTTAATTTGGTTAAAAATAAATTTGATACCCCTTTTGAAAATTTATGTGATAAACTTCATTATATGTGTGTGCCTGTGACTGGTGAGAATCCTTTAATGGTATTAGAATTAGAGATGAGACAACTATGCTACGTAGGTGGCTGAAATCGATAGCGACTAATGATATGACCCTATAAAATATGAGTGTGAGACGTTACTTAGTTTCCATTATGTACAAATTTCAACACTAACTTGGTTGCTTTTACCTAAAATGTAGGATAGTAAGTTAGGACTATCATAGGCTATTTTTTGTAATAGTCCACCCAAAACTAAAATGTTGAACCGAATGAAATATGAATCCCTTGATCTATCAGTTGAGCCTAATTGGATTATTTTTGTTGCTTACATATATTTTACCTTCTTGTTTAACTACAATAAACCTATTTTTACCCTGTTCCTCCTTAGACAATTTGCACCTCAACTCAGATAAATCGCCTAAGTTAAAGGTGGCTATTATAGGGGTATATAGGGTAAAATGAGAATGAAGAAAGAGGTCTAGATAGCAAAAAATAAATAAGGGAGGGTGTCGTAAAAATAAAAGAAATATAAAAAAATAAAAGAAAAAGAGAATCGTGCCTAGCCTAAAAATAAACATGAAAAAAAATAAAAAGGGAGAGAGAAGGTTGAATTGAATAGAAAGATGATAGAGAAAGTGGACCCCTAATAAAACATAGTTCCAAGGAGTTGAAGTCACTTAAAATTTCCCAAATATACCATAACCAGCCCCAAGCCTATGTTACAAGCCTAGCAAAGTCCTATAGTGATCCTTTTCTGATCGTCTGAAAATGTAGGTAAAGAGCACAAGGGAAAGCCTATGGCATTTTATGTACACTCATTGAAATTTCATTGTAAGTGTGAGCATCTCTATACTATCCCTAGAATAATAGGGTGAATCAAACTAAGTGATAGGTACTTCTTTGACATGAGGGTCTATGGGTTACAATATCAGTTTATGTATGTCCTAATAGTTTATATTACATAGACCTAGTTGTTCATTTCTAATTTAATACCATCATTGGATTCTTGTAGGCCACATTTATGTGGGGAATCATAATAAGTAGCAATATTTTGAAAAATCAAATAGGAGAGGGGATAAAAATATAATGTGCTGATTGATAAGTGACCGCCAAATATGTCATCAATTTTCATTAGTTAAGCATCATGTATTGTGGTTAGCAATTTTATTTTGCCTGAGGGAATGCAAAAGATCTAATTTGAGGGTCTTGATGTACATGGAACATTCGATTCTTAAAATAAGAAATTTATGATTGAACTTACATTATTTTGATGGATATGATATGTTTTCTACATGATTACTTGGAAATAAGGTAGAAAGTGGCTTGAGCTAAAACTCAACAGAAAGTCTATATAATACTTGAAGTAATAATCTGGTTAAAATTTGCTAATACATTATACAAGTCGTAACCCAAATTTCTAAAGCTAATAGCGAGCTTTGCTGAAATGCAGAAGTAAATTCATGGAAGGCTATGAGTTGTAATGACAGACTACGACTCGTACTGAGCAATCATAATGATACCAGTGTGTAAGATATTGTAGCTGGAAGCTCAAGTGATAACGAGTAAATACCATAAGTTGTAAGGACTAACTATGACTTGTGGTGAGGAATTGTAATAACAACAAAATATTGAGGTCATGAATATAAAAGTTCTCAAGAATGCCTATGATTAGAAGAATACGACTTGTAAGAAGACCTTATGAGTCGTAATGATTGTTCTCTTAGCTTTTTGATTTCATTTTTATTATAGTTTATTTATTATTTTGAGATACTATGAATACTATAGGGCTAATCCTTTATTAGGTTACATATTTTTATATTACTTTTCATAACTTTCACATACTTTGATCATTGAGATTTTGATTTTGTATTCAATTTGAGACTTTGGATTTTATTCTTTCATTATTGTGCAATTAATTGCATGTCATCTTTATTAACTATCATGGATTGTTGCATATGCATGAGTGGTTATATTCATTGAATAGGGTTGTCGGAACCCTGGCAGATTAGCTATGTAGGGGAAATGAGAGATCTATCTATTCTGTTGAATTTGTGTGTATTGCAATCTTTTTTGAATTTATTGTACCCAAGCTACTGCAAAAGTTTGGAAATTACTTGTATTCTAGAACATCTACATACGAGAGTTTGAGATTGGAAAAGAGAGGTTACAATAGTGATTTGAGGCTATCAACCCTCGTTTAATCAACTTGAGACTTAAAAGGTAAGAGTTGTACTAAGGTTATAGACAAGGGTCATCAAGGCGGCACCCTGAAACTCACAAGGTAAAGATAATATCTATCAACACATTCATAAGATGATTGATAGTACATAGCTTATCAACTTTGCATGCAACATAGTAGGATAGATAGTTCAAATAAGACAATCTTATGTAGTTTTTAAGGCAGGGGAGAAATAGTTCTTATGTTCATCTTCCATTTTTTCAAACTCAAGTATTAAAGTTCACTACTTATTACTATTGACTTTCAAATTTCCTATGGGTTCGACCCCATCTAAATTGGGTTACTATATTTGGAATCAACCACAGTATACTTCTTTGGAGGTTTATTTTGGGAGACATCAAGATCCCTTTTAATTTATGGAAGGTTAGGCTTATAGGGTTCCCGCTATACATAGTTTTTATGATGAGTATCTAACCGGAAGGGACCAGGTCCTTAGATGTTCATGGTACAATACAATTGGCGCATGTGTCTACACAATTTTTTTTTACTTATTACAAACTTGCAGGTGTTGATTGTATTCAATAGGACACCTGGTCCAATGAGATTTCCTCCTTAATCATCAGCCGGTTATAAAAGGAAAATGAGGCTTCTTCATTAAATAGTTTTTACACAAATCTAAAGAGTGAATTATAGCAAAACCTCTATTTAAATATTGCTCAAGCATTTCCCATGTTCTTATCTTTGTAGTATGCTTAAAATGTAAGTGATTGCTCTTGAGTGATGATTTGTAATCGAACTACTCATTCTATAAGAATAGTGTTTTCTATGTAGTTGCTCGAGAGTTCTTAGGTAGAGGTTCCTAAGCTTGTTGCTGATTAGAGTTAATCGGTCTAGAAGGCCCTTGGTAGAGTTTCCTAGATGAGCTTGAAGTAGAGTGACTATAAATGAGAAAAACCTAGAGTTACACTAAAATTGAGTCATTAATCAAAATGTATATTATAGTGGATTTCTTTGGTTTTTCTGAGGGAAAGTTGCAGTATTTCTTCCCTTGAGAATTGGGGTTTCAACATTAAATCTTTTGTTTTTACTCTTCTTCCACTTTCTCTTACTTCCTGGTTGCTATTTTCTATTATTGCCTGTGATTGACTTTATGAGACCTGGTCCCTCATTATTTGGTGCAACCCCTAAGGGTTCCAATAATTAGTTTAAGAGAAAGGTCAGTACAAAAGATTTACACGTAGAGTTTCTTGGCTAGGATGGTTGTCCCACCTAATATAGAAGAAGGGTAATCTACTACTAGTCCACTAAGATATAATGGATAATAATATGGGTGATGGAAAATAGAATGTTTGACCTTATTATGAATAATGATAGTGAGCAAATGGACATAATTTAAGGTGGTCCTCATGTGCTTGTTAGAGAAGTCAAAAAAGGAGAAATTACAAAAATGGTTATAAAAATAGAAATGAATTTGATGATGAAGACAGGAAGAAAGTATAGAAAAACTATAAGGCAAAGAAAATCCTAGTGTATGGTATCTAACCTAATGAACTCTATAGGATATATGCCTATGAAAGTGGTAAGGAAATTAGGGATTACTTAAGGACTGTGCATGAAGGTACCACTGATGTAAAGGATTCAAAAGTAGTCATGTTGATTACTCAATATGAAACCTTCACCATGAAATAAAAAAAAATGGTCCTAGAAATCCCAGAAATCCAAAAAATGCATACAAGATTCACTTTAATCATAAATGTGCTTCATTGCATAGGAGAGGTTATTTCGGTGTGTAAGAAAGTGAGAAAGATTGTTGGTGCTCTTAGTAAGTCTTGGGAAAGCAAAGTGGATACTATAAGTGAATCTAGAAACTTGAAGACCCTCATTATGGATTAACTAATAGGAAATCTAATGACTCATGAGCTAAAAAGAATAAAGATCTAGAGAAAATAGAATTAAGAAGAGAAAAATATCTAGCATTAAAAGTCTTCAAAACATGATTCTAGTGAACAAGAGACCGATGTTGCCGGTTTGAAAATAGAATTGTTAGAGCAATAAAAAAGATTGGTCAGTTCCAAAGAAAAAGAAGCAGTTGTAGCAAGGGAAGTAATATTGAAGTGTGCGCTATATATGGAAGTCCTAAACATTTTATTAAGGATTATCTAGTGCACAAGAGATAATATCAGTATTACCTCAATACTAGAAGTGATAAAGGAAAACACAGGGACCAAGTCCCTTAAAATTCATGAACGAACACAGTAGGTGAGTATGCTATAAAGCAAGCTTTGGCAGCATGGGGATATTCCTCTAGTCATTCAAGTAAAGATGAGAAGATTGTAGATGTTTCCATACTAGAAGCGGAAGACAGTCCAGTTATATATGATTCCTTGTTTGCATTAAAGGCAAAGATAGAAGATGAAAAGGAAAAGGAGGTAAATTTTTCTAATATTAAGAGAATCTTGATAATTACACTTCTAGAAAGATTAAAAGTCTTGCAAGAGTTTTGATAGACACAGTTCGTGAACTAAATATTTAGAAGAATACCTTAGAAGAAAAAGTAGAGAAGCAAGTCCATAAGCTGATTGATTTAGCTTTAGAAAATTCTTAAAGTGAAAAGTTATTCGAAAAAATAAAATCTGAAAATTTGAGTTTGATGAGTAATCCGAAGAAGGAAAATAGGATGGATGAAAGAGGAAAGAAAGAATCTTTAAGGCTTCAAATTGATTTGGAAGATAGGCTGAGGTATTCTTAATACATCTTATGTCTACACTTTGCACGAATGAAGAGTTAAAGAAGGACATGGTCCGCTTGAAGGAAGAGTTGAACTAATCTCTTGAATGGACTACTTCATCATGGATCAACTCTAATTTAATTAGTCAGGGTTTTAGTGATAGAAAAAGACTGTGCTATAAAGTAGAATTTCAACCTGCTGGGTGGAAATGAAAGATTGTCAATGGTGCTAGAAAAAAAACTCTCAATCTTTTGTGTACTCATTAAGAAAAGAATGGTAATTCTAAGCAATGTTTCTAGAGTTAAATAAAAGCTAGAATGAATGATTTCAGTTATGATCTGCAAAAGAGTACACATCTTAAGGGGTTCAAGCCTCTGAAAAGGGTGAGACAGAATACTCTACCTCAATTGAACAAGAAAGTTTTGATCACACCACAGTCTTCTTCCTTGGAACTCAAACTCAAGTAGGTCCTAAATCCATCAAGTTATCATGATTCCACATTGGAGAAAGGATATTGCAATTAGGAATGCTCATTAAAAATAGATGTTCATTACTTAATTACTGTAGATATGATTTTGTTCTCTCTCTCTCAAATAAAATCTAGGGTGAAGGTGTCATATTTTAAAACAATTAATTTCAAGGGATCTGTTCCCTAGTAAATCTATATCAGAACAAGAAGCCTTAACAGAATGAATAGTATGTGAATTAGTGTCTTTTTCAAAGTTTGTCTATGTCAAGGAGACTGGTATCCATGATAAAGTAGGTGGATGTTAATAAAACTCAGTATCATACCTTTGCAGGTATACACCCACGGGCACAACTTTTGAAGGAGACAATTGAAACAAAAAAAAAGTTCAAAATTCACTCAAAAAGAGAGAGGCCTGGTTCCATCTCTTAGGTGAGTACCAAAATAATGTTCCTTATATTTTTATGAAATTTCTATTTAAAAAAGTCCATGTCCAATCTATATGAACAAAAGTTGTCCACTTAGTTCAAGTATGAAGAGTCACACCTATTGTCATCAGATGCGTTTATTCAAACATTATATCTTAAATGTCAATGGTCATCTCCTTAATTATAAATTCAAACTCTCTTATTTCATTCTCTTCATAATTAACTCTGAACATTATTTTTCTTCTCAATTTAAACTGGTCCTTTTTCTTCCTTTCTAAAAAATCAAAATGTCTAAAAGTGTCTTACACATCAAACCTTCCCATGAACTCCTGAGACCCTAAGTGAAATATCTCTAGTCAGCACTCTAAGCCTTAGTGAATGTTTTGTCCTAATATATGACATAAACAAAGGTTTTGGGTCTCCAACTGAACAAAAGACTTCAAATTAAAGGACCTCTTTCCTAAAGAAAACCAAAGTCATTAAATTCCCCTAAAATGCAGGTTTCCTGTGAGGATTTGAAAGTTACTATAATTTAATATAGTTTATAAGAACCTAGTTCTCCTGCGCTTTATGAGTCACACTCTATATTTTCTAATCTTTGATGAAGAGATTCCTGCAAAGAATTTTGATTCTCTCAGCAGTATAGATTTGGTAGCTGAGAATTTACTCTTACTTGCTTATGAACCAATGTAAATTTCAGCTTGTGAAGAGGAGCAAATAACAAGGGAGGAGGATAGCTTGAAAAGGATAGAGAATTCATATTACCTCCAAAGAAGGAAAATAAAAATGATGAGCATGAACAATCTTTAATTTTGAAAGTAAAGAAATTAAAGGACAGTAAAGGGAGAGAGAAAATAATTGGCCCTCACATAGAAGTTAGAAGATCATACTCCACTAGAGGGTATGAAATAAAATTTCTAGCAGATATAATAAAGATGAGTAAGTCCTCTACCGCTAAAACAAGAAGACTCATGAAATCTACTGTATAGAAAAAAAATCTTAAATTTGTAGAGGTGATGAAAATATTTTTGATATTGTCCTTGCATATAAAAATAAAAGAATACAATTTCATAGGGATGAAAGGACCAAGTCCTCTGATCCAAAGTCTGGGAGTCATGGTATAAGTAGAAAGAAACATATTCCTATCAAAAGAAAGAATGTTTATAAGAGACCTGGTAACAAGAAATGAAAAAAAATTGAAAAAAAAATTGGCAATGATACAGAAAGTAGAAAGAAAGAATAAGAAAAGAATGTTTTGTCTATTGAACAATGGAATGAGAATATAAAAGCACAAAAGGTACTATCAGGAAGAGTTTTTGATCCAAAGATTTATAAGAATCCTTGAATGGTATAAATGGTAGAAAATTTGTGGCATCACGATTGGTTGCATCTTTTAGAAGAACCAACTCCCATTGTCTTTAAAGGTAAAGTGAGAAAATTCAACTACTCTATGCAATTCTCAGATGATTATTTGAGTTTGATTGCACAGGTGCAGGGAAACCTTCTTAAGATGGATGAAGAAATTATAGGAATGATTTTGGAAGTGCTTGGTGTTCGGGTGAAAACTATTGAAAACAAACAAACCCTCAACTGAATTCATGGTTGATGCTGCCAATGTATGAGGGACTTATCTAATGGGGGTGATAAAGAAGTTTCTCACCTGTGAGTTCCAATTGATGCTGAATTCATAAAAAAGGTCATCTTGCCAAGGTTAGACAAAAGAACTATAGCTTTTGCAGTTGATCTATTTTCATTGAATATTTGAGTAAGTTTGAGCTGATAAACCTTCCTGCTCTAATGATAGAGGATATGCCTAACATGACTAGTGAGATGGAAATAAAACATGGGATACCTTATGGATATTTCTTGAAAAAATTATTCCAATATTTTGGTGTTGTTAGAACTTAAGAGATCCCAGGAATTGTAAAACAAAGGTTTAGTTTGACAATATTTGTACAGAATGAATTCATAAAAGGGAAAGTTGGAACTATATCCCAAGTATTAGAAATGTTGGTGCTTAGGAAAACTTAACTAGAGAAATAGAGGAGTTGAGGATTGTGCTAGCAATAATGGACACTGAAATAATGCATATGAAACTATAGAATCAAGGCTGTCCTCAGAGGGACCAATTATCGCTGAAGAACTTGCAGCAAAAAATGCCAAGCTCAAGGTTAAGGTTGTAGAACATTCTATTGAGGTTCAATACCTACACATAAAATTTAAAAACCTTACCAAACAGTTATTGGATGCTCATGCTATTGACGCTACTAAAATGGACATGTTGCTAAAATCACACTCCCCTAATCCCTTTTCCACTTAAGTCCTAGTGTGTTGGCTTTCTCAATCAATTTCTATTGTGGCCTTTGTAAATAGTACTCTATAATTTTTTATACAATGTAATGGTACTTTTCCTAATTCATCATGAATGAATTTTTATTTGTGGGGCTCATTTATTTCCTTTGTTCTAAGTTGTTCTTCACTAATGTTGCCCTAGTTGCCATATGTTAATTAGCTTTTGCTTATTTTACTCTTCGTTTATTGTACTCATTTTTCAATAATCCCAAAAGAGGGAATACTAAGTTCGTATAGGGATTATGTACCACGTGAATTGAGTTGCAGATTTGAAAGCATGCTACTAGGAGAAAGTAAGTGATGTACTAAATAGATGAATAAAGGATGCAATGTTGATAGAGGGAAGAATAAAAATGCACTAAGTAAAGGTGCATAATGACAGGGAGAATCAAACAAGAGTTTTTGTTGCAAATGACAACAAGGGACCTATTTATTGTGTTGCATAATGGTGGAAGTACGATGATATGGGGAATATTCATCTTCAAAGTGGTAGTCAAAATGATTAAATGTTATGGATGTTCTCAAAGTTGCATGGTTGGTTTGTCATCATCAAAAAGGGAGAAAATTTATAAATTTAGTTTTGATGAAGAGTAGCAAACTGCAATGGACTTAGGCCCTGGATATTCATGGTATAGTATAACTGGAGCGCATCTCTGCACAAATTTTTCCCCTTATGTAACAAACTTGTAGGTGTTGAATGTACTGAATATGCTACTGCATCTAATGATATTTCATCCCTAATCATCACCTAGCTAGAAAAGAAAATTGAGGCTTCTTCATCAAATAGTTTTTGGAAAAATCTAAAGAGTGAAAAGAGGAAGGAAAAACTCTATTTAAAGATTGCTCAATCATTACTCATGTTCTTATCTTTGAAGTATTCTTAAAAAGTGACTGAATGTTCTTAATTTTTATTTGTAATCGAACCTGATGCTATAAGAGTAGTGTTTTATTTGTAGTTTCTTAAGAGTGCTTAGGTAGAATTGTCTAAGATTGTTGTTGATTAGAGTTAATCAGTATAGAGGGTCCTTGGAAGAGTTATCAAGACGAGCTTATAGTAGAGTTATTACAAGCGAAAGGATCCTAGAGTTAGGCTAAAATTGAGTCTGTAATCAAGAGTATGATTATAGATGATTTCTTGGATGTTTGTGAGGGCAAGCCGTGGTTTTTCCTCCCTATAGCATGGGGTTTTACATGTTAAATCTTGTGTTTTTAATCTTTATGCACTATGTCCTACTTTATATTTCCTATAAGTTTTTAGATCTAATTCCATTTATTTTAGAGTATAAAATTCTTGATTCCTTGATTGTTGTGGACTAATTTGAGCTTCAACTTGAGCTCCAATAATACAAAAGTTTGAGCATATAGTCCTAGTGTTCTGAGGGACATGCCTTTTTTATTTGATTTTTTTCTTGGATTTTATTATTGCAATATAGATCTTGTTTTGCTTACTTATGATTTAAAGGTTTATGTTCGAATCTAGGGGATTATGGCAATTCTATGATCTCTGATTCAGATGTCTTGTTTAGATATTCCCCGAAGTTCCTTGCTCCTTCATACCATTATAATTCCTTGGAAGGGGGTTGAAGGAATTCTCCACTCAAGTATGAGTATGTAGTACGATTCCGTTTGCATATTCGGCAACCCAGCTTTTCAAATTTAGCAACTAGGTTCTATGGTCTTCCATTTTTTGAAACTAGTCTGGTCTTACCACTTGAATTTTCATAAGTACGGTCAATCCGACAAGTTGTTGCTCACTCCTTAAAGATACGAATTCAGTTCAGTATACGTATCAGGCATCAATTTCAGATCCAGATGTCTAATTATGATGCAGTCTGTAGGTATTCATTGAATGATCTTTATTTTTTTTCCAAGTATTCTAACCCAGACAATGTAATACCCATTGTATAATTTTAGCCTTGTTCCTTGTGACCTACGCTTGTATAAATTATCACTTCTCATTCTATAAGTACGACTGTACCCTGATCACATCAAGCGAATCCTAAAATCTCAACATGATCCCGCTCTTTATTATAAGCAGAAGGTAAACCAGCTCAGACCAAGTTAATAATTACAGTTGTCCTCTATTCTATTATTTTCCAGTCTTGGATCCAATGGTATAGCAATTCTCACCAAGATTTATACATTCAGAAAAGTAATCCAAAGGTTAAAAAGATATAGATTCAGATTAGCAAGTTGTTTAAGCTATGCATCTTTAGTTTCTCTGTGCGAAACTAGCAACATTCGAGGACGAATGTTTCCAGGGGGGAGATTTTGTAATACCTCGATTGTTACTTGAGTCTAAATCTGTGATCCAAGTATATGGAAATGACTTCCAAAGTGGATGATGGTATAACCATGTAGAATTTTTCTAATTTCTATTTTTTTCCATGTACATCATCGAATAAAATTTCCATCAAAACAAATTTCATTAAAATTCGACATTGGACGGGGGAGTTATGGCCGCTTTACTAAATAATATCAGAATCGCCCAGGCCTGACAGTGTACCTGACAGACTGGCAAGTCATTGGTGGACCATCAAGTGTCCCGTCAAGCCAAGGAAGTTACCCCTCTTATTGGTCAGCCTGTGACGGCCAAAGTGGTGGACCGTCAAGGGGTCCGTCAGGTCAAGGCAGAATGTTTAATTTTGGGCCCCCGAGTGATGGACTATCTGGTGGATCGTCCTATTCCTGACGGACCATCACTTCGACCATCACTCCAAGTTTGAACATCCCAATTTCGCTCGAGTGATGGATGACTTGGTGGACCATTATTCCCTCTAATGGAACGTTAAGTCGACCGTCAAATGCCTCGATTAGTGAATTTTAGATTTTTTCAAAACGACATTTTGGTATTTTCTGCCCATTTTGGTATTATAAATATATCCAAGTAGTAAAGGGAAGATCATTTTCTGTTATTTGTCTCCAATCTCCCCGAGAATTCTCTGAAAGCTAGGGTTTTCTTCTAAGACCCCCCCAAAAAAATCCAATGTTCTTCCAAGAAATTAAAGAATCTCCCATAGAGTTTTCCAAGTGGTTCAAGAATCAAGCATTCCTAGTCAAAGGCATCAAGAATCTTAGCCTAAAAGTATGATAAAGAAGTTCCAATCAAGTCTCTTATTCTCAAATTTATAATGCAAGGTATGTGGGGTTGGAACAAGAACACTTCTTTTGTTCTTGTGCCCAAAGATTTAATTTCTACTATTGAAATCCATGATTTTGCAAAGTGGTTTTACACCCAAATTACTTTATTAATGATTTATGATATTTGAGCAAATCAAGATTGATACATGACTATTTCATCATTTTATTCATTAAATTGAGAACTTATACCATGAGTTGAATATTGTTATTATGAGTTGATGATTTCCGAATGATTTGAGATAAGAGTCATGATTTAATCTTGACTGCGAGAATTTTAATTATTGAATATATTTATATATATTAATATTTGAGCTTGAGAGTCAAGAATGTGTTCTATGATGTTTTCTTGAAGTTTTTTATACTTGAGTATTTTATAATTTCTAAATTATGACTTGATATTTAATATTGTGAATTTCATGTTTCTACTATGAGTTGGTATTTCAAGTTCTTTCAAGACATGTGTCAAGCTTTAATCCTCCTTATGACAAATTGGATTATCGAGTATATTGATTTAAGAGATTGAGTTGTTATAATGAGTCTTGATATTTCCTCAAAGTTATTGATGTTACCATGACATGATAAATTGATACATCTTAATGTTGAGAAAGATTGTTTGATTTTGACTCGAGTTAGGAATCCCTAGTTGTATATGATTTACCAATGAGATATATATTTATGTTTTTGTCTCTATTTTAAACCCATGAGTTCATATTGATTAAGGTGGATTTCCTAACACAATCTAAGATGAGTCTGGGAGTAGTATTTAGCACCGAACGGGAAATGTGGTATTTTCCCAAAACTACGTGCCATCGTAGGATTGATGTTGATATTCGTGGGCTAGAGGGGAGTATGGGATTGTGATAATGGGATTGAGGTTGTACTCCCTGGCAAGAGTACAACACGCCCACCATTGTGGGGTTCTTTCCTTAGGAAGGAAAAACATTGGACTCCGTGCAGCTCACATGGTGTCGTCATATCGGTTATAAGAAACTCCCAAGTCCATAAGAGTTCAAGTTTCATGAGATACCGAGTCACTATAAGTCATGATTTAAAGAGGTTGAGTTGAGTATAATGATTTATTAAACATATAATGCTTGCATTACTATTGATTAGTTTCAAGGAATATATTTCAATTAATTCAAGCAAAGAAAGTCGTTATCATCTGCATGCACGATTTTCATAATTATTTATGATATTATTTATAATGTTGAATTCCACCCCCACATACTTAGGACATTCTTTAAAGTACTGAACCAAATATATTTCTATATGCTACAGTGCCTAATAATTTAGGTACGAGTTTAGCGCAGATACCGCATTCAGTCAGTTTGCAGCTTCCAGTCAGCAGATGATGAGTCCTTTTGATTCGAGGGCTTGAGTCAGTTATACAGTTCGAGGAGTATCATATTTTCTTACTTTTATCGTACTGAGATTGGGTAGATGGGATTCATGACCCATCTATCTAAATTCATTACTGATAACGCTCAATTTACAGCTCTCGTGGGAGTGTAAAGCGGTCGTTAGCAAATATAGAACCCAACCTGGGTTGGGTGTCGATCCCACAGGGAATAGCTTGGCCAACAAGTAAGCAAAATTACTAAACTTTTGGTGCAAGTCTCGTAAGAAGGGGGGATTGTAATATGTAACCCAAAACAATAAAGTAAAAGCTGAAAATAGCAAAGTAAAAAGAGAAAGATTGTCACGTTGGTTGTAAACAATGAGAATTGAAGCGTTGGGGTTATGTCCACCTTCTGAGGTATACGTCTCTATTGGCTATGAGTGTGTAGAGTCTTGACATGCAATTTCTTATAGAGAATTGTAGTCGATCGTAAATCCAAGCGTCTCTCGACCTCAACAAGGACTATTTCACTTTAACTCTCTCGAGCTTAAAGTGTGTCTAGCGGTACAAATTCTCCAAGAGGTTAGTCCAGTTACGGCACTAGCTTTTTAATAGGAAAGGGTGTCCTACTACCTTGACATTATCTCTTTTCCAGACAAATAACCTTTCTCTCGAACAGGTTAAATGTTAGACTGGCGTATTCTTGCGTTTGCAACCGCAAAGAATGTAGATTAAGATGAAGAGCGTAATGATATAAGCAATATACTTGTCTTGAACTCACAAACTCATAGCTATAGATAGTAACTCATTCGGCTTCCATAACCCCAACTAAGAGGTTTAGTTACCCATGAATGCGATGGATATCAAGTTTTGCATGGTGGATGGCGTGTAAAAGAGGTGTTAGGCGTGTGGTTTTGGTGATTCCGTAGCAAGTAACGATTCTCTTGTTGTGGAATTTAAGAATAGAAGAATAGATTAGAAGTGTTTGTAGTGGAAGATGAGAAGGATGGAAGAAAATTAATTAAGTGAAGAATGAAGAATTAAGAATGTATTGTAAGAAGATGTCTTAATTGTAAGGAGATGATTAAAAATCTCTAGCATGATAGGGTATTTATAATACTCCTATCCTACTCCTACTAAGCTAATGAAATAAATAACCAAATCCTAATATACTAATGAAATCCTTGACCCAAATGTACTAGGGTAAGGTTACAATATCATAATCCAAATAGATTAGTGAAACACATAACCTAATTATACTAGGTTAATGTATCTTGGTAAAATTCCAGCTTTGTGTCTGTAAGTCCCCAAAGTCTTCAGAAATGCTGTTTTAGCCCGGGACAGATTTTCCTTGCAGCAGATTTGGTCCTTTAGGCGTCCAGCTCCCTTTTGCTTCGTTTGTGAGCTTTCTTTTGCGTCAAGTAGGCCGTAAAATGCTGTATTTTGCATCATTTATACCTGAAACTTTGCTAATCATGTTTGTTAGCTCATTTATAGGAAAAAGGACTAAAAGTGCATGAAATAGATAATTAGTTCTCAAAACTAGGCTAAAATATGGGCAAAATATATTGATATAGGCACGTAAATTCGCCTATCATCAACACCCCACACTTAGAGCTTTGTTCGTCCTCGAACAACATATCATGTCCTTCTAAGCATCGACTTAAGGTTTTTACAGCAACAACACAAAACATTCTTCAAGACAAGCACAACAATTATCAACAAAGAGTAGCTTTCTGATTATAAGTAGAAACAATTTGACCTCAAGCATAGACTCGTGATGGTGATCAACTCGCATGCAAACGTTAAGGTACATAGAATCATATACAACTATCCAAAACTCATCAACCATGTGTGTCTCACAATATAGTACCCATAATTACTCACAAATATAGCATATTTTTCAAACATGGGTATCAAAATGTCCTTCCACTCACTCTCACAAAGAATTCATATGTAGCAACTGATGACCATAGGCTTGCCCTTAGTGTAGTACTCCACTAAATGTCGGAATGTTAAGATTAGGATCAAGTAGGTCTTTTGATGGTTGTAATGTAGGCTAAGGAACGGGTAGGACTATTTTGGCCAGGAATAGTGACTAAGCTCCTAAGCGCTTTAATACATCACATTGTATCATTGACACTTTTTTCTTTCAACCTTTCTTCTTTCTTTTATTCTACCACCCTTGTTCTCCTCTTTTGTTTTTCAATTTTAAGAACAACTCACTTTTCAGCTTTCTTTTCCTTTTTCTTTTCACAAAATACCTCTTATGATAGCACTTTCTTTCTTTTTCATAACACATTCAAGCACCATTACAATTTAAAGCATCATACTCGCCCAATTTCCTCTTATGTTGTCACATGACTTTTTCACTTTAAAGCACTTAGGAATTTGGATCAAATTATGGTCTTGAAAAAAAATGGATTAGGCTTTCATACAAGGTTGTCAAAGAAATAGGCTAAAGGCTCAAAAGGGTTTAACTAGGATGATTTACATGGGTAGGAAAAACTGAAGGTAAACATGTATAGGTTGCCAAAGAAATGCCTAAATCATATCCTAAACTTACACTCCTTATTTTCGCTTTGCATACATACCAGGCAAGTTCTAGCATCAGCCACATACATAGAATATACTTATTATCTCACACACACAAGGCACATGGTCGACTTGGTTGGAAGTAATATAGACTCTCAACCCAACAAGTGAAGGAATTAAATCACACAATATCACATAATAAGTCACAACTAGAGCCTAAATGTCTCAATAGTCACAATTGTAGCACATACTCTTGTTCTATTTTCATGCTGCCTATCAAAATAATTTCATGCGTAGCTAGAAAAATTTTACTCCTAAAAACTAAAAAAATGTCAAACGAAAAAAAAACAAAAAAAATAGACTAAAACAAAGTAAAACAAGCAAACATACAAACATAGGTGCAAACAAAGAAGTATAGCATGCAGATTCTGCCACCCCACACTTAGACTAGACACTGCCCTCAGTGGAAAATAAAGTCGAAGAACCTGATTAGTCGGACTCCTCATCAATGTCGGGGGTCATAACCCCTTCGTCAGAATCATCATATGAGTCATCGTCAGAGTCCTCCTCAGCATCAGAATCAGGCAAGCGTCTATTATCATCAGTTGGCACGTCATCGTCAAGAGGTTCCTCAAAATATACGCCCACTCCACACATCTCCCGGGCATGTCTGTTCATTGGGTAGTCGTGGTCCAGCTGTTGGAGCTCTTCAGCAGTTGGAATACGTCCACCACTCATCATAGTGAATCGTGTCATGCCATAGAGATGACGGAAGAAACTCTCATCACGAGCATGTCTCTCCGCAGTAGTAAGGTTGACTCCATGCGTTGTTTCAGCATCTTTGACCTTGGTGAGGTCAACCTTCTTTGGGTTATGTGGGAGTTTGTGGTCAGCTGGTTCCTCTTCTATATCCTTCTTCCGCAACATTGCTGTCAACAAATTGCCGAATGTGAAATGGGACCTTCTGTGGAGTCTGGCCTTCCTCATGGTAGATCGGATGATTGCCCCAAAGTTGATAGGGATATTCGTCATCAACGCATAAACCAAACACACTCTATCTCTCAATATCTTTGTGTATTGCGTCCCAGGAATAAGGCATGAGTTGACAATGCGCATCCAGATTCTTGCTTCCCTATTTAGTGGAGCATAGGGGAATGTGTTGTGACGGCCTGTTTCCTTATGTCTGCCCCATCTTGCCATTGATCTGCTTTCACAAAGCGTGTGTCTTATTGCTCTGTAAGGAGGCCTGCTGTACAGCTCTTTGTATGGTGCAGTGTCGACCGAAGGTAGGCCTAGAAAAGAGTTGATCAAATCTGCTGTAAGCTGTAACACTTGGCCCCGAATTTTGACTTCGTTGCCTGTTGTGTTTGGAGACCAGTTGGCATAAAACTCTCTTGTCAAGTCAAGATTGCACTCTCCCATGTCACAGAAGATGAAATCCAGCTGTAAAGCCATTATTTTAGCCAACATTTGCGGCTCCTTCTTTGCTAAGGTCTCCTTGTTGATTAAGTCGACGTGCACATATTTCTTTTCTTTGTTGCTGCTGTACCATGCCTTGGCTTCTTCCTCAAGAACCCATTTGATTCCGAACATTCTGCGTGGTAGGTGTGCTGAAGATGATTCTCCTTGGTCTTTTCGGCTTCTCTTTTTATCCTTTCGGGTCGTGGTAGCCTTCTCCTTGCCTAGCTTTGCTTTGGGTGCCATTGTACCTGAGACTAGAAATAATGTTAGTTGCAGCACAATCTCACTTTATACAATCTACATGCAAGCACTAGGGGTACCACCCCACACTTAATCTTGTTAGCACAAATCAGTGAAGTGAAAGTGGTCGAGTACTCAGACTTCGTCGACATACGTCTTAGGATTGTATTCCGACAAGAAAATCAGCATTACATCATTTATGTGCAGCCATTTGGACGACTTTCATGGTGCATATAGCGACACTACAACTTAGGGGTTACCACATGGAATTGCTATTCGTACAACAAACACTACCTCCTACGTCGATAGTCACTATAACCTTATCCCGATGGCCGGGATGGTTAATCATTCAAGCATCCAAACAACACTCTCAAGCAATATTCATAGCCACATATGTTCAGCAAGTATCATAACAATGCCATTGAAACAAAAGTCAAGTCGGAAACAAGTCAAGAATTTTGCAACAATTATCCAAACACATGAACATCACCACCAATCTCACATGATTTAGCAAATTATAATAAGCATAGCAACGTAGTACTTACGATAAATAGATGAAGAATAAGAGAGCACTTACTTGCTTGAAGATTGTGGAGAAGTTGTTGTGGATTGGAAGAACAAAGGAAGAAAAATTTGAGAGGATTTGGGATGATATGCGGCGCCTTTAGGGTTGCTTCTAATGTGTTTGTGACATAAAAACAAGTCCCCTTTATATAGGAGGAGTATGGGTCGGGTTATGACCCATTTACAATCGGATTTGGGGACAAAATCACCACATATGCGGCGCATATCCCTCGGCATATCACTTACATATGCGGCGCATTGTCCATGGCATAATGGGACATATGCGCCGCATAGTCTATGGCATTTCTAGACATATGCGCCGCATAGTCTATGGCATTTGGTCTCAGTATCTCAAATGCCATAGCATAGGCGGCGCATAGTCAAAAGCACACCTAGGAATAGGCGGCGCATAGTTTATAGCACACTAGATTCCGAGTCCTTAGGCTATAGAATAGGTTGTGCATCGTTCGTGGCCTATTTTTACCAAGGCCTAGCCTTCCTCGAAGCCTATTATGACGTGAGAAAGGCTCAATTCATAGCCTTATGCATCACCATTCCTAACTTACCGACTTTACCATACAATGCGACCAAATCGTCAATTGAAATCAATCTCCTCGTTGCATACTTCTTGCACCTATATTTGCTCAAAACACAATGAAAACGATTAGTACGATGGGTTGCCTCCCACCAAGCGCCTTAGTTTTGGTCGTGGCACGACTCTTATTTTTGGATTTTCATTTATCAAAAAGAAAAATACTTAAAACGATAAAACGACAAAACGATAAAACAATAAAACGATAGGTTGCCTCCCATCTAGCGCCTTATTTATTGTCGTGGCTCGACGTAGTAATCTCGAGTACTTAGACTTCGTCGAGATAAGTGATGGCCATGTCATTCATCGAGTCAAGAGGACCGATATATGGCTTGACACGTTGGCCATTCACTTTGAAGATAACACCCTCATTGTTTTCCAATTCGACTACTCCCGACGAGTAGACTTGAATGACTTTAAATGGACCAGACCACTTTGATTTTAGCTTACCTGGGAAGAGCTTGATTCTGGAATTAAAGAGTAGTACCATGTCACCTTTTTGGAAGTTTCGTCGAACAATCCGCTGATCATGATACTTCTTCATCCGCTCCTTGTATAAATCTGATCTTTCATATGCATGGAGACGAAATTCATCCAGTTCGTTCAGCTGCTCCAACCTCAGGTTCTTCACATCATCCCAATTCAAATTCAAGTGCTTCAATGCCCATAATGCCTTGTATTCAAGCTCGATGGGTAGATGACAAGCCTTCCCATAAACTTGCAGATAAGGTGACATGCCAATGTTTGTCTTGAATGCAGTCCTATACGCCCATAGTGCATCATCTAGATTTCGAGACCAATCCTTCCGATTCACATTAACCGTCTTGGCAAGGATTTGCTTGATCTCACGATTGGAAACCTCTACTTGTCCACTAGTTTGGGGATGGTAAGGCGTAGCTACCTTGTCTTGCTTGACTCCATACTTGGTCAATACAGATTTGAATAGCTTGTTGCAAAAGTGAGATCCTCCATCACTTATGATAGTACGAGGTACTCCAAAGCGAGAGAAGATATTTTTCTTTAAAAACGCTACCACACGCTTTCCTTCGTTATCGGCCAATGCTACAGCTTCAACCCATTTCGACACATAATCCACAGCAACTAAGATGTACTTCATTCCAAACGAATTCACGAATGGTCCCATGAAATCAATACCCCACACATCAAAGAGTTCTACCTCCAGAATTTTGGACATGGGCATTTCATGGTGTTTTGAAATAGCACCTTGACGTTGGCATTGGTCACACCTTCTCACATAGTCGTGTGCATTTCTGAATATTATAGGCCAATAATAACCATTTTGCAAGACTTTCCTTGCCGTTCGATTCCCTGCATGATGTCCTCCAACTTGCGAAGTGTGGCATGCTTCCAATATAGTAGGCACTTCTTCATGGGATATACATCGTCGAATGATACCATCCGCGCATCTTCGAAACAAATAAGGCTCATCCCAATAGTAGTGCTGAACGTCATGCATAAACTTCCTCCTCTGGTGGTAAGATAAATTAGAAGGTAACACATTACTCACCACGAAATTTGCAAAGTCGGCATACCATGGTAAGGTCTCCATTGTTGTCGCTAGTATCTCCTCGTCAGGGAATGCATCATCAATCTGATTTTCTGGTTGCGCCACATACTCATTCTCAAGTCTAGATAGGTGATCAGCCACTTGGTTCTCGCAACCTCTTCTATCTTTGACTTCGAAATCGAACTCTTGCAGCAGCAATACCCATCAAATCAGCCTTGGTTTTGCATCCTTCTTTGTCATTAGATACCTAAGAGCTGCATGGTCTGTATGAACGATCACTTTAGTACCCAATAGATAGGCACGGAACTTCTCAAACGCATACACAACCGCTAAGAGCTCTTGTTCAGTGACAGTGTAGTTCCTTTGGGCTTCATTGAGGACCTTACTCGCATAGTAGATAGGATGAAATAATTTCTCCTTTCTCTGTCCAAGAACAGCACCAACGGCTACACCACTAGCATCACACATGACTTCGAACGGGAGCGTCCAATCTGGTGCTACCATGATAGGGGCTTCAATGAGTTTTTCTTTAAGGCATTCAAATGCCTTTAAGCAATCATCATTAAAGTCAAACTTCACATCTTTCTCCAATAGTTTGCACAATGGACTAGAAATTTTGGAGAAGTCTTTGATGAATCTACGATAAAACCTAGCATGGCCAAGAAAACTACGAACTCCCTTCACCGAAATTGGAGGTGGTAGCTTCTCAATTACCTCTATTTTGGCGCGATCAACCTCTATTCCTCTTTCGGAGATCTTGTGCCCAAGAACAATTCCTTCTTTTACCATGAAGTGGCACTTCTCCCAATTCAGCACAAGGTTGAACTCTACACATCTTTGTAATGCCATGCTCAAGTTTACCAAACACGCTTCAAAAGACTCACCAACAACTGAAAAGTCGTCCATAAATACCTCCAAAGTGTCTTCTACCATATCAGAGAAAATAGACATCATACATCGCTGAAAGGTGGCTGGTGCGTTACATAACCCGAATGGCATACGTTTGAAGGCAAACATACCATATGGGCATGTAAACGTTGTCTTTTCTTGGTCTTCTGGTGCAATACAAATCTGATTATAACCTGAATAACCATCAAGAAAGCAAAACCATCCTTTCCCCGCTAATCGATCTAGCATTTGGTCCATAAATGGCATGGGGAAGTGATCCTTGAGCGTCCAAGAATTCAGCTTGCGGTAGTCCATGCATACTCTCCATCCAGTAACGGGCCTGAGTGGAATAAGCTCATTCTTTGTATTCGGAACCACCGTCATACCTCCTTTCTTGGGAACACATTGTACTGGGATTACCCATGTACTGTCAGAAATAGGGTACACGACTCCTGCGTCTAACCACTTAATAATCTCCTTTTTCACCACTTCTTGCATTGGTGGGTTTAGACGTCTTTGATGTTCAATGGTGGGTGTGCACTTTTCTTGAAGCTGAATTTTATGTGTGCAAATCCCAGGTGAAATACCAATGATATCCGCAATGGTCCATCCAATAGCTCTAATATACTTGCGTAGGATTGCAATAAGAGCTGCAACTTGTTGCTCAACCAAATCGGCTGCTACAATGACTGGAAGAGTGTTTCCGCTTCCTAAGAATGCGTACTTCAAATGGCTTGGCAGCTCCTTCAATTCTAACGTGGGTGGTTCTTCAATAGATGGCTTAGCTGGTGGTGTGGGTCGATTCTTGAGATCAAGATCCAGCTTCTTGGGAGTATAACGATATGTTCCTAATCCCGATAGAGCACAAATATCATCTTCAGAAATTTCAGCATCATCATTCTCTTCTTTCATGAGCAAAACCTCCAAAGGATCATCAAGAATTTGCTCTTCAGCAAGTAACTCTTTCTCATCATCAAAGACAACATCAGCCACAGAAAATACACTTAGATCTTTGGGTTGCTTCATTGATTTGCAAACATCAAAGCGAACCACTTCATCATTTATTCGGAATGAAAGCTCATTATCTCTCAAATCTATGAGCACACTTCCCGTAGCAAGGAAAGGGCGTCCCAAGATTATGGGAACCTCTGAATCTGCTTCGCAATCCAAGATGACAAAGTCTTCTGGAAAGATAAATGAAGAAACCTTTACCAAGACATCGCATAGAATACCAACCGGTCGTTTTACCGACCTATCCGCCATCACAAGCCTCATATTAGTTGGTGTAGGATCTGCTAACCCCAACTTCTTATAGATCGATAACGGCATCAAGTTGATGCTGGCTCCTAAGTCACACAATGCTTTAGCAAAGTCCAAAGATCCGACGGTGCAAGGAATAGTGAAAGCTCCGGGGTCGGCCTTCTTCTGAACTATGGATCGGGTAGCAATTGCACTACAATGATGCACATCATCTTTCAGCTCATAGCTTGCTGCCCTCTTCTTAGTCAAAAGATCTTTCATAAACTTCGCATACCCAGGCATTTGTTCCAGTGCCTCTACCAATGGGACATTAATAGTCAGCTGCTTCAACATGGTCATAAATTTGCTGAACTTAGTGTCATCGGCCACCTTCTTCAATCTTTGTGGAAAAGGTGGTGGTGGGTATGGAAGTGTTCTCTCCATGGCTTTCTTCTCCTCTTGCTTCCGTTTATCATTTTTTTCAGGCTGCACATCACTCGGTAAAACATCCTTGACGTTGGAAGTAGATATTGCGGCATCTTCTCTAGTGGCGTCACTAGGTGTGGCGTCCATATCTGCTGTTCCGTCAACCACTTGCTTGCCTTTTTCTGAAGTTTCCAGCACCTTACCACTTCTGGTAGTGATGGCCATACATGACCCATCATTCCTTGGGTTTTGGACTGTATCGCTCGGTAAGGTGCCAACCTTTCTTTGATTGAATGCTGCTGAAAGTTGGCTTAATTGCTGCTCTATTTGCTTGATAGAAGTGGAATGAGAATCAACTAGTTGCTTCATGGAGGCTAAATCATTGATTACCTCCTTAACTCCCGCGCTCGTTGCTTCCACTCCTTTCAATAACTTAGCCATCATGTCTTCCATAGAATTAGATGTGGTGGTATCACGTCTACCAGGGGGAACGTACAAACCACTATTTTCATTATTTTTCTTCCAACTACCTTGGTCTTTACCTCCAGATTTATCATAATAGTTCCGACCTTGGTTTCCTTGGGCATTCCCACGGAAACCCCCCTGATTGTTCAAGTAGTTGGCCTCCTCTTCCGAATCAGATTCGTCTCTTCCTTTTGACGCAATAGCTTTCACTTTTTCAGTCTTCCCTAATAGATGCTTTGTAAGAAGATCCATTTGGGTTTTCATGTGCGCCATATCTTGATCACGTTCTTCTTCTCTTCTTCTTTGGTCTGCAGACATGCCAATAGATAAAGTGGGGCTTGCTACCTCAGAATCCCTGGTATGCCAAGCTCTACTTTGTTTCGTCATACGATCTAGCATGTTGCTTGCTTGACCAAAGGTAAGGTCCATAAAAGAACCTCCAGCTGCGTTGTCCACCACTGGTTTAGTTACTGAATTCAGGGCTCTATACAAGATCTCCATGAGGTGAACATTAGTCATGTGATGGTTTGGGCATCTCGTTAGTTTTGTCTTGAACCTCTCCCATGTTTCGTGAAGAGCTTCAGAGGGAAGCTGACGAAAGTTGCTGATTTCATCTCTTAACTGAGCCCTCTTGGATGGCGGAAAGAATCTTTCTAGGAAAGCGTCTCTCAATTACCTCCAATTTGTAATAGAATCAGGAGTCAGCCCATTCAACCATAATGTTGCCTCCCCAGACAGAGACAATGGAAATAGACGTAATCGAATAGCATTCTGACCAACACCAGGATTGTCAAAAGACTTGCATGTAGAAATAAAGTTGATGAGATGCATATTCGGATCATCGCCTGCTAGTCCACCAAATAATCCCTTGAGTTCCAATAACTGAATCATGGTGCTTGTGATATTGAATTTGGCTCCGGGCGCTAAAGGTGGTGGAATTATAGCTCCAGTGGCTCCGACACCATCAAGATCATCATCATCATCGTCAAAAGCTGGTTGCAAAGGTTGGCGATCATATCTATACCGAGCTTGTCGACCTCTTCGATTGGCAGGTGTTGCAATTTCAGCGCCATGCCTTGGGTTTATCAACTCGTCATCTCCTAAATCTTCATCGTCAGGATTTGTTGCTCGTCCAGGATTATCAATGTTTTGTTGTTGGACTTGAGCAGCGGCAAGAGCAGCTAATCTTGCTTGCTCGTGTTGAGCAGCCATCCTGTCGATTTCAGCTTGTGCTTCCATTCTTCTAATTCGTTGCGGTTCAGGATTTATTGGTAATAACGGTTGACCAGAACTTCTAGTATGGGGCATGCACTAAAAGAAAAACCTGCAATAAACAAAAACAAAAACTAAACGTAAAAGTACGAGAATCTTTGACCAAAGGGTCAAGCAATTATCATGAACTTGATTGACACTCGTATTCCCCGGCAACGGCGCCAATTTTTGATAACGCTCAATCTACAGCTCTCGTGGGAGTGTAAAGCGGTCGTTAGCAAATATAGAACCCAACCTGGGTTGGGTGTCGATCCCACAGGGAATAGCTTGGCCAACAAGTAAGCAAAATTACTAAACTTTTGGTGCAAGTCTCGTAAGAAGGGGGGATTGTAATATGTAACCCAAAACAATAAAGTAAAAGCTGAAAATAGCAAAGTAAAAAGAGAAAGATTGTCACGTTGGTTGTAAACAATGAGAATTGAAGCGTTGGGGTTATGTCCACCTTCTGAGGTATACGTCTCTATTGGCTATGAGTGTGTAGAGTCTTGACATGCAATTGCTTATAGAGAATTGTAGTCGATGGTAAATGCAAGCGTCTCTCGACCTCAACAAGGACTATTTCACTTTAACTCTCTCGATCTTAAAGTGTGTCTAGCGGTACAAATTCTCCAAGAGGTTAGTCCAGTTACGGCACTAGCTTTTTAATAGGAAAGGGTGTCCTACTACCTTGACATTATCTCTTTTCCAGACAAATAACCTTTCTCTCGAACAGGTTAAATGTTAGACTGGCGTATTCTTGCATTTGCAACCGCAAAGAATGTAGATTAAGATGAAGAGCGTAATGATATAAGCAATATACTTGTCTTGAACTCACAAACTCATACCTATAGATAGTAACTCATTCGGCTTCCATAACCCCAACTAATAGGTTTAGTTACCCATGAATGCGAAGGATATCACGTTTTGCATGGTGGATGGCGTGTAAAAGAGGTGTTAGGCATGTGGTTTTGGTGATTCCGTAGCAAGTAACGATTCTCTTGTTGTGGAATTTAAGAATAAAAGAATAGATTAGAAGTGTTTGTAATGGAAGATGAGAAGGATGGAAGAAAATTAATTAAGTGAAGAATGAAGAATTAAGAATGTATTGTAAGAAGATGTCTTAATTGTAAGGAGATGATTAAAAATCTCTAGCATGATAGGGTATTTATAATACTCCTATCCTACTCCTACTAAGCTAATGAAATAAATAACCAAATCCTAATATACTAATGAAATCCTTGACCCAAATGTACTAGGGTAAGGTTACAATATCATAATCCAAATAGATTAGTGAAACACATAACCTAATTATACTAGGTTAATGTATCTTGGTAAAATTCCAACTTTGTGTCTATAAGTCCCCAAAGTGTTCAGAAATGCTGTTTTAGCCCGGGACAGATTTTCCATGCAGCAGATTTGGTCCTTTAGGCGTCCAGCTCCCTTTTGCTTCGTTTGTGAGCTTTCTTTTGCGTCAAGTAAGCCGTAAAATGCTGTATTTTGCATCATTTATACCTGAAACTTTGCTAATCATGTTTGTTAGCTCATTTATAGGAAAAAGGACTAAAAGTGCATGAAATAGATAATTAGTTCTCAAAACTAGGCTAAAATATGGGCAAAATATATTGATATAGGCACGTAAATTCGCCTATCATCAACTACCAGTAGAGGCTTCTTAGATAGTCAGTAGAAGTTGAGTATTCAATTTCAGTTTGATTTGTAAATGTAGAGTTGTAACCTTGTAACGTTCATAATTGTATTGATCAAGTTCAGATAAGATCTATGTTTTCACTGATCGCATGGATACTTGAGCATTTTATTCAGTTTCTTATGAATTATGGCAGTAGAAGGGTTAGCTTAGGGTAAATTATGCCCCTAAGCACGTGTGATGTCTCGGGACCCAATTTTGGGGCGTTACAGTTTGCCTCCTCATACAACATTTTAATAATGACACACTAAGTTTTAAATGATCACAAACTAATGAGTGGATCTTTTGCAGGATATAGGATTCAAGATACTGAAATATTGTTGATGGTAATAGAATCAAGGATATATCAAATAAAGAAAGGACACCAAATCAAAAGAACATCACAATATTCTCTAAGAAAGGAAGGACTAGTAATCTCGAGAAGATCACGATACTCTCAATGAAATAAAGGACATCCAATCACAAGAATATTACGACTCTTACATGGAAACCTTGGAAATAAAAATAACATTCGTAGATTCATGAAAGATGGATCAATCAAAAAATCAACCAGGATCTAAACAAAAGAAAGGAAAAAACTATCACATTGAAATCCAGAACAAAAGGAAGGAAAGATCTCAGACATATCTGATATGTATATATCAAATGGATACATTCCTCAATCATGAAATCAATTCAAACCCATGGTTGTGAAGAAATCTCTTGGGTTTATTTACGTATGATAGCAGCGAAAGACTATAATAGGAGAAGATTAAAGATAATCATTTTTCATGCAACTTCAAGGAGTAAGTTCAAAGTGTCTCATTCTTAGTCTTACAAAGCTCTATAATGTTAGTTTACAGTTGTTATATAAAGAGTAGGATCAAGTCATCTTTGTAACATCAAATGAAGATGTGGCACAAGATCTAAGAGCAAAATAGATCTTTAGAACTTGTTTCCTATAATTGTACTCGAAGCAAACATTCAACAATCTAAAGGTAATTTTAAACCCAAGGAGACTTGATGTAGGAACTAGATTGGCGTGCTGAACTAGGATAAATCTTTGTGTTTTTTACTTTATGCTTTATTATTTACATGCTTAACTGTTTAAGTTAAATTCAGTTGTGAAATTTTTTGATATGCAGGCGAGTCCATAGTGAGGAGTTAGTGGTTGACTCATAGAAGAAAATTTTAATCCACCCCTAATGAATTTCAATTGGTATCAGAGAAGGTCTCATAAATAGAATTTCCTAACAATAAGTGAGTAAAGATCAGATGGCCCAATATTAAATTCCTGCTGCTCTTCTCCAGGAGGGTCACTGTTCCACAAGACCACCATAATTCAATGGACAAGACTACTATAACTGGAAAAATAAATCACTATGTTTATCAAATAAATGGACTACCAAGCATGGGTTGTCATCAAAAAGGATCCTAAGCCAATTCCAAGGCTCAAGGAAAAACATAAGGACAGGGATAAAGAATCTAGTAGTATTGTTATGAAAGATCTAAAAAGTTTTCATATTATCAAAGAACAACAAGAGCTAATCTAAACTAACGTATGTCCAATTAGATTACTTTTGTGTGTATTTAGCAGAGAAGAATACGACAAGATCTCAATATGTGAGATACCAAAAGGAATATGGGACAAACTGGAGGTAATCTATGAAGGAACCACGAAAGTCAAGAAGTCGAAAATTACTGCTCTTTTGAATAAATATGAGTTATTCAAATGGAGGAAAATAAGGATATTGAAACAATGTTTGCTAGATTCAGCAAAATTATATGCAAACTGAAGTCACTAGGGATGATCTATCATTAAACCTAAAAGTCCAAAATTGGTCTGGAGTCTCCTAACAACTTGGGAAACCAAGGCTACAATTTTTGAAAATGGTGGCCTTCAGAACATAAAATATGATGAATTGCGAGGTAACCTTATTGCATATGAGAAAAAATATGTCAATAGGTTTCACAAGGATGAAAAGAGGAAACTTTTATCCTTCAACGCGGCTCCAATAGAAGCGGAGGACATTCTGCAATATAGTAATGGCAAAGGAATAGCCCTTATCAACCATAGAGTAAGGAAGAGCATGAGGACGAGATAATAAATATCCCAAGGAGGCAAAAACAATGACTCCACCAGAAACGATAATATTTGTTACAATTATGGAAAACTTTGACACTTCAAAGAAAACTGTCCAGAATTACGACAATGATCGTCTGGAAAGAATAACAAATTTTTAGCCTAGAGTGATGATGTTGAAGTATAAGAAGAATTATAAGCCGCAAATATTTGCTTCATGACAATAGGTGACTCTAGTGAGGTAAGACCACACAATTATTATAATTGTAACATTCTTGAATCTAACTTAGATATGATTACTAATGAGATTCAAAAAGTTATAGATGAATATGAAACTCTCTCAAGAAAAGAAAAGTTGCTAAGCTTGATTTAAATAAAAACTCAAAGAGGAACGACGAAACTAGCAAATATAAATTGAGGCATGTTAAATTGAAATTGACCAGCTTCATGAAGAGCTTGAAGATGCAAAAATAAAATTACACAATTTTAATACATCCCTAAGCCACAGTTTTGTAAGATAAAACTCTTTTAAGAACTATTCGAGTTCCTTATCAGGATCATTTAAATCAACTAAGGACTATTTGTCCTATCAAGGGCCTATTTGTTTCGTCTGTTGACACAGAGGGGACAAATCCTATAGTTTTAGGCTTATGCCTAAAATTGTATGGTTTTGGAAGCCCAAAGAAAGTACATCTAACCCATAAGGACCCAAGACCGCTTGGGACCTAATCAGAATAAATATCCCTATTTTGTAGGAACATGTCCGCAAGATCCATAACAAGAAGGAATTGATGGCGGATGTTCCAGAGTATAGCTGGAGAGAAAACGTTTTCACCAAAAAATATGTCAGATTCAGTCATAGTTAAAGAAGAAATATTATCAAAGTCAATTACACCCCCTTCAGAGTCGGCTCTTGTAGCCGCAATGGAAAAATAAATATAGATGTTTTCTCTCTAGGAGAATTCTGCCTTAATCAATTTTTTATCATAAGGTCAAAATCTAGTACAAATTATCCTTGACCTTTTTTTCGCCGTTTCTTTTAAAAAAATGTTAGTTTTGTTGTATACTTAGTTTTGTTGTATACTTTCCTGTAAATTCTATCCTATTTCTTGAAGAATATTTGGCCACTTTGATGAAGGCATCATCTCATGAGAGTGACTCAACAAGGAACTAACTTTTGTTGATGCACCAGCAACCATAGTAGTATTCACAACTCTCGAAAATTGTTCTCTAAATCATATATTAATTAGGTATTAAATAGTCTTTTAAAATTGTGCCTAGAGTGTGTGAAAATTCTGTGTTGATCGTCTAACTAATTATTCTGTTAAGTATGATAAAATCAGTATTTTTTATCCATGATATTTTCTTTGGGTTCTCAGAAAACGATTTTGTGTCAATAATTTATGCATCATATTTTTTGACACATATCATTTTTACTTTGTTCAACCTTCTTTACTAAGAAAGGATTGTGCATTCTTTGGTCTTAGTTTTTACTTAGTTCTGTTCTCTCTTTTTGGTAAAATTTTAAGATTTTATGGACAAAATCTCGGTTGAATATTTTCCAAAAAGATTTTCAATATTTGTGGCACCAAAATTGTCAACATCTTCTGACCCCTCTGTTCTTTCCTTTCGAATATTCCCTTTCTCATGCTAACTCTTTCTCTTCCTTCACTACTAACTATTTGTCTCTCTTCCCAACACTCCTCTACCCTTTCATCTTCAACCTTAACCCTCTACACTTTCTCTCAATCTTTCTCTTCCCCTCATCTTTTCTCTTTTTAAAACTTATCCACCCTCTTCCTCTCTACTATGACTAAGACCCAATCAATAGCCAATCTTACAAAAGCTTGCACTAATACAAAGCCCTCCAATATTGACCCTGTCCTTATCTCAAAGTCCTCTAAAGATGCATCCTCTCACTCCCTCCAGTTAACTATCAACAAGAAACATACCACGTCAAGTCTCTTGTCGTCTTCTAACAAATGGTGATCCTCTCCCCTGGAGTCTCTTTCTTTAGAGGACATGCATAAATTCTGGTCTCTTACTTACAAAGAGAAGTTTTCCTCCTTCAAGAATATCCCCATCATTTTTGGATGAATCATCAACCTCTCTCTCTTAAAGGAGTCTTATTGCGATTTTGGTCACTTTCTCAAATATCAAGACCTGTCAATGATTCTCCGCCTATGTGGGATGGAGGGTTTTGAAGATCTAATTCATATATTTTTTGCCAATCTCTATCTTTTCCCTGAAGTTGGGGAACTGTAAACTCTGGTACTGGTATACGTATTATTCTGAATGACTTCTTATTTGAGAAATTGTTTGATAGAAATTCTATGGTTTTGTCCCCTTGTTGAACGGAAGCTGGCTTGATAATTTTGAAGTAAGTTTTGATAAAGTGAAGAAGGCTATCTCAGACCTTGATACACACAACTCTGCTTTTTGTCCTCTATCCATCAGTTCCTATAATAGGACTTTGGCGAATATTGCTGCAACAATGTGACTATTTTTCCTCTACTGCATGATCATAAAGTACAAGATTAACTGGAGTGTTTAGATTTATGAGAACATGGTGGAAAGTGCAGCTGACTCCCATGCCTCAATATGCTTACCCGACGGTTTTCTTATTACTCTAATTCTTATCTACTATGGAATTAACCTTCAACTTATCCAATGGTAGAAGTGTCTACCATTTATGATTAAAAAACCTTCACAAGTATGGGTTATGTCCTGATTGAGAAAGAATAGTGTAAAAGGGAGTATATTAAGAACCAACCCGAGACATCTGGGTATGTGAAATAGTTCCTAAATCCATAGTTTTTGTAGATAAGGAGACCAAAGAAATCAAGCACAGGCTTATTACCATCAAAGAAGGAATTGCCAGTATCAAGGAGTCGACTGCCAAGCTATTGCAGTAGGGCAAAAAAATAGGTACTGACATAGGTAAAGTGCGGCTCTCTCTTGACTGCTTCAAATTGGAAAGAGTACGATTGTTTCATAGGGTGTTTTCCGAAGTTGGTTCCATCAAGAAAGAATCGTATTTCTCCTTAAATGAGCTTGCAGTCTGAGTTTAAAATTCTTACTCAAACTTCACCAAGAAAGAAAGGACATCTAATCATAAGAAATCATGAGACTCTCTAAGAAAGAAAGGACCAGTAATCCCAAGAAAATCATGACACTCTATATGAAAGGAAAGACATCCAATCACAAGAAGATCATGACACTTACATGGAAATCTTAGAAATAAAGATCACATTCTCAGCTTCATAGAAGATCGGATCAATTAGAAAATCAATTAGGATCTAAATTAGAGAAAGAAGGACACAACTATAACATACATATCAAAGAACAAAAGAAAGGAAAGATCATGGACATATCTGATGTGGACATGATCCAAAGAAGTGTATGGACATATCAAACGACTACATTACTCAATCAAGGAATCAATTCAAATAATTAATTGAGAAGAAATCTCTTAGGTTTCCTTATAACGGGTAGCAGTCGAAGACTATAAAATAAGAAGACCAAAGACAGACATTTTTCACACAACGTCAAGGAGAAAATTCAAAGTGTCTAATTCTTAGTCTTACAAAGCCCTGTAACTTTAGTTTACAATTGTTATATAAAGAATACGATCGAGTCATCTTAGTAACATCAACTGAAGTTGTTTCAAAAGATCTAAAGAGCAAAATAAGTCTTCAGAAATTGTTTTTCATCATTGTACTCAAACCAAACCTTTATCGATCTAAAGGAAATTTGAAACCAATGGGGTCTAGACGTAAGCACTTGATTGGTGTGCCAAACTAGGATAAATCTTTGTGTTGTTTACTTTATGCTTTATTATTTATGTGCTTAAATATTTAAGTTTAATTTGATAGTAAAGTGTTTGGATTTGCAGGCGAGTCTACTGTGAGGAGTCAGTAGTCAACTCACAGAAAAAAATTTCAATTCACCCCTTATCCAATTTCAATAGGAAATCCTAAAACCAAAGCCCAAATGACAAAGGATAAAAAAGGGTAGATAGCTATATGTGCTGTCCACATATGGCCTGGCCTTGGGTGCATGTGGCACATATGGCCTAAGTCTAGGTAAAGGTGGACACCACATGTGCTCGAACCAAATATTCATGGAGGTTTACACTAGAGATTGTGTACCTATGACACATGCTTTGCCCACATGCGGTCCACATGTGCTACATGCGGTCCACATGTTTACCTAGGTAGGTGCCAAAAGTTTTTTTTCAGATCTTCTACAATTCCTGCTCAAGTTCCGTAACAAAAAATCCAAAAAGTATCACAAACACCTATAATTGATCACAGAAGTAGCCAAAATACCTTTTTAAAATCTTTTTCATGACCTCAGCATCTAAAACCTAGTTTCCTACAAAACATACCAAAAATGCAGCATATAAAAAAAACAACCTCAGAAACTCTCATATTTTCCTCATTTTAAGCATTAAAAATGCTATATTCTATAGCACATAAACACCCTTATTTTAGAATATTGGAATGTCCTCAGAAAATAAAACACAACAAAATAATTCATAAAAGTGACCCTTAATTAGTTCAATCTAAGCTATTCATGGCAGTCAATTAACATATTATGCTCAAATCACAACATCCTTTCCTATCTGTATATAAGTATGAAGTTCAACAATGTGACACAGTGGGATCAAGGAATGGCAAAACATTAGAAACATATAATCATAAATATGTACAAGTTACACTACCCAAACACATAAGCAACTAGCAATATGACTTATGTTCCCTTTCAATAATGATGTCCTGCACACTCATATGAAATAATACATTCCAATGTAGGGACATTAAAGAGATGCTCACACTCAGAAGATAAGTTCCAATCAATGTGAATCAAAAATCATAAGTTTGGCCTTATTTTATTTACATTAGTTTTTAGAAAGTTAGGATGGATCACTATAGTACTTTTCTCAGCTTGTAATGTAAACTTAAGGACTGGTGTGGTACATACAGATATGTAAAGTGACTAAGCCTCTTTGGCACTACACTAACTTTAGGGTCCACAATTTAATAAATTTCTTTGTATTCCACCCTTATTTCTCCCTTTTAATTTTGAAGAACATTATGGTTAGGTGTGGTCTTTTACTCATTCTTTTTACCCCTTCTTACTTATTTTTTCTTTTTTTCCTTTTCTTTTACTACCAGACATTGCCCTAATAAATTTTTCTCTTATTTTACCATTCCACACACCTACTTTACATCAAACATCCCTATGATAGCCACCCTCAACTTAGGTGATTTTCTTGAGTTTTGAGGTGTACAATGTCAAAAAAAGGCCAGGGCCAAAATAGGTTATTGTAACACAAATGGGAAGGCGAATGGTAAAACAAAAAAAGGTCTATAAGGCTCAAAAAGCGATCAAGGGATTCTTTTCACATAGAGATGGTCATTTAGGCTAAAAGTGGACTAAATTAAAAAACGACTTATGATCCTTTCCTAACTGACTATCCTTATAACCTAGGCAAGGCTGACTGCAAAAGTTCTGAATTCAACACATAAAGGGAATGCATCTCACAAACACATGACAAAAAGTAAATATCACAAGATACTTCTGATATGGTTCATGCAACTTTTAGCAAATCATTATCATGTCCCTACCCCGAATGACATAACAAGATCCATCATATGCACACATAAATACATTCACACTATTCTAAAACACACTTTTGGAGGGATATCATTTTTCTTCAACAATTAATCAAAACATAATTACTGACCCAAATATATAAAAATCTTCTAATTACACAAAAACACAACACAATATGAAATAAAAAACAATACGACACAAATTAACCTATGACCTATGATTTTACAACCATACGCAATTGACAAGAGAAGAAGCACGACAACAAAAACCTACGGCATCCATGGAATACCCTATCCCTAACTAAAAACTACACACTATCCCCTGTGTATTAAAATAATATAAACCAAAAAGAATAAGGACATACCTAGGATATACTAAGCGTCCGTGTTATGAGTATCCCTAGATAAGGGCATATTAACTGGGAAAAAAGGTGTGGAAGAAGTGCATTATTAGAAGATGCACCCACTGCTATCAATCTATGCCTTTGCTTCTCAACAATTGCAAAATCCATCGAATCATGTCTAGCCCTTTTAACATCCTGGTCATATGTTTTAACAGGATCCTTCAAGTCTCTTATATGACCTCTCTTGGCCTCAACTATTACAACCCCTTCATCATCTTCTGGGAAGAATTCAAAATATCTGGGTATATGCAGATGCTATATCTGGACCACTAGGGGTATGACTAATGTAGTTGATGTTATATGGCTCTCTATGAGAGAGCATATCTCTACTCATAATATTTCCAACTCCTTTCTTATCTGGGCTAGATCTGGCACCTCCATCTTTGTAGACCAGGCTATAAACTGTCTCATAAACTCATCAAAAAGTACCTAGAAATTAGCACATAGCTCAGATAAGCTAGCTCTCTATACAACCTCTTATTTGGACTCTATCATCTTGAATCTAGTTCGACCCCTAAATGCATCTACTCATATAGAGTAGTCACCTTGGTCACACAAACCCATAATCGAGCACCAGTATCCCTCTAAATGTCTACTACACTATGAAAAAACTCCCAAGACATAGTAGTCATACCTGTAGAATAAATTACAGAGGATGGACGAGTGGTATTTAAAGATACACCAACTTTCCTGAGGTCAAATCCTAGGCTAATAAACAAGTGGCTGGTGTCCCCTCTACCTGATAATAAAATCTCGAACCTCTCTCTGCTCCCCTATCTCAAGATCAATACTAACACCCACATCGCCTCCATGTACATCACCAGGCTTAGTAGAAATTGATGGACCCTCGGTCTGGGCCTAAGGTACTATGGCATGCTCACTTGATCTTCTAGGAAGGGCTAGATATGAAAGATCCTTCAAACTCTCTATCTGTATAGTGGCTATCATACGTACTTTGTCATCTACTCCTGGTATCCCAGGTACAACAGCCTTATCACATAATCTACAAATCATGCAAAGGAATTATAAATTCATCATCTCCCCAAATGCTCTATCATTGATCTCATGCTAGAGGATGGCTACAAAACCAATAGCATACCCAGCCATCATACTAGCAACCAAGACTGCTCAATCCCAAGTCAACACATTATTGAAATCACTAGATAATGGTCGATATTGGATGAGCAACCATAAAACCATAGCATCAAAAGAAAAACAAACCCTTCTTTATCACACCATGACCCTCAATCCTATAGGTCTCATCACCCAAGGGTGAAATATAGCTAGCTATCCACGTATCCATCTTAAATCTCTATTATCTATGCTCAGCCTCCCTTATATTATTTTTAATTATATGTGACTCTTTATCTGTAGTCACACTCAGTTGTGGATGCGAGAGTGATATAATCTAGACCAAAAATAATTTGATAAATTGTAACTGCTGAAAGATAACCCTAACCTCTCTCACAAGGTTTTAATCACAATATGGATGTCTGTGTGTCTCGTCGGGCATGGATATCTGCAAATAGGAAGAACTACTATAGCATGATATGATGTATAAAACTCATATTCCATAGTCAGGCTATAAGAATGAGTGGTCTAGTCATTTTCTCTAATTGACAACAATCAAAGAAAACCCACAACTATGGTACTCTACTAAACTAGAATGATTAATCCTATACTACTCATAAATTAGCCTGTTAGACCTGTCTTTGAAATATGACTATCTATGTCAAATATCTCTGGTATTCTCTCTACACACCACCTCGAATTCACCTCCTCAGGAGCTGCCTTTGAGGTATGTATGGGTGTAAATTTGTCCCTGATGTACTGGTGTACCCTCATGTGGAATGGGCATGTCATGGGAAGCCGGCTCTCTACCTTCCTCAAATAGGGGTACATTTGGCTGCCCTACATATATAGAAGTACTCTCCTCAGATTGGTGTACCATTGATGATTCCTCCTATTTTGCATCCTCACATGAATCTTGGGACCCCTCCTTATATTAGGGGTACTGATCCACTCTCTGTGTATCTAACTCAGAAAATTCTACCACCTAATCATCATGATCACTCAACAAAGGAGAATGTGGAGGTGATCTATCTCCATGCTGACTTTATCCTTGATCTATCTCAGGGGACTCTTCCCACCACCTTGATCTATTCGGCTTCCTCTTCTTAGAAAACTTTGGTGCCATGTGTACCTGAAAAAGTAGTTAATTTCCAACAAAAATGATGAATTGGAAAAGTTGAAGAAAAACTCAAAATTTAAAATTTCAATTTTTCCCCAATTTTCACCCTCTATAACTTATTTGAAGTCCCAACAGGTCCAATGTGCACAGACATATCAAGAACCATGATTTTAATAGCGAACTAACATGTTCAAACTTTGATATTCCTCTACTTATTCAAGTTCAACTTTTGGTTAGGGCTAACTTTAAGATTTAATTAAAAACAAGACCCTATATTATGATTTTAGGCTACCTCAAGGCTTCTACATATAAGAAAGATAGATTATATATATTTTTCATAGGAATACACATATCAACATGTTTATTTAATAAATAACTCAATACATATTCATTAAGAGTCATGAAATTTACCTCTTTTATGATAATCTGGAAGTGAACAATGAAGAAATATAGAAATGCCCAAGTTGGATCTTATTAATAGTGTGTTGGGAAAAGTTGGTACCTTAAACAAGTTTAGTTTTAGCCATTCTTTAAGTGTGGGATCCATTTATAATTTAAGAGGAAAGTTTGAATTAAAAGAGAAAAGTGAAGTTTTTAGAATTTGAATGAGTTAGAATGAGGTTTAAGGTGTTTAAATATTGGTAGAGGGGCTGATTTAGGTCTTATTTATGCCTTGGTGGGCCCAAAATTCAATTAAAATTTGGGCCCATTGGTTGAGAAATTTTGGCACCCACATGCGCCAGCCACATGTGGCCTACCATAGGGCGCATATGCCACATGCAACATGCATGTGCAGGGCACATGTAGGCCAAAGTTTTTTGCCCTCTTTCTTACATTCAGGACTTGGTATTTTTATGTGTTACCAGCTACTTATGATCCCATAACTTGTTTTATGGTCCCAAAAGTATGATTATATACCGAAGTCCACAACTTTCCATTCTCATCCTCAGAATTTTAATAATTTTAATTATTTCTCTACTTACCTAGCCTGTGTGGGACGCATAACCATGATGGGTCGGTTACATAGTATCCTTACCTTGAAATTTATGAATTTGGCAATTTTACCATATTCCAGGTATGTCATGAGATAAGAACCTACAAAAGAAAAAAAAAAGAAAAAGGTGAATAATAAAATAATGGGTTGCCTCCCACCCAATGCTTGAGGTATTGTCACGGCATGACATGGATGTGTTGGTAACTCAAACTTCACCAAGAAACCCATGGGTTTCCTCTTATGAAATGCTTGATTTAATGTCGTGGAATGACATGGATACCTTAATTACTCAAAATTCATCAATATACCCATTAGATTATCCTCTAGGGTCATCAATATGATCTATCACCGACACCACCCTGATGACAGTTTGCTACTTCATTGATTTTTTTTGGGAAATATGGCCTCCTAATCATTGACACTGATATTCATCTCTTTCTTTTCCATGTCAACTATCTCTCTATATGTGTCCATAAATGGTCTATCTAATATGATGGGCATCTCTATGTCAACCTCATAATAAAGAATAATAAAGTCAGCTGGAAATATGAAATTATCAACTCTCACAATCACATCAATTGAAATGCCCATAGGATTATTCACTGTGCGGTCAACAATCAATAACCACATTGCAGTCAGTTCTGGAGGTTTCAAGATTAATTTCTTAAATACTACCAGCGACATTAATTTTTTGTTGGCTCCTAAGTCACATAATGCTCTGGCTAATTGGGATGACCCAATAGTGCATGGTATATTGAATTCTCTAGGATTACCCTTTTTCTAGACGAAATATCTCATAGTAACTGCACTATAGTGGTGCAAACCATCAACATCCTCAATTGTAGATCCTTTTCTCTATGAAACCAATTGTTTCATAAACCTAGCATATCTAGTCATCTGCTCCAACACCTCAAAAAGATGAATATTCAAGCTTAACTATTTCTGCATCATAATAAATCACTTGAATTTTCCTTCATCTCATTTCTGCTTTGGTCATTGAGGAAAGGATGGGTGTGGTCTTTGAATTTTCCTTCTTTCTTGCTCAACAATCAAACCTTTATATCTTTTCTTACTAACTGCAATATCACCACATGTTTTTTCTTACCACAACAGGTGTCATCAATAAGAGCCTCAACATATCTTGGTGTTTCTGCAATAGGTAATGGGGTATCCTTAGTAGTCATACGACTCTTTGTGGTAATGGAAATAACATGACCATCATTTTTCAAAAATTTCATAGATTTTCATAAAAGGGTATCTGTCTGCCTCTGGTTCAGAGTTCCTAACATCTGACCAAACTACTGCTCTAACAGCTTGATGGTAGTGGCATTGGATTTATCCTTTTGGTTCATCCCTAAAATGTTTGTCTCAATCTCCTTAAGGACGATCTCCTTATTTTCTTGACCATTTACTAGCTTAGTCAACATCTCTTCCATTCATAATTCTACATCTCATTTGCCAGGCGGAATGTACCAATCTCCCTTATCTATGTAGTCATCCTTTTTCCTCAAGTCATCATCTCACTCGTTATTATGGTCTCTATATCTTTCATAATAGTTTTGACCTTGGTTCTCTTGCCGTTTGGCTCAGAAAACTGCCAACTAATGATCCAAATAGTTTGCTTTCTCCAATATTCTTACTTGTATGCTTTGGGAACTAAACCCTGTGCTTCTACTGCATTCACTTTTTGAAAAAATTATCACTGCAAACTACTTTGTCAATAGCTCAAGACCAGTTCTTAGCAGTATAACTCTTATGCTAATGAATCATCGCTACTTTCTAGTCCTAAGAGGTATAATAGCATGTGTTCCTGATCCCCTCTCAGCCTCCTAAGTATTCCACCCTTGATCAGTGAATGATATATTATCTAACATCTCTGAAGATACATCCCAACATAGTCTCATAATAGATCCTCTAGAGATAGTGTCTGTCATAGTTCTAGAACTGAAGTTCAAGTCTTTGTAGAAATCTCAAATAAGCTTGTCCCTAACATCTGATGGTTGAGCACCATACTCTGCTTTTTCTTGAACCTGAATATGCTTTATATGTTTCTTCTGACTATAGCTATCTAAAATTATAGATATAGTACTGAAGATGCAATATTCTAGATGCAGGAAAGAACAAATTCAAAAATTGCCTGCACAACTCATTCCATGTAGTGATAGATCCTCTTGGCACTTTTCCTAGCCATAAATGTGCTTCTCCTATGAGTGAGAAGGGGAAGAACCACAGTCAATGAGTTTTGCAATTCACCCCTGCAATGGTATACAAACTATACATCACAATGAAGTTTGCAAGGTGTGTGTTTGCATCATTTATAGGTAAGCATGCAAATACTTATTTCAGGTTTAGGAGTTGGATCAGTGTGCTTATTTTGTCAAAATTAATGCCTGGGGATAAAATAGGAGGGCTAATATCTCTAGTCTCTGCCAGCTCAATATATTACTAATCTTCTTCATCATTCTCGTACGACTACATATAGTGATATGATGGATTCACTTGAGGACGACCCCCTCTAGCTCTATTATAATTTTTGCTAAGTGTTGCTTCATGATCTGTTGTCGATCTCTTCTCAGCCAGCTTTACCACCCAAGCTATTCTCAAAGCTTCTTCTACTACCCTCCCTTTTTTTTCAACTTACAATAAAATCTCACCAATCTATCAATCAATAATATCCTAAACTCCTTTAGGAGGAAGCGGAGGCACATCATCACGAAGCCCTTCAAGAATGTCATCTCTTTTCTATTTCTTTATCTTACTTAGTGTTGTTTGATACTCTATGGATTCATATTGAAATATAGTAAGGGACTGGCTCTACTTTATGTTCTAGGTAGTGCACACCCAACTAAGAAAAAACAAGAAAAAAAAAACCCAAAAACTGCAACAACTTTAATTCATTAATCAATATCGTATTTTTGGCAGCGATGCCAAAGTTTTATAACACTCAAACTACACCTTCACTTAGAAGGTTACATGGTCTCTATCAAATATAGTAATCAAACGAATGTTGTGATCAAATCCCACGGGAATACATGGAACCGCGGATCTCAATTATCGTAATCAACAGGCAGAACTGAAAAGAAAATAATGGGTTTTGAGTAGCAATTTCAAACAAATGGTGAATATTAACTTGAATTTTAATCATTCATAGGTAAATACTAGGATTTTTTTCCCCCTAGATTCTCAACTTTATAGGCTTATCATGCTTTGTTGAACCAACTCAATACCTTGCATGCCAAATTGAAAAGTTATGTAATATTAACAGTCTTTTGGACAAGTTGACTAATTTCACACTTTACCTTTTGGGTCTTAGGATGTTGCCTTAATAACTTTTATCTTGATCACATTTAACTATTACCTTTTGAGTCTCTAGTTAGTAGATGAAAGCTAACCATCATACTCAGATAATACCTAGTAGCATAGATCGACAAATAACCATCAAATTACTATTGTAGTTATCATTCCCTAGTCACTGCTGCTCTTTTGAAGTAACTAGAAATAGTCTAGGAAGGATCCTAACATTTGCAACCATTAATATAACTATTAAATTAAAGATAATATAATGCATGTATGGGTATTAGTTCAGAATAACAATAGCACTTCCCCTACATCGTTAATCTGCCAGGGTTTCCAGAATGCTAGCAAATGGTTTTTAGCCTCTCATTCTTGTGAAGTAATAAAAAACATTCATGATTTAAATCATAAGATAAAATCACAATAATAAAAAGTAAAAACTTAAAACCTTAACTGAATTAATCAACCAAAATCAATACAAGAGAATTAAAAGATCAAAAATTGAAACTCAAAGTTAAAACATGTTTTTATGTATCAAGAGTGTGTAAATTCTACTAAAAAATACATAAGGATTATTATAGTACATAAGAAAACCTTAAATCCAAAGCCCGAATGAAAAAGGAAAAAAAAAGTTTGGTGGCCGCATGTGGTATCTATATGCGGCTGGCCTTTAGCGTATATGGCGCATGCAGCCTGTAGCTGGCGCATATGGTCATCACATATGCTTAGACCAAAAATTTCTTCAAGTTTTCTCTCAATATTATAGAATTCTGACACAAGCTTTGCCCAGATGCGCTCTACATGGGCTATATGCGGTCGGCATATTGACCTAGGTAGTTGTTGAAACTCTTTTTTTTGTTCTTCCTCAATTCTCGCACATTCTTTAGTTACGACTAAATTTGAAAGTGGCACAAACAACCATAATTGATCACATAAGTAGCCAAAAACACTTTTTATCATATTTTTCATGATCTTAGCATCCAAAACCTGGTTTCCTAAAAAACATACCAAAGCGCATCATATCTAACAAAACAGCCTTAGAAACTTGCATATTTTCCTTGTTTTAAGCACTAAAGTGCTATATTTCTATATCACATCATGTTTATGCCTAAGGTTCTAGTTTTCTATACGCTAATATCCATGTTTTGGCCCTCTAATTATGATCTAAATATTTTGATGTGTGAAGCCCTTCATGCATATTGGATCATGTCTTACATCACAGACCTTACCAGGAGTAGTGCAACAAATGTATATTATAATTGAATACTTTCACTTTTATTTTTGAAGCTTGTAATCTAGTCTCTAAGTTACTCTCCTTATGTCAGGATGAAAATAGTTATGGTAGATTAGTAATGTTTTTGATTACTTAGTGGATAATCTTTACAATAAGATTTTGGTGTGGCCACACGAACTAAAGTTATAGGTGTAACGGGAAGAATGATATGAAACTTTAGTTGTGTGAAAGAGTTAGGAGGGGAATATATGGTTAAATTATCAGTGATAGTGATAGAAGTTGCTGGGTTTTTTATGGGGCGATTCATAAAGTGTTGTAGTAAAGATAGGTTTGAATTTTGTGACTGATAGATACATGAACTATTGTTTTATGTGGCTGTTACTCTTCATAAGATATGATTTTGTTTGTCTATAACGATAGGACAGAGTAGAATTCTCTAATTAATGTAGAGCATAGGGACCCATAGCTTAAGATAATACTTGTAACACTTGATTAGGCTTTAAGATAGAAGCAGTGTATAGTGAAATTCAGGTTCTTATAATTTGTTTTATGGGGAAAGTATAAGCTTGAAATTGTGAAGTGTGGTATTAGTAGTTGAATTCATGGTTGAGAAGTTGTGCAGTACTTAAGGGCTATTGGTATAAGAACCACAATGTTAGAAATTTTATTTCTAACCCTCACATATTAAATACATTGATTTTTAACTCAAATTGTGTTTTGGTATGTTAATAGGATCATCTGGTGGATTTCTGAAACTTTTTAATGGGATTCCGGGTAGTTTTGAACTTTTGAGACAATGAGCCTCTACGATATCCCTGTATCATGATGGATGTTATCCGCAATAAGGACCATGAAATAGAGAATAATCTCCATATTAAGCTTTGTAGCATGGAGTATAGTCTCTGTGATAAGGTCTATGCCATAGCCCTATGTAATAATTATGTTGTTTTCGATATTTAACTTGGGGTAAGGTGCTTTGGGTCTCTTACCCCTTGTACCATCTTGGTCTCATTGTCACATGATTCGTGCTTAAATATATTACTTGGTGATACCATGAGACCCTTTTCTTTTGATTCCTATACATGATTTGTTGAGGGAGAATTATTAATTTGAAGTTCCATACTTTGTTCCATACTTCTAAAGCCTCAAAAGATTCATATCCAATATTTGAGGATGAATGATTCTAAGAGGGAGATAATGTAACACCCCTAATTTTTTGGCTAGAATTTAAACCATTATTCCTATATGTATAAACTTAAATACAATTAATTCTATATAAGTATAAGTTTCATGATCATTATCTTTGCTTGAAAAGTGTTTTTGAGGGGAAAAATGTTTGTACTAAATAATTAGAGTGAAGTAGAGTGAAGAACTTTTATTATCGACCAAATTTTGGAATTCGATTCTATAAAGGTCAATTTTGACCATATATAACTTCTATAATATAGTGAACTTTTGTGTTTGACACCCACCAAGACATAGATAATTGAGTCCGCTGTTAAGTACATCTAATTTTGCCTTAATCTGATACCCGAGAGAAAAAGTTATGAGCATTTTTTTGCGGAGATAGCAAGGGTCCATGATTTCAATATGGCTTATATCTTATCATGGAGATTACCATTTGTGACATTCTTGTACTTTAAATTTGGGAAAATGTGTTTCTTTTTTTAACTTGGGATGTGGGGTATTGAAGTTCTTTAACTTATAAACAACCTCTAAACACTATATTAACCAATTTCCATTATTTTTCACGACACAGCATCGATTATTACACTCACAATCTCCAAATCCCATGAAATCATAGGGTTTCATCATACATTCATCTTCCAGGTTCTAAGTTGCCAATTACTCATAAATATTTTTGCGTATAAGGCATGTATCTCTTTTCCTTACTTATACTTTTCTTAATGGCATGAATTGATTATTAATGCATGGTTTCAATGTGGGTTTTGTTATTGTTGAGGGATTTTGATATGATTGGTCTTTAAATTAAGTTTCCATGGTTTATTATGAAATATTCATGTTTTATGTCAAATATTGATCTTTGTGAGCTACATGGGAGTGGTGAATTGTAATACCCCATATATTTCCAAGCTAGGAAATGAATCAGTTCTCCTATGTATGAAACCTCATATCCTATGATTCATATTTGAGTACATGATTTACAATGAGTATACTAGTGATAAGATAGATTATGATATGTTAAGAATTCTCATGTGAGTCACTCAAAGTAAGGCAAGCTAATATCTTTTGGATCCATTAGGTTTTAGTGTGTAAATCCACAAGAGTGACCTTTGAACGAGGATAACTTAATTTATATGTGACATTTTTTCAGATTTAGACATACGAAATTGTAGAGAATCAAATTAGCTTCCCAACGATTCCAATTTTATAAAGATTCGACACCCGATAAAGAAGTTATGGCCCTGCAAAGTAGGAGTGCGATGCATAAGCAATCACACATAGTTACCGGAACAAGTGTGCGACAGGTTGTGCGGTGCAAACCCTCAAGTGTGTGATAGCATGTGTGACGCACACCTTGTCTTATGCGATAGCATGTGCGGCTCCCACCTTAGCATGTGCGATGAGGTGTGTGATACACACTTATAATTTCAGCCACGAAAAACTCTTAGTTTTTGAGTTATTTTGAGGATAATTAAGTTTTTTAACACTCCTTACAAGTCGCAATACTTAACCTCACAAAATATATAGCTTCTAATCACATTACAACCCTATTAACATCTTAAGTTCATTATCCAAGAGCACAAGAATGAGAAAAACTACTAGGGTTGCATAATCAAGCTTGAAGGTCCGATCTTTGAACAATTTCGTCGCCATTAAGGTATGTGTAGTGTTCATCCATGGATTCCTTTCATTCGTGGAGTTCAAGAATCAATATTTGATAATAAAATTGAGAATGTGTTGTGGTGATATGTTTATATTCATGTTGTTGTTTGTGATTTTTGTTATAGAGTGGGAATTTGATTAACTTCCAGGAAGATTGTGGTCATATAGTTGGAACCCATGAATTTGGGTGGATTAAAGTGTTGTAAGATTGTAAATACACCTGATCTTTAAAGAGTGCATGTAAGGTATTTGATAAAATATCTAAGAGACTAGAAATCATGCATTATACTAAATTGTGACTAAGTGAAGGATTCATGATAGGCCTCTATGATTCAATGTCCTCCATGTTGATAATGTGTCTTGTGAACACTGTTGGATTACTCATGAACTAGTCTTATGGAATTATGCTATGCTTACATGCAAAACCCACTCATGTTCAAGATGTAGAATACCCATGTACTCCATGAAATTCCCCAAGTTGTGATATTATGGATTGTGGTTGTAATATGTAATAAGCATGATATTGAAATCTATGCAAGTATATACATGTTGTATGATCAAGTCAGTCATGTGTGTTAGTTTCTTTCCATCGAGTCCTGGGGGTACTTGTACTTGGAAAATATAGCTGTGTGCCTAGAGCCATGTCATGTTTTTATGATACTCTCAGTCAAGCATGATATATAGAAATCAATCAGTCATGTGACTCAGGAAAACTCAGTAATCTCAGTAGTTCAGTATTCTCAGTAATCTCAGTGCTCAGTAACCTCAGTAATCATAGTAAATCTCAATAACTTTAGTGATCTTAATTAGTCCTCAAAACTCATTATATTCCATCCGTCATCGGAATTCGGTAAACTCAGTCTTAGTTCTTCTAAACAAAACCATTAGTATTAGTTCAGTTAATCAGTATCAGTTCTGCATATCAGTTCACCTAAGTTATTTAGTTTAGCCCAATTATTCAGTTTGTGTCTTTCAAATAGGAGTAGGATTCAACACCGAGCGAACCTAGGGGTGGGGGCTCACCCGCTAGAATAGGACTGAGATCCCTAGAAACAATCCCTAAGTTCTAGAACTATATTGCCAGCGGAGGTACGAGATGTCACCTATTAGATAGGACTGACATACTCAGGGTCCACCCGTTAGCACATTTATATGTATAGGACTGATCCCTAGAGTCACCCGCGAGATTAGGACTGACTCCATAGTAGATGTCTTTACTGGTAGCGCGGTACTGATATCCTTCCTGTTAGGGCAGAAATTAGACCCCAATTAGCTTAGCTTGGGGCATGTCGGTTAGAAGAACACATCCCATAGTTTCAGTTACAGAATCAGGGCTTTCAGACACAGTCAATTTAGCTTAGTAGTACAGATTTAGTATTGTTAGATACATTCAATGCTTATGATTGTAAATAGATTTCAAGATCACCCATTAGCTAGGACTGATCTCAACTATGATTAATCAGTATCAGAATCATAGATTTAAAGATCACCCGCTATATAGGACTGATCTCAAACTAAGTCAAATCATCCTTATTATCAGTATACTCATGATTACCTGCTAGATAGGACTAATCTCAGATTTAGTTACTCCAAGTAGAATGGAACTCAGATAGATCCATCAGAACTTAGACTATCAGATACAATCGCTCAATATTGGTTATATCAATTAGTTCGATCATTATAGTTATATCAGCTATATCAGTTGGCATAGCTCACGTTACTAGTATTCAGTTTCAGGACTGCTAGACACAGTGATTCAAACTAGTTCTTCATAATTTGAACTGTCAGAAATAGTCAATAATCTATTCAGTACCTTAGTAATAGTAAAGTCGTGTCATCAGTATTCAGACTCAGTAATCAGCATCATCACACTTTGCATTTAACCTACCTCACTCGTATACTTTGTATATTCATATGTACTGACGCACTTGCGCTATGGTGCTTTCTCTTATGTTACACCACAGGTTCAGAGGCACAAGCTCCAGATCAGCAGTAGCATTCTAGTGTTCAGAGTTTGCAGTGAGTCCTTCTCATTCGAGGACGATATGATTATTCTTATATTTACTATTCAGTCGCTAGATGAAGTTAGTTGGAGACATGTTTCTTCAAATCCTTATTCAGTTCAGTTAGAGGCCTTCAGACTAGATGTCAGATTAGATATTCAGATCTCCTTATTTTCAATATTTATGATTTATTTTGGTATTGTTATGCTTTTTTCAGACATTTTGTTATCAAATGTTTATTCAGTTTGAACCTTATGGACTTTTGATGTTCATGTTTCTGCATTTTATATATATATTATGTAGTATATAGGTACAGATATCAGTCATGGGTTAGCTTGTAGTCCTTCGGGGTTATGAACACCGTGTAGCATTCTAGTTCAGAAAATTAGGCTGTTACATGAATAAAATGAGGGGTCATGTTTAAACCCCAATTTGATGATTTTGCCTTCATTTATGATTTGAAAATAATGTTCCCTCAACCTATCTATGAAATAGATAATGAATATGATTTTGTAACATAGTTTGGCTTGTTCAATATAATAATGCGTTGGTATATAAGGTTAATGAACCATAGTTTGATCTTATTGAACTTGGGGTACGTTGATTCCCCGTGTGAATGCCAATTTGATTTAATAAATTAGAGTCCCAAATGGCTAAGAGTTGATAGTGTAATAATGAACTTTCCAATGTTGTTGGTATGGAGATACCGATGGAAAACCTTAATGCATAATTGGGTCAATTAATGGAAATGTCTGTTAAATGCTTTAATTCAGCTTAAAAAAGGGTTGTGTAGCTAGCCATGGAAGGTGTAGGTCCCCGAAGGAAAAATAATGAAAACTGAGCTACCCGGTGTATAGGTCGATATAGCTTGAGGGTTCAAATCCCTTTCTTAGAGCAAGTGGTTCAGGTCTACCTTATTATATGATTGGGAGGTTTGAGTCCCCCATCTTACATTACATGATCGGGTGCTTAAGTTACCTTAGTATATCATTGGGAGGTTAGAGTCCCACGTACATATATATGATATTATTTTCTAGTTCATATGACAAATACGTGGGCCCGACTAGGGGGTGATAGCTGAGGCCCATATAGCTTGTGGGTACTATTATATGAAGGTTAAGCTACATAGTCCAGGTTATTATTTTCTAAACATTCATGTTCAACCTTGTTCCCTACTCCAACATATGATATATATATATATATACATATATATATATATACACACACATACACATACATACATATATATATTTATACATACATACAAATATATCTGAATGTATGTATTTGCATTTGATGTTGTCCATGAGTGTCGATTGGATTTGAATCATTAAACATGGAATTATCTTTTCACTTATCCTTGAGTTACATGCTAGCGCTCCAATCGCTAATCATCATCATAAGTTGTATCCCCATATGATATAGGAACTGACCATACTCCTACTCCTTTGGAACAGTGATTAGGTGACGTGGGACAGCTCGTGAGTTAGATTGAAATGGTAAGTTTCCCTACTTTGGAAGGACCATTTCATGATATGGATTTCATAATGTTTTGTTTCATTCATTTGGACTAGTTTTTGGCTATAGTCGAGTGCATTTCACGACTAATATATATTTGGTTCTGTTAGAGGTTGTGTTGGATAGTACTGTAGACACCGGAATGATTTTTGAACTCGTAGACTTTTTTGGGTCTGACTCATATTCATATATCTCATTTTATAATTGGATTTTCATTCTTATATAGTATTTTGAATCGGATTACTAGGATAATGGGGTGGTCTTTGGTCCTTGGTGGACTTTAGAGGCCCGTCACAGCCATGCCCTGGTTTGGATCATGACATTACCATTGCTGATTTAAATAAAGCTAATGGTGAAAAGAGGACTTTATTAATGGAAAGAAGAGTCTGGGAACTTAAACTTGAAGTTTATGAAATAGAAAAAGATTTTCTCTAAGAAGAAGTGAATGAATTAAAAGTCAAAGTCAATAGTTTTGAAAAACATCCAGTCACAACATTATCAGATCCAAACAGTTGACTAATTCTACTATGTAGGTTAACAAATCAAAAAGTGGTATATCTATGTATGTTAATAGTTATTATAGTTGTAAAGGGTCTCAATGGTTGACTAACTGTGTGATTCAACCAAAGGGTGCAACCACAGTCATAATACCTATCATAATAAATATTATAGATGTGATAGATCTCAATGGTCAGCTAACTCCAGTAGGTCAATCAAATAAACCAATCATATTCATAATACCTATTATACAACTGATGAATGATACTCAACTTCTTTCCATTATTATGCTAAACCTGGTCATAAATATTAAAATTAAAGGTTTTGTTTTAGAATCTTGCAAATGGATTCGGAGACCCAAAATATAGTCAACAATTCCAAGGACAAACCATGAGGGACCAAACTATACTTTGGTAACAATAATTAAGTGGTGTATTTGTTTTGCAGGAACGCCACTCAAAATCTAAAGGGAAATGGTATCTTGAAATGGATGTTCAAATCGCATTACTAGAAATAAGAGCCTATTTAAAACAGTACCTAATTTTGATGAAACTGATATTATCTTTGGAGACAACTCCAAAGGTATAGTAATAGGTATGCACTATATGATTAAATGAATCATGTGCTATCACTAGTGATTATTTGGTTAAAATATTGAAGTCTAATTTGCTAAGCATAAGTCAACTGTGTGATGTTGGTCTATAAGTAAGATTAAAAAATGATGTATGTATAATTGAAAGGAATTGTAGGAAAATTCTAATTAGAAATATAAATAGGAATATGTATATCCTAGACTCTATTAAAGGAACAAAAGGACATATTTGTCTTGCCTCCATTTGTAAAGATACTTGGGGTTTGCTATAAAAACCTTGGTCATGCAAGTATGAGACAAATTGAAAAGCTATCCAAACATGAACTGGTGACTGGTCTTCCAAAGCTTGATTACAAAAAGGCTCACAACTGTGATGCTTGTAAACTTTGTAAGTAAATTAGAAATTCTTGTTGTGTCAAAGATATTGCCTTTACCACTAAACCAGTGCGGATACTTCATATGGATATGTTTAGTCCTACTCGAATACTAGCATTGGTGGTAAAAGGTATGCTTTTGTGATTAATGATAAATTGTTATTCTCGAGTTACTTGGGATATGGTTCTTGCTAAGATGATACTTTAATTTTGAAGTTTTAGGTGAAAAGGTTTAAAAAAGTAAAGGTTACTACAGCTTCTCCATTAGAAATGATCATGGAGGACAATTTTAAAACAGGGATTTTGAAACCTTATGTAACAATTAAAATTGAACTCACAACTTCTTTGCTCCAAGATCTTCTCAAAATAATAGAGTAGTCGAACAAAAGAATAGAACTCTTCAAGACATAACACGAACCATCATTTCTGAGAAATCCCTACCTCACAAATCTAGGGAAGAAGCTATTAGTACTACTTTTCATATTTTAAATTGATATCTCACTAGACCTATCCTAAAGAAACTATGAGCTTAGGAATATCAAAAGGCCTAATATCAGACACTTTCTTGGTAAGGACAACATTGGTAAGTTTGATCCTTGAAATGATGAAGGTATTTTCATGGGTTACTATAATTAAAGTAGACCCAATAGAACTTTTAATAAATTCTCTTTTTGCATTGAAAAATTTATGCATGTTGTTTTTTATGATACTATTAATTTTGTGAAGTATGCTAGTTTTGTAGATGGTGAATTTGAGAAGGTATAGGTAAGACAATCTACTTCTTCTGAAGCTATCACTTCTTTAGAGTCGACTATTATTGAGACTGATCAACTAAGTGTGGTTTTAAATGATCAATTCAAATTAGAAACAATCCTAAATTAATGGTAAAGCAAACTATACTATCCAGAGAAATTAATCATTGGTGATCTAAAAGAAGGTATTAAGACATGAGATTATAGTAAAAAAAGTACAAATATGGCTCTCATTTCTTAACTTGAACCAAAGAATGTAAAAGAAGCCTTGAAATATGAAATCTATGTTAAAGCAATAGTAGAGGGTCTTGAGCAATTTGATAAAAACAGTATGGACTCGTGTTCCCAAACAAGAGAATTCCACAATAATTGGAACAAAATGGGTATCCATAAATAAATTGGATGAATCAAGTAAAGTAATTCAAAATAAAGACTGCGTAGTTGCTCAAGGCTATTCTCAACAATAAAGATTTGACTGTGATGATACTTTTGCACCTATATCAAGGTTGGAATCTATTCAAACAATGCTTTCCTATGCTTCTCACTAGATTTTACTTTTTCAAATGGATGTCACAGGTTACTTCTTAAATAGTTTCATTAATGAACAACTTTTTGTAAAATAACCCTTTAGTTTTGAAAATAAAAAAATTTTCTATCAAGTCTTTAAGATATCAAAAAAGTTAATGGTTTAAAATAAGCACCTAGTGCATGGTATGATAGGTTAAGCAATTTCTTAACTGACCATGATATTTCTTGTGGAAAAATTAATACTACCTTATTTATTTAATGAACCTCCTTCGGAGATATTATTATTCAAATATATATATATATATATATATATTATAAAATTATATTTGGAAGTTCTAATGTTGTCGTATGCAAGAAATTTTCTAAGCTCATGCATAATGAGTTTGTAATGAGTATGATGGGAGAGTAAACTTTCTTATTGCGTTTACAAATCCATCAGTTGATTGAAGGCACTTTCATATCCTAAGGTAAGTACTCCAAAGAACTCATTTACTAATTTATAATGGAAAATGCTAAACCATCCAGTATTCTAATAGGCTCTACATCTGTTCATGAGTCAAGCAATGATGGTATGTCCATTGATGAAACAAACTATTGAGGTATCATTGTCTCTCTTTTATATCTTACTACTAATCGACCAGCCATACTATTCAGTATTTTCAAATGTGCCAGATTTATTTAGCTCCTAAAGAATCTCATTTGACTGCAGTAAAATGTATTATTAGATATCTGGTTGGAATAAGATCTTATGGATTTTGGTACCCTAAATCTAATGACCCTGATCTAAAAGGTTTCTTCGATGTGGAACTCATGGAATAGAAAAATTACTAGTGGAACTCATCAATTCATAGGAAAATCTCTTGTCTCATGGAATAGCCTGAAACAAAAATAAGTTTCTCTATTTACCACATAATTTGAATATATTGTTATTGGGTTGTGTTGTGCTCAAATTCTTTGGATGTCTAATTGTAATACCACAAAAAAATGAAAATTAATATTAGTTCCATATTTCAATCTTATGCATACTACATCATGGTTCTTTGGTAGTTTCATGATCAAGTTTGATGTCAATTAAGGTCTCCAATACATCCTAGCTTTAGGCAAATCAAAACATTACTTAATGATTGAATTCTTGGGAAGGATATTGGTATAGTCAACTTCAAATGAGCATATCTTGAATTATACTATGAATTTTTAAGCTCATGACCCACTAGCAGATATATAATTGAATTAGCTTTTCTACGATACAAATTTTGCCCAAATTCGATATCGGAGCAAAACGTTATACCCATTTTACTTGAGCATATTAGCCTGGCAACTAATTGACGACATGAGTTGATGGATAATCAAATATGTGACGAGTTATCAGCTCATGTTGTCAACCTTAGGCAGAAATTCATAAATTTCAGCATCAAGTGACGACATAAGCTGATTGCTTGTCACATATGTGACGACATCAACTCAATGTCGTTGATGTCGTAAGCCGCAAAATTCACCATTTTCCATATGATTTTGGAGGGGTATTTTTGTATTTTCCCTTCACCCCAAGGCTCCATAAACCCTTTCAGACTCTATTTCACAAAACTACATTTTTTTCTCTCAAAATTCTCTCAAGAATAAGAAAAGGGGTTTCCAATTCAAGATCCAATCTCAAGGATTCTTCCGTCAATATTCCCAAATTAAGTATCAAGGTATGTCATGTGTTGATTCATGGGTCTCTTTCACCCATAAAGCTCAATAATCTCTTTTAAAAATCCAAAATTTCTGTATTGATGAATGTTCATGATTTAAATTGAATTGAAATTCCTGTTAATGATTTTGTGGGGTTTTGATTTATGTTTTAAATTACATATTCCAATGATTGACCCTAGTACATGAAGATTTGCATAATAGTCATGATAAACCCCCTTTAATTTATAAGTTGATTGATTTATCCATGATTATTAGATATGTTGCTGATGGTATAACCAAAGCAGATCCCCATGTGTTTAACAAAATGCCTATGTGAAGGAAAAGTGTCATACTAGTATAATAATATAAAATGTCCATTCATGTACAAGTTTATGACCGTCAAGTGTTTAATGAAATGTCTTAGTGAATGAATTATGGATATACGTGTAGCTATTGTGGTGCTTTAGAACTTGTACTTCATGAAATTTCCAAATAAATGTATTATAGATTCTGATATTGGTCATATATTCAAGAAAGTCATGCTTTGTCAACTTTTTCCCATCCAGTCCTGGGGGTACTTGTACCCAAAAAATATAGCTATGTGCCTAGAGTTAGCATCATGTTTTCACGATATCCTTAGTCAAGCCATGATCTGTAGAACTCTGTCAGTCATGTAACTCAGGAAAGCTCAATAATACAGTAATTTCAGCAATATTCCATCAGTCAATGGAAACTCAGTTAATTTAGTCCATTTTGGTTCAGCAATCCATGTTCAGTGTCTATTAAGATGGGAGTAAGAATTAGCATCGAGTGAACCCAAAGATTGGAACACACACTGTCATATGAGGGTGTGATTCTTAGAAGTCCTTTTTGCATTCCATAAATATGTAGCCAGTATAGGTTGAGACATCAACACTGTCAGATAAGGGTTGTTGTGGTGGATAAACATTGTCAGATGAGGGTCCTACCATTCTCTTTTGGGGACACTGTCAGATAAGTATCACTAATAGCTTGTCCTTACCAGTGGCACGATATTGATTCCCTTTAAATTACGGTTATAGATTGGGCCCCAATACAACTATATTGTATTATATAGGGCATATTGGTCTGATAACTACTTCTCACAGTTTCAGTTACAGATCAGGACTGTCAGATACAGTCATTCAGTATTAGTAATAGAACTTACATATTTCTACAAAATTCAGGATAGTCAGATGCAGTAATCTTAGAATAGAATGGAACTCAGCTAGTTCTATCAAAATTTAGACCATCAGATACAATCACTCAGTATTAGTTATTTCAGTTATACAATTATTAGTATCTTATGTTATCAGTACTAAGATTCAGTAATCATGTTATCACGAACTCTGTTATAGTTATTATGTATTGACGCATGTATTCTTACGTTTTTGTTGTTCATTTAGTTAGTATAGTTCAAGCAAGTGAACCCTTTGCATTTAGCCTACCTCACATGCATGCCAGTACATTCAATCATACTGACCCATTTCTGCTATGATGTTTTATACCATTGGTTCATAAGCACAAGCTTTAGAGCATCATTAGCATTCTAATACTCAGTAGTTAGAGTCAACAGTGAGTCGTTATCCTTCGAGGACATGAGTTGTATCTTATTATTTCAGTACTTAGTTTATTATAGTAGTTAGAGTTAGTTGGAGAGATATCCTATCAACTCCTTATTTAGACAGTTAGAGGTTTTTCAGACTATTATGTTCAGTTAGTTTATTAGTTTATTTTGGGTATTTCATACCCCACACAGATGTTTTATTTTATTAGATATTATGTCTTAGTTTTGAACCTTACGATCTTACAACCTTTATTTCTGCATTAACACAGTATATTATGCATTGTTCAGTAATAGATATCAGTCATGTGTTAGCTTGTGGTCCTTCAAGGTTAGGAGCACCGCATAGTATTCCTGATACCAGATTCAGGGTGTTACAAAATTGGTATCAGAGCCTGAAGTTTAATAGTGTCCTAGGAAGTCTGAAAGTCACTTCTAGTAGTGTCTTAGGCATGGGTGTGTTTTGTGCCACATTTATGTGTAGGAGACTATAAGATTATTAGGAAAAGTTTGCCTTCTTTCAGTATTCATGTCATGCCAGTGATCATAATATTAATCTAATCTCTCAGTCTAATTCATTTCTCTCTTTCTTCAACAGAACATACCTCCTAAAAGAAGAAACAGGAATTAGCCAGCTCCTATGATTGAAGATCCTTTGGGAGAACATGTTTCTCATGAATAGTTCAGAGTTGTATTTACTACTTATTCTCAGTCAGTTTCTACTCAGAATGTATGACCATGTATCATTCCAGCCAATCCAGTGGCCAATTCAGCTGCAGCCAGTATTTGGGACTTCACTCGTATGAATCCTCCATCCTTTCTCGGGTCTAAGACAGATAAGGACACTTAAGAATTTATCAATTAGTTTTAGAAGGTTACAGATACCTTGAGGGTTACTTCTAGTGAGAGTGCTGAGCTAGCTTCATATTAGTTGTAGGATGTTTCCCACACTTGGTACAAGTAGTGGAAGTAAGAAAGGTCAGTTGATGTAGGACCTACAGAGTAGGATTAGTTTGTCACCGCGTTCTTAGAAAGGTTTTTTCCCCTAGAGCTAAGAGAAACTAAGGTGTTAGAATCCATAAACCTCAAGCAGGGCGATATGACAGTGAAAGAGTATTCTTTTAGGTTTACTCAATCATCCAGATATGCTCCTTATGTGGTTGCGGACAGTAGGGCCATGATGAGTTAGTTTGTTTCTGGGGTAAATGATAGTGTGGTCAATAAGTGTAGGTCTATGATGTTGAATAGTGACATGACTTTATCCAGGATTATGACTCTTGCTCAGTATATAGAGGCACAAAATATTAAGATAAGGGAGGAGCAGAATAAGAGAGCAAGTACAAGTAGTTTCAACTTTGCTCAGCCCAAATTAGAAGGAGGAAATCGTTATCAGCTTCTTCCTAAGTCATCAATTCCAGCTCCTTTTTCGGCTAGTGCTCCAACTTCTTAGTTTAGGGATGGTAATAGATATAGGATGCCAGGCTCTAAGTCTCAGGGTAGTGTCAGCAATGCCTGAACTAATCCCCTTTATCATACTTGTAATAAAAAATATAAGGGTGTTTGCAGAGCTGGCAGTGATGTCTATTGTAGATGTGGAACGCCAGGCCACAAAGTCATAGATTGTCCCTAGTCAGGTTATCAGGGTCAGCAAAACTGTTCCTCAACTGAATTCGGTCGCCCGAATTTGTAGGATGCCACTTCTAGTGCTACTAGTGGGCAACTCCCAAAAAGAATTTATGCTCTCCAGTCCTGACAGGATCAGGAAATTTCTCCTGATGTGGTTACTGGTATGTTACAGATCTTTCACTTGTATATTTATGCTTTGCTAGATCCAGGTGCTTCCTTGTCTTTTGTTAGTGCTTATATAGCAGGCAATTTTAGAATTTGACTTGAAATTGTAGTATAGCTCTTTTTAGTCTCTACCCTAGTGGGTAAAACTATCATCGCCCAACAAGTATACATGAACTATCTAGTTATGACATTTCAGAAAGTTACTTTAGTGGACTTAGTCGAATAAGATATGACTGATTTGTATGTCATTCTGAGCATGGATTGGCTTCACTCCTGCTATGCCATAGTTAACTGCTAAAATAGTATAGTCTAGTTCCAATTTTCGAATGAACCCATCCTAGAGTAGAGGGATCCAATCATCAAAAGAAGGTTGAAATGTGGATAAAAAGTGGTAAACAAAGTAATTTAGACCTACGTCAGATCAAAAAATTTCAGTACGACCTACTTGAAATTAAAAATAAAAAAACTTGATTAAACATTTTGTGTGGCCCTATTTAATTGTTCGAAATGTAAAAAAAAAAAAAAATTGTTTATCACCTAAAATTTAGATATTACTCGAGTAAATAAAACTTATACCATAATTTAAAAACTAAATAAATTGAATCATTGAAAAAAGTAAAGATAATTACCTTTAATTATTTATTTTTAATGTTCCAAATTGAAAACAAATGTATGGAAAATAATGAATACCGTATTCTGTGCGTTGTAACGCATGATGTTCCTTGAAATAGACAATCTCATAATAAAGAAACTACATGTGAAATGAAAAAAATATATATAAGAAGAAGAAACAAAACTTCTTTTATTGGAGTCAGGAAATCCCCTTATTGCAATCCTTTTACAGGGATTGCAATTTTGTGGTACAGGGATCTCTGTGCATAGTTTGAATAATCTGGGGAGCAAGTGAAATGGGGAATAAGGCGAGATATTTCCTTCTTTCTTCGAAGAATGGACTCCGCTCATCCAAATTAACCTTGCAGTTAATAGAAATATCCCCATTTCATCTGCTCCTTTTCTCCCTACTATATTTTGTCATTTCTTTCCCTATGACTGTTCGTGGAGATGACGTAAATCCATTGCGATTACCTTCTGAACACGACAACCAAGAAATATGTCCCTTAATGCCTCCGTTGGTAGGAGATCATCGTTCATGTCCCATTAAGTGCTTTCGTCCCGACCCTGTCTGCGGGATCGATGGTAAAACTTATTGGTGTGGTTGCGCTGATGCACGTTGTGCAGGTATACGTGTGACAAAATTAGGTTTTTGTGAAGTAGGGAATGGAGGGTCTGCACCTGTTTCAGGCCAAGTCCTTCTTTTGCTTCATATTGTTTGGCTTATATTGCTTGGTATTTTTGGTTTGCTTGGGCTTCTTTGAATGATTTGATCAACTGTGTTTGATTTTGCTTGGGGGGAAGAAACAAAGATTCATCAACTCACATTCTCTTCCTAGTTATATCAACCTTTTTTTAAAATCATTCTCTTTAACTAATAGAGGTTAATTAGATTTTTTTTTTTGGACAGTAAGATTTGTACATCCATTCTTTCATTTTTTTCTCAACATTTGTACATCAATTCTCTGGAGTAGTATGTTATTAATGTATACGCTGTCTAAGGGAAATTGGCGGCTTACTATTATAGGGGTTGTTCTCTATCGTTTTTGTTTAAATCAATACAATTCTTTAAGATTTAGATATTTTGCATCATTTTTTACTTATATTATTCACAACTCAATCTTAATTGTATTTTATAGCCATCAAATTTAACCAATCCTTTAAAGCGTTAATTAAGTACATCCTATATAAAGTTGGTAATTAGCTCATGCGTACATACAAATGAGGGTAGCTTTAACACATCCATCTTTTTCCTTGTTTCCTTCTTTATATTAATTTGGCAATATTCTTCCATGTAGTTATGCAAAAGACGTTCATATTTTTAGTAGTTTCTGTTTGACGTTATTCATATTGTTAGTAATTGTTTAAATAAATAATTTTTAGGGAAAATGCCTTGTTTCAACCTGAAGTATACATGAAATTGCTGAACACACCTGAACTTTAGGAGGGTCTTTTACCTGCTGGAATAATTAAAATCGTATTTTTGGCAACCTTAATGCCTACGTGGCACATACATGGCACATCAGTGAATCAACACACTGAAGGTCCGCGTAGGCACACGTATGTGCCATGTATGTACCACGTAGGTACTAAGGTTGCCAAAAATACGGTTTTAATTAGTCCAGGATAATAGGATCCTCCTAAAGTTTGGGTGTATCTCATAAATTTCGTGTATAATTTAGGGTGGAAAAGGTGCATTTTCTCTAATTTATATTTTGATGAAAAGGTGTGTCTCTTATTGAAAGGGTGTGTCTTTTATTGAAAGGATGTCGTTCTTTTATTGAAAAGGTGTATCTTTTAATAAAGGTTATGTTGTTTAAAAATTTAACTATATAAATTGTTCAAGTGTTGTTTTGCAGAACAACTTTTCCTTCTTATCAATTCTCTGCAAATAAACTTTTTTCTTCCCAACAAAAGATCTAGTGTTAGATCATCCTTAGTGACAAGGAGAAAAAAGAGGGCCTCCTTATTTACCAAAATAACATTAAGACTTTGTTTTTTGTAGTAACTCCTCTGATCTCATGGAATATAACTTCAAAGGTAGCCCCTTTATTTGATGGAATGGACGGACTGATAGTGAAAGCATCTTTAAGAGATTGGATAGGCTACTTGGGAATTAGGAATTTCTAGGAATGTTTGGTTTAGTTAAAATGGAAAATTTATCCAGAACAGGTTTAGACCATGCTCCTCTACTTTTATATTGTGAAAATCAGGCCTATGACTTCTGAAGACCCTTCAGGTTCCTCAAATTTTGAACAGAGAAGAATGATTTCTAGCAAGTTGTACTAGAAAGTTGGATTTCTTATGAAGAAGATGAAGTTTTTATCAACCTCAAGAAAAAGCTAAAGATGACCAAAATTACTCTATATAGATGGAGTAAAGAAAGTTTTGGTGATATCTTTAATTAATTGGTGATTTGGGAGAAAATTGTTACACTAGAAAAAGAACTCTTTGAGAAAAAACCTAATACTAAGAATAGAATGGTCCTTCAAAGACTACAAGCAGAGTGAAGAAGGCATATTCATTTTGAAGGAATTCTAGAGGCAGAAAGTTGGGATTCAATGGTTTTTTTAGGGTTAAAAGAATACTAAATTTTTTAACAACTTGGTCAAAGCCAGAAGGAAAAGATTACTTATTTTAGAAATTAAAAAGGCTGATAATCAATGGATTAAAGATGTTTATTAGTTTGGTAATGAGGTCGTCAACTTTTTTCAAGATCAGTTTGCAGGAAGAAGCATTGACACTTTTTTACCTTTACTAAATCATATTCAAATTTTGGTTTCAGAAGACACTAATGTTTTGATTAATGCACTTCCATCATTGTAATAAGTTATTGTAGTTGTTTTTGAATTGAATGGTAAAAGCTCATGTGGTCCAGATGGTCTCACAATGCATTTTTGCCAAAAATATTGGGATATAGTTGGTATGGATGAGTAGAAGATAGTGAAAGCTTTGTTTGAGTGTTTTTTGATTTTCAAATTCATTAATCCTACTAATTTGGTTCTACTATAAAAAAGATATAGTACATTATTTTTCTGATATAAGACCAATCCGTTTGAGCAATATCTTAAATAAAGTGATTTCTGAGTTACTGCTTGACATAATTAAAGGGGTTTATAGAAAATTATATGCAGATATTAAACTCAGAGGAAAATCTTTTAATGTGGTGATTAAATTAGACATGGTTAAGGCATATGATAGAGTAGCATGAAAGTTTCTGCTGACAGTTTTGGAGAAATTGGGTTTTGATTCTAATGAGGTGGATAAAATTTGGAGAGTTTTGACTAATAATTGGTATTCTATTCTGATAAATGGTTGAGTACATCTTTTTTTTCATTCTACTAGAGAAGTGAAGTAGAGTGATCCTCTATCCCCTTCATTCTTTTTTTTGGCTGCATAAGTATTGTCCAAAGCTCTAAATTCTGTATTTTTTGAATTTGGTTACAGATATTATGGGATGCCTAAGTGGAGTGAAAATATTAATCATTTGGCTTATGCAGATGATACAATCATTATTGTTTCAATGGAGAATTTATTTTTGTATATGATTATGAAGATTCTTAGTTATTATAAAAATTCATATGGCCAATTAATCAATAAAGAAAAAAGTTTCTTCTTATCTACCATAAAACTGATCATTCTGACATTAGGACAGTTTAGAAAATTACTAGATTTTTTAAAGGTAAGTTTTCTTTAATCCATCTTTGTTGTCCTTTTGATCATGCCCAAAAGAGAGTTTATTTTGCTGAATTGTTTTATAAAGTGGATAACAAACTTCTGGCATATAAAGGAAGATGTTATCCTTTGGTGGCAAGGCAGTTTTAATTCAGAATGTCCTTATCATTATGTCCTGATCAGTATTCCTATTTATCTATTATCTGCCATCATACCTCCTAAATGTGTTCTTTATGATTTGTATTAGTTATTTTTAAGATTTCTATGGAACTTTAAGGAGGTCGATAGAAACAGACACTAGGTGTCTTGGAATGATATTTGCATACTGAAAGATAAAGGTGGTTTGGGCGTTAGATACCTCTTTGATGTTTTTAGGGCACTTTTTTCCAATATTTAGTGGATTTTTTGGGTTCAACAGACTTTTTGGACCAACTTTATATGAAATAAGTACTAATGGTTGAATAGAAAGATAATTCATTAATTTTGAAGCATATGTTGGAGGCTAGAAGCGTTTTTGATCAAGAAATATAGTGGGTAACAAAGTGGGCCATTCCAGTGTATGGTTTGATAACTAGACACAATAGGTTCCCTCTATTTTTATTTACCTATTGACAGGCTCAAGGATTATCACATTGATGATGTATCTAAGTTGTGTTCAGTTGATGGATGGGATGTTGATATTCTACAACATAATTTTGGTGATGAAGTATGTGAATATGTTGTAGAGAATATTCAAAGTGTTACATAATCAGATATATGGGAAAAGTTTTGGTGGATGCTGACAGCCTCTAGGCAATTTACAATTAAGTTTTTTTGTGAAAACATAAAGAATACTCAGGGCATTCTTTAGAACGTTAAAGGCATATGGTTAAAATAGGTACCTTTTAAATTACCCTTTTTTCTTTGGAGACTACAGAAGAATAGAATTCATATTGGGCCGGTTCTCATTAGGAATAGAATTTGTGATAATGTGGTGTGTTGTTATTGTAGAGAGGATGTTTGCAAATAGTTGAACTATTGTTCATCCAGTGCAAGTTCTTTATGTATTTATGGGAATATTTTGTTGAAATAGCAGGTGTTTTTGGCCCATTTTAGTAGCTCTGAGATAGTATTTTTAAATGGTGGAAGGCCAACACTAGCTTTAAGCTCAGGTCTATTTGCAAAGTTTTCCCTATGTTTATTCTGTGAAAAATATGGAAAAGTTAAAACTATATAAAGCATGGTAATTAAAGATCATATTTTAGTATGAAGATGGAGATTACATGGAATTTGGTAAATTTAGTTAAGATGTTGTTTTCATGGCTTAAAAAATCTCAAATTCCTAGTTCGGATTGCTGAAATTTTAGATAAATGTGAGCTCAGAATAATAAACATACTTATGAAGTTGAAGTTGATTAATACATATCAATACAAATGCAACTCAGATGGAACTATAAAGGGCAATCCTGTCCCTAGATCAGCTATTTTTCTGTTAGGGATCAACAAAGTGATTTAGTTTTTCTTGAAATTAGAAGAATTGTTGATACAAATAATTTAATTGTTGGAGTGTGGCATTAAGGTTGGGATTGGAATATTGTGTTACTAATAATCTGTTTCCTGTGAGTTAAGAAACTGATTTACCATCAGTACACAGGTTCTTGATAGAAAATGGGAAATTCCTTGGTGTATTAAAATGAGATAAGAAGAATAGAATATTTGATGAAGGGGAAAGAGGTGGAGGTTGAATACACTTTTGGAGAAAGAAATCAGATGACTGATTTTTTATCTAACCATGTTTTCTTTTGTACTGGTATTGAGATGCTCAATTTTTAAAATTTTCAACAATTATCTAGTAGAAATAAGGTCGTATTAAACATGGATAAAGATCAAGTTTAAAGTCTTAGACTGAAAAAGCTATAGAATGAGGATTTCATTATTGATTAAACGACAATCGGGTAAGAAGTTATGACTATTCCATGTTTTAGTCGTATAACACATCTTCTCAGTCAGTGGCGCATCGCGCCATAAGCCAAAATGGCATTCATCAATTTCCAGTAAGACTCCATTATTTCACCGCATTGTGGAGGGCTCCCAAATCCCAATTATCAAATTTCAGTGAAGCTCCGTGATGTCCCCGCATCGCGCCATCATCCAATTTCCAAATTGTCAAATTTCAGTGACATGGCGCGATAGCGCCGCGTCGCGCCAGGGGTCCAAGTCGGAAAATTTACACAAAAATCAAAAGACGCATCTAAGGTTAAATGGATATTTTCCTATGATTTTAGTTCATCCTTATACACGAAATTTAACCCTACATGACCTAAGGATATCATTATTCACTTTATTTTTTCCAAATTGAGTTTCTCTCTTTCAAGCCAAGAAACCCCAACTCTTAAATTCAAGGGCCAAATCACAAGAACTCTCCATCAATCCTTCCAAATTCATTAACCCAGGTATGTCATTTGTTGATTAATAGGCCTCTTTCACCCATGAAGCTCAAGAATCTCTTTACAAAATCTAAGATTTGTGTATTTATGAATGTTCATGATTTAAATTCAATTGAAATTCATGTTCATGATGTTGTGGGTTTTTGATTCATGTTTTAAATTACATATTCCAAAGATTGACCCTAGTATATGATGATTTACATAATAATTATGATAAACCCTTCAAATTTACAAATTTATTTATGCAACCATGACAATTAGATACATTGGTGATCATATATCAAAATTATGGTCTTCATGTATTTGATTAAATGCCTATCAAAATTAGTGTGATAATATAAAATCCCTATTCATGTACAAGTTTACGTATGTGAAAGGTTTGATGAAATATCTTAGTCAGTGAACTATGGATACATGTGTAGCCCTTGAGGTTCCTTATAACTTGTACTTCATGAAATATCCAACTTATTTTATCATGGATTATTGATATTGGTCAAGTATTCAAGAAAGTCATGCTTTGTCAGTTTCTTTCCATCGTGTCTTGGGGGTACTTGTACCCAAAAAAATATAATTGTGTACCTAGGGACAAGGTCATGTTTTCACGATATCCTCAGTCAAGCCATGATCCATAGAACTCAGTTAGTCTTGTGACTCAGGAAAGCTCAGTAATCCAGTAGTCTTAAAAATCTCAGACAGTTATCAGATCTCAATAGCATTTCGTTAGTCCATAAAAATTAAGTTAACTCATTCCAGTCAGTTTAGTTAATCATGTTCAGTATATATTTAGATGAGAGTAGAAATTGGCACTGAGCGAATCCAAGGATGGGAACCTACTTTTTATATGAGTGCGTAATTCTAAGAAGCAAATACTTGCATTCCAGAACTATGTAGCCAACTTAGGTTGAGACATCATAGCCTGTTATATGAGGGTAGATGAGGTGGCTTAACCTGTTATATGAGGGTTTCCATCATTCTCACTAGAGTTACCTGTTATATAAGGGTTACTCATAGATTGTCCTTACCAGTGGCGTGGTATTAACACCATTCCAATTGGTGTTAAAGATTGGACCCCAACTCACCAATAATACGTTATTTGGGGTATGTCGGTAAGATGAATACTTCCCACAGTTTCAGTTACAGAATCAGGACTGTCAAATATAGTCATTCAGTAATAGAACTTAGATAGTTCTAGTGAATTCATAACTGTCAGATATAGTTAACTTAGAACAATACGAAGCTCAGCTAGTTCTATCAGAACCTATATTGTCAGATAGAGTCTCTGAGTATCAATTATTTTAGCTACACAGTTATCAGTATCTTATATTATCAGTACTCAGACTCAGTAATCATGTTATCATGAACTCAGTTACTACTATTATGTACTCATGTATGTATTCTCACATTCATGTTATCCATTCAATTAGTGTAGTTCAAGCATTTGAACTTTTTTCCATTTAGCCTACCTCAAATGCATACCAGTACATTCAAATATAATGACGCATTTGCGCTATGGTATTTTATACCTTAGGTTCAAACTCACGAGCTCCAGAGCGTTAGTAGCATTCCAGTACTCATTTGTTAGAGTCAGCAATGAGTCCTCATCCTTTGAGGACACGATCATTACTTTATTTCTCCATTACATAGTTTATTTCAGTAGTTGGAGTTTATTGGGGACATGTCCCATCAACTCCTTATTCCGACAGTTAGAGGCTATTTAGACTATCATGACTAGGTAGTTTATTTTAGTTGTTATGGGTTTTGCATACCCAATTCAGATATTTATCAGTTTTGAACCTTATGGCATGTTTTAGCCTACTATTTCCATATTTATACAGTATATTAAGCAGTATTCGTGAACTGATATTAGTCATGGGTTAGCTTGTGATTCTTCGTCGTCATGAGCACCATTTAGCATTATAGGTACCAAATTTGGGGTGTTACAAACTTGTTATCAGAGTCTAAGGTTCAAAAGAGTCCTAAGAAGTCTGAAAGCCACATCTAGTAGAGTCTTGAACATGGGTGTGTTGCGAGCCATATTTATATGCAGGAGGCTATGAGATATTTTAGTAACAGTTTCCCTTCTTCCAGTATTCATGTCGTGCCAGCGAGCGTGAGCTCAAATTTAACTCTTAGTCTAATCCGTTTCTCCCTTTTTTTCTATAAAACATGCCTCCCAATAGAAGAAACAAAAATTACCCAGCCCCTTAGTCCGTCCAAGCAAATACCTTGGACAAAAACATTTCTCATGCAGAGTTTAGAGTTGCATTCACCACTCTTGCTAATTCATTTGATGCTCAAAATGAATGACCAGCTATCATTCCGACCAACCCAGTGGCAAATTCAGCTGCATCCAAGATTTGGGACTTCACCCGAATGAATTCTCAATTCTTTTTTGGATCTAAGTCAGAAGAGGATCCTCAGGAGTTCCTAGACCAAGTTCAGAAGGTTACCGACATTATGGGGGTTACTTCTAGTAAGAGTGGTAATCTAACTTCATATCAGTTGTAGGATATTCCTCAAACTTGGTTCAAACAGTGGAAGTCAGAAAGGCCAGTTGATGTAGGGCCTATTGATTGGGAGGAGTTTTTTACTACATTCTTAGATAGATTCTTTTCCCTAGAGTTGAGGGAAGCTAAAATGTTAGAATTTATCAACTTTAGGTATTGCAACAAGACGTTAAAGAATATTCTCTTATGTTTACTCAACTAGCCAGATATGCTCCTCATGTGGTTGCAGATAGCAGGGCCAAGTTGAGTAAGTTTGTTTCTCAGGTGAATGGTAGTATGGTCAATGAGTGAAGGTCCCCGATGTTGAATAGTGACATGAACATTTCTAGGATTATGACCCATGCTCACACATAGAAGAGTAAAATATTAAGATGAGAGAGAGATAGAATAAAAGAGCAAGGACAAGTAGTTTCAACTTTGATCAACCTAAGTCAGAGAGAGAAAACCGTTCTCAGTTTTGTCCTAAGTCATCCATTCTAGCTCCTTCTTCAGGTAGTGCTCTAATATTTAAATTCAGAGATGGCAACAGAGATAGGGCGCCAGGCTCTAAATCTCAGTACAGTGTTAGTAATTCCCAAATTTATCCAATTTGTTAGACATGTGGCAAGAACCATCAAGGTACTTACAGAGCGGGCAGTGGTATTTATTTCGGATATAGCAAGATAGGCCACAGAGTCAGATATTTTCCTCAACCAGGTCCTCAGGGTCAACTTAACCGTTCCTAAGCCCCTTCCGGTTGTCCAAATTAGCAGGGTACCACTTCCAGTGTGACTAGTAGGCAACGCCCAAATATGCTTTATTTTCCCCTGTTCCAGTAATATTAGGAAAATTCTCCTGATATGGTTACTGGTACGTTACAGATCTTTCATGTGTATATTTATGCTTTGCTAGATGTAGGAGATTCTCTGTCTTTTGTTACTCCTTATATAGCAGTTGATTTTGGAGTCAGTCCCAAAATTCTAGCAGAGCCTTTTTCAGTCTCCACCCTAGAGGGTAAAACCATCATAGCCCAGTGGGTATACAAAAATTGGACGATTATGATATTTCAAAAATCCACCTCTGCTGACTTAGTCGAATAAGAGATGAATTATTTTGATGTCATTGTAGGCATGGATTGGGTTCATTCCTACCATGCCACAGTCTACTGTAAAAATAGAATAGTCCAGTTCTAATTTCTGAATGAACCTATCCTAGAGTGGAGGGGTAGTACTTCAGCTCTCAGAGGCCAGTTTGTTTCCTACCTTCAGGCATAGAAAATGATATCAAAGGGGTGTGTCTATCATATTATTCATGTTAAGGATTCTAGTTCCAAGACTCCCAGTCTTGAATCAGTCCTAGTAGTGAGTGAATATTTGAATGTCTTTACCAATGATCTTTCAAAAGTTCCTCCTGAAAGGGAAATAGACTTCTGCATTAACCTTCTTCAAAATACTCATCCTATATTAGTTCTTCCATACAGAATGACACCAGTAGAACTCAAAAAACTTTAAGAGTAGTTGAAGGATCTCTTAGATAAGGGATTTGTCAAACCCAATGTGTCCCAGTAGGGTGCACCAATATTATTCATGCATAAGAAAGATGGTTTTATCAGAATATGCATTGATTATAATCAACTCAATAAAGTCATAGTCAATAACAAGTATCCATTTCCCCAAATTGATGACTTATTTGACCAACATCAGGGTGCTTGCTATTTCTCTAAGATAGACATCAGATCAGGCTATGATAAGATTAGAGTTAGGGAATGTGACATTTTGAAAATAGCATTCTGAACTCGGTATGGTAACTTAGAATTCCTAGTCATATCCTTTGGTCTTACCAATGCCCCAACATCTTTCATGGACTTAATGAACCGTGTGTTCAAGAAGTACTTGGATATGTTTATCATAGTCTTCATAGATGATAATCTTGTATATTCTCATAGTGAGCGTGATTATACATACCATCTCTGGACTGTACTTCAGACTATCAGAGATCATCAGTTGTTCACCAAATTCAATTAGTGAAAATTCTGGCTAAGGTCATTAGTATTCCTTGATCATATCATTTTTGGTGATGGAATTAGAGTAGATTGTCAAAAGACCAAAGTAGTAAAAAACTATCCTCGCCCTATCTCTTTATTAGATACTAGGAGTTTATTGGGTCTGGTTGGCTATTACAGATGTTTTGTTAAGAGTGTTTTATCTATTTCATCCCCTATGTCTAGATTAACTCTGAAGAAAGTCAAATTTCAATGGTCAGATCGTTGTAAGATGCGTTTTCAAGAGTTGAAGACTCTACTCACCCCATCCCCAATCTTAGCTCCTCTAAATGGTCTAAATGGGTTTGTAGTGTACTGTGATTCATCCTGAGTAGGTTTAGGTTGTATCCTCATGCAGCATGGTAAGGTCATAGCCTACGACTCTAGACAACTTAAACCCTATGAGAAGAATTATCCTACTCCAGATCTTGAGTTAGCAACTATAGTATTTACCTTAAAGATTTGGATGCATTATCTCGATGGTTTTCATGTAGATATGTTCACATATCATAAAAGCCTTCAGTATGTTTTTTGTTAGAAAGATTTCAATCTTTATTAGAGAAGGTGGTTAGAACTCTTTAATGATTATGACATGAGTTTCCTTTATCATCCGAGAAAGGCCAACGTAGTGGCTGATGCTCTTAGCAGACTATTTATGGGTATTGTTGCCCATGTCGAGGACAATAAGAAGAAACTATCTTAAGAAATCCATCAGAATTAGAGGAGGTTGATATGTTTCATAGTAGTTCAGAATTATCTCTAGTTTCTGAGGTAAAAGGACAGGAAGATAGAGATCCCGTTTTAGTCAATTTTAAAAAGTCAGTCAAGGATTAGAAAGTAAAGTTTTTATCCCAAGTGGGAGATGGTGTTTGCGTTGTTAGGTTCATCTGTGTGTTCAAGGTGTAGATGACTTGAGGTGGCGAATTCTTGCAGAAGCGCATGGTGTGTGCTACTCTATTCATCCAGGGGCCATAAAAATATACCATAATTTGCATGTGATCTATTGGTGGAGTGGGATGAATAGAGATGTTGCAGATTTTGTGGCTTAGTGCTCTATATGTTAGCAGGTTAAGATAGAGAATTAGAAGACTAAAGGGTCCATACAAGAGTTCAATATTCCTACTTAGAGGTGGGAAGAAATAAACATGTATTTTGTGATGGGTTTGCCTTATACTTGTCATTACCATGATTTAGTATAGGTCATTATAGACAGGATAACCAAATCAGCTTATTTACTTCAAGTCCATACCTCTTATTTAGCTGAGGATTATGCCAAACTCTACATCAAAGAGTTGATCATATTGCACGGTATTCCTCTATCTATTATCTGAAACAGAGGTACCCAGTTCACCTCTCATTTATGGAATGCGTTCTTAAAGGGTCTTGGTACCTAAGTTTATATCTGTACAACCTTTCATCCTTAGATATATGGTCAAGAAGAATGGTCAATTGAACCCCTAGAAGATATGCTAAGGGAGTGTGCAATTGATTTCCGAGGTAGTTAGGATGACCACTTGCCTTTGCTTGAGTTTGCATACAATAATAGCTATCATTCCAGTATTAAGATGGCTCCGTTCGAAGCTCTCAATGGTAGGAGGTGCAGATCTCCAGTTGGTTGGTTCAAAGTTAGTGAGGCCTCACTTATAGGGCCTGACTTAGGATTCGGTGACTTAGAAAAAGTCTAGTTGATCCGAGAAAGACTTCGGGTTGCACAGAGCCGACAAAAGTCTTATGCAAATATGCGCAAAAAGGATCTCGAGTTCGAGATTGGTTATCATGTTAATATAAATATCTCTCCCATAAAGGGAGTGAAGAGGTTTGGCAAGAAGGGAAAGCTCAGTCTCCGATATGTCGGTCCCTTCAAAATTCTTAGTCGCTTCGATAAGTTAGCTTATGAGCTTGAACTTCCTTTAGATCTAGCCACAGTTCATCCAGTCTTCCATGTCTCTTTGCTCAAGAAGTGGATAGGCAACCCAACAGTTGTATTCACTATTCTGAGCATAGATATTAAGAACAGCCTCTCTTTTGAAGAGATTCCGGTCAAAATTTTTGACAATCAGTCTCACAGACTGAGGAACAAAGAAGTCCCTCTAGTCAAAGTTCTTTGGTGGAATCATTCCTTTGAAGGAGCTACTTGGGAAGCAGAAGTAGATATTCGAACCAAGTACCCTCACCTCTTCTCCACAAACTCAGATCTAGCTCATGGTAATAGTTCTTCATAAGCTCTTCAGTTTATATGTCCAAATTTCAGTTACAACTTGGGATCTATTTTATGTTCAGAATTCCATTTTAAACTTGGTACTAAGTACCATTGCATATTCAATCATATGTTCACGCATCAGATTAGTCATTTGTTCTTTCATCATACATGAATTCACCTTATGAGGAAATCAGCTATCACAACTCTCAGGCATGTATGCATGAGTCAGCTCTGTTAGGAAATTATGCATCAGATATGCATGCTTGATATGAATCTCAGAAATGTAGTCATGTTTCAGTTGTTTATGTTTAGTATGTACTTTAGCTTATCATTTCTCCCATCTTAATCAGTCTTATTCGAGGATGAATGTTCCCAAGAGGGAGATATTGTAATTCCCTGACTTCTATATAGCTTATATTCGTCCTAAAACTGTCAGACTAGTTTTAAAGATGTATTCACTTTTATAAATCTGATATTTTCAATATTAACACTTTTTGTCATGTGGGAAATTAAATAAGCTTTCCATCGATATAAGGTTCGCCAAATCTTATAACCCAATAAGAAGTTATGACTATTTTAAGTTTCAGTCGTAAAACACATCATCTCAGTCGGTGGTGCATTGCGCCATAAACTAAAATGACATTCGTTAAATTCCAGTAAGACTCCACAATTTCACCGTATTGCGAAGGGCTCTCAAATCCCAATTTTCAAATTCTAGTGAAGCTCCACGATGTCCCTGCAACACACCGTTGTCCAATTTCCCTATTGTCAAATTCCAACGACACAACGGATAGCGCCATATTACGCCAGGTGTCCAGGTCGAGAAATTTGTAGAAAAATCAAAAGATGCATCTAGGGTTAAATGGCTCTTTTCCCATGATTTAAGCTCATCCTTAAACACGAAATTTAACACTACATGACCTAAGGATATCATTGTTCACTGTATTTTTCCCAAATTAAGTTGCTCTGTCTCAAGCTAAGAAACCCTAACTCTTAAATTAAAGGGACAAATCATAAGAACTCTCAATTAATCCTTTCGAATTCATTAACTCAGGTATTTCATGTGTTGATTCATGGTCCCCTTTTACCCATGAAGCTCAAGAATCATTTTACAAAATCCAAGATTTGTGTATTTATGAATGTTCATGATTTAAATTGAATTGAAATTCATGTTCATGATGCTGTGGGGCTTCGATTCCGTTTCAAATTAAATATTCCAATGATTGACCCTAGTATATGATGATTTACATAATAAATAAGATAAACCCTTCAAATTTTCAAATTTATTTATGCAATCATGACAATTAGATGCATTTTTGATAGTATAACCAATGTATGCTCCCCATGTGTTTTATTAAATGCCTATGTGAAGGAAAAGTGTCATACTAATGTGTCTTTCATGTATAATTTTATGCATGTAAAATATTTGAGGAAATGTCTTAGTCAGTGAATTATGGATACATGTGTATCCCTTCTGGTGCTTTAAAACTTGTACTTAATAAAATCGCTAACTTATTATATTATAGATTGTTGATGTATGTTATGTATTCAAGAAAGTCAAGCTTTGTTAGTTTCATTCCATCGTGTCATAGGGGTACTTATACCCAAAAAATATAGTTGTGTGCTTAGGGCCAGTGTTATGTTTTGACTATATCCTTAGTAAAGCCATGATCTATAGAAACTAGTCAGTCATGTGACTCAGGAAAGCTCAGTAATCCAGTAATCTTAGAAATCTCAGACAGTTATCAGATCTAAGTATTATTCCGTTAGTTCATGGAAGTTCAGTTAACTCAGTCCATTCAGTTCAGTTAATCATTATCAGTGGCTATTCAGATGGGATTAGAAATTACCATTGAGCGAACACAATGATGGTAACCTACCTATTATATGAGGGTGTTATTCTTAGAAGAAAATTCTTGCATTCCAGAACTATATAGCCAACATAGGTTGAGATATCATAGCCTGTTATATAAGGATAGATGAGGTGGATTAACCTTTTATATGAGATTTCCCACTGTTCTCACTTGAGTTACCTGTTATATGAGGGTTACTCATAGATTGTCCTTACCAGTGGCGTGGTATTGACACCATTCCAATTGGGGTTATAGATTGGACCCCAACTCAGCTATATTGTATTATTTGGGGAATATCGGGTAGGTGAATACTTTCTATAGTTTCAATTGAAGAATCAGGACATTCAGTTATAGTAATTCAGTCTCAGTAATAGAACTCAAATAGTTATACAGAATTTAAGACGGTCAGATTCAGTAAACTCAGAACAGTGCAGAACTCAGCTAGTTAAATCAGAACCTAGACTATCAGATATAGTCACTCAATATCAGTTATTTCAGTTACATAGTTATAAGTATCTCATGTTATCAGTACTCAAACTCAGTAATCATATTATCATGAACTCAATTAATGTTATTATGTATTCAGGCATGTATTCTCACATTCATGTTATCCAATCAGTTAGTGTAGTTCATATATGTGAACCCTTTTTCATTCAGCCTACCTCACATGAATACCAGTACATTCAAATATAATGACGCATTTGTGTTGTGGTTTTTTATACCTTAGGTTTAGAAGCACGAGCTCCAGAGCATCAGTAGTTGTAATACCCTGATCATTTCTTAAGCCTAAATCCGTCTTTTGAGTGGATATGTATGACTTCCAAAGTGATTGATGTTTAAACCATTCTATATTTCTCTAATTTCTAAATTTTTTATTGGATAGATCATTGAATAAGCGTTCCATCGATACTGATTTCATTGAAATCCGACATCGGACGAGGGAGTTATGACCATTTTACTAAACGATATCTAATTGCCTAGGTTTGACGGTCGACCTGGCGGACCGTCAGGTTCTTGGTAGACTGTCAAGCACCCTGTTAAGCAAAGGTAGTGACTCCTTTTTCAATCCATCGTGCTATGGCCAAGTTGGTGGACCGTCAAAAATTTGACGGACCATCAAGGAGTCTGTCAGGTCAAGATCGAATATCTCATTTCTGGCCAAAGAGTGACGGATGACTTGGGGGTCCATCAGGTAACTGACGAACCATCACTTTGATCGTCATCCCAAGGAAAAACATTCTAGTTTTGGTACATGAGTGATGGACGATTTGGTGGGCCATCAGGAGACTTTACAGACCATCAGATTGACCGTCATTTGTCCCGATCAGCAAATTTCAGCATTTTTTAAAAGGGCATTTTGGTCATTTCCTCCCTATGTGTTCTTATATATATATATATATATCAATTTGGAGAAGAGACACTCATTTTCTTCTTCTTTATCTTCCAAGAATCTCCTAGAAACTAGGGTTTCTACAAGATCCAAAATCCAAATCCTCTTCCAAGAAATTCAAAGAAACTTTCATGACTTTCTCCAAGTTGTCCAAGAACTAAGTTTTCCAAGTCAAAGGCATAAAGAATATTGGTCTAAACGTGTGAGAAGATTTCCAAACAAGTTTCTACATCTTCAAATCAAAATCCAAGCTATGTGGGATTTGAATAAGTACACTCCTTTCGTTCTTATGCCTAAAGACTTACTTTCTATTATTGATTTACATGATTTTGCAAGTGGGTTTATGCCCAAATTTCTTTATTTATGATTTGTCAGATTTGAGTTGAATAATTTTGATATTTATGATTATTTTACCTTCATGTTACTTAAATTGAGAACTTCTTTCATGAGTTTTATATCGTCATTACGTATTAATAATTTCTATGCAATTTAAGATCAATGTCAAGAGTTATGCCTTTCCATGAGAAATTTAACTATTGAATATATATCGATATTTAATATTGAAAGTCAAGAATGAGTCCTATGTTGTTTCCTTGATGCTTTGATATTTGAAATGATTTGATAAGCAAATGTACTTGATGTTGAGAAATATTGTGTTGAGTTGAGTCAGGTTAGGAATCCACAAAATGTTTATGATTTATAGATGAGATATATATTTATGTTTTGGTCATTATAAGAGACCCATGAGTTGATATTGGTTAAGGAGGATTTCCTAACGTATTTTGAGCTGAGTCTGGGAGGAGTATTTAGAACCGAGCGGGAAATATGGTATTTCCCCAAAACTACGTGCCACCATAGGATTGATATTGATAATTGTGGGCCAGAGGCCGAGTATGGGATTGTGATAGCAATATTGAGGTTGTACTCTCTGGCAAGTGTATTATACCTCCATCAATGTGGGGTTCTCTCCTTAGGAGGGCAAAATGTTGGACTCTATGCGCCTCATATGGTGTAGTTATGTCGGTTATAAGAAACTTCCGCGTCCATAGTGATTCAAGTACCTTGGGATACCAAGTCACTTTAAGTCATAATTCAAAGAGTTTGAGTTGAGTTAAATGATTTATGAGATTTATAAAGTATATGTTATTACTGATGACTTACAAAAATTATAATTCAGATAATTCAAGCAAAGAGAGTTGTTATTGTCAGCATTCATGGTTTTCTTATACATTTATGATATTATTTAAAATATTGCATCCACCACCACATACTCAGTACATTTCCAAGTACTGAATCCCATAATCTTTTGTATTCTATATTTCCTCCGGATATAGGTTTAGCTGCTTAGTCTCAGCAGCGACAGTGATCATTTAGTATCCTTATCTACATTCCTGAAGTTGATGAGTCCTCATGGTTCGATAACCTGTATCTCTCATTTTGTCTTGTTAATAGATGGATGTTTCATTTCTGTTTAGTACAAGTCAGTTGGGGATCTATTCCAATGGCTCCTTAATTCTATGGAGTAGAGGCTTTGTCAGACCAGAGTACCAATACATACAGAACTACAATATTTTAATTGTACAGAAAAGTATTACTTTGTATCTCAGTATGTTCAGGACGTGGTTATTCTTATTTATGTTATCATGATTTGTGTTATAATGAGTTCTGAAAGTGATGATAGGCTTAGAGGATTAGCTTGAGTACATGTGTGACCTTAAGCACCGTGTGACATCTCGGGATAGGTTCTCGCGGTGTTACAAGCTTGGTATCAGAGCCTAAGGTTCAAGGAGTCCTAGGGAGTCTGACAATCCGTGTTTCATAGAGTCTTGATCATCGGTGTGTAGCATGCCACATCTATGAGAAAGAGTCTATGAAACATTTTAGGAAAAGTTGTTTCTTTCTTTCAAGAGTCTATCGTGCCTATGACTGTTTCTCTCTGTTATTAATTCATGCTCTCTTATAACAGAAAATGGCTTCTCTATTATTTATGCTCTCTTTTAGGTGAGATGGTGTCCTATGCTGAATTTTGGGAAGCTTTCCAAGCGCTAGCCCAGGTTGTCATTGCCAATGCCCAAGCCAACACCCTGGCTACTGTTCTACCTCGGCAAGGGAATAATTCTACTACAACCTGAGTTTGTGACTTTATATTAATGAATCCACCTGAGTTCTTTGTGTTGAAAGTAGGTGAAGACCCGCAAATATATTGAGATGAAGTAATAAAAATCACCCATATTATGCATGTGATAGAGGAGGAGAGTGTTGAATTGACTGCCTATTGAATGAAAGATGTTGCTTATAATTGGGTGAAGATGTGGAGGAAGAGTAGAGGGGAGAATGATACTCCTGTGATTTGGCAATTATTCTAAGATACCTTCTTAGATAGATTCTTTACCCTGGAGCTGAGGAAAGCAAAATTAAAAGAATTTATAAACTTAAGTCAGGGTCCCATGACAGTTAAGAAGTATTGCCATAAGTTTAACCAGTTATCTAAGTATGCTCCCGGTATGATGGTTGATTCTAGAACTAGTATGAGTAAGTTCTTCACTGGTGTATCTGGTTATGTTGTGAAAGAGTGTAGATCCACTATAATTATTAGGGATATGGACCTTTCATGACTAATGGTTTATGCTCAGCAGATCGAAGCGTACAAAGTAATGGAGAGAGAGTGAGAGGGAATAAGAGAGTTAGATCAGAGCAGTAGGGGTATAGTCAGGCTAAATTTTTTAGAGGGATCCACCCTTAGTTCTAGAGCCATTCACTTATGCCAATGCCTGCATCAGCCAGTACTTCTGCATCTAGAATTAGTGTAGAGCAGGGTAATAGGCCTATTATGTCTAGGTCCCAGGACAGTATGAGTAACAGACATTATTCTCCCCTATGTTTGAAGTGTAGTAGAAACCATCTCAGTGAGTGCTTAGTCGGTCAGAGGTGTTGTTTTGGTTACATGAGTTGGGACACAAGTTAAGGGATTGCCCTTAGTACTCCAACCCCCGTAGTTCGTCCTACCCCTCTTTAGGGTGCCTCATCTAGTACTATAGGTGGTCAGTGCCAGAATCTCTTTTATGCTATACCACCCCGCCAGGAGTAGGAGGATTTACCAAAAGTTGTTACTGATAAACTCTATGTATTTCATTTTGATGTGTGTGTGTTGATGGAACCTGGGTCAAGTCTTTCTTATGTGACTCTATTGGTGGCTGTGAATTTTGAAATCAGTGCTGAAAAGATTCCTGAGCTTTTTCTAGTCTCTACACCAGTGGGTGAATCTGTTGTGGCTAAGCAGGTATATAAGAAGTGTCCTATCACTATTCTTAATAGAGTCATGTTTACAGATATGATTGAGCTAGACATGGTTGATTTTGATATTATTCTGGGTATGGATTGGGTACGCTCTTGTTATGCATCTATAAACTATCGTACCCAGGTAATTAAGTTTCAGTTTCCTAATGAGCCAGTGTTTGAGTGGTCCAGAAATTCTGTATGTCCTAAAAGTCATTTCATATCCTATCTTAAAGATAGGAAATTGATGTCCAAGGGTTGTATGTATCATTTAGTTTGAGTTAAGGACACTAAGTCTGAGACTCCGACTATTCAGTTTCTTAGTGTTTCAATGGGTTTCCTGATGTTATCCTGGAAGATCTCCCAAGGGTACCTCACGATAGAGAGCTAGAATTTTGAATTGATCTTCTCCCTAACACACAACCTATTTCGATTCCTCTGTATTATATGGCCCTGCAGAACATAAGGAGTTGAAACAGCAACTCAAAGATCTTTTTGATAAGGGTTTTATAAGGCTTAGTGTGTCCCCCTAGGGTACACCCGTTCTGTTAGTCAAAAAGAAAGATGGTTCATTGCGCATGTGCATTGACTATCATCAGCTTAACAAGGTCATAGTCAAGAACAAGTACCCTCTTCCTAGAATTGATGACCTATTTGATCAGTTGCAAGGTGCTAGCTACTTCTTAAAAATAGATTTAATATCTGGTTATCACCAACTTAAAGTCAGAGAGTGTGATATTCCAAAGACGGATTTTCGTACTTGTTATGGTCATTTTGAATTCTTGGTCATGTCCTTCGGGCTAACAAATTCCCTGGCATCTTTAATGGACCTCATGAATTAGGTGTTTAGACCGTACCTAGATATGTTCATTATTTTGTTTATAGATGATATCATTGTATATTCCCAGAGTGAAAACGACCATGCAGATCATCTTTGAATTGTCTTACAGACCCTTAGGGATCAACAGTTGTTTGCCAAATTTAGCAAGTGTGAATTCTGGCTAAGGTCAGTTACTTTTCTAGGTTATACTATTTTTTTTATGGTATTCGAGTTGATCCTCAAAAGCTAGAAGTTGTGAAGAATAGGCCTAAACCTATTTCCGTATCTGATATTAGGAGTTTCTTGGGCCTAGCTAGCTACTACCATCATTTTGTCGAAGGTTTCTCTTCCATTGCTTCTCCTTTGACCCCGTTGACCCAATAGAAGGTTAAATTCCAATGGTCAAATTCTTGCAAAAAGAGTTTTCAGGAGTTGAACACTTGACTCACTTCAGCCCATATGATGACCATGCTTGATGGTGTAGATGATTTTGTGGTGTATTGTGATGCTTCCAAAATTGGTTTGGGTTCTGTGTTGATGCAGAAGGGTAAGGTTATAGCCTATGCCTCCAGGCAGTTGAAACCTCATGAAAAGAATTATCCAACCCATAACCTCAAGTTAGCTGCAGTGGTTTTTGCTTTGAAAATCTGGAGACACTATTTGTACGGTGTTCATGTTGATGTCTTTACGGATCATAAGAGTTTACCGTATGTGTTCACTCAGACAGAGTTGAATCTTTAGTGGAGGCGATGGTTAGAATTACTGAAAGAGTATGATATGAGTGTGTTGTATCACGCGGGCAAGGCCAATGTAGTGGTACATCCCTTAGCAGGTCATCCATGGGTAGTGTGACATATGTTGAGAGAGATAAGAGGGACTTAGACCATGAAGTGGATCGTTTGGCTAGGTTAGGCGTTAGATTGCTTGACTCAGTTGAGGGTAATGTTGGGATTCAGAGTAATTCCGAATCTTTCCTAGTTTTGGAAGTGAAGGTTAAGCAGGATATGGATTCTTGTTTGGCTAAATTGAAAGCGTCCGTCAAAGACCAAAAGGTGGAGGTTTTCTCCCAAGGGGAAGATGGTGTATTGAGATTCCTGATGTTGATGATCTGAAGTAGAGAATTTTGGTTGAGGCGCATGGCATGCGATATTTTATTCATCCTGGTGCTATTAATATGTACCACAATTTGCGAGAAGTTTATTTTTGGAATGGTATGAAAAAGGATATAGTGAAGTTTGTAGAGAAGTGTCCAACTATCCAGCAAGTAAAGATAGAGCACCAAAGATCCGGTGGTGTGATGCAATAATTTAACATTCCTACTTAGAAGTGGGAAATGGAGAACATGGATTTCGTGACTAGTTTACCTCTTTCTCGTCGTCATCATGATTCTATTTGGGTCACTGTAGACAGGTTGACAAAGTCAACATATTTTCTGCCAGTGCATGCATCTTTCAGCTCGGAGGACTATGCTAAGCTGTATATTCGAGAGTTAGTCAGGTTTTATGGAGTTCCGTTGTCTATCATCTTCGATAGAGGTACTGAGTTTACTTATTTATTTTGGAGAGTCTTTCAGAAGGGTCTTGGCACCCAAGATTATCTTAGCTCCGCTTTTCATCCGCAGACAGATAGTCAGGCTAAGAGGACTATCCAGACTTTTGAAGATATATTGAGGGCTTGTATTCTTGATTTCAAAGGAAGTTGGGATGAACATTTATCGTTGAATGAATTCGCTTACTACAATAGTGTTCATGCTAGCATTGGAATGGATCCATTTAAAGCTTTGTATGGGAGAAGATGTAGATCGCCCATATGTTGGTTTGAAGTTTGTGAAGCTGTTGTGATTGGACCTGATGTTGTATTTGAGGCTATGGAAAAAGTTAAGTTAATTCGATAGCGGTTGAAGAAAGCCCAGACTCATCAAAAGTCGTACGCAGATGTGAGAAGAAGAGCTCTTGAGTTTGAAGACGGTGATATGGTGTACTTTAAAATTTCACCCATGAAAGGGGTTAAAAGATTTGGAAAGAAAGGGAAGCTGATTCCAAGATACATTGGCCCTTATAGAGTTTTGAGACGTGTTGGGAAAACAACTTATGAGATCAGTTGCCTGCAGAGTTGTCAGCTGTCTATCCTATATTTCATATTTCTATGCTCAAGAAGCACACTGGTGACTCTGTTGCTGTTAATCCATCAGAAAGTTTTGATGTTCATGATAGCCTTTCGTATGATGAAATCCCAATTGAAATCCAAGATTATCAAGTCCTTAGACTAAGGAACAAGGAAATTCCCTTGGTTAAAGTTTTGTGGCGAAATCAATCTGTCGAGGGTGCAACTTAGAAAGCAGAAGCATATATGTGAGCCAGTTACCCTCATCTTTTCTCCGCGAGTTCAACTAGAGCTAAAGGTACTAATCCTTTCATTCAGTTTCCTCATAATATAATGTATTCAGCTATATGATTATTCACTCTATGATTCGTGCATTTGGTGAAGTACTCAAAAGTTTAGAGTAAAGTGAGCCCTTAGATGTGAGTTGTTACAGCTATACGTCCTTATTTTCTCTTGTTCTTGGCCTATTTGGCAACATTTGAGGATGAACGTGTCCAAAGGGGAGATATTGTAATACCTCGATCATTTCTTAAGCCTAAATTTGTCTTCTGAGTGGATATATATGACTTCCAAAGTGATTGATATTTAAACCACGTTGTATTTCTCTAAATTATACTTTTTTTGTCGTGTATATCATTGAATAAGATTTTCATTTATACCTATTTTATTGAAATCTGACATTGGACGAGGGATTTATGACCATTTTACTAAACGATATCGGATTGCCCAGGTTTGACGGTCGACCTGGCGGACCGTCAGGTTCTTGAAGGACCATCAAGTGCCCCATCAAGCCAAGGAAGTATCTCCTTTTTCAGGCCATCGTACGACGGCCAAGTTGGTGGACCGTCAAAAAGTTGACGGACCGTCAAGGGGTCCGTCAAGTTAAGACAAAATGTCTCGTTTCTGTCCCTCAAGTGACAGACGACTTGGTGGTCTGCCAAGGAACTGATGGACTATCACTTTGACCGTCACGCCAAGACAGAACGTTCTAGTTTTTTTCACTCAAGTGATGAGATATCTTGTGGACAGTAAGGAGATTTGATGGACCGTCAGATCAAACGTCACAGGCCTCGATCAGCAAATTTCAGCATTTTCAAAAAGGGCATTTTTATAATTTCCTCCCCATATGGTCTCTTATATATATCAAGGTGGAGAAGAGCCACTCATTTTTCTTCTCCTTTCTCTTCCAATCTTCCTAGAATGTCCTAGAAACTAGGGTTTCTAAAAGATCCAAAATCCAAATCCTCTTCCAACAAATTCAAAGAAACTTCCATGACTTTCTCCAAGTTGTTCAAGAACTAAGTTTTCCAAGTCAAAGGCATAAAGAATATTGGTCTAAAAGTGTGAGAAGATTTCCAAACAAGTTTCTACAGCTTCAAATCAAAATCCAAGGTATGTGGGGTTTGAATAAGTACACTCTTTTCGTTTTTATGCCTAAAGACTTACTTTCTATTATTGATTTACATGATTTTGCAAGTGGGTTTATGCCCAAATTTCTTTATTTATGATTTATGAGATTTGAGTTGAATAAGTTTGATATTTATGATTATTTTACCATCATGTTTCTTAAATTGAGAACTTATTCCATGAGTTGTATATTGTTATTATGTATTGATGGTTTCTAAGCAATTTAAGACAAGTGTCATGAGTTATGCCTTTCCATGAGAAATTTAACTATTGAATATATATCGATATTTGAGATTGAAAGTCAAGAATGACTCCTATGATATTTCCTTGAAGCTTTGATATTTGAAATGATTTGATAAGCAAATGTACTTTATGTTGAGAAAAATTGTGTTGAGTTGAGTCAGGTTACGAATCCACAAGATGTTTATGATTTATAGATGAGATATATATTTATGCTTTGGTATTTATAAGACACCCATGAGTTGATATTGGTTAAGGTGGATTTCCTAACGCATTCTGAGCTAAGTCTGGGAGGAGTATTTAGAACCGAGCGGGAAATATAGTATTTCCCCGAAACTACGTGCCGTCGTAGGATTGATGTTGATAATTGTGGGATGGGATTGTGATAGTGACATTGAGGTTGTTCTCCCTTGAAAGAGTACAACACCCCCGCCAATGTGGGGTTCTCTCCCTATGAGTACAAAACGTTGGACTCCGTGCGGCTCGCATGGTGTAGTTATGTCGCTTATAAGAAACTCCCACGTCTATAATGATGTAAGTACCATGAGATACCGAGTAACTCTAAGTCATGATTCAAAGAGTTTGAGTTCAGTTAAATGATTTATGAGATTTATGAAGCATATGTTATTACTGGTGACTTACGCAAATGATGTTTTAGATAATTCAAGCGAAGAGAGTTGTTATTGTAAGAATGCATGATTTTATTATACATTTACGATATAATTTAAGATGTTGCATCTACCCCCACATACCCAGTACATTCCAAATTACTGACTCCAATACTCTTTTGTATTCTATATTTCCTCCAGATATAGGTTCAGGTGCTCAGTATCAGTAGCGATAGTGATCTCTGAGTATGCTCATCTATATTCCTGAAATTGGTGAATCCTCATGGTTCGAGGACCTGTATCTCTCAGTTTGTCTTGTTAATAAATGGATATTTCCTTTCAGTTTAGTACAAGTCAGTTGGGGATCTGTCCCAATGGCTCTTTTATTCTATGTAGTAGAGGCTTTGTCAAACCAAAGTACCAGTACATACAAAACTATAGTATTTTTATTGCAAAGGATAGTATTACTTTGTATCTCAATATGTTCAGGACATGGTTATTCCTCTTTATCTTATCATGATTTGCGTTATAATGATTTCTGAAAGTGATGATAGGATTAGAGGGATAGATTGTGGCCATGTGTGACCTTAAGCACTGTATGATGTCTCGAGATAGGTTCTTGGGGCGTTACAGTATCATTCCAGTACTAAGCAGTTAGAGTCGGCAGTGAGTCCTCATCCTTCGAGGACACGATCATTACCTTATTTCTCCATTACTTAGTTTATTTCAGTAGTTGGAGTTAGTTAGGGACATGACCCATCAACTCCTTATTCAGATAGTTAGAGGCTATTCAGACTATTATAATTAGATAGTTATTTCAGTTGTTTCGGGTATTGCATACCCCACTTAGATTTTTATTAGTTTTGAACCTTATGACATGTTTTAGCCTACTATTTTAGCATTTATATAGTATAATACATAGTTTTTAGGTACAGATATTTGTCACGGGTTAGCTTGTGGTTCTTTGGGGTCATGAGCACTGTGTAGCATTTTGGGTACCAGATTTGGGGCATTAGACACATCCAGTTCTAAAATATGTTCTTCTCTTAAAACTACCACATTATCTTGTCAACTGTAAGAGAAATACTTTATCGAAAGACTCTAAGAAATCTTAAAATCCATAGCTTTCAAAACATATGCTTTTATCTTAAGTCTTTCAACCAATAAACTGTTTTATAAGAGTAGGGGACTTCTTTTGGGAGGTTCTTCTAACCGACATAAACCATGTTAGCATTCATGGAGTCCAACGTCTTACCCAATTTGGGGAGAGTTGTTCTACCCTTGCCATTAGAATAGAACTTCTTATATTAAGTGATCACAATCTTAGTCATCTATGTAGAAGTGGAAATTATCTTAATCCTACAGTGACACATAGTTTTTCGGCATGAAACCGTGGTAACATACCCATCTCAGTGCTAAATACTACTTATATTCTTATGCTCAGGATCTTAAGAAATCCACGTCAAAAAAAAGCACAAGGGTTTACAAGAAAAACCAATTATGATTTTCTTTGTTTAAATCTCAAGTCCCATGAACAATGTGGATTCTTTGTCTAGGATTATGACCAAAAGGTCAAATCTTTATCAAAAATCATAGAATAATCTTATCATAGAGTGCTCATGGAACAAACAATCTTGAAATAGCAATCTTTAATTAGGGCTTGATGACCCATGTATCAATCTCATGTTAAAACATCAAAATATTCATGCTTGATAATATAAACATTGATAATTCAATTAAAAAGTTGGGAAATTTCTACCATATGAATGAAAATATGAACAAAATCATGTAATTCAACTTTCAAATCATTGGAAATTTCATAAGCTTGTAAATAACATTAAGGGGTATAAACCCTAACTTCAATTTCATGAGAAATCATATAAAATTCAGTAAATCCATAATTAAAATAAGTTTTAGGTACAAGGATGAAAGGAGTATCCTTGTTCATAGCCCCACATACCTCAATTGATGATCTTAGATGCGAAAACTTAAATCTTGGATCTCTATTGATGCTGTGGAGATGAATTCTTAGAGTTCTTGAGTTGGGGATTCTAAATCTTGAATTACCTTGGAGAATTAATGGAGAAATTAGGTTTCTTGGTGAAGGAGCTATAATGATCTAGGATTTTCTTTAGAGAGAAAGTGGATGAAATAAGCATAAAGTGCTTTGGAATATGTTAAATCTTGTGTTTTGGATGGATTGGGGGCTTGGGAATTGACCAAAATGCCCCTTTAAGCTTTTAAATGAAACTGAATAATGTAATATTTTCTGAACTGGGTGACCAGTGTGACGTGCCACTATCACGGTGGCTCACTGAAAAGTGGACAAAGGGGAACTAGGATTTTACTGCAATGCGGCGCAATCGATGTGCCCTTTAGTTCGCTAATTTGGCCACTGGTGCGACGCGCCAGAATCGTGAAGGCTCACTAGAAATTAAAAAGTGGAAAATAGGCCCTCTCCACGACACATTAATATCATGGAGGTCCACTGTAAATTTTGAATTACAAATTTTGCCTTTCCTGCCATGCGCCAAGTGCCCAGGTGGCACACTGTCAACTAAAAAATTCCATAACTACTTCACTGTGTGTTGAATTTAGGAGAATCTTATTTCGGTGGAAAGCTTATTCAATTTCCCACACAATGGGATGTCTAAATCTTAAAAATTCTACATAGAATAAATATTAATTAATTTTGAAGGTATCTCCTAACATTTTAGGAACAAATTTATGCTAAGAAAGTTTGGGGTATTACCATATCTCTACCTTGGGAAAATTCATTCTTGAATGTTGCTAGTTGGACAAATAATACTGTAGAATATGAGTCTATATGATAGAATGCAAAACCAAAGTAAACTAAATAACAGAATTTAAATCATTCTGAGCTTTTTAGTAATTCTGTGAGTGAATGAACTTACATGAGTACAACTATATAGCTGAATACATTATTAGAAAAGAACTGAATCAAGGAAGAGTATTACCTTCGGCTAAATTTGAGTTTTCAGATAAGATTTGAGGGTACTTGGCTCGCATATCTACGTTGGCTTCCCAATTCACACCCTTAACAGAATGATTCTGCCAAAGAACTATGACCAAGGTAACTTCTTTGTTCCTTAGTCTATGGATCTAATAATCTAACATCTCGACTAGAATATCTTCGTATGAAAGGTTGTTCTAAATATCTGACCTTTCTAAAGTAACTACAACAGTGGAGTTACCGATGCACTTCTTAAGCATAGATACGTGGAATACATGATGAGCGGCTGACAAGTCTACGGGTAACTTAAGATCATAAGATACTTTCCCAGCATGGCTCATAATTCTGGAAAGGCCAACATATCGGGGACTTAGCTTCCTTTTTTTGCCAAATCTCTTCACCCCTTTCATGGGTGAAATCTTCAGATTCACTAAATAACCAACTTCAAACTCAAGGTCCCTTCTTCTCACATCTACATATGATTTATGATTACTCTGGGATATTTTTAATCTTTCTCAAATTAACATAACTTTCTCCATAGCTTCAAACATTGCTTCGGGCCCAAGCAAAGCGACCTCACCAACTTCAAACCAACCTATGGACGATCTACATCTCCTCCCATAAAAAGCCTTAAATGGGGCGATCCAAATGCTGGAATGGTAACTGTTATTATAAGTAAACTTAATCAATGGAAATGCTCATCCCAAAAACCTTTGAAATCAAGAGCACATGCCCTCAACATATATTCTAGAGTATGGATGGTCCTCTCTGCTTGACCATCTGTCCAAGGGTGGAAAGCAGAACTAAGATGGACTTGGGTACTAAGACCCTTCTGAAAGGCTCTTTAAAATTAGGAAGTAAATAGAGTACCCCTATCTAAAATGATGGAACAAGGCACTTCATACAATCTGACTAAATTTCAGATGTATAAATTAGCAAATACTCTATTATATATGACGTGTGAACTGGCATGAAATGCGTTGACATCGTCAATATCTCTACAATAACCACAACTAAATCATTATGATGACGCAAATAGGGTAAACTAGTCATAAAATCCATATTTACGTCTTTCCACTTCCATGTAGGCATACCAAACTTTTGCAATGCACCACCAGGTCCTTGGTGCTCACCTTAACCTGTTGATAAGTTATACCCTTGGACACAAACTCAACTACGTCTCTCTTCATACCTCTACACCAATAGATTTCCCATAAGTAGCAGTACATCGTTGTAGCACCTGGATGAATGGAATAATGCACACCATGTGCTTCCGCCATAATTTGCTGTCTTAAATCATCAAAATAGGGCACACATAATCTACTCTGGTATCTCAACACGCCATCTCTCCCTTAGGATAAAACCTCTACCTTTTGGTCTTTAACCAACTCCTTTAGTTTGACCAAACTAGAATCCATATTTTACTTCTCCTTTACTTCTGAAACTATGGAAGATTCGGCACTACTCTAAACCAAAGCATTCCCTTCAATCGAACCAACTAACCTAACACCCAATCCATCCAAATGATGAACTTCTTGAGATAACTCTTTCTTATTATTCTCCATATGAGCAACACTGACCATAGGCAATCTACTAAGGCATCTGCCACTACATTTCCCTTTCCCGAATGATACAACATACTTATGTCATAATCTTTTAACAACTCCAACCACCTTATTATGTCATAGAAGACTTGTTGTACTTTTCTTGCCTGTTTCTGGGTGCAGGAGCACTGGTTGAACAAGGTGCTGGCATAGATGAATGATTCTAAAACTACAAATTATTTCCTCCTCTAAACCTATTCTGACCATAGTAAAACTGCCTTGTTATAGCCTTTTTATTTAATCTCTCTTTCTTTCAAATCTTCTACCTTAATCTACTGTGTGTGCATCAATAATCTAGCAATATCTATATCTCCAATGAGCATAGAAGTCCTACACTGCTTAAATACCATACCAGACACACTGATCACAAACTTACTCATACTTGACCTTGGGTCAGGCATCTCATCAGGGGCATACTTAGACAACAGGTTGAACTTGAGGCAATACTCCTTCACTGTCATAAAGTCCTACCTCAGGTTCATGAACTCTTCTATTTTAGCTTCCCTCTTCTTACATGGGAATAACTTGTTTAAGAACGTATCTTGAAACATCTGCCAAGTCATGAAAGCTGCATTCTCCTTTATACTTTTCTTCCATATCACTACCCAATCATAAGAAACATCCTTCACCCTATAGTATGCCAATACTACAGTTTTCTCTTTTGAAACATGCATAATTCGTGTGATCTTATTCACCTCATCTAGATAAAATTATGGGTCTTCACATGTCTTTAACTCAAAGAACTCTGGCGGGTTCATTCTTATAAAATCTAGAATTTTAGCTTCCTCTATGTCCTCATCTTGCTGGGGTGGGACTACAGCCTAACGGTTTCCCTGAACATTAGTTGTCACAGCTTGGGCTAGCACCTGAAAGGCAGCCCAAAACTCTATGTGTGACACATTCTTATTCAAAGGATCTGCGGGCTGAGGTGGCAGGTTATCATTTCTGTGTATGTTAGCTCAACACGGAGGCATTTTTCCTTATGTGAAATCACGAGTTATAAGAAGATATAAACACGCAATACATGATATATTATGAAAAATGATATAATTTCCTAAAATACTTCATATTCTCTTGCCCATAGATATGGCATTCTTCACACTGATGATCAAGACTGTACGTAATACGGCTTATCTGACTCCCTAGGACTCTCTAAGCCTTAGTCTATGGTACCAAGTTTTTAACGCCCCAAAATCTAACTCCCAGGATGCCACACAATCCTTTGAACTATAAGTAGTCTTGATCTAACCCTGGCTGCTTTCTACTAAATCTGAATCTTAAAATAGGGGAAAATGAACATAAAAATATAATAAATGCAGAAATATTATCTAAAGTATACTAATCTGACATGTCTTGGTAAAACATTACTGAAAGATATCGATACGAAATAAAAATTTTAAACTGAATCTAGTCGTCCACAAGCCTCTACCGACTGAATCTAGAGAGTCGGTGGGATAGACCCCAGCTGACTCAAACTGTCTAAAATGAATTCTAAATTATCTACAAGATAAAAATGAAATCTGAATAGCTAATTCCTCAAACTATGAGGGCTCACCAACTACAGAGATGAAGATGAGACGCTCAAAAATCAATCACGCTGCTGAGACTGAGCACCCGAACCTTCATTATGAGATAATATAGCAGATAGACATATATATGGATTAGTACTTTGATGATGCACTGAGTATATGGGGGTGAATGCAATAAATAAATAATATCATCATAATTTATAAAATTATACATGCTAAATGTAAATAACTCACATAGGCTTGAGTAATCTTAAAGCTGAAGATCAGAAATCAAGAATAATAAAGCATATAATATGAATCTTGTGAGCTATTACATTCCGTTCTAAAATCTATTATTCTCTGAAAACTACCACATTATCGTGTCAACTGTAAGATAAATACTTCCTCTTAAGACTTTAAGAAATCTTAAAATCCATAGCTTTCAAAATATATACTTTTATCTTAAGTCTTTCAACCAATAGACTGTTTTAATAGTAGGAGACTTATTTTGGGAGGTTCTTCTAACCGACATAAATTATGTGAGCATTCATGGACTCCAAATTTTTACCCACTTTGGTGAGAGCTATTCTACCCTTGCCATCAAAATATAACTTCTTATTTTAAGTGATCACAATCTTAGTCATCCACGTAGAAGTGGGAATAATCTTAATTTTACAGTGGAACATAGTTTGGGGACATGAAACCTCAGTAAAATACCCATCTTGGTGCTAAATAAAACTCCCATTCTTATGCTCAGGATCTTAAGAAATCTACTTCAAAAAAATAAAAATAAAGCACAAGGGTTTACAAGCAAAACCAATTATGTTTTTCATTCTTTAAATCTCAAGTCACATGAACAATGTGGATTCTTTGTCTTAGCTTAGGACCAACAGGTCAAATCTTTATCGAAAATTGAAGAATAATATAATCAGAGGGTGCTCAAGAAACAAACAATCTTGAAATAATAATCTCTAATTAGTGCTTAATTACCCATATATCAATCTCATGTTAAAACATCAAGATGTTAATGCTTGATAATATAAACATTGATAATTCAATTCAAAAATATGGAAATTTCTATAATATGTATGAATTATGAACATAATCATGTAATTCAACTTCTAAATTATTTAAAATATCATAAGCTTGTAAATAACATTAATGGGTATAAACCCTAACTTCATTCAGTAAATTATTAATTAAAATATGTTTTGGCACAAATATGAAAGGAGTATCCTTGTTCATAACCCCTCATGGCTAAATTGATGATCTTAGATGCTAAAACTTGAATCTTGGATCTGTATTGATGCTTTGGAAATGAATTCTTAGAGTTCTTGAGTTAGGAATTCTAAATGTTGAATTACCTTAGAGAATTAATGGAGAAATTGAGTTTCTTGTAGAAGGAGCTTTGATGAAGTAGATTTTTTGTTAGAGAAAGTGGATAAAATAAGCATAAAGTTCTTGTAATATGTTAAATCTTATGGTTTGGACGGATTGGGGGCTTGAGAATTGACCAAAATGCCCCCTTTAAGCTTTTAAATGGAATTGAAAAATGCAAAATTTTCAGAAATGGGTGGCCACCGCGACGCACCACTATCGCGGTGGCTCACTGGAAAGTAGAATAATGGACACTGGGCTTTCTCTGTGATGCCCCACAATCGCGGGGCCCTTTATTTTTCCATTTTGGCCACAGACGGGATGCGCCAGTATCACGAAAGTTTACTGGAAATTGATTAATGGAAAATTGGCCCTCTCCGTGATGCGTCAATATTTTGGAGGTCCACTGGAATTTGACAATTACAAATTTTGCCTTTCCAGCGATGCACCAAGTGCCCAAATGGGACACTGTCAACTTAAAAATGCCATAACTCCTTCATCGAGTGTCGGATTTGGGAAAATTATATTCGATGGAAAGGTTATTCAATTTTCCACACTTTTGGAAGTATAAATCTGAAAAATTCCACATAGAATAAATAATATTCATTTTTGAAGTTATCTCTTAATATTCTAGGAACGAATTTAAGCTAAGAAATTTTGGGATATTACACGGTGATTCATCTCCTCTTTTCATTTCATATTTTTTTCTTCTTTTCTTTTATTTCCTAATTAGATAAAACAATCTATATTTGTTGCCTTTTTTTATCTAAAAATTACACAAATACAAAGCTTATGTTTTCAATATTACAAAAAATTTTAACTCCCTAAACATATTACAAAAATCCCAACATATACACAGAATACTATGTATATGTCGGCTATGTTATGTATATTAATATGGAGAGGGGAAAAGACATCGTTTTCACCCCGAACTATAGTCAAAAAGTCAAATCCACACCTAAACTATATAAGTGACCTATTACACACCTAACTATAAAAATGTGATACTTTTTACACCCTGTCAGACATTACACCACTTTCATGTGGTATGGTGTTTTACTCACGCTGCCACGTCAATACTACATCAGCATAATCCAAAAAATAAGGACAAAGGCATTTTTTCCATCCCAAACTATAGTTGAAAAGTCGAATCCACATCTAAGCAATATAAGTGACCTATTACCCACCTTAACTATAAAAAAGTGATACTTTTTACACCACTTGTGTGGTGGTTTACACGCGCTGCCACGTCAACATAATCCAAAAAAATAATAATTTTTTTATTTTCAATTTAATTTTTTCTTTTTTATTTTTAATTTAATTTTTTCCCTTCTTCTTCCATGTCTAAAACCTCCATTGTTGTCAATGTCCAAAATCTTTATTACCTCCATTACACCATATTCACCATCATAAACTTTATCCCACCAATAAAATTTCCATAACAATTAATTTCTTCTAATATTAGTCATCATCTGTAACCCATCGTCTTTTTTTAAAAAAAAATTCTCAGCTATAATATCCAATATTGTTTCAAAATTTGGCCACTCGACTGTTGGACTCTGTATTTTAAATGGTAATGACCAACACATTTTCATACTTTTTCTATTTATTTTGCAGCTATAGTTGAAAAAAAAATCTAATATGATAGCAAGCTACATTTTTGGATGGATTAATAATTAACAGACAGAGAGGAAAAAGTCAATGATGAATCCAACTTTTCTGATGAGAATTTACCAAAAATATCCTTGCTACAAAATTTTATATTTTTTATTTTATAAAATTTTATTTTACCCATTTAAGCATCAAATACAATTTGATTTTGTTCACTGTGAAATTGACATTGATTCGATGAAGATGGTGGATGAATTGTGTTATTTGGGGATGGGGTTGAAATTTGGAGGTGGGGTAGTGAAGAAACTGCGTTGGTTGGGGTGTGGGTGATGAAAAAGATGATGGTTTGGGGGTGGGGATGATGAAGAAGATGATTGTTTGGGGGTGGGGGTGGGGAGATGGATGCTGGGGGTTGGGGGAGGATTATTTTAATTTTTTTTACATTAATTTTTAATTTAAATGCGTCAATTTTTATTTAAATAATTATGTATTTTCCATGTCAGATCTAGGGAGTAAAAAGTATTACTTTTTTACAGTTAAGGTATGTAATAGGTCACTTATATAGTTTAGGTGTGGATTCGACTTTTCGACTATAGTTTGGGGTGTAAACGATGCCTTTTCCCTTAAAGTTTTTAGCCGTTTACTTTTGTTATTTAATAATCTAGATGGACCTAAAATAAGTGTAACATATGCGCCTTAGAATGGGGGTTGCGGGGAGGTAATAATATCACTTTTACATAGTTAAGGTGTGTAATAGATCATTTATATAGTTTAGGTGTGGCTTCGACTTTTATTGTATAGTATGGGGTGGAAATGATGTATTTTACATAGGGAGAGAGTGTAAAGTCATTAAAAAAATGTGAGAGAGAGTAATTACTTTCAAAAAGTTGGTATTTATGTTATTTATACTTGTTTTATTTGGGTGGATCGGGTATCCGAATTGTGGTATTGGGCCGGGCCAAGAATATTTGTGTACATATTTTAGTTTTGTTGCTAATAAAATGACTATTGGCTACTCTAATATAACCAAAAAAATTCAAGTTTTATATTTCTTGTTGTTCAATAGTATTTGTTCACTATTTGTTTGGTACAGAAATTCCAAGGCTTGTCATATCCATTAAAATTATTTGCATTAAATTTCATCGCAATCTCATAGAAGAGAGGGAGAAAATATAATTTTTAGAAAAAAAAAAATTGTGCTTGTTTCAAACCTCCAATTCATTTTTTACTATTTATATTATCCAACAATCTAAAAATAATATTTTTCAATATATCGAATTATTCTTTTTTCTAGTTTGTAAAATTGTTGTTGTTTAAAATCGTTGATTTTTTTTCTAGTTAGTGGGTTTAGAAAGCGTTAGTAATTAGTGGTTATTTTTTCTTGGAGTATTTCATTTTTTGGCTAAATAAGAACAAGGTAAATTGTTAAATTTTGGAATTCTCAGTGCAAGGTTTCTCACCTGATGGAAGTTGTTTTGTCTTGAAAGTTTTCCATTTTAATTTTAAAAAAAATATTCTTGGAAGTTTAATTTTTGATGAAAGATGTAGAATCTCTTTGTTTTTTTTCATCAAAGAGTTAGTGTTGATTGTCTTTAGCCAATTACATTATAGATTAGCACATGTTGGTTTAAGTACTATGAAATATTATTAAAAGTTTAATGATTTCTTTAAATTTAAATGATTTTTAAAATGTGAATTAAGTGTTAAATCTAAGTTTATTAAGAAGACGTTTAAAACAGTTGAAAGAAACACAGACTTGTTAGATTTAGTACATTCTGATATATGTGAATTAAATGGCATGCTGTAAGAGGAGGAAATAGATATTTTATTATGTTTATTAATAATTGTTCTAGGTATACTTATATATATTTATTGAGACACAAAGATGAGGATTTTAATACTTTTATAAATTATAAGGCTGAAGGAGAACACCAAATAGGAAAAAAAAATAAAAAATCTTACGAAGTGATAGAGGAGGAGAAAATTTTTCAAGATAATTTGACACATTCTATGAAAAAAATGATATTATTCATGAATTTCTTGCATGTCGTACTCTTCAGCAAAATAGTTTAGTCGATAGGAAAAAGAACTTATTTAGAAATATTTATTGCTTTGTTTCTACATGCTGAATTGCCATTAAATTTGTAGGGAGAAGCACTTCTTGCTAAATGTCATGTAATCAGTAGAATTCCTATGAAGAAAAATCAAATTACTCCATGTGAATTTCGGAAAGGAAAGAAACCTAATATAGGATATTTTAAAGTGTGGGGTGTCTTGAATATTATAAAAATCATAATTTGAATTGGACCAAGCTGGGTTCTAGTGGAATTAAGTGTGAATTTGTTGGTTACATCTCACATAGCAAGGCTTACTGACTTCTTAAAGTAGAGTCGAATGTGATTATTAAATTTAGAGATGTAAAATTTTTTGAATACCTATTAAATTTGGGTAAAATATTTAATCCCTCGTCAATTGATATAATCATTGAAAAAACATCTCAAGGGATTGTTGAGAAATCTAGTTTACGAGAGTTTAATAATAAACTTCGTGAACAAAGGAGAAGCACTAGTGCTCGATTAGCTAAAATACTTGGATCAGATGAGATTTACTCCCAAGGTATCTTATTTAATCTTGTTGAAGGTAATAGAGATATAGTTGTGAGAATAATTATAATTTTTTTTCAAGTGGAAGATGATCCCCAGACATATAAAGAATCTATGGCATCTAGAGATGCAAGCTTTTAGAAAGATGTTATTAAAGATGAAATGGATTCAATAATGTCAAATCACACTTGGAAACTTGTTGACATGCCTCCAACTTCTAAACCTATTTATTATAAGTGGCTTTTTAAAAGAAATTACTATACTGATCGGACTTTACATACCTACAAAGCTAGGTTAGTTGCTAACTGCTTTAAACAAAAAAAAGAAATTGATTTTTTGGATACATATGCACCCATAGCAAGAATAAGTTCGGTTAGAGTTATAGTTCCTTTATCATCTATTTATGACTTACATGTTTAACAAATGAACGCCAAAATATCATTCTTAAATGGTTATCTTGAAAAGTAGGTGATAAAGATCAAACAAATAAAACTAGAAATGGAATAAAAAAAAGTAAAAGATAATTAAGCTATAAGATAGTTAGACACAAATAAGAAGAAGGAATTAAGATCTATAGGATATATGAATCCTAAACCCCAAATTACAATCTTCAAATCACACCTAACTCCTATGGTGGCCAGGAGGGAATTGATTGCCCTCAAAATCACTCATTTCTAATCCAAATTTCAACAAAAGTTTACCAACTCTCTCTCTCAAAGGAGAAGTCTACATCAATATTCAAGCAAAACTAAGAAATTTAACATAATATTACAAACTCTCTCTCTCAAAGGAGAAGTGTAAATCAATATTCAAGAAAAACTAAGAAAATAAACTAAGTTAGAAAGTATTTATAGCCTTGGGATATTTATTACAAATTTGAGGCCCAAAAGTGACCAACTTGCAAGAAAATACTCAATGACCCTCCTGGAAAAGATATGGTGAATGTCAGGGGCATCCCAAGAGCGGATGATCTTGTTTTGACCTACTCTAGTAGCTCTAAAGTAGGTATGGAATAACTCCAAACCCGTTGGGGAGTAGTTCCACTCCAAGGGATTTTTTAGACTTGTCTCACACTCCTTTGACCCTGCCAAGGTCCCTTGATATAATATAGGTACAATCATCATCACATAATACCTTTTTGAAGGTGATAAGATGTCTTCAAGCATGTATCATTTCATGAAAACTCCTTGGAGCACTCATGTCTTCAAGCACCTCTCATTTCATAAAAACTCTTTGGAGCACTTGAAGTTCTCAAGCTTGGCTTAGTAAATTGTCTTGAGCTCACTCCGATGATATCATCCTCTGCAATATGAGAGGAATTTTAACTTAAATTTAAGTAGCGATCTTATTTTATCATGTCAAAGAGTGAAAAATCGTACACATTGAAGGTATTATGCACTTGATATTTCAGAGGAAGGTTAATCATGCAGGTATTGTCGTTTATCCTCTCAAGTACTTGAAATGGACCATCACCTCAAGAAATTAATTTGGCTATTCTTTGGTTTGTAAACCTATATTTTTGAAGGTGCACCCAAACCCAACCACTCAGTTCAAGAACAAGTGATGTACGTTCATTGTTTACTCTTTTGGTCACTTCTTGATTCTTGTTCTTAAGCCGAATCTTCACCTTCTCATGTATCTTCTTCATGGATTCCACCCTCTTGTTACTATCTAAGATTATCACAATATTAGTAGACAAAGAAGTGAGATATAAAGGGGTAAGGGTATTAAAACCATAAACATATTCAAAGAGAGTCATACAAATAGTGAAATGGATAACACGATTATAAGCAAATTCGACTAAAGGTAGGTGGTCCTCGCAAGTGGTCATTTTTCCTTTAGCTAAGGTGCGTAATATAAAAACTAAGGTTCTATTTACCACCTTTGTTTTCCCATCAATCTTTGGGTGGAAAGGTGTTGGGAAAAGAAATTTGGTGCCAAGCCTACCCCACAATGACCTACAAAAGTGACTAAGGAACTTAGAGTCCCTATTATTAACAATGGTGTGAGTAATTCCGTGTATTTTAACAATATGCACAATAACCAAAGAAGCCACATTGATAAAATCATCATTTTTATGACATAGAATAAAATAGGTCATCTTATAAAATTGATCAACCAAAACAAAAATGTTATATCCACCTTTTTTTCCCTAGGCAAACCCAAAACAAAATCCATAATGATACCAAGCCATAGGCTTTGGGGATTTGGTTGTGGGATATATAACCCTTGATGGAAAACGTGATATTTTTCAATTCTACAATCAATGCATTGACCATAAATTCTAGATACATCTTGACGCATCATGTTCGGATAAAATTGCTCCTCTATGATTCCAAGGGTCATGTTAATTCCAAAGTGAATCATCATATCATCATCGTATGCCTCTCTTACAAATAATTATCTCCATGATCTATTGGGCACACGCAACCTTTTTCCTTAAATAAGAAACCATAAAACTTGGAATATGGTATAGAAGTACTATCCTCATTAACCTTTTCCTATGCCATTCATAACAATCTTGGATGATTTGAGCAAACTTGGGGTCCTCGAGATACATTGCCATTAGACACTCAAAACCAATTAACTTACAAGATAATGCAGAGATTAGCAATGTTCCTACACAATGCATTTGCTACAACGCTTTCCTTTCCCCTTTTGTATTGAATTTACATATGGTAAAGTATCTAGAAACATAATCCATTTGGCATGCCATTTATTCAATTTATCTTTGGTCTAAGGGTGCTTCAATGATTTATGGTAGGTTCATATCACGAAATCCTTAGGCCACAAATAGTGTTGCCAAGTACCCAATGCTCTAAAGTACGCAATAGGTATATGGTCTTGAATTAAGATGGAAATTATGCCTACCTTACTAGCCTTACATTCAATGTCAAATATTTTACAAAAATTAGGTAATTTCAACTAGGGGTGGAGCTAAGCATGTCCGTCTAAACTTCAAATAAATGACCTTGCTTATCACGGGAGCGACGATGCTACTAAATCCTTTGACAGATAGCCTATAAAAAACTAGCCAACTCATGGAAGTTTTATTCTTTACCAATGGATTTTAGAGTAGGCCAATTCTGATGGTGTCTATCTTAGATTCATCCACTTCGACTCCTCTTAAGCTTACAACAAATCCCAAAACCACTACTTCATTCATACTAAAAGAGCACTTTTGAAGATTAGCATAAAAATTTTGTATTCTAAGTACTTCAAACACCAATTTACAAATATAAAACATGCTCTTTAAGGGATTTGCTATAAAATAAGACATCATCACAATATACCACAACAAGTTTCCCAATAAATGGTTTTATCACGTGATTCACCAACTATATAAAGTTAGTAGGAGAGTTCATTAGGCCAAAAGTCATAAACATCCATTCATATAGAGAAAATTGGTATTGACTGTAATCTTCCACTCATGATCTGGTTACATCTTTGGTGGTACCCGCTCCTTAGATCTATCTTAGAAAGCACACAATAACCATTCAACTCATCTAGCATAGCATCCAAATGGTGAATCGAGGATGGGGGCGTAATTCATTAATACTATTTAATTAATGGATTAGCAATCAATACACATGCGCCATGTCCAATATTTTTATTTCACTAGCAACATCGGGACTGTACATGGACACATACTCCCTTTGATGTGTCCTTTGTTAAGGAGTTCCTCAACTTTCCTTAGGAGCTCTTTGGTGTCAATTGGATTACTTTGACAAGCAAATTTTGTAGGCAATTGAGAACTCAACAGGAAATCAATTTGATGCTCAATTCCTTAAAGTGGGGGTAATCCTTGGGGAGCTCCTTTGGGAATACATCCTCAAATTCCTTTAAAAAAAGAGAAATAAAATAGGGAATAGAAAAAAGTAGAGTGGTTATTTTGTAAAGAATAGGTTAGGATAATCATGGGTTCTTCCTCATCATGTTACTTGACAAGATCATTATTCCTAGCCAGCATCACCAAGGAATTCTACCCTTTCAACCTCCTCTTATCCTTCTCTTCATGTTTCTCCTTCGTTTTGACCTCTTACCCTCCTTGTTTCTTATCCTTGTCTTTCAGTTCTCTCATTCCTTGATGATCCTCATATTCACTTGAGATGGTGAAAGTGGATGGAGAGTGAATTTTTGACCCTTTAGCTCAAAAGAATATTGAGTGGTCCTCTCATTATACTTGGTTGAACAATCATATTTCCATGGTCTCCCAATTATGAGATGAAAAGCTTGCATGGGTAACACATCACAGAACACCTTATCATGATAATTTTTCACTTTAAATTTAACCAACATTTGTCTAGTCACCTTCAACTCCCCAAATTCATTAAACCATTGGAGCTTGTACTATGTGGGATGTTTGGTTGTGGGTAACTTTAAAAAATCAACCATAGTAGTACCATCCACATTAGAATAACTCACACTATCAATGACAAAGGATCACACATTCTTCTTGATTAGACACTTAGTATGGAATAAATTGTCCCTTTGATTATGATCAACTATTGCCTTTACTAATCATTTCTCATCTCACAATAATGTTTGGAACCTCAAACTCTCCATATTTAGGCCAAGGATCTTCATTATCTTCCTCTACTTTCTCATCTTTCTCCGAACCCTTCCCTTATTAGGGCTTTTCACTATTCTCATCCTTTAATCCCACCTCTTCTTCGAAGGTAATACAACGTCCCTTCCCTAAGGATCAAATTTCTCTGATTAACGCATTTATTTTCTTTATGTCCTCATCCTTGGCATTTAAATCATTGGAAACCTTTAGAATTGGGAGTAGGATATTTATTACTGGATATTTTAGAGTGGTCTTCTCAATGAGCTTCTTTTCATAAGACTTGTTGTAGTCCTTGTTCATGTTCCACCAGGATGAAAATTGAACTACCTCTTTGTTCTTACCCCAAGAGTTGTAGATAAATACACTTTGGGTTTGTATGATGCCCTCTCTTTGATATCCCTTTCAATCTCTAAGTCCGTTTAAAAGATTTCTTCTAAGGTTTTAAACTTGTAGATGGTGATGGATAAGGTGATCTCTTTGTCCAACCCAACCTTGAAGCATATGATGGCATGTCGCATGTTCTCATGATAATTGAGCTTTAAGATCAACTTTTGAATCCATCATAGTAGGTCAATATACTATTTCTTCCATACCTCAAATTATATAGCTTAGCAAGTAATTTGTGTCTATACCTTTCTGGCACCTACTTTTGTCCCATGAGTCCCTTCAATGAATCCTATGGAGGTGGTTGTCCTTCATTCAACACATTTCCAAACCTCTTGGAATATTCCCACCACATATTATGTCACGACCTTATTTCTTAGGTCATGATGGTGCCTACTATATCCTACTAGTAGGCAAGACAACCTGTAGTCCCAAACTACTAGTAATTGACTACCAAGAAAAATGAAGAAAGGGTGCATTATAAACAAAAGAAAAGACTGTAATACATAATGTAGTCCAAAAACCTTGTGGAATCAGTTCAAGAGCTTCTACTGTTAACAAGGATACAAAATAAAGTACTAAATGAATATACAAATACACCCGTCTCTGAATATAACATGGATATTAGTCTAGTACGTATTAGGTAGGAAAGTAATACTCTGAATGCCAGGAGCTCACCCTATGTCTCCAAACCATAGCTGCTCTGCATGAAGCACACAACAACATTGATAACTCATTCCATAAACTACATATACAGAAGTATAGTATGAGTACCAAACATGTGGTACTCAGCAGGAAATTGTCGACTAAGCTACAAAGATAATGCAAATATACATAACATGTAAGAAGAAACGTAAAGCTACACCCAAATATCCAATAACTGCATAGAAAAGATAATGAGATAATATGAATAAACTATCCTATTCATATCCAAGAAACTAACATAATAAAGCTAAAGAGGTATTAAGGATGAAATATGCCATTCTATCCATACTCAGGAAACTTAACACTATAACATATATCACTGGCCAATATACAAATAAAGGGCGAAAGGAGGTTATATAATAGGATATAAGGCCAAGGAATGAATATGCAATTTGAATAAATGAAGGAAGGAAGGGATATACAGTAATACCATGGCTACATATTGACAAATATACAGCCACACACATACACACACACACACACATATATATAAATAAGGTAAACTGAAGGTACAACCTAAGTCATCGGACTGACCTCTTAAGGCCTCATAATTATAGTAAGAACTAGTATTACTATAATCAGGATCGCTAATCCCTATAGATAATCATGTAATAATTACCCATAGTAAAACAACTGTAAAGAAATGAATCAGAAATATACCTCAAATCTCAATACCAGATCATTAACCAACCTGTCTCCAACTAGCAATAATAGTGATAAAATTCGTAACAATAACAATAACAATAACAATGCAAGTAACCAGCTAATCTAAATAAACAATATGTAACAGAGCTTTTCATAAGCCACCACTAACTTAGGCTCATAAGGTTTAATCAAAACTCAACAGCAATAGTTGGTATGGCAAGCAACACTTATACCTATACCTACGCAAACCCCCAAAAGGATGGTAAATATAGGGCATACTAGTGATAGGCAATGCACATGTAAGGATAAATGCTATAGAATCCACAATACCATAATCAATCCGAGAATCATAATATAACCTATCATAATCAATTACCAGACTTGAACTGGTGCTCATATTATCAATATCATAATCAATTGCTAGACTTAAACCACTGTCATATCATTAATATCATAATTAATTGTCAAACTTTAACTGGTGCTCATATCATCAATATCATAATTAATTGCCAAACATGAACCAATGCTCATATCATTAATAAAACTATTTTAAGGGTCGAAATCTTTCTTAATCATGGTAGATAATAATAGTAAAACCACATATCGGAATCTATCTTAATCAAATCTTTAAGACACTATTTTTAGTCTCAGAGTCTCACAAATCATTCATTAAGATGTACGATTCCCATTATGAAAACATTCATTTTAAAAGTTAAAAATGAGATTAAATCCCTTTTAAGGAAAACAATAGTAAAACCAATTTCTTGTTCGAATTGTGCCATTCACCATTTTAGCGATCATAAATGCACCAAATCTAAGCATGTCATCACCAATATCCAAATAATGTAATTTTAAGAAACAAAATGTCTATAGACTGCAATCATACTATTTACAAGTATAAATCACTTCCCAAAACTCAACCAATATCATAAATACAATCGTGGTCCCACATAATATATCTCTAACATAACCATAAATCATAGAATTAGCCATATCTAGAAGCCATACCAATAATTACATCTATAAGTTATACTATTAAGTATATCCGGAATTAGAATAACACTTCAATGTCCGACTAACATACTTATTACACATATCCAATGACCTCAATTCCAAACCAAACATTAATAAGGGCATATCATGCAGAAACGATCCTATAAGGATAACAAAAGTCTATGCCTAAGGTGGGTCAGAGGGAAACCCACTTCTAATCTCCGAAATCCATTTTTAGGCAAGCTTCTACCTGAACTAGGCTAAATTATCTAAATTCACTTCTAGATGTTGTATAAGCCATAATATTCCCCAAGGTAACAATCTCAACTAAATTACGATATCTGCGTAGTCTAAATAGCCCAACAAGACTAATCATATTAACCATTCTTCGAATAACTAAATCACATCCCAGATCTAGCACAATGCCCCAGTCATACTATGAATCCCACATCTATCACAACACCATAACTATACTACTAATCCTATATCTATCTATGAAGAAAGCAATAGGATTATAGAAGTATAATAAGTGTTTCTCACCCATCTAAACCCAAACTCAATAATCTAGGCCAAGTCACAGTGTTCTACCCACAATTTAATCTTAACATGGAATACATAAAATACACCATCTCATGAAGAAGAGTAGATCATCCATAAATTTTCTGCCTTCGCTCCATGATCTCAAAATATCATCACTCTATAAAAATAGTAATATACATGTCGTTAGAAGTAAAATGAGACTCATCTTGCTATAGTCAAGATGCGCATATCTCAAAAGTTGGTCTAAAAATAAAAGAAGTAAAACCATAATTTTATTTCTGAAATATATTCCCCATACGCATAGTAATCAGCAGCAGAAAACCCATGCGAAAAAAAGTTTAAAATGAGGTTCAAATCAAAGAAGAACAGTTTTCAAGCTTTACCGACAAAAACCTATTTTGAAATAAAGAATTTGAAGTTTTATTGAAGATTAAATAATGGAAAAATGATAATTATAAGATTATAAAACTTACCCATGGAAGAAATCTTGAAAACTCATTTGGACGCCCAAATCCAAACTCCTAAGCCCCAAAAATGGTGAAAATAGGGTTTTGATTCTTGACTTGGGTGAAAATCAAGAAAAATAAAATAGAATCTCTTGGAAAATGGGGGAAAAAGACATTTAAATTGATAGATAAATATTATAAGAGAAAAATACACCAAAAATTGTCAAAATCGGAGCTTCTTAGCTCCTAAAATTTTAAAAATACGAATATCGGATCTTGTACTCAGCGATGGTCTCTCAAGCGTCACTTTGATAACTTAAGCGACCTGATCAGGGGGTAAAAATATCGCTTATGCAAACTTTTGGTCTCTTATTCCATCATGTTGTTAGTCAAAGTTCTCTTTCATAAACACACTAGCACCAACAAAGTCAAAAAATTATTTTTGACCCTCGAAACTTATCCAGAACCCTATGAACATGATCCAATAGTGAAATTTGATTGTAAATCACGTTTTGGATCTATTGGAACCATCAAAACTTTCATCTAAGATCATTTCAACAAAATGCGAGGCCCATACCTATAGTTTCTCTTTTCATAAAATTTACCTAATAGCCCACAATAAGTCTGAAAGCCTCGAGACCTGAACCATAGGTACCCCTAGCCAAAAATTAATTTTTGAGAGTGGTTGTAGCTATTGGAATTCTTATCTGAGGTTATCTACTTGATGTTTTGATCAAATACCAACTCCTAAACAGCGAAAACTCTGAAAAAAGAGAAATGAGATTAATCTCCAAACGAATGTCTTATCACCAAACTAATTGTTTCGGCAAGTCATAAATGGCTTGTAGCAATTGTGGTAAGGCTAAAAATGCCTAAAATGCATGCAAATTAAGGAAATGACCTAGAGGTTCATTACAATATCCACTACTAAAATGACTTTCGTCTGCAAAAGTTAAAAGATAGAAAGATCAACAAAACATAAAAAAATGAGGTGATGGGCCCATATGCTCCAAGCACGACTTCCCAGATAACCTCCAAGAAGAGACAACACACCCTAGGAATTTCTCCACAAGTATCCCTTTTTCAAACAACATCCACACTTCACTCTCAAATTGCTGAAACTCAACCTTAACCACTAACTGGACTCCAACTAAACCAAGGAAGGCTAATGTACGTAAATCCAGACTACGACACATTGATACCAGCACAATCAAATTAAAACTCATCCAAGACAAATACAAACTAAGGAATGTGTCATGCAACCAACTCCAAATCCAAATATAACCTTTTTGCCTTTCCAAACCTGCTAATACTCCAAAATAAGTAGAAAGCCACCCAAGTATTGTTCCTGCAATGTCATCACACTAACCTTTAAAAATTGAAGTTCATCCATCAAAAATCCATACAAGAAAGCATGAAAATAATCTCATAAGGAACCACTCAGGCACAGAAATAGTGTTAACCAAGACTTGAAATATATGCCAATGCTATAAAAGGTCTAGATGACAACAATAACTAAAATTCGAAAGTCTGATGTATAACTATTCCTCACGGAATAATTTTCTCTAGGATATCGCATCAATCGAGAATGAAGCCATGTCGAATCTAACTCAAGCATTGTACTCCCCTAAGTATATCTTCTAAAAATGTCAATGAAAATTTAAAACTCAAGGTTAAAGTTAAAGGAACCAATACCGTATCCATGGATTATGATATGAACACCTATCAACCATAATCCATCAAAACTCAAGAAGAAAAAGGTAACCATGAAGTAGGATTATCCATCCTAATAATGAAATCCTAACTAAACAAATATGAAAATGAAGGTTGCATCCATGTTCTACAATACAAAGCTGAAATCTCAACAACAAGGTTGAACTGCATGATCTCAATGAGCCAAACCAAACCTGAAGATGGGTAAGCATTTATACTCCAAATCTATTAGCACTTCCAAATCACCATTCCAAGGCATCAATCAAAAATTAATCCAACAATCCTAAAATAAGGCCAAATACTCACATCGGCCTTAGTATTCAAATATGATATATCCTTACTGAATTATATCAAAATCAAACACCAAAATACAGCTGAAGAATAAAATCACCTCAGAGGATAAATCACCAGCTAAAAACATAAGAAATTAACTCCATATCTATTGGAGGGCATGAACTATAAAAATATACTCAAGAACTTACCAACGCTGCAAACTGCACTAGCAATAGCAAAAACTCTAGTAACTCAGAGAAATACAACTTTAGCCAAAAATTGGTCAATCTAATACTCTATCTATGCAATGAACACCCAATTCACCATTTTAGGAAATGGACATAAAAAAGATCATCTACCTCTAACTCTCTAACTCTAAAAGAACAAGAACCATATTATGTCAAGAACAAAGTATGGAACTCAACACCAATACCAAGATGAAATATATCACTACGAGACAAAGCCAACAAACCTAAAAGACAAATCCAAGGCCTCTCGACATCAACATAAAAATCACTATCATGTGATGAATTACTAAAAAAGAAGAATGGACCCCAAACTAGACAAGCTCAAAAATGGGCTACGTAGATAAGAATAGCAAATGTAAAAACCTTTGCAATCCCAGAACCAAGTCTAAGAATCCCAAACTTGAGAACGAGCCATATAACTAAAATATCAACTCTAGAACCATAATAGAAACAACTTAGATTCATTACCATAAATAATTTAGCAAACGGTCTATTACTCCCAAATAAAGAGGAAAATAACTAACTTCACCTTGCTACAAGAGAGAAAATATCCAACTAAGCTAGTTGTATAAGCCAATGAATAAGAATTGCATAAAAGGGAAAATTCTAACTTGATGTTAATAGTCTATCCATCTACCAATTAAGGATATCAAACAATAACAACAATAATGTAAACATTAATATATGGGAATATGCAATACCAAAAATAAAAATCAATCATAAGTACCACTTTAGGGACTCAAAAAGGCAAATATTCCAAGGTAAATAGTACTCGAACCCACATGCTACACCCATAAGGAAAAAAATATCAATATAGATCTAATCTACCCACTACTAAAGGAAATCATCTATGCAGTATTCATATAATCATAAACGATATATAGAGGTACAAAACAACCAATATAAACTTACCAAGGAATATAATAATAAATAGGTATGAGAACTCCAATACACATAAATAGAGGGTAAATTTAGGGAATAAAATTTTACCAATCATGGTGGAATCCAAAGTAACATGCTTGATGGGTTTAAGGGAGAACAAATTTGAATGGGTCCAAACTGAGACTGACTGACTGAATCATCAACTGAGGCACTATCGCATTATGTCCAACTGAGCAACTCATAACACTATCACACTGGATTGAATAAGCTAACTAAATTATAATCCCACATTGGGGATGCACTCAGGAATAGTGACTGATCTCCCTACAATCATAGCAAATCAGTACTGCATTAATCTAGTGAGGAACATGAGATGATCCTTTACTGGCTAAACAACTAATACTGAGGTTATGTCCTACTAAAATAACCATCTTTATTGCAATCATAAAACATCTTAGGAACTCTAGGTTGGTGAAAAATATATGTTAGTTTTTTCTGAGAAACTAACTCACATTTGGGTCACTCTCTAAACTAATGACCAATTTTTCCATAACCACGACAAGCTCCTAAAATACTTTAAAGTATTTTCCCTCCTGACAAATATGGCCTCCACAGCCTTAAGATTTATACCAAATACTCTAAAAGGTCTGAAGAAAACTCTGCCCATTATGACTGCCATGACTAACTTGAGAGCCACCCATGGTTGGAAATGCTACATAGGTAGAATCTATAGATTAAAAGTAGAGTTGACGTCTACCAAAATATTAATCACCTCCAAATTTAATACTAATTGCACTAAACTAATGAAATATCCTCTTACCACCATATCTATAAGTCCCAATGCATGCTCTCCTTGTGATCCTCTTATGGCCAATAACCTGAAAGAAAGAAGACCTAGCTGCTATCAAATGCTTCAATGCCAAGCGTAGTGGTAATACTAAACTCTAAAAAATCCATGCACAATGTCATACACTGAAGGATATAGAAAAGGAATATGCTATCCCACTCACAAAACCTAATCTCTTTCTATAAAATTGACAAGGAACCCTGTTGAACACAAACAAACCCAACTCTAGCTTATGAACTACTTGATGAATTGAATGTCATCCCTGAATATGTGGGATCTGTAAAAGGACTTAGGATCCTTAATGTTGAACCTCAAAGGGCTGAAGTTATCCTAATCCCCATTGGATCCTGTGTTGGCACCAAATCCTCTAATTAAAGCTAAAGATCTTCGATATCTATCCCTGACTTTGTAGAATGATGTTGTGCTATGTAATACCTCATACCTCTACCTAGCTTGAAATATTCCCAAGTATCTTATAAACTTTCTTTGTACGGTGAACACACTATTATATACATGGAATTTTTAAGATTTTCACTTTTTGTCATGTGGAAAATTTAATTAGCTTTCGAACATACAAATTTTATCCAAATCTGAAATTAGGGGAGAAAGTTATGGTCGTTTTATAGAAATCAGTCAAAACTATCCAGATGCGATGATGAGAGTGGATGGACCATCACCAAAACCGTCGCGGCAGAGGTAGTAAGATAACATTTTGCCTAAGGGCAATGGATAAGGCCTATAGACCATTGATCTAGTGATGGACCATCTCCCAAGCCATTATAGCAGAGGTAGTAAACCCATATTCTACCCAAGTGTGACGGTCAGGACTGATGGACCATCAACAAAGACATGGACCATTGCACCCACCGTAGTATAGTTTATTGTGTTATTTTAAATCTATTTTTAAAAGGGTATTTGGGTCTTTTCCACCTATTTTACCCCTAATTATATTAGACCAAGGCCCATATGCTCTTTATCCATTTATAATAGCATATTAATGTTTTTCTCAAAGATAATCCCAAGAATAAAATCCAAATCCTTCTTCAAGAAACTAAGAGCTTTAAGTTCTTCAAGTCCAAAGACTTTAAGGAACTCATAACCCAGGTATGTGTTGTGTTGATTCATGGGTCCCTTTCACCCATGAAGCTTAAGAGTCTTTTTTCAAAATCAAAGATTTTTGTATGTATGAATGTTCATGATTTAAATTGAATTGAAATTCATGTTCATGATGTTGTGGGGGTTTGATTCATATTTTAAATTACATATTCTAGTGATTAACCCTAGTATATGAAGATTTGCATAATAATCATGATAAATCCTTCAAACTTGAAAATTTATTCAAGAAACTATGGCAAATAGATGTATTGATGATGGTATATACAAAGTATGCTCCTCATGTGTTTGATTAGATGCCTCTGTAAAGGAAAAGTGCCATACTAGTATCATAGTATGAAATCCCTAATCATGTACATGTTTATGCATGTCAAATATTTGTTGAAATACCTTAGTCAGTGAATGATGGATACATGTGTAACCCTTGTGGTGCTTTAGAACTTCTACTTTATGAAATCTCCAACTTATTGTATTATGGATTATGATGTTGGTTATGTATTCAAGAAAGTCATGCTTTTTCAGTTTCATGCTATCGAGTCCTGGGGGTACTTGTACCCGACAATTAGCTGTGTGCCTAAAGCCAGTGTCATGTTTTCAAGATACTCTTAGTCGAGCCATCTTCATACAAATTTAGTCAGTTATGTGAATCAGGAAATCTAAGAAATTCAGTAATCTCGGTAGTATTCTGTCAGGCAATAGAACTCAGTTAATTCAATCCAGTTTAGTAATCCATGCGCAGTGTCTATTCATCTGGAAGTAGGAATTAGCAATGAGTGAACATAAGGATGGGAACACACACTGTCAGATAATGGTATGATTCTTAGAAGGCATCTTTACGTTCCAGTACTTTGTAGCCAGCATAGGTTGAGACATCAAAACTTTTAGATGAAGGTTGATGAGTTGGATAAACACTGTCAAATAAGGGTCCCACCATTATCTTTTGGGGACACTGTCAGATGAGGGCCACCCACAGTTTGTTCTTACCAGTGGTGTGGTTTTGACACTCTTCTAATTGGGGTTACAGATTGGACCCTAACTCAGCTATATTACTTCATTTGGGGTTTGTTGGTCAGATGACTATTTCCCATAGTTTTAGTACAGAATCATGAATATCAAATAAAGTCATTAAGTTTCAGTAATAGAACTCAGATAGTTCAACAGGATTAAGGATTGTCATATATATTAAACTCAGAATAGTATAGAAATCAGCTAGTTCTATCAGTACCTAGACTGTCAAATACAGTCACTCAACATAAGTTATTTCAGTTATACAGATATTAGTATCTCATGTTATCAGTACTCAAACTCAGTAATTATGTTATCACAAACTCAGTTATAGTTATTATATAGTCATGTATGTATTTTCACATTCATGTTATGTAGTCAGTTAGTATTGTTCATGCATGTGAACCCTTTGGCATTTAGTCTTCCTCACATGTATACCAGTATATTTAAACGTACTGACATATTTCTGCTATGGTCTTTTATACTATAGGTTCAGAAGCACGAGCTCTAGAGCATCAGTTGCATTCCAGTCTCAACAGTCAGAGTTAGCAGTGTGTCCTCATCTTTTGAGGAAATGACCATTACTTTACTATCTCATTAATTAATTTATTTTAGTAGTTGTAGTTAGTTGGGAACATGTCCCATCAACTCCTTTTTCAAATAATTTATTCAGTTAGAGTCTTTTTAGACTATCATGTTTAGATGGTTTATTTCAGGTTTTATTTTAGTATGGTGATAAATATCATTCAAAGATTATTTTATCAGTTTTGAACCTTATAGCCTTACAGTATTTATTTCTGTATTTATACAGTATATTATGCAGTGTTTAGGTACAGATATCAGTAATGGGTTAACTTGTGGTCCTTTGGGGTCATCAACATTGTGTAGCATTTCGAGTACCAGATTTAGGGTGTTACAAACTTAGTATCAGAGCCTAATGTTCAATAGAGTCCTAGGAAGTATGAAAGCCACATCTAGTAGAGTCTTGTACATAGGTGTGTTGAGCGCCACATTTATTTACAAGAGGCTATAAGATTTTTTAGGAACAGTTTCCCTTAGTTCAGTATTCATTCCATGCCAGTGAGCATAATTTAAGGTCAATCTCTTAGTCCCATCTATTTCTCCCTTTCTTCTACAGAACATGCCTCCCCAAAAAAAATGAGAATTAGTTAGCCCCTTATCCCGAAGAACCTTCGGGCGAATATGTTTCTCCTGTAGAGTTCAGAGCTACATTCACTACTCTTTCTCAGTTAGTTGCTGCTCAGAATGAAAGGCTAATTATCATTCCATCCAACCCATGGCCAATTCATCTATATCCAGGATTTAGGACTTTACCTAAATGAATTCTCCATCCTTCTTTGGATCTAAAACAGATGAGGACCCTCAGGATTTCCTTGACCAGGTGCAGAAGGTTACAGATATCATGGGGGTTACTTATAGGGAGAGTGTGGAGATAGCTGCATATCATTTGTAACACGTTGCTCACATTTGGTTTAAATAGTAGAAGTCAAAAAGGCCAGATAATGTAGGGCCTTTTGAGTGGGACGAGTTTGTCACTGTATTCTTTGATAAGTTCTTTCCCCTAGAGCTGAGAGAAGCTAAGGTGTTGGAATTTATCAACCTCAAGTAGGTAAACATGATGGTGAAATATTATTCTCTTAAGTTTATTCAATTAGAAGATATGCTCCTCATGTGGTTGTAGATAACAGGGCTAAGATGAGTAAGTTTGTTTCCGGGGTGAATAATAGTGTAGTCAAAGCGTGGAAGTCTATGATGTTGAATAGTGACATGAACATAGCTAGGATTATGACCCATGCTCAGTAGATAAAATAGCAAACGATTAAAATAAGGAAAAAGTAGAATAAGATAGCAAGGACAGGTAGTTTCAACTTTGCTCAGCCCAAATCAGATGGAGGAAACCGTTCTCAGTTTCATCTTAAGTTAGCAGTTCCAGCTCCTTCTTTAGCTAGTGCTCTAGCTCCTAAGTTCAAGGATGGTAATAGTGATAAAGCACCAGGCTCTAAGTCTTAGGGCAGTGTTAGCAATGCCCGAACTAAACCCTTTTGTCAGACTTATAGTAAGAACCATAAGACGGCTTGCAGAGTTGGTAGCAATGTCTATTTTTGATGTGGCAAGCCAGGACACAAAGTTACAGATTATCCCCAGTCAGGTTATCAGCGTCAGTAGAACCGTTCCCTAGCTCAGTACGATCCCCTAAATTAGCAGGGTACCACCTTCAGTGCTACTAGTTGGAAACGTACAAATAAAATTTATGCTCTCCAGTCCTAGCAACATCAAGAAAATTCTCCTGATGTGGTTACTATTATGTTATAGTTCTTTCATGTGCATGTTTACACTTTGCTAGATCCTGGAGCTTCTTTGTCTTTTGTTACTCCCTATATAGTAGTTGATTTCGAAGTTAGTCCTGAAATTCTAGAAGAGCCCTTCTCAGTCTCTACCTTAATGGGTAAAACTATCATAGCCCGGCGGGTATATAGGAACTTTCCTGTTATGCTATTTGAGAAAGTCACCTCTATAGATTTAGTTATATTAGTGATGATTGATTTTGATTTCAATCTCAGCAAGGATTGGCTTCAGTTTCAGTTTATGAATGAACCTATCCTAAAGTGGAAGGGTAGTACTTCAGTGTTCGGCCACTGAAAATGATATCTAAAGGATGTGTCTATCATCTTTTTGAGTTAAGGACGGTAGTTCTAGAACTCCCAATATCGAATCAGTCCCAATCGTAAATGAATATTCAAATATCTTTCTCCAAGATCTTCCAGGAATTCCCCTCAAAAGGGAAATAGACTTCGGCATTAATCTTTTTTCAGATACTTATCCTATATTTATTCTACCATATAGAATAGCACCAACAGAACTTAGAGAATTGAAAGAGTAGCTGATGGATTTCTTAGATAAGGGATCCATCAGACCCATCATGTCCTCGTAGGGTGTAATAGTCTTATTTGTGCTCAAGAAAGATGTTTCTCTTAGACTGTGCATTGATTGCCATCTAATCAATAAAGTCATAGTCAAGAAAATGTATCCTCTACCTAGAATCAATGACTTGTTCGACCATCTTTAGGGAACCAACTATTTTTCAAAGATAGACCTCAGATCAGGCTATTATCAGCTCAGAGTCAGAGAATGTGACATTCGAAAAATAGCCTTTCATACTCGGTATGGTCACTTCAAATTCTTAGTTATGTCCTTTGGTATTACCAATGCCCCAGTATCTTTCATGGACTTGATGAAGCATGTGTTCAAGCAGTACTTGGTCATGTTTGTCATAGACTTCATAGATGACATCCTTGTTTATTCCAGCAGTGAGTGTGATCATGCAGACCATCTTAGAATAGTATTGTAGACCGTCAAAACTCATTAGTTGTTTACCAAATTCATTAAGTATGAATTTTGTATAAGGTCAGTAGTATTCGTTGGTCATATCATATTTGGTGATGGCATTAAGGTTAATCCTCAAAAGACTAAAGCGGTAAGAAACTAGCACAAACCTATCTCTCTATTAGATATCAGGAGTTTCTTGGGTTTGGATGGCTATTACAGATATTTTACTGAGGGATTTTCTTCTATTGCATCCCCTATGTCTATATTGACTCATAAGAAAGTAAAGTTTCAGTGGTCAGATTCTTACGAGAACAGTTTTCAAGAGTTGAAGAATCGACTCACCTCACCTCAAATTTTGCTCTTCCAGAAGGTTCAGATGGGTTCATAGTGTATTGTGATGCATCCAAAGTAAGTTTGGGTTGTTTCCTCATGTATCAAGGTAAGGTCATAGTTTGTACCTTGAAGATTTAGAGGAATTATCTCTATAGAGTTTATGTAGATGTGTTCATAAATCATATGAGCCTTTAGTATGTATTTTATCAGAAATATCTTAATCTTCCTCAGAGAAGGTGATTAAAGCTCTTGAAAGATTATAACATAAGTGTTCTTTATCATTCGGCCAAGGCCAATATTGTGGCCAACACTCTCAGTAGACTATTTATGGGTAGTGTTGCTCATGTTGTGAATAGTAAGAAAAAGTTATCTCAGTAAGTCCATTAGCTTACCAAACCAGGTGTTCGCTTAGTCAATACAAATAAGGGTGACATATGGGTTTATAGTAGTTCAGAATCATCTATAGTTTCCAAGGTGAAAGAAAAGCAAGATAAAGATCTCAGACTTGTCACATTAAAAAAGTCAGTCAAGGATAAAAAAGTAGAGGTTTTCCCTAAATAGGGAGATGGTGTATTGCGTTTTCAAGGTTGTCTGTGTGTTCTAGGTGTAGATGACTTAAGGCAGAAAATTCATGCAGAAGTGCATGGTGTGCGCTACTCTATTCATCCAGGGGCCACAAAAATGTATTGCGACTTGCGGGAACTCTATTGGTGGAGTGGGATGAAGAGAGAGATTGCAATATTTGTGGCTAAGAGCTCTATATATTAGCAGGTTAACATAGAACATTAGAAGCCTAGTGGGTAAATATAGGTATTTAGTATTCCTACTTGGAAGTGGGAAGAAGTGAACATGAACTTCATGACGGGTTTGCCCCATCTAGAATGATTCAGTTTGGGTCATTATAGATAGAATGACCAAATCGGCTCATTTTTTTCCAGTCCATACCTCTTATTTAGCTGAGGACTATGCAAAACTCTAAATCAGAGATTTGGTAAGACTTCACGATGTTCCATTATCTATTATCTAAGATAGTAGTACCTAGTTCACTTTTCATTTTTGAAAAGCATTCAACAAGGGTCTTGGTACCCAAGTTCATATCAGTACAGCCTTCCATCCTCAGATAGATGGTCAAGAAAAATGGACCTTTTAGATTTTAGAATATATGTTAAGGGCATGTACAATTGATTTCAAGGGTAGTTGGGATAAACGCTTGACTTTGATTGAGTTTGCATATAATAATAACTATCATTCTTGTATTTGGATGGGTCCATTCGAAGCTCTTTATGGTAGGAGATGCAGATCTCTAGTCGTTTGGTTCGAAGTTAGTGAGGTGTTAGTTATAGAGCCTGACTTGGTATTTGAAGCCTTAAAAAATATCCAGCTAATCAGAGAAAGACTCTGGGCTGCTTATGGCCGATAAAAGTCTTATGGAGATGTGAGCAGAAAGGATATTGAGTTTAAGATTGGTGATTTTGTCTATCTAAAGATATCTTCTATGAAGGGAGTAAAGAGATTTGTCTAGAAGGTAAAGCTCAGTCATCGATATGTCGGTCCCATCAAAATTCTCAGTCATTTTTGCAAGGTAGCCTATGAGCTTGAATTGCCTTCAAATCTAGCCTCAGTTTATCTAGTCTTCCATGTCTCTTTGCTCAAGAAGTTCTTTGGTTACCCAGCAGTCGTAGTCCCTATTCAGAGCATAGATGTTTAGAACAACCTCTCTTATGAAAAGATTCCAGTAAAAATTCTAGACTATCAGACACATAGACTGAGGAACAAAGAAGTCCCTCTAATCAAAGTTCTTTGGCGAAATAAGTCTATTGAGGGAGCTACTTGGGAAGCAGAAGCAAACATGCAGACCAAGTATCCTCATCTCCTCTCCACAAACTCAGTTCTAGCTTAAGGTAACAATTCTCCTTAAACTTTTAAGTTTCATGTTCATATTTTAGTGACATGCTTGGTATCAACTTTATGTTCTGAATTCCACTATAAAATTAGTATTAAGTAGCATTGCATAGTCAGTCATGCATTCATGTGCCAGTTCAGTCATATAATTATGCATCAGATATGCATTCTCTTTGTAAGAAACTTAGTTTCTCAGACCACTCGATCATGTATTCATGAATAAGTTACACATATATCAAATATGCATGTTCAACATGATATATTCAGTTATCAGTTATATCAGTCATGGAATCATGTTCCACTTATTCATGTTTAGTGTGTACATCGGTTTATCTTCTTTCCTCTCACTCAGTCTTATTCGAGGGAAAATATTCTCAAGAGGGAGGTTTGTAATACCCCATACTTCTACCTAGCTTGAAATCATCCCAAGTATGTTAGGAACTTATTTTCAAATATGAATCCACTTTTATATACGTGGAATTTTTAAATTTTTTTACCTTTTTTCATATGTAAAATGGAATTATCTTTCTAATGATACCAATTTCGTCTTAGTATAGTATTAGGGTAGAAAGTTACGGCTGTTTTATAGAAAGCAGTCAAAATTGTTCAGGTGCGACGATGAGGGTTGACGGACCATTAAGCTAGCAACGGACTATCGCCAAAACTGTCGCAGCGGAGGCAGTGAGACCACATATTACTAAGGGCAATGGCTCAAGATGAAAAACCATTGAGCTAGCAATGGGCTGTCGCCCAAGCTGTCGTAGCAGAGGCAGTGAACCCCTATTCTACCCAGGTACGACGTTCAGGACCGATAGTCCGTCGCTAGACGATAGACCGTCGACCTAGCGACGGACTATCACATAGTTCATTCAGTTATTTTAAAGCCATTTTTAAAAGGGTATTTGGGCCTTTTCCACCCATTTTAACCCCTAATTATATTAGACCAAGTCTCATAAGTTCCTTATGCATCTTTAACATAATATTAAGGTTTTCTCTCAAAGAATATCCCAAGAACAAGATCCAAATCCTTCTTCAAGAAACTAAGAGATTCAAGTTCTTCAAGTCCAACGACTTTAAGGAACTCACAACCTAGGTATGTCATGTGTTGATTCATGGGTCCCTTACACCCATGAAACTCAAGAATCTCTTACCAAAATCCAAGATTTGTGTATGTATGAAAGTTCATTATTTAAATTGAATTGAAATTCATGTTCATGATGTTGTGGGGTTTTGATTCTTTTTTTAAATTACATATTCTAGTGATTGACCCTACTATGTGAAGATTTGTAAATAATCATGATAAACCCTACAAAATTGCAAAATTATTCATGCAACCATGACAATTAGATGCATTGATGATGGTATAACCAAAGTATGCTCCTCATATGTTTGATTAAATGCCTATGTAAAGGAAAAGTGCAATAGTAGTATGATATTATGAAATCCCCAATCTTGTAAATGTTTATACATGTAAAATGTTTGATGAAATGTCTTAGTCAGTGAATGATGGATACATGTGTAACCCTTGGGGTGCTTTAGAACTTCTACTTTATGAAATCTCCAACTTATTGTATTGTGGATTGTGATGCTGGTCATGTATTCAAGAAAGTCATGCTTTGTCAGTTTCATGTTCTTGAGTCCTAGGGGTACTTGTACTAGACAATTAGCTGTGTACCTAGATCCAGTGTCTTGTTTTCAAGATACTCTCAGTTGAGCCATGTTCATACAAATTCAGTCAACCATGTGAATCACGAAATCTCGGAAATTCAGTAATCTCTGTAGTATTCCTCAGTCACCGAAACTCAGTTAATTCAGTCCTGTTCAATTCAGTAATCCATTTTTAGTATCTATTCAGATGGGAGTAGGAAATAGCAACAAGTTAACCCAAGGATGGGAACACACACTACTAGATAAGGGTGTGATTCTTAAAAGTTGTCTTTGAGTTCCAAAACTATGTAGCCAACTTAGGTTGAGACATCAACACCGTCAGATAAAGGTTGATGAGGTGGATAAACACTGACAGATGAGGGTCCTATTTCTTTTTTGGGGACAAAATCAGATAAGGGTCACCCACAGCTTGTCCTTACCAGTGGTGCGGTATTTACACCCTTCCAATTGGGGTTATAAATTAGACCCCAACTCAGAGATATTGCTACATTTGGGGTATGTTGTTCCAATGAGTACTTCCCACAGTTTTAGTACAAAATCATGAATGTCAGATATAGTCATTCAGTCTCAATAATATAACCCATATAGTTCTACAGGATTCAGGATAGTCAGATACAGTAAACTCAAAACAGTACAAAAATCAGCTAGTTCTATCAGTACCTAAACTGTTAGATATAGTCACTCAGTATCAGTTATTGAAGTTATATAGATATCAGTATCTCATGTTTTCAGTACTCAAACTCAGTAATCATGTTATCACAGACTAAGTTATAGTTATTATGTAGTCATGTATGTATTCTCGCGTTCATGTTATGCAGTCAGTTAGTATAGTTCATGCATATGAACCCTTTTTCATTCATCCTACCTCACATGCATACCAGTACATTCAAATGTACTGACGTATTTATGCTATGGTGTTTTATACTATAGGTTCAGAAGCACGATCTCTAAGGTATCAGTTATATTCCAGTCTCAATAGTCAGATTTAGCAGTGAGTCCTCATCCTTTGAGGACATGACCATTACTTTATTATGTCATTAATTAATTTATTTCAGTTGTTGGAGTGAGTTCAAGACATGTCCCATTAACTCCTTATCCATACAGTTCAGTCAGTTAGAGGCTTTGCAGACTATCATGTTCAAATAGTTTATTTCAGGTTTTATTTTGGTATTGTGATACCATATCATTCAGATATTATTTTATCAATTTTGAACCTTATGGCCTTACAACATTTATTTCCATATTTATACAGTGTATTATGTAGTATTTAGGTATAGATATTAGTCATGGGTTAGCTTGTGGTCCTTCGGGGTCATGAGCATCGTATAGCATTTCGAGTACCAGATATAGGGCATTACAAACTTGGTATCAGAGCCTAAGTTTCAATAAAGTCCTAGGAAGTTTGAAAGTCGCATCTAGTAGAGTCTTGTGTATGGGTATGTTGCGCGCCACATTTATGTGAAAAAGGTATCCAAAACATACCTCGAATCTCAATGCCGGATCATTAGCCAATCTCAATGTGTGTAATTGGAAAATTTGAAAAAAATAACACCTAACCAATCCTTTATTAAACCATCATAAACATAGGCTCTGAAGGTTCAATCAACACTCAATAAAAAAAGTTAGTGCTACCAAAAGCACTCATACCTATACTTATGCAACCCCCATAAGGATGATAGATATAGGGCATACTGGTAATAGGCAATACGCATGTAAGGATAAATGCAACAGAATCTACAATACCATAAACAATCTAGGTATGATAATGTGACCCGTCATAATCAATTGTCGGACTTGAATTAGTGCTCATATCATAAAAATCACTATCAATTATTGAACTTCAACTAGTTCTCATATCATTAATATCATAATTAATTATCATACTTGAACCAGTGCTCATATCATCAATATCAAAATTTAATTGCTGAACTTAAATCGGTGCTTATATCATCAATAAAAGTGTAGATGGGATAAAAATCACTCTCGATCGTGGTAAATAATAGTAGTAAGACCATGGACTAGAATCTATCTCAGAAAAATCTTTGAAACATCATTTTCAGTCTCAAAGGCTCACAAATCATTCATTAAGATAATACAATTCCCATTATAAAGAATATTTTTAAAAAACTGTAACGTGAGATTAAATCTCTTTTTAAGAAAAACAATAGTAAAACCATATTTCTAGTTGAAATTGAACCATTTACTATTTTAGTGTTAAATTCTATGCATGCCATCACCTATATCAAAACAAACCGATCATAAGCATTAAAACATCTATAGACTATGGCTCCATCCTTTACAAGGATACACTACTTCCGAAAATTCAACAAATATCATAAACATAGCCTTGGGCCTACATAATATATATCCAACAAAACCATAAACCATAGTACTATCCATATCCAAAAGACATACCAATAATTACATCTACAAGCTATACCATTAAGCATATTCGAAATTCTCATAACCATTAAATACCCCACTAACATACTTATTAAACATATCCAGCCACCTTAAGCCCAAACAAAACATTACTAAGGGCATAACATGCATAAATGAGACTATAAGGATAACACAAGTCTAGGCCTAAGGTGGGCCATAGGAGGTCCCACTTCTAATCTCTGAAATTCATTTTTAGGAAAACATCTACCCACAAATAGGATAAAGTATCTAAATTCACTTCTAGATGTTAGATGATCCATAATTAGCTGCAAGGTAATAATATCACCTAAATTACAGTATCGAGGTAGTCTGAACAGCCCAAATAAGATTAACTGTATCATTTATACTTCCAATATCTAAATCACATCCCATATCTAGCACAATGTCCCAATCATATTAAGAACCTCATATCTATAACAACACTAAATCCATACTATAAATCTTTTATCTGCCTATGAAAAAAGTAATAGGATCATAAGAATATAATAAGTGTTTCTGATTAAGGTTCAACTCACACATCTAAACCCCAAAATCAATCATCTAGGCTAAGTCACAGTGTTCTACCTACAATCAAATCTTAACATTCCTATTTAACATACAATGTATAAGATACACCATCTCATTAATATAAGTAGAAAAAAGCCTACTTTACTACTGTCAAAATTCCTTAAATCATCTGACCTCATTCAACAATCTAAAAATTCCACTATTCTTTCAAATAGTAATCTACACATCATTATGTGTAAAAGAACTGAAATAAAATAAGAAACATATTGTTATGTTCAAGACGGGTCAAAAAATGGACCTCAAAAGTGGGTTTGAAAATAAAAGAGGTAAAACTATAATTTTATTTTCAAATATGTTCTCCATGCTTATAAGAGTCTACATTTGAAAATCATGTGAAAATGAGTTAAAAAAACGTTCAAATCAAAGAAAAACCATTTTCAAGCTTTACCGATAAAAACCCCCAAAACCTATTTTTGAAATCAAGTTTTGAAGATAAAATCATGGGAAAAATGATAATTATATGATTAGAAAACTTACCCATGGAATAAATCTCAAAAACTCCTTTGGAGTCGCCCAAATCAGAGCTCCCAAGTCCAAAAATAGTAAAAATGGATTTTTAATTCTTAACTTGGGTAAAAATCAAAACAAATAGAGTAGAAGTTCTTGGGAAATTGGGAAAATATAGTTTTAAATTGATATAAAAAAAATTTACGAGAAAACTGCCTCAAAAATCATCAAAATATGAGTTTCCTAGCTCCCAAAATAACAAAATCTACGAATATGGGGTCTTATCTTAAAAAATGGTTTCTTGAGAGACGCTTTGATCGCTTAAGAGACTTGATCGGGGGGTAAAAATTTTTCTTTGCCCTTGATCAGGTCAAATGGACAAAGTTCGCTTTCATGAACATACTAGCACCAACAATGTCAAACACTTATTTTTGACCATTGAAACTCATCCAAAACCCTATGAACATGATCTAATTGTGAAAGTTAATTGCAAACCATGTTTTGGATCAAATGAAATCATCAAAACATTCATCCAAGATTATTTTAATTGAAAGTGGGTCCCACACCAATAGTTTTATTTTTCATAAAATATCCCTAATAGCTCAAAATATGTCTGGAAGCCTCAAAACCTGAAGAAAGGGTCCCTTAGCCTAAATCAACATAATTCTCTTCTGAGGTCATCTACTAGGAGTTTTGCTCTGAGACTAAATATTAAATAGCGAAAGCTCCAAAATAAGAAATAAACTTACAATTCAAACAAATTATATGATCACCAAACCGACAGTTTCAGCAAGTCATAAATGACATATGGACTCTTTGTGAAGGCTCAAAATTCTGAAATTGAATGCAAATTAAGAAAATAACCTCGAGGGTCATTATATATTAGCAAACCACTCAAAGGGGGTTGTGGAATTATAACTTTTCTTCTCATTGATGAGATCATACACTTGGAAGATCTTTTCAAAAGTGGACTCCTATATGATATAAGTATAATACCATAATTTTTTTAACGGGAATGCTGCACGGTGCTTATGAACCTGAAGAATAACAAGCTAATCCATTATTGAGATCTATACTTGTACACTGTAATATATGATATAATAATGTAGAAAAACATAAATAATAGGCCATAAGGTTCAACTGAATAAAATATTTGACAAAAGTAATATCCATATGTGTTAAAAATACCCAAAAAACAACTAAAGTTTGAATCAAATTTGAACTAAATCTGAAATCATCTAAATATTGTCTGAGTAAGGAGTTAAAGGAACATGTCTCCAACTAGCTTTGTCTAACAAAACTGAACCAAAATAATAAATAAAATAAAATAATATTGTCCTCAAATGGATGAGGAATCATTGCAACTCTATGACTGGAATGCTACTACTGATCTGGAACATGTGCCTCTGAACCTATGGTGTAACATAAGAGAAAGTATGATAGCGCAAATGCGTCAGTACATTTGAATATACTGAGTATATGAGTTAGGTACGATAAATGCAAAGGGTTATACGCATGAACAATGCTGACAAATATGAATGTGAGAATAAATACATGCATAAGCAACTATAACTGAACTCGTGGTGATACTGACTACTGAGTCTGAATACTGAAGACCTGACTTTACTGATAATGAGATACTAAATAGATGAATAACTATTTCTAATAGTTTGAATTATGAAGAACTAGTCTGATTGACTGTGTCTAACAGTCTTGAAATTGAATCCCGATAACATAAGCAATGACAACTAACATAATTGATATAACAGTCATGATCGACAATACCGATGTAACTGATACTGAGCATTTGTATTTAGCAGTCTAAGTTCTAAGGAAACTATTTAAGTTCCATTCTATCTGGTGTAACTGAATTTGAGGTCAATCCTATCTAGCGGGTGATCTTTATATCTGATACTTCTAATACTGATTAACAATAGTTGAGATCAGTCCTGTCTAATGGGTGATCTTGAAGTCTATTTATAATGATAAAGATTGACTACCTCTAACAGTACTGAATTTGTACTACTGAATTGAGTTGATGTATCTGGCAGTCCTAAATCTATACTGAAAATGTGGGATGTATTCATCTAATTGATATGCCCTATGCTAAGCTGAATGGGGTCAAATCTCTGCCCTGACTGGAAGTGTGTCAGTACCATGCCACCGATAAAGACAACTGCTGTGGAGTCAGTCCTAACCTAGTGGGTGACTCCTGGGATCAGTCCTATACATATAAATATGCTAACAGGTGATCCCTGAGTATACCAGTCCTATCTAATGGGTGAAATCTCATACCTACACTGGCTATGTAGTTCTGTAACTTAGGGATTGCTTCTAAGTATTTCCTTCCTTTCTAGCGGGTGAGTCCCCATCCCTATCCTCACTTAGTGTCGAATGCTACTCCTATCTAAAAGACACTAAACTGGATAACTGAGCTAAACTAAATAACTGAACTGATACTAGTGGTATTGTTTAGCAGAGTTAAACTAAGTTTACTGAGTTCCCTCGACTTAAGGAGTGTTTTGAGTTCTAAGGACTGACTGAGAGTATTGAGATTACTAAAATTGCTAGGAATACTGTTGTTACTAAGATAACTGAGTTTAATGAGTCCTGAGGTTACTGAAATACTGAATTTGCTAAGATTTGGAGTTTTCCTGAGTCATATGACTAACTCAATTCTATAGACCATGGCTTGACTAAGAGTATCGTGATAACATGACATGGAACTAGGAATACAACTATATTATTTTGGTTATAATTACCCCTAGGACTCAATGGAAGGAAAATGACCCACATGACTAACTTGATCATAAAAATAGAGTCAACAATTCACAATATCATAAGAAGGGGATTTCATACTACACTTGGTTCTCAACATCTTATACATGAAAGGGGATGCGAACAAAATATATATACTTGTGTTGCTTCAATATCATGCTCATTTTATATCACAATAATAACACACAACAATAATGTGGAGTTCACGTGGAATCATAAAGAATAGAACATGGGCTTGTCATTTAAGCACTATTAAGTCATAAAAACATGGATTCTATCATTCTTGGCATTTTATCAAATACGTTACATGCACAAATTTCGGTATAGGTGTACTTATCAATTTGACAATCTTAATACATCAAAAATTCATGAGTTTCAACTAACCTACTCACATGCTTTATGAAAAACACATCAAGATACAACCTTGAATCCAATCAACAATCATCAACATGAATATATTCATAACATAACAAGAAAATAACAATTGATAATTTAAAGCATGATTCTTGAGCTCCATGGATGAAATGGACCAATGGATGAACACTATGCATACCTTAAAGCTTGATCTTGAAAGAGATCTAATATTTCTTGAAGGTTCTTGAAGAAATTCTTAGGCTTGTTCTTCATTTTTCTTGACAAGGGTTTAACCCCTTTAGGAGAGAATGTTCTTATACTTGAGGAGATGATCTTGAGAGAAAACCCTAATATTGTGGTTGAGAGTGTATGAGAAAGCTTTTTGAGATGTTTAACTAAAGAGAGTGAAAGATAATACACTCCTTGAGGGTTATAAGTCCTAGGAAGTAAAGGAAAATACCAAAATACCCTTGGAAAAAAGTCCCTCAATTTTTGGAAAAAAATAGCTGACAACATTCGTGACAAGTCATCAAGCTGGTGATAAGTCGCCACAAAATGTCATCATAAAAGGGTGAAATCTTGATTTTCTTGTTAAGCTTAACAACATTGGTGATATGTCAACACGGGCATGACGGATTATCACAAAATTTCATCACTAGGATTATAAATCTGCCTAGGGCTGACGACATTGGTTTATAATTTGTCACGCTTTTAATAGCTTATCACGAATGTCGTCACTCAGTTTCCTAGTTTGATGTGCTAGAGTAAAATGAGCATAAATCCTTCCTCTAATATTGAATTTAGGAAAAATTTGTATTATTGGAAATTTATTTAAATTATCTATCTTTTGGTAGGTCTTGAGCTTGAAAAATCATAGTATAACGAGAGATATGTTCATTTGAAGTTGACTATAGCAATATCCTTCCCAAGAATTCAATCGGTAAGGAATGTGCTGATTTTTCTGATAGCTGGGAGTTATTTGAAGGCATAATATAAATCTAACTTTCTCATAAAACTATAAAAGAACAATGATGTACTATGCATGATCTTGAAACATGGCGCTAATATTGGTTTGGATTTTTTGGGGTATTACAATAAGACTCAAAATTTTTCTTGCCTTTAAAGGTTAGAAGCCTAAACTTGATTGAATTAATTTCCATACCTCGATCCATATAAACCTATTGGTTCTATTGATCATGACCTTGGGGCCAATTTCCAAAGTTTCCTCTCCCATTAGGCACAAAAACAAAATCGCCCTCCTCGACCTCGACGAACTCTTTGACCCATTAGTTTATTCCTTATTTATTCCATCCATGCATCTAATTCGTCAAATACTATAAATTCCTCATATTGATTCTCTTGATTTTTTTCTATTTGGACAGGTTGGTTTTTGTTAAGAGGTTCTTGGAATGGGGGAATTTAATTTAATGAAGGTTGGGGTGCTTAGTTTTGAGGTTCTTGTTGTTGTGCTTAGTTGAATTAAGGTTGGAGCTTTATAACATGATTTCAATCATATGGATAGGTGGTCATTTAGGTCATGGGATCTTGTGTTTTTCTTTGTGGATTGAGCATTTGGCGGAGGGTTTTTGGGGAAATGGTAGTAGAGGTGTTTTGGGTATGCCCTCTAGATGAGGCATGGTAGTTCTAGGGCATGGATAGGAATGAGTTTAGTCATAATTCCATGCTATCCATCCTTCCACACAAACTAGACATACTTATTTCAGTTGACCCTACCTTAGCTTCCATTCTAGTCACACTTCTGTCAAGTGATCCTACCTTAGTCTCCAAGGATTAAAAATTTACTATTTAGATCTTAAAGGCCGCTAAGATAGCATTTGAGGTATTATTATCCATGGTTTGTAATGTTTCATAGTTGGGATCCATTGTACCTAGAAGAAAGACACTAACACAAACAACAAACATGTTAACATTAGAGAAATAACCCCACAACTTTACACACCTTTGTATCCCTCGCACTTAAGTCACTAATATTAAAAAATGTCTTATACCCCGGGGGTATTCGAAGTGTCAAATGCGACTCTTGATCATATTTTGTTCTTGTTTTAAAAACAAATAAAATTTTATGTACTTGGATTAAGAACTAACAACAAAATGAAAATGAGAGAAACTTGAAAGAAGTAGGATGGTGAAAGAAATTGGACTCTAGAACTAATCAACGAACTTGGTAGGTCAATTACTAGTTGTTGAGTAGTTTAAGAATCAAAATTTGAATATAAGAAACAAGAAGTGATATTATATGGATTGAACCTGAGATGCATCTTTTTCTGCTAGAGACGCTTGGGCTCACCTCAGGTACAGTCTAATTGTAAGAAGGGATGTTTTGACCTGCTTTAGCAGGTCAGGTGCAGACCAAGTGTAAAAGGAACTGGTTTGTCCTACTTTAAAAGGTCAGGAGAAGCTCCAGTGCACCTCCAACATAGATTGATCAAAAAATATGGTTAAAGGATTAAAATTCCATCCTTGTAGTCCTCCTTTATCCTCTTATTTTGGAATATTCCTTGGTAGTTTGGATATTATTTTGTACCAGCACTTTTGTCCACTTTGTATTTCTTTTTCTTGGATCAAAAAATAACTTTGCAAAGAATATGGCTCTTGCAAACTTGAAGATCCTCAATAACATTATGAACACCAAAATTTCAAAGTATTGCATCTTTGCTCCGAATGGCCCAAGATTTTAACAGTAGGCTCCCTTCAATATAAGGAACACTTTCTTGCCAACCTTAACTCTTAATTCTATACCAAAACTTATAGATCAAAAAACCCATTTTCTCTTTTCCTCAAGTTTCATGACAACAATAGTGGATTTTATCTCCAATACCTTCAAGCCACACTAAAGCTTAAGTTCTTGACCAAAACACTAGATAAAGATGAATCTAGTATTGAAAATAGGAAAATGACTCAACACTCAAACAAATTTTGGGATTTTTTTCTAAGAATATTTTTTTCATTTTTCTTTGTGATTTTTTATTTTCAAGATAACAAAAACCAATAATGACTTTGTGGTAACGAAATCAAGCTCAGCTCTGATACCAAATGATAAAGATTAAACTGCAAAACCTAGAAATAGAATATGAATAGTAAGTGATATTAAGATAGAAGACCGTTAGACACAAATAAGAAAAAAAAGGGACTAAGAACTTAGGATAAATGAACCCTAAACCCCTAATTACAATCTTCAAATCGCACCTAACTCCTACAGTGACCAAGAGAGAATTAATTACACTCTAAATCACTCATTTCTATGCCAAAGTTCAAGAAAAGTTCACCAACTCTCTCTCTTTCAAAGGAGAAGTGTTCATTAATATTCAATAAGAACTAAGAAAATAAACTAAGTTAGCAAGTATTTATTGCCTTGGGGTATTTATTACAGATTTAGGGCCTAAAAGTGACCCATTGGCAATAACATACCGAAACAACCCACCTATAGTAGATCTAGAGAAGATGTGGTGCATGGTCCTACCTACTTTAATAGGTCTGGCACACCTCTAAAGAGTAGGTCCCCTCTAAGGTGCTTTTTCTCCCTATCTCGCACTCTTTTGACCCCTCAAAGGTCGCTTGATCGAATTTAGGTGCAATAACCATCACACAATTTTTGATAGTGATAAGATGTCTTGAAGCACCTTGTATTTCATGAAAACTCTTTGGGGCTCTTAAAGTTCCCAATCTTGGCTTAATGTAAAGGGTCTTGAGCTGATCCAAATTGTATTAAGAGATCTCTATGGAACAACCCTAAAGGTTCATTCAATTGGGAAATGAACATGAAGTCTATAATCTTGTCATCTCCTTATATGTATTAAAATAGGCCCCTAAACAATGGCATAAACAATTTTGATAGATTTATTTTATCATCTGGCTTTAAGCATAATATTGTTGATAAATGTGTTTATTCTAAAAGTTTTAGTAACTTCTTAGTACTAACTTTTATATGTTGATGACGTGATAATTGTAATAAATGATACAAATGGAATTTTAGAAATAAAGATAATTTTATCTTCCTCATTCAAGATGAAAAATCTTAGATAAGTTGATACCATATTGGATATTAAGATTAAAAAAAATTATGGAGGTTATGTATTGAGTCAATCTCATTGCATTTAAACAATTATAAATAAACTAATTCACTTAAAAAAATAGGTGAGTACCCCATTTAATCTAAAAATCAATAATTAAGAATGAAGGAAGAATTATGGCTCAAATTGAGTATGCAAGCGCAATTAAAAGTCTTATGTATGCTATGTAGTGTACAGGACCTATCATAGCATATGCACTTAATAAATTGAGAATATTGAATAGGAATCCTAATAATCATCATTGGAAGGCGCCATTGAATGAGTTTTTGGTTTTCTTAAGAAAACAAAAGCTTTGAGTATTTAATATTCAAAGTTTCATGCTATTCCAGAAGGATATACTGATGCAAGTTAGATATCAAGTTTGGGAGAAAACAAGTCCATAACTAGTTGGGTATTTACCTTAGGAAAAGGTGAAAATTCTTGAAAATCCAAGAAATAAACTTATAAAATGTATTCAACTATATAATCAAAATTTGTTGTATTAGAAGAAGGATGAAAAGAAGCGGATTAGTTGATGGATTTTCTTTTAGAAATTCCCTTAATCTCAAAAGGTGTGAGTTTAATTTCAATTCACTTTGACAGCCAAGCCATTTTAACTCAAGCTTATAGTAATATATATATATATATAATGAAAAGTCAAGATGCAAGTCTTTAGCATAATTTTCTGAAAAAATTGATTAAAGATGGAATTATATCTATCACATTTATGAAGTCAAAGACTAATTTTCCTGGTCCATTCACTAAACCTCTTACAAAAGATTTGGTGAAAGCAACTTTGAGTTTATTTGGGTTACAACTCATAAATTAAGTCCACCAGTAATGTCAACCCTACCGTACATTATAAAATCAATAGTTTTGGATTTAACGGGTAGTGACAAGCTATTGATATATGGATATTTCAGTACTTAACAAAGAGATATACCAGTATTGGTTGTCATAGATTAGAGGGTTGAGTTTTATTACTATTTATGAGGTTTAGTTCAAAGAATAATTGTCTCAAATGTGAAAAAGATACTGAAAGGATATCACCTATATGAACATAGAGGTTGTGTCTTTTTAATTAAGAGGTGGAGGTTCTCTCATAAATGTTCATGAATTTTGGATAGCACAAGGCTATAAAATCACTAAGAATGTTTGAGTGGAAAGCAATAATAAATATATATCTGTGTAGTGTCACCAATGTTATCATAAAGAATAACACATTCAAAGCTATTATGCTACATGGAATTTTGATTTTGTCTTGTGGCATTGCACTAATGTATTATTCAAATCGAAAGATAGATTACTTTATGCATAGAAATAACTTGATCGAGTCATTATTTATATCTAAACAAATAGGGGATTATTCATAATTGCTTAAATAAATAATTTATGTTTTGGTGAAAAGGTGTGTCTTTTATTGAGAAGGTGTGACTCTTATTGAAAGGGTGTGTCTTTTAATGAAAAGATACGTCATTTATTGAAAAGATATTTCTTTTAAGAAAGGGTTTGTCGGTTAAACGTTTTAATATATAAATTGTTCAAGCATTGTTTTGTAGAAAAACTTTTCTTTCCTCTCAACTCTCAACAAATAAATTTTTCTTCCCCACAAAAGATCAGGTTTTAGGTTTCCTATTTTCCAATACGATTTATTTACTATTTGTTTGGTGCAGAAATCCAAAGGCTTGTGATATCTACTTAAACTATTTACGTTAGATCCCACGTCAATCTAGGCGATGAGAGAGAAAATATGACTTTTTGGAATGTGTTTTGTGCATATTTCAAGCCTCCAATCTGGTGTTTATTATTTATAGTATCTAACACATATTTTCTTTGGCTCTTTTTTAATGAAGTCGATCTGAGATATCTCTTTGTGAATTATAAAATAAATAATGGAATATTGTATCTATGTTTTTATCTATCAATATCTTTTATATTAGTAGTTTCTCAGCATGCGCATTGGATGTGTATGATAAGTCAAATAATATATTAATTCGTACGATAGTAATCAATATTATTAAACTAAATTTTAAAAAATAAAAAATATATTTTTTGGTGAATGATTAGTGTTAGAACATTGTATAATGTGATGTTTGTCGAGACTAACTTAATTAGTGTCACGACTCGAATTACGAGTCATGATTGAGCCTACTAAATCTCTCTATTAGGTAAGCCAAACTATAACCTTGAGCTAAAGCAATGGGTTAATTCAGTAGGAAATACCCAACAATAACACCCCGTACTTCTACCTAGCTTAAATTCATCCCAGACATGTTAAAGACTTATTTCAAAGATGAATCCACTTTTATACAAGTGGTATTTTGAAGATTTTCACTTTTTCATGTTGGAAATTCAATAAGATTTCCACCGATACCAAATTTTCCCAAATTCGAGCCCTGGGCAAAGAGTTAGAGCCTTTTTAGAGAGACAATGTATCATCTAATCCATCAGTGCGTTGCGGAGCAAGTCAAAATAACAATTATCGAAATCCAGTGAGCCTCCACAATTATGGTGCATCATTCTAGGACTCAAAATCAGAATCGTCCTTTTTCTAGTGTCTCAGCGTGATACCTCTACATCGTGGTGAACTTCCAGGTCCCATCCAGTATTGCAATGCGATTTCACCACATCGCGCCATCAGCCCAGTTCCTAGTTGGCAATTTCCAGTGATGTGGTGCGATAGCACCGCGTCACGCCATCCTTCCAATTCAAAAAATTTTCTTAAAAATAAAATACACATCCAAGGGTTAAAAAGGTCAATTTCTCAACCCTATATAAACCCAATAACACATGAATTACCCATTCTTCACCCAAACTATACTAGTTTCTCTCAAAATTCTCTCAAGAAAAAGCTAGAGTTTCTATTGGATATTCAAATTCAAGAAGTTTTCACCGTCAATCTTCATGAAATCATGAAATAAGGTATGCATAGTATTTATTCATGGACTCGTTTCATTCATGAAGCCCAAGAATCTCTTTTCTAAAGTAAAGATTTTAGATTTCACTTATGAACTTCATATTAGGTTTATTTTGTTTATGTTGAGAGTGATCAATTAAATTCAAATCCATGTTGGGTGATTAATGTTATGTGGAATTTGATTTTTATAGATATATATTCATGTGAACCTATGATTAAACCCTAGCATGATGAAATTAGATGTTGAATCATGATGAGTAATTGTTGAATAATGGTGTCTACACATATTATGCCTATCATGTGTTTGATTTAATGTCGATGTGAAGGAAAAGTGCCTAACTAGCAAAATAATATGAGATCCCCATGTTTGTACAAGATTATGCATATCACATGTTTGATGAATTGCTTCAATTTATGAATTATGACTTGTGTTTTTGATCATGTGTTCATGTAAGTATGCTATGTCAGTTTCTTTCCACCGAATCCTGGGGGTACTTGTATCCGACCACTTAGATATGTGCCTGAGCCATGTCATATTTTCATAATACTCTTAGTCAAGCTATGATCTATAGAACTCAGTCAGTCATGTGACTCGAGAAAACCTAGAAATTTTAGAAATCTTAGTAATCTCAGTACTCAGTAATCTCAATAACCTCAGCATTCCTAGTAAATCTCAACAACTTCAGTATTATCAGTCAGTCCATAGAACCTAGTATATTTTGTCAGTCAACGAAACTCAGTAAATTCAGTTTAGTTTAGCTCCACCAAACAATACCATTAGTATCAGTTTAGTTCAGTTAATCAGTTCAGTTTCTATTTAGTTGGGAGTAGGAGTTAGCACCGAGTGAACTCAAGGATGGGAACTCACCTATTATATAAGAGTGTAATTCTTAGAAGCAATACTTGCATTCCGGAATTATGTAGCCAGCGTAGGTTGAGACATCATAGTCTACTATATGAGGGTAGATGAGGTGACTTAACCTATTATATGAGAGTTCCCACCATTCTCACTAGAGTTACCTATTTTATGAGGGTTACTCACAGATTGTCCTTACCAGTGGAGCGGTATTGACACCCTTTTAGTTGGGGTTATAGACTGGACCCCAACTCAGCCATAATGGCGTATTAAGGGCATGTCGGTTTGATAACTACTTCCAACAGTCTCAGTTACAGTCTAGTCTCAGTAATAGAACTCATTTTCGTTCTATAGAAATCAAGGACTATCAAATATAGTAAACTCACTATAGTGTGGAACTCAGCTAGTTCCATTAGTATCAGGATTGTCAGATATAGTCACTCATGTTATCAGTATTTAGACTCAGTAATCATGTTATCATGAAACCATTTAATAGTATATTAATTTGTATGAAACTCATGTTATCATTATTCAGTTTTAGAACTGTCAGATACAGTCAATCAGGCTAGTTCTTCATAATCCGAACAATCTAAAATAGTCATTCCTTTATCTGTAATACGAAATGAGTTCCTTAGTACTCAATATACTCAGTCATTCAGTATCCCAGTATTAGTCCTCAGATATTAGTAAATTCATGTTATCAGAATTTATGAGTCAGCGTTATCATGATCTCAGTTACAATTATGTATGCGTGTATGTATTCTCACATTCATTTTAGTTAGTTAGTTGGTATTGTTCGTGCATAGGAACATATTGCGTTTATTCTACCTCACTTGCATACCATTACTTTCAAAGTAATAACGCATTCGTACTATGGTGTGTTATATCATAGGTTTAGAAGCACGAGCTCCAGAGAACCAGTAGCATCCCAGTTCAACGATCAGAGTTAGCAGCGAGTCCTCATCCTTCGAGGACATTATGATCACATTAAAATTTCATTTTTTAGTTTATTTCAGTAGTCAAAGTTATTTGGGGACATGTCCCATCAACTCCTTATTCAGACAGTTTAGAGGCTTTCAGACTATAGCATGTTAGATTCTTATTTTAGATTTTCTTTGGTATTGTTATACCATTTTCAGACATTGTTTATCAGATGTTCATTCAGTTTTGAACCTTATGGCCATTCAGTTCATGTTTCTGCATGCTTACAGTAAATTTTTCATTGCTCCGTTACAGATATCAGTCATGGGTTAGCTTGTGGTCCTTTGGAGTCATAAGCATCGTGTAATATTTCAGGTACCATATTTGGGGCGTTACACCAACATAGGCGAATTTCAAGAACACAATATATAAATAATCCAAGTGTTCTAAACAGATAAAAAAAGTCAATACAAGTACCATCCCACGAACTGGTAAAGATAGTACAAGAGCGCCTAATAATAATGCAACTCCAATGTATAGAATAGTCAATATATCTATCTAGGAAACAAAAAAATGAATATAAAATATAGAGGGAAATGGGTAACTCAAACTCCAAGAGCTCTCCCTATCTCCAAAAATCAATCACAGCATGAACATCAATCAACGGCGGCAACTAGTACTCAGATCTAGATAAAAAAAGTACAGAAGTATAATATGAGTACAAAAAAAATAGTTACTTAGTAGGTATAATCAACTGACTAAGCTAAATCTTTGTATAAGTGATAACGCTCAATCTACAGCTCTCGTAGGAGTGTAAATCAGTCGTTAGCAAATATAGAACCCAACTTGGGTTGGGTATCGATCCCACAGGGAGTAACTTGGCCAACAAGTAAGTAAAGTTACTAAACTTTTGGTGCAAGTCTCGTAAAAAGGGGGGATTCTTGTCCTGCAAGTAATGTAAACAAAGGCTGAAAATAATAAAGTAAAAAGAGAGAGATTGTTACGTTGGTTGTAAACAATGAGAATTGAAGCGTTGGGGTTATGTCCACCTTCTGAGGTATACATCTCTATTGGCTATGAGTGTGTAGAATTCTGACATGCAATTGCTTATAGAGAATCGTAGTCGATGGTAAATCCAAGCGTCTCTCGACCTAAACAAGGACTATTTCACTTTAACTCTCTCGATCTTAAAGCGTGTCTAACGGTATGAATTCTCCAAGAGGTTAGTCCAGTTACGACACTAGCTTTTTAATAGGACAGGGTGTCCTACTTCCTTGACATTATCTCTTTTCCAGACAAATAACCTTTCTCTCGAACAAGTTAAATGTTAGACTGGCGTATTCTTGCGTTTGCAACCGCAAAGAATTTGCATTAAGATGAAGAGAATAATGATATAAGCAGTATACGTGTCACGAACTCATATACTCATAGCAATAGATAGTAGCTCATACGGCTTCCATAACCCCAACAGAGAAGTTTAGTTACCCATGAATGCGAAGGAGATCACGATTGACATTGTTGTTATTATACCACAAGATTGATGATTTTCGTGTAGCACAAGTGATAGGCGTGTGGCGTGTTTCCTTGGCTTGGTAACGATTCTCTTGTTGTGGAATTTAAGGATAGAAGAGTAGAAGAAGAATTAATGGGAAGATTAGAAGAGTTGTAGAATTGTTGTGGTGGAAGAAGAGAGGGATGGAAGAAGATTAATTGTTGAATAGAAGATTGTTCTCTCCACTAAGGGAGGAATTGTCTCTCCACTAAGGGAGGACTTGAATTAAAATCTCTAGCATGATAGGGTATTTATAATACTCCTATCCTACTCCTACTATGCTAATGAAATAAATAACCAAATCCTACTAGGCCTATGGACCACTTAACCCAAATGTACTAGGTTAAGGTAACATTATCATAATCCAAATAAACTAATGAAATACATAACCTAATTGTACTAGGATAATGTATCTTTGTCAAAATCCAGCTTTGTGTCTGTAAGTCCCCAAAGTCTTCGGAATTGCTGTTTTAGCCCGGGACAGATTTTCCATGCAGCAGTTTTGATCCTTAGGCGTGTACACTCCTTTTCCTTTCTTCGTTAGCTTTCTTTTGCGTCAAGTAAGCCATAAAATGCTGAATTTTGCATCATTTATACCTGAAACTTTACAAATCATGTTCGTTAGCTCATTTACAGGAAAAAGGACTAAAAGTGCATGAAATATATAATTTGTTCTCAAAACTTGGCTAAAATATGGGCAAAATATATTGATATAGGCGTGTAAATTCGCCTATCATCAACACCCCACACTTAGAGCTTTGTTCGTCCTCGAACAACATATCATGTCCTTTTAAACATCAACTTAGGGTTTTTACAACAACAGCACAAAACATTTATCAAGACAAGCACAACAATTATCAACAAAGAGTAGTTTTCCGATCATTAGTAGAAACCATTTAACCTCTAGCATAGACTCGTGATGGTGATCAACTCGCATGCAAACGTTAAGGTGCGTAGAATCATATACAACTATCCAAAACTCATCAACCATGTGTGTCTCACAATATAGTACCCATAATCACTCACAAATATATCATATTTTTCAAACATGGGTAACAAAATATCCTTGCTCTCGCTCTCACAAAGAATTCGTATGCAGCAACTGATGACCATAGGCTTGCCCTTAGTGTACTACTCCACTAAATGTAAGAATGTTAAGATTAGGATCAAGTAGGTTTTTTGATGGTTGTAATGTAGTCTAAGGGACGGGTAGGACTATTTTGGCCAGAAATAGTGACTAAGTTCCTAAGCACTTTAATACATCACATTGTATCATTGATCACTTTTTTCTTTCAACCTTTCTTCTTTCTTTTATTCTACCACCCTTGTTATCCTATTTTGTTTTTCAATTTTAAGCATAACTCACTTTTCAGCTTTCTTTTCCTTTTTCTTTTCATAACATACCTCTTATGATAACACTTTCTTTTTCATAACACATTCAAGAACCATTACAATTTACAGCATCATACTCACCCAATTTCCTCTTATGTTGTCACATGACTTTTTCACTTTAAAGCACTTAGGAATTTGGATCAAATTACGGTTTCACAAAAAAATGGATTAGGCTTGCATGCAAAGTTGTGAAAGAAATAGGCTAAAGGCTCAAAAGGGTTTAACTAGGATGATGTCCATGGGTAGGTAAAACTGAAGGTAAACAAATATAGGTTGCCAAAGAAATGCCTAAATCATATCCTAAACTTACACTCCTTATTTTCGCTTTGCATACATACCAGGCAAGTTCTAGCATCAGCCACAAACATAGAATATACTATTAATCTCACACACACAAGGCACATGGTCGACTTGATTGGAAGTAATATAGACTCTCGACCCAATAAGTGAAGGAATTGAACCACAAAATATCACATAATGAGTCACAACTAGAGTCTAAATGTCTCAATAGTCACAATTGTAACACATACTCTTGTTATAATCTCATGCTGCCTGTCAAAATAATTTCATGCGAGCTAGAAAAAAGTTACTCCTAAAAAAAACTTACAAAAAAAACAAAAAAAAACGAACTCAAATAAAAAAACTAAGTAAACAAACAAATAAAAAAACTAAGTAAACAAACTAACATAGGTGCAAACAGAGAAGTATAGCATGCGATACTGCCACCCCACACTTAAACGAGACACTGCCCTCAGTGGAAAATAAATACGAAGAACCTGGTCAGTAGGACTCTTCCTCAATGTCGGGGATCATACCCCCTTCGTCTGAATCATCATAAGAGTCATCGTCAGAGTTCTTCTCCTTATTAGAATCAGGCAAGCGCCGATCATCATCAGTCGGCACATCATCCTCTAGAGGTTCCTCAAAGTATACGCCCACTCCACACATCTCCCGTGCATGCATGTTCATTGGGTAGTCGTGGTCCAGCTTTTGGAGCTCTTCAGCAGTTGGAACACGTCCACCAGTCATCATAGTGAATCGTGTCATGCCATAGAGATGACGGAAGAAACTCTCATCACGAGCATGTCTCTCCGCAGTAGTAAGGTTGACACCATGAGTTGTTTCAGCATCTTTGACCTTGGTGAGGTCAACCTTCTTTGGGTTATGTGGGAGTTTGTGGTCAGCTGGTTCCTCTTCGATATCCTCCTTCCGCTAGATTGCTGTCAACAAATTTCCAAATGTGAAGTGGGACCTTTTGTGGAGTCTGGCCTTCCTCATGGTAGATCGAATTATTTCCCCGAAGTTGATAGGGACATTCGTCATCAATGCATAGACCAAACACACTCTATCTCTCGATATCTTGGTGTATTGAGTCCCAGGAATAAGGCATGAGTTTGACAATGCGCATCCAGATTCTCGCTTCCCTATTTAGTGGAGCATAGGGGAAGGTGTTGTGTCGGCCGGTTTCTTTATGTCTACCCCATCTTGTCATCGATCTGCTTCCACAAAGTGTGTGCCGTATTGCGCTATAAGGAGGCCTATTGTACAGCTCTTTGAATGGTGTTGTGTCGACTAAAGGTAAGCCAAGAAAAGAGTTGATCCAATCTGCGGTGAGCTGTAACACTTGGCCCCGAATTTTGACTTCATTGCCTGTTGTGTTCGGCGACCAGTTGGCATAAAACTATCTTGTTAAATCAAGGTTGCATTCTCCCATGTCGCGGAAGATGAAATCTAGCTTCGATGCCATTATTTTTGCCAACATACGCGGCTCGTTCTTTGTTAAGGTGTCCTTGTTGATCAAGTCGACGTGAACATATTTTCGTTCTTTGTTGTTCCTGTACCATTCTTTGGCTTCCTCCTCAAGAACCCATTTTATTTCAAACATTCTGCGGGGTAGTGGTGCTGAGGATGTTTCTCCTTGGTTCTTGCGACCTCTCTTTTTGCCTTTTTGGGAAGTGGTATCCTTCTCCTTGCGTCGCCTCGCTTTAGGTGCCATTGTACCTGAGACTAGAAATAGTGTTAGTGGAAGCACAATCTCAATCGATACAATCTATAAACAAGCATTAGGGGTACCACCCCACACTTAGTTTTGTTAACACAAATCAGTGAAGTGAAAGTGGTCGAGTACTCAGATTTCGTCGACATACGTTTTAGGATTGTATTCCGACAAGAAAATCAGTAATGCATCCCTTACTTGCAGCCATTGGACTACTTCAGTGGTAGATATAGCAACACTACTACATAGGGGTTACCACATGGAATCGTTATTCTTGAAACAATCACAACATCCTAAGTCGGTAGGCCCTATAAATCTTATCCCGATGGCCGGGATAGTCTAACATGTAAGTATCCAAACAACCATCTTAAGTAATATTCATAACCATAGTAATTTCGTAAATATCATAACAATGCTATTGAAACATAATTCAAGTCGGAAACAAGTCATGATTTTCCTACGTATATGTTCACTCACATGATTTTGTATCAACTATCCAAAGACATAAATATCACCGACAATCTTATATGATTTAGCAATTCATACTAGACATAGCAACGTAGTACTTATGAGAAATAAATGAAGAATAAGAGAGCACTTACTTGCTTGAAGCTTGTGGGGATGGTTTTGTGAATTGGAAGAGCAAAAGAAGAAAATTTTGAGAGGATTTGGATGTATATGCGGTGCCCTTAGGTCAATTTTTAGTGTGGTTGTGTTGTAAAACTAAGTCCCCTTTATATATGAAGAGAATGGGTCAGGTTATGACCCATTTACAATCAGTTTTGGAGACAAAAATGTTACATATGTGGCGCATAATGCTTGGCATAGTCATGACATATGCGGCGCATTGTCTATAGCATAATGGGACATATGCGCCGCATAGTCTATGGCATTTGTAGACATATGCACCACATAGTCTATGGCATATGAGATACTGAGACCAAATGCCATAGCATAGGCGGCGCATAGTCAAAAGCACACTTAGGAATAGGCGGCGCATAGTGTATAGCACACTAGATTCCGAGACCTTAGGCTATAGGATAGGTTGTGCATCGTTTGTGGCCTAGTTTTTCCAAGGCCTAGCCTTCATCGAAGCCTATTTTGGCGTGAGAAAGGCTCAATCCATAGCCTTATGCATCACCGTTCCTAACTTACCAACTTTACCATACAATGCGTCCAAATCGTCAATTGAAATCAATCTTCTCGTTGAATACTTCTTGCACCTATTTTTGCTCAAAACCAAATGAAAACGATTAGTACGATGGGTTGCCTCCCACCAAGAGCCTTAGTTTTGGTCGTGACACGACTCTTATTTTTGGATTTTTCATTTAGCAAAACAAAACAAGTACTAGAATGAAAGGAAAAATGATAAATGATAAAACGATAAAACGATGGGTTTCCTCCCATCTAGCGCCTTATTTATTGTCGTGGAACGACATAGTTACCTAGAGTACTCAGACTTCGTCGAGGTAAATGGTGGATCGTTTTCTGAAAGGATTTAGATGACAATGAGGCTTACCTGTGGGCATGCGATCTTTTTCGAGATGGCTTATACGTTTCTCCGGAGAGTCACCAATTATATCATCAATAGTCCAACCCATAGCTCTCTTTTATCTCTTCAGAGCAGAGATGAGAGCCTCTACGTGCTGTTCACTTAAATCATCTGCACTCTCTGGAAGTAGATTTCTACTTTCCAAGAACACATACCTTAGATAATTGGGGAGCTCTTGCGATTCTAGCATTGGTGGCTCGTTAATGGGAGTCTTCGCTGTTGGTTGATTCTTGAGATCACAATCCAGTTGCTTAGGAGTATAAGACTCTATTTCTGTTAGATCACCCATAAGTTCTTCATAATCTTCATTATCCTCATGCTCAACATTCAGTGGCGCAGCAGACAATGGCTCAATAGTAGGCTGTTTCTATATAGATAATGCTTTCATATCCTCTTGATGAACATCAGCTACAGATAACTCATTCATATCGTTGGGCTGCTTCATGGCTTTACATATATCAAACCGTACTACTTCGTCATTAATTCGGAACAAAAGCTCATTATCTTTCATGTCAATAAGCACACTTCCGGTTGCAAGGAAAAGACGTCCCAGGATTATGGGAACTTCAGAATCCTCCTTACAATCTAGAATAACGAAGTCGGCAGGAAAGATGAATGAAGAAACCTTCACCAACACATCATTCATGATACCCACAGGTCTTTTTACCGACCTATCAGCCATCACGAGCCTCATATTGGTTGGTGTCGGATCGCCTAGCCCCAACTTCTTGTAGATGGATAGTGGCATCAAATTTATACTAGCACCTAGATCGCACAATGCTTTGGCAAAATCCAACGATCCAATAGTGCAAGGAATAGTGAAAGCTCCGGGGTCGGCCTTCTTCTGAACTATCGATCGGGTAGCAACTGCACTACAATGATGAACATTATCCGCTAACTCATAACTTGCTGCCCGCTTCTTAGTCAAAAGATCCTTCATAAATTTCACATATCCAGGCATTTGTTCAAGTGCCTCCACCAATGGAACATTAATGGTCAGCTGCTTTAACATAGTCATGAATTTGCTGAACTTTGTGTCATCCGCCACCTTCCTCAATCTTTGGGGAAAAGGTGGTGGTGGGTATGGAAGTGTTCTTTCCATGGTTTTCTTCTCCGCTTGCTTCTATTTTTCCACTTGTTCAGGTTGCACAGTGCTGGATGTGGCGTCCTTGACGTCAGGAGTGGGTGCTGTGGCATCTTCTCCTTTTGTGTTGTCATCCATGTCCGCAACTTTGTCAACCCCTTGCTTGCCTTTTGCTGAAGTTTCCAGCACCTTACCACTTCTGGTAGTTATGGCCATGCATGACCCATCATTCCTTGGGTTTTGCACAGTATCGCTAGGTAAAGTGCCGGCCTTTCTTTGATTGAGTGTTGTTGAAAGTTGGCTCAATTGCTGCTCTATTTTCTTGATAGAAGTGGAATGTAAATCAACTAATTGTTTCATGGAGGACAAATCATTGATTACCTCTATTACTCCCGCGCTTGTTGCTTCCACTCCTTTCAATAACTTAGCCATCATGTCTTCCATACTTCCAGAATTAGATGTGGTGGTATCACGTCTACTAGGGGGAACGTACAAACCACTCTTTTCATTGTTTTTCTTCCAACTACCTTGGTCTTTGTTTCCAGATTTATCATAATAGTTCCGACCTTGGTTTCCTTGGGCATTCCCGCGGAAACCCCTCTGATTGTTCAAGTAGTTGGCCTCCTCTTCAGAATCAGATTCGTCTCTTCCTTTTGACGCAATAGCTTTCACTTTTTCGGTCTTCCCTGATAATAAATGCTTTGTAAGAAGATCCATTTGTGTTTTGAAATGCACCATATCTTGATCACGTTCTTCTTCTCTTCTTCTTTGGTCTGCAGTCATGCCAATAGATAAAGTGGGGCTTTCTACCTCAGAATCCCTGGTATGCCAAGCTCTACTTTGTTTCGTCATGCGATCTAGCATATTGCTTTCTTGACTAAAGTTCAGGTCCATGAAAGAACCTCCAGCTGCATTATCCACCACTGGTTTAGTTATTGAATTCAAGGCTCTATACAAGATCTCCATTAGGTGAACATTAGTCATGTGAAGGTTTGGGCATCTCGCCAGCTTTGTCTTGAACCTCTCCCATGTTTCATGAAGTGCTTCAGTGGGAAGCTGACGAAAGTTGCTGATTTCATCTCTCAATTGTGATCTTTTGTATGGCGGAAAGAATCTTTCTAGGAAAGCGTCTCTCAATTGCCTCCAATTTGTAATTGAATCAGGAGTCAGCCCATTCAACCATAGTGTTGCCTCCCCAGACAGAGACAATGGAAATAGACGTAATCGAATAGCATTCTGACCAACACCAGGATTGTCAAAAGACTTGCATATAGAAATAAAGTTGATGAGATGCATATTCGGATCATCGCCTACTAGTCCACCAAATAATCCCTTGAGTTGCAATAACTGAATCATGGTGCTTGTGATGTTAAACTTGGCTCTGGGCACTAATGGTGGTGGAATTATAGCTCCAGTGGCTCCGGCACCATCAAGATCATCATCATCATTGTCAAAAGCTGGCTGCAAAGGTTGGCGATCATACCTATACCGAGCTTGTCGACCTCTTCTGTTGGCAGGTGTTGCAGTTTCAGCGACATGCCTTGGGTTTATCAACTCGTCATCACCTAAATCCTCATCGTCAGGATTTGTTTCTCGCCCAGGATTATCAATATTTTGTTGTTGGACTTGAGCAGCGGCAAGAGCAGCTAATCTTGCTTGCTCGAGTTGAGCAACCATCCTGTCGATTTCAGCTTGTTCTTCCATTCTTCTAATTCTTTGTGGTTCAGGATTGATTGGTAATAACGGTTGACCAGAACTTCTAGTATGGGGCATGAACTAAAGTAAAAACCTGCAATAAACAAAAACAAAAACTAAACGTAAAAGTACGAGAATCTTTCACCAAAGGGTCTAGTAATTATCATGAACTTGATTGACACTCGTATTCCCTGGCAACGGCGCCAATTTTTGATAACGCTCAATCTACAGCTCTCGTAGGAGTGTAAAGCGGTCGTTAGCAAATATAGAACCCAACCTGGGTTGGGTGTCGATCCCACATGGAATAGCTTGGCCAACAAGTAAGTAAAATTACTAAACTTTTGGTTAAAGTCTCATAAAAAGGGGGGGATTCTTGTCTTTCAAGTAATGTAAACAATGCCTGAAAATAATAAAGTAAAAAGAGATAGATTGTTACGTTGGTTGTAAACAATGAGAATTGAAGCTTTGGGGTTATGTCCACCTTCTGAGGTATACGTCTCTATTGGCTATGAGTGTGTAGAATTCTGACATGCAATTGCTTATAGAGAATTGTAGTCGATGGTAAATCCAAGCGTCTCTCGACCTAAACAAGGACTATTTCACTTTAACTCTCTCGAGCTTAAAGCGTGTCTAACGGTACGAATTCTCCAAGAGGTTAGTCCAGTTACGGCACTAGCTTTTTAATAGGACAGGGTGTCCTACTACCTTGACATTATCACTTTTCTAGAGAAATAACCTTTCTCTCGAACAAGTTAAATGTTAGACTGGCGTATTCTTGCATTTGCAACCACAAAGAATTTGCATTAAGATGAGGAGCATAATGATATAAGCAGTATACGTGTCACGAACTCATATACTCACAGCAATAGATAGTAGCTCATACGGCTTCCATAACCCCAACAGAGAAGTTTAGTTACCCATGAATGTGAAGGAGATCACGATTGACATTGTTGTTATTATACCACAAGATTGATGATTTTCGTGTAGCACAAGTGGTAGGAGTGTGGCGTGTTTCCTTGGCTTGGTAACGATTCTCTTGTTGTGGAATTTAAGGATAGAAGAGTAGAAGAAGAATTAATGGGAAGATTAGAAGAGTTGTAGAATTGTTGTGGTGGAAGAAGAGAGGGATGGAAGAAGATTAATTGTTAAATAGAAGATTGTTCTCTCCACTAAGGGAGGAATTGTCTCTCCACTAAGAGAGGACTTGAATTAAAATCTCTAGCATGATAGGGTATTTATAATACTCCTATCCTACTCCTACTATGCTAATGAAATAAATAACCAAATCCTACTAGGCCTATGGACCACTTAACCCAAATGTACTAGGTTAAGGTAACATTATCATAATCCAAATAAACTAATGAAATACATAACCTAATTGTACTAGGTTAATGTATCTTTGTCAAAATCCAGCTTTGTGTCTGTAAGTCCCCAAAGTCTTCAGAATTGTTGTTTTAGCCCAGGACAGATTTTCCATGCAGCAGTTTTGGTCCTTAGGCGTGTACACTCCTTTTCCTTTCATCGTGAGCTTTCTTTTGCGTCAAGTAAGCCATAAAATGCTGAATTTTGCATCATTTATACCTGAAACTTTACTAATCATGTTCGTTAGCTCATTTACAGGAAAAAGGACTAAAAGTGCATGAAATATATAATTTGTTCTCAAAACTAGGCTAAAATATGGGCAAAATATATTGATATAGGCGTGTAAATTCGCCTATCATCAATAAGTATGATAAAATGTAAAATATCATAACTCAGTCAAGGTACAGAAATGAACTTGAACCGTCTCTAATACCGATGTATATAAATAAGTAAATAAACTAGAGTAATAAAATAACATAACATAAATCATGAACACATACAACCATACTACAAACTTGGCTCCCATGCGCCAATTGGTGCAGAAAAGTAAATAACCTATCAGAGACTCCCATATGCCTTGAGAGTACACTCAAGGATAGAATAAAGCAACCAACCAACATTATAACTAACCTTCATTGTCATTTACCATTATTCCACCATTTACCAACATCTCACAATGTACCCACTTTTTATAATGCTACCATCATGTAATAGCTATTCACCACATATTTGCTAATCTCTATTTATTAGATAATCATCCTTTATCAACTAGTCATTTTGTCACTAGAATCCATTGATGTCATGAGACATTATATTTATTTCCTCATTTTCTGACTTGCCCAATTTTCTACCTTCTATCTCACACCCCGATGTCATTAATTAAAAAAAATCATCACAGCATAGTATACATATCCAAACTCAAATTAGTAAATATAATGAATAACTGAACTTGAATCGGTAAATAATCAATAGCAAGACTCAAACTGATAAATATAATAAACAGATAACTCAAAACTAGTAAATATAATAAATAGCTAGACTCGAGCTGATAAATATATCATTAGTGCCATAACAATCCTCCAGACTCAAACTGGGTATATAAAATAAACAACATAATCATCTTCTTGACTCAAACTGAATATATATATATATGTGATCAACATCATAAATAGTATCATCAATATGCATAAATAATATCATAATCAATGGGCGTCAATCCCCACATTAACCAATATTACCACCAAGTATCAAGACTTTTCAATATTACTGTAATACATATTTCCAAAATTCTAATATGAATAAAAGGTTTTACCAATGCTACATGTGTCATAGCCTAAAGTAGTTTAACGAAACACCCTGTATATTTTTCCTTGGAAATTTTCTTGGGTTTTTGGCATCTAGACAACATACGAGTTGAAGTGCTAGTTATATAGTAGTGTATGGGTAATATGGTCTAGTCGTATATTTTGCAGTGTTGGGTGGTCTTGGATGGTTGAGTTTATTGAATGGATAGGGCTTGGGTGGGTATGAGTTATATGGTGGGTGACGGGCCATATGGTTGGGTTTTCCTTCACTTAATCTAAAACTTGGTAACTTAATTTGGATTTGAGTACAAGTGTCTGTTTATTAGTTTTGATATAGGGTATGAGTGGTATAGTCCAACTGATACATTAGGTGGTGTCAATCTCTCTTGATTCTGCCTATGGTATAATTTTTGGGTACCAATCGTATGATTGGGTATGGGTGAGACTTTGGAGTCGTAGGTTGGTCAGTGTGGGGGTTGGGATTCTTCTTAGGGTACAAGTGGTGAGTACCACTCGTATCATATGGTATTGATGAGGGAAGGTCATACCCTCCTGTAGGATTTTATACGATTTAAGTAGGGGTATTTTAGACATTTCTCCTTATAACTCCTTGGGACCCCCCGAATTAAAACACCTTTTTAGGGCTTTACAAACCTATTTGCAAATAATCAAATGCTCTGAACTCTCTCAAAATCTCTCATGGTTCTTGGGTTAAGCAACAACTGGGGTTTTCTTCAATGTGGTAAATTGAAGCTCATAAAGGTGAGTTGTTCTCATCTTATTCCCAAATCTAAGGAAAAATACTTCTCCCTCATTGTTAGTTCCATCTAAAGGTAAGTTTTATGAAATGTTTTCATGGAAAAATTATTGTATGGCTTGGGTCTTTAAATATATATTGGGGGGTTTTGGTTATAAATTCTTGGTTATGGTTTTCCCATGTTTTAGTTATGGATTTACATACTTTAATGGTGGTTTGGACATTTGATTACATAGGAAAGGTTAAGTAGTACTTGGTTTTGGCTTTGGAAACACTATGCCCCCAATATTTTTTATAATATGCCAATGAAAATGCTTTTACTATATTGTTGGACTTCTAATGGAGCTATATCATGATATAACATGGTAATGAAACCCTAAATGGTGTAAATAGTTTGGAATGGTTAAATGATAAGGTCTTGTTGTTTATGGTTGTTCTAATTTAAAGTCTTGTAGGGTATAATGGAATCCCCCAAGTAACCTTAATTAGGAAACAATTGCGGATACATGGGACTCCCCCAAGTCAACTTGATATGAAATCAGTGGGTACAAGGGATTCCCTTAATCTTTGAAAGATTGTCTAAGGACATTATTTATGATCTATAGTTTCTATGATGATACCACTATTCATAACCTTGGTCATTAATAAAAGGAATGGTGGTTAGTTGTGTGATAATAGTTTTAATTGGGCAATAATAGTAGGGTGTGATACGAATTTCGTCCAAATCCGATATTGGGGTAGAAAGTTTTGGTCGTTTTACAGAAAGTCATCAAAACTACCTAGGTGCGACAGACCGTCGAGCTAGCAATGGACCGTCACCAAAATCGTCGTAGCAGAGGTAGTGAGACCACATTCTGCCTAAGGGCGATGATTTAAGCCGACAAACCATCGAGCTAGCAATGGACTGTTGCCCAAGCCATCGCTGTAGAGGTAGCAAACTACTATTCTTCCCAGGTGCGACAGTCAGGACTGATGGATCATCGACCCAGCGATGGACAATCACACCCACCATCACATAGTATTTTTAGTTATTTTGAAGGTATTTTTAAAAGGGTATTTGGGTCCTTTCCACTCGTTTTAACCCCTAATTATATCAGACCAAGTCTCATAAGTTCCTTATCCATCTACAATATCAAATTAGGGTTTTCTGTCAAAGATAAACCCAAGAAAAAGATCCAAATCATTCTTTAAGAAATGAAGAGATTTAAGTTCTTCAAGTCCCAAGACTTCAAGGAACTCACAACCCAGGTATGTCATGTGTTGATTCATGGGTCCCTTTCACCCATGAATCTGAAGATCTCTTTTCAAAATCTAAGATTTGTTTATGTATGAATGTTCAATATTTAAATTGAATTGAAATTCATGTTCATGCTTTTGTGGGGTTTTGATTCATGTTTTAAATTACATATTCCACTGATTGACCCTAGTATGTGAAGATTTGCATAACAATCATGATAAACCCTTCAAACTTGCAAAATTATTCATGCAACCATCACAATTAAATGCATTGATGATGGTATAACCAAGGTATGCTCCTCATGTGTTTGATTAAATGCCTATGTGAAGGAAAAGTTCCATACTAGTAAGATAATATGAAATCCCCAATCATGTACAAGTTTATGCATGTCAAATGTTTGATAAAATGTCTTAGTTAGTGAATGATGGATATATGTTCAACCCTAACTCAGCTATATTAATTTATTTGGGGCATGTCAGTAGATAACTACTTCCCACAGTTTCAGTACAAAATCAGGACTGTTAGATACGGTCATTCAGTCTCAGTAATAGAACTCAGATAGTTCTATAGGATTCAGGACTGTCAAATAAAATCAACTCAAAATAGTATGAAACTCAGCTAGTTCCATCAGAACCTAAACTGTCAGATACAGTTGCTCAGTATCAGTTATTTTTTTTATATAGATATTAATATCTCATGTTATCAGTACTCAGACTCAATAATTATTTTATCATGAACTCAACTATAGTTATTATGTAGTCATCTATGTATTCTTATGTTCATGTTATATAGTAAGCTAGTATAGTTCATGCATGTGAGCTCTTTTGAATTCAGCCTACCTCACATTCATACTAGTACATTCAAACATACTAATGCAATTATGCTATGGTGTTTTATACCATAGGTTCAAAAGCATGAGCTCTAGAGCATCAGTAGCATTCCTGTCTCAATAGTCAGAGTTAGCAGTGAGTCGTCATCCTTTGGGGACATTACCATTACTTTATTATCTAATTAATTAATTTATTTCAGTAGTTGGAGTTATTTGGGGACATATCCCATCAACTCCTTATTCAGATGGTTCAGCTAGTTAGAGGCTTTGCAGACTATCGTGTTCAAACAGTTTATTTTAGGTTTTATTTTTGTATTGTGATACCATATCATTTAAAGATTATTTTATCAATTTTAACCTTACATCCTTTATTTCCACATTTATACAGTATATTATGCAGTGTTCAGGTATAAATATCAATCATGGTGTAGCTTGTGGTCCTTTGGGGTCATCAACATCGTGTAACATTTCGGTTACCAGATTCGGGGCGTTACATGTCGGAACTCTGGAAATGCATATTGAAGTCCCATCTGTATCCATCAATAACCTTACATCATCAAAGTGGATAGAGTAGAGTCAAGGAATGCACTTGAGTCTCATAAAAAAATGAACACACAATAAGAAGTAAAGAATAGAGTTTACTAAGAATGTCTTATAGCCTCTCGAAGATAGGATATGGACGTCTATGCCCCAATCCACATAAATCTACTAGACACATAGCACTTCCTACTGGAGCCAATTTGCCATGACCAAATTTCTCAAGTCATGATGCCATCTACTATTGCCCACCAGTAGGCAAGCTAACTCGTAGTTTGGAACTACTAGTAACGAACTACCAAGAAAAATGATGAAATAAAGTGGAATAAAAAACTAAATGACTAAAAATACATAATTTAATCCCAAAATCTAGTGGAATCAACACAATAGCTTCTTCTATTTATAAGGATCAAAATAAAGTACTAAATTAATATACATATAAAACCATCTCTAGATATAACATTGAGATTAGTCTAGTGCACAAAAGGGAGAAAAGTAATACTCTAAATGCTAGGAGCTCACCCTATGTCTCAAAACCATAGCTTCTCTGCATGATGCACACCACAACATCGATAAATCATACTATGATCTGTGGGCTACAAAATTGTAGTATGAGCGCCAAACACATGATACTCCATAGGTAACTATCGATTGAGCTCAAAAGCCAATGTAGATATACAAAACATGTAAGCAGAACTGTAAAATACACCTAAATAGCCAAAAGCTGCACAATAAAGCTAATAAGATAATATGGATAAACTATCTTATTCATCTCCAAAAAACTAACATAATAAGGCTAAGGAGGTATTAAGGATACACTATCCCATACAAACCATACTTAGTAAACTCAACATTATAAAGGAATGAAGGAATGAAGGGATATATTGTAATACCATAGCAACATATAGATAGATATTCATATATATATATATATATATACATACATAAATATACATATATATATATGTACGTATGTATGTATGGATATATATGTATGCATATATATATATATATATACAAACAAGTTCAACTCAACGTAACACCAAAGTCATCAGACTAGCATCTTAAGGCCTCATAATCATAGCAAGAACTAGTACTACCATAATCAGTGTTACTACTCCATACATCTAATCATGACATAATTGCCTATAGTAAAGCAATGTAAAGAAGGTATCTAAATCATACCTCGAATCTCAATACCAGATCATTAGCCAATCTATCAAGGACTAGTCATAATAGTGATAACAATCATAACAAGAACAATAACAATAACAATGTGAGTAATTGGCAAATTTTGAAAAATAAAACCTAACCAATCTTTTCAAAACCACCATAAACATAGGCTCAGAAGGTTCAATCAACACTCAATAACAAAAGTTAATGCTTCCAGAAGCACTCATACCTATACCTATGCAACCCCTATAAGGCTGATATATATAGGGCATACTGGTGATAGGCAATGCGCATATAAGGATAAATGCAATAGATTCTACAATACAATAATCAATCCATGCATCATAATATAACCTATAATAATCAATTATCGGACTTTAATTAGTGCTTATATCATAAATATCATAATCGATTATTGAACTTGAACTAGTTCTCATATCATTAATATCATAATTAATTATCATACTTGAACCAGTGCTCATACCATCAATAGTGAAATTTAATTGCCAAACTCAAATTGATGCTCATATCATCAACAAAAGTGTAGAAGGTATCAAAATCTCTATCGATCGTGGTAAATAATAGTAGTAAGACCATGGACCAGAATCTATCTCAGACAAATCTTTAAAACATCATTTTTCAGTCATAAAGGCTCACAAATCATTCATTAAGACAATACAATTCCCCTTATAAAGAATATTTTAAAAAAAAAACGTGAGATTAAATCCCTTTTTAGGAAAAACAATAGTAAAACCATATTTCTAGTTGAAATTGTACCATTTACTATTTTAGTGATAATGAATGTACCGAATCTATGCATGCCATCACCAATATCCAAACAAACTGATCATAAGCATTAAAACATCTATAGACTATGGCTCCATCCTTACCAAGGATACACCACTTCCCAAAATTCAACAAATATCGTAAACATAGCCTTGGGCCCATATAATATATGTATCTAACATAACCATAAGCCATAATATTAGCCATATCCAAAAGACATAACAATAATTACATATATAAGCTATACCATTAAGTATATTCAAAATTATCATAACCTTTAATATCCCACTAACGTACTTATTAAGCATATCCAATCACCTTTAGCCCAAACAAAACATTAATAAGGGCATAAAATGCATGAATGAGACTATAAGGATAACACAACTCTTGGCCTAAGGTAGTCCATAGGAGGGCCAACTTCTAATCTCCAAAATTCATTTTTAGGTGAGCCTCTACTCACAATTAGGATAAAGTATCTAAATTCACTTCTAGATGTTACATAATCCATAATCAGCTGCAAGGTAACAATAGCACCTACATTATGATATCAAGGTAGCCTGAATAGCCCAAATAAAATTAATCTTATCATCTAAATCGCACATCTAAACCCCAAAATCAACCAACTAGGCTAAGTCACAGTGTTCTACCTATAATCAAATCTTCACATTCCTAGTTAACATGAAATGTATAAAATCCACCATCTCATTAATAAAAGTAGAAATAATCCTACCTTGATGCTGAATTAAAATTACTTAAATCATCTAACTTTACTCAACAATCTAAAAATTCCACTATGCTTTCAAATAGTAATTTACACATCATTAGGAGTTAAACAAGAGAAGTAAAATGAGACCCATATTGTTATGTTCAAGATGGGTCAAAAAATAGACCTCAAAAATAGGTTTGGAAATAAAAGAGGTAAATCTATAATTTTATTTTGAAATATGTTGTCCATACTATAGGAGTCTACATCTGAAAATCATGTGAAAACAAGTAAAAAAAAGTTTCAAATTAAAGTAATATCATTTTCAACATTTACCAACAAAAACCCACAAAACCCTTTTTGAAATTATGTTTTGAAGATGAAATCATCGGAAAAATTATAATTATATGATTACAAAGCTTACCCATGGAATAAATCTCAAAAACTACTTTGGAGTCACCCAAATCAGAGCTCCCAAGTCCCAAAATGGTGAAAATGGGGTTCTAATTCTTAACATGGGTAAAAATAAAATCATATAGTGTAGAAGTTCTTGGGAAATCAAGAAAATATAGTTTGAAATTGCTATACAAAAGTTTTATGAGAAAAATGCATCAAAAATCATCAAAATATAAGCCTCCTAGCTCCTAAAATAATAAAAAATACGAATATGGGGTCTTATCCTCTGAGATGGTTGCTTAAGTGACACTTTGGTCGCTTAAGAGACTTGATCGGGGTGTATAGATTTTTCTTTAAACTTGATCAGGTCAACTGGTCAAAAATCACTTTCATGAACACACCAGCATAAGTAAAGTCAAAACTTATTTTTGACCATTAAAACTTATCCAAAACCCTATGAACATGATCCAATTGTGAAATTTGATTGTACACCATGTTCTGGATCAAATGAAATCATCAAAATATTCATCCAAGATTATTTTGATTACATGTGGTGCCCAAACCAATAGTTTTATTTTTTATAAAATTTGCCTAATATCTCAAAGTAAGTTTGGAAGCCTCGAGACCTGAAGAAAGGGTCCCCTAGCCTTAATTAAACATTCTGAAGCTGATGGGGCTACTAAAATTCTCTGCTGAGGTCATCTACTAGGACTTTTGGTCTTACACCAATCCTAAATAGAAAAATCTCCAAATTAAAAAAATAAACTTAAAATTTAAATAAATTATATGAACACCAAACCGATAGTTTCAGTAAGTCATAAATGGCATATAGCCTCTTTAGGTAGGCTCAAAATGTCAAAATTGAATACAAATCAAGGAAATAACCTAGAGGGTCATTATATATTGGTAAAACCCTCAAAGGGGGCTATGGCTTTATAACTCTTCTTCTCATTGATGAGATCATACACTAGGAAGATCCTTTCATAAGTGGACACCCATGTGAGATAAGACTCAAAATCACTCTTGCCTTTAATAGTTGGAAGGCTAAACTTGATTGAATTAATTCCCACACCTCGATCCCTATGAACCTATTAGTTCTATTGATCATGACCTTGGGGCTGATTTCTAAAGTTTCCTCTCCCATTAGGCACTAGAACAAATCCCCTTTCTCGACCTCGATGATCTCCTTAACCCATTGGTCTATTCCTTATTTCTTCTATCCATGTATCTACTTTATTGAATGCTATAAACTCTTCTTGTGGGTTCTATGTTTTTTTCTATTTAGATAAGTTGGTTTTTGTTAAGAGGTTCTTGGAATGGGAAAATGTTATTTAGTAGAGGTTGGGGTACTTAGTTTTGAGGTTATTTTTGTTGTGCTTGGTTAAATTGAGGTTGGAGTGGTATAAATTGATTTTAATCTTGTGTTGGGACATGGGATCTTGTGTTTGTCTTGGTGGATTGAGCATTTGGTGGAGGGTTTTTGGAGAAATAGTAGTGGAGGTGTTTTGGGCATGCCCTCTAGACAAGGCATGGTAGTTTTAAGGCATGGATAGGAATGAGTTTAGTCAGCCTTCCATGATATCCATCCTTCATCATATACTATAGTTATTTCAATTGACCCTTTCTTAGCTTCTATTCTAAACATACTTTTGTGAAGTGATCCTACCTTAGCCTCCAAGGATTCAAAATTTACTGTTTAGAGCTTAAAGGGCCACTAAGATAGCACTTGAGGTATTGTTATCCATGGTTTGTAATGTTTCATAGTCTAGTGCCATTTTACCTAGAAGAAAGAGACTAAAATAAACAAAAAACATGTTATCATTGGATAGATAACCCCACAACTCTACACACCTTTATATCTCTCATACTTGGGTCACAAATATTAAAGAATGGCTTATACCCCGAGGGTAGTCGAAGTGTCAAATGCAACTCGTGATCAGATTTTATTCTTGTTTGAAAGACAAATAAATGTGTATGTACTTTTATTAAGAACTAACAACAAAATAAAAATGAGAAAAACTTGAAATAAGTAGGACGGTGAAAGAATTCGGACTCTAGAACTAATCAACCAACCTGGTAGGTGAAATACTAGTTGTTGAGTAGTTTAAGAATCAAAATATGAATATAATAAACAAGATGTGAAACTATATTGATTAAACCTAACTCCAAGTATAGTCCAAATGCAAGAAGGGCTTTTTTGACCTGTTTTAGCAGTTTAGGTGTAGACAAAGCGTAGAAGGAACTGGTTTGTTCTACTTTAGTAGGTCACGAGAAGCTCTAGTGCACCACCAATATACATTGGCCAAAAGAAGGTTGTAAAAGGCCAAAAATGCCATCCTTGTAGTCCTCTTTTATCCTCTTATGTGGACTTTATGTTAAATACCTTCAAGCCACACTAAAACTCAAGTTCTTGACCAAAACATTAGATAAAGATGAAGCTAGTATAGAAACTTTGAAAATAACTCAACACTCAAACAAATTTTGGGATTTGTTTCTAAGAATATTTTTTTTTTATTTATGATTTTTGATTTTCTAGATAACAAGACCCAATATTGACTTTGTGGTAACAAAATCAAGCTCAGCTCGGATACCAAATGATAAAGATCAAACTGCAAAACCTAGAAATAGAATATGAGTAGTAAGTGATATTAAGATAGAATATCATTAGACACAAATAAGAAAAAGGAACTAAGAACTATAGGAGAGATGAACCCTAAACCCCTAATTACAATATTCAAATCACACCTAACTCCTATAGTGACCAAGAGCGAATTAATTACCCTCTAAATCACTCATTTCTATGCCAAAGTTCAAGAAAATTTCACTAACTCTCTTTCTCTCAAAGGAGAAGTATTCATCAATATTCAATAAGAACTAAGAAAATAAAGTAAGTTAGCAAGTATTTATAACCTTGGGGTATTTATTACACATTTATGGCCTAAAAGTGACCCATTTGCAATAACATACCGAAACAACCCACCTAGAGCATATCTAGAGAAGATGTGGTGCATGTCAATGGAATACCAAGAGTCGATGATTATGTTTTGACCTACTCTAGTAGGTCTGGAACACCTTCAAAGAAAATGGGTTGTAGGTCCCCTTAAAGGGGCTTTTTAGTCCCATCTCGCACTTTTTTGACCCTTTATAGGCCCCTTGATCATATTTAGGTCCAATAACCATTACATAACACTCTTTTGATAGTGATAAGATATTTTCAAGCACCTCTTATTTCATGAGAACTCTTTAGAGCACTTAAAGTTCTCGATCTTGGCTTCAAGTAAAAGGTTTTGAGCTGATCCGAATTATATGAAGAGGAATATATGGAACAACAATTAAGGTTCATTATTTTAGGAAATGAACATGAAGTATGTAATCTTGTCATGTCCTTATATAAATTAAAATAGGCTCTTAAACAATGGCATAAAAAATTTGATAGATCTATTTTATCATTTGGCTTTAAGCATAATATTATTGATAAATATGTTTATTCTAAAAGTTGTAGTAATTGTTTAGTACTAGATTTTATATGTTGATTACTTGATGATTGTAAGCAATGATACAAATAGAATTTTAGAAAAAAAGATATTTCTATCTTCCTCATTCAAGATAAAGAATCTTAGATAAGTTGATACTAGATTGGATATTAAGATTAAAAGAAATTATGGAGGTTTTGTATTGAGTCAATATCATTGCATTTAAATAGTTCTAAATAAACTAATTTGCTTAAAAATAAAATAGGTGAGTGCCCCATTTAATCCAATAATCAATAATTAAGAATGAAGGAAGAATTGTGGCTCAACTTGAGTGTCCAATTGCAATTAGAAGTCTTATGTATGCTATGCCATTTACAAGACCTATCATAGCATATATAGAAAATAAATTGAGAATATTTACTAGGAATCATATTGGATTATTTCTTTATTTTCTTACGAAAACAAAAGCTTTGAGTATTCAATATTTAAAGTTTCTTGCTATTCTAGAAGGATATATTGATGCAAGTTAGATATCAAGTTTAGGAGAAAACAATTCCACAGCTAGTTGGGTATTTACCTTAGGAAGGAGTGGAAATTCTTGGAAATCCAAGAAATATACTTAAAAAATTAATTTAACTATAGAATCAAAATTTGTTGTATTAGCAGAAGGATGAAAAGAAGTTGATTAGTGGAGGGATTTTCTTTAAGAAATTCCATTAATCTCAAAAGGTGTGAGTTTAATTTCAATTCACTTTGATAGGCAAGCCATTTTAACTCCTTCTTATAGTAATATATATAATGAAAAGTTAAGATGCAAGTCTTTGACATACTTGTCTGAAAAAATTGATTAAAGATAGAATTATATCTATCACATTTATGAAGTCAAAAAGTAATTTGTCAGGTCCATTCACTAAATCTCTTACAAAAGATTTGGTGAAAGAAACTTTGAGTGTAATTGGGTTTAAACTCTTAAATTAAGTCCACCAATAATGTCAGTCTTACCTTACATTATAAAATCTATAGTTTAGGGTTTAAAGGGTATTAGCAAGCTACTGATATATGGATGTTTCAGTACTTAACTAAGAGATATTCTTGTATTGGTTTTCATAAATTAGAGGGTTGAGTTTAGTTACTCTTAATTAGGTTTAGTTTAAAGAGTAATTGTCTGAAATATGAAGAAGACACTGAAAAGATATCACCTATATTAACATAAAGGTTGTGTCCTTTTAATTAAGAGTTAAATTTTCATGAATTTTGTATAGCAGAAGGCCCTAAATGTACTAAGAATATTTCAGTGGAAAGCAAGCATGAAATTTTTATGTGTGTAGTGTCACCGATGTTATCATAAATAATAACATGTTCAAAGCTATTATACTACATGAAATTTTAATTTTATCTTGTGACATTGCACTAATGTATTATTCAAATCGAAAGATAGATTACTTTATGCATAGAAATAACTTGATCGAGTCATTATTTATATCTAAACAAGTAGGGGATTATTAACAATTGGTTAAATAATAATTTATATTTTGGTGAAAAGGCATGTCCTTTACTAAAAAGGTGTACCTATTATTGAAAGGGTGTGTCTTTTGGTCAAAAGATACGTCTTTTATTGAAAAGATATTTCTTTTAAGAAAGGGTTTGTTGGTTAAAAGTTTAACTATATAAATAGTTCAAGCATTGTTCTGCAGAAAAACATTTGTTTCCTCTCAACTCTCTACAAAAAAATTTTTCTTCCCCACAAAAGATCAGGCCTTAGATTTCTTGTTTTGCAATAGGATTTATTTACTATTTGTTTGGAGCAGAAATCCAATGGCTTTCCATATCCACTTAAACTATTTGCAATAAATCCTACATCAATCTAGGCAATGAGAGAGAGCAAATATCATTTTTAGGAAAGTGTTTTGTGCTTATTTAAGGTCTCCAGTTCAGTGTTTATTATTTATATTATCCAACACATATCTTCTTTGGATCTTTTTTAAGGAAGACGATCTGAGCTATCTATTTGTGGATTATAAAATGAATAATGGCATATATATATATCTATTTGTCTATCTATCAATCAACGGCGGCAACTAGTACTCAGATCTACACCAAAAATGTTTAGAAGTATAATATAAGTACAAAAACAATAGTTACTCAGTAGGCATCATCAACTAAACTAGATAAATTATTATATAAGTATGATAAAAAGTAAGATATCAAAACTCAGTCAAGATATAGAAACGAACTTGAACCGTCTCCAATATCGATGTATATAAATAAGTAAATAAACTGGAGTATAAAATAACATAACATAAATCATCAACACATATAATCATACTACAAAATTGGCTCCTGTACGCCAGTTGGTGCAGAAAAGTAAATAACCCATCAGAGACTCCCATATACTTGGAGAGCACACTCAAGGATAGAATAAAACAACCAACCAACATTATAACTAACCTTCATCGTGATTTACCATCATTCCACCATTTACCAACATCTCACAATGTACCCATTTTTTATAATGCTACCATCATATAACAACTAATCACCACATATTCGCTAATCTTCATTTATTAGATAAAAATTATTTATCATATAGTCATTTTATCACTAAAGTCCATTGATGTCATGCGACATTATAATTATTTCCTCATTTTCTAGCTTAGCCAATTTTTTACCTTCTATCTCACACCCCAACGTCATTAATCAAAAAAATATCATCACAGCATAATATACATATCCCGACTCAAATTGGTAAGTAAAATAAATAGCCATACTTGAATCGGTAAATAATCAATAGCATGACCCAAACTAATAAATATAATAAATAAATATCTCGAAACCGGAAAATATAATAAATACCTAGACTCGAGCTGATAAATATATCATAGTGCCATAACCATCCTCTAGACTCAAATCGGGTTTATAAAATCAACAACATAATCATCTTTTGGACTCAAACTGAATATACATATATATGATCAACATCATAAATAATATCATCAATATGCATAAATAATAGCATAATTAATGGGAGTTAATCCCCACATTAACCAATATAACCACCAAGTATCAAGACTTCTCAATATTATCGCAATACATATTTCCAAGAGTCCAATAAGAATAAAAGTTTTTACTAATGCTAACATATGTCATAGCCTAAAGTAGTTTAATAAAACACCTCGTGTTTTTGTCCTTGGAAATTTTCTTGGGTTTTTTGGTTCTGGACAATATACGAGTTGAAGTACTAGTCATATAGTAGGGTACAGATAATATGGTAGAGTCTTATATTTTTTAGTGTTAGGTAGTCTTAGATAGTTGATTTTATGGAATGGGTATGACTTGGGAGGGTATGAGTCATATGGTGGGTGACGGGCTATATGTTTTTGTTTTCTTTCACTTAATCTAAAGCTTTGTAACTTAACTTAGATCTGAGTATGAGTGTCTCTTCATAAGTTATGAGATAAGGTACGAGTGGTATAGTCCAACTCATACGTTGGACAATGTCAACCTCTCTTGATTCTGCCTGTGGTATGATTTGTAGGTACCAATCATATGATTGGGTATAAGTGGGAATTTGGAGTCCTAGGTTGGTCAGTGTGGGGGTTGGGATTTTTCTTAGTGTACAAGTGGTGGGTGCCACTCGTACCCTATGGTATAGATGAAGGAAGGTCATACCCTCCTATAAGATTTTTATATAGTTTAAGTGGGCGTATTCTAGATATTTCCCATTATAACTCCTTGGGACCCCATAAATTAAACAAACTTTTTACGGCTTCACTAACCTATTTGAAAATAATCAAATACTCGGAACTCTCTCTACATCTCTAAAGGCTCTTGGGTAAAACAAGAGCTAGGGTTTTCATCAAGATGGTTAATTATAGCTCAAACGCATAATTGCTTCTCATCTTATTGTTAAATCTAAGGCAAAATATTTATCCCTCATTTTTAGTTCCAACTAAAGACATATTTTTTAAATTGTTATCATGGAAAAATTATTTTATGGTTTGGGTCTTTATATATATGTTGGGGGGGTTTGGTTATAAATGCTTTGTTAGGGTTTTCCCAAGTTTTAGTTATGGATTTACATGCTTTAATGGTGGTTTGGACATTTGACTACTTGCGAAAGGTTAATTAGTACTTGGTTTTTTGCTTTGGAAAAACTATGCCCACAATATTTTTGATAATATGCCGATGAGAATGCTTTTACTATATTGTTGGACTTTTAATGGAGCTATTGCAGGATATAACATAGCAATAGAACCCTAAATGGTTTAAATAGTTTGGAATGGTTAAATGGTAAGGTCTTGGTGGTTATGGTTGGTCTAATTTAAATCCTTGTAGGGTACAATGTAATCACCTAAGTAAACTTAATTATAAAACACTTGCAGATACACGGGATACCCCAAGTCAACTTGATAATGAAATCGATGGGTACGTGGGATTCCCTTAATCTTTGAAAGGTTGTCTAAGGACATTATTTATGATCTATAATTAGTATGACGATAACACTATTCATAGCCTTGGTCGTTAATAAATAGAATGGTGGTTAGTTAAGTGGTAATAGTTTTAATTGGGCAATAATGGCAGAGTGTGATAGCTAACCTTGAAGGTATGAGTCTAATGGGCAAACATTGGAAACTCATGTTTGCTGACATAAGGGTTGTCATGACAACCATATATGATACTTTTGGGGTACATAGGAATCCCCTAAGAACACTTATACATATGTATCAAAGAGAGACAAAGCTACTCGGTAATCCCCTACTCCTATGGTTTCTCTAGTTAATGTGGCTTCACGCATTAGAGCTTGTTCAAGGGGTTACACTGTACCTATATAGTCCATGAGTGGTTTTAAGATGGTTAAGCTACACATACCCTGGTTAATAATTTAAAGGCATGCTAAACTTGGTGCCCTTTCCTGGAATAATTATTTATATATATATACCTATATATATATATATGTATGGTTGTAAATGCATATATTTGGTTTACCTAATTTTCAAGGTTGGCATTATTTTATTCTTATCTTGAGTACTTGCTAGAGTTTATCTGCTTAGTTCTCGGACTAGGGATTAGCTTGGTTGGTTTTAAATGGTAAGCTTCCATACTCTGGATGACTCCATTTCATATCATGGATGTCTTTTTATACTTTTGTTTTTTGATAGATATTGGTTTTGGCTATGGTTGTGGGCATGTCCCAACCAAATATTATTTTTTTGGTTAGAGGCTTTGTGGAACTATTCTAGGGTTGAATAAGTAGTGTTGATTGTTGTGTCATCCTTAGTTATTGACATTGGTAATGGGGTTGATAGAATCGAACTAAATTTATGATGGTTCTATCCTTTTATGTTATGTTATAGACAGGAACTTTGTTATTATTTTGGTTTTAGTATTGTTCTTGGTTAGGTACTGGATGGGTAGAATTGCTGGGGCTGGTCACGGTTATGGACCTAGGGACATTGATACATTTATGCTATCTTGTTATATCTTTGGAATTCCTATGACTTGGGGTATGTATTTTGATGGTCGGGTTGGGTAATAGGGGTAGTAGCGAGTCTTGGTTGGACATGGATGCCCATAATGACAAGGCCTCAGTTTGGATCGTGTGAAGTTGATATCAAAGCTTTTGGTTCATGGTCAATTGGGAGACCAGAAAGCCGTATCTAGTAGAGTCTTTTTTAAGAGTGTGTAGTGCACTACACTCATAAGAGTTAAGATACAAGGAATTTATGAATGTTTGTCTTCTTCTTCTTCTATTTTCAAGATTAGAGTCTATATTTTAGAATATTCTCTAATTTCTCTTTGTTCGCCTTTTAGATTATTTCTCGACTATCTAAAGATCTTAGAAACTCCTCTGTCCTAATTGGGGACAATGTTCATGGGTTACAATCTACTCCAGGGATCCATACTCGATCTAGGGTTCCAGTACCTGATATTTCTGGAGGTTCATCAGCTGCTTCTAGTCCTTCTTAGGCATACATGATAAATGTAGAGTTTTGTCAGTTGATCCATATGATTGCTTAGTTGGTGGCTTCTCAAGCTGAGCATGGTGCATTTTGTCTTCCATATTTTGAGGCTACAAGGGATGGCTAGTTTATGAAATTGAGTCCTTATACCAGTACTAGTGTTAAGGTGGAGGATAATCCATATTGTTTTCTAGATGATATGGAAAAGTATTTAGGATTATGTATCCCACAAATGTAGAGGGGTAAAGTTTGCAGCTTATCAATGCAAGGATATGGCGTACCAATGGTTCGAGGAATAGGATCAGGCAACAAATAATGTTGAGAAGTCTTCGTTATGAGAGACCTTCTCTAATGACTTTCTGGACTGCTTCATTCCTCAAGAATTGAGGGAAGCAAAAGTAGAGAAATATTTTTAATCTAAAATAGGAAAAGATATTGGTCAAGCAGTATGCCTTGAAATTTCATTAGTTGTCTAGGTATGCTCTGAAAATAGTGTCTGATATAATGGACATGAGGAAAAAGTTTTCTTTAGGACTTTCTCGTGAGTTGATCTTTAAAAACAAGACTGCATTGCTGATAAAAGACATAGGTATTTATAGATTTGTTATTCGTATGCAATAGTTGGATGAGGAAATAAGAAAACAGGCTGAGGTGGGGGAAACCCAGGGTAAAAGGTTTAGGTTCTCTGAGTAGTGTGGTCAATAGCAAAGTGGTCGGGATAGTGGTAAGTTGAAAAAGAAAAAATGGGAGAGTTGTGGTTCATTCTCTACAGCTAGTGCTTTTTACCCAAAGAAATTGGGTAATAAACGTCAGCAGGTGGCAACAACTTCAAGGCACTAGGTGCCCAATCTCAACTAGTGAGGCACAGTTAATTTTATCGTGTCCTCCTGATAGATTTTGTGGACAGTTGCATCAATGTTTTTATGATGAAGAAAAGTATATATTTTTTAAATATGGTCAGACAGACCATATGCTTAGAAATTGGGCAATTGGTAAATCTTCTTCAGGACTGAATAAAGTTCCAGTTGCCTCATCATCTGGTCCTTCACCGAAGGGTGTTGGTTCTGTATCTTTTTTTGCTTCTGGTATAGGCATAGGTCAGAATAGGTTATATAATCTTGCTATCCAACAGAATTTGAGGCATCGGTTAATGTCATGACTGGTACATTACAACTCTTTTCATATGATGTGTATGGTTTGCTTAATATCGGGTCCACTCTTTCTTATGTGACCTTATTTGTGGTTGTGTATTTTGGTTTTAATCTCGAGGTTATTTAGGATCCCTTTTTTATTTCTATCCAGGTAGGTGACTCTGTGGTTACTAAAAGAGTCTATAGGGGGTGTGGTATTTGTTGGTAGTAAAGAGACATATGGGTTTGTTCGAATTGGATATGGTGGATTTTAATGTTATTTTGGTTATGGATTATTTGCATTCGTGCTACACTTTCTTATATTTTTAGACCCATAGGGTTGTCTTTAGGTTCCCTGGTGAGTCAGTTATCGAATGGGAGGGTGGTTTGTTAGCTCCCAAGGGGAAGTTTATATCATATTTTAAGGCTTAAAGTTTAATCTCTAAAGGGTATGTCTGTTATTTGGTTTGGGTTAAAGACTCTAACTCGGAAGGGCTTTCTTTACATTCAGTTTTGGGGGTAAATGAGTTTCTTGAGGTCTTTCCAAATGATCTTCCTAGTGTTCCTCCAGATAGGGTGATTTAGTTTGAAATTTATTTGGTTTCAAACACTTGTCCAATATATATTCATTCTTATAGAATGGCTCTAGTGGAGTTAACAGAACTAAGGAGCAACTTAAGGATATTTTAGATAAGGGTTTCATCCATCTTAGTGTTTCTCGTGGGTTGCAATGGTTTTATTCATGCATAAGAAGGATATTTCCCTTTGGATATGTATTGAAAATAGGCATTTGAGTAAGGTAACAGTTAAGAACAAGTATCCTTTTCCAAGGATAGATAACTTGTTTGATTAGTTGAAAGGTGCCAAATTCTTTTCTAAGATAGATCTTTAGTTTTGGTATCATCAGCTTAAGATAGGGAGGTGGATATCCCTAAGACATCTTTCGTACTCGATATGGGAACTTCGAATTTTTGGTTATGTCATTTGGTTTTGCTAACTCCCTAGTGGCATTTATAGATCTGATTAATAGGGTCTTTCTTTAGCTTATGGATTATTTTTTTCACGGTGTTCATTGATAATATTCTGGCATATTTTAATAGTTAGGTAGATCATGATAATCACCTTCATGTGTTGTTATAGACTTTGAAAGAGAAGAAGTTGAATGTCAATTTCTTGAAATATAAATTCTGGTTGAACGTTGTTACTTTTTTAGGTCATATTTTTTCTAGTGAGGGGATCATGGTTGATCCACAAAAGGTGGGTGGTTAAGAAGTGGCCTAGACCCATGAATCTAACTGACATTCAAAGTTTCTTTGGTTTAGCCGGGTACTATAGGTGGTTTGTAGAGAGTATTTCGACGATAGCTTCCCTATTGACTAAGTTGACATAGAAAAAGCCGAAGTTCTCTTAGTCGAATGTTTGTGAGGAACGTTTTGAGAAGCTAAAGGATAAGTTAACTTCGGTTCCAATTTTGACTTTTATTGAAGGAAATGAGGAGTTTGTGGTTTACTGTGATGTGTCCCGAGTGGGACTTGGTTGCATTTTGATGCAGTATGGTAAGGTGATTGCCTATGTTTCTAGGAATTTGAAGGTATATAAAAGGAACTATCCTACTCATTATATGGAGCTTTAAGTGGTGGTGTTTGCTTTAAAAATTGGTGGCACTATTTTTATGGAGTACACATTGAGATCTAATATGATCATAAATGTCTACATTATTTATTGACTCTAAAATATCTTAACCTCAGGCAAGAGATACGGCTTGAGCTTCTCATGGACTATGACATGAGTCTTAACTACTATCTAAGTAAGGCTAATACTGTTGTTAATGCTCTTAGCAGGTTTTCCATGGAAATAATAGCTCATGTGGAAATGGATAAGTGAGATTTGGTGAAGGATATGAACCCCTTGGATAATCTCGAAGCTCGTCTCTTGAACTTCAAGAATGGTGGTATGATGGTACATGAAGTGGTTCAGTCGTCTCTTGGAGTAGTGATTAAGGATTAAAAAATTCTAGATCCTGTCTTGACAAGGATCAAGGGTGAGGTAGGTGGAAAAAAGGTGATAGTATTTGAGATTAGTGGAAATGGTACCTTGAGGTACCAAGGGAGCTTTGTGTTCTCGATGCCTATAGTTTGTGACAAAGGATATTGGCTGAGGCGCATGAGTCGTGCTATGTTGTTCATACCTATTCAAAAAAAATGTATCATGACCTTAAGAAGATATATTGGTACAATGGTGTGAAGAGGGATGTGGTTGATTTTGTGGCCAAGTGCATGGTGTGCGAAAAAGTCAAAGATAAGCACACGTGGCCTAGTGGGTTGTATGAGGAAATCGATTTGCCGAAATAAAAATAGGAGGTGATCAACATTCATTTCTTTATTGGTCTTCCTCAATCTCAAAACTAATTTGACTTAGTTTGGGTCATCATGGATAAGTTGAAAAAGTCGACTTACTTCTTAGCAGTGAGGACTCACTTTTTCGTGGAGGATTATGCAAGGTTGTATCTTAATGAAATTTTAAAGCTACACGGGGTACCTATTTTGACTATATCTGATCGAGATACACAATTTTCATCTCACTTTTGGCGATTGTTTTAGAAGGGGTTGGGTACTAATGTTAGTCTGAGTACTATTTTTCACCCGCAAATAGATGGGAAAGAAAAATAGACTATTCAAATTTTGGAGGATATGCTCCATGAATGTGTGATTGATTATGGTGGTAGTTGGGTTAAAAATCTACCTCTTATAGAGTTTTCTTACAACAATAAATATCATTCTAGTATTGGTTTGACCCCTTTTAAGTTATTTTATAGTAAGAGGTATAGAACTCTATTGGGTTGTTTGATCTTGGTGAGGTGGATTTGTTTGGTCTAGATTTGGTCTATCAGGCTATGGAAAAGGTAAAGGCAATTTGGGATAGGATTAAGGCTTCCCAAAGTTGACAAAAGTCCTATACGAATGTAATGTGTAGTGACTTGGAGTTTGAGATTAGGGATAGGGAGTTCCTAAAGGTGTCTCCCATGAAGGGAGTAATGCAATTTTGGAAAAAAGCGAAACTCAGTCCACAATATGTTGGTCCTTATGTGGTTTTGAGGAGGGTTGGTAATCTTACGTATAAATTGTAGTTTCCTTCTAGCATGAGCTCTATTCATTGGGTGTTTCATGTCTATATTTTGAGAAAGTTTATAGTTTCCTTCTAGTTTGAGAAGCTTGAGCTTTATTGACTGGGTATTCCTTGTCTACATTTTGAGAAGGTGTATATGTGATCCTTCATCAGTTATTCCTTTGGAAGAATTAGGTATATCAGATTCTCTTTCTTATAAAGAGGTTCTGATTATGATCTAGGATCGGCAGGTTTGTTGGTTGTAGAACAAGGATGTAGCTTCGATTAAGGTTCTATGGCGAAATACAAGGTGGAAGAGGCTACTTCAGAATAGAAAGAGGATATAAAATGCAAGTATCCACATCTATTTTTTGCTGTGGATATTCGTGTGGAAGGTATGTGTTCTTTATCACATCTTTGTTTTCTAACTTGGTTAAAATAAGGTTTATTTCCTTGCATCATTTGTTTCTAACTAAGTACAATGTTTGAATGGTTATTTTCAGATGTAATTGCAACTTGTACTATCTTATCAGTCATTTGGGGATGAAGATCCTAGTAGGGGAGATTAAAAGACCCTGGGTTTTTGTCCTTTTAAATTTTCCTAGATTTTTGTCTTCTGGACATCATACCAGTTGAGGAACTAATCATATGGTAGGGTACAAGTAGTATGGTCGAGTCGTATATTGTCCTGTGTTGGGTGGTGTTCAATGGTTGAGTTTTTAGAATGGGTATGAGTTGCGTGGGTATGAGTCGTATGGTGATTGATAGGTCGTATGTCTGGGTTTTCCTTCACTTAATCTAAAACGTTATAATTTAACTTCATCTGAGTACGAGTGTCTTACCATGAGTTGTGAGATAGGGTACGGGTGGTTTAGTCCAAGTCGTACGTTAGACAGTGTCAACCTCTCTTGATTCTCCCTAGGTTATGATTTAGGGGTACTAATTGTATGATTAGGTATGAGTGGGACATTGGAGTCATAGGTTGTGTAGTGTGGGGGTTGGGATTTTACTTGAGGGTACCAGTGCTAGGTACTACTCATACCCTAAGGTACGAATGAGGGAGATAATCATACCTTCCTATAGGATTTTTATACAGTTTAAGTGGGGGAATTCTGGACATTTCCCCTTAGAACTCCTTGGGACCCTATTACTTAAAGCACCTTTTGGGGCTTCACTAACCTATTTGTAAACAATTAAACACTCTAAACTCTCGCAAATTCTCTCAAGGCTCTTGGGTCAAGCAACAGCTAGGGTTTCCTTCAAGGTGGATAATTGAGGCTTATAGGGGTGATTTCTTCTAAAATCTAAGGCAATATACTTATCCCTCATTGTTAGTTCCAACTAAATGCATGTTTTATGAATTCTTTCCATGGTAAAATTGTTGTATGATTTGGGTCTTCAAATATATGTTGGGGGTTTAGGTTATAAATGCTTGGTTATGATTTTCCCACGTCTTAATTATGGATTTACATGCTTTAATTATGGTTTGGACATTTGGTTACATGGGAGTGGTAAATTAGTGCTTGGTTTTGGTGTGGGAAACACTATTCCCCCAATATGTTTGATAAAATGCCTATGAGAATTCTTTTACTACATTGTTGGACATGTAATTGAACTATTGCATGGTATAACTTGGTAATGGAACCCTAAATGGTATAAATTGTTTGGAATTGTTTAATGATATGATCTTGGTAGTTATGGTCGGTTTAATTAAAAGCTTTGTGGGGTACAAAGGAATCCCCCATGTAAACTCAATAATGAGACATGTGGGGTACACAGGACTCCCCAAAGTGAACTTAATAATGAAACCTATGGGTACAACGGAATCCCTTAGTCTTCGAAACATTGGCTAATGACATTCCTTGCACGCTATAGTTGGTATGATGGTGCAATACCCCGTAAGAGTGTTAGCTCATTTCAGCTCTCAATTGCATAAATAAAGGGTCCAATGCTTAGAAATTAGCCTTAGTGTTGGGACTTAGTCATTTTCAAGGATCCTAAACTTTGATGATCTGATTTTTGACCTTTCAGACCTCGAAAAATCGATTTTTAAGCTAATTTATGATCAGGATTTTTCAAAGTTTGTCTCGGGTGAGTTTAAAAATTTTTAAATAAGCATAGGGTGTGTTTGGGACTCCTAAAAAGTGGCAGAACCGAGATTAGCCCATGTCGCTCCCTCTAATTCACCACTCTAGAGCCCAACCGTGCCCCCCAATGCACCTCTCTAGAGCCCAAGTTGCCTGCTCGAGAACCTGTGTCGTCCCCTCCCCTTTTTGTCCAACTTTCTTTCCTCATCATTTATGGGCATTTGGGTCATTTCCCATTCACCAAACTTGTCCATAACACAAAATTTAGGTTCCCAAAGAGCATTATGTTCTCTTTTTATCACAAATTCCCTCAGCAGAAACATCTCTTTTCTCAAGAAAAAACCCTAACTCTTTCACAACAAATCAAGGAATTCAAGCTTTAAAACTCATGAAATTCCAAAGAATCTTCACGAATTCATCTAGTGAGGTACGTGTTATATTCATCCATGGGTTCACTTCACCTATGGAGTCCTAGGTGTTTTAAATTATGAGTTTTAAATGTTCAAGTTGAACTAATTCCATGAATCTCTTATTAATTCAGTTACAAGTTATGGTTACAAGTATTTTCAAGTATAATAATCTGTATCATGTTTGAGTAGTCGAATTTCCATATTATGTTAAATTGGTTTCTAGATGAATCCTCAAGTTACCAGTTTAGCCATAAAATCCTATTATTTCCTAATGTTTAAGATATACTCATGTTTAAGTGTATGATTTTCACATGTTTTGATGAGATGCCATGTTTTGGTCTTTGAACGATAATGATGTATTATTGTATTTTAAGTTTGATATCTCATACTCATGTTCATTCAATGTTGGTGGGTTATGAACACCCGATACCTGTGTGTTTTACATTAATTCAGCTTTTCAAGTACTCAAGCAGTTAATCCATGACTCTTATAAGTATACTTACATGTTTATGATCATGATAAGCACTATCCGTTATGTAATAATATTTGTTCTAGTTTAGTCTATTCCAGTATCGGTGTCAGTTCAGTTGGGAGTAGAATTTATCACCGAGCAACCTTAGGGATGAGGTCTCCTTTGACAGTAGTGGGTGTGACCCTTAGTAACAATCCCTAAGTTACAGAACTACGTAGCCAGTGTAGGTTAGAGATGTCTACCTGCAAGTTGAGGCTTGACTAAGTGTCTACCTTCCAGTTGAGAGTAACACATATCTCATGATAGCACTTGCTAGTTGAGGGTGACTCTTTAGTCCTTCGGGACACCAATTTTGAGGATCCACACTACCAGTGTTAGTACCCATGGTATGGTACAAACACCTTTTCAACTGGGGTTACAAATTGGACCCCGATTATGTTATATTGTGGCATTTCGGTTAGATGATACCTCCCATAGTCTCAATATAGTAATTTAGTGGATTCTCAGTCCAGGTTTGATCGACCAATTGTACAGACCATTAGTTATTCAGTTATACAGTTTACACTCTTTAATATTTTAAACTTATTTTACGTTATAAATTTATGTTTGGTCTTTCATTCTTAGATGTTACGATTTTCATGCATTCATTTTCAGTTAAAGCATGCTGTTTAGTCAGTCCTTATTTTATCTTACATATTATTACATTCAAAGTACTAAACACATATTCTTCTTTGCGCTATGATGCCTTATATCATAAGTTAAGATGCACAGTTTCTCGACCGCAGTTAGATAGCTCATTGTAATCCAAAAGCCATAGTGGTGAGTGCTTATCCATTGAGTACATGTTAGGTTAATTTAGTTATTTTAATATTCAATTTTATTTAGTCAATCAGAATTAGTGGGGGGTCTATCCCATCAAAACCTCAGTTAGTTTATAGTGTTTCAGATGTTCAGACAGTCAGTTAGACAGTCAGTCAGTCACTTTTAGTTTTTATCAGATCTTTCAAACTTATGATTGATTCGGTACTTCAGTTCTTAGATTTATATTTCTTTCTCAGTTTATCTTATTCATTGGTGTTATGTTCATAATTATTCAATGCTCATAGCAGGTACTAACTCATGGGTTTGCTTATGTTCACTTGTAATCGTAAGCACCACTGTCGTGACTAGGGGGTAGCCTCGGGTCATCACAGACGATACCACTACTCATAGACTTGGTTAATATTAAATGGAATGGTGGTTATTTATGTGGTAATAGTTTTAATTTAGCAATAATTGCGGGGTGTCATAGCTAACCATGAAGGTGTGAGTCTAGTGGACGAACACTAGTAACTTATGTTTGCCGACATAAGGGTTTGTCATGACGACCATATATGATAATTATGAGGCACAAGGGAATCCACTAAATACTATTGTACATATTTATCATGTAGAACGAAGGGTACTTGGGAATCCCATACACGTATGGTATCTCTGGTCATGCAGCTATACACATTAGGGCACGTTCAGGGGGTTATACTAGACCCATATAGCCCATGGGTGGTTTTAGGATGGTTAAGCTACACCTACCCAGGTTAATGATTTTAAAGGTATGCTAAACCCGGTTCTTTTTCCTAATATAATTATATAGAGAGAGATAGATAGACAGATAGATAGATATATTTATATGTATGCTTATGAATGCATATGGTTGATTTATATGATTTTCAAGGTTGGCATTATTTTATTCTTATCTTGAGTACTTTCTAGAATTCACCTGCTAACCTATCTTCGGGCGACTGCATCCCCATGCGATGCAAGAACCGACGATTCTAATCCTCCTGCTTAGTGCTCGGACTCAGGATCAGCTTGGCTGGTTTGTAATGGTGATATTCCATACTCCGGAATTATCCATTTCATATCATGGATGTCTTTTCATACTCTAGTTATTTCATGGATAATGGTTTTGGATATGGTTGGGGGCATGTCCAAGCCGAATATTTTTCTACTTTTGGTTAGATGTTTTGTGGAACTACTATGGATTGGAATGGGCAATGTTGGTATTGGTGTCATCCTTGGTACTTACATTTGTATTAGGTTTGATACCTTTTTAATGATTTTATAATTTTTTTGTCCTTTTATGTTATGTTATAGAAAGGAACTTGGTTATCATTTTGGTTTTGGTATGGTTATTGGTTGGGTATGGGATGAGTGGACTTGCCAGGGTTGGTCACAGTTATGAACCTATCATAGAGTCTATATTGGTACATTTATTATATTTTGTTATATGTGGATGGTTTGGATGGTCGGGTTGGAAATGGGGGTGGTCCCCTATCCCAGTTGGACTTGGGATTCCTGTTGCGATAAGTCCTCAATTTGGGTTGTGGCAATTAAAAGCCCTCTTTTAATCCTCGAGTTCCATTTTAGGAAAATTTCCGACTTAATTAGGCATAAGGTATCTAATATTCACTTTTAGAGGTAATCAACCCTCAGTTAGCCCTAAGATTGGAAATTTACCTAAATATGAGCAACAAGGTAAATTAGGCCTAATTTATGTAATATAAGGCATTATCATACTAAACATGAGGAATGAAGTCCAATTCACCTAAGGCATAAGAAAACATGGTAAGTGTTTCAACTCTATGGTCCATAATAGCTTAAACGGTTCAACTAACCCAAGTATTGCATTTCATCAATCCAACACCAAAAACCCATCCCAAACCTAACACAATATCATAAGAATACTATGAAATAGCATAATATAACAAGGAAACAACCTAGCCTACCTGCCAAAGAGAGCTCAACGAATCACTAAAACACCACTGTTCCTTTTCGTGAAGCCTCCTAAAGATGTCAACCTATCATAAACACATTTTACTCATCAATACAAAAATAAAGATAACCATATTCCATCATTGTTATTTGGGTCCAAAAATCATACTAAAACCTCATGAAGGTCCCATTTATGAAAATCGAGTTTCCGAAACCATCCCAACATTCTTATGAGCTCAACGAATCATTACCCTTAATAATGAGTGATAATTAGGATAACTTTAGGCTAAAATGAAGAAATTTTTTGGAGTTTTGAGCAATAAATCAAGAAATTTCACCAAGAAAAAAGTGAATGCTTGCCTCGAATCGGAAGATAATCAAGAAAACAAATATTATTCTAGTTTCCCAATCATCAAAAAGCTTCAATTTTAAGCTCTCACACTATTTAGAGTTCTTAGCTCTCAAGGTAGTGATGAATAATTGCCCAAAATTGAGGAAAAGAGGTCCTTTTATACCCAGTCCAGGCCATAGACAGTCGCTATTGCGACCTGAGGCCTCACGGTCATGGTAGCTCTCATCCATCACCTGAGTCCCAATCGTGAAACCCTTTTATGATTATGGTATCTCACATGAACATCAAGTAGTGATTATAGTCCAAAGTGTTGCTATCACAGTGCATCGTAAACCTGGTGCACCAAAATTTCAAAGTCCGAAGATGGGCTCGACCGGGTGCTTAAGATATGTTAAAAATCTCGTATACACAAACGAACTCTGTAACTTGACTAAATTCAATGTTTTCTGCTCAGTGGTGCTACCCAAATTTCCATCTGAGGTTATTTGGACCAAATGAGGGTCCCACATCCATATTTTATATTCATAACTTTCCTACCAATACGTTGAAATGAGCTCGAGTGCCTCGAGACCCAAACCGAAGGTCCACCTAGTCTAAAATCATTATTTCAGAGCTACTGGTGCACTCAGAATTTGCATTCGAGATTGTTTTACTTAGGTTGTCACCCAATGGCCATACTAACTAAGAGTTAAAAATAGGGAATTAGCTCTAACAATCAAACGAACTGCTCAGCAGCTGAATTGTCATCTCCAATAACTCATAAATGACTTGGGGAAGTTATAAAAAAGCTCTAACGGCAAAAATAAATGGAAATATGGAAAATGACATGAAGGCTCATTATAATATCCACTAGTAAAGGAACTTTCATCCACGAAAGTTTAGGATTACAATATACCTGAAGTCTCAAATAGGGGAGGATATTGGCTCCATATCTCACTCTCGATATCCTAAGTGTCCTACTCTACCAGGTGGTGCCTACACTGAATTTTAAGTACAGTAATCTCTCTAGTGCACAACCCCTAACATCACTAGCCAAAATAAGCACATTCTCCTTTGCGAAGGTCAAATGCTCGTTCAACTGGACTGAGTCCCACCTAAGCACATAAGATGGATCAGAAATGTATCGCTACAACATAGACACGTGGAAAACTAGATAAGGAGTAGCAAAATCTAGAGGTACATCAAAAACATAAGCCACTTCACCAACTGTGCAAAGAATCTCAAAAGGTATAATATATCTAGGACTGAGCTTCCCCTTCCTCCCGAACCTCATCACACCCTTAATAGGCAATACATAATGGAATACATAATCACCAACTCCAAATGTCAAGGCACAAAGCCTATGGTCTGCAAAGGCCTTCTACCTTATATGAGCTGCTCTTAACTAAGCCTGAATCACCCCGACTCTATCCAATGACTCTTGAAGCAAATCCATACAGGTCCTAACTTCAAAAGTCTCAAACCATCCAACAAGAGAAGGATATCTCCTACCATACAAAGCCTCAAAATGAGTCATCTCAATACTCGAATGATAGATGTTATTATATATGAACTTTGATAAGTCTAACTATTACTCTCACTGGCCTCCAAAATCCATAACATAGGCTCAGAGCATAGCCTTAAGCACTTGTATATTCTTCTCTGACTGACCATTGGTCCATGGATGGAAAGTTGTACTGAGATCAACCTGAGTCCCAAACCCTACTAGAATGATCTCCAAAATTTCAATGTGAACACAAAACCTCAGTCTGGAATAATAATAATAGGCACGCCATGTGAACGAACTATCTCTTAAACATAAATATGGGCTAATCTCTCAACACTGAAGAACATCTGAATAGAAATAAAATATGTTAACTTGGTCAAATGATCTACAATGACCCAAATACCATTGGAACCATGGGAAGTGTGAGGCAACCCACTAACAAAATCTATGGTAATCCCCTCTCATTTCCAAACGGTAATGGGAAATCTCTATTGCAAATAACTTGACCACTGATACTCGACCTTTACTTGATGGAAACTTAGGCAATGATCTATAAAGTCTACCATATCTCTCTTCATACTACTCCACCAGTAATGTTGTCACAAATCTCTACACATCATGTGTCGGGATGAATGAAATATATAGAGTTGTAAGCATCATACAAAATCAACTAAATCAAGTCATCAATGCTTGGACATAAATGCGAGCATTAATTCTCAATCCAACCTTATAATCTATGATGTTTCTCCTAGAATTGCCACACACACCTGATCACAAATGAATCAAAGCTTACTATCCTCAAACTAACAATCCTGAATATGCTAAAATAATGAAGACCTTACCTCAATACTAGCAAGAATCCTCCTAGGGTCAAAAATATCAAGGCAAGCCATTAGGTTGGATAAAAACTAAAGATTACGTGCCAACGACCTCTATGAAAATACAAGACAAGGTACCATTACTCACTGCCTTTTGGCTCAAGGCATCCACTACCATATTTGCCTTGCATGGATGATATATGATGGAAATATCATAGTCCTTAAGCAACTCAATCCATCTATGTTGTCTAGTATAAAACTCTCTTTAGGTTATAAGATGCTGAAGTGTATGATGTTTAGTGAAAATCTCATAATGTACACCATAAAGATAATACCTCTAAATCTTAAGCAAGAAAACTAGCACTTCTAACTCCAAATTATGAGTGGGGTAGTTGTGCTCATGTAACTTAAGTTTTATTGATGCATAAGTAACAATATGACCCTGTTGCATCAATGTACAACCCAAACTGACACCAAAAGCATCACAAAATACATGAATCCGTCACTCTCAACAGAAAGAGCTAAAATAGGAGCTGAACTGAGAAAATCCTTAAGCTTTCCAAAGCTCACCTCACACTCCTTGGACCATCGAAAAGGATTTTTCTTTCTTGTCAATATGGTCATAGGTGCTAAAATAGTAGGAAAACTCTCAATGTACCATCAATAATTACCGGACAAACCAATGAAGCTACAAAACTCAGTTGGAGATATGGGTCTTTCCCAATCATGAATTGCCTCAATTTTGGCTGGGTCTACTCTAATATCATCCTTAGAAACCACATGTCGAATTTTAGGCACCAATATAAGCAAAAACTCACACTTAGAAAAGTTGGCAAAAACCACATGATCCCTTAACGTCTGGAGCACAATCCTCAAATTGTATGCACGTTTCTCTCTATTCCTCAAATACATAAGGATGTCATCGATGAACACAATCACGAAGGAATCTAAATAAGTTCTAAATATTCGGTTCATCATGTTCATGAACTTGAATGGGGTATTATACAACTAAATTGATGTCACTATGAACTCATAATGACCATAACAGGTCCTAAAGGTTGTCTTCAGGAAATCCTCATCCCAAATCATCAAATAATGGTAACATGATCTCAAATTAATTTTAGAATACACTACCGTTCCCTGAAGTTGCTCAAACAAATCATAAATATGAGGCATAGGATAATGGTTCTTCACCATCACATTATTAAGATACCTATAATCATTACTCATAACAATGGATCCATATTTCTTCTTCACAAACAATGTAGGAGCTCCCTAAAGGAACACACTTGGTCTAATAAAACCCATACCAAGAAGATCCTAAAGTAGATAATTTGGCTCCTTAAGCTCTACAAGAGCAATGTAGTAAGGTACCATAAAATAGGTTGGGTTCCAGGCTCGAGATCAATAGAAAACTCAATGTCACAGACAGGGGAATACTAAAAAATTCATTCATAAAAACATCAAAAAGCTCACAAACAATAGGAATAGAGTTAAGTGATGGGATCTCTGCACTAGTATCACAAATATAAGCTAGATAAGACTCATAACCCCTCAAAATAAGCCTCCTAGCATGAACATAAGAAATAATCCCCATCAGTTCATGGACAAATACTCTCTACCACATGACTAGGGGTACGCCGGTCATGGCTATGGTACTAATCTTGGCAAAATAATTCAAGACCGTGTAATAGTGGGATAACCAGTCCATGCCCAATATTACATCAAAATCTACCATATCCAGAATAATAATGTCAGCATAAGTATCCATATCTCTAACAGTCATAACATACGATCTAAAAACTCGATCCACTACTAAAAAATCACCCATAGGAGTAGATACATGCAATTACATAGATAATAAATCATAAGACAACTCCAACCATAGTGCATAATAAGTACATATATAAGAATAGGTGGATCCCGAATTAAATAAAGCAAGGGCACACAAGAGGCATACTAAAATCATACCTGAAACAACAACATCCAAAGTTTCACCTTTATGTCTTGTAGGTACTACATACAATTCACCAAGCTCGCTATCTGGCTGGGCCCCTGATTGACCTCATATCCTGCCTTTTTAAGAACCTTCTTGAGTACCCTAAATCAACCCATGCGACCATGCGAACCACATCGAGATAAGGGATGAACTACTCTAATAGGGGAAACACTCTATGCTGAAACAATAATTTCTCCATGACTAAGGCACTCACGTGAATAGTGACTAGGATCTCCACAAGTATAACATGATCCTAAGGGTAAATCAGAACAAACAAATTTATTTGACCAAGTAACCTTAATGATTTGAATGACAAGAAGATAAACACCTTGAAAAATTCTTGCCACCTTAACTAGGGCAGTCTCTGGCACTAGACTGACCTCTGTTATCAATATAAAGTATTTCCTGAATAGGTTTACTAGGCTAACTCTAAGTCCAATAAAATAGATGTGGAGAATGCCTACCATGAGAACTACTTCCCCTAAATTGGGAGCTACTATGACTCCTACTAAAACTTCCTTTATATCTAGGACTCTTACCATTTCCCCTTGGGCTTGATGATGCATCTCGTCCATTGCCCGAGTGTGATGTAAAACCATAGAACAAGACCCCACAACAACCAAACTCTGAGTGGACATACAAATGGGAATTCTTAACCCTCTGACAAAGCAACAACCCCTCTAATACAAAGTATTCAGAAAAACGGTTTATGACTAGCCAACTCATGAAAATAAGCCTCATACTGTATAATGTTAATGAAGCCCTACTCCAATCTACAGAACTAATCCCTCATATGATCTCTAAGTCTAAAAGGCATATACTTATTCAAGAACATCTTAGAGAACGTAGTCCATAACAATGAAGAAGATCTAGCTAACCTAGAATACATTAAACCTTTTCCACCAATGTCGAGTAGTTTAATCCTATTGAAATATGGTTAATCCATACCATGAGTCTCAACAAGGCCTAAATAATGGATCCTATCATTACAAGTAATCAAAAACTCATATACATCCTCTCTTGGAGCTCTAAAAAATCTAGGAAGAGCCAATCTCAAGAATCTACCTAATAGGTTTTGTTTCTCAAAAGACATAGCAGGTTGAGCAACCACTGGTTGATCATCTATCAACTGAGCAACTATTGATGAATGAGGAACCTTTACTCTAGGAGCCAAAACTACATGATGTGTGCTCGCCTTAGTACCACTCTAATCTGTATACTGTGCACCATCAGACGCCATATTGCCAATTATCCCCAAAAGCTAAATCAACACATCTCTAAGCACTAAAGAAAAAATAAACCCTGGTGGAGCTTGGACTAGTCCCTAGCCCACCACATGCTGGGGCAAAATATTCTATGGCTCAAGAGAAAGAATAGGACCAAGGGAAGGTGGCCTATCCTATCCCCTAGCTGGGCACATATCCTACAGTTATCCACAACCTCTAAGTAGGCCACAAATATAAGCAGGATCCCAAGGCTTGGTCTTAAAACCCTAAACTTATATAGTGGATAGAATGTTTCTTGGCTATCTAGGAAAAAGTAAAGTCAACAGAATAATTCTATAAACTAACTCAGACACTTAACACGATTTAAGTGAAAAAAGTGAAGTATCCCTAAGAATATCCCAAAGCCTGTCAAATATAGAAAACGGACATTATTGTTCCAACCTGCAGGACTCTACTAGAAACATTCCCTTGAACTAACAAAACCGGTGAAACCAAGGCTCTAATACCAATTTGTTATGGATGAATTTATGAGTCATCATGGTACCTATTAAATCCCACCATTAGAAAAACCAAACCATAACCCAAAGCTACCGCAATGATTTAATTTTATAGGAAATTCCTAACAAAGGCAAATTTCATTAACACAATATATAAATAAGCCAAGTGTTCTAAATAGATAAAAACAATCAATTCAAGATACCATCCCATGACCTGATAGAGCCAGTACAAGAGCATCGAATGATAATACAATTCTAATGTATAGAATAGTCAAGACATCTATCTCAAATCAAATTATTAAATATAAAAGATTGAGGGAAATGGGTGACTTGAAGTTGAAAATATCACCATATCTCCAAAAATCAATAATCGTATGAACGTTGATCAAAAGTGGCATCTAGTACTTGGATCTGCACCAAAAAGGTACAGAAGTGTAGTATGAGTACCAAAACAATGGTTACTCAGTAGGCATCATTAGCTAACTGAGATAAATCATGATATTAGTATGATAAAATGTAAGATATCATAACTAAGTCACGGTACGTAAACAAACATAAATCACCTTTGATATTATTATATAGAAATAAGGAAATAAACTAGAGTATCAACATAACATAATATAAATCATCAACACACAGAATCATACTACAAAATTGGCTCAAATATGCCAATTGGTGTAGAAAAGTAAATAACCTATCAAAGACTCCCATATGCCCGGAGAGTACACTCAAGGATAGAATAAAGCAATTAACTAACATTATGACTAACCTTCATGATTATTTACCCATCATTCCACCATTTACCAAGATCTCACAATGTACCCATTTTCTATAATATTACCATCATTTAATAACTATTCACCACATATCTGCTAATCTCTATTTATTAGATAACTATCATCTATCAACTAGTTATTTTTACACTAGAGTCCATACATGTCATGCCACAATATACTCATTTTCCTATTTTTCAACTTATCAAAATTTCTACCTTTAATCTCAAACCCCGATGTCATTAATCATAAAAATAAAATCACCACAACATATTGTTGATATTTGAATTTAAACTGATAAATATAATGAATAGTCAATCATGAACTGGTAGATAATTATTAGCTAGACTCAAGAAGATAAATATAATAAATAACTAGACTCGAACCGGCAAATATTATGAATAGTAGAACTCAAGGTGGTAAATATATCATTAGTGCCATAATCATTCTTTGAACTTGAACTAGGTATATATAATCAACAACATAATTATCTTCTGGAGTCGAACCAGATAAATATAAGATCAACATCATAAATAGTATCATTAACATGCATAAATAATATCATAATCAATGGGAATAAATCACCACATTAACTAATATAACCACCAAGTCTCAAGACTTCTCAATATTACCTTAATACATATTTCCAAGAGTCTAATAAGCATAAAAGATTTCATTAGTGCTAAGATATTGGATATCTTAAAGTGGGTTAAAATCCTACTTTTAATCCTTAAGTTCCATTGTAGGTAAATTTCCATCCAAACTCTAGGCTTAAGGTATCTAGTATCTACTTTTAGATGTAAACAAGCCTCAATTAGCCCTGAGATAAGAAATTCACCTAAATATTAGCAACTAGGTCAATTTTACCTAATTTAAGTAATCTAAGTCATTATCATACTAAACATATAGAATAAAGTCCAATTCACCTAAGGCTTAAGAAAATAATCTAAGTATTCCAACTCTACGATGAATAGTAGCTTAAATGGTTCAACTAACTTAAGTCTTGCATTTCATAAATCCAACACCTAAATCCCATATCATATCTAACACAATATCATCAGAATACTATAAAATAGCTCATACTAACAAGAAATAAACCTAGCCTACATCGATGCACAAAAAAGTTCACTGAAGTGCTAAACCACCATTTTTCCCTTTAGAGAAGCCTCCTCAAGATGAAATGCTTTCATAAACACCTTCTACTTATCAATATGATAATAACTAAACCCATATTGTGCCATTGTGCTTTGTCTATAAAAATCATACCAAAACCCTATGTGGATCCCACTTATAAAAATTGAGTTTTGAAACCAACCAAATATTTTTACATGTTTAGGGAATCATTAACCTCAAAAATGGGTTAAAACTACGATAAAGTAGGGATAAAATCAAGCCCTAAAGTTTTTGGGGTTTTGAGGAATAAATCAAGAAATTTCACCAAGAAAAAGGTGAATGCTTACCTCGATTCAGAAGATAATCATAAAAATAAATGTTACTTTATCTTTTCAATCACCAAGAAGACTCTATTTTAAGATCTCACACTATATAGCTTTCTTATCTCTCAATGGAGTGATGTATAATAGCCCAAAATCATGGAAAAGAGGTCATTTTATACCCAGTCCAGGTCCTTGATAGTCACTATTACAACCTGAGTCCTCATGATTGCGGTACCATTCATCTATCATATGAGTTGCAATTGTGATACCCTTAAGTTTTAGCAGTATCTCTTCTGTACATTTAGTCATAATTGCATTCCAAAGTGTCACTATGGTAGTGCACGAGAAACCTAGTGTACCAATTTTCCAAGGCCAAAAATTAGCTTAACTGGGTGCTCGAGATTCATTCAGAATCTCGTATATGCAAACAAACTATCTAACCACACTAAATTTGTTTTTCCAAACTTAATGGTATATTTGGAATTTCAATCGAAAGTCGTTTTGATGAAATATTGGTCCCACTCTTTTTTTTATTTTTAAAACTTTTTGACCAATAGGTTGAAATAAGCTCAGGTGCCTTGGGACCTGAACTAAAAGTCCTCCTAGCTAAAAATTTATATTCCAGAGCTATTGGCACAGTCAAAACTTATGTTTGAGATTCTTTTACTAAACTTTTTGCCTAGCGGTCATTTGGAACTAGCGAAGACTTCAAAACATGGAATTGTCTCTAAGAACTAAATGAACTACTTGGTAATTGAACTATCAGGTACAACAAGTCATCAATAACTTAGGATAGTTATAGAAAAGCTCGAACAACAAAATCAATTGAAAATATGGAAAATGGCCTTAATGGTCATTATAATTCATACTAAGTGAAAGAAACTGAATAAAGGATTCATATAAATTAAATGAATTGGTTGATCTCTTATAATAAGTTATGTAGTCAATATAAAAACAATAGCAACAACATACCCAATGTATTCCCACAAAGTGGATTCTAGGGAGGGTAAAGTATATGCAGTCTATGCCACTACCTTAGATGAAGTGGAGAGGCTCTTAGCATTAAATCAAAAATATTAAATTTTACCATTGGATCATGTGTTTCTATGAAGTATTATTAGGAAGGATAAATCAATAATCATCTTTTTTTAATTTAGCACATAACTATGTAGTGGTCTATCAATTTTGTTTTCCTTAAGGATAAATCTGAAATGAAAATTAACACATCCCATAAGTCAAATAAACAAAATATGTTGGCCTCATCAAAGACACCTTTAAACTAAACATAATAAATTTATTGGTATCACTTTTCTTGTTTACCAAATAATGTAATTCCATTTAGGACGTGAGATAATATAGAAAATGGAGCATATATTGAAATATTTAATGAAAAATGATTTAGTAGGACTAAGGGCGATACATATCATAGTATCACACAATGAAAACACTAAAATTAAAGTGAATAAAAATTTGGTTGTATGCAAACTTGAGAAAATTAAAGAAGATGAGTCTTTTAAGTCACCTTTTAAATTTTGGAGACATTGACCAAAGGCAAGGGTAAAAATCCCTTTACAAAAATTAATGAAGTTAATTGGGACCAAATTAATATAATCAAAAAATGATAATCTTTTTCAAAATATAAAAAAACCTATAACTCTAATTTAATGTGTAATAAAAATAAAGGGACCAATCAATCATTTCCCATCAGACATTAGTTTCTTAAATAACTCAAATATTTCCTTCTTGTCTCAACAACTCAACGCTGCACCAACAAATTACCTCAAACAAGATAACATATCAATATTTGTACCATTTCTAATCACTATCAGTTTTTTGAGAACCCATATTCGACTTCTTTATCCTTCTTTCTTTCTTTGTAGTTATCACTTTCTCTCTCATTACAAGTAATACTTCTATATTTATTGATTTTCAAAAAATAGGGCTTTTTAGTTAATTAAGAAAAAGGAACTTCAGTTGTATTATCTTCAAATATGAGTTAACAATTTTGAGTTTTGATTCTGAAAAAGGGAAAAAGAACCCTTAAAAACTCTAATTTATGGTATTTGTTCTCTTGTATAGTGGTCGATGTATATATGGCATCTAGTCCAAGTGAAATGAGATTTTATATTATTGTTCTTGTTCTTGTTCTCAGAACATTTCTATAAAAATAGTGAAATTTAAAATTTAACCTTTTCTAAATATGTCTATTGTGACAATTTTGTCTTCTTATTTATGTTGTTATATTGAACACTTCACTTGGTATTTTTTTTCTATTTTTGGTTTATGTTGGTGCTATTGGTGGGTGTTGTTGGTGTTTTTTATGTTGTTTGTTTTTTTATTGTTGTTATTTATGTTCTAGATATGTTATTGGTATTCATTATTTTATTGGAGTTATCAGTGGTGTTGGTATTGTTGGTGTAGTTGGTGTTCTTGATTTTCTTAGATTTATTGGTGTAGTTGTTATTATTAGTGGTGGTGGTGGTGTTAGTGTTTCAATAAGTGGGTCATTTGTTGGAAGAAATCAAAGAACATCTTACTACTAGTTTGATTTATTCTAATAGATCACTTATCTGTTGAAACAGACTGGTCATGTATTGAAATAAATTGTTCATCTGGTTGAAGAAATCAAACCACTAGAAAGGCCTATTTTGATTTCTTCCTATAGATATTATTTGCTTGTTTTGTTAGTATTGTTTGTGTTCTAGGTATGTTCTTGGTGTTCTTAGTTTTGTTAGTGCTGGTGGTGGTGGCTGTACTATTGGTGTTATTGGTGTTCTGATTTTCTTGGTTTGTTGGTGTTGTTGTTAGTATTGTTGGCGGTGTTGGTGTTTTCATGGTATTATTGGTGTTGTTTATTTTCTTAGGTTTGTTAGTGATGTTGGTGGTCTTGATTTTCTTTGTATTATTGGTGTTATAGTTGGTTGTGGTGGTGTTAGTGTATTGGCCAAAACATAAACATCGATTTGTTCAAGTGTAATTACTTTTCTGTCAATTTTAAAATTTCCACTTATCTTCATTGTCTCTATAGCTTCCCCAAGTCATTTATAACTTGCTGGGATTGACCATCCAATTACCACACAGTTCATTTGTTTTGTAAAACCAATTTCCTATTTGAAAGTCTTCTAGTTCCAAATGGCTACCGAGTAAAAACTTTAATAAAAATATCTCAAATGTAGTTTTCGACTATGCCTGCAGATCCAAAATATTGAATTTAGGCTAAGTAGAGCTTTGGTTTTGGTTGCACCTGAGCTCATTTCAACCTAATAGTTGAAAAGCTCAAAATCCAAAAGTATGGGGATAGGACCCACATTTTGTCGAAACAACCTTAGATTAAATATCTAATTGTTCCATCGCATTTGAAATATTGAATTCAGTAGGGTTATATAGTTTATTTTGAAAAAATCAGACTCTAACGAGTCCCGAAGCATTGTCTAAAACTTGAAAATTTTCTATGTTTCAATTGTCATCTATGATGGCATGGGATAGCGCGATCATGGTGCACACCCTGTAGAGATTTCCCTTTTGTGAACAAAATCTATTGAGGGCGATCGCTATATCTCCTTCCTTGGGGGTCCATAAATAGATACCAAGGTCACGATTTTGGCCACTTGTCCTTCATCCTTAAGACCAAAAAACCCTAAATGGGTATGATAACTCAAAATTGAGTATTATGGATGCCTTGGGAGCTTGTTTAACATCTATTATCATGATTGTCATTAGATTTACAGTAAGATTCCATCAATTTTTTGGTGAATTTCTTTAGTTTTGACCCAAAACCCTAATATAGCATAGGGCTTAATTTTAGCCCCTAATTAACCATCTTTTCACCCATTTTATATAGGGTTAGGATTCACTTTTCATGTATTAACTTGGGCTGGCCTCAAAAATATATTTTGCATAAATAGGGCACACTTGGGGTTTATGATATCATTTTTAGGCATGAAGCACAATTGTGAAATATGGGAATCGTGAGACTCGTATTGATGATTAGATTACTATTTTTATAGTGTATATGGAATTTTGGGGATTTTGAAGTAAAGATAGACATGTTGTGAATGATGTAAGGTTTTGTGATTCGTCTTTGAGGTCGGATTCTATCTATTTTCCTCCATAGATGATATGTGATATATATTACATGTGAATATGAATGTTAAGCTTGATTATGACTAGAATGACTTATTGTTGAATACTAATGGTTAGGAATTCGATGAGGTTTTTGAACCGTAAGTTCAAATATGTAATACCCTTTTAGAATATCGTTGCCTCTCTCTAGATTAGACTAAATTATAGCATAGATATGACATAATGCTTTGTTTGGGATATAGTTTAAGTGTGGAATTATGGTTAGTATGATTATCCTTGGTTGGGCTAGCCTATTTATTGTGAAACCATATCTTAGGTGGAATTGACATAATTTCCAATGAAGTTCCTATTTTAGGATTGGTTATGGGTTATTTGACATTTAGATGTTAATATAGATACCTTAGCCTAGTTTGGTTTATAATTTGCCTAAGTTTGGAAATTGAGGATTAGAGGCGGGTTTGTTCGGCCCACTTAGGCAAGACTTGTGTTAGCCTTTTCAACTTAGTTATGGATGTTAGGCCTAGTTGAGATTAGTGAGCCTTGAGAATAGTCTTACCTTGTGATTTGGTAAATTAGGATGATGTTCTCCCAAATTATGGCTCAATAGTTATAGCTATGATATTTCTTATGGAAGTAATATTGGGCCTTTAGAGATGTTATTTCCTCTTAGTTATAATATTGGGTCTTTGGATATGGTATTCATCAGAGATATGTTATTTGGCAAGGATAGATGCTATTCTCTCTTAGACGTGATAGTTAGCCCATAGAGATTCTAATCCCTCATATATATAACAAATGGCATTTAGAAATGATATTATTCATAGTCATGATATATGACCTATAGATGTGAGGCACTTATTGATATCACGAGATTACTCCTATATGTGAGTTGATTACTGATATGCTTAATAGCCTATAGAGAGGCTATGCCTCATAGTTAGGCTATGGCTTATAAATATGAGATAGATTGCAAATATCATTATTGATATGAGTTTCAGGTATGTTATCATTATCCTTGATACATTATTGGGCTAAAGGTCATATTATGATATTGGTTGGATATATAGGAAGTATTTATACCTCTAAAGGATATAATTGTACTTTATGAACATATATATATATATACATATATATATATATATGTGTGTGTGTATTTACATGCACATATCTCTGGTATGGGATGGAGAAAGATATGGTGTAATGTCTATGGTTTCATTGATTTGAATACTGCTGATGGCATGCATAGATTCGATACATTCAGGGTTGTTTTATCAAAAACTGATAATATTCCAACAAGATTACAATCTTATAATTGTTGTCACTAACTATAGGCTAAATCCCACTTTCTACCTTAAAATGGATTTCTTCACCATAATAACTACCTAGCTTAATGAATAAGTTAAATGTATAAAAGAGGTTAATAATAAAGATTTTAAGATTTTACTAAGATATATTATGGTATATGATTTGATACTACTATTTTATCTGGTCGTGAGATATTCTGACCCTTTTTACACATTTATAACAATTTAGTACAGAAGTTCACTTTAGGCAATGGACTTGTGGATTTACACTCTTTTAGCCGCGGCTATAGATTGTGCACACATTATGTAAAAACTTGTTAATGATGTGATATTGATGAACAATGAATTATGGAACTTAAAACACCCTGGGTTTTAGCCCTAGAAAGTTTCCTAAGCTTTAAGCATATTGTCTTTGTAATGACTCACCATACAAAACATATGAACTGGGTAGGGTTCAGGTGACCCAACTCATATGGTCTCCAGTTAAGAGTGGTTGGGTTTATGATATGGTTACGATTTGGGCATATAGAAAGGAATATTCAAACATTAGCGGATATGCTTTGGCCTTAAAAAATTTCCTGGAATTCTCATTCTTCGGGCCTGATATGACTCAAGGGTTCGAGCGGTATATTGAGGTACGAGTGGTATGGTCCTTCCATATGCTGAGTAGCATTAGTTGGTAAGATAATGTTGGTCACTATAATGGTTACAACTTAGGGGTATGAGTCATAGTTCTTGGTTCTAGTTATATGAGGGACTCGTATGGTGGACAGTATTAGATCCTCCTTGTATTTCACTTTACCAAGGATATAGGAAATGGGTATGGATCATATTCAAGGGTTATGACTTAGTTGGATGAGTCATATAATGGACAATGTTTGATCCAAGGGTTGAGACTTTGATACGAGTGGTAGAAACCAATAGTATAGAAGGATATGACTCGTAAGAGTTAGTCATATCCCTAGGATGGGATTTTGTTTAACTTAAGTGGGGGTATTCTGGATATTTCACTACTTTCCCTAATTAGAACCCACTACATATAATACACTTAGGAGGTTATTTACCCTATTATTGTACTCATTAACACTTAAAAACTATTTCTAAACATCCAATAATTCTCTCAAGAGCTTTTGGGGCAAAGAAGTTAGGGTTTCAACTAAGGGATTACTTTGGGGCTTACTTTGGTGATTTTCTTCCATCATATTTCTTAATTTAAGGAATGATTCTCTTTACTCATTGTAATTTCAACAAAAGGCATGGTTTATATGATTGATATCATGGTTTTGCTATTTCACGATTATAGTTTTCAACTATTATTGGGGGTTTTGATATTGAATGTCTGGTTATGGTTTCATATGGTTTTAATTATGCTTTTATATGCATTAGTGGTGGTTTTGGACAATTGGATTGTATGGTAATGGTTTAATGGTCTTTTGAAATGGTTTGGGTTTTATTATGCCCCTAAGGTGTTTGAAAAGGCTAAAGGCAAGAAGGTTATGCTTGTGGGGTACATGGAAGTCTCCCAGGTGGTTTAATATAGAATATGGAAAGGCACTTGAAGGTCCCCTTATCCTTAATGGTTTAGCTCTGGATATTAGTTGCAAGTGATGGGGTAGTCTTAAGATACCTCTAATGTTAGACTTGATTTAAAAAATGGTAAATGGATTGGTTTGATTACATTGAAATTATTTTAGTTGGGCATTAATGGCGGGATCTGTAGCAAGGCCGTGGATGGTGGCAGTCCCGGGGGGAACTAAACTAAAAACTCATATTTGCCGATATGAGGGGTCTTGATGACTATGTGTGTGTGTCATATTTTCTATTGGGGAATGTACTAGTCATCCAATGGGAAATTTACCTGGTCGTTTAGCTAACGCACTGGGGCCCTTTCAGTAGTGGAGCTGAACCCATATCTCTCGTGAGTTGTTAGGACATCCAAGCTACACAACCTAGGTAAAGGTTTTAAGGGCATGCTAAACCCGGTCCCATTTTCTGGAACTTATATATATGTATATATATATATATGTATGGTTGTACGCATTATGGATGGTTTTACTTGGTTTTATAATTGGCATTATTTTATCCTTATCCTGAATTTCATGCTGGAGGCCATTTGCTAACCAATCCACGGGTGGTTGTATACCTACGCTATTGAAGAACTAGCCATTAGACTCCTTGTCATGACCCGAACTAGGGCCTGGCTGTGACGGATATCCCGAACATTAAGGCCCGGAACGCCCTTCTCTATCTGGTAATCATGCACAACATTAATAGAATAAAAGAAGATATGGATACATAATCTTCTTCAGAAACATGGTCAATTCTGAATTCATCATAAATATGGAATCTATAAATAAGCTACATCTAAATAACATCTGACACAATCTGCGAAATCTATACTACATGAAAATATGACAATTGTCCAAAACTGGGAGAAGGCCCCCAGTAGAACAAAACCATATCTAATAATAGTTGTCTAAAAGTAAACAGACCTTCTGGAATAAAGAAGGATCACCAACTTGGCACTGCAACTCTGTCTGATAAAATCTATTACTTTTCTGGACCCCTAGACTGAGCCTCAGAACCTAAAGGGTGGAGGAGGGGGGTCAATACAGATGTACTAGTATGCAAAGTAATCCTAAATAAAACTTTTATATAATTGAAATAGTGGAGAGCAATTTGTTAAACCATCATGCATATACAGTTCTCAAAAACACATGGGCACTTTTTTGAAAATCATTAGACATTCTTGTTAATGCGCTATCTGTTCTTTGTATTACTTGTGAGTTAGGTGGTACTCCCCTAGAATATAAAATTCCACGATATGTATGGAATCCACCATTGACTCGGTAGGGAATCCCCCAACCAGAGTGTGCCGCAAGGGTTGGAGTTTCTATTTCTGATATGCCACACAACACTAGGCCAGTGTAATATAATATACCTGAATCGGCAAATCACGGTTTTGGGAAATGAGTTGTCTGAATTCATGCCTCCTTCGGGTAACAACCTAACGTCTCTTTATGTCCAATTTTTACCACTTCTAAAAAATACATCATTCTAAATCTTAAAATTTGAAAGGCTGATTTCAAGCATGCATTCTATTTTGTTCTGTATTATCAGGGCATAAACTGAATTGGTGTTGTCACACCAAGACTTGCAAGTCCTATTTCTGAGACATATTATAATAAGCATGATCTTTCACTAAAACTTAGTTCAGACCACCCAAACATTCAAATAGTATAAGAGATTTCATGTTCTTAAGCATAGATCAAAACTATGCAAAAATACTTTAAACATATAGTGGTCATGTTCTTTTGGAAAAATCATGTACACTTTCCTTATATGAATATTTTCAACATTTATCAACACAACTACCCTCTCTTTTGAAATCTAAATCTTAATCCAATCATAACACAATTCAAGAAATTTTAAATCATGCTTTTCAAGGATGCATTCAAATAATCTATAGCATATGATAAGAAAAGGAAAATCAAAACAAGAGAGAGATTTTACATAAGTCATGCTCTCAATTAAATCATTAAACTTAAAACACAAGCATACATATATAGACAATTTTGAATCAACGCGGGGGAAGGTCAAAAGACTAAAATAATACCATCAAGATTTCTAAAACATGAATGTATTCATAAATGTGAAAATCCCTTTCTTAAAATCATGATTTCTATGCCAATGAAATTTGAGGATAACCCTGTGTCCCTCTATTTCAAAGAATAACGAATGATTCTTGAAGCTTACAGATTGAGGATTCCAAATATCTAATTATCTTTAAAAACTCACGGTTGAATCTTGAGTTACGAGTATTTTTAGTTTGAATCCCTAATGGAGTTTCTTGAGAGATTTTGATGAAAATAATCTTACCGTGGTGTTCTTGGGATTAAATCCTGTGTTAAGGATGATAATGGGTTGGAGAAGTACCATTTTACCCTAAATGAGATGGAGAAAAAAATGTAACCCGTGCCCGATTTTATGGGCCACCGCGACGTTCCACATCACGGTGGCTCACTAGAAATTGACGAATCCAAAATTTGAATCATCCGCGATGCGCCACTATCAAGAGGTTCCACTGGAATTTGACAATTGATAATTAAACCATCTCCGCGACGTACTAAACACCAAAATGATGATGTTTTACGACTAGCACATAAAATAGCCATAACTTCTTCACCGAGTGTCCGTTTTGGATGAATCTTATATCGATGGAAACCTTATTCAGTCACTTACGTAATGAAAAGTTTAATTCAATAGAATTCCACAGGGAAATAAGTGTAAATCATTATATAATCCAAATCTTGACACTTTAGGGACAAAATTTAGCTAGGAAAAGTTTGGGTGTGTTACAATATGCTCCCCTTGGGAACATTAGTCTCCGAATGTTGACGCGGGAAATAGACAAGCCTAATTTCAAACATATTTAGGCATATAAAGAATAAGGCAAGGATTGTAACTTCCATTTCGTCATCCATTGGATCAAACAAGTTTGGGTATCTAGCTCTCATGTCAACTTTTGATTCCCAAGTTACTTCTTCAATTTCCTGGTTTCTCTACAACATTTTAACTAAGGCTATCTCTTTACTTCTCGTTCTTATAACTTTACGATCCAAAAGTTCTACAGGATCTTCTTCATAGGACAAGGAGTCTGTCACTTTGATTTCTTCGATAGGAAATACTAAAGAATGGTCTCTAATACACATCTTTATCATAGATATATGAAATACCGGATTAACAGAACCCAAAATACATGGCAATTCTAACTCATGCACAACTCCACCTATTCTTTTAACAATCTGATAAGGTCCTATATAGAAAGGACACATCTTACCCTTTTTTCCTAAATCGCATCACTCCGTTCATGGGAGAAACCTTGAGAAATACCTAATCTCTAACCTCAAACTCTAGATCTCTTTTCCTAACTTTGGCGTAGGATTTCTGACAACTCTGAGCTATCTTAAGTTGTTCTCTAATGATTTTCACATCCTCCATTGCCTGATGAACAAGATTAGGCCCAAATATCTGCATCTCGTCTACTAGTTTTGGGACCTCGGAAGTCCTATAATAAAGTCCATATTAATCATCTCCCACTTCCACAAGGGCAAGGATATCTCTTAGGAAGAACCACCTGGCCTCATATATTCCACTTTAACTTCCTGACAATTCAAACACTTGACAACATAGTTAGCCACATCACTCTTCATATTATTCCACCAATACATAGATTTCAGATCATGGTACATCTTAGTCGAGCCTTGATAAACATCATACCTCGAAGTGTGAGCTTCATTAAGGATTCACTTCTTCAAACCATCAACATCAAGCATACACAACCTATCCTGGCTTCTCAAAATAGCCTCAACACAAATTTCAAAAGACATCACCTTCTGTTGACCCACATCTTTCTTAATTTTTATCAAGATCGGATATTCAACCTGCTTCTCTTTAACTTCTTTACAAAAGAAAGATTTAGCTATCTCATGAACATCCATTCCCCCATCTTTGGAATCCAAAAGTCGCACTCCTAGATTTGCAAGTCGGTGAATATCCTTTACCATATCCCTCTTTTCTTTCCCTATATAAGAAAGGCTACCCATTAACAACCTGCTAAGCACGTCGGCTACCATATTTTCCTTGCCCGGATGATAGTTCTGGCTTGTGTCATAGTCTTTTAGCAATTCCATCAAGCGCCTCTTCCTAAGATTCAATTCTTTCTGCAAGAAAGCATACTGTAAACTCTTGTGGTCAGTGAAAATATCAACATGTACCCTATACAAATAGTTCCGCCATATCTTAAGTGCAAAAACTACAACTGCTAACTCTAAGTCATGAGTAGGGTAGTTCCACTCATGTACCTTCAACTGCCTAGATGCTTAAGAAACGACCATACCGTGCTATATAATAACAGACTCAAGTCCCTCTTAAGATATATCACAGTATACAACAAAACCTTTTGTACCCTCTGGAAGAGTTTAAATAGAAGCAGTATTCAACTTGTCTTTTACCTTCTAAAAACTATTCTCACAAGAGTCAGACAACAAAAAATTTCACCTTTTTATGAATCATCTTAATAACTGGTGTAGCTATGGAAGGAAAACTTTTAACGAACCTTCTGTAATAACCCGCCAAACCCAAGAAGCTCCGAATGTCAGTGGGAGTTGTGGGTCTGGGCCATTTCGTCACTGCCTCAACCTTTTGGGGATCAACCATTATCCCCTCATTAGACATAATATACCCTAAGAAAGTAATAGCATTTAACCAAAATTTACACTTGGAGAACTTTGCATACAACCTATGATTTTTAAGAGTCTGGAGGATAATTCGGAGGTGATTGGCATGGTCCTCCTCACTTTTTGAATAAATAAAGATATCATCAATGAACGCTATGACAAAAAAGTCTAGAAACTAATGAAATACCTTGTTTATTAGGTCTATCAAAGTTACAGGAGCATTAGTCAACCCGAAGGACATGACTACGAATTCATAATGACAATATCTTTTTCAGAAAGCTGTTTAAGGAATATCTGACTCCGTAACTGTTAACTGATGATTTCCCAAATAAAGGTCTATTTTAGAAAAACATTTAGCACCCTAAAGTTGATCAAAGAAGTTATCAATCCTAATAAGAGGATATTTATTCTTAACAGTGACCTTAATCTGCTGAAGGTGATTTATGGACATACGTTGGGATCCATCTTTCATTCACACGAAGAGTATAGGTGCACCCCAGGGTAAAACACTTAGTCTAATGAAATCTTAATCTAGGAGATATGGTAGATGTTCTTTCAACTCTTTTAGCTCTATAGGAGCCATTCTTTATGGTGGAATAAAAAGAGTATGGCTATCTAGCAACACATCAATGCAAAAATCTATCTCCCTATCAGGCGGTATTCCTATGAGATCATCTTGAAAGACTTCCAAGAATTTCTTTAATACATGTATAGAATGAAGAGGAAGACTTTCAGCATTAGAATCTTTAACCTGAATAAGATGATACAAACAACCCTTGGAAATAAGTTTACGAGCTGTGAGGTCAGATATGAAGTGCCCTCTAGGTGCTAAAGAGTGCCCTTTCCACTCTATTGTTGGATCATTTGAAAAAGAAAAGGTAACCTTTCGGGTTTAACAATCTAGTGTGGCATAAAACCAATAGAGATAGTCCATCCCTAGGATACAATTAAAAGCAACCATATCAAGTTCTATGAGGTATGCCACAGTTCCCTGCCAAGAATAGACACAACACAATATTTATACACCCTCCTAGCAACAATCGAATCACCCACCAGAGTGGAAACAGTGAAAGGTTCATCAATCACACCGGGATCAAACCCAAAACCAACATCCACATATGGGGTCACATAAGATAAGGTAGACTCGAGATCAAGCAACACACATATATATCACGGAAAACAATTTGTAATTACTGGTGACAACATCTGGTGAGGCTTCCACCTCCTCGCAGTTGGTCAAAGCATATAACCGGTTGTTACTACTCCTGGCATCTAATTTGGCACCCTTCTGAAGCAGTGGTAGTACAGAGGAATTTCCTGGGATTTTGTCCCACCAACATTCTTTCTAGGAAATGGACAATCCCTCTGAAAGTGACCTATCTAACCACAAGAATAATAGACAAATATGACTAGATGACACCTTCCAAGATGATGCCTACCACAAGTTTTGCATAGTGGATAAGGGCAGTACTGCAGAGCCACACTGCTCTTTGACTAGGTATCCTGAGCCTTGGGTCCACGACTAGTATGAAAAATCTGAGATCGTCTATCTATAGGGGGTTTGGGCACTGGGGCACCGACTTTAGACTGTGTGTTACTCCAAAAGTTCTTCTTTTTCCATTTACTGCCTCAGTTACTGCTCTGTGACCGACAATAGTTCTGATCTGTTGTTCTGGCTCTCTTTTCTTGCATATCCTTCTCTCTAGATTTGGAAATTTTCTTTTACTTCTCTTCTACCTAATGCATGTGGACTGACAGCCTAGCAATGTCCTTATCCTTATTTAGCATCACCCCTTGGAATTCAAGAGCAAGATCATCAGAAAGGTCAGATCCAAACTTCTTCATCCGAGCTCTCATATTACTTATCATTTCTGGTGCATAAGGAGATAGTTGGTTAAACATCAGATTGTACTCCTGGACACTCATTTCCCCTATTTAAGATTCATAAATTCCTCTGCCTTGGCTTTCCTCAACTCTAGAGGAAAGACCCGGTCAAGAAAAGCTTCCACAAATTTGCCCCAAACTGTGGGCTCAACCCTCATACCCTTTGCCTTATCCCAATCATTATACCATTGGTTTGCTATATCTTTAAGTTGGTACAATGCTAACTCAAACCCTTCCACCTGATCCACATGCATTACTCTAAAAATCTTCTCCATTTTGTCCACGAACTTCTATGGTTCCTCTTCTACCTTAGTGCCCAAAAATTTGGGTAGGTTCATCCTCATAAACTAGCCTCCAAAGTAACATATGCAAATCCAATATCCTCCGACCTCTGAGTCTTTACGGCTACCAGCTATGCAAGTATATGAATAGATTACCTGAATTATGCATTATATATGTCTCTCTGAGAAGGCTGAAGATGGTTAACATTTTTCCATAAAGCTTGAGGAGGACTGGTCAGGACTGGAGGTACTCCCGTAGTAGAAAGAGGTTCTAGGGTGTACACTCTATTTTGGGGGCGCATCCCAAGGGTGGGGCAGACTTCATCAGCCTGAGTATCCTGGTTGTTGGAATTACGAGGAGGCATGATTGTTTTCTGAAATACGATAGATCACTGAATAGGGGAGAATTCAATCTCAGACTCTTAAGCACAAACTAAATCACAAAGAGATAAAATATTCCTAAACGCCTAGCAGCCCCTTCCTTATAAGTTGGTGTGCTACACACCCATAAATAAGACTCTACCCAACGCAATTCATAGAAAACCTGAGACCATGAACCGTGCTTTGATACAAAGTTTTTCATGACCCAAACTAGGTCTTGTCTGTGACGGACATGCCGAACCATGAAGGCCTAGAACACACTTCTCTATCTGGTAATCATGCACAACATTTATATAATAAAATAAGATGCGAAACCATAATCTTCTACGGAAACATGGACAATTCTAAATTCATAATAAGTATGGAAACTATAAATCAACTACATCTAAATAACATCAAACTCAATCCATGAAATCTCCACTACTTAAAAATCTGTAAACTATTTGAAACTGGGACAAGGACCCCAGTAGATCAAAACCATATCTAATAACAGTTGTATGAAAGTAAACAGGCCATCTAGAATAAAGAAGGTTCACTAATTGGGTACTGTAACTCTATTTGATAAAATCTATTCGTTTTCTAAAACCCTAGACTGAGCCTTAGAACCTATAGGGTGGATGAGGGGTCAATATAGATGTACTGGTATGTAAAGTAATCCAAAATAAAACTTTTAAATAAGTGAAATAGTGGAGATCAATTTATTAAAACATCATGCATAAACAGTTATCAAAAACACATAGGTACTTTCTTAAAAGGTATAAAAAACAATCAGGGGTTGCAAATATCAGTATTGATATGAGTTTCAGGTATGTTATCATTATCCTTGACACATTATTGGGATAAAGGTCATATTATGATATTGGTTGGATATCTAGGAAGTATTTCTCCCTCTAAATGATAGAATTGTAGTTTATGAACATAAACTTATACATATATATGTGTGTGTGTCTGTATTTCCATGCACATATCTCTAGTATTGGATGGAGAAAGATGTGGTATAGTGTATATGGTTTCATTGATTTGAATAATGGTAATGGCATCCACAGATTCGATACATTCAGGGTTGTTGCATTAATAATTGATAATATTCCAACTAAATTACAATCATATTATTGTTGTCAGTAACTATGGGCTAAATCATAATTTCTACCTTGAAATGGATTTCTTCATAATAATAACTACCTAGTTTAATGAATAAGTTAAATGTGTAAAAGAGGTTAATAATGATGTTTTAAATATTTGACCAAGATATATTATGGTCCCTAATTTGAAACTACTATTTTCTCTGGTCGTGAGATATTCCTACCCTTTTTACATATTTATAATAATTTAGTACAGAAGTTCACTTTAGGCAATGGACTTGTTGATTTACACTCTTTTAGCCACGACTAGAGTTTGTGCACCCATTATATAAACACTTATTAACGATGTGATATTGATGAACAATAAATTATGGAACTTGAAACACCCTGGGTTTTGGCCCTTGAAATTTTTCTAAGCTTTCAGCCCACTGTCCTTGTAACGACTCACCATAAAAAACATATGAAGTGGGTAGGGTTTAGATGACCCAACTCTTAAGGTGTCCAGTTAAGAGTTGTTGGGTTTATGATATGGTTACGGTTTGGGCATATGAGTTTACATGATTGATTATGGTGATATTATGTCCTACATTTTGGCCTTAGAAAATTTCTTGGAATTCCCATTCTCCATACCTTATATGACTCAAGGGTTCGATCCATATATTGAGGTACGAGTGGTATGGTCCTTCCGTATGTTGACCAGAATTAGTTGGTAGGATAATATTGGTCACTTGAATGGTTACAACTTAGGGGTATAAATCATAGGTCTTGGTATCAATCATATGAGGGACTCGTAAGGTAGACAATATTTGATCCTCCTGGTATTCCATTCTACCAAGGATACAGAAAATGGGTATCAATCATATGCAAGGGTTACGACTTAGTTGGATGAGTCATATAATGGACAGTGTTTGATCCAAGGGTTGAGACTTGGATACGAATGGTGGAAATCAATCGTATATAAGGATACGACTCGTAAGAGTTAGTCGTATCCCTGGGATGGGATTTTGAGCAACTTAAGTGGGGGTATTCTGGATAATTCCCTACTTTCCCTAATTAGAACCCACTACTTATAATACACTAAGGAGGTTATTTACCCTATTATTGTATTCATTAACACTTACAAACTATTCCTAAACATCTAATAATTCTCTCAAGAGATTTTGGCGCAAAGAAGTTGGGGTTTCAACTAAGGGATAACTTTGGGGCTTACTTTGATTATTTTCTTCCATCATATTTCTTACTTTAAGGCATGATTCTCTGCACTCATTGTAATTTCAACTAAAGACATGGTTTATATGATTGATATCATGGTTTTACTATTTCATGATTATGGTTTTCAACTATTATTGGGGGTTTTGATATTAAATGCCTGGTAATAGTTTCATATGATTTTAATTATGCTTTTATATGCATTAGTGGTGGTTTTGGACAATTGAATTGAATGGTAATGGTTTAGTGGTCTTTTGAATTGGTTTGGTTATATTGTGCCCCCAAGGTGTTTGATAAAATGCTTATAAAGGTATGTTCATTGTATTGACTTCTTTTAATGGAATTATTGCTTGTTTTCAGCTTATATATATATATATATATATATATATATATATTAAATCTTTAAATAATTTAAGTGGTTTGAAAAGGCTAAAGGCAAGAAGGTTATGCTTGTGGGACACATGGAAGTCTCCCAAGTGGTTAAATATGGCATATGGAAGGGGACTTGAAGGTTCCCTTATCCTTAATGGTTTGGCTCTGGATATTACTTGCAAGTGATGGTATAGTATAAAGATACCTCTAATGTTAGACTTGAAATATAAAATGGTAAATTGATTGGTTTGATTACTTGGAAATGATTTTCATTGGGCATTAATGGTGGGGTCTATAGCAAGGCCGAGGATGGTGTTAGTCACGGGGGGACCAAAACTAGAAACTTATATTTACCGATACGAGGGGTCTTGATAACTATGTGTGTGTCACATTTTATATTGGGGAATATACTAGTCATTCCAGGGGATATTTCCCTAGTCGTGTTGCTACACGCACTGAGGCCCTTTTAGTTGGGGAGCTGAACCCATATCTCTCATAATTTATTAGGACAGCCAAGCTACACAGCCTAGGTAGAGGTTTTAAAGGCATGCTAAACCCGGTCCCGTTTTTTGGCACTTATATGTATGTTTATATATATATATGTATGGTTGTATTCATTAAGGATGGTTTTACTTGGTTTTATAATTGGCGTTATAATATCCTTACCCTGAGTTTCATGCTAGAGGCCATTAGCTAACCCATCCGATGGTGGTCGTATACCCACGCTATGAAGGAACTTGCCATTAGACTCCTTATCATGACCCGAACTAGGGCCTGGCCGTGACGGACATCCCTAACCATGATGGCCTGGAACGGTTCTCTATCTAGTAATCATGCATAACATTCATATAATAAAATATGATGCGGACATATAATCTTCTACAGAAACATGGTCAATTATGAATTCATCATAAGTATGAAAATTGTAAATCCACTATATCTATATAACATCTGACTCAATTTACGAAATCTCTACTAGAAGAAAATCTGACAATTGACTGAAACTGGGAAAAGGCCCAAGTAGACCAAAACCATATCTAATAATAGTTGTCGAAAAGTAAACAGACCTTCTAGAATAAAGAAGGTTCACCAACTGGGCACTACAACTCTGTCTGATAAAATCTATTGCTTTTCTGGACCCCTGACTGAGCCTCAGAACCTAGAGGGTGGAGGAAGGATCAATGCAGATGTATTGGTACGCATAGTAATCCAAAATAAAACTTTTATAAAAGTTAAATAGTGGAGAGAAATATGTTAAAACATCATGCATAAATAGTTCTCAAAAACACATGGGCACTTTCTGAAAATCATAAGTCATTCTTGTCAATGCACTATTTGTTCTTTGTATTACTTCTGAGTTAGGTGGTACGCCCCTACAATTCTAAAATCCCATTGGCTGTATGGAATCTACCATTGACTCGGTAGGGAATCACCCAACCCGAGTGTGCCACAAGGGTTGGAGTTTCTATTTTTGATATGCCATAAGGCACTAGGCCAGCATAATATAATATACCCGGATCGGCAAACCACAATTTTGGGAAATGAGTTTTCTGAACTCATACCTCCTTTGTGGAACAAGCTAACGTCTCTTAATGCCCAGTTTTAATAACTTGTAAAACTTATATCATTCTAAATCTTAAAATCTGAAAGTCTGATTTCAAGCATGCATTCTATTCTGTTCTGAATTATCAAGGAATAATTTGAATTGGTGTCATCACACCAAGAATTGCAAGTCCTATTTTTGAGCCATATTATATAAGCATGATCTTTCATTAAACATAGTTCAGACCAACCAAACTACAAATAGTACAAGAGATTTGATGTTTTGAAGCATAAATCAAAACTATGCAAAAATCCTTTAAACATTTGATGGTCATGTTCTTTTGGAAAAATCAGGAAAACTTTCCTTATATAAATATTTTCAACATTTATCAACACAACTACCCTCTATTTTGAAATCTAAATCTTAATCCAATCATAACATAATTCAAGACAATTTAAACCATGCTTTTCATGGATGCATTCAAAACATCTATAGCATATGATAAGTAAAGGAAAATCAAAACAAGGGAGGGATTTTACATAAGTCATACTGTCAATTAAATCATGAACCTTAAAACACAAGCATACATATATATACAATTTTAAATCAATGTAGGGGAAGGTCAAAAGACCAAAAATATACCGTTAAGATTTCTAAAAAATGAATATATTCATAAATCTGAAAACCCCTTTCTTAAAATCATGATTTCTATGCCCATAAGATTTTAGGAAAACCCCGCAAACCTCTATTTTAAAGAATAATAAATGATTCTTGAAGATTATGTATTGGGGATTCCAAATCTCTAATAATCTTCAAAAACTCACAGTTGAATCTTAAGTTACGAGGATTTTTAGTTTTTAACCGTAATAGAGTTTCTTGAGTGATTTTGATAAAAATAATCTTACTTTGGTGTTCTTGGGATTAAATCCCGTGTTAGAGATGATAAGGGGTTAGATAAGTACCATTTTACAGTAAATGAGATCGAGTAAAAAATATAACTGGTACCCGATTTTATAGGCCACCGCGATGCGCCACTGTCGCGGTGGCTCACTACAAATTAACGAATGCAAAATTTGGATCCTTCGCGATTCGTCATTATTGTGAGGTTCCACTGAAATTTGACAATTGCTAATTAAACCATATCCATGATGTGCTAAACACCAAAATTATGATGTTTTATGACTAGCACATAAAATATACATAACTTCTTTACCGAGTGTCCATTTTGGATGCATTTTCTATCAACCGAAAGATTATTCAGTCATTTACGTAATAAAAAGTTGAAATCTGTATAATTCCATAGGAAAATAAGTGAAAATCATTCTAGAAGCCAAATCTTGACACTTTAGAGACAAAATTTAGCTAGGAAAAGTTTAGGGGCATTTTAATATCCCCCTTGGGAAGATTCGTCCCCAAATGATGACACGGGACACAGACAAGCCTAATTTCAGGCATATTAAGGAATAGAATGAATAAGGCAAGGATTGTACCTTCCATTTTGTAATCCATTGGATCAAATAGGTTTGGGTATCTACCTCTCATGTCAACTTCTGATTCCCAAGTTACATCTTTAATTTTCTTAGTTTCTCCACAACACTTTAACTAAGGCTATCTCTTTGTTTCTCAATCTTCTAACTTTGTGATCCAAAATTTCTGCTGGTTCTTCTTCATAGGACAAGGAGTTTGTTACTTTGATTTTTTGGTAGGCAATACTAAAGAATGGTCTTGAATACACATATTCAACATAGATATATGAAATGCCGGATGAACAGAACACAAACTAGCTAAAATTCTATTTCATATGCAAATTCACCGATCCTTTTCACAATCTTATATGGTCCTATATAGCGTGGACTTAGCTTACCTTTCTTCCCGAATCGAATGACTCCCTTCATGGGAGAAACTTTGAGAAACACCTAATCTCTAACCTCAAACTATAGATCTTTTCTCCTAACATCGGCGTAGGATTTCTAACGAAGCTGAGCTGTCTTAAGTTATTTTCTAATGACTTTTACGTCCTCTATTTCCTCATGAAAATTATTAGGCATAAATATCTACATCTCACCTACTTCATACCATCCTATTGAAGACCTACATCTTCTCCCATACAATACCTCAAATAGTGTCATCTTAATACTGTAATGGAAACTGTTATTATATGGGCACTCTATCAATGGAAAGTGCTCTACCGAACTACATTTAAAATCAATCACGCAGGCCCTTAACATATCCTCAAGGACCTGGATGGTGTGCTCAGCTTGCCCATCTATCTGAGGGTGGAAAGTCATGCTTAAATTCACTTGGGTACTTAAACCCTTATGAAACAATCTCCAAAACTATGAAGAAAACTGTGTACCTCGGTCAGATATGATGGACATAGGTGCCCCATGCAAACGAACTATTTCTGCAATAAAAAGCTTGGCATAATCCTCTCGTGAATAATTAGTCCTTATAAGTAGAAAGTGAGTTGACTTTGTCATCCTATCTACAATCACCCAAATGGAATCATACTGGTTTCAGGACCTCGGAAGTCTTGTAATGAAGTCCATATTAATCATCTCCCACTTTCACAACCTATGATTTTTGAGGTTCTCGAGGATAATTCAGAGGTGATTGGCATGGTCCTCGTTACTTTTGGAATAAATAAAGATATCATCAAATGAACACTAAGACAACAAGTCTAGAAATAAGTCCATGAAATCTGCAGGAGCATTAGTCAACCCATAGGACATGACTAAGAATTCATTATGACCATATCTGGTTCAAAAAGCTATTTTAGGAATGTCTAACTCCCTAAATTTCAATAGATGATATCCCAAATGAAGTTATATTTTAGAAAAACACTTAGTACCCTAAAGTTGATCGAAGAGGTCATAAATCCTAGGAAGAAGATATTTATTCTTGACAGAGACCCTATTCAGCTGACGGTAATATATGTACATACGCAGAGAACCATCTTTCTTTTGCACGAAGAGTACAGGTGCACCCCAGGGCGAAACATTACTTCTGATAAAACCTTTATCTAAGAGATCTTCTAGCTGTTCTTTCAACTTTTTAAGCTTTGTAGGAGCCATTCTGTATGAAAAAATATAAATAGGGTGGGTATCTGGCAACACATCAACGCCAAACTCTATCTCCCTATCAGGCGGTATTTCTAAGATATCATCTGGAAAAACATCTGAGAATTCATTTACTACAGTGATAGACTGAAGATGAAGACTTTCAGTATTAAAATCTTTAACCCAAATATGATGATAGAAGCAACCCTTGGAAATAAGTTTACGAGCTATGAGGTAAGATATGAAGTAACCTCTAGGTGCTAAAGAGTGCCCTTCCCACTCTGGTGTTGGATCATTTATAAAAGAAAAAGTAACATTCCAGGTTCTACAATCTTGCCTGGCATAACACCGATGGAGCTAGTCCATCCCTAGGATAATATCAAAAGCAACCATATCATGTTCTATGAGGTTAGCCACAATCCCTACTAAGAATAGACATAACACAATTTTTATAGACCCTCCTAGCCATAACCAAATCGCCCACCAGTGAGGAAAAAGTGAAAGGTATAACAATTACATCAGGCTCAAACCAAAAACCAAAAGCCACATATGTGGTTACATATGATAATGTAGACCCAGGATCAAGCAACACATATACATCATGGGAAAAGATTCGTAATGTACCGGTGACAAAATCTGGCAAGGTTTCCGCCTCTTAGTAGTGGATAAAAGAATATAACCGATTGTGACCACTCCCGGCAGCTGATGTAGCACCCTTCTGAAGTGGTGATGGTGCGGAGGAATTTTCCAAAGATTTTGTCGCACCAACATTCTTTCTAGAAAATGGCCAATCCCTCTAAAAGTAACCCGTTTGACCACTATAATAACACAAAAATGCTACTAGCTGACACTTTCCCAGATGATGCTTACCACAAGTCTCGCACCGTAGATAAAGGCAGTACTGCTGAGACACACTGCCCTGTTACAAGGTATCCTGGGCCCTGGGTCTATGACTAGTCTAAAACACTGAGATTATATATCAACGGGGTGTCTAGGTGCTGGGGTGCTGGCTACAGATTGTGCGTTACTCTAAAACTTCTTCTTTCGCCATTTACTGCCCCACTTACCGCTCTGTGGATAGCTATGGTTCTAATCTGCTGTTCTTGCTCTCTTTTCCTGCCTTTCCTTCACTCTAGATTCAGAAATTTTCTTTCTCTTCTCTACTACCTACTGCATGTGGACTGACAGCCTAGCAAAGTCCATATCCCTATTTAGCATCGCCCTTTGGCATTCAAGAGCTTGATCATCGGAAAGGCCGGATGGAAACTTCCTCGTCCGGGCTCTCATATTACTTGTAATTTCTGGTACATAAAAAGCTAGTTGGTTAAACTTCAGTGTACTCCTGGACACTCATTTCCCCTATTTAAGATTCATAAATTCCTCTTCCTTGGCTTTCCTCAACTCTAGAGGAAAGAATGAGACAAGAAAAGCTTCCATAAATTCGCCCCAAACAGTGAGCTTAACACTCTCACCCTTCTCCTTATCCCACTCATTATACCATTGGTTCACTATATCTTTAACTTAGTACAGTGCTAACGCAACCCTTTCCACCTGATCTATATGAATTACTCTAAAAATTTTCTTTATTTTATCCATAACCTCCTGTGGGTACTCTTCTACCTTAGTGCCCAAATATTTAGATGGGTTCATCCTTATAAACTATCCTACCCTAGTAGCCTCCAAAGTAACAAAGGCAGACCCAGTATCCTCTGACCTCTGAGTCTTTGCAGCTACCAACTGTGCAAGCATGTGAATGGATTGCCTGAATTCTGCATTTGATATGTCCCTCTGAGAAGACTGGGGATGGTTAGCATTTGTCCTTGGAGCTCGAGGAGGATTGGTCGAGACTGGAGTTACTCTCGGAGTATAAATAGGTTCTGGGTTTGTGCTTTATTTTGGGTCCGTATCCCATGGGTGGGGCGGACTTCATCATCCTAAGTATCCTGGTTGTTGGAACGACGACAAGGCATGACTGTTTTCTAAAATACTATATCTCACTGATTAGAGGACAATTCTATCTCAGACTCTAAAGCACAAACAAAATCACAAATAGAGGAAACATTTCTAAATGCCCAGTAGCCTCTTGCTTATATGTGTGGCGCGCTACACACCCCTAAATAAGACTCTACCTAATGGAATTTTTGTAGGCTACCTGGGACCATGAACCGTGCTTTGATACCAAGTTTTTCATGACCCAAACTAGAGCCTGTCCATGACAAATATCCTGAACCGTGAAGGCCCAAAATGCTTTTCTCTATTTAGTATTCATGCACAACATTCATATAATAAAAGATGATGCAAAAAAATAATCTGATATGGAAACATGGTCAATTCTAAATTCATCATAAGTGTGGAAACTGTATATCAACTATATCTAAATAACATCAAACTCAATCTATGAAATCTCTACTATATAAAAATTCGACAACTCTTAGAAACTGGGACAAGGCCCCAAGTTGACAACAATCGTATCTAATAATAGTTGTCTAAAAGTAAGCAGGCCTTCTGGAATAAATAAGGCTCACCAACTAGGCACTGCAACTCTATCTGATAAAATATATTACTTTTCTAGACACCTATACTGAGCCTCATAACCTAAAGGGAGGAAGGGGGTTAATACAGATGTACTAGTATACAAAGTAATCCAAAATAAAACTTTTATATAATTGAAATAATGGAGAGCAATTTGTTAAAACATCATGCAAAAACATTTCTCAAAAACACATGGGCACTTTCTGAAATTCATAAGTCATTCTTGTCAATACATTGTCTGTTTTTTTTATTACTTCTAACTTAGGTGGTACACCCCTACAATTCCAAAATCCCATGGGATATATGGAATCTGCGATTGAATCGGTAGGGAAGCTCCCAACCACAGTGTACCAAAAGGGTTGGAGTTTCTTTTTTTGATATGCCACATGGCTCTAGGCCAGCGTAATATACTATACCTGGATCGACAAATCATGGTTTTGGCAATGAGTTGTCTGAACTCATGCCTCCTTCAGGGAACCACCTAATATCTCTTTATGCCTATTCTTAACCACTTCTAAAGCATACATCATTCTAAATCTTAAAATCCGAATGTCTATTTTCAAGTATGCATTCTATTCTGTTCTGAATTATCATGGCATAATCTGAATTGATGTCATCACACCAAGACTTGCAAGTCCTATTTATGATCCATATTAAAATAAGCATGATCTTTCATTAAAATATAGTTCAAACCACCCAAACATGCAAAAAGTACAAAAGACTTCATGTTCTGAAGAATAAATCAAAACAATGCAAAAATTCTTTAAACATATGGTTGTCATGTGCCTTTGGAAATATCACACACACTTTCCTTATATGAATATTTTCAATATTTATCAACACAACTACCCTCTCTTTTGAAATCTAAATCTTACTTAAATCATAACATAATTCAAGACATTTTAAACCATGTTTTTCAGGGATGCATTCAAAACATCTATAGCATATAATAAGAAAAGGAAAATCAAAACAAGAGAGGGATTTTACATAATTCATGCTCTCAAATAAATCATCAACCTTTAAACACAAGAATACATATATATACAATTTCGAATCAATATGGGGGAAGGTCAAAAGACCAAAACAATACCGTCAGGATTTCTAAAACATGAATGTATTCAGAAATCGGAAAACCCTTTTCTTAAATCATGATTTCTATGCCCATGAGATTTTAGGAAAACCCTGAGTACCTCAATTTTGAAGAATAATGAATCAATTTTGAAGATCCTCCGCTATGTGCCACTATCGCAAGGTTCCACTGCAATTTGACAATTACTAATTAAACTATCTCCATGATGTGCTAAATATGAAAATAACGATGTTTTACGGCTAGCACATAGAATACCCATAACTTTCTCACCGAGTGTCCATTTTGGATGAATCTTATATCAATGGAAAGCTTATTTAGTCATCTACGTAATAAAAAGTTAAAATCTATAGAATTCCATAAGAAACTAAGTATAAATCATTATAGAAGACAAACATTGACACTTTAGGGATAAAATTTACCTAGGAAAAGTTTGGGGGCGTTACAATATCCCCACATTGGGAACATTCGTCCCAGAATGTTGACGCGGGACACAGACAAGCCTAATTTCAAGCATATTAAGGCATAGAAAGAATAAGGCAGGGATTGTACTTTTCATTTATTCATCTATTGGATCAAACGGGTTTAGGTATCTAGCTCTCATCTCAACTTCCAATTCCCAAGTTGCTTTTTCAAATTTTTGGTTTCTCCTCAAAACTTTAACTAAGGCTATCTCTTTGTTTCTCAATCTTCTAACTTTCTAATCAAACATTTCTACCCGATATTCTTTGTAGGACAAGGAGTCCGTCACTTTGATTTATTTGGTAGGCAATACTAAATAATGGTCTCCAATACACTTCTTCAACATAGATATATGAAATATCGGATGAAAAGAACCCAAACTAGCTAGCAATTCTAACTCATATGCAACTTCACCTATCCTTCTCACAATCTGATATGGTCCTATATAGCAAGGACTCAACTAACCTTTCTTCCTGAATTGCATGACTCCTTTCATGGGAGAAACCTTGATAAACACCTAATCTCCAACCTCAAATTCTAGATCTCTTCTCCTAATTTCAGCGTAGGATTTCTAACGACTCTGAGCTGTCTTAAGTCATTCTCTAATGACTTTTACATCATCCATTGCCAGATAAACATGATCAGTCCTAAATATATGTATCTCACCTACTTCATACCATTATATTGGAGACCTATATGTTCTCTCATACAATGGCTCAAATGGTTCTATCTTAATACTGGAATGGAAACTATTATTATATGCGAACTCTATCAATAGTCGATGAAAATATCAACATGTAACCCATACAAATAGTGTTGCTAGATCTTAAGTGCCAACAACTACAACCGCTAACACTAAGTCATGAGCAGGGTAGTTCCACTCATGCACCTTTAACTGCCTAGATGCATAAGCCACTACCTTACAGTGCTAAATAAGAACACACCCAAGTTTCACTCGGGATGTATCACAGTATACAAAAAAACCTTTTGTATCTTTGGAAGACGTACAAAAATAGCAGTAGTCAACTTGTCTTTTAACTTCTCAAAACTATTCTCACAAGAGTCAGACCACAAAACATCACATTTTTCTAAGTCAACTTAGTAACTGGTGCTGCTATGGAAGAAAAACTCTCTACGAACCTTCTATAATATCCTGCCAAACCTAAGAAACTCCGAATGTCAGTTAGAGTCGTGGGTCTAGGCCATTTCCTCACTGCCTCAACCTTTTGAGGATCAACCTTTATCCTCTCACTAGAAATAATATTCCCCAAAAAAGAAATCGTATTTTACCAGAAATCACACTTAGAGAACTTTTCATACACCCTATGATTTTTGAGATTCTGGAGGATAATTCGGAGGAGATTGGAATTGTCCTCCTCACTTTTGGAATAAATCAAGATATCATCAATGAACACTATGACAAACAACTGTAGAAACTGATGAAACACCCTATTCATTAGGTCCATGAAAGCTGTAGGAGCATAAGTCAACCCAAAACACATGACTAAGAATTCATAATGATGATATTTGGTTCAGAAAGCTATTTTAGGAATGTCCGACTCCCTAATTTTCAACTGATGATATCCCGAACGAAGGTTTATTTTAGTAAAACACTTAGCATCCTGAAGTTTACCAAAGAGGTCATCAATCCTACGAAGAGGATATTTATTATTAACACTAACCTTATTCAGCTGACGGTAATCTATGAACATACGATGGGAACCATCTTTCATTCACACGAAGAATATAGGTGTACCCCAGGGCAAAACACTAGGTCTGATAAAACCTTTATCTAGGAGATTTGCTATCTGTTCTTTTAACTTTTTTAGCTTTTCAGGATCCATTCTATATGGTAGAATAGTAATAGGATAGGTATCTGGCAATAAATTAATGCTAAAATCTATTTCCCTATAAGGCGGTATTCCTAGGAAATTATCTGGCAAGATTTTTGAGAATTCATTTACTACAGGGTCAAGCTGAAGAGTAAGAATTTTGGCAGTAGAACCTTTAACCCAAATAAGATGACATATCAAATCCTTGGAAATAAGTTTATGACCTCAGATGTAAGATATGAAGTGCCCTCTAGGTGCTAAAGAGTGCCCTTCCCACTCTATTGCTGGATCATTCAGAAAAGAAAAGGTAACCTTTAGGGTTATACAATCTAATATGGCATAACGTTAATGGAGCCAGTCCATCCCTAGGGTAGCATCAAAATAAACCATAATAAGTTCTATGAGGTCTGCCATAATATCCAAACTAAGAATACACACAACATATTTTTTATACACCCTCTTAGACATAACTGAATCACCTACCAGAGTGGAAACAGAGAAATGTTCAACAAACACATCGGGCTCAAACCCAAAATAACATGCCTTATATGGGATCACATAAGATAAGGTAGAACCGAGATCAAGCAACACATATACATCATGGGATAAGATTCGTAACGTACCAGTGATAATATCTAGTGAGGCTTCCACTTCCTGGCAGTTTATCAAAGCATATAACTGGTTGTGACCGCTCCCAGTAGATGATGTGGTGCACTTCTGATGTGGTGGTCGTGCGAAGGAATTCGCCTGAGATTTTTTCCCACCAACATTCTTCCTTGTAGATAGACGATTCCTTTGAAAGTGACACATCTAACAATAAGAATAACAGACAAATGCACCTAGCTGACAGCTTCCTATATAATGCCTACCAGAAGTCTCGCACCATGGATAAGGGTGGTACTGCTGAGCAACATAACCCTGTGACTAGGTATCTTGAGCCCTGGGTCTGTGACAAGACTAAAAAATCTAAGATTGTCTATCAATGGGGGATCTGGGTGCTGAAGTATTGTCTACAAATTGTGCATTACTCCAAAACTTCTTCTTTTGCATTTACTGCCCCAGTTACCACTCTGTGGTTAACTGTGGTTCTTATCCGCTATTCTGGATCTGTTTACTTGCCTATTCTTCTCTTTAGATTCGAAAATTTTGTTTTTCTTCTCTTCTACCTACTGTATATGGACTGACATTCTAGTAAAGTCTATATCCTTATTTAGCATCGCCCCTTGGAATTCAAGAGCTAAATCATCAAAAAGGTCGGATGCAAACTTTTTCATTCAAGATCTCATATTACTTGTCATTTCTGGTGCATAACTAGCCAGTTGGTTAAACTTTAAAGTGTACTCCTGGAAACTCATTTTACCCTATATAAGATTCATAAATTCCTTTTCCTTGGCTTTTCTCAACTCTAAAGGAAAGAATCGGTCAAGAAAATCTTCCAAAAATTTCCCCAAACTGTGGGCTCAACACCCTTTGCCTCATCCCACACATTATACTATTGGTTCGCTACATCTTTAAGTTTGTATAGTGCTAACTCAACCACTTCCACCTGATCAACTTGTATTACTATTAAAATCTTCTTTATTTCATCCATGAACTCCTATGGGACTACTTCTACCTTAGTGCCCAAAAATTTAGGCGAGTTCTTCCTCATAAACTGGACTACCCTAGTAGCCTCTAAAGTAATAGATGCAGACCCAGTATCCTCCAACCTTTGAGTCTTTGCGGCTACCATCTGTGCAAACATGTGAATGGATTGCCTAAATTATGCATTTTCTATATCTCTCTAAGAAAATTAAAGATGATTAATATTTTTACTCAGGGATCAAGGAGGATTGGTCAGGACTGGAGGTACTTCCAGAGTAGAAACAGGTTCTAGGGTATGCTCTCTATTTCGGTTCCGCATTCTATGGGTAGGGTGGACTTTATCATCCTGAATATCCTAGTTGTTGGAAAAACGAGTAGGCATGACTATTTTTTGCAATAAAATAGATCACTATTTGTGGGACAATTCTATCTCAGACTCTTAAGCATAAACTAAACCACAAAGAGAGAAAACATTGCTAAACACCTAGAAACCTCTTGCTTATAAGTGTGGCGAGCTACACAACCATAAAAAAGACTCTACCCAATGTGATTTTGCAGACATCCTGGGACTATGAACCATGCTTTGATACCAAGTTTGTCACGACCCGAACTAGGGCCTGGCCATGACAAACATCTTGAACCATGAAGGCCCAAAATGCCCTTCTATATCTGGTAATCATGCAGAACATTTATATAATAAAAGAAGATGCAGAAACATAATCTGCTATGAAATCATCATTAATTCTAAATTCATCATAAGTATGGAAACTGTAAATCAATTATATCTAAATAACATCAAACTCAATCTATAAAATCTCTACTATATAAAAATCTAACAACTGTCTGAAACTGGGAAAAGGCCACCAGTAGACCAAAACTATATGTAATGATAGTTGTCTAAAATTAAACAGGCCTTCTGGAATAAAGAAGGCTTACAAACTGGGCACTGTAACTCTGTCTAATAAAATCTATTGCTTTCCTGGACCCCTAGACTAAGCCTCAGAACTTGAAGGGAGGAAGGGAGGCCAATGCAGATGTACTAGTATACAAATTAATCCACAATAAAACTTTTATATAAGTGAAATAGTGGAGAGTAATTTGTTATAACATCATGAACAAACAGTTCTCAAAAACACATGGGCGCTTTTTGAAAATCATAAGTCATTCTTGTCAATGCACTATCTGTTCTTTGTATTATTTCTGAGTTAGGTGGAATAACCGTACAATTCTAAAATCCCACAAGTTGTATGAAATCTGCCATTAACTCGGAAGGGAAGCCCCCAACCCGAGTGTTCTGAAAGGATTAGAGTTTTTATTTCTGATATGCCATACGACACTAGGCCAGCGTAATATGATATACCCAGATCGACAAATCACAGTTTCGGGTAATGAGTTGTATGAACTCATGCCTCCTTAGGGGAACCTCCAAAAGTCTCTTTAATCCCATTTTTAACCACTTCTAAAACATATATCATTTCAAATCTTAATTTTGAAAGTCTGATTTCAAGCATGCATTCTATTCTGTTCTGAATTATCAAGGCATAATTTTAATTGGTGTATTCACACCAAGACTTACAAGTCCTATTTTTGAGCGATATTATAATAAGCATTATCTTTCATTAAAACATAGTTCATACCACCAAAACATGAAAATAGTAAAAGAGATTTCATATTTTGAAGCATAAATCAAAACTATGCAAAATCCTTTAAACATACGGTGGTCATGTGTTTTTGGCAAAATCATGCACACTTTTCTTATATGAATATTTTCAAAATTTACCAACACAACTACCCTCTCTTTTGAAATCTAAATCTTAATCCAATCATAACACAATTCAAGACATTTTAAACCATGCTTTTCAAGGATGCATTCAAAATATCTATAGCATATGATAAGTAAAGGAAAATCAAAATAAGAGGGGGATTTTATATAAGTCACGCTCTCAATTAAATCATCAACCTTAAATCACAAGCATACATATATATACAATTTCGAATCAATGTGCGGGATGGCCAAAAAAATAAAATAATACCATCAAGTTTCCTAAAAAATGAATGTATTCATAAATCTGAAAACCCCTTTCTTAAAATCATTATTTCTATACACATGAGATTTTAGGAAAATCCCGCATACCTCTATTTCAAAGAATAATTAATGATTCTTGAAGATTACGGATTAGGGATTCCAAATCTCTAATTTTCTTCAAAAACTCACGGTTAAATCTTGAGCTGCGAGGATGTTTAGTTTTAAATCCTAATGGAGTTTCTTGAGAGATTTTGATGAAAATAATCTTATGTTGGTGTTCTTGGGATCAAATTTTGTGTTAGAGATTATAAGGGGTTGGAGAATTACCATTTTACCCTTAATGAGATAGAGTAAAAAATATAATTGGTGCCTGATTTTATGGACCACTATGATGTGCCACTATCACGGTGGCTCACTAGAAATTGACGAATACGAAATTAGGATCCTCCGTGATGCGACACTATCATGAGGTTTCACTGAAATTTGACAATTACTAATTAAACCATCTCCGCAACCCGCTAAACACAAAAATGATGATGTTTTATGACTATCACATAAAATATCCATAACTTCTTCACCAAGTGTCTATTTTGGATGAATCTTAATTGATGGAAAGCTTATTCAGTCATCTACTGGAAGTCCACAAAGCCATTTTTAGTAGAATTTCTTTTAGGGGTTTGTAACGTGCCACACTCATAAGAGAGAGGCTATAAGATATTTAGGAATGTTTTAATTTCTTGGTATTCTATCTTTAAGATTGAGTTCTCTATCTAGTAATCTTCTTTGATCCTCATTTGTTCATCTTTCAGATCATGCCTCTTAGATCTGGTACACAAGGAAATTCTTTCTTCCTATCTTTGGATAATGCTAAAGGGGTACGTCCTACATCTAGAGTACATCTTTGATTTTAGGGTCCTATTACTGATTATACTAGAGTTCCTTCTGTCCCTCCTACTACTTCTCAGGTCTCTTAGGGCAATATAATGAATGCATAGTTTTATCTATCTATTCATGTTATTACTCAGACGGTTGATACTCAGGCTGAGAGGGGTACAATTGGTGCTTTATTTGATAAGGCCACAAGGGTTGGTCAATTTATGAAGATGGGTCCTCCTACTTTTATGGGAGTGAAGGTGGAAAAAGACTTGTAAGGCTTCCCAAATAAAAAAACCAGATGTTTTTGGTGATGTGGGCTACTAATGTGAAGGGGTTAACTTTACATCTTATCAGCTCAAGGATGTCCCTTATTAATGTTATAAGAAGTGGGACATATATAAGGGTGATATGAAGAGGAACGATTATGGGAGGCCTTTTCTAATGCCTTCATGGAGCATTTCATTCTTCAAAAGTTGAGGAAAGCAAAGATAGAGGGATTTGTGAACCTCAAGTAAGGGAGGATGTCTATAAAGGAATATTTATTAAAGTTCCATCGTTTGTAGAGGTATGCTCTTGATTTGGCGGCTGATATAAGGTCGAGAATGAGGAAGTTCTCTTTTGGGTTGAATAGAGATTTGATTCTGGAGAGTAAGACTATCTTTCTGATTAAAGATATGGACATCTCAAGGTTGACTTTTCATATACAACAGGTCGAGGATGAGAAATGAAATTAGGTAGAGTTTGGGGATATGAAGGGAAAGCTAAGAAGGTTTTCTGACCAGGGTGGTGAATAGTCTCAAGGAGGTAGAGATGGTAGAAAGTGGCAAAAAAAAGTAGGGGAGTTTTGATTCTTTCCTTACTGCCAGTGCTCTTCACCTACAACAGTTGAGCATAGGTTGCCCAATCTCAGGCGATCAAAGGTCAGTCAATTTATTTATGTCTTTCTTATCGGTTCTGCGGTCGTCCTCATTAGGGTTATTATAAGAAAGAAAGGGATAAGTGCTTTACGTGTGGTTAGGTAGGCGATCAACTTAGGGATTGTCCAATTTGTAAAGTCTCTACGAGGTCAAATAAGATTATTATAGCATCATCTTTTGCTCATACACCTGAAGATGTGGCATTTTCTTCTGTTACTATTCATGGTTCTAGTGTTGGTCGAAATCGGTTGTATGCTTTAGTGTCCCTACAGGAATCCAAGGCATCACCTGATGTCATTACTAGTACGTTATAGATTTTCTCTCATGTTTACTTGATTTATTGTCCACTCTATCTTATGTTACTCCATATATGGTTGTGTCTTTTGGTTTTGATCAGAAAATTATTTTTGGTCCTTATCTATTTCTACCTCGACAGGAGACTCGGTCATTGCTTTATGGGTCTATAGGGGTGTGTCGTATCTGTTTGTGACAGGCAGACCATGATTGATCTATTTGACTTGGGATAGGTGGATTCTGATGTAATTTTAGGTATGGACTGGTTGCATTCTTGTTATGCATCTCTAGACTATCAAACTTGTAAAGTTATCTTTAGGTTCCCCAGTGAGTTAGTTATAGAATAGGAATATAATTCGTTAGCTCCTGGGGGGAGGTTATTTCTTATCTTAGAGCTCGGGGTTAATCTCTAATAAGTATCTTTATCACGTAGTCCGAGTTAAATATTCTAACTCAAAAGGTCTTTCTTTATAGTCGGCTCCTGTGGTTAATGAGTTTTTAGCAATCTTCCCATATAATCTTCCTGTTGTTCCTCTGGTTAGGAAAATAAAGTTTGGTATTGATTTTCTTCCAAACACTTATCCAATATCTATTTCTCTGTATAGAATTGCTCCAATTGAGTTGAGGAATTCAAGGACCAACTTAAGGATCTTCGGGACAAGTGGTTAATTTATCCTAGTGTTTTTCTATAGGGTGCACCAATGTTGTTTGTGTGCAAGAAGGATGGTTCTATGCGTATGTGCATTGACTAAAGATAGATGAACAAGCTAACGATCAAGAATAAGTATCCTTTTTTAAGGATAGATGATTTGTTTGATCAGTTGTAGGGTCTCAAGTTATTTTGTAAGATAGACCTTTGGTATGGGTACCATCAGCTTAAGATTAGGGAGGTGGATATCCCTAAGATGGCTTTTCATACTCGGTATGGACATTTTGAGTTCATAGTGATATCATTTGGATTGACCAATGCTCTAGCAATATTTATGGATTTGACAAACATGGTGTTCAAGAAGTTTTTAGATCACTTCATAATTGTGTTTACTGACGACATTCTAGTTTATTCAAAGAGTGAAGTGGATCATGCTAATTACCTTGTGTGGTGTTGCAGACCTTAAAGGAACAATAGTTGTATGCCAAGTTCTCTAAGTGTGAGTTTTGGTTGAATGCCATGACTTTCTTAGGTCATATAATTTCTAGTAAAGGGAACATGAGGCATTCACAGAAGGTTGTTGTGGTGAAAAGATTGCCTAGGCCGACGACTCCATCTAATTTTTGGAGCTTCTAATGTTTGGCCAGGTATTATAGGAGGTTTGTTGAAAGATTTTCTTCGATAGCTGCTCCTCTAACCAAGTTGACTCAGAAGAAGACTATGTTTTCTTAGTCTTTTACTTGTTAAAGGAGTCTTGAGAAGTTGAAGGATGAGTTGACTTCTTCCCTAATCCTAACTTTTCCGAGAGCAATGATGGGTTTGTGGTTTATTACGATGCATCTCAGGTGGGTCTTGGTTGTGTGTTGATGCAGCTTATGAAGGTAATTACCTTTGCTTCCAGACAGTTGAAGGTGCACGAGAGGAATTATCCTACACATGATTTGAAGTTTTTGGCAGTTGTGTTTGCTTTGAAAATATGGTAGCATTATTTATATGGTGTTCATATGGATATTTTTTCTGATCACAAGAGTTTTCGGTACATGTTCACTCAGAAAGAGCTTAATCTTAGGCGGGAAGATGGCTTGAGTTTCTCAAGAATTATAATATGAGTCTTCACTACCTCCCAGGTAAGGCTAATGTGGTTGTTGATACTCTTACCAGGTTATCCATGAAGAGTTTAGATTATGTAGAGGAGGAAAAGTAAGAATTAGTTAAGGATATTCATCACTTGCCCAATCTTGGAGTTTGTCCTTTAGACTCTAAGGATGGATGTGTGGTGGTGCAAGAAGTAGTTCAATCATCTCTTGGTGCGGAGATTAAGGTGAAGCAAGTGTTGGATCCTGTATTAATGAAAATCAAGAGTGGCGTTGGTTGGTAAAAGGTAGTGGTGTTTGAGATCAGTGGTGATGGTACTTTACGGTACCAAGGGAGGTTGTGTGTTCCTAATGTCGGTGGGTTGTAGCGAAGGATTTTGGATGAGGTTAATGAGTCTCACAACGTTGTTCATACTAGCTCTACAAAGATGTATTAAGATCTCAAGAAGATTTATTAATGGAATGGCATAAAGAAAGATGTGGCAGATTTTATGGACAAGTGCATGATATGTCAAAATGTTAAGGTTGAGTACATGAGGCGTGGTAGATTGCATCAAAAAACTGAGTTGCCCGAATGGAAGTGGGAAGTAGTTAATATGGATTTTGTTACTGGTCTTCCTCAGTCTCAGAACCAATTTGATTTGACTTAGGTCAGCGTGGATAGGATGACAAAGTCTGCTCACTTTTGCTGGAAAGGACTTTTTTGTCGGTAGAGGATTATGCAAACCTGTACCTTTGAGATATTGTAAAGCTGTATGGGGTACCTATCTCGATTATTTTTTCTTGTAGTATGCAGTTTGCATCTTAATTTTGGCAGTTTTTTAAGAAAAAGTTGTGGACTAAGGTTAGTCTGAGTACCGCTTTTCATCTTCAATCATATGGGAAAGCGAAGAGAACTATTCAGACGTTAGAGGATATCTTTCAGGAATATGTGGTTGACTTTGGTGGCCATTGGGTTGAGCATTTACCTTTGGAAGAATTTGCCTACAATAATAGCTATCATTCTAGTATCGGTATGGTTCCTTTTGAGGTATTGTATAGTAAAAGGTAAAGATCTCCTATTGAGTGGCTTGAGCTTAGCGAGGCAGATATGTTTGGTCCTGATTTGGTCTATCAAGCTATAGAGAAGGTGCAGGTGATTTGGGATAGGCTTAAACCTTCCTAGAGTTGCCAAAAGTCTTCAGCAGATGTTAGGCATAGAAACTTGGAGTTTGAGGTTGGGGATAGGGTTTTCTTGAAGGTGTCTCCAATAAAGAGAGTAGTGCAGTTTGGAAAAAAAGTGGAAGATTAGTCCACGGTTTATTGATCCTTATGTCATTTTGCAGAGGGTTGACAATTTTTCTTACGAGTTAGAGTTGCCATTTATCTTATGTTTGGTTCAATTGGTTTTTCATGTTTCTATCTTGAGGAAGTGTATTGGTGATCCTTCATCAATTATTCCTTTAGAAGGGTTGGATATCTCGGATCTGTGGTCTTATGAAGAAGTCTATGTTGAAATATTGGATAGGATAGTTCATCGGTTACGGACCAAGGATGTGGCTTTGGTTAAAGTTCTTTGGCAAAACCATAAAGTGTAAAAAGATACATGGGTAGCAAAAGAGGGCATGAAGTCCACTTAACAATATCTATTTTCTTCTCTTGGGAATTGTGTGAAAGGTATGTGTTCTTGAATCGATCTTAATTTTTTGAGTTTTTTGAAGGAAAGACTTACACCTTTGCCTCTTCATTTTCAAATTTTGTTAAAAGAATGTTTGATAATGAAAATAACTCGGTGTGTGGTTACCCCCACCTTATCCATTATTTGGGGATAAATTATCCTAATGGGGGAGAATGTTATGTCCTGGGTTTTGGCCTTAAAAAATTTCCTGGTATTCCTGTTCTTCGAACCCAATACGACTTAAGTGTATGAGTCATATGCTGGGGTACGATTTGTATGGTAATGTCATAAGTTGACCAGTGTTAGTTTGTGGGATTTTTTAGGTCAGTAGAATGGCTACGACTTAGGGGCATGAGTCTAAGGGATTGGTATGAGTCATATCAGGGACTCATATGGTGGACAATGTTTGCCCCTCCTGGTATTTAATCCTGCCAAGGGTACAGGTAATGGGTACGGATTGTATGCCATGGTTATGACTTAGTTGGATAAGTCATATAGTGGACAGTATTTGATCCAATGGTTGAGGCTTGGATACGAGTGGTGGAAACCAATCGTATGGAAGAATACGACTCGTATGGGTGAGTCGTATCCTTGGGATGGGATTTTATGCAAATTAAGTGGGGGTATTCTAGAGGTTATTTATCCTATTATTCTATTCATTTACACTTACAAACTATTCCTAATCATCCAATAATTCTCTCAAGAGAATTTGGGGCAAGGAAGCTAGGGTTTCAATTAAGGGATTACTTAGGGGCTTGCTTTGGTAATTTTCTTCCATCATTTTCTTGTTTTAAGGAATGATTCTCTTCCCTTGTTGTAATTTCAACTAAAGGCATGGTATATATAATTGATTTCATAGTTTAACAATTTCATGATTGTGGTTTTCAACTATTATTGGGGGTTTTGATATAGAATGCTTGGTTATGGTTTCCTATGGTTTTAAACATGTTTCTATATGCATTAATGGTAGTTTTGGACTATTGGATTCCATGGTAATGGTTTAATGGTCTTTGGAATTGGTTTTTGTTATATTATACCCCCAAGCGTTTGATAAAATGCTTAGAAAGGTATGTTCATTATATTGACTTCTTTTAATCAAACTATTACTTGTTTCCAGCTTATTTATTAAATCTTTAAATGGTTTAAATGGTCTGAAAAGGCGAAAGTCTAGATGGTTATGCTTACAGGGAATATAGAAGCCTCTCAAGTAGTTTATATGGTATATGGAAAGGAACTTGAAGCTCCCTTTATCCATAATAGTTTGGCTATGGATATTGCTTGTAAGTGATAGGGTGGTATGACAACACCACTAATATTAGTTTTGATTTATAAAATGGTGAATGGATTGGATTGCTTAATTAGAAACATTTTTAATTGGGTATTATTGGTGGGGTGTGTAGCAAAGCCATGGAAGGTGGCGGTCCTAGGGAGACCAAAATTGGAAATTGATATTTGCCAATATGAGGGGCCTTGATGACCATGTTCGTGTCTCATATTTTATAGTCATCCCATGGGATATTTCTCTGGTATGCGGCTACATGCACTGGGTCCTTTTAATAGGGGGAGCTGAACCCATATCGCCTGTGGGTGGTGGACGACCAATTTACACAGCCTAGGTAAAGGTTTTTAAGGCATGTTAAACACGGTTCTCTTTCCCGATACTTATATTTATATATGTATATGCTTTTATGCATTATGGATGGTTTTACTTGGTTTTATAACTGGCATTATTTTATCCTAACCTTGAGTTTTATACTACTAGTCTTTCGCTTACCCCTCTACTGGAGGTTATATACCCACGCTATGCAGGTACCAACCATTTGACTCCTCTCATATATTGAATAACTAAGGGATAGCATTTTAACTGAAGTAGTGAGCTTTCTTCCTTTTGGAAGGCAGCATTACATATTATGGATATTGTTAGACATTTTGGCTTTATTTTGGATATTGGTTTTCTCCTTTGTTGGGGGCATGTCCCAACTGGATACTATTACTCTTTTGGCTAGAGGCTTTGTGGTACTTTTTGGGGTTGTTATGGATGGGATCCGTATTAGTGTTGACCTTTGCATTGGAATAAGCTACGAGGATGGTATCACCAGACATAATTTCTCACTATTCCATTATATTAAATTTTGGGATTGATTATCATATTATATTTTGTTATCCTCTTTGGTTTGGTTTTGTAAGGTGGGATAGTTGGTTCGGTGTGGGTAGACTCAGTTGGGTCGATCATGATGGTGATTCTATCCCAGAGTTTTCATGAGAGAATTTGCACACTCTTTTTATATACTTAAAATTCAGCCTATCTAAGGTTGCTTAAGGTGGTTCGGTTGGATAATTGGGGCGGTCCCCAATCCTGGTTAGACTTGGGATGCCCATTATGTCTAGGCCCTAGTTCAGGTTATGACAGGTGGTAGTTAGGTTGATTATTTTCCTCGTATAGTGTTTGCCTATAATAATAGCTACCTCTCTAGAACTGGAATGTCTTCGTTTGAGGTGTTGTATGGTAAAAAGTGTAGATATCAAATTGGATGGTTTGAGGTTGGTGAGGCTGAGATGTTTGACCCAGATTTTGTTCACCACTCCATAGAAAAGGTGAAGGTGATTTGGGAAATACTTAAGGCTGTCCAAAGTTTTGAAAACTCCTATGCGAATGTGAGGCATAGAAAGTTAGTATTTGAGGCTGGGGATAGGGTATTCTTGAAGGTGTCTCCCATAAAAAGAGTAATGATGTTTGGGAAAAATAGGAAGCTTAGTCCCTGGTATATGTGTTCGTACTTGCTTAGAGAAGAGTTGGTAACATTGCGTATGAGTTATAGTTTTCTTCTAGTTTGAGCTCTATTCATTCTGTATTCCATGCTTCTATGTTGAAGATGTGTATGGGTGATCTGTCTTGAATTGTACCTAACAAGGATATTGGTATTTTGGATTCCCTACTTATGTGGATATACCAATTGAGATCTAAGATTGGTTGGTTCATCAATTGCGGAGCAAGGATGTGGCTTCCATTAAGGTTCTGTGGAGGAACCACAAGGTCGAAGAGGCTACTTGGGAAGTTGAAGGTTTTAGTGGATTCTGAATTCCTTGGTGATCTATTTTCTATCTTAAAGGTAAGCATAGGGGTTTCTGGGGGTTTAATCATGCTAGTCACTGCCTTGTCTGGTCATTCGACGACAAATGATCTAGGTGGAAGAGAATTAAAACTCCTCGGTTTTTGTCCTTTGAAAGTTTTCCGAGCATTGAGCTTACTATCTTTGTATTGACTCACCATATTAGTCATATGATGTTGGTATGGGTCAGGTGACCCAACTTCTAAGGTGTCCAGTGAAGGATGGTTAGGGTTTTTATGTGGTTATGGTTTTGTGGTATGATTCATTAGTGGTGGTGATGATTTGTAATCAATAAATTAGTGTCTTGACTTGTCTCTGAATATGATTGGCTCACTGAGAACCATGAAGTTAGGTTACAAGATGTTGTGACAAGTCATATGTTATCTAGTCTCAAAGTCTATGGATTCTATCATAGGTACAACTAGACCATAAAGTTTTATGGTCTGGTCACAAGTGGGGATCAGGGAGTCTTATATTGGAAAGTGTGTGGGTTTCCAACTCACTGACTTGGTGACAACTCAATGGTATGAGTCGTATGTTGCGGTTATGAGTCATGGGGCAGACTTCTAACCACCTACGGTAATTCTATAGTTTTAAGTTGGGGGCCTTCTGGACATTTTCCCTTTGTAACTCCTTTGTATACAATGACATAAACACCTTTTGGGACTTCATTAACCCATTATTCTCAACAAAACACTCTCAAAATCCTCTCTCAAACTCTCTGTCAAGCAAAATGGTATGATTTTATCAAGATAATCAATTAAAGCTATCAAGGGTGGTTTATATCCGTCTTCCTCGGTGTGTAAGGCATGTTACTCCTCCATCATTGTTATTTTACGAAGAGCATGTGTTTTAATGTAAGATTTTCATGATATTGTTTTGGTTTGAAATAATGGTTAGGGGTTTTAGCTCTTTATGATTGAATAATGATTCTCATGGTTTAATTATATTTTTTATGTTTTTCGTATTATTTTGACATTTTGGGATGCATGTTAATGGTAAATGGATTTAGCGGTATTATGTACTCCCCAAATTACTTTGTTATGGTTTTGAAACTTATGTGCCCTCAACCTATTTGAAAAAATTCCAATGAGAATGATTTTGTCACATAGTATGACTATTCTTGAAATCTTTGCATTGCATAAAAGGTGATTGAACCTAAATTGGTTTGGCTTGTTTGAAATGGTTAGGAAAGGCCTTGACGGACATGTTTTTTTTTTAATTAGAAACTTAGTAATAAACTTGGCTAATGGTTTTTTTATGGCATATAATGATAGACTTGCAAAATTTAATTTTGGTATGACGATACCAACAGTAAATGCCTTAACCAAATTCTCCTTAGTAAATGGTTGGAATGTGTTATTGGTTTTAATATGAGCTTAAAAGGGGTTATGTTAGCAAAGTCATAGAAGGTGGAGGTCCCAGGAGGACCAATAATGGAAACTCTCATTTGCCGATATGAGGTTTGGTCATGGTGCCCATATGCATGATGTCACACTTTATATTATGGGAGATGATCATCTCAAGTTTTTTTCTTCAATTTGTGTAGCTAACATGCACCGGGGTCATTTCATGCTATGGACATCTTTTATTTTTGTTATTTCTTTGGTTTGGTTTTGGATATGGTTAGGGGATTGTCCCGACCGAATGTTATTGATTCTAGATAGAGGCTTTGTCAGATAACTGTGGGCATGGTTGGTATCGGTATTGGTGACAGCTTTGGTATTGGTATTGGCACGGGGAGTAGTACTATTAGGATTTTTGATTGAGGTTATTGGATTATGAATATAGAATTTATTTAATTTCTCGATATTATTATTGATGTATCTTGTTATATGTTCAAAATTCATTAGACATAGGGTGTAGAGCTATTGCGGTTGGGTAAATGGGGATGGTTTTTGGTATTAGTTGGACTTGAGATGCCCACCAAGACTAGGCCCTCGTTCGGGTCGTGTTAGATTGGTATCAGAGAACTAGTTTCATGATCAATTGGGAGTCCAACAAAGCCATGTTGAGTAAGGTCTCTTTTAAGGGTCTATAACCCGCCACACTCATAAATAATAGTCTATAAGGCATTTAGGAGTGTCTTTGTTTCTTGTGTTCTATTTTTAAACGGTAGAGTCTAAGGTCCTAAAACCTTCTTTAATACCTATTTGTTCGCTTTTCAGATCATGCCTCCTCAAAGATCTAAAGCTCATGGAAACTCCTCTGTCCCACCTGAGGATAATATTTATGGGACTCGCTCTACATATTGGATCTAGACTCAATTTAGGGGTCCAATCCCTGATTTCTCTTCTAGAGTTCCATTGGTTCCCTCCGGTGCTTCTCGAGCTCTCCAGGCTGATGTGATGAATGTTTAATTTTGTCAATCTATTCATATGTTGACATAGTTGGTAGCTTCTCAGGATGAGTGTGGTACTTCTGTTACTTTATTTTCTGAGGCCACAAGTGTTTGCCAATTTATAAGGTTGAACCCTCTTGTGTTCATGTGTGTTAAGGCTGAGGAATAACCTCAAGCTTTCATGGATGAGTGGAAAAGATCTTCCGTATTATGCATACTACTAATGTGGGGGGTGTACAATTTTCTTCCTATAAACATAAAAATATAACATACCAATGGTAAGAGTAATGAGAGAAGAGTAGGGGTGACAATACTAAGTCAGCCCTGTGGGATAATTTCTCTAGTACTTTTTTGGACAGATTCATTCATTAGTAGTTAAGGGAAGTAAAGGTGGATGAGTTCGTTATTCTGAAGCAATGTATGATATCAGTCAAGTTATTTTATTGTGGTAGATTGCATCGGGGTTACTGTGATAAAGGAAAGGCCATGTTTCTCAACTATGGTAAAACAGGGAACATGGTTAGTAACTATCATGTTGGTAAGGTTGCTTTAAGAAAAAACAACTTTCCTATTTCATCCTTTTCACCTCCGGAACCAAAGAGTGCATCATCTTGCTCCGTCACTAGTTGAAACCATCTCTATGCTCTCACTACCTGCTAGGAGTCCAAGGCATCTCTTGATATCGTGACTAGTATGTTAAAACTTTATTCCAATGATGTATAGCATTTACTAGATCTGCGGTCTACTCTGTCTTATGTTACCCCATTTGTGGTTGTGCATTTTGTCTTTAGTTTGAGTGTTTCTACCCTGTGGGTGACTTTTTGTTGCCTATAAGAGTTTATAAGGGATGTGTGGTCTTTGTGGGTAGTCGGGAAACTCTGGTGGATCTGTTTGAATTAGATATAGTTTATTTCGATGTCATATTAGGGATGGATTAGTTGCACTCATGTTGTGTTTCTCTACACTGTCGGATCATAAGGTCATCTTTAAATTCCCAAATGAGATGGTTATTGAGTGGGAAGGTTGTTCCCTAAATCTGAAGGGGAAGTTTATATTGTATCTTAGAGCCTAAAGATTAATTTCCAAGGGGTGTCTTGATAATCTGTTCAGGGTTAAAGATTCTAGCATGGAGGGTCCTTCCTTGTATTCCATCCTAGTGGTAAATGAATATCCTGAGGTTTTCCATGATGACCTTTTTGATATTCCTCCCGATTGACAGATTGATTTTGGGATAGATCTTGTTCCGTACACTCATCCTATTTCTATTCCCCCATATAGAATGGCTCTAAATGAGTTGAAAGATCTTAAGGAGCAGCTAATGGATCTTTTAGTCAAGGGTTTCATCCATATTCATGCATAAGAAGGATGGTTCCTTTCAAATGTGTATTGATTACCAGCAATTGAATATGGTGAAGGTAAGGAATAAGTACCCTCTTTCAAGAATAGATAATTTTTTTGATTACTTGCATGGTGCTAAGATATTATTCAAGATTGATCTCTAGTTTAAGTATCACCAGCTAAAGATAAGGGAGGAGGATAACCCTGAGACTACCTTCCAAACTCGGTATAGGCATTTTGAGTTTCTGGTTATGACTTTTGGTTTGACTAATGCCCAGGCTGCATTTATGGATTTGATGAATAGAGTCTTTTGTTAGAATATTGATTTTTTAATCATTGTGTTCATAGTCGATATTTTAGTGTACTCAAAGAGTGAGATGGATCATGCTAATCACCTTCGCATTGTGTTGCATACCCTTAAAGAGTAGCAGTTGTATTCCAAATATTCAAAATGTGAATTCTGGTGGGATGTTTTCACTTTTCTGGGTCATGTCATTTCTAGTGAAAGATCATGGTCAATACATATAAAGCTGCAGTGATTAAGAAATGTCCTAGACCCATGACTAAAAATCAATATTAAGAGCTTCTTGGGTTTAGTTAGATACTATATGAGGTTCATGGAAAGCTTCTCTTCTATAGTTGCCCTGTTGACTAAGTTAACTCAAAAGAAGGTGAAGTACTTGTGAGGATATTTTGGAGAAACTGAAGGATAAGCTTACTTTAGCTCTAGGCTTACTTTGCCTAAAGAAAAAAATGGATTTTTTGTATATTTTTATGGTCCTATGTGGGGCTTGGTTTTGTTTTGATACAACATAGCAAGATGATAGCTTACACCTTTATACAGTTGAAGGTGCATAAGAAAAATTATCTGACTCATGACTTGGAACTGTTAGCCGTAGTGTTCACACTGAAGCTATGGAATCAGTATCCATATGGCATGCATATGGATATATTTTCAGATCATAAGAGCATACAATATGCGCTTACCCAAAAGATCTTAACCTCAAGCAAAGAAAATAGCTTGAGCTGCTCAAGGATTATGAAATAAGTCTTCACTACCATCCAAGTGAAGCTAATGTAGTTGTTGATGCTCTTAGCAGGTTATCCATGGGAATTCTAGCTCATCTAGATAAAAGAAAATGGGAGTTGGTGAAAGATATTAACCATTTGACCAACCTTATAGTTCATCTCTTAGACTCTGTGGATGGTGGTGTGGTTATGAAAAAGGTGGCACAGTCTTTTCTTAGTACTAAAGTAAAGGTGAAACAAGTGTTGGATTCTTTTTTGATAAGGATCAAAGGTGATATAGGTGGGCAAAAGATGATAGCTTTTGAGATTTGTGGTGATGGTACCTTGTAGTTTTAGGGGAAGTTATATGTTCCTAATATGGATGTTTTACAAGAGAGAATCTGATACGCCCAAATTACAACTCTCGTGAGAAAGTTTAAGCGGTCGCTGTCAAATATAGAACCCAACTGGGTTGGGTGTCGAATCCTACAGGGAATACTCTGGTCACTAAGTATTGCGATTATTAGTAGACTGTTGATTGAAGGTTCCAAGATAAAAGAAGGGGTTTGGTTTAAATGCACAAAAATATTATCAAAGTAACGATGGAATGATATGTGTAGTAGGATTTGATCACAGAGAATAACAAGTTAGAGTTATGTCCACCTTGTAGATTCTACTTCTCTATTAACTATAAGTAATTCGGAGTTTATACATGCATGCACTTATAGATAGTCGTATTCTAATTCTAAATCCAAGTGTTTTTCAACCATCAAGGATTTATTCACCTTAGCTCTCTCGAACCTAAAGTGTACAACAAATTATACGAACTCTCCAAGAAGTTAATCCTGCTAGGGCATTAACGTGAAAATAGAGGTTGGAAACCATATTTTCTTGTCACACTTTCTTTTCCAAACAATAACTTTTCTGTCGAATAAGTTAATGCTATAATGGTGCATTCCCTATGTTTGCAACCATAAGAATTCAATCAAAATAAAGAGAGTAATGATATAAGTGGCATGACACATCATAAATTCACAAACTCATAGCAATAGAGAGTATATTACAAGGTTTCCATAACCCTAACAGATAGGTTTAGCTACTTATGAATACAATGGAAATAAAAGTAGACATAATCATCATACCAAAACTTAGAACAATCTTGGCGATGGAGGTGATTAGCGACAATAAGAGAAGAACATGTTTCTCTCTCTTCGTTGCTCAAGCCTAGCCGTTTTTCTCTGTTCCAAAACTTTTACAGAATCTGAATAATGAATAATGAATGATAATGCTGAAAATTCAGCAATAAGGTTTTTAATAATATCTTTCTCTACCAAGTTGCTACTGCATCCTTAACTATTTAAAAATACTGAGTTTGACCGTGAAAAAGTTCCCATGCATCACATTCAATCCAAAAGTTCTCTTCCCTTTAATGTGAAGTTTTCCTTTGTTGCTCACAGGTCCACAAAGTGCTAAAATCTTCCTCATTAGTACCTGAAAAGCATGCTAATCACATAGGTCAGCTTACTTAACTAAAAATGAACTAAAAGTCGAAGAAGTATGTCTTTTATCCTTAAAACTTAGCTAAAACATGGGTAAATTATGGTACTTAGACGTATAAATACGCCCAACATCACAATCCCACACTTAAATCTTTGTTTGTACTCAAACAAAATAACACATCCATGAGAATACCTAATTAGAATCCACAAGAGCAACACAAAATTTTCAACAAGACATGCACGACAATTATTAACAAAAAGTAGATTTCTTGATAATTACTAGAAACAACTCACCCTCCAACATAGACTCATTAGGATGGTTAATTCGTATACATAAGTTAAGCCAACAAATCATATGAAACTACCCAACAATCATCAACCATGTGCGCTCATATAAAATGTTACCCATAATCACTCATAGTTTTACATTTTTCGCAAAATGGGTATAACACTTTGCTTGCTCTCACTCTCACAAAGAATTCTTAGATTACAACTGATGATCATATCCTTTCCCTTAGTGTAATGCTCTACTAATATCAAAATGCCAAGGTTATGATCAAATAGGTCTTTACGGGTTGTAATGTAGGCTAAGGGACAAGTAGGACTATTTTGGCCAGAAATGGTGACTATGTTCCCTAAGAGCTCTAATACACTACATTATTCCATTTACACTAACTTTTAACAACCACTCTACCTTCCTTTCATCTACCAACCCCCTTTCATCCACTCTTTTATTCAAACATAAACACAATGATGGGAATATACAACTCTCTTTTTATTTATTTTTTCTTTTTTTTAAGCATCGCTATGATAGCCATTCTTTTTCACAAAATTTTTGAGTACCAATACACTCTGGGGCATCACTTTCACCATTTTCCTCTTATTTTGCCACACTCTTTACTCAACTTGATTCTACAATTTAAAGCTCTTAGGAGCTTTTGGATCAAAATTATGGTCTTAAAAAAATGGATTAGGCTACATATGAGATTGCCAAAGAAAATATCTAAAGGCTCAAAGGGTGTTCACTAGGACAATGTACAAAGGTAGGTAAAAAGAAGATAAACAAAATCAGCGCTTCCAAAGAAATACCTAAATCATCTCCTAAACTCACAATCTTTATTTCTCTTCACACACACACTAGGCAAGTTCTAGCATGAGTCGCAACAAAGAATATACAATAACCTTACACACACAAGGCACATGATCAACTTAATTGGGAGCATTATAGATTCTTGACCCAACAGATGAATGAATTAAACCACAACAATTATCACATAGTGAGTCACAACTTAGAGTCTAAATATTTCAATAGTAATGATTCAACACAAACTCTTGTTATAATGCCATGCCATCTATCAAAATAATTTCATGGAAAATCTGAATAATTACAACTAACTAACTACGACTAAATCAAAGAACAAAGAATAAATGTAGGAAAGCAGTACACAATACAACAGACATATACCCACACCCTACACTTAGACCGAACACACTACCATCAGTGTAAATAAATATGCAAAACCTGATTAGTCAGACTCCTCCATATCCGGGGTCATACCCCCTGCGTCAGAATCATCATCAGAGTTGTCCACCACATCAGAGTCTGGCAGTCGCTGATCATCGTCTGTCGGCACATCATCATCGAGAGGTTCCTCAAAATTTACCCCCACTCCACACATGGCCCGAGCATGCTCATTAAGCGGGTAGTCATAGTCCAACTGCCAAAGCTCTACATCAGTCGGCACACGACCTCCGTTCATCAAGGTAAACCTAGTCATGCCATACAGATGGCAAAAAAAACTTTCATCTCTAGCATGTCTCTCAGCAGTGGTAAGGTTGATGCCTTGACCAGTTTCTGGCTCTTTGATTTTCGTAAGATCTACCTTCTTCGGGTTGTGTGGAAGATTATGGACAGCTGGCTCCTCCTCAATGTGCTCTTTCATTAAGATCGCAGTCAACAAATTGCAGAAACTGAAATAGGACCTTTTGTGCAGCCTTGCTTTGCATATTGAAGATCATATAACTGCACCAATGTTGATGGGAACATTCGTCATTAGAGCATATACCAAGCAGACTCGATTACGCGTGAACTTAGTGTATTGTGTCCCAGTAATCAAGCAGAAATTCACTATTCTTAACCATATGCAAGCTTGTCTATTCAAAGAAGTATATGTGTAAGTATTGTGACGACCATTATCTTTGTGACGAGTCCACCGGGTCATGGACCTTGATCCACACAACGTATGTCTGATGGCTCTGTAGGGAGGTCTGTGGTAAAAATCCTTGAGTGGTGATTGATCCACACTTGGGGTACCCAGGAAAGAGTTGAAGAAATCTGCGTTCAATTGCAAGACTTGGCCCTGAATCTTTACTTCACTTTCGGTAGTCCTTGGGGACCAGTTGGCATAAAACTCTCGAGTCAAATGAAGATTGCATTCCCCCATATCTCGAAAGATAAAATCAAGATTTAGTACCATGATTTTAGCCAAAATACGGGGGTCTCTCTTTGTTAAACTTTCCTTCTGCATCAAATCCACATGAACATATTTCTTGACTTTATTGTTCTTATACCATTCCTTCCCTTCCTACTCCAGAACCCACTTGATCCCAAAAGTGCGTCGAGGCACTTGAAGAGAGGAGGAATCAGCCTGGTCTTTTCTTGACCTTCTCTGACCTTTTTGTGAGGTGGATGCTTTCTCCTTTCCCTGTCGTCCTTTCGGAACCATGTCACCTGAGATCACAATAGAGTCATGTTAGTTTCATTTTGGAAGATTCACTATAATCGAAAAAGAAAATAGTGATGGAACCACCCCATACTTAATTTGTTTGCACAAGCAAATTGAGTGAGTGATGTCGATTACTCAGACTTCATCGACATACATTTAGGTGGTATGTTCCAACAATATTAATAGCGCAGTCACACTTTCAACCCCTCACTTTATATAACAATTTCTCAGTTTGATATAGAGAAATGGCACACCATGGTCATTTAATCTTGACTATCCTTTCCAACTTTATTTCATTGGCTTAATGCAATCTTTGAACAAGACTGCCACATAGAAATCTTATCATGTTATAGCATAGAAACAATCACACCATCTTATGCTTGTGGTCAATCATGATCATTACATCGATGGACGATTCATTCAAATATTCAATCTTACAACTCTCAAGATTATGCATTAACTTCAAAATTTCAACTCCATAAAAAAAATTATGACATTGAATACCAATCAATACATGCCATACTAAAGTCAAGAATACCCACAAGAATCTTTTCACTCAATGATATGCATCATAACAAACTAACCATATCCTTATTACCAAGCACCACTTCAAAATCTAATAAACCATTATAAGCATAGCACTGCAACAACTACGGAATATAAAAGAACAACTTTCTTGGTGATGGATCGAGAAGATAAGTCCGCAAGATTAGATGAGAAAAGAGGAAAACTTGGAGAGGATAAGGGAGATTGGGCGGCACCTAGGTTCAACAAACAATTGAGTGGTGTTCAAAGGTAGAGGATATATTTATAGGATAAGCCATGGGTCGGTTTGATCCATCTACAATCGAGTTAGTAGGCAAAAATCATAAGTAGGCGGCACCTATAGCATTGCCTATGCATAAGTAGGAGGCACCTTTAGCATTACCTATGTTAGCATAGGCGGCGCCTATAGCATTGCCTATGTTGGCATAGGCGACGCCTTGCCCATTGCCTATGTGAGGCAGTGAGAATAGGCAATGGCATAGGCGGCGCATATCCTATTGCCTATGTTGGCATAGGCGACGCCCAACCTATAGCCTTTGCTCCATCATTCCTAGGCTTACAACCATTGGCATGGTTCACTTTTAAATCAAAATTTGGGACTAATCTCATACTTTGTACGTCTTGCACCTACACTTCATAAAAAACAACACAAATGATTAGAAGGATGGGTTGCCTCCCACCAAGCGCCTTAGTTTTGGTCATGGCTCAACTCTTTTTTTTGGACTTTTATTTATCAAAAACATACACCTAGTGAAACAAACACCTAATTCAGCTGTGCCAATCTCATATTAATCGCATCATCCCAATTAAGGTTAAGCTGCTTTAGTGCCCACATTGCTTTATGTTCTAGCTCAATTGGCATGTGACAAGCCTTTCCATAAACTAGTTGGTATGGTAACATGCCAATTGGTGTTTTGAACGTGGTCCTATATGCCCATTAGGCATCGTCCAGCTTTCTGGACCAATCTTTCCGACTGGCATTCACAGTCTTAGCAAGAATCAGCTTGATCTCCCGATTTGAAACCTCTACCTGCCCACTAGTTTATGGGTGGTATGATATAGCTACATTATGTTGCTTAACCCCATATTTTACCAATATGGCTCTGAACAACTTGTTGCAAAAATGTGATCCTCCATCGCTTATGATGGTACGAGGTACCCCAAAATGAGAGAAGATATTTTTGTTTAAGAATGCTACAATACTTTTACCTTTATTATCAGCTAACGCGACTGCTTCGACCAATTTGGATACGTAGTCCACAGCAACCAGGATATATTTCATCCCAAATGAACTCACAAATGGGCCTATGAAATCAATACCCCAGACATCGAATAACTCTACTTCAAGTATTTTAGACATGGGCATCTCATGATGCTTTGAGATAGAGCCTTGCCTCTGATACTGATCATATTTTCTTACAAAATCGTAGGCATCCTTGAATAATGAAGGCCAATAATAGCCACTTTGCAGTACTTTCCTGGTCGTCCGATCACCTGCATGGTGACCCCCAACTTGGGAAGCATGACTTGCTTCCAGTATGCTAGGCACCTCCACATCTGGGATGCATCACCTAATAATACCATCAACACATCGTCGAAAAAGATAAGGCTCATCCCAGAAGTAATGTTTTACATCATGCATGAATTTTTTCTTTTGATGAAAGGAGATATGCTCAGGAATCACTTCACTTACCACGTAGTTAGCAAAGTCTACATACCACGGTAAGTCTTCTACCATAGTTGCTAGAATCTCTTCATCGGGGAATACATTATCAATATCAAGGTTGGTTTGCACTATGTGCTCACTGATGATAGGCGAATTTACGCGCCTATATCAATATATTTTGCCCATATTTTAGCCTAGTTTTGAGAACTAATTATCTATTTCATACACTTTTAGTCCTTTTTCCTGTAAATGAGCTAACAAATGTGATTAGGAAAGTTTCAGGTATAAATGATGCAAAATACAACAATTTATGGCTTACTTGACGCAAAAGAAAGCTCACAAACGAGATGGAAAGGAGCTGGACGCATAAAGGACTAAATCTGCTGCATGGAAAATCTGTCCCGGGCTAAAACAGCATTTCTGAAGACTTTGGGGACTTACAGACACAAAGCTGGATTTTTGCCATAATACATTAACCTAGTGCAATTAGGTTATGTGTTTCATTATTCTATTTGGATTATAATTTTGTAACCTTACCCTAGTACATTTGGGTCAAGGATTTCATTAGTATATTAGGATTTGGTTATTTATTTCATTAGCTTAGTAGGAGTAGGATAGGAGTATTATAAATACCCTATCATGTTAGAGATTTTTTATCACATTCTTACAATTCAATTAACTCTTAACTTAAGACATCTTCCTACAATACATTCTTAATTCTTCATTCTTCTACTCTTAAATTCCACAACAAGAGAATCGTTACTTGCTACGGAATCACCAAAATCACACGCCAAACACCTACTATTCACGCCATCCACCATGCAAAACGTGATATCCTTCGCATTCATGGGTAACTAAACCTCTTAGTTGGGGTTATGGAAGCCGAATGAGTTACTATCTATAGCTATGAGTTTGTGAGTTCAAGACACGTATATTGCTTATATCATTATTCTCTTCATCTTAAATCTACATCCTTTGCGGTTCAAACACAAGAACACGCCATTCTAACATCTAACCTGTTCGAGAGAAAGGTTATTTGTCTAGAAAAGAAGACGCATAGACCAACGCCAGTCTAACATTTAACTTGTTCGAGAGAAAGGTTATTTGTCTGGAAAAGAGATAATGTCAAGGTAGTAGGACACCCTTTCCTATTAAAAAGCTAGTGCCGTACCTGGACTAACCTCTTGGAGAATTCGTACCGTTAGACACACTTTAAGCTCGAGAGAGTTAAAGTGAAATAGTCCTTGTTTAGGTCGAGAGACGCTTGGATTTACCATCGACTACAATTCTCTATAAGCAATTGCATGTCAAGACTCTACACACTCATAGCCAATAGAGACGTATACTTCTGAAGGTGGACATAACCCCAACGCTTCAATTCTCATTGTTTACAACCAACGTGACAATCTTTCTCTTTTTACTTTAGTATTTTCAGCTTTTATTTCATTACTTTGGTTACTTATTACAATCCCCCCTTCTTACGAGACTTGCACCAAAAGTCTATTAATTTTACTTACTTGTTGACCAAGCTATTCTCTGTGGGATCGATACCCAACCCAGTTGGGTTCTATATTTGCTAACGACCGCTTTACACTCCTACGAGAGCTGTAGATTGAGCGTTATCAAAAATTGGCGCCGTTGCCGGGGAATACAAGTGTCAATCAAGTTCGTGAAAATTACTAGACCCTTTGGTCAAAGATTCTCGTACTTTTACGTTTAGTTTTTGTTTTTGTTTATTGCAGGTTTTTCTTTTAGTGCATGCCCCATACTAGAAGTTCTGGTCAACCGTTATTACCAATCAATCCGGAACCGCAACGAATTAGAAGAATGGAAGCACAAGCGGAAATCGACAGGATGGCTGCTCAACACGAGCAAGCAAGATTAGCTGCTCTTGCCACTGCTCAAGTCCAACAACAAAACATTGATAATCCTGGACGAGCAACAAATCCTGACGATGAAGATTTAGGAGATGACGAGTTGATCAACCCAAGGCATGGCGCTGAAATGGCAACACCTGCCAACAGACGAGGTCGACAAGCTCGGTACAGATATGATCGCCAACCTTTGCAACCAGCTTTCGACGATGATGATGATGATCTTGATGGTGCCGGAGCCACTGGAGCTATAATTCCACCACCATTAGCGCCCGGAGCCAAGTTCAACATCACTAGCACCATGATTCAGTTATTGCAACTCAAGGGATTATTTGGTGGACTAGCAGGCGATGATCCGAATATGCATCTCATCAACTTTATTTCTACATGCAAGTCTTTTGACAATCCTGGAGTTGGTCAGAATGCTATTCGATTACGTCTATTTCCATTGTCTCTGTCTGGGGAGGCAACATTATGGTTGAATGGGCTGACTCCTGATTCTATTACAAATTGGAGGCAATTGAGAGACGCTTTCCTAGAAAGATTCTTTCCGCCATCCAAGAGGGCTCAATTGAGAGATGAAATCAGCAACTTTCGTCAGCTTCCCTCTGAAGCTCTTCACGAAACATGGGAGAGGTTCAAGACAAAGCTAGCGAGATGCCCAAACCATCACATGACTAATGTTCACCTCATGGAGATCTTATATAGAGCCTTGAATTCAGTAACTAAACCAGTGGTGGACAACGCAGCTGGAGGTTCTTTTATGGACCTCACCTTTGGTCAAGCAAGTAACATGCTAGATCGTATGACGAAACAAAGTAGAGCTTGGCATACCAGGGATTCTGAGGTAGCAAGCCCCACTTTATCTATTGGCATGTCTGCAGATCAAAGAAGGAGAGAAGAAGAACGTGATCAAGATATGGCGCACATGAAAACCCAAATGGATCTTCTTACAAAGCATCTATTAGGGAAGACTGAAAAAGTGAAATCTATTGCGTCAAAAGGAAGAGACGAATCTGATTCAGAAGAGGAGGCCAACTACTTGAACAATCAGGGGGGTTTCCGTGGGAATGCCCAAGGAAACCAAGGTCGGAACTATTATGATAAATCTGGAGGTAAAGACCAAGGTAGTTGGAAGAAAAATAATGAAAATAGTGGTTTGTACGTTCCCCCTGGTAGACGTGATACCACCACATCTAATTCTATGGAAGACATGATGGCTAAGTTATTGATTGGAGTGGAAGCGACGAGCGCGGGAGTTAAGGAGGTGATTGACGATTTGGCCTCCATGAAGCAATTAGTTGATTCTCATTCCACTTCTATCAAGCAACTAGAGCAGCAATTCAGTCAACTTTCAGCAGCACTCAACCAAAGAAAAGCCGGCACCTTGCCTAGCGATACTGTGCAAAATCCAAGGACTGATGGGTCATGCATGGCCATCACTACGAGGAGTGGTAAGGTGCTGGAAACTTCAGCAGAAGGCAAGCAAGTAGTTGACAGAACAGCAGACATGGACGCCACGCCTAGTGACGCCACTAGGGAAGACGCCGCAATATCCACTTCCAACGTCAAGGACGTGTTGCCTAGTGACGTGCAGCCTGAAAAAAATAATAAACGGAAGCAAGAGGAGAAGAAAGCCATGGAAAGAACACTTCCATACCCACCACCACCTTTTCCACAAAGATTGAAGAAGGTGGCCGATGACACTAAGTTCAGCAAATTTATGACCATGTTGAAGCAGCTAACTATTAATGTCCCATTGGTAGAGGCACTTGAACAAATGCCTGGGTATGCGAAGTTTATGAAAGATCTTTTGACTAAAAAGAGGGCAGCAAGCTATGAGCTGAAAGAAGATGTGCATCATTGTAGTGCAATAGCTACCCGATCCATAGTTCAGAAGAAGGCCGACCCCGGAGCTTTCACTATTCCTTGCACCGTCGGATCTTTGGACTTTGCTAAAGCATTATGTGACTTAGGAGCCAGCATCAACTTGATGCCATTATCAATCTACAAGAAGTTGGGGTTAGGAGATCCTACACCAACTAATATGAAGCTTGTTATGGCGGATAGGTCGGTAAAACGACCGGTTGGTATTCTATGCGATGTCTTGGTGAAGGTATCTTCATTCATATTTCCAGCAGACTTTGTCATCTTGGATTGCGAAGCAGATTCAGAGGTTCCCATAATCTTGGGACGCCCTTTCCTTGCTACGGGAAGTGTGCTCATAGATTTGAGAGCTAATGAGCTTTCATTCCGAATAAATGATGAAGTGGTGCGCTTTGATGTTTGCAAATCAATGAAGCAACTCAAAGATCTAAGTGTATTTTCTGTGGCTGATGTTGTCGTTGATGACGAGGATGAGTTACTTGCTGAAGAGCAAATTCTTGATGATCCTTTGGAGGTTTTGCTCATGGAAGAAGATGATGATGATGCTGAAATTTCTGAAGATGATATTTGTGCTCTATCGGGATTAGGAGCATATCGCTGTCCTCCTAAGAAGCTGGATCTTGATCTCAAGAATTGACCCACACCACCAGCTAAGCCATCTATTGAAGAACCACCCACATTAGAATTAAAGGAGCTGCCAAGCCATTTGAAGTATGCATTCTTAGGAAGCGGAAACACTCTTCCAGTCATAGTGGCAGCCGATTTAGGTGAGCAACAAGTTGCAGCTCTTATTGCAATTTTACGCAAGTATATTAGAGCTATTGGATGGACCATTGCGGATATCCTTGGTATTCCACCTGGGATTTGCACTCATAAAATTCAGCTCCAAGAAAAGTGCACACCCACCATCGAACACCAAAGACCTCTAAACCCACCAATGCAAGAGGTGGTGAAGAAGGAGATTATCAAGTGGTTAGACGCAGGAGTTGTGTATCCTATTTCTGATAGTACATGGGTAAGCCCAGTACAATGTGTTCCCAAGAAAGGAGGTATGACGGTGGTTGCGACTGCAAAGAATGAGCTTATTCCACTCAGGCCCGTCACTGGATGGAGAGTATGCATGGACTACCGCAAGCTGAATTCTTGGACTCTCAAGGATCACTTCCCCATGCCATTTATGGACCAAATGCTAGATCGATTAGCGGGAAAAGGATGGTTTTGCTTTCTTGATGGTTATTCAGGTTATAATCAGATTTTTATTGCACCAGAAGACCAAGAGAAGACAACGTTTACATGCCCATATGGTACGTTTGCCTTCAAACGTATGCCATTCGGGTTATGTAATGCACCAGCCACCTTTCAGCGATGTATGATGTCTATTTTCTCTGATATGGTAGAAGATACTTTGGAGGTATTTATGGACGACTTTTCAGTTGTTGGGGAGTCTTTCGAAGCATGTTTGGTGAATTTAAGCATGGCATTACAAAGATGTGTAGAGTTCAACCTTGTGCTGAATTGGGAGAAGTGCCACTTCATGGTAAAAGAAGGAATTGTTCTTGGGCACAAGATCTCCAAAAGAGGAATAGAGGTTGATCGCGCCAAAATAGAGGTAATTGAGAAGCTACCACCTCCAATTTCGGTGAAGGGAGTTCGTAGTTTTCTTGGCCATGCTGGGTTTTATCGTAGATTCATCAAAGACTTCTCCAAAATTTCTAGTCCATTATGCAAGCTATTGTAGAAAGATGCGAAGTTTGACTTTAATGATGATTGCTTAAAGGCATTTGAATGCCTTAAAGAAAAACTCATTGAAGCCCCTATCATGGTAACACCAGATTGGACGCTCCCGTTCGAAGTCATGTGTGATGCTAGTGGTGTAGCCGTTGGTGCTGTTCTTGGACAGAGAAAGGAGAAATTATTTCATCCTATCTACTATGCGAGTAAGGTCCTCAATGAAGCCCAAAGGAACTACACCGTCACTGAACAAGAGCTATTAGCGGTTGTGTATGCGTTTGAGAAGTTCCGCGCCTACCTATTAGGTACTAAAGTGATCGTTCATACAGACCATGCAGCTCTTAGGTATCTAATGACAAAGAAGGATGCAAAACCAAGGCTGATTCGATGGGTGTTGCTGCTGCAAGAGTTTGATTTCGAAGTTAAAGATAGAAGAGGTTGCGAGAACCAAGTGGCTGATCACCTATCTAGACTTGAGAATGAGTATGTGGCGCAATCAGAAAATCAGATTGGCGATGCATTCCCTGACGAGGAGATACTAGCGACAACAATGGAGAACTTACCATGGTATGCCGACTTTGCAAATTCGTGGTGAGTAATGTGTTACCTTCCAATTTATCTTACCACCAGAGGAGGAAGTTTATGCATGACGTTCAGCACTATTATTGGGATGAGCCTTATTTGTTTCGAAGATGCGCGGATGGTATCATTCGACGATGTATATCCCATGAAGAAGTGCCCACTATATTAGAAGCATGCCACACTTCGCAAGTTGGAGGCCATCATGCAGGGAATCGAACAGCAAGAAAAGTCTTGCAAAGTGGTTATTATTGGCCTACAATATTCAGAGATGCACACGACTATGTGAGAAGGTGTGACCAATGCCAACGTCAAGGTGCTATTTCAAAACACCATGAAATGCCCATGTCCCAAATTCTGGAGGTAGAACTCTTTGATGTATGGGGTATTGATTTCATGGGACCATTCGTGAATTCGTTTGGAATGAAGTACATCTTGGTTGCTGTGGATTATGTGTCGAAATGGGTTGAAGCTGTAGCATTGGCCGATAATGAAGGAAAGCGTGTTGTAGCGTTTTTAAAGAAGAATATCTTCTCTCGCTTTGGGGTACCTCGTACTATCATAAGTGATGGAGGATCTCACTTCTGCAACAAGCTATTCAAATCTGTATTGGCCAAGTATGGAGTCAAGCAACACAAGGTAGCTACGCCTTATCATCCCCAAACTAGTGGACAAGTAGAGGTTTCCAATCGTGAGATCAAGCAAATCCTGGCCAAGACGGTCAATGCGAATCGGAAGGATTGGTCTCGGAAGCTAGATGATGCACTATGGGCGTATAGGACTGCATTCAAGACACCCATTGGCATGTCACCTTATCAGCTAGTTTATGGGAAGGCTTGTCATCTACCCATCGAGCTTGAATACAAGGCATTATGGGCATTGAAGCACTTGAATCTGAATTGGGATGATGTGAAGAACCTGAGGTTGGAGCAGCTGAACGAGCTAGATGAATTCCGTCTCCATGCATATGAAAGATCAGATTTATACAAGGAGCGGATGAAGAAGTATCACGATCAGCGGATTGTTCGACGACACTTCCAAAAAGGTGACATGGTACTACTCTTTAACTCCAGATTCAAGCTCTTCCCAGGTAAGTTAAAATCAAAGTGGTCTGGTCCATTTAAAGTCACCCACGTCTACTCGTCTGGAGTAGTCGAACTGGAAAATAATGAGGGTGTTATCTTCAAGGTGAATGGCCAACGTGTTAAGCCATATATCGGTCCTCTTGACTCGATGAATGACATGGCCATCACTTATCTCGACGAAGTCTAAGTACTCGAGATTACTACGTCGAGCCACGACAATAAATAAGGCGCTAGATGGGAGGCAACCCTTCGTTTTATTGTTTTATCGTTTTGTCGTTTTAGTATTTTTTTCTTTTTGATAAATGAAAATCCAAAAATAAGAGTCGTGCCACGACCAGAACTAAGGCGCTTGGTGGGAGGCAACCCATCGTACTAATCGTTTTCATTTGTTTGAGCAAATATAGGTGTAAGAAGTATGCAACGAGGAGATTGATTTCAATTGACGATTTGGTCGCATGGTATGGTAAAGTCGGTAAGTTAGGAATGGTGATGCATAAGGCTATGGATTGAGCCTTTCTCATGTCATAATAGGCTTCGAGAAAGGCTAGGCCTTGGTAAAAATAGGTCACGAACGATGCACAACCTATTCTATAGCCTAAGGACTCGGAATCTAGTGTGCAATACACTATGCGCCGCCTATTCCTAGGTGTGCTTTTCACTATGCGCCGCCTATGCTATGGCATTTGAGATACTGAGACCAAATGCCATACCATATGCGCCGCATATGCCTAGATATGCCATACTATGTGCGGCGCATATGTCCCATTATGCCATGGACAATGCGCCGCATATACATGTGATATGCCGAGGGATATGCGCCGCATACAGGGTGATTTTGTCCCCAAATTCGATTGTAAATGGGTCATAACCCGACCCATACTCCTCCTATATAAAGGGGACTTGGTTTTTTATCACAAACACATTAGAAGTAACCCTAAAGGCGCCGCATATCATCCCAAATCCTCTCAAATTTTGCTTCCTTTGTTCTTCCAATCCACAACAACTTCTCCACAATCTTCAAGCAAGTAAGTGCTCTCTTATTCTTCATCTATTTATCGTAAGTACTACTTTACTATGCTTATTATAAAATGCTAACTCATGAGAGATTGGTGGTGATGTTCATGTGTGTGGATAATTGTTGCAAAATCGTGTGATTGATTATATACGTATGGAATTCATGACTTGTTTCCGACTTGAATTTTGTTTCAATGGCATTGTTGTGATACTTGCTGAACATATGTGGCCATGAATATTGATTGAGAGTGTTGTTTGGATGCTTGCATGATTAACCATCCCGGCCATCGGGATAAGGTTATAGTGACTATCGACTTAGGTGGTGGTGTTTGTTGTTTGAATAGCAATTCCATGTGGTAACCCCTATGTTGTAACGTTGCTATATTCCCCATGCACGTCGTCCAAATGGCTGCTCATGAGTGATGTAATACTGATTTTATTGTCGGAATACAATCCTAAGATGTATGTCGACGACGTCTGAGTACTCGACCACGTTCACTTCACCGATTTGTGCCAACAAGATTAAGTGTGGGGTGGTACCCCTAATGCTTGCATATAGATTGTCTAAAGTGCGATTGTGCTGCATCTAACATTATTTCTAGTCTCAGGTTCAATGGCACCGAAAGCAAGGCAAGGCAAGGAGAAGGCTACCACGACCCGCAAGGACAAAAAGAGAAGCCGAAAAGACCAAGGCGAATCATCTTCCGCACACCTACCACGCAGAATGTTCGGAATCAAATGGGTTCTTGAGGAAGAAGCCAAGGCATGGTACAGCAGCAACAAAGAAAAGAAATATGTGCACGTTGACTTAATCAACAAGGAGACCTTAGCAAAGAAGGAGCCGCAACTGTTGGCTAAGATAATGGCTTTGAAGCTGGATTTCATCTTCCGTGACATGGGAGAGTGAAATCTTGACTTGACAAGAGAGTTTTATGCCAACTGGTCGCCAAAAACAACAGGCAACGAAGTCAAAATTCGGGGCCAAGTGTTACAGCTTACAGCGGATTGGATCAACTCGTTTCTAGGCCTACCTTCGGTCGACACTGCACCATACAAAGAGCTGTACAGCAGGCCTCCTTACAAAGCTATAAGACACACGCTTTGTGGAAGCAGATCGATGGCAAGATGGGGCAGACATAAGGAAACAGGCCGTCACAACACATTCCCCTATGCTCCACTAAATAGGGAAGCAAGAATCTGGATGCGCATTGTCAACTCATGCCTCATTCCTGGGACGCAATACACAAAGATATCGAGAGATAGAGTGTGTCTGGTTTATGCATTGATGACAAATGTCCCTATAAACTTTGGGGCAATCATTCGATCCACCATGAGGAAAGCCAGACTCAACAGCAGGTCCCATTTCACATTCGGCAATTTGTTGACAGCAATGTTGCGGAAGGAGGATATAGAAGAGGAACCAGCTGACCACAAACTCCCACATACCCCAAAGAAGGTTGACCTCACCAAGGTCAAAGATGCTGAAACAACGCATGGAGTCAACCTTACCACTGCGGAGAGACATGCTCGTGACGAGAGTTTCTTCCGTCATCTCTATGGCATGACGAGATTCACTATGATGAGTGGTGGACGTATTCCAACTGCTGTAGAGCTCCAACAGCTGGACCACGACTACCCAATGAACAGACATGCCCGGGAGATGTGTGGAGTGGGAGTCTATTTCGAGGAACCTCTTGATGATGACGTGCCAACTGATGCTGATAGACGCTTGCCTGATTCTGATGCTGAGGAGAACTCTGACGACGACTCTTACGATGACTCGGACGAAGGGGGTATGACCCCCGACATTGAGGAAGAGTCCGACTAATCAGGTTCTTCGACTTTATTTTCCACTGAGGGCAGTGTCTAGTCTAAGTGTGGGGTGTCGGCAGAATCTGCATGCTATGTTTGTATGTTTGCTCTTGTTTATTTTGTTTTGAGTCCAAATTTTTTGTTTTTTTTGTGATTTTTTTCGTGTGACGTTTTTTTATTTTTTAGGAGTAAAATTTTTTCTAGCTACGCATGAAATTATTTGGATAGGCAGCATGAGATTAGAACAAGAGTATGTGCTACAATTGTGACTATTGAGACATTTAGGCTCTAGTTGTGACTCATTATGTGATAGTGTGTGATTCAATTCCTTCACTTGTTGGGTCGAGAGTCTATATTACTACCAATCAAGTCGACCATGTGCCTTGTGTGTGTGAGATAATAGTATATTCTATGTTTGTGGCTGATGCTAGAACTTGCCTGGTATGTATGCAAAGCGAAAATAAGGAATGTAAGTTTAGGATATGATTTAGGCATTTCTTTGGCAACCTATATTTGTTTACCATCAGTTTTACCTACCCATGTAAATCATCCTAGTTAAACCCTTTTGAGCCTTTAGCCTATTTCTTTGATAACCTTGTATGTAAGCCTAATCTATTTCTTTCAAGACCATAATTTGATCCAAATTCCTAAGTGCTTTAAAGTGAATAAGTCATGTGACAACATAAGAGGAAATTGGGTGAGTATGATGCTTTAAATTGTAAAGGTTCTTGAAGGTGTTATGAAAAAGAAAAAAAAAAAATGCTATCATAGGAGGTACGTTGTGAAAAGAAAAAGGACAAGAAAGCTGAAAAGTGAGTTGTGCTTAAAATTGAAAAACAAAAGATGATAACAAGGGTGGAAAAATAAAATAAAGAAAGGTTGAAAGAAAAAAGTGTCAATGATACAATGTGATGTATTAAAGTGCTTAGGAACTTAGTCACTATTTCTGGCCAAAATAGTTGATCCTACCCGTCCCTTAGCTTACGTTACAACCATCAAAAGACCTACTTGATCCTAATCTTAACATTCCGACATTTAGTGGAGTACTACATTAAGGGCAAGCCTATGGTCATTAGATGCTACATATGAATTCTTTGTGAGAGTGAGAGCAAGGACACTTTGATACCCATGTTTGAAAAATATGCTATATTTGTGAGTGATTATGGGTACTATATTGTGAGACACACATGGTTGATGAGTTTTGGATAGTTGTATATGATTCTATGTACCTTAACGTTTGCATGCGAGTTGATCACCATCACGAGTCTATGCTTGAGGTTAAATTGTTTCTACTTATAATCGGAAAGCTACTCTTTGTTGCTAATTATTGTGCTTGTCTTAAAGAATGTTTTGTGTTGTTGCTGTAAAAACCTTAAGTCGATGCTTAGAAGGACATGATATGTTGTTCGAGGACGAACAAAGCTCTAAGTGTGGGGTGTTGATGATAGGCGAATTTACGCGCCTATATCAATATATTTTGCCCATATTTTAGCCTAGTTTTGAGAACTAATTATCTATTTCATACACTTTTAGTCCTTTTTCCTGTAAATGAGCTAACAAATGTGATTATGAAAGTTTCAGGTATAAATGATGCAAAATACAGCAATTTATGGCTTACTTGACGCAAAAGAAAGCTCACAAACGAGATGGAAAGGAGCTGGACGCATAAAGGACTAAATCTGCTGCATGGAAAATCTGTCCCGGGCTAAAACAGCATTTCTGAAGACTTTGGGGACTTACAGACACAAAGCTGGATTTTTGCCATAATACATTAACCTAGTGCAATTAGGTTATGTGTTTCATTATTCTATTTGGATTATAATTTTGTAACCTTACCCTAGTACATTTGGGTCAAGGATTTCATTAGTATATTAGGATTTGGTTATTTATTTCATTAGCTTAGTAGGAGTAGGATAGGAGTATTATAAATACCCTATCATGTTAGAGATTTTTTATCACATTCTTACAATTCAATTAACTCTTAACTTAAGACATCTTCCTACAATACATTCTTAATTCTTCATTCTTCTACTCTTAAATTCCACAACAAGAGAATCGTTACTTGCTACGGAATCACCAAAATCACACGCCAAACACCTACTATTCACGCCATCCACCATGCAAAACGTGATATCCTTCGCATTCATGGGTAACTAAACCTCTTAGTTGGGGTTATGGAAGCCGAATGAGTTACTATCTATAGCTATGAGTTTGTGAGTTCAAGACACGTATATTGCTTATATCATTATTCTCTTCATCTTAAATCTACATCCTTTGCGGTTCAAACACAAGAACACGCCATTCTAACATCTAACCTGTTCGAGAGAAAGGTTATTTGTCTAGAAAAGAAGACGCATAGACCAACGCCAGTCTAACATTTAACTTGTTCGAGAGAAAGGTTATTTGTCTGGAAAAGAGATAATGTCAAGGTAGTAGGACACCCTTTCCTATTAAAAAGCTAGTGCCGTACCTGGACTAACCTCTTGGAGAATTCGTACCGTTAGACACACTTTAAGCTCGAGAGAGTTAAAGTGAAATAGTCCTTGTTTAGGTCGAGAGACGCTTGGATTTACCATCGACTACAATTCTCTATAAGCAATTGCATGTCAAGACTCTACACACTCATAGCCAATAGAGACGTATACTTCTGAAGGTGGACATAACCCCAACGCTTCAATTCTCATTGTTTACAACCAACGTGACAATCTTTCTCTTTTTACTTTAGTATTTTCAGCTTTTATTTCATTACTTTGGTTACTTATTACAATCCCCCCTTCGTACGAGACTTGCACCAAAAGTCTATTAATTTTACTTACTTGTTGACCAAGCTATTCTCTGTGGGATCGATACCCAACCCAGTTGGGTTCTATATTTGCTAACGACCGCTTTACACTCCTACGAGAGCTGTAGATTGAGCGTTATCACTCACTCTCAAGTCTAGGTAGATGATCAGCTACTTAGTTTTCGTAACCTTTTCTATCCTTTACCTCAAAATTGAATTCTTGAAGAAGTAACACCCACCTAATTAGCCTTGGCTTAGCATCTTTCTTTGCCATTAGATATCTTAGAGCTGTATGATCTGTGTGAACCACTACTTTGTTTCCCAACAAGTAAGCATGGAACTTTTCGAAAACATAAACAACAGCTAGAAGCTCTTGTTCAGTGATGGTATAGTTCTTCTGTGCTCTATTTAAGGGCTTGCTCGCATAGTAGATTGGATGAAATAGACTTTCTCTTTTATGAACAAGTACAACACCTGCTTACATCACACATAACTTCAAAAGGTAGAGACCAGTCGGGTGTTACAATAATAGGAGTGTCAACTAGCCTTTCTCTGAGGCATTCAAATGCCTTCAAGCAATCTTCAAAAAAGTAAAACTATGCCTCTTCCAAAAGTTTGTATAATGGGCTAGAAATCTTGGAGAAGTCTTTAATAAACCTCCGATAAAAACCTGCATGACCGAGAAAACTACGAACCCCCTTTACAGAAATCGGAGATGGTAGTCTCTCAATAACTTCAATCTTGACTCGATCAACCTTAATTCCCTTTTTAGAGACTTTATGCCCAAGAATGATGCCTTGCTTAACCATAAAATGACACTTCTCCCAATTTAGCACCATATTGAATTCAACACATCTCTGTAAAGCCATACTCAAATTTGCCAAGCATGATTCAAATGACTCACCTACAATCGAAAAGTCTTCCATAAACACCTCCAAGGTGTCTTCAACCATATCAGAGAAAATAGACATCATACATCGCTGAAAGGTGGCAGGTGCATTACATTGTCCAAGTGGCACTCGTTTGAATGCAAAAGTACCATATGGGCATGTAAAAGTGGTCTTCTCCTGATCTTCAGGAGCAATGCAAATCTTCTTATATCCGTAATAACCATCTAAGAAAAAAAACCATCCCTTCCCTGCCAATCGATCAAGAATTTCATCCATGAATGGAATTGGGAAGTGGTCCTTTAATGTCCATGAATTCAGCTTCTGGTAATCCATGCACACTCTCCACCCTGTGACAGGTCTGAGTGGAATTAGTTTATTCTTTTTGTTTGCTACTACTGCCATGCCCCCTTTCTTGGGCACACATTGTACCGAACTCACCCATTTACTGTCTGAGATTGGATACACCACCCTTTCATCTAACCACTTTATGATTTCTTTCTTCACCACCTCTTGCATAGGTGGATTCAGACGACGCTGATGCTCAATAGTAGGCACTCAATATTCCTCGAGCTGAATTTTGTGCATACATATTCCAGGAGGGATACAATTTATATCAGCAATAGTCCAACCAATGGCTATCTAGTACCTTTTCAGAAAAGAGATGAGAGCCTCTAGTTGTTGTTCACCTAAAACAGCAGCAACAATAATCGGTAGTGTATTTCCACTTCCCAAGAATGCATACTTTAGATGACTAGGTAGATCTGTCAATTCTAGCACAGGTGGCTCTTCAATGGATGGCTTCGCTGGTGGTGAAGGTCGATTCTTAAGGTCAAGGTCCAGCTTCTTAGGGGCATATAAATACGACCCCATTCCTGTTAGAGCACAGATAGTTTCTTCATACTCTTCAACATCCTCATGCTCAAAGTTCAAAAGCACAACAGCCAATGGCTCAACAGTAAGTTGTTTCTCTAAAGATAATTCCTTCTCAGCCTCATAATAAACATCAGCTACAGAGAACACATTCATATCTTTGGGCTGCTTCATTGATTTGCATACATGAAAACGTACCACTTCGTCATTCATCCGAATGAAAGCTCATTTGCTCGTAAATCAGTAAGCACACTTCCTGTTGCAAGAAAAGGATGACCCAAGATTATGGGAACTTCAAAATCGACTTCGCAATCAAAAATAACAAAGTCTGCGGGAAAATTAAAGGTAGAAACCTTCACTAGTACATCGTATAAGATACCAACAGGTCATTTTACCGACCTATCTGCCATTACGAGCCACATGTTGGTTGGTGTAGGATCGCCCAACCCCAACTGTGTATAAATGGCTAGTGGCATCAAATTAATGCCTTCCTTTTTATTTTGCGTCCCATTACCAATCTTTTTAGACTGCTGACATCTAGGTGTAGTATCATGAACGTTCTCATTCTAATTTTCAGCTTCTATAGAATCATCACAATCTGCTTCAATAACATTTTCCTTTATACTATCAATCACGGGCTCACCCTTGGATGGATTTTCCAACACCTTACCACTCCGGGTAGTAATAGCCAAACATGATCCATCATTCCTTGGATTTTGCACAGTGTCACTACGTAAAGTGCCATCTTTTCTTTGATTGAATGCCGCTGATAATTGGCTCAATTGTTGTTCCAGCTGTTTTATTGCAGTGGAATATGAGTCAACCAATTGATTTATTGAGGACAAATCATTTTTTACTTCAGTTACTCCCATGTTGGTTGCCTCCACTTCTTTCAACAGCTTAGCCATCATGTCCTCCATGGACATCTTCCCAGAGCCAGATGTAGCAGCTTCGCGATTTCCAGGAGGAACATACAAACCACTCCTTTCAGTCTTATTCTTCCAACTACCTTGGTCTTGGTCCTTGTATCTAGATTTATCATAATAGTTATGACCTTGGTTTCCTTGGGCATTGCCTCGGAAACCCCCCTGATTATTCAAGTAATTTGCTTCCTCCTCAGAATTGGAGTCATCTCTTCACTGTGATACAATGGCCTTGACCTTTTCTATCTTCCCTAATAATAAATGCTTGGTAAGAAGATCCATTTACATTTTCATGTGAGCCATATCCTGGTCATGTTCCTCTTCTTTTCGTCTTTGTTCTTCCGTCATGCCAATAGATACAGTAGAGCTTGATACCTCAGGATCCCTAGTATGCCAAGCTCTACTCTGCTTTGTCATATGATCTAGCATATCACTTGCCTCAATAAATGTAAGGTCCATGAATGACCCACCCGCAGCATTATCAACCACTGGCTTAGTCACCGAGTTCAAAGCCCTATATAATATTTCCATCAAGTGGATATTGGTCATCTGATGATTTGGGCACCAGATGAGCTTCTTCTTGAACCTCTCCCATGTTTCGTGGAGAGCTTCAGTTGTAAGCTATCGAAAATTGCTTATCTCATCTCTTAATTAGGCTCTCTTGGATGGCAGAAAGAATCTTCCTAGGAAAGCATCTTTTAGTTGCCTCCAATTGGTAATAGAGTCAGGAGTTATCCCATTTAACCATAAAGTTGTCTCTCCAAATAGATACAATGGAAATAAGCACAGCCGAATCTCATTCTGTTCAACCCCTAGATTATCAAACGATTTGCATGTTCGGATAAAATTAATCAGATGCATATTTGGATCATCGCCTGCAAATCCACCAAATAACCCTTTGAGTTGCAATAGCTGGATCATGGTCCTAGTGATATTGAACTTGGCCCCGCGTGCCAAGGGCGGAGGAATAATGGCCCATGTGGCACCAGCCCCATCCAAATCGTCATCATCAGCATCAAAAGGGACCTTCACAGCTCGTCGTTCAGGTCTCATTCTATCTTGATGATCTCTATTAACATTCCTGTTCACAAGTGCAGCCACATCATCTGCACGCCTTAGGTTTAATAACTTATCATCACCCAGGTCCTCATCATCAAGATTTTTTTCCCAACCTGGGTTAACAGCATTCTGTTGATTTACTTGTGCAGCTGCCAATGCAGCTAATCTATCCTACTCTAGTTGAGCAACCCTTCTTTAAATGTTTCGTTGTGCATCCATTCTGGCAATAAGTTGTGGTTCAGGATTTAGAGGTATTAATGGCTGACCAAAACTTTATGTATTTGGCATGCACTCTACCAAACCTGAACAAAACAAAAACAACAAACAAAAAGTAAAATTTGAGAATGTTTTACCAAAGGGTCTATTAACTATCACAAACTTAGCTGACAACCGTATTATGACCAAAATCAAAATGCACAGCCACAAAAGGGGTCTCATAAGGGCAAAATCCGGATCAAGAAAACAATAAACATCATGGGAAAAGAGTTGTAACATACTAGTAACAATATCTAAAGATGCCTTATATTTCAGGCAAGTAACAAGTGCATAGAGGAGATTCTATCCAGTGCCGGTACTAGAAGTAGCACCCTTTCGCATAGGAGCTGAAGATGTGGCAACAAAAACCATATTAGCCGAATTGGCAACCCTGACTAAAGGATAATCTCACTGCATGTGACCCCACTGAACATATTATAACACTAATTTATCCACTGCTTACAATAAGTATGATGAAACTGCCCACAAAAATGATAAGGAGGATAAGGAGGGGCAAATTGAGCTCCACTAGCTTGAAACTAGGAACCCTGTGTAATAAGACCACTGATAGTGTGAAAATGACAATCAAATAAAGGTTTGGGATAAGAAGCACTCACAGAAGAATATGAATTCCTCCAATTCTTCATCTTGGTCCACTATCTAACATCCTTCCAACTATTCTTCTGGCCCTACCTAAACTTCTTGTTCCACCTATTTTTCATCTATGCTTGTTTTTTATTTTGTTCCTCTACTTGTTGCACATAAACCATAAGATTAGAGATATCTATGTAATTGTTTCACATTGTAGCCTTACATTCTAATACCAAGTCATGGGACAACCCAGAAGCAAATTTCCTTATATTTGATCTCTATCTAGAGACCAACTTGGGAGCATAATGATACAACTGCTGAAATTTCAAGTCATACTCTTTCATACTAACCTTAACTTGCTTCAGAGTAACAAAATCCTCAGCCTTAGCTTTCCTTAACTCCCGAGAAAAGAACTGATCAAGAAATATATCCGAAAACTCATCCTATAATGCTAGATCTACAGATCACCCTTCAATTGCTCCGACTCCTAATACCACTGATAAGCTACATCTTTTTGCAGATATGTAAGAAACTGTGCACCTTCAAAATAAGTAGCATGCATCACTCTAGAAATCATCTCTATCTTATCCAAAAAGCCCTTGAGATCTTCCTCAACTATAGAGTCTTACAAGGTTAGGGGATTCAACCTTATGGACTGGCAACATGAGTGACCTCAGTTAATGGAGAAACATAACCAACATGATCTGACTGATGAGACTGAGATGTCACCAACTCAGTAAGAAAATAAATAGACCCAAAGAACTCTGCATTAGAGATGTCCCCCTGATGAGACTGATCATAAGTATCACCACCCTAAGAAGATTTAGGAGGACAAGTGGGGACAAGTGAAACTCCACATAGAGTGTCACAATCAGAAGAAGGGACCATAGACTTGTTCTGCACTTCATAAACAGGGCGAGTCCCCCTCCACATTGCCCTTGATTAGGACAGAGATCCTATTAGAGTTTATATGAATATCAAATCTTCTAGGAGGCATGATCTGAAATACGAGGAAGTCAGGAGTTAGAAAAGTTTCATAACATTGGACTCTATAGCCCGATAAAAAAACAAAAGAAATGGAAATATTCCTAAAGGCCTTATTTCCTCCTACTTATAATTCTGATTCACTACACACATATAAAAAAGACTCCACTAGAAATGGATATGTGGAAACCCAATGGCTATAAATCAAGCTCTAATACCAAGCTTGTAAAGACTCAAACTAGGGCCTAGTCATGATGGGTATCTCCAGTCCGCCATGGACTAGAGACCAACCCCTTAACCTAACCTCAAGAGAAAAACAATAACAGTATCAATAAGGAAGAACATTAAAAAACAATAAAAGATAAATAGATAAAACTATGGAAAGTAAGAGTCACTCAATAACCTACCAACCCATATCTATCTATGAAGCCACTAAAAATAATAATAATATTTAAGACAGGATATACCCCAAACTATGACCAAAAAGAGTCCAAAGTACTATGAATAATATGAGAGTATGATGAAATAAAAAAGAATTTTAAATAATGGAGGATCACCACTTCATAGAAACTCAACAAAAGTACTAATCCACCTAATGATGCAATGAGAAACAAAAATGTCTTCGGACCTTACATCTTGAAATAATGTCGTATCCAAGGACAGTCAGTGGGATAAGCACTGGAATGTAACTCAGGGAAAGTGATAACATAATTCCATGTCAAAAATTAGTTAAAAAACACATGCGCACATTCATATATATATATATATATATATATATATATATAAAACATGAGAGTTTTTAAAATATTAACCTAAATTGTATAGCTCAATCTGTCTAACGGAACCCATGTACTATATGGGTTTAGCTCTCCCTACTTAAAGGGCTTAAGTTCATATTCGCCACATGAATTAAGGAAAATCTCAAAGAAAGCTAAAGCCACCAAGGGTAATAGCCATCCCAAATATATAATGTATATATAGTTTATCAAGTACACAATTATATAAATCCCCAATGTTGGAAAATATGGTTTCTAGTATTTGTCCTTATGGCATTTACACCTTCACGGTGAGCTACACAACCCCCTTTAAGCCTAAATGAAAAAACTTTGCATATAATTATAATCTTTAACCGAAGAGTCACTCATTAAGGTATTTACCACTTGGTATCATCATGGTAGTATGCTTGCAAACTAAATTGAACATTCCAAACCAATCCATATAAACACATCCGACTCCAATGTTCCATTAAAATCCAAAACATGGCAACCAATACCATCCAAATTAATTTGAATATGCATTTATCCATTAATGAAATGCATTGAGTTCAAAAGCAAGTTAAACCACACACTTTTCATTGATAAAAATCAAATTTACTTAGTAGATTGAGGTCCATGCAATTCTAACCCAAAATTTAACTAATTTAGGGAAACCCATGTCCCCATTCCAACCATTAAAATAACATGCTAATTCAATCCCAAAAACATCAATTAAAAGCATGAATAATCAATTCAAAACATGAGACAAGTAAATCAATTAGTAACAAAAAAATGCCCTTAACTCAATTTAAAATCATACAATTTAAATCATATAAAAATCCATTCAATTCATGCAATAATGTAAATTTATGTTGGGGGAAGAAAAATATGCCTAAAACACATAAGAATTTGAAGTTTGGAGCCCAAATGATGAATTATCCATTAAAATCTTAAACATTCTTAGCTGGAGAGTTAAAGATTAATAAAGTAGAGTTTGATCTTGTAAAAATGAAAGAAAAGGGTTCCTTTTATGTTTACAAGTAATGGGAAGGGTGAAAAGACCAAAAGCACCTCTCCCCTAAGTGAGAAAAATAAATTTGATAAAATTTAACCCTTAAAAGTTGTGTTGTCCTAATCACATAGGTTATCATTAATGCCATGTTGTTATTACGGAGGGTAACCACTATGAGAAGGTGATATTGCAGACCCTCACTACCTTAGCGTCCTAAAATAAACCCTAACCCCTTTCAAAAATTCTAAAACTTGCCCAAATTACCCTTTGAACACTTTTAAACACAATTTATGTCAAAAATCAATATTACAAACATATAAGGGTCAAAAATAAACTGATTAAAATTTTAAGGGTCTTACATATCTTCAAGAAGAACATTCAGCAAAAGTTATTGTTTGATCTAAGAAATGGCCAAATAAAGTATAGGGCTATGTTATTACCAAAAGAATACTACATAAAAGGGAGGTAAAAGGAAAAAAAGTATAAGAGGGCCCACAAAGAAGTTTGAATTTTAAAGTTTCTAGATAATTTTCTCGGGAACCTACGCCCTCACCTGAACAAGTAGCTAACCCATCTGCAACTTCAGGTCATCACCTACTTGACATCCATATTCATTATTTTGACTTGCAAAGTCTCTTCTATGAGGGTATGTGCACACCTGTATCCATATCTCACCAGAATGTATCTCAACCATCCAAATCCTAATTTTCCTCAAGTTCTAACTTCTTAGTTTCAATTTTTTATTTCTAACTTAATTTAATAATTCCTAAATTAATTAACAACTAATATTTGGTCCACCAAGTTGGTTAATTAGTCTATGAGTTTGTTCTTTGTTTATCCCATTGATTTGGTGCTTTTTGTTTTATTTTGTTGTTAGTTCTTGGTTCAAGTCCACATTTATTTGAGTCATCTATTCTTCTTCAAACAAGAATCAATTCCAACCACAAGTAGCAATCTATACCTTATCTTTAGTTGTAGTATAAATGATCATTCAATGCTAGCGACTCTTATTTTGAGGTAAACAAAGGTGTGTTTAGACTGTGAGGTTGAATTATTAATGCTAATTTGTTTCTTTTTTATTTTTAGTTTATTTTATTAATAGGTACCATCATTTTGAATTATGAAACACCACTAATTATGTGTGACAAAGCTTTGAATGATATCTTAATAGTAATCGAATCATTAGGTCATAGAATGAAACCTATGAAAGGTCAAATGACAACACTCTAAGGAAGTTTATCAAACATAAGTGGGAGGATGGTCAACATAGTGGGCATCTAAACTCTATTCGCTCTACTCCTGCTTCCCTTCAAATCTTTCAATCTCACTCGAGTGGATATGCTAAAAAATAATCCAAAAACTACCCCTAGTACCACTAAACCAAAATCAAACTATCCAAATTTAGGATGTAAGGGAAAAGAATCTACTAGTAAAAGCATGAAAGCACACTAATGTACCTTTGATGCTTTATAAAATTATCATGAGAAATCTCCAAGAAGAACTTAAGAGAGATTAAATTATGAAGGAGAAGAAGAACTTGACTCAAAAAGTATTTGTGAGTGAATTTTAAGCCATGGGTTGAAGTGAAGTTGGTGGAAAAGGAACACTTAAATGTGGAACATTTCAACCTCATAACCTTGTTACATACTAACCACATAAATATCATTTTTCCTAAAGAAAATTGAGGAGTAGAGAAACTTGACTAAAAAAATGAAGTTTTATGTGAATTTTGAGCTAAGAATTAATGTAAAGGTGGTGGACAAGTAACGTTTTGCTATGTGACTTGACAACCTCCTTGTTACATGATAACCATGGCAATAGTATTTTTCCTAGTGCTAATAATTCTCTTTTACAAGTTCATGAGTGAATGCTTCTAAAGGAGGTTCTAAATAAAGTTTCTCATGAAAATAGGCTCAAAGGACTAGAGGAGTTATTATCTAATAAAAATGAAGTTGGTCAAGGTTTGATTCAAGGATGGTTTCTAAACAAGCTCCTAAGGATCAATGGATACATGATAGGAAGGGGTGAATCATCTAACCTCATGGATCGAAAGAAGGAGTTACCTATCGAGGAAACTCCTATAAAGAAGCAAAAGGACTATGGCTATTGGCCCAAGTTAATTCATGGATGGAAAGTAACATGTGATACATAAATAAATGACAAATTACAAGCTCAAACACTTATTCCCATGGTATGTACCTACCCCCTCTTATTCCAAGGAATCCTTGGATTTATGATGGCACTTTTCTGTTATTAGGAAAATTATTAAAGTTGTATGACTTTATGTCCTACCATGAGAGTGTCGATATCTCCCATACCTTTTCATGGTTTGTGGTAGCTGTAAATAACTTATGTAGGTTATTAAATCCAATTATCCAATTTATTAGTAGACTTGAGAAGAGTCCTTAGCACATACTTGATGCCCAACTCTTGTTTCCTAATCCTTTTCACACTTATGATATTAGACAAGTATAAGTGCTGGAAAGGACTCTTAGGAGTATTTTAAGGTTTGTGAATAAGGAGAAACCAACCTTATTGGGGGAATATGTGTTGAATAAAAGGCTAACCTATATTTCTTTCTATCTCTCTAGTACCTTAACTCAATTTCTCCATAAATTGTTTGAATTTGATAAACCTCTTCTAGTAGTGAGGGTGAGGAAAAATGTGTTATTTCCTGTTTTGGTTGTTATTTATATACTTGCATCCTTGTTTAACATACATGTGCTTAATTTATGTGAACAACAACTTCTCGATGTAAAGTTGATTGCTTGTTTATAAAAGAGTCAATGGTTTTTAATGGTTTTGTTACCATCATAGGGATGGACAAATTTAATTACAAATTATGAATCTAAGGAGCATGCCTAATGCCATGAACGGAGGGGATCCAATTTCTTGGGAGGACCATTTTCCTAGGAATAAATTTATTTATAATAATTTCCTCACTCTTTGTTAGAGGATGGTTCCGTTTATGGATGCAATCCTTTTGGGAAGTTGCTTGAATAGAAATGATTCTTTGTACATATCATATGATCATGATGATCCTATTATTTGTTTTTCTCATAGAAATCATGTGAAATTAATTTTTATGAAAGATGAAATATATCTTTGTTAGAGTGAACTTGTAAGACCTCACAAAATGCTAAGCTTGATTTAGTCCTGTAAAAGCTAGTAAGGGGTCCCAGACTTAGAAAAAAATTCAGCTAAGTGTTCATACCAAGAGATATTTTGACTTTCGTAAGTTGGAAATCCTTTTTCATAACCCTCATAACCTTAAAGTAATAATTTTTAGGTTGAATCAGGATCAAGAATATTAGTAGGTGTTCTCGGTCAAGTTTTTAATTTTTTGGACTTAATTTGAAACACATTTAAAATCTCAAACCAGTGGATCGCCGTGATCTTAATGCGTCACATCACCCATCGCATTGATGAGTATTTTTCCTCAGCTCCCTATGAAAATTCTAGTGAACCAATGTGGACTCGATGTAGTGCGTTGGCTTTCACATCAATGCCAATAATGCAATGCGTCGGTATGCGTATCACTAAAACATTTTTTAGTCATTAAAAAGATGTATCCTATGGGTAATTAGGTCTTTTCTCACCTTATGTCAGCCCCCAAAATATGAAATTAAGCCCCTTTAGAGGAAAAATCCATTCATCATTCTTAGAATTTCTCAAGAAGCAAACCCTAGGATCTTTAATTCAAGATTCATTCTTCAATAACACTCCATCATTTTTCGCAAATTTGAATACCAAGGTATGTAAAGTGTTCATCCAAGGGCCCATTCCACCGTTGGAGTTCAAGAAACTACTTTTAAAACTTTAAGTGTATTGATTTCATGAATTTCATGCTGGTTTTGATTGTGTTCTTGATTATAATGATTAATTGGGTTTCTAATCCATGTTTGTTACCAATTTGATGTAGATTTATTTAATATATGTATATAATCATGTTAATCCCTACTAAACCCTTAAATTGTAAATGGGGATTTGAATTATGATGCCTTTATGTTGTTTAGTGACATGTGCATAGATTATGTTCTCCAAGTTTTTGATAAATTGGTCATGAGAACAAACAAAAAAGTTAAAATAATTATGTTATGTTATCTTATGTACAAGTTATATCAAGCATGAGTTATGATCAGGTGCATATGGTTATTCCTTTACAGTCTATGCTATGACTTATTTTTTATGCTATCGAGTCCTAGGGGTATTTAATAGCCGATAATTTAGCTATTTTTCTAGAGCTAGTGTCAGTTACAGAATAATCTCAGTCATGTCATGGTCAGTACTACTCTCAGTTAGTTATAGAACTCAGCAAAAACTCAGTACACTCAGTATCAGTCCTGTCCAGTTCATTATTAAGTTCAGACCTCAATTTATTTAGTCAGTTAACAAAATTTAGGAGTATTTCATCAGTTAAAAGAACTTAGTAAACTCAGTTTAGTTCAGTTAGACAATATAATTAGTAACAGTTTAGTCAAGCCTAGTATGAACTAGGAATCACTTTAGTGTATATTCAGTTGGGAGTAGGATTCAGCACCAAGAAAACCAAGGGATGGTGGCATTCCTGCCAGTAGAGGGTTTGACCCTTAGTATCAATCCCTGCATTATAGAACTATGTAGCTAGCATAAGATGAGATATCTTCCTGCCAGACTAGGGTTGATGCATCTCATATGATTTTTTTTGCCAGCGAGGGTTGTCGAAAAAGCTTCCTGTCAGAGAGGGTTAACTCATAATTGTCTTTACTTATGGCATGGTACTAACACACTTCCAACTGGGGTTATAGTTTGGAACCCAATATATTCAAAAATGAGCATATCGGTTAGATAATTATCTCTCACAGTTACAGTTTCAGGCTTTAGAATAGAACTCAATTCAGTTCTACAGAAATTAAGACTGTCAGACACAGTCACTCAGTTCAGTACGGAACTCAAAATATTTCCATAGAATTAGGAATGTCAGATATTGTCACCCGGTAAATAATAATACAGTATCAGTAAACCCAGATATCAGTAAATCATTAATTCAAAAATCAGTATCCAATGTTATCTCGACCTCAGTTATAGTTTATGTATTCATGCATGTACTTTCATTCAGTTATACCCATGTTATTCAGTCATTATTGTTCATATATATGAACCCACACATCACATCCTACCTCACTTATAATACCAGTACATTCAAAGTACTGAAGCATACCTTGTTTTTGTGATTTAATGTCTTATATTATAGGTTAAGACGTATGGGCTCGCGATCATACTTAGCAGCTTGATCAATCCGCAATAGACTAGTGGTAAGTCCTCATAGTTTGGGGATATGTTTATTACCTTAGTATCTCAGTTTAATAGTTTTCAGTAGTTGAGGTTAGTTTGGGGTTTGTCCCATCAATCCCTTATTCAGATAGTGGAGGCTTATCATACTAGAGAATTTAAGATAGATGCATCAGTATTCAGTTTTTAGTACTCAGTATTTATTTATAGTTTTAAACCTTATGGAAAGTTTTCACCTATTTTTTTCTTAATAAAGTACTATTATTCAGTTATTGCAGTAGGTACCAGTATGGGTTAGTTTGTGGTCACTCAGGATTGTGAGCACCATATAGCATTCGGGGTACACACTTGGGGTGTTACAAACATAGTATTAGAGCCTAAGTTTCAATAGAGTCCTATAAAGTCTAATAGCCGCGTCTCGTAGAGTCTTGTACATGGGTGTGTAGAATCCCACACTTATGGACAAGAAGCTATTGGATGTTTTAGGAAAAGTTTTCCTTCTTTTAGCATTCATGTCATGCGAGTGAACATGAGCTCAAGTAAAACTCTCTGTCTAATCTGTTCTCTCTTTTTCATTTACAGAACAGGCCTCATAAAAAGACTAACGAAAGAAGAACCAGAACTCAATTAGTATCTCATCCAATCAAGCCAGATCCCCTGGACGAACATGTCTCCCATGCTAAATTCAGGGTAGCTTTCACCACCCTAGCTTATGTTGTGGCAGCTCAAAATGAATGCTCAGCTGCTATTCTAGCCAACCCAGAGGCCAATACTGCAGCAACTAGGATTTGGGACTTCACCCAAATAAACCATCCAACTTTTACTGTGTTAAAGTTAGATGAGGACCCACATGAATTTCTTGATTAGGTGTAGAAGATTATGGATATTATGAAGGTGACAGATAGTGATATTTCTAAGTTAGCTGCAATCAGTTGTAGGATGTGGCTCACTCATGGTTGAAATAGGGGAAAGCAGAGAGGGCCACAGATGTAGGGCCCATTGACTGGGAGGAGTTTTCTATTGCTTTTCTTGATAGGTTCATCCCGCTATAGTTAAGAGAATTAAAGGTTTTGGAATTTATAAATTTGAAGCAGGGTAACATGATGGTACAAGATTATTCTCTCAAGTTTACTCAATTTGCTAGATACGCTCTTTATGTTGTAGTAGATAACAGATCTAAGATGCGTAAGTTTGTAACTAGCATGTCTAATAGTATAGTAAAAGAGCATAGGACCACAATATTGATTAAGGAGATGGACATATCCAGGTTCATGGACCATGCTCAATAGGTAGAGGAGGCTAATAATAAGAAGAAAGAGAGGGAGAACAACAGAGCGAGACCAGTTAGATATAATTTTGCTCAGCCTAAGGCAAAGGGTTGGAATCGTTCTCAGTTCTACCTAAATTACTTAGACCCAACTTTATCCTTAGCCAGTGCTCCCATGCTGTAATTTAGTGATGGCAATAGAGATAGGGTGTCAGGACCTAAACCCCAAGGTAGTTTTAAAAGTGCCTGAACAAATCCTCTCTACCAACAGTATGGAGAAAACCATCAGGATGTCTGTAGAGTTGGTAGTGATGTATATTTTTGATGTAGCAAACCAAGCCACAGAGTCAAACAATCTCCTCAGGCAGGTTTACAGAGTCAACATACCTGTCCCTCAGCTCATTCTGGTCTCCCAAATCAGTAGGGTTCTGCCTCCAATGCACCTAGTGGGGAACGCCCAAATAATCTCTATGCACTTCAGTCCCAATAGGATCAGGAAAGTTCTCTTGATGTGGTCATTGGTACGTTATAATTTTATCATTTGTATATTTATGATTTGATTGATCCAGGAGCTTCTTTGTCCATTGTAATTCTCTATATAGTTGTTGACATTGGAGTCAGGCCCAAAATTCTAGCAAAGCATTTCTCAGTCTCTACCCCATTGTGTAAATCTATCATAGCCTAGCGATTATATACGAACTGTCAGGTTATGGTATCTGAGAAAGTCACTTCAAAAAATTTAGTCAAATTAGATATGACCGATTTTTATGTCATTCGCAAAATAGATTGGATTCATTCCTGCTATACCTCAGTCGACTAAAAAAATAGAATTGTCCAGTTATAGTTTTCGAATGTGGCCATCCTAGAGTAGAGAGGTAGTGATTTAGCACTTAGGGGTCATCTTGTTTCCTACATTAGGGCAAGGAAAATAATATCTAATGTATGTTTCTACCATCTCATTCGAGTCAAGTAATCTAGATCTAAAACCCCTGCACTTGAATCAGTATCAATAGAATGTGAATTCTCAGACGTTTTTCCCAAAGATCTTCCCAAAGTTCCTCCCGGAAGGGAAATTGACTTCAGAATAGACCTTTTGCTAGATACTCAGCCCATATCTATTCTGCTATATATAATAGATCTAAGAAAACTCAAAGAATTAAAATAACAACTTAAAGATCTCCTAGATAAGGGATTCATCAGACCCAGTGTAACCCCGTAGGGTGTATCAATTCTATTTATGCATAAGAAAGAAGGTTCCCTCAGAATATGTATTGACTGCCATCAGTTAAATAAATTCATAGTCAAGAACAAGTATCCATTTCCCAAAATCGATGACTTGTTTGACCAACTTCAGGTTGCCAGTTACTTTTCTAACATAGACCCCAGTCAGGCTATCATTAGCCTAGACTCAGAAAAATGTGACATTCCGAAAATAGCTTTCAGAACTTGGTATGGTTACTTCAAATTCTTAGTTATGTCATTTGGTCTTACTAATGCCCCAATAGCTTTCATAGACTTAATGAAGCGTGTGTTCAAGAAGTACTTGGATATGTTTTCCATAGTCTTTATAGATGATATCCTTGTCTACCCCTACAGAGAACATGGTCATACACACTATCTTAAAATAGTATTGCAGACTCTCAAAAACCATCAGCTATTTGACAAATTTAGTAACTACAAATTTTGCCTAAGGTCAGTTGCTTTTCTTAGCCATGTAATTTTTGGGGATGGCATTAGAGTTGATCCCTACAATACCAAAGCAATGAAAAACTGGCCCAGACCTATCTCTCCATTAGATATTAGGAGTTCCTTAGGTTTCACTGTCTATTATAAATCATTTATTGAGGGATTTTAATCTATTGCATCCCTCATGTGTAGATTGACTCAGAAGAACGGCATGTTTCAGTGGGCAGATTCTTGTGAGAACAGTTTTTAGGAGTTGATAACTCGACTCACTAAAGCTCCAATTTTAATTCTACTTGATGGTTCAGATGGCTTTGTTGTGTATTTTTATTATTCAAGGATTTGTTTGGGGTGTGTTTTGATGCATAGAGGTAAAGTCATAGATATGCCTGTAGTTAGATCAAGCCCCATAAAAAGAACTATCCAACTAATGATCTTGAGTTAGCAGAAGTAGTATTTTCCTTAAATATTTGGAGTCACTATTTGTATAGAGTGCATGTTGATGTGTTCACTGACCATAAGATCCTCCAATATGTATTCTCTCCGAAAGACCTAAACCTCCATTAGAGAAGGTGGTTGGAGTTTTTGAAGGACTACGACATGAGCATCTAATATCATCTGGGTAAAGCCAATATAGTGGCCGATGCACTAAGTAGGATGTTTATGGGTAGTACTCACGTGGATGGCTTTAAAAAAAGTTAGCTCAGGAAGTTAATCAACTTATCCGACTGGATATTTTCTTAGTCGATTTAGCAGAAGGTAATGTATAGGTGTAGAGTAGTTCAAAATCATCCCATGTTTTCGAAGTGAAGGAAAAGCAGGAAAGGGATCCTAGTATAGTTAAGTTAAAAGAATTAGTTGGAGATCAGATGATAAAGGTTTTTTTTCTAAGGGGAGGATAGTGTATTGCGTTGTTAGGGTTGACTATGTATGTCAGGTGCAGCTGAAATGAGATAGTGAATTCTTACATAAGGTCTTGGTGCATGTTACTCTATTCATCTAGGGGCCACTAAGATGTACCATGATTTGCGGGAGATCTATTGGTGGATTGGATAAAGAGAGACATTACAGAGTTTATAGCTAAGTTCCCGACATGTCAGAAAGTTAAGATTGAACACCAAGAACCTAGTGGATCTATGAAGGAGTTTAGTATTCCCACTTAGAAGTTGGAAGAGGTGAACATGGATTTTTGGATGGGTTTGCCTCATACTCATTATCTATATAATTCGGTCTGGGTCATTGTATATAGGATGACCAAATCAGCTCATTTCCTACCAGTTCATACCTCTTATTCATTTGAGGACTATGCCAAACTCTATGTCAGAGAGTTGGTCAGATTGCATGGAGTTCCATTATCTATTATCTTAAATAGAGTTACGCAGTTCACCTCTCATTTATGGAAGGCATTAAAAAGGGTCTTGGTACCTATGTCCACCTTAGTATAGCTTTTCACACTCAGACAGATGGTCAACCAGAAAGTACTATTCAAAATTTAAAGGATATACTGTGAGTGTGTGCGATAGACTTTAAAGATAGTTGGGATGACCATTTGTCTTTGAATGAGTTCGCATATAATAACAGCTATCATTCCATCATTCAAATAGCTCTTTTTGAGATGCTCTATGGGAATAGATGTAGATCTTTCATTGGTTGGTTTGAAGTGGGTAGGGTCGCAGTGGTAGGGCCTGACTTGGTATTTGATATCTTAGAAAAAGTTTAGTTGATCTGGAAAAGCCTTAAGACAGCGTAGAGATGATAGAAATCGTACAAAAATGTTCGCAGAAAGGATCTTGAGTTTGATATTGGTGATTATATATTTTTTAAAATCTCTTCTATGAAAAAAGTGAAGAGGTTTGGTAAGAGGGTGAAGTTCAGTACCCGATATGTCAATCCTTACTGAATTCTCAGTCGTTTCGAAAAGATAGCTTACATGCTTGAGTAGCCTTCAGACTTAGCTTTAGTCCATCAAGTGTTCCATGTCTCCCTGGTAAAAAACTGCATTGGTCACCCAGTAGTTGTAGTCCCTGTAGGGAGTATAGAAGTTCAGAACAACCTCTCTTATGTGGAGATCCCAGTCGAAATCCTTGATTATCAGATTCACAGACTAGGGAACAAAGAGGTTTCTCTAGTCAAAGTTCTTTGGCAGAATCAATCTGTTGAGGGAGCTACTTGGGATATCCTTACTTCTTCTCTGTAAACTCAGACTTAGCTCAAGGTAATAATTTTTCCTTGAACTTACTCAGTTCCATGCTTGGATTTTACTTAATAGAATTTGTACCAGTTACCATTGAATATTCAATTATGACTTCATGCATCAGATATATATGTTCAACATGAGAAACTCAGCTTATTAGCAATCCTAGTCATGCATTCATGAATCATGTTCAGCTTTGTAATCATGCATCAGATATGTATGTTGAATATGAAATTTCAGCATATCACTAGTGTTAGTTATAAAATCATGTTGCAGTTGTGCATATCCAGTATCTAAATTTAATCTATCAGTATTCCCAACTTAGTCAATGTCATTAGAGAATGAATGTTCCCAGGGGAAGCTATTGTAAGACCCTGCAAAATCCCAAGCTTGATTTAGTCTTGTAAAAGCTAGTAAGGGGTCCCAGACTTAGAAAACAATTTAGCTAAGTGTTCATACTTAGAGTTATTTTAGCCTTCATAAGTTGGCGATCCTTTTTCACAACCCTTATAACCTTAAAGTAATGATTTTTAGGTTGAATCATGATCAGGAATGTCAGTAGGTGTTCTCAGTTTTTTTTGGATTTCTTGGACTTCATTTGAAACATATTTAAAAGATCAAACAAGTGAATCGATGTAATCTCGAAGTTCCGAATCGCCTATCACGTCGATGAGAATTTTTCCCCAGCTCCTAGTGCAAATTCTAGTGAACCGATGTGGACTCAACACAGTGTGTTAGCTATCGTATCGATGCCAATGATGTAGCGCGTTAGTCTGTGCGTTGCTAAATCTGTTTTTAGTTATTAAAAAGCCACATTCTTTCGGGCAATTAGGTCTTTTCTCACTTTATGTCAACCCCCAAAACATGAAATTAAGCTCCTTTAGAGGGAAAATCCATTTATTTTATCAAAATTTCTTAAGAAGGAAACTCTAGGATCTCTAATTCGAGATTTAGGCTTCAAGAACACTCCATCATTCTTCATAAAAGAGCATTCTCTAGATGTATACTATGCCAAAGATTGCATCCTAAAAGGAGGACATATACTGCTTGTAGCTTGATGTAGGTCCCATAATCTTAAAGGTAACAGTCCTCATAATGGACTTAATTATTTGATTGACTTTTTTCTTAAGTCTTGACAATGAAGTAGTATTGAGGATAATTATCATAGAAGAAGACCTCATACAATATCAAATTAGTATGAAATCACAATTTCTATTTTCTATAATAAAGGTAAATTTGTAGCTTATGCTTATTCTTGAGCTTTATAAAGCCATAGATGTCATATCTTTATGTATCCAACTTCGGTTACACTTTCTTTCTTTCATGTGGTAACTATTTAATGTTATTAATAGATCTTGTTAGGATATTAAATGTTTTGTTCTTGCTAATTAGTGCAGGGGATACCTTTGTATTTGGCTCCGGTGATGATTTGGGAATAATCCCATTCTTGGAGATAGCTAGTGCATTGGAAGGATTCTTAACATGGGATAACATTATTTAAGACCATTTATTAACACCATTCATTTAGCTATGTGAACTATCATATGAGTCTTGATTTAAAATTGGTCTCATACTTGTTAAAATATAGAACTAATGTGGGTTTACATGTGTGGCTGAATAATTACCTTGGTTCCTTTTGTTTACCCCTTTTTCCAAGTCTCTTGAGTAGCTAAGTAATTTTACTTTGTGGGGTTACAAACCCTTGATTGATTATTTTGATGCTTGGTTATATATTAATTGTGTTCTTTCTTGTCTTAGTAATAAACTTGTTTTTGCCAATGGTAACCCATATGCCTTGAGGATGTTGTGGCTACTTATTTTCCCTATGGTTCTATGAGTTTGGATTTGAGGTTTAATCCTTTTAAGGAAGGGAGTATGATAAAAGCCAAGTCGTCATTAAACTTGTAATACATATAATTCAAGGTTGACACAAAAGGATTCCAGTGATGATCATTTAAATAATGCAAAGATATGGTTCGAGTACCCTTTCAAGCTCCCAAGAGTACAATACCATGTACGAACAGTAGGTTAGAGTGAATGAATCCATTGGGGAGGTCGTTGGAAAATTAAAAGGAGCTATAACGCATTCTAGAATGTCTTGGACTCTCACTTGCATCTTCAAGAGATCATCTACGCCCACAAATGGCATTCGCGCCCTAACCTACATGGGCATGTGGTCATTAAGTCCTAAATTTACTAAATCGGATCACTTTTGGGCCCATATTTATAATAAATAACTCATAGATATAAACAGTAGTATTCACCTTCATTTTCCTTAGTATTTGTTGAATTATAATGAAATATACGCTTAAGAGTGTGAGATCTAGGATTAGATGGCTTTAAGTTATCAATTTAAGATGTTTGTTACTTAGGAGATTAATTCCCACATGGTCTACGCAAGATAATTGATTCTTTGTAGGTTAATTTAATCGAGGTTTTAGGGTTTAATAGACCCTTTGGTTTTATTTATTTTCCTAAAATTTGTCAAACATTAACAACCAAACTATACAAAGAAGAAATAAACTACGAAAACAAAAAAGTGATAAAAATAAAATACAATAAATTAAAGGATAGCTGATGAAGATAAATAGATATAATCAAGGAGATAAAGAAAAGAACAACCAAAAGATGTATTAAATCAAATGACCTTCCTTTAAATTACCAACAAGCACCTATATCTTATGTCAACTATGAGGGATCAATGTCCTAATGGATCCTTTTTGGTCGCGCTTCAATTATAAGTATTAAAAGGTTAATGATGACTTGTATTATATCCTTCTTTAATTTGGTGCATTTTAGTTTTATCATTTCCTTGTTTTTGTAGTTTTTTTCTTTTCTCTGTAGTTTAATGCTATCATCCTTCTTCTAATGGTTGATTAAAATACAACTATGATGGTGCTTCTGGAGGTACTCCAGGTCCTAGTGTTATTGTTATATCATTTTTATATAAGGCAAGTGTTTAATTTTTATCCATATTATTTTAATTATTGTATTTTTAATTTTGGCTAAGTGGTTTGGAATATTTATCATATGTATTGGTCCTCCCATGCTTTTGAATTGGTTATATATGATTTAACTTGGGGTTTTTAACAAACTATTTAGCTGGGTATGGGAATTAGGAAGGGGAAAATGGATTCCCCCAAATTTATTGGTAATGGAATAGTGGGTCATGGCATTCCCCCACTTTTAAAGATTTTGGTATGAAATTGATAATAACCTCAACCCACTTGCATAATTCGTTTCAAAATATGTATAATCACATGGCTTTGCTTAATCCTCTAATCTATTACATTGCACTAATTACTAAACGGATAAAAATTATTTTATAAAGGCCTTGCTATCCATGTTTTATTTTAAAATGGGACTTGGGGGTTATGGAATTCACTCGAGTTGATGGATAATTGTAATGGCATAATTATATAAACTTTCAAGAATAATTGGTTTGACGATACCAATGGTATATGCTTGGATGGATGATTGCTTAGTTTAATGGATAGATTATGTGCAAGTGATTTAAATTAGGCTTAAAGAGGGATGTGTAGCTCACCATGAAGGTGGATGTACCAACGTTACCAATATTGGAAACAATATTTTACGGCTTAAGGGTATTATAGATCATGCATGTTTTTAGGATAGACAAAGATACACAGTGTAGGTTAAAGATTTTTACACTCATGCTACACCTTGTTCATTATCCCAACATGTTAAATATATATATATATATATATGCATATATATGAATGCGTACATTGCAACTGGTTTTGGATTGATTTAGAAATGGTATTATTTTATCCTTTACCCTAAGTTACATGGTAACGCTTACCACACTAATTGTCCTCGAATGCTATACTTTTTCATGATGTATGGTCTGGGGAATTCTTTAGTTACCTTATGCAGAGTAGGTGATTTTTGTTATCCATTGGTCAACTTGAAGTGGTGAGTTTCTATTCTACTGAAAGGCCTATTATTTGATTGTATTTATTTTATTATATCTTAGATAGTCATTTCGATTTCTTTTTAGCTATAGTTGGGGGTATGTCCCAACTTAGGTTAATATACATTTAGAGGATTTTGTGGATAAAGTATGGGTGGTTATTAATTATTGAACCTGGGTTTCTTATTGAGTTATCTACCTATTTTCTACCTTATTGTTTGGTTATCTTTTTCTATTATTTTTTAGTACGCTCAATTTGTCTAGCTATGGGGGTGGTTTTTGACTCAAGGTGGGCTTGAGATGCCCATCATGACTAGGCCTTAGTTTGGGTCATGACAAGCTTGGTAGCAGATCCAGGTTTAGGGTCATTGGGTGTTTATGAAGTCGTGTCAAGTAGATTCTTTTTATGGGCGTGTGGCATGCCACACATATAAGAGAGAGGCTATAAGAATTTTACAAATCTTTACATTTATTGTGTTCAATTTTGGGATAGTGATTCGAGGGTCTAAGATTTTTCTAACTCCTAATTTACCTATATTTCAGATCATGCCCTCTCAAAGATTTGATGTTAGTAGAAACTCTGTCAAAACCTCTACCCCACCAGAGGGGAATATGGAGGGGACTTGCCTCGTTTATAGAGTGTAGATACAGTATAGGGTCCCTGCTCTTGATTATGTCGCTCCACCTGAGGTCCCACCAGTCCCCACTAGTTATTCTTCAATTGGTGACAGTCATGTTCAGTCACCTCAAAGAGACTACTCTAATGCCTAGTTTTGTTGTTCTTTTTATCTATTGACTCATATGGTGACATCTCAATCTTGCTAGTCTGATCATATGGGTTCTGCTTTTGCTTCTGCGAAGGTCACTAAAGTTGGCCAATTCATGAGTTTGAATCCTCTAAACTTTATTGGCTCTAAGGTTAAGGAGGATCCTCAAAGGTTTTTGTATGCGATGGAGAAGATTATTAGAGTGATGTATGCTACTAATTATAAGGGTCTAGAGTTTGTTGTATATTAGTTAAAGGATGTAGTTTATCAATGGAATAAAGAGTGGGAGTAGTGGAGGGGTGATGATGTTGAGTCGCCATTGTTGGAGGAGTTTTTTGGTGCCTTTCTTGATTGTTTTTTTCTAATATATTGAGGGAAGCTAAGGCAGGGGATTTTGTTAACTTTAAGCAATGGAGGATGAGTGTTAAAGAGTATGCTTTGAAATTTCATTAGTTGTCTCACTGTGCACTGGAGTTGGTGAGCAACATGAGGGCTTGTCTCATGATTTGGTATTAAAGTGTAAGGTTGTGATGTTTAACAATGATATAGTTATTTCTGGACTTGTAGTGTATATATATGAGGTAGAGAATGAGGAAGTAGAAGCAGGAGGAGATACAAAAAAGGCAAAATAAGAAGCTCAAGTATTAAGAGTAGGGTAGAAAGAAAAATAATAGTGGTAGATATGGGATATATTTGTCTAAAGAGAAGAATTAGGGAAGTTCTAACTCTTACTCTATGGCTAGTTCTCCTTATCCTATGTTTTTCGGTGATTATCATTTCTAGGCTAGCAGTTGTTTTAAGGCATAGGGTATCCAATTTTAGGCTGGTAGAGCTTATTTATCCCCACCTTACACTCTATGTTGGTAATATGGTTATATTCATCGAGGTTATTATGATGAGAAGAGGAACTTATTCTTTAAATATGGTCAGCCTAGTTATGTTTAGAGGAATTATCATTCATCTAATGTTTCTTCTTGATCTAATAATGTCCCATAGAGACTTAATTAGCTTCTGCACCAAAGGGTGCTACTTTTAGTTTTGGCACTGGTCAGAATATTCGCTATGCTCCTGGTACCTATCAGGAATCTAAGTCATCTCATGATGTTGTCACTGGTATGTTACAACTCTTAGTTTATGATATATACTATTTACTTGATCTGGGGTCTAGTTATTTTTATGTGAACCCTTAGGTGGTTGTGTAATTTGGTTTTGGTCCTAATGCTATCCCCAAGACTTTCTGGATGTCTACTCCTGTGGGTGACTTAATTATGGCTATAAATATCTACAGGGGTTTTGTGGTGTCTATCTATTATAAGAAGACCTTGGTGGATTTAATCGATCTTGACATAGTAGATTTCGGTGTCATTTTGGGTTGGATTGGCTTAATTCATATTATACTTCCTTGGATTGTAGGACACAAAAGGTTAATTACCATTTTCCTAATGAACTAATAATCTTATGGGAGGGGAGTTCCTTAGTACCTAAAGAGGGGTTCATCACTTATATAAGATCCCAAAAGTTAATCTCTAAGTGGTGTCTTTATCACTTAGTTTAGGTTAAAGATTCAAATTTTGAGGGCTTTTCTTTGTAATATGTCCCTATGAACAACGAGTTTCCCAAGGTATTCTTGATGATCTTTATGGCATGCCTCCCGATAGGGAGACAGATTATGGGATTGATCTTTTACCGATAATTATCCTATCTCTATATCTCTATATAGAATGGCTCCGACTGAGTTAAAGGAGGTTAAGGAGAAATTAAAACTTCTTCTTGATAAGGGCTTTATTGGTCCTAGTATTTCTCCATGGGGTGCTCCTATAATTTTGTGCATAAGAAAGATGGGTTTCTACGAATGTGCATAGACTATAGGTAATTAAATAAGGTTACGATGAAGAATAAGTATCATCTTTCGAGGATTGATGATCTATTTGACCAACTTTAGGGTGCCAAGTATTTCTCTAAGATTGATCTCTATTTGGGTTGTCATTATTTAAAAATTAGGGAGGTGAATATCCCTAAGACTACTTTCCAAACCCAGTATGGTAACTATGAGTTTTTAATCATGTCATGCGTATTGACTAATGCTTCGACTACTTTTATAGATCTCAAGAATTGAGTGTTTTGGCAGTTTTTTAATTTGTTTGTGATAGTATTTATTGATGACATATTGGTGTACTTAAAGAGTGAGGGGGATCATTCCAATCACCTATGAATTATGTTGTAGACTCTTAATAATCAACATTTATGTTTGAAGTTCTCTAAGTGTAAGTGCTAGTTTAATATCATGACTTTACTTGGGCATGTTGTTTCTAGTGAAGGGATCAATGTGGATAAACAAAAAATTGAGGAGGTTAAGAGATGGCCAAGACCCACGACTTTAATAGATATTCAAAGCTTCTTGGGGTTGGATGGATACTATAGGAGGTTTATGGAGGTGTTTTCTTCTATTACTGCTCCATTAATAAAATTAACTCAATAAAGGTTAAGTTCTTATGATCTAATGCTTGTTAGGGTAGCTTTAAGAATTTGAAAAATAAGTTGACTTCAATGCTAGTCTTGACTCTACCCGATGGTACTGATGTCTTTGATGTTTATTGTGATGCATCTCGTATGGGAGTTGTGTCTTGATGCAACATAATAAGGTTGTGGCTCATGCTTCTCGGTTGCTTAAGGTTCATGAGAAGAATTTTTGGATACATAATCGAGAACTGTTAGCTGTGGTTTTTGCTCCAAAGATTTGGTGCCATTACCTATATGGGGTTCATATGTACATCTATTCATATCAGAAGAGCTTGCAGTCTGTGTTTACTTATAAGTGACTGAATCTCAGGCAAAGGTGATGGCTTGAGTTATTTAAAAATTATGATATGAGACTTCAGTACCATCCAGGAAAAGCTAATATGGTTTTTAATGCTGTTGGAAGATTATCTATGGGAAGCTTATCTCATGAGGATAAGGAGAAAAGGCGATTAATAAAGGATATTCACCGGTTGGCTAACATGGGAGTTTGATTTTAGACTCTGGGGATGGAAGAGTAACTATGCAAGAAGTGGTTAAGTTATCTATTGGAAATGAGGTGAAGGAAAAATAGGCTTTCGACCCCTATTATTATATAGATTAAAGATGATGTAGGTTAGAAGGATTTGGCTTTTGAGAATAGTGGTGATGGATCCTATGGTATTAAGGCAGACTATATGTTTCTGATGTTGATGGGTTGCGAGAAAGGATTTTGACTGAGGCTCATGAGTCTAGATATATTATTCATTCAAATTCGATGAAGATGTACCATGAGTTGAAGGAAATCTATTGGTGGAACAATATGAAGAGGGACATAGCAAATTTTATTACCAAGTTTATGGTTTGTCAGCAAGTCAAGGTTGAGAACCTAAAGCCTAGTAGAATGTCTTAAGAGATTGAGTTTCTCGTGTGGAAGTGGGAGATGATCAACATAGGATTTAGTATTGGTCTTCTATGGACTCGCAATCAGTCTAATTCAATTTGGGTCATTGCGGATAGGATAACTAAGTTTACTCACTTCTTACCTATGAGGACTACTTACTCTAGAGGGGATTATGCTAAGTTGTTTATTGAGGAGATGGTCTGATTTAATGAGGCAATGGTGTCCATCATTTTGGATCTAGGTACATAATTTTCTTCTCACTTTTGGCATTTATTTTAGAGAGGTTTGGGGATTAAGGTGAACCTTAGCACCGCTTTCTACCCTCAGATTGATGGACAAGCAGAACAAACTATTTAGACTCTGGAAGATATGCTAAGGGCTTGTGTGTTTTACTTTAAGGGGAGTTGGGTTGATTATTTTTCTCTTATTGAATTTTCATATAATAAAAGTTATCACTCTACCATTAGAATGACTCCTTTTGAGTCTCTTTATGGTAGGAGGTGTAGGTCTCTTATTAGGTGGTTCGAGGTTGGTGAGACTCGATTGTTTGGTTCTAACATGTTTCACCTAGCCATGGAAAAGGTGGCAGTAATTAGAGAAAGAATTAAGACCACCCAAAGTCGCCAAAAGTCCTACGCTGATGTAAAGCGAAGAGATATGGAGTTTATTATTACTAATTGGGTATTATTGAAGGTGTGTCTTATGAAAGGAGTCATAAGGTTTGGGAAGAAGGGGAAGCTCGGTCCCCGCTATCTTGGTCTTACCATATTTTGAGGAGAGTTAGAAAAATTGCTTATGAGCTAGAGTTGTCTGCGATTTTGGGTTCTATCCATCCGCTATTCCATGTGTTGATGTTTAAGAAAAGTGTGGGTGACCCTTTTTGATTGTTCCAACTGAGGTTGTTGATAATTTCAAATTCCTTATCTTATGAGGACATCTCAATAAAGATATTGGATAAGAAAGTCCGTAGGTTGAGGACTAAGGATGTGGCTTCAATTAAGATGCTTTGGATAATTCAAAAGGTGGTAGAAGCTATGTGGGAAGCTAAAGAGGATATGAATTCCAAATACCCATTCGTATTTTCGACATTGGATAGAAGTACTAAAGGTATGGAACTTACTTCTCCTCATGTCACTTTTTGAGTTCTTCTTGTGTTCTTTTGTGTTCTTCTATATATCATGTTATAGATATCCTAATAACTTATTCGAAGATGAATTATCCTAAGAGGGAGGGGGTAATGTAACACCATAGGTGTAACGAGGTCCAAAAATTTTCTTAACCAGCCTAAATAACCCCTAATCTGAGCATAAAATACTTTTGAAATAGTTCGGGTAAATTGGGGGAAGGATTAGATCAAAAAAGAGGTTGTGCATCGTGGAGGGGGGTAGTTTTAGTTGTCTTTGAACCTTGATGGTGTCCACAAAGGCTCACTACCTCAACTTTGTGGTGGGCTTTGGATGGTAAAGCTGAGGCTTCATGTTGAGCATCACGCCGTAAACCTGGGGGTTTGCCTTGGGTTTTATGCTATAAACCCCCCTTGTATTGTCAAAGGGACTTTGTTTTAAAAGTGTATTAAGGTTATTTTGGTCCTTTATGTCCTACAACGCATCAAGTCTCTATATAATCCATTTCTAAATATTAAAACTCCCATATTCTCTCAAAAAAGGGTCATTCATCATTCAAAAACTAAGGTGGAAAGGTAGTGAGGTTAGGGTTCAAGCTTGGGGCTTTTTTCCTTGGGGGTTTCTCTTCAATTAAGGCATGTATCTCTTTCTTAATTTTTTTTATATAAACTATGTGTTTAATTCTTATCCATGTGATTTTAATTATTGGATTCTGAATGTGGGTTGAGGGGTTTGGAATAATTATCATTTGATTAGTGTTCCCATGGTTTTAAATTGGTTATTTATGATTTAACTTGGGGTTTTAATTTTAATATATACATGGGTATGGGAACATGGATTCCCCAAAAATTATGGGTAATGGAATCCATGTTCCCCTTCCCAATTCTCAATTTCAAACTAACCTTTTAAGGATTGACTTAAGCTAAAAAATAAACACTTGAGCTATAAAGAGACCTTTTCAGTGATTTCTAATCCTTCTATGAAACAAATGGATATCAAGACCTGGTTTTTCTTGATATATCTTCAGATTTGATAGAACATGTAGCTGATATCACTCAAGATAGGTTTTCTATGCAATAGAGATAGAAGATCTGATGTTTTCGAGAAACTTCATCTCTACAGATATTTTTCTTGTGGTATTATTTATTTTACTTTCCATAATTTATATTTTGTTTATTTCTTATTTTTGTTGATGGACCAAGTCACTTTTCGTCCTAGAATTGTACAAACTCATTTTATTTAGTAAATAGTGCCTAATCCCACTTTGTCTTAAAAAAAGTCAAAGAGCCAAGTAAAAGTAAATTGAGAGGTACAATTTTGTCTTTCTTTTTTCTTTTGCTTAACTCTTGTACTAATTTTTTTGAACTTAATATTGTACAAATTTATTTTATTTAATAAATGGTACCTAAGCCCTCTTTGTTTTAGAAAAAGCCAAAGAGCCAAGTAAAAATGAATTGAGTGGTACCATTTTCGCTTTCTTTTTTATTTTGCTTGACTCTTGTACTAATTTTTATAACTTATTAGTTTAGCAAATTTACAAAGGTTTATTAGTTTCTTCCAAAACTAATATTATCATTATGTAACTTTATGACATTATGTGGTCCAACATATTCTCTCAAAACACAATTAATAGGGATAAGTAAAGCAAACTCCTAATAAATAGTTTTTTCAGGGGAGTATGAAATCTATAAATGTAAAATAAAATGAAATGGATAGAGTTCTTTATATGTTAGGATTTATTTTAATAAAATCTATGCAAATGTGAAGTTACATTTTTATTTTTAATTAGAGCATTTATCATTTCTTACAAATAATACCTCATATTCTCTTTTTGGGTGTGTTTGGTAAGCATACTTTTTATGATAAATAATATTTAAAAACTATTTCTTAGAAAAATAATTATATTCCTTACTTATTTTCTTGTAGTTAGATAATAAGTAAAACATATTAATAAAAATTAGTTTTATATAATTTAGATAAGTACTATGAGAGGTGTGGGTATAGGGTGGTGGGGATGGGCGCTATAGGGATGAGGGTGAAAACGAGGTGTATTAGAGAGAGAAGTGATCTCAATAAATATGAAATGCCCACAATTTGTGGAATATAAATTTTATACTTCAATGAAGTCATTTTCCTATTGTTCAAGTAACTTAGTTTCCTAAAGAACACATTTTTCAAAAAATGTCAATCAGGTTCGCAAAAGAAAACATACTGAACACACTATTTATTTGTTTTAAATTTAATTATATGCCCCTTTGTATTGGATTATTAGTCCTTCATACCTTATTATTCATAAATGAAGCCCATTAAATATTTTATTGATTATATGATGAAAAAACATAATAATATGAAAATTTACTAGACAAGACAAAGTAATAAGTCACTAAATTAACTTAAAGCAACAGAAAAATGTGACAATTTTTTTTTAAAAATTACATTTAATATTTTTCTATCAGGAGTATAGTCATTATATTTTTTGTCTTTTACTTGATTTTCTTTCTAATGACTTGTTTGATAATTCTCAAATTTTATGTTTTTTTGTCTATTTTACCCTTTTTTGTAGGAGATACATGTTGATTTTGGGTTGTAGAGATGGCTGACAAATTTTTCAATGCAATCAGGAATAGTTTTTTATAGTTTGTGGTTTTTAGAGACATTAAAAATCATAATTTGACTTTGGTCAACTTTTATTTTTTTGAGTGCCGGATAGAAATTTACATAGTTTCACCAAGTCCAAAATGTGATTTTGGTTAGTATCATGGCTGGTTCGGATTTGAAAAAGAGGGGTCTTAGAACTTAATTTATTGAAAAAATCTTTTTACAAAAATTCAATGTCACCATTGAGTTTTGAACTTCAAAAATATCCTGGTAGCATGTATGGTTTGCTTCAGTCGGGTCCTTAATGATTCTCGAGGGTACATTCAAAAAAATGTTGCTTACAAAATTCTATTAGTGAAACATTTTCTTATGCATTAGGCCCTTCATTGTGAGTGCATAGCCACGTGAAGTGATTGTGGTACTCGATGACATCTTTAGTTGTGATCGTATTGTGGGGGCTCTATGATCTCTATGGATGTTGGGTGGACCGAGTCAAGTTGACTCATTACTATTGCGAGGTCGATCTATGTGATTATGATGACCAAATTAGTTATTGGGCAACATTGACCCTCACAATCATGATTTGGGGACTGTGATCATGAGGCACTATTCAAAAAAAAGGCCCAATTATAGTTTTCTCTATTTTTAGACCTCCAAGCTTAAAAAAAGTCATTTCTTAGGGTTTTCACATCATTCTTTCTTGTGTAAACTCTTAAATCATATTTCCATTATTTCTCATTGATTAAATCATTGAAAATAAATTTTAATCGTGATTTTGAAATGAGATTTTGAGGTTTTTATTGGTAAAGCTTAAAAATAGTTTATCTTTGATATAAACCTCATTTTTAAATCGTCTGCGTAAGGATTTTGAACTGTAGATATATTTGACCATGGTAAATATATTTCTAGAAAAAATTGCTATTCTAATTTTTTTTATCTTTTTAAACTTATTTATTGAATCTATTTTTGACCCAGATCAAATATGGATAATATGAATATCATTATATTTCTCTTAAGGCATAGATTTTATATTTTAATATTATAGTTAATAACGATGTCATTTAAAATGGGAAATCTCCATGTTGATGCACTTCATGTTTAGATTTCACTATTTTGAAGTAGGCTATGGCTTAACATCTCTCAGATTGAGTTTTGTAGCTAATATCTAAGTAAAGCATGCTACAAGTTGGGGAAAAGAATGAATGGGTTTATAGTTCGACATTATTGTTACTGTTGTATGATCATGTAGGGGACTATAAGCTATTGTTGTTGACATGAGATATTCGGTATTCTATGTTGCATGTGTAGGCCTTTAACTGGCATCATTGGCCTTATCTATGTATTTAAGTACATTTATTCTAGATATAATTCCCGTTCAAGGGCTTGAATTTTATTATAGGCCTTGTAGAGCATTGATTGCCTTTGTCATATAAACCTGAGTTACGGGTTGATCTGATCTAAATGATATCTTACATACATATTTGTATTGATTGTTCCTGATTTGAGTTGATAATCATGAATTGTGGACATATTGAGTTGATTTTTTGGGCTCACTTATATACACGTTGGATAGACTTGATATCTTTATATTAAGTTGATTGAGACCATTACATCCATATTTCATGCTATTCATTCATGATATATGGGTAACATTAAGGAACATTATTTTTTGAATGAAAATAAGATATTTTCATAAAAATCCTCTCCATAAACATAAGCCAAAGAGATGAGTTAATATTGGAGATATGAGTATAGTATATGGGTTGTGAATCTCTCATGGGTCCTATCTTACGAGTTAAGAGTCCAAAAGGTGTATATAAAAAGTAATGCAATGTCTTTCATCATTCATCCCATCCTTATTGAATCGCATTACATGTGCATCTTAAATGAATTTTCTTACTTACTCTTGACTTGTGTTTAGTTTTAGCTGTGTATGTCTTTGTTATTTTTTTTATATAGATATACACACACATTAACACATATATTAGAACTATTAATTAAGATAGTGTGAGCTACCATTTGAGATTTTTCTATTTGTAGGTAACATACTCATAGTTTTCTTAACTTATATTATTTTTTGCTTTGCTTAGTCGGTCTATGATACCAACTGAGTGCAACTTGATCTTACTCATCCTTACTATTCCCTTTTGGTGCATACCCTAGCACGAATACAACACGTAGAGGTTGAGATCATATTGTTGATTTGTGATATTCGATGTACCTATTGCCCTATGTCTCTAGAGTTAACCAAGACCTCTTTTTATCTATCTAGTTGTCTTTATTTTTGTTTTTAGAAATAGATCATGTAATTCAAATTTAGTTTGTATTATTAGATAACTTACACACAAGACATCAAATTTTGGAATGGTTTGTTACCTTGCTTGGATTTCTATCCTTTGCTTATATATGTGTGTGACTTGAATTTGTTCTGAAAGTCTCATTTTATTTTTTTGTTTATTTATTTTGCAATACCTTTCTTTTGGGGTGATTGGCTGACTTACCAAGGTTATGCCATCTAAGTGCCATCATGTCATTATTTATGGGTCCTTACAATGTGGTACCATAGCAAGGTTCACTAGTCTCATAAGTGTAAGAAAGTATGTCTAGTAGAATATCTCTTGTCGTTACATAGATATTTGTATATATCTTTATGAGGCTACATGATACAAGCCAAATTGGTTCCACTCTTTGTAGATTTATGCTTCAAGGACAACAACTAATGATCCAAGACTTGATCATCCTAGGTAAGCAAGTACGAGTTTGGAGGATACATTGGTGTACGAGCGGAGCTATATCCATTTATATAATCCATGGGGCCATTGAGAAATATCATGTTTAGATGATATCTTAGAGCATAGGAGGTTCCTTGCTAAAGTGTTTGGGTCTCTTTGGGAGAAAGTATTGAGTATTTGGCTTCTAGATCACTTTTGGGCCCAATTGGATTTTCGGGTTACTTTCGATCCCAATTATAATAAATTGTTACTTTGGGACCAATTAGAATTTAGGGTCGCTTTTGAGGCCAAGTTTAATAAATAGCCATCGGCTATAAATAACTAGTCTTCTCCTACAGTTAGGGTTAGATGATTTTTTATGAAGACTACACTTGATACTATTTTAGAAAACTTGTCGGGAGCAAATGTGTATTGAGTAGAAACACTGGTTATAAGGGATCAATATCCCTCTTGGTCTTTGTAAGATTTAAGTGCTTGTAGTTAGTCTACATTTGAGGACCTTGGTTTAATATACCTAAGTTTGCCTATGTTCCTTCTCTTATATCTATTTTATATCCTTTACTTTCCTTGTTTCGATTCTATTATTTTTTAGTTTTTATTTTATTCTCTTTTACATATTTTTCTCTTGTATCATTTTGTATCAAATCCAAACTTGGATTTGTTCCCACGAATTCAATCTTTGGTTTGTTATTGAAGAAAAAATCAAAAAATTACAAAAAAGTACTATTCATATTTTTGGGTCTAATTGAAGTTTTGAGTTTTTGAATTTTGGTGTTTTCTTGAGTTTCTAGTGCTAGATTTTTATTCCCTAGAACTATTTGAGTCTAAATCTCAAATTTGAGCTTAATTGAAGCTAAATTGAAGACTCTACTATTGTTAGAGCTTGTGTTTGAACAAATTTTAAAGTGGGTTCAAGAATCTAAAATTTTAGTTTTGTTTTTGGGATAAAAATGGATTAGGTTGTGTTCGAGTTCTTGAAAGGAACATGGATCTCGAATTTCATAGATTTCCAAGCGTGTTTGCTGAAGGTTCAATTTTTGAATGTTCTTGTGTTCTTGATTATATTTATGTCTTGAAGAAGGAATTTATCAAAAAAATGTGTTTGATCTACAAAATGGAGAGTAAAAGAAATAAAATTTGTTTGTATGATATCTTGGAGCATAGGAGGTGCCTCTCTAAAGTGTTTGGGTCTCTTTGGGCCACAGTCTTGAGTTTTAGGATTGTGAGTCACTTTTGGGCCAAATTAGCATTTAGGATCACTTTGGGCTAAAAAATAATAAATAGACAGGGGCTATAAATATCTAGTCTTTTGAGTTAGGGTAGATCATTTTTTATGAAGATTACATTTGAGAGTGTTTTAGAAAACTTTTTCGGAGCCTACGTGTATTGAGTAGAAATATTGGTTGTGAGGGTTCAATGTTCCTCTCAGTCTTTGTATGATTGAGGTGCTTGTAGTTGTTCTATGTTTGAGGGTCTTGTTTAATATACCAAGATTTTACTACGTTCCTTCTCTTGATTCTATTTTCTATCCTTTACTTTCCTTGATTCAACTCTATTAATATTTTTATGTGAGTTATTCTCGTAAAGAGACAGTCGTAACTTAACCAGTGAAGATTGCCGATATTTCTGTTCTGACCACGACTAAGACCCTACGATTCATAAAGTATTGCAACGAGTCATGGGGAGGGAATAATGACCATAATAGCAAGGTTTTCCAAAGTCACTGCTAAGAGTATGATTCCAAGAAAAGAGTCATAGCCAGTCATTATGAAATGTCACCTGACCCATATCTACTAGTAGCATTTTTTGTTCATATTTTTATGAAGGTCTTTTAACTCTTTTCCCATCCATAAATCATTACCCATGACATAAAAACACTTCTAGGGTCCCATTATTATCTGTAACCAAATCAAAACATATTTCTCTTCTCATAAACTTGCCAAAAGAAAAAAAAATAGGGTTTCTAAGGATTGAGCACCTAAGGTTAAAATTGGGGTTTCCTTCCCCAAACTCTTGATATTTTTAGTCATGTATCTCTTACCTAACATGGTTTTGTATAACAATATGTGTTTAATCATGGTTTATGTGAATTTAATTATGAGGTTTTGAATGATGGGTTGAGGGTTATGTATGATTACTACTTGGTTTATTTTCCAATTATTTTGGAATATTTTTTAATCTTTATTTCATTGTCTTTGAACTAAAATTGTGCATGGGTATGATGAATGAGGAGGGAGTCATGGATTTCCTTAAATTTTAATGAATTCAGTTGGGAATTGGTACTAACCTCAACTGACTTGCATAATTGATTTTGAAATATGGACAATTACATAGTTTTGCTTATTGTTCTAAGCTATCCTATTTTATTAATGGCTAAACGGATAAAAGCAGTTTTAAAAAGGGCCTCGGTGGCCATGGTGTTATTTTAAATTCAAATTTGGGGGTCGTGGACTCCCCCAAGTCGACGGATAATTGGCAAGACATAATTCTATAAGCTTGCAAGCATAATTAATTAGTATGATGATATGAATAGTAAATGCTACAATGAATAACCACTTGGTCAAATAGATGAGTTAAAAGAAAATGTTTTATTTGGTCTTAAAGAGGGTATGTAGCTCGCTGTAGAAGGTGGAGGTCTTGGGGGTAATAATAATGAAAACATGGTTTGCTAGTGTGGGATTCATTATGACTGTGTGTATGGTTCACACTTTGTACATTTTGGATTGGATAAGGTCGTGGATTTCCTGAACAATGTTTAGATTTTTCCTGGTTCATGTGGCTAACATGCATTGGACCTTTAAGAACGGAGAGCTG